>OY728153.1:1460114411-1462614411 GCA_963277665.1 Viscum album | reverse complement strand
TATATTATATATACAGAATAATAATCATGTTATATTCATTATTTACATTAATTACACATCATTATTATACCCATCCAAATAACAATTTATTGAATGACAATTTCACCACGACGTGGAGATAGTAAGCCGTACGTACGCACGTATGGTGACATGCCATTCAAAGGATGGATATAATACTGAATATGGTTGTACATTAGTTATAATAACATCACAGTATATATAATATACTAGAGTTATTATTTTATAATATAAATAACAAAGAAAGAAGAAGTTGAAGATGAAAGGAACTTGAAAGAGGGTGGTGAAAACATTACATCTTCTTCGGGTTCTTCCTTTTGATTTGATCAAAAGGGATCTTTAGGATGGCTTTATTATCAAACTAAGGCCTCTAGGTTGTAGTGAGGTAATTTTATAGAGTATTTGGGCAGGGTTCGGCCGAGCCAAAAGGCTTTGAATTTGTGAATTAGTGATAAGGAGGAGTGCCCTTTTATAAGAGGGGTGAGGCGCACCTTTGGAAAAGCTAAAACTATTATTTAATAATAAATTAATATTCGGTTTCAAATGGCTCCAAAGTATATTATTTGAAGGTTAAGGTGGGTATGAGTATAAAAACACTCAACCAATAGAATTTAGACAGTTTTGGGCCATTATATTAACCTTATCTTTAAGTATTAACTCTTAGTTAATTAGTTTCACTTTTACAATGTCTCTTTGTATTTTTATATTACATGGTTAATAAAATTACTATATACATACAAGATACCCCAATATGGTCAATTAATGATACACCTATCATGAAATAATTCTCTTGGCTGATTCACAGAATTTTAGTAATTGAATATAAATTAATAATATAATATTTGTTTTAAAAACTCTTCTATGTTAATTTTGACACTATTTGAAAAATTGATTTTTTTGAAACTCATAACAGAATAATAACTTCGAAAAAAGTAAATTAAATAATTACTAACAGGTCATATTAACCTATAAAATTAGTGTAATTCATAAAAATTTTAATTTATATTTATTTGGGTATTTATAATATCAATTATTTTAATTTTTTACTATTATGGTAATTACTGCATCATCTTTGTGTCATAAATAAATTAAATTATTTATTGTCTAAAATTTATAAATAAAATATAATTATGTAGTAAATCTTTTTTTCTTTATAATGAATATTTACAATAGAATTTACCTCATGTATAACCCTATATTAAAAATGTTTTAGTAAATAAACATTGATTTTACCTCTTTTAACTCTTCTTTGAATTAAATAATAATAAATGTCCAAATCTAATCCAAGTGGACCTAAATGATAATATTTTACTCCTAAGGTTGTTTTTGGTCGAGATAAACTTGTCCAATAGAATTAGGACATGTTTTAGGGTAGTATTAATATCATTTTTACCCTTAAGTACCCTATTTACTTTTAACAGTGGTAAATAAAAGTAAAAAGTTACTATTCACCAAACATTATTTTCAACTAATTGAACCACATTTTACTACTTGATATTAACCGTGTGTCTTGGATTTTCCAAATTCCACTCACAGAAGCGGTAAAATAATGTTTTATGAAAAAATCAGTTTTTTAACTACCACTTAATGGTTTCACTATTCATCAAAAAATGAAATTTCCAAAAAACACCAAAAATTAGGCTTAAGCTATATTTGATATTATGAATTCAAAAATGATGTCTATTTTACCAAATTCAAAACATATCAGTTGCATTAATTAATTTAAAAATTAATTCTTGTCGTCAAAACAAATAGCGTGTTTTAAAGAGATAATAACTATCAAAAGATTGACACTTGTTTATGTCTGGTTTAAATGTGAAATTACATCCAATGACCAACATTGTATTAAATTGTAAAAATTTATTCTAAATATACATTAAAATCACTCAAATTAATAATTTATCACTATTAATTATTTCGATTAAAAAAGTTGTTTTTAATTAAAATTTCGTAATTTTCACTACTCATCAAAATATGAAAGTTATTCGAAAAGTACCCAAATTTCACCCTAGGATAATTTCCAAATTACGAATCAAAAATTGAAGTCCATTTCGAAAGATAAAATTTATAAAATTTCAAAAAGTAGGTATTACTATTCAGAATGGCTAGTTTGATTGGTTGTGGTGTGTTAGAATCTCGAAGTTGCGTACAATGCACGTCATTGCATTATTCAAAGGGAAACGTACCGTGGAAGCTTAAGGTGTTACAGTTTTAAAATAAATTTATATCAAATAAATTTAAAATAATAATATTTAGGTAATTATAAAAAATTTCACTATTAAATTTGATATAAAAACAAAGAAAACTTTTGAACATTTTTACATTAAAAAGATATGTTGTCATCCCATTTGCGTAATTATCATTACATTAATTTATGTAACATATGTGACTGGAATTTGGAAAAATTAAATCGCTATTTTCAATCAGAATATTTTATAATGCAAATTATTGTCAATTTTGTTTTTTTAATAAAATTAATAGAGAATTTCATTAAAATTAATTACAATGATTAGGAGGAAATTTAGTTAAACAAGTGACTAAACCTTAAACATAAGTGGAACAATGACCTAGAAACGTTTCAATGATACATCTTATGGACATATTTCGACAATATCCTCAATTTTATATAATGTTTACTATTATTTGGGCCACCTAACATAGGAAAAACGTGGGTGTAATTCCATTTTAAAAAATTTACAAGAATTCAACTCCTCCTCCACTATAAAATGGCACAAACACCTCCCACTTACTCAAACCTATTAAGACACATTGTCTTGAAAAAAATATATCAAAATAGCTCATAAAAATACCTCCCCTAAACCTATAATCGTCACCAATGGTATAAATCCACCCATGTAAACCCTTTTCTCTAAACTAAAATGAGTTACCCGAAAAAGAGGTAACATCCTTCCTCAAGCTCATTTCATTATTTTCATTCATGACCCAAAAAAAATTATTACATGATTATAAAATTAAAAAATTATCCTCAATATTCAGATATTTTATTATTATATAATTTATAACTACATTTATACACACTCTATCTATTGGGTAACAAATATACCGTTTATGGCTACGAAAAACTACCACCTCACAAAATGATGTTGTTTATTTTTTACTTTACCAATACTCATGGTTGAAAATTATGATCGAAAATATATTTATATATGATATAAATGATATTTATAATGTCTTTATTCTATTATAATTTTTATATAATTCATAACCTTATGCTTTCAATTTTTTTGTAAATATGATTAAATCATTTGTGGAAATGTGGACTACCGCCTCCTCAAAGTGATGTGATTCATTCACGCTATACATAGAATGTATAAAGGGTGGTTTTAATAAACCTATATAACATATATATCATAAATATGATACTATTTTTAAAATTTAAATATATATAATTTAATTCCATTCATTTATAATGTAAAAGGAAGGAAAGTAGCATCTATTCTTACATAAACCCTATCGTATCTATGAACGGTGAATTCTATCTCTTATCTCCAAAAATTATGGATTATTCTAAATAAAAATAAAATTAAAATACATAATATTTAAATCATTGTTTAAAATTTTGAGATTATGAAATATTTATAGGAACAACAAGTAACAAGTAAAAACATTAAAGAGAAACTCTTAAATTAACACCAAAAATTGTGAAAATATTGAAGGATTACTAAAAATTGAAAAATAAGATATTATAAGAAATAATATATGATATTATAAATATAAATATTTTATTTTAATAAGTTAGTAACATGTTTAATATAATTATATATAAATTTAAAGGACGTTCACCTGAAAGGAAACACAAGGTATGGGATTTTCATCTCACTTTTTATATATGTGTGATAAATGTCATATTTAACACTTACATCGGTTGTGTGGTGTGTCTACTACCCATTTAGATACATTATATCATTAATTTTTTTTATCTTATTGTTATTTTAATTTTTAGGTTTAAAAAATTCTTCTAAGTGGGTTTTACTTAAATGTTACCAAGTTGTAATGAACTCCATAACCCGATTCCATTTCATTGGTTTATATTACTTTTTATTGACATTAATATTCCAAGATTATGTGTGTAATCACTTTTAATATCTATTATTGTATTCAAACACATTTTATATCGATTAAAATTTGATACAGATAGACTTCTTATTGATTTATGTTCACATCAACCTTATGTTGTTTTCTAGGGTTTACTTCGCAATATCATTTTGATAGAGATTGTTTATACATAAATTCTTATCAGTGGAAGTTATTGGATAATTTTTTAGTAAACCATTTAATTTCCTTATACTCTGGTTATTCATGATTTCATTATGTAATAGTACCATTTTTATATTCTTTGGTACTGAAATTGTCTTAGAATATGTTTTTAAGAAAACCAATCCTCATTTCACTCTTTAGTCAGAGAAACTATTTTCTTCTAAAATCATTGTTTTATAATGAGTTTTTTATAAAACATTTTACCAATAAAAAATTCTTTATTAAAAAAATAACCCCTTTTTTCTTTTACAAATTTATTTCAAAGGAATAAAATTTTATCTTTCTGAATAAATCAATGTTTTAACCATTTACCATGTAAAAAGAAATTTTTTTCCTTATATTATAGGTACATATTTACCTGAAGTAATTTATTTTAAGATCCATTTACATGTTTAAAATGTTCTATTTTAGATAAAAAAATTTCTAAAGTGATTTTAAAAGAAAATGATTTTCACATATTTTTAAAAACAAAAATGATATAGTCTTCAAGAATGTTTTTAAAAGTTATTTTTATAGTATTCCTTTTCATTATGGAAACCCCATTTATTTTTTACTCCAATTGGGATATTATGTGATAATAATATCTTTATTATTCCTATGGATAGTTTATGATTTGTTTGGTCAGGGATAGTATTGAAATTCACTAACATGATTCATTAGTTAGGGACCAATGAAATGCTAAATTCCATATTATCATTTAACATTGGATTTCCACGAATTATCTATATAATTTATCATGGATATGTTTAATTCCTAAACTATATATCCTTTTTATATATGGTATTTACTTTGAAATGTTATATCATGAATATACTTATTTAGATGATATTTTATGCTTCTTGTAATTTCATTATATTTATGGGGAATTATGATCCAAATGATTTGAAGTGGTGTCAGAAACTTTGGAATTATTAAATATTATATTCCTAAATAATTTATTAATGATATTTTAATGGAATTCTCATTAATCAACATCAAAAACCCTTGTTGTTGTTTATAATAAACTAAGTAAATATTGATTAATTTGTATTTCTACTCCATACTGATATTTGATAAAGCACATTATTTAATTGATTATATGATATATAAGGAATTATTTGGACTGAAATTACATAAGGGGGTTAATTATACATATACCCAAGATGCATCAATATTATCATGGGATTAGTCCATTGGCTTCCCTTATATTGGTTTTTAGTCGATCTGTTAAACAGCCTTATTGAAAGTCTTCATGGTAAAGGTATGATGTACCAAGGAAACATGGAATCTAATAATTAACGATTTCCTTTATTTAGATTTAGATACTATTTATCAATGATATTTTGAGTCAAAATATATATGTATTTATTTCATTCTCACCCCATTTATTAATTTTCATTTGTTTCAATTATTTACTTTTCCATACTCTTTATGCCCTTCAATATCTTTTTATTGTGTTCATGGAATGTGTCTCTAGTTATTATCGTCCCATGCTGGCTATTCTAATTGATTTATTATTACATTCATTATACTTTAACCTTACTGAGTATTTGATCTTACCCTTATTTTGTTTTTTTCCCTTGGATTCCATGAATTGTACCAAGAATGAAAAATAAGGACACACTAGTTAGAATAAATCTATTATCCTCGAAAGAATAAAAAAATTATGTTTTAAATAGTGTATTACTTTTTAATATAAGACTGATTTATATAACATGTTTGCCATGTATTTTAAACTTATTGGTCCTTCAGGATTTTATTTCTTTTCATCATTCCAATTTAATGATAGTAGGAGCCAGTTCAGAGAAGGATGGGGTCGGGTCACTACATTTTTTCATTGACACAATGCTCCAATAGTGGACCGATATAAATAATATAATGGATAATGCGTAATTATTTCCATAAAATTGTGTTCATAAAATATTATATGTCATTTTAACCCCTTTCATTTCAGTTTAACCCCTAGTAAACCCATTTTTACATTAATCCCGATAATTAACGTTAATTGTTTTCAATATTCATTTTGGTAAAAAATTGAATTTACTATGTTAATTAATATAAAATATGATTATTCATAGAAAGTAATCCATATTTCTAAATACACTTCATAAAAGTGAAAAAATTTATTTTAAAATTAGTCCCCTAGATTCAATGAGAAAGATGGTATTTAAAGAGAAAATATTCAAATGCATACAAAATTTTTATATAGACATTCATTTTGAAATTGATTCCATTGAACTAAATTTTATTAATGGGTGTATAATTTTAATATTGTTACATTAAATCTAATTTAAAAAATAATATAACTTCAATAATAAATTAAACATAAAGGGTTTTTTCAATTAAAATTTATTATTTTTCATTATTTATAAAGAATTAAACTTTTCATATTAATAAAAAAATTCACCTTATGTTAATTTTGACATGAGGATGTGGTAAATAAAGTTTATTTATTTAAATTATTTATCTAATAGTGTTACAAATTAATTATATTGATGCTCTTAGAAATTAAAAAAAACATTAGTTGAGAACATATTATATTCAAAACATATAATGTTTTTATCAAAAAAATATGTAATATTTTATCAATACGATTTATTTATATAAAACCATTATACATAATATTTAGAAATAATTTTTTTAACATAGTGTCTTGTGTAACACAAGTGAACATAGTTTTTTTTGTAGCACAAGGTTGACATGGTGTTTCTTGTAATACAAACTATCAAGGAATCTTAATAATTTCTAAAAACTCAAAAAAAACAAGGGGTGTCTTGAAGCATATTTCATTTTTATTTATTATTGATTAAATTGATACATAATCTAATACTACATGAAATAAAATTCTCATCCACCAGTTGTTGTAGATAATTCTCAAGTACCACTTTAATTTCCAAATTTGTCAAGATAATAATCTAATTTTTCTTACTCCACTTTTTATTTCATATTAATCTTTGAATTAACTATTTATTTCATTAAAACCACTTTAATGTATTTATATTATTTTAAGACTCACCACTCATGGATCGTATTTCCCCCTTAATTCTATATAACACTAAAATATATATAATTATTTAAGAATGTGAGGAGAGGGGTACATCCTAAAAATCTTCAAATTTACGAATGTGGTTGGTAATAATGATTCAACACATTAATTTGAATCTTATTTAAAGTATTATTCCACGTTATCCTTTTATTGATAATACTAATAAAATGATACCTCCATATGTTTTATTTATAATCAAACAAAATCATCTACTTATGATTTACCCCCATGATGTGACTAATCCCACTTGTTTTAGTTTAATCCATTGATGCATGACCACTTCCAATTTCATCGTGATTCTTCTAATATAGTAGAAATATTACACATTTATCACCAACATTCCATACGGTATAATTTTTGAAACCTAATAGGTATTATTAATGTGTTTCCCCCACTATATCCATTAGAATGGAAAAAACAGTTTTATATTTGATGAATCTTTCTTCATTCTTTAGAAATTATTACTAACATCTAGGGAATCTTCCTTAATACTTGTACATATCTATTTTTTCCTACTATTATAATTTCTCCATGAAAATAGCAATTTATACATAGAGAATATTTTATTTAACCTTGTCATAAATTTTGTCCAATGTGGTAAATTTATCTTATATTTTAATAGATTCACTTATGGTGAAACAAATATTACAATTTATCATAGGAATAGTGATTTTTTTAATATTATTTATATAAAAGCACAAAATGAATATATTTTACATAGTTTATATGATTTAAACACTACAACTCATAATGAGAAAAAAACATAGAAGCCAAATGATTATAAAGTTTGGAGATCGGCTATATAAATGTCTTACTCCCCATTATTTTTTGAGATCTTTTATTATTTTTTATATTCAGGACTTACTCATAGATATTTTCTTACTTATAATATGATGGAAAAATATATGAACATAATAAAAAGTGATCTCAAACACTCAGTAAAGAAAAAAACATATCACTGATTCATATAGGATTATACATTAAGCATTTTATAATACATTAACATGGGATAAATACCTGATTTAAAAGAAAATATAATCATCAGAGTTATTTAAAAGGCCTTATTTAAATACATATAAACTCAAATTTATTATCGTTAAATCATTTTATAATCCTTGGATTAATAATTTTCAAATATATGGACATATTCTGGGTCCATTGGGCATAACATCGGTATGTGGGAGAATAAATAAGGATATAAATTTGATATAAATTTTACATAGGTAAAAAAAATTACACGCGCATTTAATTTTTTGAGAATAGATAACATCATTCATTTTTAATATTTTCTACAATCATGGAATAAAAAAATCAAATGCAGGCATATATTGTTTATCATACCAAATTGAAATCATTTCCACACATAAGAACATTATCAAATGAGATTTAATGATTTACCAAATATATTATAGGAATATTTAGAAACCCACAATCACATATTGTTAAAACAAAAACTTTTGCTCCACATAAATTAAAATTTTCACCTCATCATGAAAAAAATAATTAAATAATATTGGTAAATAAAAATTAAATGGTCTCGCATAATATTAAATCCAGAATTGGATTAGATGATGCAAAAAATTCCATCTCCGAGAGGAAACATAAAAAAGGATAATATAGAGGATGGAATATGAAAAAATAGTCCATAGAATATATATATATATATATGCAAAAAAAAGATTGGAAAATAGAATTAAAATCACATATAATTTTTTATTAAATTTTTTTATTATAATCATATGAAATTTTGTTATAATTCACATTCAAAATCATTTTTCATGGATGTATATATGAATTTTTAAATAATTATTTTAGAAAAATCCCCAATAATGTATCATAGAAGGTAAATCGAATGTAAATAAATTTGGAATGTAATATATACAATATATCAAACTGAATGGAAATGTCTATTAATGATTTTATGTTAATTTAAAAGAAAACCCACATTGATAAAATAGTAATTAAATTTCTATTAGAAAATATGTAAAAATAAACTAAATGGGTTTAGAAGAAAATTTAAATTATAATTTAATAATATGAAGGGGAAAAATACGGAATGAAATAATTTTTACAAGGAGGATAAAGGACTAATATATATAATGATAATTATTTTTAACAATGTCATATTTTTATAAAGAATGTAACCCATCAATGATTAAATTTATAACATGAAAAAATATTAACTACCAAGAATGAGAAAATAGCATATGGAATAGTGAAATGGAAAAATTATAAAAACTTATAATAATATAGTCGATAAATAAATATTATGAGCCAATGAAATGGAAATTAAATCAACGAAAATCCTTATAACTTTGGTAATGAATAATGAAATAGAAAACTAAAGATAGAACATGAAAAGAAATATTAAATACCCTAAATAAAATCTTAATAATGATAGAATATTTCATATAGGTGGTATATGGACCATATAAATTAAAATAGGTGCATAATATGAAACATGTCTCAAAAAATGAAAATTAGGATGAAAAATATTACCATAGATTCTTGTTTGGCCATATGTGCATTTACCTCAAGCATAATATATTTAGGTTTTTTATTAATATATTTCCATATCATATTCGTATTTTTTTCATTATAGTGAGTCCTTTATAATTTATTATTATCCCTATATGAATCATTCTCACATAGAATTAATGTTTTGTCTTAATTATCCCATTTATTATTTTATTTTCTATATAGAAGCTCTCATGCTTGATCTTTTCTCATCAGGTCATCAAATCAAGAATATCCTTATAGGTTATAATTTGTTTTTATATTTTCTTAAATTACAATGGAAATTAAATGGATGTTATTGTTACATATTCTAAAGAGTGGTTAAAATCAACTTTTTGAGAATTTTTATTCAATAAAAAATTGATTTTATTTATATATATAGTTATATTTATTACCCATATAAAAATATTAAATTATATAAAATTCACCATTATATAATTATATTAATAGTATATATGTTTTCTTAAACATTCATGTTATAACCATTATATCATCACTCATAATGTTTGTATAATATACTTAGAAAAGAACATGTTATAAAAAATAAATGAAGAAGAACATATTTTTTATAAAAAATATATCAAATTTATTAATAATAGTGCTTTAAAATTTTCCTATTAAATTTATAAATAATTCTTTTCAATTGGCGGATGAATAAGGTAATTAAAACATACTTGGGAGATGATAACATTTGAGTTGAATAGTTGAATCTTTTAGGAGATAGCCTCTTGGAAATGGAGGATTTGGAACTTTGTCTTGTAACCATAGGATACCAAATGTGTGTGTGGATTTTTAGGGAGAGGATTTGGGTATGTATTCAATAGAAAAATAATGTAATGGTGTTATTTTATTTGGGTACATTATGGGTTGGTTTATAGGTGAGCATGAATATAATTTTTATAAAAACTAATTATTTAATGATGTATGAATGAATTTTTCAAAGAAATTGGTTCTTAAATGGAAAACTAATAGAGATAAGATATTATTAGGTATACTAAATCCTTATATTCATATTTATCACCAATTATTTTTATATATGGGGACATAACCTCTTAATATAACCCTTTTACGTCATTCATTTTTATCTTTGTAACACAGTTTTCACCTCATTAACTTATTTTTAATCCTAGAAATTAAAATAAACATATATATTAATTTAACTTTATGATTAAAAATAATAAATCCATTTAATCAGATTAAATTTATAATTGTAAAAATAATTAATTTTAATTAATTAATACATAACATGAAAAAATAATTTTCTATAAAATGTATTTTTTTCATAAAAATGAATTTATTATTTTCCATTCAAATTAATTAAACATAAATGTTTGGTATATTGATTGAATATATATATCTATAAATCATATAATTAAATCAAACTTTTATAAAGAATAATTTAATTTATTTAAAAACCCACCATATATAGAAAACAATTTCTATTAAAATAGTTGTTTTAACATTAAATAATTTTGTATTTTATTATAACAAATTCATGATCATTTAATCAATCTATATGTATATATATAATAAATTTACTTATACATAATTCATTAAGTCTGATAAATTTCACTTTTAAATAAAAAAATATTATATAACAAAAATAAATTTTTAAAGAACTTTTTTCAGGAAAAATTAAATTAGTATTCATTATTCTTAATTAATAATTTAATGAATGTTATTTTTTTATTTTAAAAATTCATCCTTGGATTTTAAAAGAACATTTTTTATAACATTTTATATAAATAATAAATTTAACGAAAATATAAAATTATGGAAAAAAGTTTCAATAGAATAAGAATCCTTTTCATAAATGAATACGTATATTCATATTCTATAATTTTTTTTTTCAAATAAATAATTTAAAATTTAAATATATATTTTTAATAGTAATATAAAAATTATTTATATCAATAATACATTGATAATTTTGAACAACTATTATGTTTTCTAGTATTATAGTCAATAGGTATATAGCATTTTATAACGATTAATTAACAAGTATTTTATTACCTTTATAAACCTTTATTCAATTCATTATATTGTAAAAAATTTGACATCTCATTCCATTAATTATCCATTCTTATTTAATAAAATAATTTCACCATTCATTATGTTTTTTCTTATTACAGGTTTAGCTTCACAATTAGTTATTCACAATGGTAAATATGATCTAAGGGATTTCATAGTTTTAAATATATTATTATTTTGTAGTTTAGAAAAACTATAATTTATGCACATTTAAGAGATGTAATCATCCAAGTTGTGTAATAATAAATTTTATTTATTACTTAGATTTACTTCAATTTGATTAAATGTTCCATTACATGTGAATAATGTGTTTTTAATTTGATTCATAACATGTATGATTAATTTACTACTCATGTACAATTTCTTTAGAGAATAGAAAGTTATATTTATGAAATATATATATATATATATATATATATATATCTTAATAAAATAATATTCGCTAGAAAAAATGGTGTGTTATAATGTTCACCCATAAAATATATCAAAACCTTTCACTTTTACGTATCCCTCATTCATAAAAAGAGTTGAGTATATCCATAAGATAAAAATAACTTAATGTATTATTTCTAATAAGAAGTTAGCTTCACTATCCCAAGTAATATATGGAAACACCTATTTACCCCCATATGAAGATTATAATTGGATTTTCAATTATCTCAACCATTTAGAGAAAATTTGAATCATTTTTTTTATTAGACTAATGAGTTTCAAGATAAATTCTATCAGTAACATCATTTTCATGATCCTTTATCCATGAAATTAATAAAACAAAATGGTATTTAAATATCATGATAATGTCCTATAAAATCGGATTTATCCATCATATTAATAAGTAAAATAAAAATTATTATGGAATATACTATTACATCATTATTTCATCAAATGATACATTCATCTAAACAATAACACTATTGTTTTAAAATACAAATGTTTTAGTTAATCCATGTTTTTTTTACATTTTATCATATTAATGTTAATAACTCAATCCATATAAAAATACTAAAACCTACATATATACCCACTAATATTTCTCAAACATAACAAGAATATTTTTTTATCATATCTATAATATAAACATCATATATCAAAGAAAAAATCAAACCCTAGAACCCAAAGTATTATTCATGTTATTTATATTCAACAGAAAAGTATTATTCATCGTTAATGTTCTAATATCTCCCAAAAACATTTTTACACATTTTAGCCTCTTAGACGTATTCTTGTATGTAGTTTTCTAGGTAAATTAGATAACATAACAATGTGTGATCCCAAATACTCAGTATGGAAAAAACATATCAATGAGGAATAGATTATTAGATTCTAATCATGTGAGAATATATGAATATGGTATAAGTACTTGGTTATGCTGAACTTAGAATCATTAAAATAGGTCATAATTCTTGGTAAATGGATATAAATATTCAAAAGGGTAAACATGAAAAAATTACATATACGATGGCATAATAGTTTTGAATCATTGGACTATAATCATGATACATGGTTATAATAATGGAATGTAGAAAAAAAATAAGTATATAACATCATAATTTTGTTAACATAACATGAAAAAATCTTGTGACACATAATGTTTTGAAAATATATTGATGAAATTAATGTAACACATAAAGTTGTAGACATATATAAAACTAATATTAAACATGAATAAATTAGATATTATATCTATCCATAATAATTCCTAAATATGACAACATAATCTCATGAGATATAAAGCCTTATCCAGAATGTTAAATGGAATCTTAGACCCACCAATCACATAACGTTAGACCATACTAATGTTTTCCACTTTAAATTAATCATAATTCTTATCATGAATAAAATAATTGATATAATATGGGTTACATAACAAATTTATCAATGATAGGTTTAAACATAATGGATTTATTATAAATTAATGGTTTTGAGAATTCATATGATGAATATTGATTTCTATGTAAATTGGTGATGATTTATTGAGAATACTTATCACCATTCCTTACGGAACATCATAGTGGTTTATGTGGGGTTATTGGTTTTGTTTAAATGAATTTTGAAATGACTATGGTATAAGGGCAGTGGGTATTTTTTTTGGAATTTCAAATTAGAAATTTACCAATTTAAAATAGAAAGGATCCTAAAAATCATAGTAGACTATATTTTTTGATATGACTACCTATAGGAAATGATAAGGAGTAATATTTCATAGTGGTTAACATTTTATAGTAAGTGAAGTTTCTTCTACTATTGAAGATTTTTAGATTCATAAATAGAAATAAAACCATTTGAAAAAGTATTTTTTAAGACCATGTTGAGGAATTATAAAGTGAATCATGGAGGAGATAATGGAAATGAAAAAGTAAGTAGGTTTTCAAGGTAGTTTATTAGTATACCATGGGGAGGCCAAATATGGGTGTTTTTAAAGCCACATTGAAACCCATGTGGATATAACACTATGTTTAATGAATATCATAATGGTTCAGTAAAATAAACCACATCATAGTGTTTTTTTGTAGATACTAATATTGTTCCAAAATATATCAACATTCTATATGTTTTTAAGATCAAAAAATCTGAATTTTTTTACTAATAAAATCATCTTAAGTGATTTTAGGAAATCCTGATTTTTCCAAAATCATATTTCATTTTTAGAATATTTTAGTTAGATATATGTTTTTTAGGGTCTATGAAATAATATAAGCAAAATATCATACGAGGTGTTCATTTATCATATGAGTAGTAATTTATCATATGCTACCAAAAGTATATTTTTTCTTATAGGAAATCATGTTATGAATAGATAGAAATATTCATCATGTATTTTGAATTCTAGAAAAAATAAATTATCCTAAGAAGTCCTTCCATACGAGAAACTATTGTACAATGATGAATAAAGTCTTTCGATCAATTATTTTGTAAAAATTAAATTATGATGCAAAAATATATTTATCATACGAAGCACTAATTTTTTTAACCAGAAGATAATTTTATAATGATTACATTCAACAAACATAATTATTGAAAAATATTTAGAATTATCATACAAAGATCAAAAAAGTGAATGTGGAATGATATTAACTTACAAAATAGTATT
The DNA here is from genome assembly GCA_963277665.1 of Viscum album. NCBI lineage: Eukaryota > Viridiplantae > Streptophyta > Magnoliopsida > Santalales > Viscaceae > Viscum > Viscum album. Next base: position 1,462,599,451 of record OY728153.1, on the reverse strand, counting down.
TATAGTTCATTAATCGCATAGAAATTGGATTATTTAATATAATGATGAAATATCAAATGAGATAGATTATATTAAAAAGTATAAGTTATCATAAAAACAAAAAATATTCTTTAATATATTGGTTTAGGTATTTTCTCTATGTCATATGATATTTTGTGGATATAAATAACCTTTAGGGAAGATAACCCCATGTGAACCTGTAACACCCCACCCCAACCTCATTGGCTTGAGGAGGAGGTGAGGGTTACCTGGCCTTAAGTGACGTTCCAAAGGAGCCAAAGGCTGAGAAAAAATGTCGAGGGCTTCAAGAACAAGTTGGGGAACGATTTTCCCTTAATACCAAACCAAACAAGCCATATACTATTAATCACTATTTGATGCATGTCAATTTAATTACCCAACCATGCATTCCCAAAAGACAACCAAGTTGTTCCACAACACAACTCAAAACCCAAAAAATGAGACATGTCCACACAACATTAGAGTACACTACAAAAACTAAACAACCAACCACCACAAGCCATGACACCACCAAACTCCACACCAATCTCCAAGCTCCATCATGACATCACACTGCTCCACTAAAGGAGGGAGATGCCTTACCTTTTCCCACGCCATGGTACACGACATCTGCAAAGACACCAACATGCCAAAGAAGGTGGTGAGTACTAAAACTCAGAAGGATTTCCCCAAATTACTTCCCTATACACGTCGCTAGGAAAAAACTGTTAGAACATTTATATAAAATAGTTTATATAAAGTAATCACAAGTACAACCGTTTACATTAGCCAACCATGCTCTTACCAAGCCATCACACCCATCCCATGCAACCAATGGAAATACAAACAAACATGCAACATGCCATATCATCCTGTACACATTAGCACAACAGTTTCCACCTTGCCAATAAATGCACAACAAAACAACCAAACAACCAAACGGTGGAGCTTTCATCCAACCCGTTCACCAATTCACACTTTAGTGGCACTTCCCGTCCACTTACCATTGATGGTGGCCCTTCCCTCCAATATTTATCCCCTTTTTATAGTGGTGCTTCTTGCCACTCTTACACAACATTCTAACACGCCAATACTAAGCATATAACCCACCGAGGTCACAACCACAATCAATCAACCAATTCCATTGCATATCAAACCACATTAATTAATCATCCATTTATTGAAAACCATTTTCCATGCCAAACAACATTTCACTAAAACAACCCTTTTTTTAAAAACCATTTCAATCAATCATTTTCACAAATCAACCATAGCATCCCATTTTAAAATCCACAATAATTGCATTTCACCACAAAACCCTCTTTTTCCAAAATACCACAAAACATCTCCCAAGGTATTTCTAACCAATTTTGCACATAAAACACAATTATTTTCAATCACAAAAATTTAATTGTAACTATAACCATTAGCTCTAACCATGTTGAGTCATGATAGAATCCACCTAGCTTTAGGGTTCCCGAGAAATCGACCCTCGAACAACCACGCCTCAAATTCGGCGAACGCACCACCAGAACCTCTCTAGATCCCTTACCCAAACATTCATAAGCCTTAAAATCATTATCCAAGGAAACCAAAACCATATATCTACACACAGAAAGTGTAGATATATAAAACCATGAAATAGGGAAGAGCAGATCTAGAGGAAGACCCAAATAAACCATGAGAGAAGACTTACCTGAGAGCAATCACCTTCAAAACACCAAGAACCCTCTTCAAAATCCTTCCAAACCGAGTGGGAGAGCCCCTCAAACCCCTGAGAATCTGAAATCCCGATTGAGGCTCAAGTGGGAGGAAGATTGAAGTATTTTAGGTTACGCCCGAGGGAGCCCGGAACATATAACCTTATTTTTAAGTGGTCGCACGGTTTAGAAAACCGTGCGCTAACCGTGGGCATAGTACTACCTCAAGAGAAAGGTTCCGCAAGTTTTCCTCGCATGGTTTTGAAAAACATGCGCAGGCTGTGAGAAGAGTACTCTCTCCCATGCACAGTTTCCTGGAGAATCTGCACGGTTTCCACTAATCGTGCTCAAAACGTGCACCCATTTAAAAGCCTCCATACTCATCCAAAACCATTCCAAAATCTCCCAACCACTTCCCAACATATCCCATGCTCTATGAACACATAATTATTCATAAAAAAGGCCACATACCTCATACCGGGGGTACTAACTTCTCCCGACCATTGGAATTTCCATCCATGGAAAGTAGTGAACCCACCCTTAGCCAAAAGAGCTCGGGCCACTGCTCGACCATCTCTTTATCCCGCTCCCAAGTCTCCTCTTGAATCTGACCACGTTCCCACAAAACATGAACTAAACTGTTTCTTTTACCATGAAAGACTTTCTCTTTCCTATCCACAACCCACACTGGCATGTGCACCAACGAAGTATTCGGTTCTATCTCAACATTATCCCATCAAATCACATGGTCACGATCCCGCTGATACTTTTATCAAACGTGACACATGAAACACATTTTCACCACACTAAACCATGGTGGAAAAGCCAAAAGATAAGACACCTCAAAAACCCACTCAATAATCTCAAAAGGTCCAATATACCTCGAGGATAACATTCCCTTCTTCCCAAACCGATGATGTCCCAACCTAGGAGAGATCCTCAAGAAAACAAGACCACTCACCTCAAATGGCAACGGTCGTCGACAATGATCCACATACAATTTCTGACAACTTTAATCCGTATCTATTCTCTTCATGATCAACTTGATATTCTCTGTAGTCTCCGGGACAAGGCTCGGTCCAACCATCATGAACTCACCCATTCCCACCAAACATAGTGGGGAAAGACACGACTGCCTAGACATAGCTTCAAACGGATCCATATGTATGGATGCCTGATAACGGTTATTGTATGAAAACTCAACCAACGGCAAGTGATCCTCCCATGAGCCACCAAAATCTATGACCCAAGCCCGCAACATATCCTCCAGAGTTTGTATCGTTCTCTCAGATTGACCATCCATCTGAGGGTGATACGTCGTGCTCATAGTCTGCTGCGTCCCAAGGGCTTTCTATAAGGATTTCCAGAAACAAGATGTAAACCTATGATATCTATCTAATACGATCGAAAATGGAAAAACATGCCTCTATACCACCTCCCAGATATAGATTTTGGACAGAGCCACCACCGTAGGGGAATCAATAATTGGGAGAAAATGGGCCGACTTTGTTAATCGATCCACTATCACCCAAATGGCATCGTGTTTCCTGACCATTCATGGGAGACCTTTGACAAAATCCATCACTATTTTCTCCCACTTCCAAACAGGGATTGGTAAAGACTGCAACATTCTTCCTGGCCTCTGATGCTCTTCCTTGACCTGCTGACAAGTCAAGCATCTCGAAACAAACTCAGCCACACTTCTTTTCATACCAGCCCACCAAAAATTCACTTTCAACACTTTATACATTTTCTTAATTCCAGGATGTACAACCCAACTAGAATGATGATACGCCCTGAGAAGATCCTCCTGACAAGCAACTGATACAATCATTCGATTCTGAAAACAAAAATCCAAATCTCCATTTAGTGTCCAACCCTTAATGGTCTCCCCACCATTGAGTCTTGACCCCATGGTCAGACACTCAGAATCAGATATATGTGCCTCCTTAACCAGGTCAACTATGTTAGGATTAAACAAAACTAGAAAGAAGACCGCTCTATCACCATGCTCCTCACATTCTAACCGCATATCAGCTATAACCGACATCAACTGCCATTAGTCCAATGCTTTTTCACCACCTGAGCATATGATTTTCTACTTAAATCATCCCCCACAAAGTTTCCCTTACCTGGTTTCTACATTAAGTCAAAATCAAACATCTAGAGATATTCCATCCATCTTCATTACCTCATGTTCAAATCCATTTGTAATAAAAAATGATTCAATCTTTTATGATATGTATATTCTATGAATTTCTCACCGAAGAGATAATGATGCCACACTTTCAAAGCATGGACCACTGCTGCCAACTCCAAATCATGAGTTGGGTAGTTCTTCTCATGCACCCTCAACTTCCGTGAGCCATACACAACCACATGATTACCTTGCATGATAACTCACCCCAACCCTGATCCTGATGTATCGCAATACACCACGTAGCCTTTTCCGAGTTCTGGAAAAACCAAGATTGGTGCTGATGTAAGACGACCCTTTAACTCTTCGAAACACAGGTGACACTGTTCATTCCACTGAAATGGATAATTGCTTCTTGTCAAGGCTATCATCAGTGAAGCCAAACGTTAAAAATCACGAACAATATTCCGATAATTTCTTGCTATACAGAGTAAACTCCTTAATTCAAACACATTATTTGGATGTTTCCATGAGACAACAGCCTCTATCTTATCTGGATCCACTTAAACACCCCTTTCAGAAATCACATGGAAATGAAAATGAACTTACTGTATCCAAAAGTCACACTTTGAAAATTTGGCATACAACCGATGATCCCCCAAGATCCCCAGCACTGTCGCCAAGTGCTGCTCATGCTCCACCCTTGTCTTTTAATACACCAGGATATCATCTACAAACACCACCACAAATGAATCTAGATATCTCTGAAATATCTAATTCATCAATTCCCTGAACACTGCTAGCTCATTAGTTAGAAAAAAGGGCATAACCACATATTCATAATGGGAATATCTACTTCTGAAAGCTGTTTTAGTAATATCATCTTTCCTCACCTGCAATTGATGATATCCTGACCTTAGGTCGATCTTGGAGAACCACTGGGCTCCCCTCAACTGGTCAAAAAAATCATCAATTTGTGGAAGTGGATATCTATTATTTATCTTAACTTGGTTAAGTCTACGATAATTAACATGGAGCCTCAATGTTCTAGCCTGCTTTTTCACAAACAACATCGGCGCTACCCACAGAGACGTGCTAGGTCGGATAAACCCTTTGTTTTCTAACTCTTCCAACTAGACCGTCAATTCCCACAATTCCTTAGGTGTCATACGCTATGACGGAAGTGAGATAAGACTGGTCCCCTAAAGGAGATCAATCGTAAACTCCACTTCTCTTATGAGAGGTAACCTAGAGAATTCTTTCAAAAAAACATCCATGAACTGATCCACCACTATCGGAAGAACCTTCTGCTCAACACCCTCTACTGATTCCAATGACAATACTACCAACTGATACGATGACGTACCCACTACTGGTGCCAACAAACCCATTGCACTCTACCTTTCATGCCTCTCTCCTCTAAATATATGTCTAACGCCATCGTGTGTCGTAAAATCCATTGTTTGCTCATCGCAGTCGATGTGGGCCTTAAACGCCACCAGCCAATCCATTCCCTGGATTACATCATACTCATCCTTCTTAAGCACTGAGAAATTCCATGTTATCGCATCCTTTCCCACAACAATACAACATGCTCGACACAAGAAGTCTCAACACTCTCTTCGACCCAGAGGAGTTTGAAGTTTCAAAACCGAGGGAATCAATTATAACCTTAAACCCAGCAAATCAACCACATGTGGAACAATAAAAGAGTGTGAATCACCCATATCAAACAGTACTTGAATCAAGGTATAATTTAAAATAATAGTACCTCGCACCGTGGATGGTCTCGACTAATCATCCACAAAAACCTTCTCAGCTCCAAACATATGTTGTCTTTCCACACTCTGCTCTTTATTTCCCTGCTGAGGCGTCGTGGTATTCCAAGAATCACCATGACCCACTTTACTTTGCTGATGAGGGGTGTGATGTTGTCCCTATCCCATCAAAGAAAACGACATCTGTGATCCCCGAGGAGTGTCACACGAACCCAACCTTGGATCATTCCGACAATAATGATGTAGATACCCCATCTACATACAATTATGATATGCTTGATGTTGTGTCATACAATCCCGCTTGATGTGGCTCGTAGAACCACACTGAAAACATATCGGCTTGCTCTGGGGATTCAGAGGAAGATTTATCGATCCTGCCATTGGATTATATACCATATTCCCACCTTGGGAATAAGTGTCCCTCTTCCACTTGAACCCATCATTAGAGTTCCCACTATTCCCCATGGGTACCACCTTTCTTCCTCCACCTGGAGCGCCCAACAGATCCCGCTCAGCTATCGAGGTTCTATTCACCATCTCTCTATAATCATCTATACACGTCACTACAATCTTTGAACACATTTATTTCCTAACCCCACTTCATATATCCTTTCCTTTAATGAAATTATACTCGCCACCTCGGGTGAAAATCGAACTAAGTTCATAAACATAGCTGCATACTATGTCACAGACATAAGCTCTTGCTTTAGACTGATGAAATCAGTCGTGCGATGAATTCTAAACACATGTGGGTAGAATTGTTTGTTATATAATTCCTCAAAGCTTCCCACATCATAACCTGGTTCATCGCTGCTTGGACTACCAAATCCCACCACTGAAGGGAAATATCACCCAACATATATGTGGCCAACTTTACTTTTAACTCTACAGGTGTTCCCACGAACTCGAAGATATTGTTCATTCTGTTCAACCATGGTTCTTCCCTCTCCGACTCTGAATCACCCTTGAAGATGGGTGGATTCTACTTTTGAAACTAAACCATATGATCCACATGCCTTGGTTCATCCAATTTATTCCCACTTTCAATAGCTTGGAATGGTTGCACTATACTTTGCACTAACTGTTGGTTCACCTGAGGCTCAGGTGATACCACATTCTAAACAGCCTCCTCCGGTTGGTCTGTACGACGCCTACCCAGTGACATTTCTATTACCACAAAACAAACAACCATGAGTTTCTCTTCCATAGACATCACAAAATCCAATTTAAAAACACATTACATGACACTATCACAACAAAGCTTTCCAAAAGTTGACATTTCCCATGATTCACCATTTTTGAAAATCATACCATTTTCAAAATACCAAATTTATTCAAATTACAGTTTCACACAAAAACCATTTCCCAATTCAACACATAGATAATTATACACCAATTCAATATGCATCCTAGTGGGAAGTCATTTCTACCATGCTCATCTCATTAGCTACACCCACTACAATGATATATCCAATGCCTATAAGTGTCTTCAAAACACTTTTGTACCCAACTACATGGTAACTTGAATTTCAGCATAAGATTGTTCGCTACATCCTTTTATGCTATACATTCCATGTTCCAACATTCCTACGCCATGATACCATCCAGACTTATGGAATGTAACACAATGAATGTCAACACCAAATCCAAGAATCAACCCCAAAGGACCGAACAAACTAAGACAACTTGTAACACCCCGCCCCTACCGCATTGGCTTGAGGAGACGGTGAGGGTTACTTGGCCTTAAGCAATAGTCCCAAGGCACCAAAGGCTGTCAAGAAAATGTTGAGGGTTTCAAGAACAAGCTGTGGAACGATTTCCCTTAAGACAAAACCAACCAAACCATCTACTATCAATAACTATGTGATGCATGTCAATTGAATTACCCAACCATGCATTCCTAAAAGACAACCAAGTTGTTCCACAACACAACTCAAAACCCAAACAACAAGCCATGTACACCCAACATCAGGCTACACTGTGGAAAATAAACAACCAAACACCACAAGACATGACACCAACACAGTTCCACACCAAGATCCAAGCTCCAAGCTCTATCATGATATCACACTATTCCACTAAAGGAGGGAGATTCCTTTCCTTTTCCCACGTCACGGTACACGACATCTGCAAAGATACCAACATGCCAAACTAGGGGGTGAGTACTAAAACTCAGTAGGATTTCCCCAAATTACTTCCCTACACATGCCACTACGATAATACCATTAGCACATTTATATAAAATAGTTTATATAAAATAATCACAAGTGAAACCGTTTCCATAAGCCAACCATGCTCTTACCAAGCCATCACACCCAACCCAAGCAACCAGGGGAATTACAAACAATCAATCCACATGCCATATCATCATGCAAACATTAGAAAAACAATTTCCACCTTGCAACGTAATGCACAACAAAACAACAAAACAACCAAATGGTGGAGCTTCCGTCCAACCCGTTCACCCATTCACACTTTAGTGGCACTTCTCGTCCACTTACCATTGATGGTGTCTCTTCCGTCTACTATCCATCCCATTTTTATAGTGGTACTTCTCGCCACTCCCACAAAAAAATTCAAACAAACCAATGCTAAGCATATAACCCACCAAGATCACAACCACATGCAATCAACCAATTCCATTCCATATCAATCCACTTCAATAAATCACCCATTTATTGAAAACCATTTTCTATGCCAAGCCACATTTCAATGAAAAAACACTTTTATTGAAAACCATCTCTATCAATCATTTTCACAAATAAACCATATCATCCCATTTTAAAATATTCATTTTAAAATCCACAACAATAGAATTTCACCACAAAACCCTCTTTTTCCCAAAAATCCCCAAAACATCACCCAAGGGATTTCTAACCAATTTTTCACATCAAACACAATTAATTTCTAGAAAAACAAATTAATTGTAACTAGTACCATTAGCACTAACCAAGTGGAGTCGAGAGAGTATCCACCTACCTTTAAAGTTCTCAAGAAATCGACCCATGAATAACCACGCCTCAAATCCGGCGAACGCACCACCAGAACCTCTATAGATCCCTTCCCCTAACATTAGTAATCCTTAAAAGCATCATCCAAGGCAAAGAAACCCTTAGATCTACACACAAAAAATGTATATCTTGAAAACCAAGAAAGAGGGAAGAGAAGATCTAGAGGAAAACACAAAGAAACCATGAGAGAAAACTTATCTGGGAGAAATCACCTTCAAAACACCAAGAACCCTCCTCAAAGTCCTTCCAAACTGAGTGGGAGAGCCCCTCCGACCCCTGAGAACCCGAAATCCCGAGTGAGGCTAAAGTGGGAGGGTGATCGGAGTGTTTTAGGTAAATCACGAGGGAGCCCAAAACATATAACCCCATTTTTAAGTGGCTTCATGGTTCGCCCGCGCATTTTGGAAAACCATGCGCTAACCGTGCGCACGCTACTACCTCGAGAGCAAGGGTCCGCATAGTTTCCTCACACATTTTGGAAAACCGTGCAATGTCTGTAAAAAGCCTACTGTATCCCTTGCACGGTTTCATGGAGAATCTACACGGTTTCCACTAACCGTGCTCAAACCGTGCACCCCTTTAAAACCCTCCAAACTCATCCAAAACCATTCCAAAATCTCCCAACCTCTTTCCAACTCATCCCATGAACATTAAACAAATAAAAATGCATAAACAAAGTACACATACCTCAAACCAGGGGTACTATAGAACATATATTCTTTAAACATATGTTTTTTCAAATTATTTATTCACTCCCTAGAGGAAAATATTATTATTATAATAGTTCATGAAAAATAAATTCATATATCTATTTTTCATATAAATAGTGGTGGATTAATATTGATATTAAAAAATATAATTCTATTTCCATAAACATGTATAATTCCAATGAACACTATCCTTACATTTAATAGGATTTTTATGATCACTATTTTCATAATAAAAGGTCTCAAGAAGAATATAGACTATATTTTGGGATTATTATATCTAAAATTTACGGATGAAATATTTATATAGATTCAAATTGAAATTAATATATAGAGAAAAGAGAAAAAAATAAAACTCATGAAATACGGAGGAATTTAATGAACAAATACAACACTCTTAATCTCTGAAAACATAATATATTATATCGGTTAATAAAATATCAAAACCATTATCATATTATTATTTAAATAAATAAACTAATTTCAATAGATCTTTTATACCAAATCAATTAATTATAATTTTATATATAGAATATACTCATAATTTTTCATGTTGCATCATGCAGATATGTGATGAATCTATATCTCTATTCTATATCATTATCTTTTATAAATTGAACACTCCTTGTTCTGAGTGTGTGGATAGGTCTTGTTAAAATTATAAATCATTTTAAATGATATTGGTACCTTCTAGAATCATGTTATAGTTACTTTCACTAAACTATCATGGTGCAATTGAAAAGGACATGAATTGTGAATTTATTTAATCTCATGGAGATATTTTTAGTGGAGTGTACTAGGGGATTAATGTTCCCTAGAAAACTACGAATCTTTATTATTATAAACTTATATTTTCTATATTTATTTTTATATATTTGATGAAAGATTTAAGATAATACAAAGGATATATTATATTTAGGTTTAAAATTTTAAGAACTCAATTCACTCTCACTCCACTACTTGATTCATTTTCTTACACCCCGGAGATTAATAATTTCTATGAAAGGATGAGACTCTTGAGTTACACACTCTAAAAAAATAATGTCATGAATATTTTTTTTCAAATTGCTACAATGGATGAAAATAGAGAGGTAATGTATGTGGTTTACGTTCCATATTCTAATTGATAAAAATATTAATGCTGGAAGGAGTGAATGATTCTCTATATGAATAATCATTGTTTAATTGATTATTTGAAATTCTTCAACTGTTATTAATTCGAAAATATGAACTAATGAAATATTATCTTCCTATGGAATCTGAATTTGAACTAAAATCTATAGATATGAATGTTATATTATGTTTATTTGGTCCTAATGTGGTCCACTGAGTTTCATAATGAAATAAAACTCATGGAATTTTTTAAAAGCATATATGATTCTTATAAAGTAAATAATAATGTGATGAAATTTATCTACAATAGTATAAAATTAAATTTTCACACATTCATCATTATTTATGGAGATAGTATCACTCAGTTGAATAGGTGGATAATTAAAAAAGTAAACATTTAGGATTATTTAAGAGATCATATTCTAAAACCCAATCATGATCTTAATATTTTTGGAGTTAGTCATTAAAATTGGAATGGAATTTGATCTTCTATAAGATAATATAATGTTCTGAAAAAAATAAAAAATACCATAATTCCACAACAATGAAATTTGAAGCTGATATGGAAGTTGAGGCATGAATACAAAATATGATAAAAATATTTAATGTTGAATTAATGGAATAAAATTTAAAATATGTGAACAAAAAAGCTAAAATATTTTTATGCTCATCAGAAAGCGTAACTTCTAGCAATTTATAATCAAAAGATTATATTACATAGTTTTTCATTGAGTTTAAAAAGATTTAAGAAAAGTGAAGAGGATTCATGAATTGATTTAGCATTTTAAAAATATTGATTGAAATAGATTAGTGAAAAGATTCTATGAGTTCAATAATATTTATCTTATCAATTCATATTTACCCTAGATCAATGAGAATAACAGATATAAAAATATGTACAAAAATAAATTATAAAATTATACAAAGTTGAAAGAAATAAAGGCCACATAGAGTTCCTTAATGCACTCCAGTGATGAATCTATTTCTTATTCGAAATTTGAATTATCCATTTAGAAGGAAAAATGTTCATGATTTCAAAAACAAATATGGTACATTCTATTTATTTTTATAATAATAAATATAAATTTGAAAATAATTTTTTTGATGAGTTAGATGATGTTTTTCAACAGTAGAATGTATTTTTGAATCCTCTAAAAAAGGGGAAAAGTTTCTGAAAAAAATGATGAAATAATGTTAAAAGAAATGAATGAACTAACCTAATATATTTTTAAATTGAAATATAATTTAGAAATGTTTATATCTAGTTGTGATTTCCAGGAAAAAAACAAATAAATTAATGGTTTAATTTTAAAAACTAAAGGATGCTACTAGTTTTTTTTACAATGGGGTAACTATTTAAATCAAATCCTTGGTAAGAACAGATTATATAAATAAAAATTTAAAATATGTATTCAGGGTAAAATACCAATCTATATAAAAATTATTCATCACATAATTCCAAAAACAAAAATATTTATAATATCAATTGTTTTTACTATGGAAAAAATTTTCATTTGTAATGTTATCATGTCTTAACAAATACTTTTATATGTGGAATAGATAAGAATTTATTTATAGAAAATTATCAACTTTCCTTTCTAAAATATTTGTATAGTATAAGAATATTTTTTCTTAAATCATAACATTGTGATGATGAATATTTTATTGATTTGTCAAAAAAATTTGTTTTTTATTTAACCATAGCTTCCAACAATTATGTTTATAAAGAATCAAAAATATTTACTCACAATATAATCATCATTTTAGTATGAATAATGGTAACTACATGAATTATAATATTGATAAATCTTGGATTTCTCCTAGTAGTCTTGCAAATTGTAACATTTGTTTACTAATGATGTTATCTAGAAAAAATTTAATTTTTATTGTCCCCAACTCAAACATGATAAAAAAAAATTATGTGGTACATTCTAACAGAGAAATAAACACAAATTAAATTTTAACCAATAAAGACGTTGATTTATCTTAAGAAGAAAAACATATTAACATAGTTTTATTAGAACCTTTATGAATGAAAATCTTAGTTGGTAAATATTTTTTAGTTTTTTAATGATTTTTTTAGAGATTTAACTAGTTCTTTTTAACATAAATTTGAATATTCAAATGTTGTTATTAATTTTTTGAAGATTTTAGAAAATGATAAATACTCTAAAGTTTTTTTCATGACAAGTGATAATTGGGATAATTTTAGAATTATAAATTCAATTCATTTTTCTTAAACAAATATCATTAAATATACCTTATCTAACCCTATGACACCTTAAAAGAATAAATTTTACCTTTCACAAATGGTTGTGTGAATGTATCATACATACTTATTTTCAGGAAAAAATATTAAACAATCATGTTATGTCATTAATCGTATTATAATAAGCCCTATCATAAATTAAACATTATATGAGTTATGGATTAATAGAACACCAAATGTATGATATTATACCATGATTTGATGAATAGTGTATACAATTAACCCCAAATATAATCTTTTTATGTCTGGTCCAAAAGTTGATGAACTAATATTCCTCAGATATACTATTTCTTCTAACATCAATAGATTTTTTCATAGAAATTCAAGAAAAATTGGGGAATTTTCTAATTTAATAATAGATTATAGTAATCCTATTAATTAGAAGTAAAAACATATTTATAAATATAATATATCAATGAATAACTTGAGACTAATGCTTTATTTGGAAAAAAATGATGATGATTTGGTACAGGATAATTAACAGTTTAGTTAGTAAGGGGAAGAAAATAAATATACTAAATATGTGCTACATAGAAATTTTAGGACAGTTAAAACATATCTTATAGAAATAGTTATAGAAAACCAAGATGAATGATTTAGTACTAGAAGAACTGTATGATATATTGGTGAGTTTTATATAATTTTTTGGAAATTATAACCTAAAACTATAGAAGAATACTTATGTGATGATGTATGGGTAGTAGCTATGAAGGAATAATTTAACCAACTCAAAAGTAACAATGTATAGGAATTATGAGATATACCATCTCATTATCCTATTAATAAAATTCAGTCCGTTTTCATAAATAATTATAATGATCAATGTGTTATCATAAGGAATAATTCTAGATTAGCTGCCAAAAATTATAATCAAGAAGAATGAAAATATTTAGAAGAATCAACTTCCCTCGTTGAAAGGACAAAACCCATTAGTATTATATGATTTTATGTCTCATATATGGATTTTAATTTATTTCAGATGTATGTAAACTATAACTTTATAAATGTAATTTTAAATGAGGAAGAATATATTGAACAACCTCGTGGTTTTGAAGACCCACATTTTCAAAATTCTATTATTAAAATTACCAAAGAATTGTATATCCTCGAATAAGAACCAAAATCATGGTATGAAATACTATGCTCATTTATTTTATAAAATTATTTTACTCTAGGTTTTTTATACTACAATTATTTTAGCTAAAGTCTCTAAAAAACATTTTACATCTAAAAATATGTGTTGATAAAATATTTTTTTTTCTCAAAATCAAAATATTTATTATGATTTTTGAAACATCATTAGATGATAATTTTAAATGATAATTATGGGTGAGTTTACCTTTTTAAATTTGATTTTAGAGTTACCAAATAAATTTTGGTAATTTTTTATACTCGATTCAAATCATAAATGATTTAAGAGTAATATTTAGACTTCAAAGATATAAGTAATTTTCCACTCCCATGAGTTCTAATTTTAAAAATGACTTTGATGATGTTAGAAGATCATTTTAAAATAGGATCCATAGATGAATAATTGGGGGATTTTATTATCTAACAACTAGTAAACCTGATATTATGTTTTTACTACGTCTATATGATTTATTTCAAGAAAACCCAATAGAATCTCACTTTAAAGATACCAAATGAATTTAAAGGTATTTAAAAGAAAAAACATATTTATATATAATTTTTATAAAATATTTTAATTTGGAAGTAACATCATATTCTTATGTATTTTTTGTGGTTATATACTGGATTAAAACAGAACAACTAGAGCCTATAAATGTTTTATATAAAATATCAATTTTTAGTGATGTAAAAAAGAAAAATTGTATTCCATTATCCAATAATAAAGCTAAGTATATTATAGTTATTAGTTTTCATATTATGTTTTTTTGATGAAATCGTTTTGGGAAGTATTTATATTTAATTTGTATAATGTCCAAATTAAATGTGATGAAAACAGTTCTATAAAATATTATAAGCATTTGATAAGTTACTCCACGATAAAGAATATTTATTTGAGACATGTCACTAATGATATATTTATCAAAAATTTTATATTTATATTAATTTTTTTTTACAAATATTAAATTATCATAAATATTTACCGAAATAGTTTTGAAGAATGGATTTAATCTTATTAAAAGAGAATTAGGATTATTTAATTCAGAATTATCCCATTTCAGTTTTAGTTTTAATTATATGTTTTATTAGATATTTATTTAATATCTTTGGAAATATTTTCATTATAAAATTTATGTTTTAAGTTCCTCTTTAATTTATTGGGTATCAAAGGTTCATTGGTCCTATCTTATTTTAGAATTTGGTTATTTAGTTTATTGTGTTACCTATGTAAGCATACTATCCTTACTTTATAAGAAATATCTAATATCTAAAAAACTCATACCCCTTAAAAATTTAAAACTTATTCCATACCAACTAAATCATTTATCACCCTAACCAAATCCTTTGAATAAAAACCTTATTCTCTCAAGATAAGAAAGGGAAATTCAAAATTTAATTAAAAAAGGGGATTTTGAACATGAAAATATGTTGAGACTTCTTTGAAAATTTATGAGGAGAAAATATATTGATTTCCTCTAGTTGGACTACATATATTTTTTTATAAAACATATTTTGACCTTCCAATGATAGGCTTTATTTATTTATTAAATGATCAAAGAGTTTTTTATTAGAATAAAGTGATGATTTTTTATGAAGATGTTGAATTTTGTTTAGATGAATCAAAATATTTGGTAGGATTGAAATTTATTAAGAAGATATTTTAAATATCATCTATGTATTTTGATGAAGTTATTCTCTACCCACAAGAAATGAGTTGGGTGTTCAATACATCCCTAATAAATGATAATATTGTGAGGCTTAATTTGATAATGAAATCCCTTTTTGTCTATTCCATCATAAATAAAAAAATGTCAAAAATTTGGAAGATTATGGAAAGGGTTTGGTTATTTTAATCAAAAATAGGATCATTATAGAGAATCTTGAGTTTCAAAATGTTCTAAAACATGAAATTAATCTTATCTACGTGTTTTTAGTTAAGAGTAATGTCAACATAATGATGTAAATTGTTTTGTATATGTGCATTTTAGTAAACAAAATAATGGATTTTCAATTCTTATGTGAGAATACATAATCTATAATTAAAAATATATATGGTAAAGATAAATGATATTATAGATACTATGTTCCATGTCCATAACACTATTAGATCTGGATTTCTCAAGAATATTATCTATTTTTTAGATACTATTTATATAATTTTTTGTCTACAATGAATGATTAAACAAATAAAATCCCTACTTGGGTTGATGGGGAGACTCTTGTTGGTGATCATGTAGTTCAACCAGAATTGGAGGACACAACTTATGATGTAGCACTAGTTATAAGAATAAGATAAAGAGTAATTTCATTTAATGGAAAATATTATCATGTTGTTTCTCATGTTAAAATCATAGAACAAATATTATAAATGAAATAGCTTCTATTGAACCTATAGTTTTTCAAAAAAAATGAATTTATTTTGTCTATGTTATGTATCATGAACCAAATGTAGAGGTTTATTCACCTATTAATAATTATTATGATGATATTACAGATGAATCTATGTTATAATGTATGCAAGGCATAATAGCCCTTGCTGATTCACTTATAAGGACAATATCCATAGATGTTGGTGAGTCAATTACTCTTTCTTTTCATGATGGTTTTTAATTAAATATTCACTTTCATAATTTGGAGGAAATGAACAATCATTAGGAACTACCTATCAATCTAAAACATCAATTTTTAGAGTTTCAAATAAATTAATTCTTAATTCTTGTTAAAATAATGGTTCAAAGGATGAAAAATTCATTGATGGACCATCCATGATTATGAAATTTTGGAGAAAAGTATCACTAGATGTACTTGATCCTGTTATGATATATATAAGGACTACTGATCCAATCATGGAAGAGATTGATATCTATAAAGCTGATAAAAACCTGGAAAATTTGATGATAAAGTTCTTTAAGAGATTATATATAGGAATACTATTATTGATGGGATAACCATGCAAGTTGGTTATATAATATACAATTTTTTACAATATAATAATTGAATAACATTAAAGAAAATATAAATGTTTAGATAGAGATAGATAAAACCCATCTAGTTGTACAGTCCAATATCTCTACATTCGGGTTAGATAAAACCAAATCATTCAAAATAGACATTTATTATATAAAAAAGGTTCTAATAAAAAAATTTTGGGCTTCTAAATAATATTTCAAATATTTATTCCTCAACCTTAGCTGAAATAAAATCTAGTTCTACTGTAGATAAATTAATGAATTTATCCTCAAACAACATGACGTTACATGAAATCATTCAAGGGGTGAAATGTGATAAGGTACCTCTAAACACTATTCAATACCATGGAAAATATATTAAGGATAAACTATATCATTTAAAATATGACACTTATAGAGGAATGGAATGAATTTATAAGAAAATAGATGACTTTTGGGTTTTATTCAATATTTTTTTATCTCTTAGAGAAAAATTATTGGGGACCCCTGATTTGAATAGAAATATTTTCACATTGATTACTTAGTGTTAATATTCTCAATTTAAAAATTTACCAACCATAATGGGATACTTATAGAAAATATTTAAATAAATTCCTTTATTGTCATCATTATATTTTATTTCTACTCATTTTGATAAGGTCTTTGATCCATTTGAGATATATGATAGGCCTAATGATGTGATGATAGTTCATATTAGGGGGAAAATATGTGTCTCAATCGATCAATTAGGATTATTGTCATTAAGTGCAAAAATATCTAGTTGAGTTTTCATATTCCACCCGAAAAGACATTCACATGTTAAACATAAAATTTAATGAAAAATAGGGTTTCTAAAGGTGACAATCTAATATTTGATAATATTTTAGATATTAGATTTAGAAACTATGATACCTTTGTCATTTTCTACCAGGATGCTTTGTTCAGTTGGTCTGAAATGTGTGAAAATTTATTTTTTAGTATTAGAGTAGGGATACCTCTGTGAGATAATCCTTCTATCGTCATTGGGTATATTATTGAGAAGATTCATAATATATTTCATCCTATTGTTTGAATTGTAAGGGAAAATATTTTAGTTAATGTATCAATTCATAGGGAAACTTCTACCCCTAAAATTAATATTCTTTTTAAAATATTCATATTTCCCATCTCAATAGATAATATTTTTTATTAATTAAGATCCAGGAACCTTGATAATGATATTTTGTCTATATATATAAATCATGTAGGAAATTTTATCAGTCCTATTTCATATAGGAAAAAACATTCATTTTTTATCCCAACCCATCAAATTTTTCACCCCATTCTTACCTCTATAATACCTAAAAATGAACAATAAGACTAAAATATTGTTCATAGTATGATTTTTGGTCCATATTACACTATTATTTTCTAATTATATTGTTTTAAATAATTAATATTTAGATTATTTTGGTTTCAATTCTTCTATAAATTGATTTAATTATTTATATATTACTTATTTTTGATATATTTATCACCAAATTAGTTTTAAATTCTTCTTATTTTAGTAAACTATTGTATTCCAATTCATGATTCATAGTTATAAATTGAATGTGTTTTATATCACTCTAATTTCTTAATATTTTATATTACAGAATTGGATAGAATATGGTCAACTCAATATATTCTGTTTTATATTTTCTTCTGAAAAGGAATAGCTTCCAGAATTATTTTTTTCAAATATTTTTTTATTTATAATGGGGTTTTTATCCTCAAAATGAAAGATATTTGTTTATCATACAATTGTTTTTGTAACATATGTCAATATTTCTTATGTTTTAAATAAAAAAATCCAAATAAGTTATTTAAATAAAATATTTATAAGGTAATTCATAAATTATTCTTTTTTCTCAGTAATATTTCATTTAAATAAATTATCTAAAATTCATAATTTTTAAGTTAAATTTAATTTTCTTATTAAAATATCATAAAATATAATAAATTATAATTATAGGTGATAATTTACCAATAGGGGATTAATTTATCATAAACTACTAAAAATTTTATTTATTCCAAAATAAATAATCTGACAAATAGACATATATCTTCACTCATGATTCTAGATTTGAGAAAAATAATTTTATCCTTCCAAAGTCTTACTCATAATAATTATCATACATGATAGAAGAAAGTATTAAGTGTAATGATTTTAGAAAAATAAATTATTTTATTGATGATTAAATTATCACATGAAGCACTATTTTTTCTATAACTAAATAAATAAACAAAATATATATTATTTAAAGTGTATTATAATACTAAGTGTTGAATTATAATACTCAATTAAAAACCATTGCATGTGTATCCAAATTATCTTACAAAATATTTATTTATTTATTTCAACCAAATTTAATAGGAATATCTTTAAAATGGATAAATATATCATACTAGGCCGATTATTTCATGAAGCCATATTTTTTATTCAATGTAAAAATATTTATTAATGTTTTAGATTTTTAATTTCTCTATGAATTATGTGGTTTTGAGGATAGAAATTACATACAAGGAATATAATTCTATATGATGTTGTTTTTATTAAATGTATGTATATTAATAATTTTTATTCACTGTTTCAGGGAATTTACAACCATTGTAGGAATTTGAGTGAAGAACAACCCAATGTTTTTTTTCCAAAAAAAATTGAGGCTTGATAAGAAATGATTAATTTAATAATATTTATATTTAAGATAACTCATATATTTTTAATAAAGACATTTTTATAGTCAATAGTGATCTATGCAACATATGTTTTTGAACGAAAAGGTCACACACAAGAATATAACCTATATTTTTAGATTATGAAATATTATATTACCAATTATAGTATATATGGTGGTTCAAATTAAAATTAAAATATAGAGAAAAAATAAAATCCACAAATTTAGGTAAATAAATAGATATAAGAAGAATAAATATGATAATATACTTATTAATACATTATTTTTTCTGTGAAAAAAAGTGATGTTAAAATTCAGTGAATAAGACGACTACAGTCGATAAATCCCACAAATCTAATCATTGAAGTTTTATTCATTTTATAGAAGAACCACTCATTATTTTTTAAAATACATCTCAAAACTGTGTGTTGAACCCATATATTTTTCCACATATTTATCTTCTTTAAAATTAACACTCCTTATTCTAAGTGTTTGAATGTTGTAGATACATCATGTTAAAAATGGGATCCTTTTAAAATATCATGGTACCTTTTGGGAAAAGGTTTCATTTCATTCACTCAATTATTCTGGTCCCTTGTAAAATAACAGGCGTACTGAAACTCTCCAATCCCAAGGGGAGAGACTTTGTGGATTAAACTGGGTGGATTACCCTCCCCCAGACTTCTATATATTATCTATATTCTTTTCTTGTCATTTATATTTAGTTTCACCTTATATTTGAAAAAATAGTTAAGAACATTTTTATGCATTCAATATTTAGTGAGAATATTTTGAGAAATTAATTCACCTCTCCTCCACCATCAACTTACTTCGTTTCCAATCTTCTTCTAGTTTAATTTGAATGAGAATAGTGTGTTTCAAAAATAACTATGAAAAATAGCAATACCCATTTTGGGTTGTTTGAAATATATTTTAAAATTTATGCTACATTAATTAAAATATAAAACTGTAAAAGACCATGTAGTGGAGGTCAGTTTGTTTTGTATTTAGTTTCTATAATTGAAATTATACATAGGTAGTTGAGTATGGAGTCATCCATTTTAAAGCTTATTGTCACCTATGTATTCATTTTAAGTTATATCCATTCCACAGTGTTTCAATGCCATGATGTAATGAAAATATTTTTAGATTTAGAATCTCTACTACATCTTAGTGGAAATGGTTCAGGATTCAACAACCCAATTAGTGTCCAATTGTGATGATTTATTTGAGATCATTAAAGGGTTGGTTTTTGAATCTAGAAAATCAGGTAGTTGATTTGAAATTTTTATTTGAAATTCAGAATCACACCAACCAGATATTAAGTGTAGTGTGCATAATTTGAATGGATGAAAACAAAGAAATATGATAAAAGGGATCTGAATATTTAGAAAAAACATCTGATTGGAAGTATAATAACAATTAGAAATCTAAAATTGTGTATTAGAGTGTGTTATATAAAATTACATAAATTATTGGGACTAAAACAATTTGTTTTTATGAATTTCATTGAGCATATATAAATATAAGTATAAAGTATCATAGAAAAAATAAGATTCTAAGGTATCAATAATTTAATTGATATTTTAAAATTTTAACTCTATGTGGATATCATCCTTTAATCCCACTTAAGAGATGTGTTTAGATAAGATGAAAATGTTGTCTATAACAGCCCTTCTATTTATTACATAGAAATTTCATGTAATACAACCCAAAAGATTGATATGTCTAGTTTCCAATAGAATTTGGTACATAAAATAATAAATAAGACCAAGAAGTACATCATATTTTCAGAAAACATACTTAACAAACTCATAAATGAAACTGTAAGGGATAACATGTGGATATACATAATAAAGGGGGTGATCTATAAAGCCTAGTAATGGAATAAACATTGAATAACAATCAAGAGTATAATACGTGTCAGAAAATAGACATATCAATGGGAATAAAATGATTTAAAATAATAAACACAAATAATGAGGAATCATATAGCATGATAACATAAATAAAAAATGAGGAAATGTGGGAAAAACAAAATATATTTCATAATAAACATATGTTAAGGATATTAAATAAAGCACATGATGGACAAACTACATTGATATATTAATTTCACTCCTTAATCTCATTCATGATTTCTCATGAGAAAAAATACATTACCCAATGCATTGGAGATATATTTAATTATGTGTGTAGCCGTCACTTTTTTTCATTCTCTTGATTATGTGTTGAGTATATATCAGAAAACATAAAATCATTTATCATTAAATTTTATTCCATGATCAAGTAGTGGGGAATATATAAATTTTAGTCCCTAAAAATATTTATAAGTTTATAAGTGTGAAAACCCATTATAGAAATTTTTCATGGTATTCGTAACACAATTGTTTGGGCATGGAAAATTGTCGTAAAATTTCGGCAGCATAATGGGGCCACTTAATGATTCAGAAAATGGGTTGATGAGATTGATAGGTGTCTCTAATAATTTGGATATCAAATGGAAGTAATAGAGTCATGTTAAACTATATACGAATATTATGAATTGGAAATATAAGGCATAAGATAGTGAGGAAACATGAATAAAGAGGAGAATGAGATGAATCATTAATAAATATTTTCATGGTAATGGGTGCACATAATTGTTCATTGGAGGCATTATTGAGATTAAAAAAGGTATATAATCACATGAAAATAATATGTGTAGTATAATTTATTTATAAATCATACCTAAAGAATTAAAATGGAAATTAAGTAGTATAACATAAATGATATTATTGAAAGAAATAAGAGTTGGATATCACATAATAAATTTCAGCATGGTAACGGGTGTACATAAAGTTTCGTGGAAGGGATTAAATAGATTGAAAATGAACAATCATAATTTAGACAGAAAATATAAAGTAAGGGGAATATTAAAGAACACATCCAAACATGGAAAAATGGAAATTCTGTTCCCTAACATAAAATAGGATCTTGAATAGACATGAGAAAAGATAAATCTATTACTAAATTTCATCTTGGTAACAAGGGTACATAATGGTTCATGGGAGGGATAAATGAGAGTTAAAGGGGATCTCTTATCATTTATAAATAAAATGGAAATTAATTTGTATAAGTAAGAACATATAAAAACCTGATAAAATGAAAAGTAATAAAAATATTATAATATATGTGATTTAATTTAAAGGAGGGGAAGGTCCCTTACTAAATTTCAGCAAGGTAACAGGTGTACATAAAGGCCCATTGGAGGGATTATTGAAAGTGAAAGTGGTATATCAAAATGTAAAAACATTAATTAATTAGGATATATAAGAATATATCCCATCATGAAAAATGGATATTAAGAGATAAAACATAAAAATGGTGTCTGATAAAAAAGAGTATAGTGGGAGATCCCTTAATAATTTTTGACACAGTAACATGTGTATATAAGGGATCATGGAAGGAAGTAATGGCTGTGAAAGGGGTATCATAAAATTTATACACAAAATGTTATGTAATGAGATTCTTGTAAAATATAACCAAACAATAAAAAACTAAATCATGCTTCAATGAAAATGAGAAGAGAGAAATCCCTTACTAAATTTTGGCTTGGTAACGGGTGTACGTAAATGATCATGGGTGTAACGCCCCGACCCCAGTTACCCAGAGTCGGTGAATTATTACATAACATTGGCATGATCACAAGAAAGATCAAATCTCGAAAGACCGATTGGTTTACTAGCCTTGGAAACACTAGATATTTTCATAAGGTTTACATTATATCATAAAATGAAAACTACAACAAAATAGTCTCCATAGTCCACACTCTTATCCCCTCACACTATCCCTGCAGGTTATTCATAAATTACTTCTTCACATCCTGGGAAAAATAAAACATAGAAAAGGGGTGAGCTCAAATGCCTAGTAAGGATAACAATATAGCGGAAACATTCATAAATAAGAATAAACATTTATGGAAATGTATGAATAAAACAAAAGCCTTTTAAACTTGAACTTCAACATAGTATGGAAAAGGTAAAATGAAATAATTCCATTTACTTATTTACATGGATATTCTACTAATCGAATAATCACATGCAGTATCAATAACCACCTTCATAATGATGGAATGCATAATGCCAGGCTATCATAACCACATAGCCAAGGCCTCGTGCCAAGACTACAAATAAGATTTTTCCAAGGCCTTCTGCCAAGACACTAGTTTGTCTCATGAGACCTACCGATGCATCGAGGAGCTATAGCGGGCTCCACCAGTCACATATTAAGTCCAATGCATTCCCATATGAAAAGGTTTAAACATAACATAAACATTCGTATTAAAACTAGAATACGAAATGTAAATAATTTATCCATAAACCATGAATGGTATGAAAATAACACATCCACATTCAAACATATCACAAAACCTTCAATACAATATAGAAGTTTTGTATCATAATAAATCAACTTCAAATAATCGTAAAATCCATCAAAGGATGTTGACATAGATGAAATCAAAACTCTTTTTAGAGAAATATCTCTTTCTATTTTGAAATCATTTAAGAGTCATATTTATAAAATAAAACATTTTCTTTGAAAATATTCTTATAAGCTGGTAAGGGAAGCTTCGACGATTTTATAATGGTGGAAAATAACCGCACCCACCGTATAAGTTAAAAAAAACATTCTTACCTTAATTCTGTCGAAAAGGTTAAAAAGCAACTTGTTTGGAAAACAACGGAAAGATTCCTTTATAAAACTCTTATAAAAAGTCAAAAAAGGGTATAAATGACTTTAACCCATATTCTTTTAATTAGTAAAAATGTTTTGAAATACATTTTTTAGAAACATGGATGTGGATGAAAAAGAGATCCCAGTAGATTATTACATATAAACAACCTCAGATAATGAAGAGATTGTGAAATAACCCTTACCTTAGACTTTTCCTTGGTTGAGGGTAGGTTAACCTCCTGTATAATGGTGAAATAATTGTTATTAAATTATACAAGAATCATATATATTAATATGATATCATATATGATCTTTTAACAGTGATTTGTTAATAATATCTTAGTATTATTATTGTTTCGGGTGTTAACTTACTAATTTTCTTTTATATGTTTTGTTATGTAAGCCATGTTTTTCATGGATAGGTTGTATCATAATCATATCCAGAATGATATCAAGTCCTTAGATACTATTATTAATCATCAAATGAGAATTATACTTGAATGGATATGATGGAGAATGAATCTCATCACGTTCGTGGAGACGGTAGTCCGTATGTATGCACGAGCGACAATATCATTCTTTTGATTTTAATATAATATATAATTGGATGGAATATCATATATACAGAGTAATTATCATGTTACATTTATTATTTACATGAATTAAACATCATTATTATACTCATCCAAATAATAATTTATTGAATAACAATTACACCACGATGTGGAGACGGTAAGCTGTACGTATGCACGTATGGTGACATGTTATTCAATGGATGGATAGAATACTGAATATGGTTTTACCATATTTATAATAACATCACAGTATATATATGATACTGGAGTTATTATTTTATAATGGTAACAACAAAGGAAGAAGAAGTGGAAGAAGAAAGAAGCTTGGAAAAGGGTGGTGAAATCATTACCTCTTCTTAGGGATCTTCCTTTTGATTTGATCAAAAGGGCTCCTTAGGTTGGCTTTATGATCAAACTAAGGCCTCTAGGTTGTAGTGAGGGAAGTTTGGAGAGTATTTGGCCAGAGTTTGGCCGAACTAAAAGGCTTTGAAGGTGTGAAGTAATGAGAAGGGGGAGTTCCCTTTTAAAAGAGGGGTGAAGGTCACCTTTGGAAAAGCTAGAAATATTAATTTTTAATAAATTCATATTCGGTTTCTAATGGCTACGAAGTTGATTATTCAAAGGTTAAGGTGGGGATAGGTCGAAAACCATTCAACCAATATAATTTAGACAGATTTGGGTTACTATATTAACCTTATCTTTTAGTCTTAACTCTTAGTTAATTAGTTTGACATTTACCATGTCACTTTGTATTTTTATATTATATAGTTAATAAACATACTATATACATCAAAAAGACCCACGAGTGGTCTATTAATGATACACCTATCATGATATAAGTCTCTTGGCAGAACCTTATATTTTTAGGAATTTAATATCAATTAATAATTTAATATTTGTTTCAAAAACACTTTTATGTTAATTTTGACACTATTCAATAGTTGATTTTTTTGAAACTCATAACAGAATGATTACTTCGAACAAATTTAATTTAATAATTCCTAACATGTCATATTAACTTATAAAATTATTTTAATTCATAAAAAGTTTCAAATTAAATTTATTTGGGTATTTATTATATCAATTATTTTAATTTGTCACCATTACGGTAATTACTGCATCATCATTGTGTCATAAATAAATTAAATTATTTAAATTCTAAAAATTATAAATGAAATATAATTATGTAGTAAATGTTATTATCTTTCTAATTAATATTTACAATTGAATTTATCTTATGTATAACCCTATATTAAAAATCCTTAAGTAAATAAACTATGATTTTAACTCTTTTAACTCTTCTTTAAATTAAATAATAATAAATGTCCTATTCTAATCCAAGTGGACCTAAATGATAATATATTATTTCTAAGGTTTTTTTTGGTCGAGATAAACTTGTCCAATAGAATTAGGACATGTGTTAGGATAATATTAATATCATTTTTACCCTTAATTACCCTATTTACTTTTAACCGTGGTAAATAAAAGAAAAAAGTTACTATTTACCAAAAATTATTTTCATCTCATTGAATCACATTTTACTTATTGATATTAACCGTGTCTCTCGGATTTTCAAAATTCCATTAACAAAAGCGGTAAAATTAAGTTTTATGAGAAATTCAGTTTTTTTAACTTTCACTTAGTAGTTTCACTATTCATCAAAAATTGATGTTTTTCAGAACAATGCCAAAATTTTACCCTAATCTATAATTGATATCCCAAATTCAAAAATTATGTCTATTTTACAAAATTCCAAACATATAAGTTTCATTAATTAATTTTATAATTAATTCATGTTGTCACAACAAATAGCGTGTTTTTAAGAAACAATATATACCAAACGATTGACAATTGTTTAGGTCCAATTTCAAAGTGAAATTAATTATAATGAACACCATTGGATAAAATGGTAAAAATATATTCTAATTATACTTTAAAACCACTAAATAATATAATTTATCACTATAAATTATTTTGATTAAAAATGTTTTTTTAAGTATTTTTCACTATTTATAAAAATTGGAAGTTCTCAAAAAATACCAAAAATTCATCTTAGGATAATTTCGATATTCCGAATCCAAAAATGAAGTCCATTTTGAAATATAAAATATATATAATTTCAAAAAGTAGGTATTACTATTCATAATGGCTAGTTTGATCGGTTGTGGTGTGTGTTAGAACTCGATGTTGCGTACAACACAAACTATTGCATTATTCAAAGAGAAACGTACCGTAGAAGCTTGGGGTGTTACAATGGGAGGGATAAATGAAAGTGAAAGGGCTATATCTTAAAAATTAAATAAAATGGAAATTAATAGGGATATGGAAGAACATATCCTAACATGAACAAATGGATGTAAAGAAGCCTAACATAAAACATTTTCATGAATTGAAAGGAGTAAATTATGGTCCCTTACCTTGAGAGTGTGACTTCAAATGATAAGGATGATATTATTGAGAGATTATGGATCCTTGGTAAGGATATTGAGATTTTGTGGAAGATTAATGAAGTGATAAATTTATTATAAGTAAAGATAAGTGGGATATTGGGTTGGTTTACAAAGGAAATGTTTGAGGAATTCGATATTATTTCTCAAACATGGGTTCTTGACTCTATATAATAAAATAAACATAACCACAGACCTTCCCATGATTTTTCATGGTTTCTATAAAATGGGGTTGTATTTAATTATTTTATAAGGACAGTGGACAAACCTAATAAAATAATATCCTTTCTGAGGTGGAAATGGTTCATAATATTAAAGAATTGATTTTAAAACCTTAAAATATGTTATTAGTAATGTAAGATTGATAAAAAAATAAAAATAATAAAATAAATATTAAACAAAAATATTTTAAATTAAAAAATATATTTGGTCATGAATACCATTTATATTATTTCTTAAAACGTGGTTGGGTAATTATTATGTCATAATACACTATTTATACTTATACGATATTTATTTTTTACTCGAAAATTTGAATGTCTGTAAATTTTTTTAAAAAATCACTTTTGGATTATTTAAGAAGTTATTATTCTAAAAATAATAGTTTTTTATCCAAATAATTTTCTAAATATATGGATTATACATTTTAAAATAAAATTGACATTTATTGAGAAATGTTGACATTTTTGACAAATAACAATTTTAAAATGATTATGTAAATTACATTTGATATCATAAAATTTATATTACCAATTAAATTTATCAATAATAATTTATCAATACCAATTTATTAAAAATTTGTTTATTTAAAAATTCAATTAATTCATAAAAAGGTATTTAATAATTTAAATTTCATATTACTCAAAAATAGGATATCTGTTTTATCATATCAAAATATGTTATTTATCAAAACATTTAATTAATATTTTATTAATATTTTACAATAATCAATAAATATAATCATAATTTTAATTAAAATTAATTATAAATATTCATAACATTAATGTTACTTTGTTTCTAGTCTATGTAAAATAGTTTTTACCCTTAATTATTATATTTTCCTTTTTCTGTGGTAATTATTATTTACTAAAATAATTGTTCATGTTATTCAAAAATTAAGTTGAAATATTAAAAAAATTTATTTATGATTATTCTGAAATATGGAATAAATTTTATAAAAACCAACTCATGGATTTGGAGTAATTCGATTTAATATAAAACTTGTAAGCATGATGAAATCTATTTTTTAAAAATTAAATTCTTTTTAAGGAAAAGATGATTTCACATTATCTCCATAACTATAAATCATAATTATATGAATTTCAATTCATAATGATATATATATATAACATATAAATTTCATTTTTATAATTTTCCATTAATTTTTATTTTAATTAATTAAAATGGAGATACGTTTCACATTTTAAAACATTTTTCAAATAAATTTGATTTAATACTAAAAATAATCTTAACTAAAATAAATTATAATTTTGTTTAAAATGTACTTAATTGAATTAGTTATAATTTATTAATAATTATGTTAACTTGAAATAAATTTAAAATAATAATTGTACTTTTAAATTAACTAATTCATTAAATGAAATGGAAATTTTTACATAAAAATTGTATTTCAACTATTTTTTGAAAAATAATTATATTATGGAAAATCCTAGATGTTCACCATAAGATAATTTTGATATGTTGATATCAAAAATTGACTTCATTTTTTCGAAAAAAATTCAAAATTTTCTCGATAATAATTATAATATTTTTCCTAAATAGATATGAAAATAATATTTAAAGAAAATATATTTTGGAGAACAAAAAGACTTTACCAAAAATGGATTGATTATTTAATAAATATTTATTAATATATTTAGTAAATATATATATAGTATTTAATAATTATTTTATCTGAAATTTTATTGTAAGGGTTGAAATAGTTATATTCAAATAATCATTATTTGTTTGTGTTAGGTATTCTGTATCACATACCCTATCAAACAGAGTTTTATCTTTTAGAATTTTGTGGAATTACATTATAGACCTTGTATTAATATTAAAGTCTTAAAAAATCTTCTTTCACATATCAGTGAGGTATTTATTTGTTTTCCCTATCAACAAAACATCAAAATGTACTCTATGGTGGTATAATTTCATAGGTTAACAATGTAAAAAATATGTGTTTATTCTCTTTATTATTATTCAATGGATTTTTCTTAAAAAAATTATAAAATGATTCCTTAATAATTTTAATAAAATATTATATTAATTAAAATTGAATAATAAAATTCAATACACCCTAATTCACCCCGATCATACGGTGTAAAATGAGACCACATGGTACAAAAAGTGCTACCAGCGCCAATGGTTATTTCTTAAATCTACTAATAGATAGTTTTTCTCATGGAGAACACTATAAATGAAAAGATTTTACCTTTATTTTGTTGGTGAAACTACTATATTTAGAACAATATGATGAGATAAAATATTATATTACTTAGGATGGATATTTACATTTTAGGATAACACGACATAAATGTAAGTGATCCCACAGAAACTTCAATGAAAGTGGTGGACAAGATGTTTCTAGGTAATTATGTTACATCCTAGAATACATTATGAAAATATTTTTATAATCAAATATATTTTTATTTGATTTATTATCCCTTATAAAACTAGTATTGGGGTAATCTTTCAAACATATATGAAGGTGATATAAATTGAAATGAATGACAACTATATGTTTTGAAGAAAACATTGGATTATATATGCATTATTCCAAGTAAACATATGAATTGATTCATTAATTGTCTCACTAAATTGGTTGGTTATATTCATTAACATGGTCATGAGATCATTTGTTCTCATATTTTATAGAATATTAACAAAATATTACGGAAGTTAAAAAATATAAAAGTATTATCACTTGAAGAAAATAATATTATGGAGTTATCTCTTGATGACTAACATAGAAAACGATTTTCTTAAAAGATACTGTTGAAACGAGAGATATATTTAGATTATTAATCTCCTGATATAGAATTATATGATATTTAGAAAAATTATTTTCTGGAGGATGAAATTAAATATGGAGAATTTTATTATTTTTGAACTCATATTAGAAAAAAAATTAATGAATGAAAATTCATATTTAATGTACTAAATAATCAAGATTTTTTATTTATTTTAAGGTTAGAAACATCACAATTAGGTTTCCAATAAATTTTTATTATGGGGATTTTGAGTAAGATTTTTCACTAAAAAAAGAAGAAGAATCCAATTAGAAGAATTTTCAATCGTGGAAAATTGAGTGACAAGAAGTTTATAAGGATATGTTTTTTTTGAAATGAAAAAGTGGATGTCAAGGAAGATATATTTTAAGTGATTAAAAATTAGGTTTCCTTCGATATATAATATGCAATGATGTATTTAGTTGATAAATATAAAAACAAAATTGATTACAATAATAACATGGATGTAGTTATATCCCTTAATGTATAATTAGATGGGGAACATGAATATCATTGTTTAGTGATAAATAAGAATTGAACAGTTCAAGGTTTAATGAATAAAACATTAGGTTATATTTATGGAAGTAAAGGCATATTTTATGAACATTATAAAGTTATGGAATGTTTTGAATATAATAGTGTGATTTCTAAAGAAGTGGTGAATTATTGAATGAATATCGTATAATATATCAAGATAATTAATGATATTGATACCACTATTAAAGATAAAGTTAATAACTTTTAGATTATTTAAGTAGAATTTTTTTCAAAGGGAAAAACCTGACTAAAAAATAAAAAATACAGTATTCCATGAAGAAGTGTTTGTTGATATATATATTGAAAGGGTGTCACAAGGTTTGAGAACATTTTTAAAAATTATTAGTTCTCAAATGACTAATGAAATTGGTATAACTAGTATTGGTTTTGATAGTGAAACATCCAAGAAAATGTATTGATATATGAATATTAGAGAAAAGTAGAATAAATGTGAATGATCCCAATAATCATGAACTTATCAAAAACTATTGATGTGTAACAAAGCTATTGTTATGTGGAGAGAATATGATAGATTTATTTTTCCACTCATAATTTGTAAATTACATGTCATCTTATACTATACTATGTATTATTATGAATAATATAAATGTAATTTAACTTTTGAATATTTTGGATGTCCTATAAGTGGAGTATAAACATACTCTATATATTGGAATGAAAATTTTCTATGTGGTTATTATTAATTTTTCAAAAACAATTATCACAAATAAGAATATTCCAAGAAAAAATTAGAAATAAAATCATATAGAAAACAATGTAATGGTGATAAAATACATTCCTCAATAATTCCTTTTAATGATAGGTTTTATGCCCTTTATGAAGGAGAGTTGGATCTCATTTATTGTAATAAAAATAATTAAAATAGATCGACAATAATATCTACTTTTTTTGAAAATTTCATTTAATTAAATGAAGAAAATTGAGATTGAAATAGATTTCCATTAAAGTAATAATGAATATAAGTACCTAGATTCAAGACAGTGGTTGTTTGTATCATATAATAGGTAATATAATTTGTTTTAGGAATTTTATAGACATCATTAATAGAATAGTTCTCTCCACAAATGATAGAGCATAGAAGAATAAATTAAGATATAATTATTGTTTAATTTGTGATTAATTGAATAATATTGATTTTCATTATATTTATGGACATTGTCATAAATTATTGATCATAAGTCATCATTATGACTCAGGTTTGAAGATAACCTTCAATCAGAAGACCTCATGCATAAATGGAAAGAATCAGGATTCTTAAATGACGGTTTTAATGAAAAAAAAATCATTACCAGTTAGATAATAAATATAATTAATTCCATGTAATAGTACATAATGAAAAAACATTATTGAACCATAGGATAAACCATATTAATCCTAAAAATAATGGAGAATTTTTAATGAAATTAAACTTCAATATAGATTATAAATTTAATACATGATTAAGAAAATATTTGTGATATTTGTATATAATGAAATATGTTTTGAAATAAATTTCCAACCCAAAAAAATCTTAGTGTTTATTGAATTTAGTTAACAATTATGTGTGTGGTGGAATTGGTCAGTTATAAACCTATAGTTAGAGGTATATCATCCTATATATGGATGATTATAGCAGGATGGGGTGTGGCATATTTATACATGAAAAAATGGAAGTTTTGGATTGGATATAAAGAGTCTCAATAAGATAATAAAATTAAATTGGGGGAATAATGATAATTATATGATCAACTAATGTAACTGAGTACAAATCCTATGATGTTACAAATTATCATGAAATACAAGTTAGTAATAATGATGTATATTTTGTTTAGACCCCCTAAATATAATCAGATTTTGGAAAAATGACATCACATTGTCAAAAACATGGAAAAGAAATTATTTTTTATATTGCAATATCACATCACTACTACAAAGATGTTGTTTAGTGTCGATTTAAAAATAGAATGGAGTATCACCCAGTTGGAGAGTACAGAAGATACTATATGAAATTTGGAATAGAATTCAACCATCTTAGTAGCATACAAGGATGTATAGATAAAATAATTTCATCCAAAAAAAGTATGTAAATTAATGAATGTATGGTGGTGTAGTGGGTGAGGGAGTATTATTAGCCTACATAATAAATATTATGTCATATTAGTGTTTCAATAATAGGATAAGCACTATTATTGAGTATAGTGAAATAAATATTTTGGATAATGTAATTAAATATTTTCATATAATTTCCTTTTCAAGAGATATATTTAATGAATGTAAATAAAAAATTACAAACTTTAGAGAATCATAAAATATTTAGTATCAATATTATACCTAAATTGAATTAGTTTAAGAAAAAATTGACTATGTAATTCATTGTATGACTCCAAAATGAAAAAAAGGGTTCATAAAATTTTGAGAAATATCATTGAAAACAAGTATAATTCATATGAAACTCAGGGGATGAAGAGTGTATAGGAAAACAGAAAATAATCATAGATTAAACCTACATTATTTGATGGGATGGAAAGGAAGGAAAATGGGATAAATCCATGAAAAGAAAACTAGATACAATTTATAAAAATAAATAATGGGATCTTGTGGATAGACCCAAAACATAATGTTATTAGTAAAAAGTGGTTCATCAAAAAAAAGATTAATGAAAATGGGAGATTTATCTCAAATAAAGAAAGACTTTTTTATATTGGTTATGCTTGGGAAAAGGGGAGTTAATGTGGACGAATAATTTAACCTAATTGTAGGAGTTGATTCTATCAGAATTTTCTTATCATTTGTTATTTATTGAAACATTACCTCATATAAAATTGATGTGGAGTGAAAAATTATAAATGGAGTATTTAATGAATAATGTTATTCAAAAAAACAAGTTGGATTTTTCTTGGAAATAATGATTCTAATGTTTTTAGGTTAAAGAAGGATATCCCCATTTATGGTATTCCATGATAGATACATTCTTGAAAAATAGTTAATTTAATATAGTATAGGTTTATCACAAAATCCATGTAAATATTTTGTATGATGAATATTTATTGTTTTGGTGTATATGGAAGACATTATCTGGAGAGTAAATAAGAATGAATTTGTAGAAGTGATTTCTCAATTGGCGAGATCAGAAATTGAGATGTCGTTGATTGGTGAGATAAATAATTTTTGAGGTCTAAAATATAATTAATAATAACAATAAGGAAGTATATTAATAAAACATATTAAATATCCATATGAAGCATTTATCACATTAAGAATACAAGAATGAAATCAGATTACATCACTGATTGAAATTGATAAAGAAATACATAATGAATGATAACATTATGGGAGTATACTTTAAATTTAAATGAAGAATAATTCGTAGATTACTCTATATTCCTAACTAAAAGTTATATATTTTCTACTTTATATACAATTAATAATGATGTTTGAGATTTATTAAGTAAAACCAACTTTCAGTGTTGAAAATAATATTGAGGTATGTTTACCGAGATCTTAATTATGGATTATTGTAACGAAATTGTTATTTTTTATTAAAAATCTATTCACTTTTCGATTGGATATGAAATGTCTTTGATCTAGAATTCACAATTTGTGCATAAGTTATATTGGGAGAAATTCATTTTTTGTATTAGTAATAAATAAGACTATTTTCCGTTGCTTTTTCTTAAAGAATTATATATCACAATTTCCAAAGTCTATACACATCTTATATGGATGAAACAATATGTAGAATACATCAATGATGTATGGTAATATCCAATGATTCTCCTCTGTGATATAAAATATCCATTTAGTTGACTAAGAATTAAAAGATTTTTTCTCTAGAAAATCACATTTGAATCCTTTATAAAGAAGGGAAGGTGGATAACATAATTTCTGAACAATAGTTTATTGGAAATCAAAACTTATATGAAAACAGATTCACCAGAACATTTTTTATCTCATGTGGTTTAGATTAATATGTTGAACCTTGTTGTTCAACCAATTTCATAAAATTAGGTTAGTTAGATCATGACTCTACCAAATATATACAACATTATATTTGGTTATAGTTTCCTTTTCTGAGAAATTATATTTTTTAGAATAGAGAAGTTAGGGGGAGAAATTATTAATGTGGATGAAAAAATAATGTTAGTGGTTTATTCATTGTTTTCAAATAACAATTTATTGATTAAATCTTTCTCTAATTTCCTATACCGATCATTGTATCATGTAGACATAGTTATTAGTTAAAATATATTTTTTATGTTTTCCTCTAATTAGCTAGCGTTTTATCCCTAGAAATATTCATTTGGGTACAAGGAGAACCCTTTGAATTTCATTATAAAGGGTGGGGGAATAAAAATGGAAAGGGGATCATGTAAAATATTTTTGATGTATTGATCATGAATTTTATGGGGGTATATATGGAGATAGATAAATAATATATGGTTCCTTGAGTAAGGTGGATTTACAACAGAATCCAAATGGGAAGATTTTTTCCAACATATGTTGTAATATTTTTATTTTCTATCGATTGTGGTTTTAGTGAAATAATGTGATAAATCATTAAGTCTTTGAGATTGAGTGGTGGGTTAGTGGGAATATTTTTCATAATTCCTTAAACCACCCTATAGTGGTTTTTGTGGTGTTCTGGGTTTTCATTAAGTGAATCTAGAAAACATCATGGCATAGGAATAGTGATCATTTTTATCGGATATAAAAATATAAAAAAATATATTGAAAAATGAGAGTTTCATACACACCATGATAGAAAATATTTTGTTTCATATGTTTATCTTTGTGAAATAATAAATATTATCAAGACATAGTGGTATGTGATTCATAGAAATTGAACCTGCTCACATTATAGAAGGTCTAATGATTTAGAAATGGACTGAAATCCATTTCAATAGGAATTTCCATGATCATGGTGATGAATTATAAAGTATAAATTGCAGGATCTAATATTTATATAGAATTAGGCATCCATTTTCTTGTTATTTTACCAATGAACATGGGGGGCCCACTATGGGTGGTGCGTAAGTCATAGAGAATATCATGCAGATGATACTTTTTTTTAATTTATATTAAAATATCCATATAAAAGAAACCATGTTATAGTGGTCGGTGTAGTTAGTTTAACATTTTTTTATAAAAAAGGGATACACAACAAAATCATTTTGAATTCCATTTTGAAATGTATTCTAGAGTAATTGAAAATATTGATTATAAAGGAAAAAATCAAGGATGTGAAGTTGTTTGGTATAATATTCTTAGAATTTTAGTGCAAAATGGAAATTAGGGGATGAAGTTAGCTGTTTTTAAGGTAATTGACAATGGTTACTATAGATTTAATAGTGGCCATATAGTGTTTGAATATTTTTATGTTACACCAATATTTAATGATTTGTAAAATTGATAACATCGTGATGGATTCAATTCAATATTATATTAATGAAATTGAAACCAATATTTATTATTTACTGGGATATTATCCATGGGTTGGGTTTTTTAAACTAAATAGGATTGAATTTTATTTGAATTTTTAATTTGAAAAAAATATCAAGAAGTGTACATTATATTTTTGTGAATAACTTGAAATGAACCATGCATAGAAAATATAGATTAGTGATCTTAATACTGTGAGAATATAGAGGATAAAAATTATAATATCTATGATGAATCTAAAACAATATTGGGTATGGTATTCCATTAAATATTTGAAAATAATTGAATAGGATATCATTGAGAACTCCCTTGAAGTTTTGAGTAAAAAATTGATTAGTATCATGATGATTGACATATGTGATGGTATCATATTTTTAACCCACATTGAAATTAGTGAGTGGAATATATGAATACGTTGTGTACCTTGAATTAGAAATGATATCTTCATGAAGTTGTAATAACATACTAGTAAATATCTGATTTATTAGAATATCAGTATAACATTGATATGTTTTAGTTGTTGTGAATATTGAGTAGTGATCCCCATAATAATATATCCCATATTCCATGGTTATAACCCTATCAATGCCCTTGGGTGATTTATGATGTTGGTGATGAAAAATATGGGGATTCAAGCGGTGATACAAGCATGACACAAGCATGACACAAGCATGATGTATGAAATTTTTTCTTCAGCCAATGGGCTATGTAATGGGTCTCCCTCTACCCAGATAAAAAGTGGTCTTTCCTTTCATAATTAAAGGAGGATCTAGCCACTATGTTTTTAATATATATATATATATATATATATATCATTGATATGTTCTCCATTTATGGATCACTTTACTGGTTAACCAACTAAGAAAAATTTGCCACGATCTTTTTTATTTTTCATTGTCTTGTTCTTATGAAATTGATTCATGGTATCTTTACCGAAATTAAGATAATATATAGATAAAAAATTAAATATTATATTCATTGTCACCCAATTCACTCCAAGTGTAAAAAATGGGACCACCAGGTAAATACTTTTGAAATGGAATTATGGAAGATGAAATAATGAGTTAGATCAGTTGATAAAAAAATTAAATATCCTAGAAGAAACATAAAAAAATACCATTTAGAAGAAAATTTCTGAAATATTACACTAATTAATATAGATTCATTATATATATATATATTTTAATGTATTATTGAAATAATAAAAAAAATAATTATTTTTTAATGTTATCACAACAAAAAATTCTATGAGTTACTTTAAATATCCTTTTCAAGGGTTGAAAAAAAGAATTATAAAAAAATTACATTCCTAGAATCCCCAATAATTTATTGTAGAAAGGAAATAATTTTTTTTGTAATTACATTTGGGGTGAAAGATAAAAAATATAAAAAACTAAAAATGAATTCATTTTTAGTCTTTTTATATATGTTTATAGAAAATCAACATCGGTGAATGTATTATGAAATTTATTATTCAATTATGGTAGAGGGAAAAATGAATAATTATAAAGGCAATAAAAAAAGATAACTTAATAAAGTATTTGTGGAATGAAATTTTGTTGACATAAAAGGGAAAGAGATAATGTAGAGGGAGAAAATTGTTCTTAATAATGTTATTTTTTTCTGAATAATGGAATCCCCAATTGATTTTTTTAAATAAAATGAACTTTCCCTAGAGAGAAATTGAAAATAGCACAATAAATAGAGAATTGGTGGAATATAAATAAAACTATTAGAACATGGTAAATGAAAAATTATTATAAACCAATTAAATTAAATTTTAGTTAACAAATACCCTTTAAATTTTGAAAATAGTTAAAGCAATTGAAAATGAAATTGGGAACCTTAAAATTAATGTAAAATATGATGAATATAAATGTAATTCTTTCAAAATATGTAAAATAGACATTATTTTTACTATATAAATGAGAATTGGTAAGAAAAAATTGAACCATGCCATAATGAAGTGACATTATGATGAAAAATTAATTCATTGGATTCCTTCTTGATTAGATGAACTCCAACCTCCTATATTGTGACACCCCATGTTGCTATTGAATATTACATTATAAAATTTTAGGTCCTTTTTGAAATTTTGACTTTTTTCCATGATTATCACGTGACTTCTGTTTTTCAGGAATTCTAAGTGAGTTTTAGTTTAGACTACAAAAAATCATATTGTGATAAGGGAGGTACCACTATAACTAGGGGAGTCACACATTAGAAAATCCCTACCATAGAGGTATTTATTGGGAATTCATCATTGTAGAATGTAAAACCACAAGGGATAACCCATTATAAGGGGTATGACACTATGAAACCTAGGTTTCACCATAATGTCACCTTTTGTAGTGAGCAATCAGTTATGTTATTCCTTGTAAGAGAGAATAAGCCCCATCATAGAGAGGCCTTATAATGAAATTTTTGTTCCTGGTTCTTAATTTTAATGTTTTTTCCTTTTTCCCACCTAACGTTAAAATTTGTGTGGCCTATAATTCCCCTTAATTGAATTTACTATATCATGAAGTACTCATGTGGAGGTATCCTCCTCATCCTCCACCTTCATCAATTCTAGGATTATATCCTTAAGTTTCTAATTTGACTGGAAGATAGGTCTCCACTTTTTCCATTTACTCCATTCCTCAATATTTTAATCTCAATTTTATATTCATTTATGAACCGTAGTAGTTGTTTTTTCTAATTTATTATTTGGGTTTGTTCAAATTTAGGTATTATAATTATTGGAACTTGTAGATATCATTTCATACTATGGTTTTTATTTTTTCTATCAATAATTACTTTTTGGTAATTCATTATGGAGATCGAGTTAGGTGTTTCAAATAAATTTATCTATTAAACATTTAATTAGATTATTTTGTGTTTTAAGATACTTTTTTGTGAATCTATACTTTCATTTGATATTTTTATTGAATTTACCACAAATTTTTAATGATTTATTTCAAGGTATGAGATGAGGTCTCAATTGATATTTAGTTTTTTAAATGAATATTATGAATTCTAGGTATTTATGAAAATTATATGCATGATATTTAGTTGAATTAAATGTTTTTAATGAGGTTTTTGGAAAAATTTTATTTTTCAAAAAAGATGATTTTATTTTTTAAATAGATGTTTTATAAATTAGCAGGTGTTTAATTTTTTTGATTATTTTGTAAACAAAATTGCCTTCATGAAATTTTTTAATTTTTCAAAGGGATATGATAATTCATAAATAATATATTACTGTTGTTCCTATATTGGTTATAAAGGGATGGTAAGAGTAAATGGAATCTAAAGTTGGTTTTCAAATGCTCATTTGGGACTTTGAAAAAAAATTTATTTATGTTGTGATACCCTTGTCTTGATCCCTATTTTTATTTTAGTAGTTCCTAATAAATGTTGTTTCCCTTTGCAGGATATGGATAAATTATTCTTATGTGATGTGTGAATTCTTTTAAATCAGATTTTTCTTGTGAGGGTGTTCTATGAGACCTTGCTTGTGGCCGGAATGAGTATCTCATGATGGGAGTGAATTGATTACCCATTTAAAATTTCTATATAAAATGGATTATTTTTAAATCAACCAAATTCTTAAATATATAATAGTTTGTAAAAATATATAGTATTATATGGATCTCAATATTTATACAAATTTATCTAAATATTGATTAGTTTTAAGATGAATAATATATAATATTATTCAATACAATGAAAATAATTAACAAGATAAAAATACTATATGAACAAAAATTAATATATACAATCAAATTAGTTTTTACAGTTGAAACAATTTTCCATTCATAGTGAAAATGAAGTAATAAAATTAAAGTACACCGCAGAAAGAATGAATACAAGCGGTTCTGTATCAAGTTGAGTGTTAGTCCTGTGCACTTGGTGATCATCCTCCACCAAGAATATTAAATAACATAATGAATATCATCCATAACATAGATTTGGTTTTGTAATACTATACATCTATCCTAGTCCCACATTATCTCTTCTTTAGTTACAAATTGGAGAAAACACTAAACAGACCACACAAAAACCATTACCAAGCTTTTCCATGGGAGAATAAAACATAAAAAGAGTTTGAGAAGATATCGAGTATCTTCTATTTTAACAAAGAAGATAGTGTGAATGTGATAAAATAGAGTGTCCACACACATAGCTCAAAATGTGATTAAAATGAAAATAAAACAAAAGTATGAAAGTGTAGAGATTAGGAATGGTTGGTCTATTGCAATGCCACTTTTGACTCTTAATTTGACACTATAGTTAAGAATATGTCTGGTTCTCTTGAAATATTCAAGAAAATAGAGTTTCACATAATCTTGTACATTCACTGGAAGAATGCAAAAAAATTTATTGTGTAGCTCATCTTTCATTTGAATGTTTATAATCATTGAAATCATCTTGTTTTAAATTAGGTTAATCCTTATGTTTGTTCAGAAAGATTGAGACCTCATCTTGTAATTATTCCATTGCATGTGGGAGTGTGCTTCACATTTATTAGTAGTAGTGGGGATAATATTCACATTATCCTCATCCACATAATTTACATCTTGATACTCTCTTAAATTTTTTTCTCTGTCGTTTTGATGGTATTTTATTCTGGTAGCATGACACTAGAGGTATCTTAGACTTAAAAAAAATTACACTCTACTAGAGTTGTCTCAACTAGTTATGTCTGGCCTTGTGGAAGGTGAATTGATGGTATGTTATACATAGAAAAAATACTCTATTAGAGGTATGTCCTTGGTAGTGCCTCTTCGGGATGTATCTCGTACTTAGCGATATTTTTATGTGGGTGGTGAGTCATGGACAATGGGGTCTCGAGTTAGTGGTGCCAAACTCAATGGTGTTATGTACATAAAAAATTCTATAACCTAGATCAGAATATATATTACTAATAATGAAAAATGAAATTATTTAATATCAATAGAGTCCTAATTGTGTGACCATTAAAACTAGGAGGTCAACAATATCCACATTTTTTATGAACAAAAATCACATCATAAAATTTATTACAAAATTTAAAACATCATATCCATGGTAGTGTAAACCAAAATAAAAATATAGAATTTCATGTAAGTATAGACGGTATCGAAGGAAAATATGAAAATATTAAGTGGAAAAGGTATGTATCATGAATATAATAATTAAAAATATATTGTATCAATGATAACAAAGAAAAAATGTTGTAATAAATCAAAGATTCCAAAAAGTTCTCAATATGCCACGACAATTATCCCCCTATGGGATTATAAAAAAGGTAAAGAAATGTAGTATAAAAACAAAGATAAAAAATGAATAAAAATACTAGATTCATTCAAAGTTATTTCCAAAAAAAGTTACAACCCAAGTTCCATAAAAGAAAAAATTTCTACGAAAACAAAAACAGGGTTCACGATTTTGCACATGGGTCGACTGGTTCTTTACCTTTAGTCTTGGATTTATCATTATCTTTATTAGAGGAAGCATGATCATCTCAAGGTAAGATCTATGGAACACTGTATGAGAGTTCAGATATATCCAAATGAATATTTTCTACAATAACAATTGGACGATGGTGTTACAAATCTTGAATAGGTGAGATTGTAAAATGCTAGAATTTGGTATGAAAATGAGCTAAATAATATCTAGAGACTCATGGTCTGAGAGATAATTGAGGATTAATTGGAACTGCTTCTTGTGAAACAACTACTTGGACATAAACATGATGAAATGTATTCATGAGACTTATAAAATCTATGATGATTTGGAAACTTATTTTAATTAAACTAATGATATCTGATTTTAATTCCATAAAACACTACAGAATAAGAGTCATGTCCTTCAGGATTCTTACACGTTCTTTGAAATACAGAGTCCTAGGAGGCACCCTTACATTTTCATCCAAGAATTTGATATTGGAATCCATTTCATTATTGGAGTAAATCTAATAATGAAAATATCTAATGTCCTTATTAATTTTTCTCGATCATATTTCTTATATTGGTAATTGATGGTAATAAACATGAGAAAATGATATGAATTATACTTAATTCTTATCAATGTCTCTTGGGGCTGATCAGTAACAGTTCTAGATACACTGGATAAAGTAGCTCTTAGTTGATCTCTAAAAATTTTTCTTAACTGATCATCAATAGATATTAGAGGACGAGGAGGAGGAGGAGAAAAATTAGTATATGAAGATTTATCCTTGAGGTTTTTAAGATTCCATTGATGGATGCTTTAAAATTATATTTCATTTTTTCAATAAAATATATGAGGGGTTATATTTCAC
This sequence comes from Viscum album, assembly GCA_963277665.1. Classification (NCBI taxonomy): domain Eukaryota; kingdom Viridiplantae; phylum Streptophyta; class Magnoliopsida; order Santalales; family Viscaceae; genus Viscum; species Viscum album. Next base: position 1,462,556,950 of record OY728153.1, on the reverse strand, counting down.
TACTTATCATTTTATTCTCAATCCTTATCTCATAAATGTGATGAATCATATTTGGTTATATATGTTTAATAACACCCTTGAAAATGTATCCTTCACCATTATCATAAATAAAATTCTATTGAGGTGTTATATTCTTTAGCTTCATTGAAGAATGAGACATCAATATTTTACCAAAATAATCCTAGTCACCTTCAGTGACTAAATCAACTCTAATAGAAAAAGGTGTTAGGGTAGGTACATGAGTTCTAATAGAAGATAATTTTTTTTAATAGCCCCTCAAAATCTACTTGAACTATAAAGGATACTGCCAGATCACTTTCAATTTAAAATGAGGTCCATCATTATTTCTTGTACTCCTAGATATATTGGAGAATATTCACCATTCTTAAAACAAGGGATAAAACAAAATTCAAGATATATTAGAAACTATAGTAGAAGTGGTAGGAGGAGCCATAATAGAAGTAACAACCACCAATATCTCAAAATTTCTAAGAAAATTATAACACTATCCAGCTAGAAATTTTGAAACACATGCATGGATTTCTTTTAATTTTTGTTTATTAGAACTCTGAGAAACAATTCAAGAAGACTTGACTTCAAAATATGTACTTACAGTTGAGGCATCTAGATTATGAACATCCTTTTATGGAAAAACATCAATGGATTCACCATCCACATTCTTATCCTTAGGATGCTTATGAACATTTAATTCATCTAACTATTCAATCCAAAATTCATCATCAATAAGATCTATTTTATTTTCTTTTGTTAAATTTTATTCCATAGTAACAATAAATCCAATTTACTCAGCTATAGAATAATTAGATATTGGTTGACCAGTTGAAAATCAGATTTCCATGACTACATTAATAGATGGAGCATCATGAAAAAATTCTACAGATGGAGATTTCTCTCCCCTAAACAATTGAATCCTAAAGATCTTGATTCATCTCCACTTCCTTCTTCTAAATTCATCCACTATCTCCATTAGGTTCAAAATCATCTCCATCACCAATTTCAGTACCATATTTATCTTTGTTTCAATTATAACCATTTTCATCGTCATCTTCTTCTTCATTTTCTTCAATATCATCTTCATTGGATTTAGATCCCTTATAATGCTCATTTCCAAAGGACTTTGTCTCTTCTCCATGAAAATTAAATAATTATTATTTTTTTGAAATATCCTACATGGACTAGGATATCTAAAATTTATGGGAGTAGCATTTGGAGACAAGTCTATATCACTCATTTCACCAATAATTGGTTCCTTTTCATCTTACTTAGAAACATATTCTACTTTATCCTCATTAGAGTATTAAACTACAACCTCAGGCTCCAAGCATGGATCAACTTTATCCCTTATTCTTGATGGAGGATCATCAGGATTATCCTCAACATATAAATTATTGGGATCTCAAAACAACTATTAATTTTATGGGTGTTATCTATTCTTAATTCTTGAACATGTAGCACTGGTAATATAGAAACCACCACAGTCTACACTGGACTCTTCATCCTCACTGACTGGGCCCTTGTCCATCAACATGGTATATTTTTTCTAGTGATTTCAAATCCCATGGAGTCTATTTTTAAGATTGGTAAGATTCAAAAATGAAGATCTAAAAGTGTTTCAAAAAATTTAAATAGTTATTTTTTTCAAATAAAAGTGGTTTCTGGTAAATGTTTTTAATTCTGATGTTGTAGAGTTAATGTTTTTCCTTGATATAATGTATTAAAATGATGTTTTTGAAATTTACCACAAATAATGATGTCATTTAAAAGATGGATTGTTTTTTTCACACCCTGACTGTTAAAATTATTTTAATTTTTTTATTTCTTATCGTCGGGTTTTCTAGTTGAGGTTCAGGTTGATTTTAAGTTTAAATTTTTCAATATTGGTTGTTTTTGGTTTGTTTAGGGCTGGTACACGGGCACCGCATGGCTAGCAGTAACCATGTGGTCGACCAAGGTAATCGTGTGGTTTCCAGATATTGCAGATAAATACATTTTGTTTTTATTATTACTTTTATTAAAATAGTTATTAATATTATTATAAATTATGTTATTAATATTTTTTTATTATTATCTTTATTAAAATGGTTACTGATATTATTATTATTTTATTTAGTATCTTTTTATTTTTATCTTTGTTTTTTTCATTCGAACCCTAAGGTTTCCCTTTCTCCTCTATGACACACATCACCCCCCCCGTTTTCTTCCCGTATGTGAGGCGACTTTACTCTCTCCTAACTAGCCAGAGCTCTTCCAAGAGGCACTCCCTTCTGATGACGCCTCTCCTTCCCGTGTCACCTCTCCCCTTCCATGGCCTCCCTACTCATGATGGTGGCCTCTATGATGACCCTCCACCCAAATATTAACATATCCCTTCTCTAGAAAGATTCCCTTCCCAGCACACTCCCCTTACTATGGATGGACAACGTCCCCGGTGCATGGACTTTCTCTAGCCGTATGTCCCTCATCGGAACCCTCAACCTCTAGAATAATTCTCTTTCAATTTGGGGGTTCTTCTTATTCATTTCCAAAAACAAATCTTTTGGGTTTTTATTTGTTCAATTTTTTCATATTGTTTATGGTGTGTGGTTGGTCCATATGGTCTCTCTCTCCCTTTTGTTGAAGTTTAGTTACAATTTCATGCTATTGAGGTAGGTGAATCTATGTTTTTCCTTTCTAACACATTCCATGGACACTTACATCCTTCAAATTATTATTTTTACTCAATTCATAGCTTTATTATGCCTATAATAAGTCTTCTGTTTTGTTCATAAATTTTTAGGATTTGTTAAAAATAGTATAAATATGATTATTTGAATTTGCTTATTTGTGTCAATGCTAAAGTTGTTTGATTAATTCCCAATTTTGTTTGAATAAATTTTATATATTTGATATGCGTTTGATAATTATTATGGCTATTATACTATGGTGTTTTGATGGTAATGGAATTTGAAAAAAAATTAAGGTGAACCTTTCATTAATCCAATGTTCATATTCACTCAGAGTATTCAATAAAATGCCTCTTTTTTCAAAAATAAAATGTAGCAATTGTAATGAAGTTTGGCCTTGGAAACGTTTTATAACATTATATTGTTTTTTATTTGGGTGAGTTGGGTGGTTTGGAAGCCTCTATAAGACTTGATAAAATGTGTTAAAATGTTGGGGTATGGTTATTTTGGTTTTTACAACATTTTTAGTGACATTTATGTTGCAAATTTTATTTTATTAATTTGATGGAAGGTGACATTCAATGAAATGTTTTCTAAATGTTTTCATGGTCACAAAATTTCTCTATCAAATGTGGAAAATCCTTTGGTGAAGAAGGTGCACCCATGGATGTTCATTTAAATGAGGATAACACTTTAAAACACTATTATCTCCCCTAAAAGTTTATCATATTTTCCCCACTTTTCAAAAATTTTGCCTATGTTTTGAAAAGGTAAAGTGTTGGTTCAAGTGGTTTGAAAATGTAACGTCAAATGATTTTATTACAATTTGTCTACTTGGCCTCGAATAATGTATTTGTAAATGATTGTCATCTAAAGGCCCATTTTGCATTGTAAATACAAAGGTAGTGTTAGAGGTTGTTTTGGAAAGAGTTTGAAAATATTTTTTTTGGTAAAAGCTTTCGATAAAATATAGTAAAATATTGTTTGTTATTTTGTACATAAAAATGAATTTTAGGTGGATTTTCGAAAAACAATGTTGTTTGAAAAGTGAAAAAAGCCCAGTTAGAATATTTGAATGTTTTGAGGTATGTTGTAGAGGAAATTAGATGTGACATCCTGGTTGGAACCTTTTATGATTTGATATATATATATATCTGTGTGTGTGTGTGTGTATATATAGTGCGTATGCCTATATAGGATTTTAATTTTTATGGATTACCAGTTAGGAAATGTCTTTTTTTGGGATACAAAAGTGTGGTGGTAATAGGTAAGTTGATTCACACATATGAGAGCCTCCCAATTACATTGTTTACTACTACTATGTGATCTTATTACTCTTTTAAGGGATTGAGTAATGTTTTCTGATCAACCCTGTTTAGACAGGTGGGTACCCCCTATATTTTTTATTAGGCAAAGTGGGTTGTTCCACTGGTGAGGATAGTTTAGAGAATCCATTTGGTTATAAACTTAGGGACTTCACCATACATAGATAGGTGGCTCTGATCCAAGTTCGTCTAGGGGTATTCAAGGGATTTTTTGGATCACCCATTTTTACCTTATTTATCCTCTTGTTTGTATCTCTATGTTTTGGTACTTCTGGTCACATTGGTAGTCTATTTTTAGCATTTTTCAGTTTATTTTGACTTTACCCAATTTAATTATTTCATGTTTAGTCTGTATTTCCATGTATAGAGTTTTTTCATTAAATTGTAAAATCTCATTCAGAAAATAGGAGTATAGTGTTGGTTGTATTAGAATAAACTATATATTGTTTATTGAAATGGGAAAACCTATTTTTATATCTGTATTTTAAGACTAGTGTTGATGGATTTTGTAGAATGAAAAAATAAATGTATTCTGTTTTTGTTCTTTTGTATTCCTATTGAGAATTTTTGTGCTCACACCAACATTATCTTTTTAGTTGTGTGTTCCATTTTTATCAGTTTCTCTTGGAACGTTTTCTCGTTGTTAGAGTAGAGTTGGTCTTGTGTTTGGAGGTGTCTAAGTGGTCACATGGTATTGTTTTAGCGTGGTAAAATTTAAGTTTTTTACTTGTATTTGTTATTAGTTTCTATATAAAAAATTTTAAATTGTATTTAAATTGTTTTTTATTAATTTAAGATGTATTTACAGGTAATTTCTTCTTATTTAGTTTAATTTTGTTGATCCTGGATATTTATTTTGAGCATAAATCATTCCCAAATGTATGTCTTGATTTCAGACACTAGTTTCTAGCTCGTGGGGATCTGGAACATCCTTCAAGCCATGCTACAGGCTTGCTCAGGTGATCGATTTAGGGTTCACCCGAGTTGGTTCAAGAAAAAATGGTATTAAAGCTAGGTTCGTGATATTTTTGGTGTCTGGTGGATGGAGAATAGAACTATTAAGGCTCAATATATAGGTGTGGGGAAGAGTGTCATGAACTCATTCTCGCATTGATAGGTGATTTATGAGGGGTAGTCAAGGACTTGAGTCTTTTGTGTGTTTTTGGATTGAGGGAGGAAAACGGTGGTGAGTCGGTGTCGCGGTGTGATCCCATCAGGAGTAAAAACGCATATGGAATCTAAGTTCATTGTTCAAGTATCTCATTATGTTATTACCTACTTGTAAAACAGAACACTACCTTGTCACTATGTTAGGAATACATGTTAGTCCCTCCTTCTAATAGGTGGGTTAGTTGTGCTTTTTCTTGGTTTTGGTTGGTGTAAGTGCACTTTGGAGGATGAAAATGGTTTTGAAATAGAAATAATTTCTTCTAAATTTCGTTAACAATGTAATGTGGTTTTTTCAAAATTAAAGGGATTTGGTTTTAAAATTTAGTGCATATTTGGAAATAGTAAGTAAATGTATTGGAACAACCCATGATGGTCTTTATGAACGTTTTCACATGTGGGTTTATGTGTATGGAATGTGCATGTTTTCCTTCACGAATGGAAGCCTATGAACACATGTGAAACTATTCATGGGATTGCTTTGGTGTGTATATAACATTAAAGTCATGAAAATGATTTCTAATGGTGGTTTTTAAAATAGATCTTTTGGTTATTTTAAACTTCTTTTTAGGGATGTTGTATTTAGATGAAGGTGCCTTTATTGATGGTTCATTGTATTGATATTTTTTTGGATATTTTTTTATGTTTTTTAGAAAATTGACACCGAGAAAGGTCTCCAAATATGTCATTGATTCATGCCAATTTTTTTTATTCTCAGGCATTGCATATTCTCAACAGTGATCCTGGTCCGTTAGGGGAAATAGAGTGGCCTGAAGAGGTTAGGAATGTCTTTAGGGTAGTGGGAACTCCCAAAGATGTCATATTGCATGTTGTATTGGGTATGTTTGAAGGTATGGATTTTTAAAAATGGGAGTTGTTTTCGCCACTGTTAATGCATGGTACGATGACGTGGGATGTCATTAAATATGACTTTTTCTAATGGTTCATACCTGAAGAGATAAAAAAAGAAAAGGGAATGTATCATGTGTATTCATCTAGGCCAATAGACGGTGAAGGAATATGTTAACAATTTCAAGGAAATGGTTTAATTTTCTCTAAAGGTATCATCATAAGATTTGATAAAGACATCTATCATCATCGGGGATATTCATCTTGAGATCACTGAGAGGTTCCTCCCTTCTAAGGACCATCGTTTCTAGATGATGTTACATGATGCGTTATTAGCTATGTGGGTCTTCAGAGTGCATATGGCTGGAAATCCAACATATCTAGTTTCTCTTGAAAGATCCCCATATGGATAGACGTATATGTTAGAAGAACCTACTTCTAAGGAGTTTCCTTCAATGGTTCTGGTTTCCAGTTTGTCATATCATCCTCTTGTGTGCCACTATTTTGGCCGATTCGGGCACTCAAATCCATCATGTTGCATCCTTCTTAAGGTGTGTCATCATTGTGGCTATCAGGGTCATTTGGAGAATTTTGGCAGGAATTGTCACCTAAAAAAGTTTCCATTACTGGAGGATTCTAGTGCCTTGGGGTGATGTTGGAGAATATTTATCCATCAGATCCACATCCATAAGTCTCAGTGTGAAGCTCACACATATTTAGGAGTTTCCTAGGGTTTGAAGTTTTAGTCGTGGTTTTGTGTTCCATGTTGGTATTGGAACATTTTACGAATTTTTGTTCTTGTTTTATACTATTTAGGTTTTTCCTCTATTATAATTCAACCATTTACTTGGGTAATTATTATGAAATTTTACATTTGTAATCCAAATCACCTATTTTTTGGGATATGGTTCTATGAATAGTTCATTTTTTAAAAGTTTTATTGGCCCTTGTATTGGATTGTTGTGGTTTAGTGGTGGTTTTTTGGGTATGATTAGGTTTTTTGAGATAGGCGAATTGTGTTTTCAATCCATTTTTTACTGATAGTTTTTTTGTGGGTTTTCCCCTAATATTGGGTGTTCATTTGGTGTGATAAAAGATCCTAGTACTAATGGTGGAATTGTTTCACTTGTGCTATAGAAGTTGGTTTGGAGCTATTGTGATATCTTGTATTGGTCCCCCTCTCTGGGGTCATATTCTTGGTTTTAATTTCTGTTCCAGTAGATTTGTTGTCGTAGGTAACACCCCCCCCCCACCCCCAATAATCCCCATTGTTTTGGGTTATGGTATTTTCTAGATCATTTGGGAGTGACTTGGGGAATAAATAGTCACCTTGAAAATTCATTATTTCTTCTGGTTATGTTCGGGCATGGACTCAATTTTTGATTAACAATCCTCTTGGTGAATTTCTTGGGGAAGAAAGTTTTTTTGGTGGGGTAAATTATCACACCCTCACAATTAAAATTATAATATTTTGTGGTTTTTTTTCTTCAAATTTTCTGGTTGAGGATCAGGCTGAGTACATGTTTTAATTGTTTTCATATTAATTTTTTAGAGGGGGGGTGGTGGTTCTCAACACCACATGGTTAGAGGTAACCGTGTGGTTGACCTAGGTGACTATGTGGTTGCCCAACATTTATAATACATAATTTTTGTTATTATTATTACTATTATTTGAATAGTTATTAATATTATTATAAATGGGGTTTTTAAAATTATGTTGTTATTAACATTATTAAAATGGTCATTGATTTTTTTATAATTATTAATAATTATAATTATAATTACAATAACAATATTATTATTATTATTATTATATCTGGTTTTTTTATTTTTATCCTTATTTATATTTTATTTTCACAACTGTAAGGTTCCCATTTCTTTCCTACAGTGAAAATGCCACATGTTTTTCTTCTCTGGTGTGAAACACCTACGTGATTCCCTCTCCGGCCAGATCTCTTCCCAGCAGTTCTCCCTTCTGATGACACCACTCATTCCCAGGCCGCCTCTCCCCTTGTGAAGACTCCCTACTCGATATGGTATCATCCAACATGACCCCCCCCCCCACATCTATGCATCTCCCTTCTTCGCCCCGATGCCTTTCTCAGTGAACTCCCCTTTATCCAGCCAGACAACCTCTTCGGCGTGCATCCTTTCTCCAGCCACACCACCCTCACCAGTACCCTCCACCTATGGTATATTTCTATTTATCTTTTGGGGTTTTTTCTTTATCATGGCCAAACCAAAATCATTTGGGTTTTCATTTGTGTGTTTTTCTCCGGTTTTAAGACATATAGTTGGTCCGTGAGGTCTCGATATCCCTTCCATTGAAGATTCATCTCATTTTCCATCCATTGTGGTACAAAAATATGTGTTATTTCCTTCCCAAATAATTTATTTGAAACCTAAATACTTCCAATTATTATTTTTACTCGTTTTGCATCATTATTATATCATTAATTGGTCTTCTATAGTATTGTTAAATTTTTAGGAGTTGTTAAAAATAGTTTTTATGTGATTATTTGAATATGGTTATATGTTTAAATTCAAATAGTTTTTTATTAATTCCCAATTTTGATTCAATAAACTTTTTTCTCTGATTCAAAATTTGATTGAACTTATGGGTTCTATATTTTGGTATTTTTATTGGAATAGAACTTGACAATAATAACATTAATTTTGAACATTTAATTAAGCCTCTGTGTATATGTACTCAATGTATTTGAAAATATGATTACGATTTTTTAAGCATTTAATTGAGAACTTATGATGATTTTTGGCCTAAGCCACATTTTATAACATGATATTGATTTTTATTTAGGTGATTTGTGTTTTTTGGAAGCCAATTTTTTACATAAGAAAATGTTGTAAAATTTTCCGGGAAGGTTATTTGGGTTTTTAATACATTGTTAGTGACCTTGATGTTGTGTGGTTTATTGTATTTGTTTGATGGAAAGTGACATTCCTAGAAATGGTTTCTAAAGGTTTTATTGGTAACTCCAGTTTTCCATTGGATGTTGCACATCCATGAGAGCACAAGGAACACAAATGGATGTTCATTGAAATGAGGATGGCATAATAAAACACTTTTATATCCCATAAATTGTTTCTGATGTATCTTTCCCCCCTTTTTCCTAAAATGGTCTTATGGTTTCAAATGGAAGTGTTTTAGTTCAAGCAATTTGAAAATGTAACATCCAATGTATTCCTTAAAATTTGGCTGCTTGGCCTCAATTCATGTTTTTGTTAAGGATTATAAATTAAAGGCTTGTGTGGTATTTCAAATACAAAGGTAGTGTTTGATGTTGTTTTTTAAATATTTCAAAATTAATTCTTTATTTGGTAAAATCTTTTTACCTCATAATTTAAAGTCCTTTTTGGTGTTGTGTACATGGAAATGATGTTTTGGGTGGGTTTTTGGAAATTGATTTTGTTTGAAAAGTCAAAAATCCTATTTGGTATCATTGAACTTTTTGATACATGTTTTAGAAGCAATGTGTCGTGATGGACCGGTTGGCACCTTTAATGGTTTGATATATATTTATATATGTGTGTGTATGTGTGTGTTTGCATGTCTAATGTGGGAATGCCTATCTAGGATTTCCATTTTTATGTATTATCATATAGGAAATGGCCATGTTTGGGGTAGGCATGTGCGGTGGAGGCATGGAAGGTTAGTCAAACATGTGAGGGCCTCCTACTTACATAATTTACTACTACCATGGGGTCCTAGGAATCTTTTAGGGGAACTAGTGATAGTTTCTGATTAGCCTTGTTAAGATGGTTTGGTACCCCTAGATGCTATGTTAGTCTAGGTGGGTTATTCCATTGGTGATGCTAGATTAGAGCATCTAGTTGCTTATAGACTTAGGGACTTCACCATACGTCGGCGGGTGGTTCCAAAGTGAGTACGTACAGGGGTATTCTAGGGATAGTCAGGATCACCAATGGTTATATTAGTTATCTTCTTGTTTATATATATTTTTCTTTTTATGGTAACATTTCTAGTGTATTTTCAGTGTCTATCAGTTTGTTTTCATGTCACCCTATTTAATTATTTCATTATTAGCCTGTATTTCCTTATTTTGTTTCTTGTTTTTTTAAATAGTAATGTCATCTTTTGAAAATGGGATAATGGAATGGGTTGTTTTAAATTTAAATCTATGTTTTTTATTAAAATGTGAAAACTTATTTTTATATCTCTATTTTAAAACTACTATTAATGGATTTTTGGGAAAGGAAATATACTAGGATTTTGTTATTGTTCTTTGGAATTCCAATTGAGCATTTTGGTGTTCGTGCCTTTTTATCTTTTCAGTTTTAGGTTTCATTTTTCTTAGGTTCTCTTGGTCTATTTTCTCAGTGTTTAGAGGATTTGGTCTTGTGGTTAGAGGTGACCAAGTGGTCCCATTGAAATTGCAGTAGAATGGACCAATTTCTGTATTTTCCTTATCTTTTTTTTAGTTTCAGTCAACTTAGTTGAATTTTGTAACATAATTTTTTTTGTTTATTTGTGATGCAGTTGCAAGTCATTTATTCTAATTTTGTTTTATTCTTTGATCCTTGATATTTATTTTTGGCATAATTTATTGCCACTAGTATTTTTTGTCACCCAGCACTAGTTGTCGGCCTATAGGGATCGTGAAAGCCCTTTGGGCCATACCACATACCACCTTGGGTTACCCGTTCAAGGGTCAACTAGGGTTGGTTCATGATAGTTTTGTTGTGTATATGCCTTTATAAAATTAATTTTTGATCCTTCATTAAGAGTTTCATTGTTATGAAAGGTAATTTTAATTTTTTTCTAAAAAACTGATTTCCTTCAATGATTTTTATTATAAATTTGTCACGTGGATGATATTGGGAATATTTTTTATTAAGGAACATGGATGGACTGGATTCATGTTTTTTGTTATATATATTATGCCTCCAAGAAATGTATCTATTTAATTTAGATATTCTATCATTAATTACAATCCTTATGGTGATTCATATCATTGTTGGGAATAACCCTTATAACTCTTCACATAACCCAGTCTCTGAATAATGTCTTGGAGCTAATATTTTGTATTTCGAGCTACTGTTATTTACTCTTAAGCTATTCTATAATTACTTTTTTGAAAGTTTTATGATTGAGAGAGGTCTTAGTTTTGAACATAGATTAGTTTTAAATGGTTATTCATTCCAAATATTTGTTATTACATATAAGCCCAAATGGCCCGAAGGCCTTCTTTTTTTATTTTCATTATGTATAATCCCCTTTTTAAGGGTTTAAGGGGAACCCGTACATGACCTATAGGCCCAAGGCATAGGGCTTAACAAACACGCAATAAATGACCCAAAGGCCAAGAGGCATACCATTCCCAATACATGACCCATAGGCCCAGCCCACTTGAACTGCCCCTACCTTGCTTTCTACATCATTGATCACCTATCTCCCCACCTTGCATTCCTAATCGGCTATCATTGCACCATAAAAAGTTACACGGTGCCTGGTCTCAATGGCGGCTTCCATACCCTCTCATTCTTCCAATCTGGGTAGCTCTGCATCTGGTGGCTGCTACTCATGTTGCTCTGATCCTCTTCTGGGGACTGTTCTATGTGCACTAGGCTACTCCATGGTCAACGTGACTCGAAGGCCATGTGGCCCGAAGGCTGTGGATGACCCAAAGGCCTTGGAGACCCATAGGCCCAAACCAGAGGCCTGAAGTCCCAAATCGGGGGACTAGTTCCATCTACTACAGTACCAAATAGTAACATCTACATTGACTGCTACAATACTTCTACAGTGCTGCTGTAGTGCCCTGAAAATTTTCCTCCACCCAGTTTTGAACCCGGGTCTCTTGGATGCTAAGCAGGAGCCCTTACCACTCGGGTACAGACTCATTGGTTTGTTATTAATTATAAGGACAGATGGTTTTGGTTTATTTTGGATTTGGGATATTGGTTGTTTTTAGATTAATACATGATAACTCTATATGTAATTGAAATCATTGAGTTGATTCCTTTTGGTGTATTGTGTGAGTTATTCATTGGATTCTCCTATCCAAGTTGTGTTTCTATTGGGTTTTCTCATGCCTAATTGGGTTTTTATGATATTTTTAGTTTATATGTGGTGTGATTTTGTTTTTTTTTGGGTTGAAAAAGGGAACCCTTGGGAATGTTCATTTCTAAATTGGATAAGTTAATTGTTTCTAGTCAAACTAATAGTTATGTTTTCACATGTTATCTTGTTGATTTCATCATGGCTGAGTGTTCCAAAATCTATGCCCTAAGATAGAATCCTTTTAATCATGTGACACTATGCTAGACCTGTTTCATCCCTTATTGAGGAATGTTCTTAATTAGTGTGTTATTTCCATTATTATAGAATTTAATTAAATATTTGAACATGCCATATTATGATTTTTTTGTTCATTGGGTTTCGATTCCTTTTTTAAAATCTAAGTAGATTGTTTTTTATTAGAAAATCAAAAATCAATTCCATGTATATTTAATAGTAACATGTTGTTTTTTATATTCAATATTGTTGGTGTGTGTATCCTTGAACTATAAATTTTAAATGAATTATAAATGGTTGGGAGACCTATATTATCTCCATGTATTACTATAGCTCAATGTTTGATGGTGGTTGTCTAGGTAGTGATTAAAATTTACTGATGATTCTTAAGGAATTATACATCGATGGTGATGATTTTTATTATAAATATTGTTTCATTTTTTTAGGGGGATTATTTAGTTTTCTTACCCCCCCCCCCCCCCGCTCTCACTTATGTTTGAGCATAGGGTTTTTGACCTTTTGTTATTTATATTTTCGTCAATGAATTTCTAAGGGAAGACAGTGGTATGGTGGTAGAATAATGGTACCCCATATCACTATTGACAATTATATTATATAATTGTGGGTTATTTTAGAAATTTTTAGGTTCTTCATTAATATATTCCATTTTATGTTTTTTTAGTCTAAGTGAGCAAGATTCAATAAAAATAGTTTGTTGCAATGTGACTATGGGTGGTAAGACAATGAATAAACCTTCTTTACTTCTGTGAAAAGTTAAGGGTGAATGTAGCTTCACCTAAGATTGTTAGATTCATGTTGTGAAACAACATATACATATGGGCTTAATTATATAAAGGATTCATGTAAGAGTGTCATGCTATGAAAGGCTAACTATATGCTGTGTGTTACATTATGAATGCAAAATTGTTCTATGAAACGACCCTATATAGGGAGACCACACTTATATTCCTCCTTAGGGTTGAAATTTCACACCATAACTATAATTTCACACCATGAAATTCATGTGCCCAATTTTTAATTTTTCAATTTTAAATTTTAATCATGTCATATTTAATCCCTACAAGGAATGTTTACCCTTACTCTCATCATCCCACTCATAGTGAACATAATGAGATATCACTATATTTTTCTCCTTCAATTCAAAGTAATTATCTTTCTATTTCCATGTTTTAGAAGGTATTCCTTCACATTTTCTCTTCCTTATCCAAACTCTATCCTTTACCCTAAATTTTTTATTTTTCTACAACTCATAGTGGGTGTGTTGGATCATTATAGGGAGTATAAAGGTTCTAATTTGGGGCATTGTATATTTAGTTTTTTTAAATTTAATTTCATGTTGGGGTTTTTCATTCATCATGAAAGGTCAACTATTTTGATTTGTTTCGAGTGACAAAGATAGGTGGTTCAAATATTTTTTTTAACATTCTATAATTTTCTATGGAGAATTAAAATCATTTTATGATGAAGTTATACCCATATGTGTTACCTATTTTATCCTTTAAATTTTTTTAATGATTTTAATTATATATATTCTAGGATTACACAATGGTTTTTTAGTTTGGGTTTAAAAACAAACGGCATGAATTCCCTGTATTTTTTTAACATTATCGAGAGGATTATTTAATTGAATTTATATATTTTAATTAGTTGTTTGACACCAGTTTAGTTTTAAAAAACAGGGGTATATTCTCTCATGGTATTCTTTAAAAAAGGGTTGTTTTTCCTTTTTGGATTATTTTTAAAACTTAATGGATTTTAGGGTATTTTGGGGTTTTCAAAAGAAAGTTTTTATTTTTAAATAATTTTTAATTGATGTTCATAATTGTGTTTATAATTTATTAAAAAATAACCTGGAAATACATGATAGATTCTAAATGGATGTTTGTTACATTTACAAAAATTATATTTTTCTTGATACTTTGACAGTCTCGACTTGTAGAACCATTTTGTTTTATTTTTTACTGGTATAGTTTGTTTCCCATTGATGGATGTGGATAAATTTAATATATGGGATATTTGAATGGTGGGAAATGGGTTTTTTCTTGTGACTAATTTTGAGTTGATATGTATGATTTCATTTTTATATTTCATTGATGATTTTTGGGTTGGGAATGTTATTTCTTCTCTCACCTTTACATTGAAACTTCTTAGGAACCCTATGTAGCTATGTAAGAGGTTTAGATGGGTGCTAGAATAGAATAGACAATCCATTGGCCTGTGTCATGGTACTAATTTTTCTCACAATAGGGAAATGTAGTTACCAAACAAGGATAAGAGGGAAGGCCTAGTTTGTTAGACTTCTCAAGCTCACCGTTGATAGGATGATTTTGTGTCTGGTGATTTGTATTATAGGTCCAATACATTGTTTATATTATAACCAAGTGTGTTTCCAAAAATTATTATTCCTTAATAGATAGTTATAGGTGATTTTCTTTTTATGTTTGATTTTGTGACATTTTATTGAATTGGGTTTTAAAAAATCATGATTTTATTTTCAATTACTCTAGTAATTCTTATTTCGTAATATGGTTCCAACTCAAGTAATGTATCCTTTCATACATTTTTTTGGTTTACTGTTAAATTTGTTTGTAATTCTTATTTGAATAAATAGTTTATATGTGAAAATGTTACTTTTTGAAATGCTTTTATTTTATGGGATACTAAAGGAGTTTTATGAAAGTATTTTATTTGAGGAAGATGGATGTATTTTATATTATAAAATAAGTATACCTATCTTTAGAAGTTTATAAAACTTTAATTAAAAATAATGGTTCCACAATTAATTTATTTATAAAGTGTGGATATATCTATAAAAAATAAATTTATTTTATAATTTCATTTATGAAAATACTTGTATAAAATTTTTTTATTTATGTTCAAATATAAATTTATGAACTATTTTATAAATAATTCCTTATATACTTTATAAAAATATTATAGTTTTTATTTATCATACACATTACATGCACAAAGGTGTGTGTGTATGATTTTCATGTTTTATCTCTGGTTTCAAATTATTAATTCAATTTGATTGATATTATTGAATGTATTTTGATGGATGAGATGGGTTGTGGTGGTGGAAATGTTCTACATGGAGTGGTTGTGGTAGCTGTTTATGATATTTTTTATTTTATGATGATTAAGTAACACTATAATTGAATCTTTTCACAATTATTTACAGTTATAATTTAGTTAATCTAGTGAATTTTTTTCCACTATGTATATAATGTGATATTCATATATTTAAAAAATTTTGTATTTCTGAATGACAATATTCTCTTATATTTATTATATCATATTTTGATGTTTTTTTATTTATTCCTTTATTGACTAGTTATTTAATTACAATTGTTTATCATATTCATATATATTGAGGTCCAATGTATGGAATACTCATTATATATTCGCAATAAATAGTCTTATTTTTTGGTTTTATTATTTTTATTATGGGGGAAAAATTTCTAATATTGTGTTCATTATACCCAGGTCCTTGTTAGCAGCCTTGGGAATCGATAATTCCATTCTGGCCTAGTGAAGGGATAGGCCAAGAGGCATATCGAGTCATGTTGGGAAGGTTAATTACAAGTAAAATTAATTTATATTTTATATTCATCTACATAATATCCATATTTATCTTTGTTTAATATTATAACATTCAATTATAATTTCTTATTACCATTTTATTCATTATTCTCATTTATAATTATTATTTGAGTTTTAATTGTCCCTGTTATTCTAATATAACATCATTATAGAGTATCTAGTATTGTATCATTGAACCTGATTTCATAACCTCATGAATTTAAATATAGGAAATATATATATATATATATATGTGTGTGTGTGTGTGTGTGTGTGTGTGTTTTCATATAGTTCTAATATCGAATGGTTATTTTTTTGAATTTATGGTAATGGTTTATAAAGAGAAACTAAAATCTATTTTTTCCATGTTTTGATTAAATAACAAGAATTATTTTTATTAATTAATATAATTATATATAATACCATTCCATAAATATGAAAAAAATAATATTAAATTTATCATTATAAAATTACATTCCTAGAAATTTTTTTCTCACTCATTCATGATATAACCATTATATCATCAATCCTGTGGGTTATTGAATCGACCCAAAAAATAACATGTCATAAAGAATAAATAAATAAAATAATGATATTATATATATATAATATCACATTTATATACGAATAATTGTTTCAAAATATTTTTACTTAACTGATAAATAATATTTTTGTATTGGTTAACGAAAAAATATAAATAAAAATGAATTTGGGCGGAGGACCCTTACATTGAAGACTTTGATATTCTATTTGAGAGTATTTAGGAATTTCAACATTTATTACTCCTTTTATAGACCATATGATAGTAATGGTGATAAATTATTGTTAGCAAAAAAATATATTTTTGGATTCATGGGAAAATGGAGGGAAAATGTGGTTTGAGGTAAATTAAAGAGGATCACTATTTTGAGTTACATTGTGTGATATTTTGTAAAATACAAATTACCTAATGATTACAGAATATAAATTCCTATGTAAAGTGGATCCAAAGTGAAAAAATTGACATATTAACCCTTATACATAATTTAACTTCACTGTGGTAACCAAATTTTATCTGCGTACCTAATTTTTATGCCTAAGAATAAAATTGATCTTATTATATAATATTTAAATGTTGATTCCATATAAAAAATAACTGTTAATTAATTATTTTTCTAATAGTGAAAAAAATTCAATATAATAATGCATAAAACATAGAAACATATTTTTATAAAAATGTATTTTTAAGCATACACATGCCCTTATTCTTATTCCTTAACATGTAATAATTAGTATTGTTTTGGTACATTGTTCATATATATATATATATATTCATTAAAAATATTCTATAATAGAGAAGAATTAAATTTATAGAAATAAATATACAAACGTTATAAAAAATATCCTTTGAATTACGTGTCATTTTAACATGTATGATTTTCCATTATTAAAAATTAATTCATAGAAATTAATTCATTTTTAATATGCAAGAACAAAACACTTCATTAAATTTCAGACACAACATATGATATATTTAACTTTTAAATAAATAACTGTACTATATAAAAAATAATATGTTTAAACAAAACACCTTTTTTATAAATAAATAACTAAAATTTTATAACTTAAATATACATTATTATTTATTATGATTTATTGTTTTATTTTAGAAATTAATCCTTGAATTTTATAAATTGATTTTTTATTTCAAACATAAAAATTACTAAATTTAATAATAGTTTATAAATTATAAAAATGTTTTCTTTAGAGTGAAGATATTTTCTCAAATTTATTAGTAAGTTTTTATTATATTCTATAGTTGTATATTTTTTTAAATTAATTATTTATCATGTAAATATATATATATATATATATATTACATTTTCATAATTTTATTTATATCAACTAAATAATTATAATTATGAAATGATAATTTGTTTAATACTATTATAATTAATGGTTATATACCCTTTTATAATGGCTCAATAACATATATAATACCCCCATTACATTCGATAAATTCATTCCATTCTAACATCAGAAATCCCACTTTTCATTTCATTAATTTTACTTTAGGGTTTAACAAAATAATTTTCTCCAATAATGATGTTTTGTTCACATTGTCTGTTTAGTTTTAATATCAGTGATTCCAAAGGGTAGATATTTTCTAGGTTATTTCCATGCGGTGAAGATATTATTCATTTCTATTTATTATAAAATTTTGAATTAGGCACTTTTAAGGGACGTGATCATCCATGGTTTGTAACAATCATCGTTATGTAATTCTTAATTTCATATTTAAATTTTTTAATGTTCCATTATCATGAAATAATTAGTTGTCAATTTGATTCAAATCTTATATAAATTATTTTATTTGATATTAAATTAATATGAATGAATAAAAAAATATAAATAAGAATAATATAAATAATTTTATTGTAATTAAATGTGTCATAAAACATAGTGTGTTACAATTATTCTATATCCTCTCCTTTTTTATTTTATTTCTGTACGATAATGGTTTTCTCTAATAATACAATTTCTATTAAATTAACAACTCATGTATCATTTTCCTAGTTTAGATGTTGTAGCATCTTTCATTATGATAATGAGACCCATGGCATCAAGAGACACATCCACTATGTGTCTAATGATTCCATAAATAATAATATTATATCTATCATTCTTTAAGATCCATGATTTCTATATTTATAAAAATCATTTTTATTACTCAATAATTCTATTTTACCCCCATAGTGGAATTTATTTGTAGACACTACTTTTGGAGGAATATTATTTTTCCACTTGATGATTTCATACTATCTTTAATCACATTTTCCTTTGTATCCTTGTAATAAATTTTGGAATCCATGTACTCCATCATTATTCTATCATATATTTTTTACTCTCTTTAGGATGTTTATTGAGAGACATAAATATCCCTTTCAATTACTTATATGTGGCCATTTTATGTTCTATATCATGGGAGTGTTATTTGATTAAGCCACATTATAACATCATTATTCACCCAACTGCCTAATGTTTTCATTTATGGAAATCTCTTATTTCATAAATATTTCATTACTTGACATAGATAAGTTATTGATGTGTAGTCCACTATATGAACAATTCCCATTTGATCCACTAAATCATATGATTATTGGATATCATCTTTGTTTATACATGAATTCCCTCAAAATATATGCCAATAAATATTTTCTTAATCATCCATATAATCTCTATCCAATTCAATATGAATGGGGGAATATGAAGTTCTAGGAGTACACATATCTTCAAAAATAATTGTATAATTGGATTTAACAAAAAATGAGATTATCAATATGAATGTATATTATATCTTCTTAGGGGTATATTTTTACATCTTCATTTCGTATTTTCATATGACAAAATAATTATCCATATTTTTTCATTGATAAATCATAACAACCAAAATTTTATTCCTCCCTTATATTTGAATTTACAACGTTATCTTATTCCACTTATTTCCAAAAAATAATTTCAAAAAATTTCTTTAACTAAAATATTTTTTCACAATAAGATATTTATTTTCCTATATCATGAGGAATTAGTCTCACTAATATATTATGCATCATTTCATTTAGAATTCTATAATTTTTATCATTACCTAAAAATCTCTATTTATATACTCTATATTTTTAACCCCATAAGTATTTAGAAACTAATTCATCTCTTTTTTATCCAAAAGTTTTAATACCAATAAAAATACAGGCTTCATCATGAAATCCATAAGTGAGAAATAAATCCTATAACATATTCACAATATTTAACCAAAAATTACAGTCATTATACAATGATATCACTTTTAGGGTAATGTATTAATGTTTATACATTGAGAGGGTTTGATTAATGAGTCGCCCGAATAAATATTTTCCTTTCATTCAAATTCATCTCATTATTTGATATTTTTTATTCCATTGAAAGAATAAATTTAATCAAAAACACCCTCGTTTTCTTGAAAAATATAATCAAACTCAAATTCATATTTAAAAAATGAAATTAGGATTTTACATAGTTTACATAAATGTGGATATTAATAACTGTCACACTCAAATGATATTTCCATGTGTCAAAACATAAAATACTAAAATTGTATGGGATCATGTTTACTCATTGTCACTACATGTTGAGGATCACATAATTTAAATTATTTTCATAATGTAGAAATAACATCCAAGGGTCAATCCATATTCTTCTCCTCAATGGAATACTTCCTAAAAGGATTCAATAGTTAATGGACATGAGGTTATCTTCAAGATAAAAAAAATTCATGATCATTTATCATGATCTATTCTGGGTAAACGCACTAATTTTATCTAAATCATTATGAACATATTATTCAGTACCTGATAAGATCAACTCCATAAAAGTATTCATAAATTGTTGTATTATATTAAATCTATATAATAATGAAAAATTGATCAAGACATAAAAAAAATATCACTAGAATTATTCTCTTCTTATATTATATTAAATTATTAAATTAACTAGGTAAAATAATGAACCATCATCCTCTCTGAGGCTTCATCCTTTAATGGAATATAAATGACCAATATAAATAAATTCTGGTTCATCTCTCTTATTCCATACTTGAAACATGATATGAAAAATATCATACCTACTTATTCTCTTCTCCCTAGAACCAGATATTTCCTTCATGATTTCTTCAACTTTTTTTTACACACACACATATATATATATATATATATATATCTGTGTGTGTGTGTGTATATATATATTTGCTGCTTGGGAGTACAATTTCATTTAAACACACATACCTCACATATAAGCTAGAAAGGCAGGCCAAAGCTCCCCCAAAGGATATCCCACACAAGATGCCTTATTTATTTAGTACATGGAACATAGGCCTAATTGTAATGAAACCCAATACATGACCCGTAGGCCGAGTGGGCATTAAATCCCATAACAAATAATTCAAGGGCCAAATATTTTAACCAAAGGCCCTTTAGTGAATATTGTATCATTATACTCACCAATAATATAAAAAATGTCTCTATTAAATCTATATTAATTCCATATTAATCAATGTTCCTTGATTTTTATAGTCGTATGCTAAAAAATATATCACATTATTAATGGAAACATCTTTAAAAAAGTCTCCTTGTACATTCATCAAAGGTTCACCACGATTTCCAAAAATGTCAACATGGATTCCCTCTAGGTAAAAAAATTCATAGTCACTGATGAATGAGACTTCATAAATAATCTATTTAATTATCTGGGATCATCCTATGTGGACAAAAGGATATAATTATTTATAATAAAAATAAAAAATATAAATCAATCTTACAAAATTGATCAATATTTTCCTACATTTTAAATATCAATAAAATCATATTTTTTCCTAAATTTTCATCATCATTGGAATATATGTCCTTTTCCATAGATGTTTTGATGTCCATGTCAGCCATTGACTTTGAGATACATGTTATATTAATCTTAATATGCTAAAATTCATGGTAGTTTTCATACTATTAATTACTTGAACATAAGAAATCATGCATTGGTCTGCTTCTTACCTCAATATATTCTTCCTCTAGGAAATGTTTCCCCTGTAATAATATCATTCACTCAAAGAATCTCATTTCTTACAATTCCTAGAATACCAAAAATTAAAAACATCTTCTATTATAACATTCTCCATGAAAAAATTTCAATTTATAGTTAAAACTAGTAAACCTAATGTCTGGAACCCTAATTTAAGCTATTTAGAAACTCCATGAATTCCATTTTGGTTAATATAATGTAGCTCCTGAGTGATATAGGCACCCTAAAAATATTTTATTGTAAATAATTATATGAAAACAAAAATGATTTCATCTATACGGGTTTCAAACCCCCTATTTTTTACAAGGAGTTTAGACTAATTGTTTCTTATACTAAGGTTTTGTGATAATAATCTACCCATTTTCAATTACTCCATCACATGAATTTGAAATAGTCATAAGAACATCCAAAAATTCCTCGATCCCCATTTATTTCACTACAGTATCTATCAAAAAACATGTAATTGAAACAGATTTCTAATAGTAATTTACCCATAGTTAACAACACACAATAATTACATAAATGAATTCAATAACAATACATTTCCCACTATACCATCACTATGTTGTGTCCTGATAATATTTATAGTATGTTTGTATCCTTCTTCTACAGAACCTCCTTCCTCCAAATCCAAATCCAAAAGATACATTTGATTATCCTAACACATAATAGTAATTTTTATTCCATCATTATTATCCAAAAAATGCATTAATCAAAACTATAATAATTAAATAATTTCATCAATAAATCATTAAATACATCTGTTAATCTTCCAAAGTCAGGTAGATTAATACTATGCATCCATCAGTATGTATGTTTTCTATGAATAAAATCAAATATCCTACATCAATTTCCTCTATATCTATATTTGAAAAAAACTCAAATGTTGATTAAAAAATTTCATTGTCAAATATTATTGAAAAAAACCTAAAAAATAACTTATTAGTTTTTGTCGGCTATTATTACTAGATAATCCAACAACCAACCTCCGAGATGAAACAATGAATCTCTTATGTATCTCCAATTAAATTATATGAATCATTAAATGGATTCTACTAAATAGTTGTGTCTGTAATGGTGGGGTTATCTATCAACTCAAAGAACCTAGTGGTGGGGCTATCATAATTTTCTATTATATGAATTATTTTGGGTTTATGTTACTTGATGATCTGTAGAATTATTGCAATAGTGGGTACCTTTATGATTAGTGTTATTTTAATATCTTTCCAAACTATTAGCTAATACTCAGTCTTCTAGCTGGTTCCACCTCCTATAAAATCTAATAAATTACTAAGAGGGATGCATTCTATATTATCATGGGGTTTATAAATATGATATATTTCTATATGGAATCATATTTTCCATACCATTACCATTAATGAAATCAAAATTTATCTAAATCCATATAATGGGGACCATAACATCTTGGAATAATGTAATGTTAGTTCTCGAAGAGGTCTAAGTGGATGGGAAAATGAGAGATATACCATGTAATAGATAGAGAAAAGATTTAGTTGAATGGGATAGAGAGCTTAAATAGTGATGGGGTATGGTATGGCTTTTTAAAGGATGAATATGGTTCTAGGTTAGAATGTGGTGTGTGTGTGAAATAGGGTTGATTAAAAAGGGTTTTGTGTAGATTAGGGGAATATATAGTGATCGAGGATGGTGTATATCATTAAAAATGATGTGATTTGAATGATATTTACAATATCTATTATTTTTTAGTGGATACGCAAAATTTAAACTAACTCATCCTAAAATATATATAATTCTCAGTATAAGGAAATAATGTTAAAGGGGATGGTATGATTGTTGTTTAAGTTCTCATGGTAGAAGTAGGAAGTGGATAGGTTGTTTAATATTAGTATGCATTATATGGTCTAGCATATCATTGATTTTAGGAAAACTCATCATACCAAACATTAACATTTACAACTTTGTATAGTTTTAAAAACAAAATTACTAATGGAATGTTGATGAAATATGTCTTACCTAATGACATAATAGTCATTGGAGGATCTAATAATCTTATGTTATTGGAATGAAAGGATATGATTTTACAATCCATGCAAATACCATTTTTATTATTCCTTAATCATTCTATATAATAGGATAGGAACAAGTACATATAAATGTTTGGACACCAAAATTTCAAATATAAAATTACTATAATAAATTATCCATAAATACAATGAATATCAGTAATATCTAGCCAAGAGAAAGTGGTAACCCTTTGAAGGGTCCCAGATAGTGATATTTTTGGATAAAGTTTCCTAGTATTTATAGGATCATGTGTGATATGGGGATTGGTGGATAAATTTACTATATTTCTGAATATCATATCCATACTTGGATCTATTTCAATTATATATTAGGAAATATTCTGACAACCCACGTGATCATATTTTTATAAAATCAAGGGAAATATGATATTTTGTTCCAATGTGCATTAAAGTGAAAAAACGGCTATTTATCTATTGATATGCTCTTCGATAATTTTTTTCCCACGTTGTTGGTTTGAAAATAAGGAATTTAAACTAGGGAATAGGTATGGTGTAATTATGAGAAGTTTATAGAATCACATAACATTTAATACTTAAGAATTAAAATATTAATTTATTATACAGGTTTGTTTGGTGATGAATTTTTTATGGAGCCTTGTATAGAAATTTTTACATTATAGTTGAGTCTCTGATAAGATGTTTTTTCTAGGATGGTTGTAAACTCATCTCAATAATCTGGAATGAGTCCTATTTCTTATTAATTTATTTTGTAATTCATTTATTCCTTTTCCCTTTTCTTTCCTCCTCTAAAATTATTGATGGGTATAAGAGACAACATTACCCCATTTTTCATGCATTCAGATTATTGAGAAGAGGGTGGAGGGAGAGGGGATTTCACTAGGAAGCTAGATTGGAGCTAATTCCATGTGTGGGTGTTATGTATCATATATATGGGATTTAATCTTAATCATTTATCAACTCAGGGTATATCTATCATTGTTTTCATTGATCTCCTAATAATGTATACATTTTCATGTTTTAATAAAAATATGTGTTTTAGGGGGATCCCTGAGAGAGGTAATGGGTTTTTTTTGAAGAATCATAGGTTTAGAGCCATTTGTAGGGGTTTTCTATATAGGAAAACACTATCACATTAAATTTAGTTTAGATAACACATGGTGTGTGTTCTTAATTTTTGGAAAAAATTATAAAATGTGGTAACATGACATGTATGTCTAATACACACCATACTGGGTTACTCGGGGTGGGTGTAGGGTATTCAACCATACATCCAGTGTTGAGTAACATATCCATGTATTCTACAACACGATATCCCATAAATGCTATATGACCATAGTACATGTGGGATACTTGGTATAAGGCCATTTTGGGTACACAAATAGGCACACCATGCATAGTGTTATCCTTGTGTGATGGAGGAATGTCAATCACATGGGATTCATATACTAGGATAAGATGTGGTAGGTATTTTAAGAAGGATCTCTAGGATACATTTTAAACACCAAGGTTTTTAAAAATAAATATAAATGCATGAAACTTTTCTTTAAGTAGATATTTATAACTATAATGATCCAAACTTTCGTTAATGAAAATTTCTCTTGATCTAATTAAATGTCTTATTATGTAAAACAATTATATAAAATATACACTTCTTTTGTTTTATGTTTATATATTATAAAATATTGATAATAATTGTGACCATTGCTAATATAGCTGTTGAACGGTGATGACATGCTTAGTATAAATATAGGGCATTAACAAAACCAATTTACTCAGGAAAAGGAAGTGATGGCCTCATCAAGTTGATTTCCCTGTTTAAAGCCCATTTTTTGGAGCTCAGAAAGTAGGTGGTGTCATTGGGATACTCTCTTGACCAAGCCCAAGCTGAGCTTCGACATGTTAAGCTCGAATGAAACCGCCTACGAGAGAACTGAAATTTGATAGAGATTACCTCCCAAACAATTTTATCTGAGCCACCCCGACGGTCTATCACCATCGTACACCTTACCCTTCAATCTTATGCAGGTGTTATAAGGGGTTTTGTAACAATACCTTAGCACTATGATTATGTGTATTATTTTTTATATAATAATGAATATGTATTCATTTTATTATTGTTACTTTGTAAATAGATTTTAATGTTCAAGTAGTATTTTTAGTTAATATTCAACTAAGAAATATATTTCAATGAAATAAAGTATTTTTTAATTAAATAATATTTTAATAAAATATTATTATTATTAAATTAGCTTTTATTAAATATAAATTATTGTATTATTTTATGAATGCAATTATAATTTTTATTAAGGTTTGAAATTCATTTTTGTCAAAACCCATGAATTTTCAATAAATGTCGGTTTTATTATAAAAGTTATAATTCTAATATATATAAAATTATTTAGATAAAATGAATATTATTTTTGGAATCAGGATGTTGAAATTATCCAATGGTGATTTTTTAATAATTTTCTGAGAGTCAAATTTTTGGGTCAAAAATATATACCATTTAAATATATAATGTGTTTTATGACATCATAATGACCCAATAGTTGTGTAATAAAATGAAATAAATTATATTTTCGGTTAATATATGTTTTATTATTAAAATAATTGGATTTTAGTTTTGTTTGGTTTATTTTACAAAACTTTAGTAGACCCTACAAGAGTTATAAAACATTTTCTATTTTTAAATTAATTTCCTTGAGAGTATGACTCACCTCCACATAAGAAACCCTATTATTTTAAGAATTTAGGCAATTGGCCCTAAAAATTATTGCATTACACTCCATTTTGGAAAAACCGTAGGCAAAAACAACATGTCGGTTTTTGGTATTGATTAGTTTAATGTGTGGTGACCCAAACCTAAATAATAAAGAATTACCTCTCCTTTCCTATATAAACCCACCAAAGCTTCCACTTCCTCTTCACACAAAGCCTTTTTAGTTCATCCAACATCTTCACACGTTTTCTCTAGAATCCTCCCAAGTCTCCCCAAGCTCCCATGAATCCTATCTCAATCCTCTCCCAAGCCTTTGGGATCACACATCCAAGTAAGGGATTTCCACTTTTCTCATTTTTGTCTCAATTTAATTATATTGTTGTACACTTTTAATTTCAATTAAAAGTGATGGGGTATGATTTTTCACCTCTCCCATAATGCCCTATTTTTGTTGGAATTATGAGACACCCATTTCACACTCATTTAATTCCTCCCATACACACACGTTACCATGATGAAATTCCGTAAGGATTTCTCCCTCCTCATTTACATTCATGAAATTCCTTTGTATTAGGAATCCAAATTCATTTAATAATATTGGTGCATGTTTCTATATGAAAAAATTAATTTCCATTTAATTTAAAATTTATGAGACACCCCTTTCTCTCTCGACATCCATATTTACGAATTTTTATGTCACGTCGTTATGCTGCCAAAATTACACCATGATTTTCGAAGCCAAAACCATTGTGTAGTGAATACCATACCCAAGACTCTATCAAGGGTATTCAGCTTTATGCACATATACATATTGAATGGTAAATTCATGTGTGTGTTCCACATTTCTTATTCTAGTATTAAGATATGATTTTGAATGATTCCATGTAATATGATCCTTGTGGCACACTTATGCATGAAATGAAATGTTTTAGAAGTGTGTGCCCTGATAGTGCTCCCATGAATTGGGTAATGATTAGTATCATGATACGTCAAGTGAAATGATGGTTTTCGCATGATAATTCAAGTTAAATGAGGTTTTACTCATTCTACATGTGAAATTATCCTTGGCTCATGATAAAATCATGTTAAATGTTGTTACCAAATTTCCAAGTTATGTTAATCATGTTGTATCATGCCTTTATGTTCATGTTTATCTTATGCTCCATTGATATGCCTATTTTCTAACTTGTATTGTATGTTTCATGTTATGCCTTGTTAAATACCTTATTGGGATTTATATCTCACCCTTTTCTTATGCATTTCCTCAGGTTATCCCATGCAATGGTAAGTATGAGGGAATGTAGTGGTCATGTCAAAGAAGTTTTCAATAAGATTTTGTGTCCTGGGTTTTATGTTGTTATGTAATGTTCCTAATCCCCAAAGACACTAGACCCCAATATATTCTATGTTCTATAAATTGATGTTTTCTATGTAATAAATCATGTCTATGTGTGTAATACAATTAAGGGTTGTTATAATCACTATCTTTTAAACATAATTTTTTCACTTCTATGTTTCTAATTTCGAAAAACAGTTATCTACAATTATGGTTAGTAAGTTTTTTGGAGTCTAATGGAACAAACATTATTTTTGTTTAATATTAACATACCCTTATTAAGATTAATATGAATTTCAATATGACCCTAAGGAACAGTAAATTTTATTATTATTTAATTTTCTTAAGACTTTATGTTAATGACATATTGGTTAATTTTACTATGTGATATAAAAGCAGTTATAGAATTAATGTTGATAATTTTTTAATAATGTAAGATTTTATTTAAAAATTAAATTAATAATATTTAGAAAATTATTTTCAAGAAATGGAGGATATTTTTGAATTATAGATGTCAAAAAATGGAATGGGATAATTTTTGGAAATTTTCTAAAATTCTAGAATTTTTTATGAATAGTGAAATACGGTAAAATACCATATATTCAGATTATCAGTTAAATACACTATTTATGACATCACAATTGATTTAATACCACTTGTTTAGAACTCAAATTCCATTTTTTATAATTGGGATCACATTAATTATGAATATTCATAGTCTTGAGAGAACAATATTATAATAATGATTAAAATAATGAAAAATGCATCCTCTCTTCCACTATAAATACCACCCCCATTCCCCTCTTCCCCCCACCCCTATCAGGCCTTAATCCTTACCTATGTTTTGAAAACTAATCCTCCAAAGGAATTTCCCCACTTCCAAGATCTACTGGTCTCTCTAAAAATCCAAAACCAAATGCCTTAAGAAGGATCTCAATGAGAAGAGATCCAGAGTTAAACATCCTCTTTTGTTTTCATTTTTTACTTTTCTTTTATGTCATTCATTCTAATTTACTTTTGATTATGTTAGGATATGTCATTAAATATCCCCCTTACGACCCATATTATGTAGGAATTATAGGGGACCACTTTTCTCTAATCAAAATATTTTATGAAATTTTAAGAAACATCGTTAGGCAGTTGAATTTTCCTAATGGATTTCTTAACTTTTCTTTTATTTCGAGGTTACTTTATTTTATTTTTCTTTCCTCACCTACCCTTATCCGAGAGTAATTATTGATCAAGTATCTTACATATTCTGTATTTCATCATGTCTATGTAACACTGGATAATATATTTCTTCTCCCCTCCCACTTATTCAAGATATTAAAACACCGTATGTGATGTGTTGATTTACAGACATCACGGACGATGTGATTTCAATTTCATTTATTTTCTTTGAGACTGGTCATGAAACCATTTTTATGGTTGAACTAGATTATAATTTATTTATTATATCTAATATAAGGTATGGAATTATTTTATACATATTTTATTAAATTATAAAACAATCGAGTTCATTACAATTGAAATATCGCCAAAATGACCTTAACAAATATCAATAATTATTTTACTTATGAATGATCCCCATTTAAGAATTAAAAATGAAAAATTGATTTAGGGTTCTAGAGATATTTAAATCCCATTTAATTCTAATTCTGGATTTTCACTTCCAATTGATGAGAACATCCATCATGAACCGATCATTGAAAACAAGTAAAGAACACGCCAAAAACAAGGAAAGGAACAAAATACTAACAACTAAAATGTGAAATGATGTAATGAAATGATCTTATAAGGTATTATGAAGATGTATATGTTTCATTAATATATTAATAACACTCATTTATACATTATACAGAATGTTTAAATTAGATTTAAGTACGCCTAACCAGAGGTAAGGGAATTCGTAACCTAGTTTCCTTTCTTTGGGTTAACCTTATACTTCATTATTTATGTGGTATTAAAACTATTAGTGTGATGGGATTTGTTTATATTATGTTTAATTATGTTTATTTTTAGTTTTTATACATATTACATCCACTCTATTACGTTTCTCCTGAATTATATGATATTTCTATGAGGTTATTCCTTTAAAATTCTTTTTTAAAACTCTGTTTTACAACATTCGAAAGAAATGTTTGTATGAAATTATACATTTTCTGTGATTATTTTATGGTTCATGGGAATTTTTAATGATGAATGGAGGGACTTATATTTCCCTCCAATTCATTGTGTATTTTTATGTTGGAGTGAAACCGTATGGTTACTCCGAATGTAAATGTGATAGTTACACAAATTTTATGGTAGTTGTGAGGGTTACAAATTATAAGGTAGTCGGGAGGGTTACATGATTATATAAGTAATTCCCCAAGATAACTTTATCATTCTATTTATTTTCTTAATTATTGTGTAAATCTCATGTTTCACATAGTATGTATATATGGGTGACAAGTGTATCTTTTGAAAATGATTTCATATGATAAATGTATTCATGGAATAATGTACTCGTTCATTTTTTTTTCAATCCCTTACTAAGATTTTTGTGCTCATCCCATGTTTTTAAATTATTTTCATAGGTTATAAAAATGTTTATGACAAATAAGGAAGCTATGTTAAATGAATAAAGAGTTTTCAAAGAAATCATGTTTTAATCTAAAAGTTTTATAATTTTCATGAAATGAATAATATTTTATGGTACCCACATTGTATTAATGTTTAATGTTATGAATGTATGATGTCATTAAGATCTAAATATATAAACATTAAAAGATCCTCAATGTATAAAGAAGTGAATTTTTGACAAAATTCATGATTAATTAATGTAAAATGGTCGGGTCCTTACATTTGGTATTAGAGGGAGGTTTAGATAACATTAGGGGTTTGGATGATGCTAATATAATACCATTTGGTTTTTTTACTCTATGGTTAATTTGAAATGTTAAAGAATTTAAATATTACCATGTCTTTTCTTCTAATATAAGATTTTTCAGAATGGTTATCCGTATAAGAACCAGGGACGCTGAAGAGGAGAGGCACCGACAGTATGACATCCTTCCGAATCTACATCCCAGAATTGTAGGGATTGGAACCGAGCAGTTTGTGACAGTAATGGATCAGCTAAAAAAGGAAATAAATGGTAGCGTCATCCATGAAATATAAAAACCATAGGTCAAACAATGGAACATGAAAATAGTGGATCATTTTATGCAACAACACCCTCCTTCATTCAATGGATCTTCTGACCTAGTATCAGCTGAGGATGGATTAAATCCCTTAAAAATATATGTGATGTAATGGGTTGTTTAGATAATCAAAAGTTATGTCTTTCCATATATTTTTTCAATCTTATTATGATTAGTGTTGGTCAATGTTAAATAATATCATGTATAGAGATGATATTGTTTCCTTAGAGTGGGATGAGTTTAAAAATCTTTTCCTTGAAAAATATTTTCCTAATGTGGTTCAACTTAGGATGGAGAAGAAATTCCTTGAATTGAAGAAAAAGGAAAAAGATTCAGTGGTTGTGTATGAAGTGAAATCCACATTACTGGAATGGTATGTTTCAAATCCTATTTTGGATCTTGGTAACAAAATCAACAAATTTTACCTAGGATTGAAGCCAAGGTATCAAAGGGTGTTGGCCTCCTGTGAATTCCAAAGTTATGAGTAACTTGCCTGATGTGCTGAGAGGGTAGATATGGATTTTGTTGATGATCATGTGCACATTGAGAAAAAGGAGAAGAAGAGGACCATATGGTAAGCAATGGGTAATAATCAACCAAACAAATTTTATGGTACGAAATTCCAGTTTTCAGTTTGTGAAAAGTGTGTTAAGAAGAATGCTTGGAAATGTTTTATTAAAACTAAAAAGTGTTTTTGATGTGTTATGTATGGACCCATGGCCCGAGATTGTAATGAAAATTATCCAAAGATGAATCTAGATAAGAAAAATATAAAGTGTTTTAAATGTGATAAGATGGGTAATTATACAAATTCCAACAAAAGATGAATCTGGATGATGCAAAGAAGCCAGACTATAAACAGAAAGGTGTAGTGAGACCCTTTAAGACTACATCATTAGATGTTAAGCCATTAAATGAAGTTGTATCAAGTCCCTTGTTTATTTAATAAGATATTTCTAAGGTTTTTTCGATATGGGGTCTAAACATTCTATCATTTTTGAGAAAGTCTCTTGTAAATTGGAAATATCACCTCATCAAATAAGACTAGAACATATTTTTAAAACACATGGATAAAATATTACAACAAAGAGATCATATAAGAATATTTATATTATGGTCTGTGGAAATACTTTACCCACAAACCTTGTTGTTTTTTCTATTATGTTCACTTTTATTCATTATATCATTATCCCCTTTTCTCGAAATAATAAAACCTTCGACCAATAATTGTAGAATCCAAAATTTTGTAGAGAGATGGATAATCTTTGGAGTCTTCACTTCATTCAATCCAAGGCACTCTAAAGCCTTTTGATTTT
The DNA here is from genome assembly GCA_963277665.1 of Viscum album. Taxonomy (NCBI): domain Eukaryota; kingdom Viridiplantae; phylum Streptophyta; class Magnoliopsida; order Santalales; family Viscaceae; genus Viscum; species Viscum album. The sequence goes on along the minus strand of OY728153.1, from coordinate 1,462,524,876 downwards.
CAAATGAACATGATACATCTAGTACACTACATGAAATGAAGGTTATACCAACGGTTCTAAACAATTTTTATAGGCTGGAAAACCATTTGTAAAGCCTATACCAATGGTCTTCCAAACCATAGGGTAGTAAGTCGTGAGGAAAGCCCTATACCTATAGTTTGATCTAAACCGTTGGCATAGGCCACTATATGTAATGATTTACCAACGGTTGTAGGCTTACCATTGGTGTATGTTTGTATATCATGTTTACCAATAGTTTCAATGAAACTGTTGGTATATATTGATGACTAAACACTATACCAATGGTTTTAAAACCACTAGGATAGTTTTTAATTTTTTTAAAAAGTATACCAACGGTTTAAAACCATTGGTATTGTGTATTTCTAGAACTATTGCATAGAATCCCCTCCAGTAGCCCCTCCAGTATACACCTGTATAAAAAATTGCACAAAAAACACCTACAAACAGACATAAAATAGCATAAGAAACACCTGCAATAGGACAAAAAAACACATAAACCCATTAAACTCTTCCAACCATGTCATGTACTAAAATTACCTATTTCAATCATCATATGACAAAAATCTTCTAGTAGAGTTGAATAATAGTTTCAATAACTCAATCATTATTTACACCCATTTCAATTTTTATATGATAACAACTCTTCCCGTAGTAATTCACCTCACCCCTGCCCAACCCCCCCCCCCCCCCCTCAACCATCACAACCCCCCAACTCCATATCAAATTCTAAAAGGATGAATAGTCTGAGAAATACTTATTATAGTTGAATAAGGTTTGAAATTGGCTCAAATCCCAATTTTTGTTTTCTGATCCAAGATTTGGGTATGTAATGATTTGTGATTCTTTTTTCATTGAACCTATATTTCTCAAAATATATGGTGAAAATGTATTTTCATATGAGAATCATCACTAATGACCCCATGAGTGAAACTACCCAACTCATGAAAAAGATTTTACGACTATCATTGATGAGTGTAAATTTCATAGACACCACCTCTTTGATTAGACACATGTTATATATAAAAATTGAATGTCATAGTAATATAATTTATTCTAATGTGAACTAAATCGTTTTTAGATGTCTTGGATAAAATACATGTAAATATTCAAATTTGAAATTGAATATGTTATTTGTAAAGGATATGTCAGTTTTGATACACTTAGAAGTAAGATGTATGAGGTAGGGGTGTTACTGTCAGATATTGGGTGAATGGTAATGGCTTTGTTGGTAGTCTCTATAGTGGTAATAACATCATATCCTTTGGTATTGGTTTTTATACTCATAGTGATCATGTTAAAATTGTTTGAATAATGGATGTTGAACATGTGTCTAATCCAGAGTGTGTCGTGATGCATATGTGGTTGACAAAAACAGTCCCCTTCTAGGATGGGTTATAGTCAAACATAGTGTACTACTAGTTAATGTAAGGGAGACACTTCTTTATTCCATGATAAAAATAATTGACGATACTCTCTCATGATTAATAGTTATAATCAAACTGATGACACATAATATCCCCAAAAAAATTGGATACAACTTAATCATGCCCCAAATACCCTCTTTAATTCAACCATCCTACCCTAGGACATTGACAAGTGGCAGCATATTCCCTTGCTACACATTCTTGATGTTGTGAAATAAAACCCCTCAATTTTTTAAATTGTTAGGTTTTGAGGATCATAATAAGATCTTTTGAAAATGGAAGAACACCCAAATATGGTCTATCCCAAAATAAAAGAAACATTTATAGAAAATGAAAAACATCTGAAAATGGATTTTACCTGGGAGTGGTTTTATTCTTCCTAAATCTAAAGGGAAATCTTTATAGAGCATGCTATGAAACTAAATTTGAAAATGTGGTATGGAAACTGACCCATGGTTCCATGGTCGTTACAAAAGGAGTAAAGTATGGAACTCTTTACTTAATTTAAAATTCAGGCAGAACTGAAATGATCAGAAGTTCAACATGTGATGGTCTAGAATAATGGAACTGTAAGTTTATTGACCTTAGTGACAAAAATATTAATGTTCTTAAGGCTATGAACACTAAATGGGACAAGTATGGTACAATATATTGATCAGAGTAGGATTACACCACATTGTGCCTCAGATTTAGGTGAGGTTGACTCGTACATGTAAAAAATGACCTATGTATCATTTTCCGAAAGTATCAACACAATCCAAATACGTTTGGTCAGTTTTCCGTATGTTAGTTGTTGTTTTCATAGAAAATGTTGTTCATTTCAAAAAAAAAGTTAGACACATAGAGTGATACGGGCCACACTGTGCCTTAGATGGAGTTGGGGTTAACTCTTACATGTCATAAATGTCACATGTATCATGTTCCTAAAGTATTAATACAATACAAAAGAATTTGGTCAGTTTTCTGTATTAAAGTTGTTGTTTTCACTTAAAATAATGTACATTACAAATAAAAGGGAGACACTTTGAGTGATACCGGCCACTCCATGCCCCATATTGAGGTAAGTTTGACTCGTACACATCACAGATTACTCATGAATTGTGTTTATAATGTCTCAACAGAATCTGAATTTGTTGGTCAGTTTTCCGTATGCCCGTTGTTGTTTTCACTTAAAATTTTTTCGGTTTTAAATAAAAGTGAGCCACTTTGAGTAGTGTCAGCCACACCGCACATTGGACTGAGGTGGGGTTTACTTTTACATGTCACATATGACCCATGGATCATTGTTCTAAAGTATCTAAACAATCCAAATACGTTTGGTTAGTTTTCCATATGCCAGTTGTTTTTACGTAAATTGATGTCCATTTAAAACAAAAGAGATACAGTTAGAGTGATACCTACCACACCGCGCCTCAGATTGAGGAGTGGTTGACTCATACATGTCACATATGAATCATGGACCATTTTCCTAAAGATTCAACAGAATAAAAATGAGTTTGGTCGGTATTCTGTGTGTCAGCTGTTGTTTTCACTTAAAATGATGTCCATTTTAAACAAAAGAGAGACACTTTGAGTGGTGTTAGCCACACCGTGCCTCCGATTGTGGAAGATTTGAATTGTAAACATCACATATGACCCATGGATCGTCTTCCTAAATTTTCTATAGAATCCGAATGCATTTTATTAGGTTTTCCATATGTCAATTGTTATTTTCACATAAAACGATGTTCATTTTAAACAAAAGAGAGACACTTTGAGTGGTTTTAGCCACACCGCACTTCTAATTATGTTGAGGTTGACTCTTAAACGTCACATATTACCCATGGATCATTTCCCTAATGTTTCAATAGAATTTGAATGTGTTTAGTTGGTTTTCCGTATGTCAGTTGATGTTTTCACTTAAAATGATGTCCATTTTAAACAAAAGAGAAACATTTTGAGTTGTGCTGCCCACACCGTGCCTCGAATTAAGGCAGGGTTGACTCAAACATGTCAAAAATGATCCATGGATCATTTTCCTAGATTTTCAACAAAATATGAATTCATTTGGTCAGTTTTCCGTATTCCAGTTGTTGTTTTCACTTAAAATCATGTCCATTTCAAATAAAAGTGAGAAAGATTGAGTGGTGTCGGCCACATCAGCCATTGGATTGAGGAAGAGTTGACTCATACATGTCAAATATGACCCATGGATCGTTTTCCTAAAGTTTCAACAGAATCTGAATTTCTTTGGTCTGTTTTCCATATGTCATTTTGTTATATTCACATAAAATGATGTCCTTTTGAAACAAAATAAAGACACTTTGAAAGGTGTCAACCACACTGCACCTTGGATTGAGGTTGGGTTGACTTGTACCCGTCTTAAATGACCCATGGATCATTTTCCTAATGTATCAATAGAATATGATTGCGTGTGTTCAGTTTTCCATATGCCAGTTATTGTATTCACATAAATTGATGTCCTTTTAAAACAAAAGAGAGACACTTTGAGTGGTGTCCGCCACAATGCATCTTTCATTGAGGCGGGGTTCACTCGTACACATCACAAATGACCCATGGATTGTTTTCTTAATGTATCCACACAATCAAAATGTGTTCGGTAAGTTTTCTATATGCTAGTTATTTTTACTTGAAAGAGTATCCATTTAAAAAAAGAAACTGTGAGTGGTACTGGCCACACTGTGCCTCAGATTGAGGCGGGATTGACTCGTACACATCAAAAATGACCCATGGATCCTTGTCCTAATGTATCAACAAAATCAGAAAGCTTTTGGTCAGTTTTCCATATGTCATTTGTTGTTTTCCCTTAAAATGTTGTCTATTTCAAAGAAAAGTGAGACACTTTGAGTGGTGAAAGCCACACCGCACCTCGTATTGAGTCGAGGTTGACTCGTACATGTCAAAAATGACTCATGGATTGTTGTGTTGAAGTATCAACACAATCCGAATGTGTTTGGTCAGTTTTCTGTATGTCAGTTTTTGTTTTCACTTAAAATGATGCCCATTTCAAATAAATGTGATACAGTTTGAGTTTTACCAGCCACACCGTGCCTCAGATTGAGTTGGGGTAGATTCGTACACATCAAAATGACCCATGGATAATTTTTTTGAAGATTCAACACAATCCAAATGTGTTTGGTCAGTTTTTCGTATTCCAGTTTTTATTTTCACTGATAATGTTGTCCATTTCAAATAAAAGTGAGAAACTTCGTGTGATACCAGTCACACTGTGCCTCGAATTGAAGTGGTATTGACTCGTACACGTCAAAAATGAATCATGGATCGTTGTCCTAATGTATTAATAGAATCTGATTGTGTTTGGATAGTTTTCTGTATGTCAGTTGTTGTTTTCGCTTAAAATGTTGTTCATTTCATTTAAAAGTGAAACACTTTGAGTGGTATCAGCCACAGTGTGACTCGGATCAAGTCGGGGTTGACTCGTACATGTCACAAATGACTCATGTATCATTGTGGTAATGTATCAACACAATCCAAATCCATTTGGACAGTTTTCCGTATGTCAGTTTTTGTTTTCATTTAAAATGTTGTCCATTTCAAATAATAGTGAGACACTTTGAGTGGTATCGGCCTCACCGTGCCTTATTTTGAGGCGTGGTTGACTTGTACATGTCACTTGGGCATTTTGAGTGTCGTGAAGTGTATATTGATGATCCAGGTGAGTCAAATCCTCTCCTTGCATCCTATTTTCGATTAGGGTTTTCTCTCTTCGCTCATCTTCATCCAAAACTCTAAAAAAATCTATTCCATTTTGATTTAGGGTGAATCATTAAGATGTTAGGTCGGACAGGATAATGGCAGATGGTCTAGAGGGGGGGGGGGGGGGTGAATAGACCAGATTAATAATTTTAATCAAATAAATTAATTATCAATGTTAATTATTAAATTTAATTAGCAGCGGAAAAATTAAATAACGCAAGGATTTTTTTTATAGTAGTTCGGTCTAATGTGGGTCTAATCTACTCTTATAACCCTCTACTCAGCGAGAGATACATTTACATTAAAAATGATTTTTAAAGGGGAATAATAACCCAATTACAAAATCCTTTTCTAGTGGAGGGATAACCATGACACTGACTTTTTTGTGGGGAGTCACAACCCTTACAACATGACCTTAGATACTGGGAGTCACAACCCAAACAGTATTGACTTTAGATACATGGAGTCACAACCCTAAGATCCTGACATTAGAATCCAGGAGTCACAACCCGAAAAAATAATAATAACAAATAATGATTTTGTGTGCAAAAGCATAAATAGAAAAATAAGAGTGTGTGTGAGAGATGGGAAGTACTTTTACAGACTCAGAACCAGATGAAAGGGAAGATAAAAATTAAAGCATAGGTACTGGTTTTGAGGTTTAGTTCAGCATGTCTCGTCAATGAAATTGTAGTCAAAGAAGAATTAATTCAGTGCTTGAGAGACAGAGCAGGTGGTGAAGAAATGTGTCACAGGACATTGCAAATGTACAACAGATTCAATGTTCACATCACTTTCTCTTTGTATTGTATTACTATTTTTCCTGCAAGAGAGGACTATATATATAGGGAATAAGAATATCTAGCAGGTTCACAGACTCTACTTCCTTAGGATAATCAAAACTAATCGAGTCAAAAGATCCCATAAATATCTCCCTGAAAATAGCAGAACCTTTGCTTCTTTATTCCTGTAGAATAAAATCTCGAATATAAGAATTCAAAATATTTTGAATATTTCTTCCAATAAAATCTACAGAATAAAAAATCATTCAATGATTCAAAACAAAATTTTAAATCCATTTAAAATGATTTAATCAAAGTCAAAATAGTTCCTGAAAACTAGAAACAGATTCTGGAATTAAGTTCAAAGATTGAAATTTAATCATTCTTGAAACGTTAAAATTTATTTGTAAAATACGTCGAAGAACGTTATTAAATTTTCTCTCTAAATATAGCACCAAAAACATAAAAATCTCTTTCATTACAATCCTTATATTTAATGAGGATTTTACAAAAAAATTGTTATAAAATAATCCATATATTTGCAGAAAATCCATTTTTAAAAAATTGCATGGAATGAACAGTAACTTCGAAGTGAATAGTAACTTCCAAGTGAATAGTAACATCAGAGTGAATAGTAACTTCCGAGCGAACAATAACTTCGGAGCGAACAATATCTTCGGAGCGAACAATAAAGTAACATAGGGTATGAATAGTAAAGTAACATAGGGTGTGAACAGTAACGTAGGGTATGAACAGTAACGTAGGGTATGAACAGTAAACCATACTTTTGATAAAAATGAACAATACTTTTGATAAAAAATGAACCATACTTTTGATAAAAAATGAACCATATTTTTTAAAGAAATGAACCATACTTTTGAGATAAAAATGAACCTTACTTTTGAGATAAAAATGAAACTTACTTTTGAGATAAAAATGAAACTTATTTTTGAGAAAAAAATAAACCTTACTTTTGAGATAAAAATGAACCTTACTTTTGAGATAAAAATGAACCTTACTTTTGTAAGAAATCTGGAAAGAATGTAGTGACAAATTTCAACAAATTGTTAAGGGCTTTTAACAACAGATTCACTTTTGTCAAAACTAATAATTTGTATAAATCGTCATTAGATTTCCAAAAAAAATTAACCAATTAAAACCGACATATACAGGTCCCAAAATCATTAAAAAACAAGAGCAAAACAATTCTGGAAAAACTATTACTTCAAAACAACATATTATAACTTCAAGTAATTTAAATTCCATTCAGACGATATTTTTAGACTTTGATGTAAACTAATGAAATAAAGATAAAAAATTTATCTTTCTAGAGAATCAAGTTTCATGAAAATCAGACAACTGTAGAATTTGATGTAAAATAAATACAAAAAAGTTTTAAAAAAGTGAAATGTAGTGTTTCTAAAATCATAGTAGTAACTTCATTGAATTTTTTGACAAATAGATAGGTATTTTCAAATTTCCACATTAAATAATAAAATATAGATTAATATATTATATTTTCAATGTGATAATAATCACAAAAATACAAATAACATAAATTAATATATCATCAAAATACATAATAAAAGTAATCAAAAAAATCATATGAAATCAAATAAAGGAATTATGCACATGCACAAACAATATCCACCATTTTGTCTGATTACAAAACCAAAACATTTAAACCATAAATGAATTTATAAAATGATTAAAACCAAATTATTTCTCACCAAAACTTCTCTACAAAACTTCTCCCCCTTTTTGTAAATAAACAAAAAGTGAAAACATGCTCCCCTAAACAAATGCAGCAAATAAAATTTAAAATTTTAACATACCAAGAGAAAGTTTAATTTTCTCAAACTGAGCAGAGTCTAAAGGCTTTGTAAAAATATCTACAAGCTTATTTTCAGAAGGGATAAATTCTAAAACATTATCACCCTTATTCACATTATCTCGAATGAACTGAAATCTAAGATCAATATGTTTTGTTCTAGAATGTTTTAAGGGGTTTTTAGAAATAGAAATTGCAGATATATTATCACAATAAATTGGTAGTTTATCAAGATAAACACCAAAATCACATAGAGTTTGCTTAATCCATAAACTTTGAGCACAACTACGAGCAAAAAAGATATACTCGGCTTCTGCAGTAGATAATGCAATAGATAATTGTTTCATAGATGACCAGGAAATTAAACATTTTCCCAAAAAAATGACACATACCTGATGTGCTTTTTTGGTCAATCCTACAGCCCCCAAAATCAGAATCAGAATAAGATATTAAATCAAAACAGTTATATTTTGGATAAAATAAACCAGAATCACCAGTACCTTTAGCATGTCTAATTATTCTTTTAATAGCTTTAATAGGACTTTCTTTAGGGTCATCTTGAAATCTTCTTCTTGAGAGTATCCTTGAGCAACAAGTATGGATTTGTTTTTGACAATCTGACCAGATTCATCCAGCTTGTTTCTAAAGATCAACTTAGTTCCAATTACCTGCTTATCTTTAGGAAATTCTACTAAAGTCCAAATATTATTTCTGACAAACTTATTTAATTCATCTTGCATAGAAACAATCCAGTTTTCATCTTTTAAAGGATCATTAATATTAACAGGAAAAATATCAGAAATAAAATAAAAATGGGCACAATAATTTAAAATAGAATTTCTGGTTTTGACACTATAATCAACATTACCAATTACATTTTCAACAGGATGATGTTTTTGAATCATCCATGATCTTGGATCAGGTTGAAAAGGAGTATGCTCCCCCTGAATTAATTCACTCTTATGTTGAGGAATATCTTCACCAAAATTAAAATCTCTAAACTCATCATCAATAACATTATAATCAGAATTTATTTTAACATTATTTTCATCAAACATAACATGAAAAGACTCTTTAATAACAATCATTATTTTATTATAAACTCTATAATCTTTTCTGTTATTAGAATATCTAAGAAAAATACCTTTATCACTTTTAGCATCAAATTTATCTAAAATACCCTTTGTATTTAAAATAAAAACTTTACAGCCAAAAACTCTTAAATAACCAACTTTAGGCTTTTTATTTTTGAATAATTCATAAGGGGTTTTCTTCAGGAAAGGACTAATAAGAATTCTATTTGGAATGTAACATGCAGCAAAAACAGCCTCACCCCAAAAAATATCTAGGCATATTATAATCACTTAACATAGTTCGTGCCATTTCAATAAAAGTTCTATTTTTCCGTTCTATAACACCATTTTGTTGTGGTGTTCTAGAGGCATAGAAATTATGAAAATATCTATTATTTTCACATAATTTTTCAAAATCTAAATAATGAAATTCACCTCCTTTATCACTAAGAATATAAATAATCATACAACCTTTTTCATTTTGAACTAATTTAGAGAAAGCATTGAATTTAGATAATGTATCATTTTTATGAGCTAGAAAATGTACCCAAGTAAATCTACTATAATCATCAACAATAACTAAAGTATATTTCTTTCCACCAAGGATAGAAATTTTAGTTGGACAAAATAAATCAACATGTACTAACTGTAAAGGCTTATTATTACATATCTGATTGATAGGTCTAAAATAAATTCTGTGTTGCTTCCCTTTCATGCAGGCATCACAAACATGAAGTTGTTATTTCTTCAAAGAAGGAATCTATAAAACATTCTCATTCATTGAGAGCTTATGTAACATTCTGAAATTAACCTATCCTAAACGTCGATGCAAAAGGATGTAGTCATTCTGAATAGCATTCAAACACTTTTCATGTTGAACAACTATTTCACCAAAATCAATAGTATAAAAATTTTCTTTTCGATTAGCATAAAATAATAAAGAATCATCTTTAAAAGCTAAAAATTTATTATTTTGAAATTTAACTTCTATTCCATCATCACATAATTGTGATATACTAATTAAATTATGTTTTAAACCTTCAACATATAAAACATTGGAAATAAATGTAGAATTTGAAATACCAACTTTACCAAAACCTTTTACTTTACCTTTGGAATTGTCTCCAAAAGTAACAGTGCCTCCATCACATGTGTGGTATGATGTGAATTTTGATGGGTCTTTGGTCATATTCCTAGAGAATCCACTATCCATGTACCATATGTCGTTCTTGAGACATCCAGAGCATTTTTCCTACAAAAATCAATTAATTGACAATTTTGGTACCCAAGCTACTTTGGGTCCAATAGGATTAGTAAAATCAATTAGGTACCCAGAAAAATTTTAAACATGTATTGTATGGTACTCTCGATAAAAAGGTTTTTGAAATATTAGTTTTTGTAATTCTCAATGATATTTTAAATCTAAGTGAACAGTCATTGGAATAGTGACCATTCATACCACATTTAAAACAAGTAACAATTGATGTTCAACCATTTTTACTTTTAGAAAAACCGGATTTATACATTTGAGGTAATCTTTTATCATAACCAAAACCAATTTTAGTTTTATCAGTTTTAGTCAAATACATAATCTCATGATATTTTTCATGACCTTGAATAAAAGCAGATAAATTTTGTTTAAGACATTCAACTTCCCTTTTCAATTTCTCATTCAAATCTTGATATGTTTTCAAATTATCATAAATGTCTGAATGATAAGTAGCGCTAGTGTTTATTAACATTTTATTTTCTTGCATAATTACTTTATTTTCAGAAATAAGTTTTCCATTATCTTCTTTATGTTTATTATATAAATTAGCATCTTTGATAATATCTTTTCTTATTCTTTCAATTTCATTATTTAATTCAAAAACATTGTGGTTTTCAGATTCATATTCAGAATTAGAACATTCATAATAATAACTAGAATTACAAACCTTATCCAGTGATTCCATGAAACACAAGTTAGCAGATTCTTTGTCATTTCCAGATGGTTCACTAGAATTAGATTCTTCAGTACAACTCCATCTGGTTGCCAATGCCTTTCTATCCTTATTTTTATATTTGTCTTTATTCATTAGTTTAGGGCAATCAGGTTTGATATGACCTTTCTTTCTACACTCATAAATAGTTACATCTGAAGCATTGTAATTTGTATCACATTTCTCATCTCCCTTATATTTTTCTTTTTGAGAATTTCTACTAAACTAGTTTTTGAATCCATTATTTTTCAATCTTTTGTAGACTCTAGTTAAAATCTAAGCCATGTCTTCCTTTTCAATATCCTGTAGATCAGAATCAGAAGAATTATTAGAAATAACATTTATATACTTAAAAGTAAACCTTTTCTTTTTTTGTCTCCTCATAAACTATGTTCTTCAGTTCCAGTTTATATTGTAGTAGTGATCCAATAAATTAATCAAGTGTGTACTCTTTAATGTTATTGCTTTCATCAATGGAAACCTTCTTTGCATGCCATTTCTTTGGTAATGCTCGTAGGACTCTTTCAAAAAGTATAAGATTTTCTAGAGATTCTCCAAGTTAATTCATTCCATTCACAATGATTGTGAATCTATAGAAAATTTGATTTACAATTTCATCTTCACCCATCTTGAAGTCTTGATACTCAGCACGAAGCATTCCAAATGTGGTTCGGATCAATTTGTCAGATCCAAGGTGAGTAACTTGAAAAATATTCCAAATATCATGAGTTGTCTTGCATGCAGACACCTGACTAAAAACACCTCTATTAATAGCACAATATAAAATATTAACCAATTTGTAATTTAAGACATATCTAGTAGCATCAATTCCTATAAGAGTATCTGGATTAGCTTCAGGCAGTGTGTATTATTTTGACATGATAGTCCAGTGCTCAATTCTCATCTGTTTGAGGTATGCCTCCATTCGCGATCTCCAGTATCGATAATCAATGCCATCAAAATGTGGTGGCTTCTGAGGAATCCAAGAATCATTCGGGTTTAATCTTTCCATCTTATAAGATCTTTATCCTTAGACTGTGAGGTCTAGGAATAAGTTAGCACAATAAAAAATAAAAGCAGATAAAAGAAATGATTGGATAAATTCCTGAAGGAACGACCAAGTAAAATGAAATATAAAGATAGAGAAAAACTATTCTTAAGAAGGTTACCCTTTGATACAAATTTTTAGGTCGGACAGGTTAATGGCAGATGGTCTAGAGGGGGGTGAATAGACCAGATTAAAAATTTAAATCAAATAAATTAATTAACAAAGTTATTTATTAAATTTAATTAGCAGTGGAAATATTAAATAACTCAAGGAAGTTTTTTTATAGTAGTTTAGTCCAAAGTGGGCCTACTCTACTCTTATACCTCTCTACTCTGCGAGAGATACCTGTGCACTAAAAATGATTTTTAAAGGGGAATCATAACCCAATTACAAAATCTTTTTCTAGTGGAGGGATAACCACAACACTGAATTTTGTGTGGGGAGTCACAACCCTTACAAACTGACATTAGATACTGGGAGTCACAACCCAAACAGTCTTGACATTAGATATAGGGACTCATAATCCTAAGATCATGACTTTAGAATCTAGGAGTCACAACCCAAAGAAAAATAATAAAAAATAATGTTTTTGTGTGCAAAATCATAAACAGAAAAATAAGTGTGCATGCGAGAGATGGGAAGTAGTGTTACAGACTCAGAACCAGATGAAAGTGAAGATAAAAATTAATGCACAGGTACTGGTTCTTCAGGTTTAGTTTAGCAGGTCTCTTCAATGAAATTTTAGTCGAAGAATAATTAATTCAACGCTTGAGATACCGAGCAGGTGGTGAAGTAAAGTGTCATAGGACGTTGCAAATGCACAGCAGATTCAAAGTTCACAACACTTTCTCTTTGTATTGTATTATTTTTTTTCCTACAAGAGAAAACTGTATATATAGAGAATAAAAATATCTATCAGGTGTAGAAACTCCACTTCCTTAGGATATTCAAAACTAATCGAGTCAAAATATCCCATAAATATCTCCTTGAAAATAGCAGAAGTGTTGCTTCTTTATTCCCGTAGAATAAAATATCGAATAGAGGAATTCAAAATATTTTGAATAAGTCTTCCAATAAAATCTCCATAATAATAAAAGCATTTAATGATTCAAAACAGAATTTTAAATCCATTTAAAATGATTTAAACGAAGTCAAAACAGTTCCGGAAAACTAGCAGTAGATTCTATAATTAAGTTCAAACATTTAAATTTAAACAATCTTGAAACCTCCAAATTTATTTGTAAAATACAATGATGAACGTTATTAAATTTTCTACCAAAATATAGCACAAAAAACATTAAAAACTCTTTCATTACCATGCTCATATTTAATGTGGATTTTACAAAAAAAATGTTACAAAATAATCCATATATTTGCAGAAAATCAATTTTTAAAAAATTGCATGGAATGAACAGTAACTTCGGAATGAACAGTAACTTCGGAGTGAATAGTAACTTCCGAGTGAAGAGTAACTTCAGAGTGAATAGTAACTTCCGAGTGAACAATAACTTCAGAGCGAACAATAACTTCAGAGCGAATAATAAAGTAACTTAGGGTATGAGTATTAATATTATGTAGGGTATGAACAGTAACGTAGGGTATAAACAGTAACATAGGGTATGAACAGTAACGTATGTTATGAACAGTAAACCATACTTTAGATAAAAATGAACCATACATTTGATAAAAAATGAACCATACTTTTGATAAAAAAATGAACCATACTTTTGATAAAAAATGAACCATACTTTTGAAAGAAATAAGCCATACTTTTGCTAAAAAATGAACCATACTTTCGAAAGAAATGAACCATACTTTTGAGATAAAAATGAACCTTACTTTTGAGATAAAAACGAACCTTACTTTTGAGAAAAAAATTAACCTTACTTCTGAGATAAAAATGAACCTTACTTTTGAGATAAAAATGAACCTTACTTTTGAATGAAATCTGGAAAGAATGTTGTGAAAAACCTCAATTAATTTTTAAGGGCTCTTAACAGTAGATTCATACTTCATTCAAAACTAATAATTTGTAGAAAAACTCATTATCTTCACAAAAAACGAATCTTCTAAATCCGACATCTACAGTTTTCGAAATCATTAAAAAACAGAAGCAATACAATTCTGGAAAAACTGCTACTTCAAAACAGCATATTATAACATCATGTAATTAAAATTCCATTCAAATTATATTTTTAGACTTTGATGTAAACTAATTAAATCAAGATAAGCATTTTATCTTTCCATAGAATCAAGTTTCAAGAAAATCGGACAACTGTAGAAGTTTCAATAAAATAAATACTTAAAAGTTTTAAAAGAGTGAAATGAAGAGTTTCTAAAAACATAGTAGGTACTTCATTGAATTTTTTGAGAAATAGATAATTATTTTCAAACTTCCTAATTAACTAATAAAATATAGATAAATATATTATATTTCCAACATGATAAAAATCACAAAAATCCAAATAACATAAATTAATATATAATCAAAATACATAATAAAATTAATCAAACAAAATCATATGAAATCAAATTAAAGGAAATATGCACATGCAAAAATAGAAGAGAGCATAGATTGGGATCCGGGGTCCCGGGAGGAGGGTTGGGGGGCTGTTAGGGGGCTGTCTGGGGGGGGGGGCTGTTAGAGTTCCAAGAAGGAAGGTGGGTAATGTTTCTAAAACACAATCTAGGTATCATACATCAAATACTGACAAGACTGCGAACTGCCACGGTTTGTCATCCTGGAGTAGGGCCAAATCACGACATATCTATGGCGTAACCGTGGCGTGACCTCAGCGTGTTTTCCTAGTCCAGCGACATCTGCGGGTCATCAATATCTGTCTTGGAGCAAAGGGAGCGGGAGGAGGTGGGTAACATTCCTGATGTTGCCTCCCTCCCCATTAACTATGGGTGGATAAAGTATCTAAAACTCTATCTAGGTATCATAGATCGAATTCTGACAGGACTACAAACTGTCGTAGGGTGTCTTTCTGAAGTAGGGCCAAATCATGGCATTACCGCGGCGTGTCCGCGGCATGACCGTAGCTTGACCTAGCGTTACCCCGGTGTGTTGGCCTGGTTTAGCGACATCTGCAGGGCAGCATCTTCCAGCCATGATTCCAAATAACTTCTACGTAGTTGTCCTTCACATTATAGAAACTGATCTTATGTTATAAAAACCCGACTCTTAATTCGGGATTGTGGTATGATAATGATATATATTTTATATTCATTATTTTTAAAAGTGGTATTAGGTAGTTGAAACATCTAATTAAGAGTCAAATTATGCAGGTGTATTACATATTGATGATATATGTGTTTCCTGAACTCTAATGACAAAACTTAAGTCACCTTGAGAACAATAGAATTTGGGAATGTTTTAACATCTAAGGATGCAACACAAATCCTAGGGGAGAATTCATATAGGTAAAAAATTAGATGTGCATCGAGGCCAAGAAAACACCCCAAATAGTGTTAAGATGAAGCTTATTGCGCGGAGCATCATAAGCCTGACAGGTGTTAAACAATGACACCATCTGTGTTTTTAGATATATAGGCTTGGGTAAACACCATAAGGGGTGTCCAAGAGGCCAGGAAAACACACGAAACGGGTTTCTCCATAAGATAAGGTCACAACAGACAGGACAGAACTAATCAACTATTTAATATTTTATAACAAGGGATTGTAGGAAAGTTATTGTGAGCGGCACAATGACGCAAAGTCTAAAGGGAAACAAAACTACAGAAAATAATCATACACCCTAAACTATCATTGTGAGTTTTCGAAGACAGCGTGCCTCCATTGGAGGGGTTTTATTATAAAAACTTTACATTATTTATCAAATGAAACAATTATATTAAAGAACACTTTTTCAAGATATCTAATTCAATAAAATTAATCAAAATTAAGAAAGAAGCTAAATTCAATTTAAATAATTATTAAATTAAAGAGGCTACGAGAGATACTCTACCTCAAGGTGGATCCAAGCCATCCACATAGGCTCTTGGAGCTTTCTAACTAAAAGCTGATGCTCCTCCACTCGATATACGCACCTTCACACACATGCAAGGACACCTATCCCCTATGCACACACCTTCATGGCCAAGATCATGTGCAAGGGGATCCTTGTACATATTCTTATATGCATATATCAGTCTCCACACACCTACGTATGAATTTATATATATATATACATGGGAACACCTATCCCCATACATGAAAAATTACTTCCATGGGTGACTATACACATAACAAGGGAACCCACATACATATACTTACTTGCCTATGCACACGCAGGCGAGTCACCCATGACTCGGTGACTCAAACCTAATGACCAGTGATCAACACACTACACAAAGGATATTATGAAACTTAAAACACATGATGGATGCTACATATCCAGTGGGAAACCAACCAGTGGAATTAAATCCTTACCTAGATTGGCAACAGAAAGCCAAATCCACCCGAACCAACATGAAACGATCCAACGCCCTACCGAAAACATAATATTCAGTAGAAAACACTAAAGCCCCAAATACATGAGCAGTGAGACATGTACTAACCATTGAATATTACCTCATATCAAAGCAGGTGGACTGAATCAATTTGAACATTTTCTGGCACCCTTCGTAGAATATAACTACCCTTTGTCCACAGAAAGCAGTTAATGATATATGTGACCAATGAGTTAAAGAAAATAAAACAAAAACTAAATTAAAACATACCTATCTACTATGACTATACATGTCACTTCCCAACATATAAGCACCACAGTGCCCCATGGGTTAAATCATGTTCCTAAAAGCAAAGGGGAAACAGATCAATGTTTCAAAATGATACTATCAAAGAGTACATTCCAATTAATTAAAAATTACTAGTCCTATTAATGGTATATAATCAATTTGGACTGAGTTTCAACTATGTCTGGTTTTGTTCAACACAAGGAATGAGGTCTTATTATTCTTGGATTTTATGTTTACACTTGAGATATTTATTTAAAAATGATGCATGTATTTGGCATTATTATTTGTGGTTTTAGTTCATAGCCTCTTTCCATGGGGCCTGTCCACATGAATAATACTTGGAATGTATGCTTTAGTTGACATTTATGTGCTTTAATTTGATTGATGTCACTAAAGATGAGGATTTAGATCAAGTAAAATATTCCTAAAAGGATTAGGCCTTATAGTGATAGGTGTGGAAATTGTACATCTAGCGTTTGATGAGGAAATACTTATGAGGCCGGATTGGAATCTTGGTAGGTTTTTAGAGTGGGATGGTCCCTCTAAGTATATAAAATTTATTATGAAAGGTTTTACTCCATTTAATGATTCAAGAGTTAAACTAAAGAGATGAAGGATGTGATGCTAGTGTGGGTATTGGGTATTGTCGAACAGATTGGCATTATAATGCCAAGATGCATGGTGTGATTTAGCTTAGGATGGAACCTGGTTAGTGGGGTTGGGTCATAATACATGATTTTGATGAGGTTCCTGACTGGATTATTGAGAATATAATGTAGATGGGTTCGTCATGGTGTGCTTTTGTGACTAGGACAATCATACGGTGAATTATCCTCTTTGTCTAGTTGGATGATGAGATGTGCATTAAGGAATGGGATAATCCTCAAGAGATAAGTATAGGCTATGTGATTGAGAGTATAGACAAGGATAGGTTTGATAGGATTTTGTGAGTGGCCAACCCATGCGAGGATGATATGATGTATGGAGATACCTGGAGACACTTTGGGTTATTTATGCTATCTCATGGAGACACTTGGGGTTATTTGATGACTCCAACATACTCATGAAATGTTCCCATAAAATGTTTTAGAAAATACAATTCCATCTCATGGAACACCCCAAGGATCCTCTATCATCCAATGTTTCCTCACACTCACACCTCTTGGTATTACTGTATAAAAGTTATCTATCTCAACGAGTCAAGATAGCATCACTACCCTCTGTCCGTAGAAAGAAGTAAAATACCTAAGTGGCCAATGCGATAAAGAAAATAAAATAAAATCTAAATAAAAACAGACATGTACCCTCTTACTATACATGTCATCGCCCAATATATATGAACCACACTGCCCCATGGGTCAAATCATGTTCCCGCATGCAAGGGGGAAATAGTTCCATTTAATAATCCCTTCATTTTTCATTATGTTCTTTTTATAGCACGTTGTTGGAAACACCATACTAGTACACTTAGACATTGAATATGCATCAATGCTACATTATTTGAGTTGAATATTTTGCATATAACCCTCTTCACTATGGAAAGAACCTCAGAGGGACCGCAATCAATGTTTAGTGGTTAATCCTACTCTTGAACCTGGTTGGGAACTAGTCCATGAACCAGATGGTCTACTTGTTCATGAGGGTGTAAACCATTTCATTATATTATACTAAGAATAAAGTTGTTGGTATATTTTCTACTAGAAATGGGAATTTCTCAAAGCTTGAGTGCCAATCGACTTTAGTTCCTATGTAAATGGCCCCTTATCTATCAGTAGATGTCAAGGGGTGTCTCCCATGGGTGTCTTGTGGTGTGTAGTGTCTATTTATGATTTATGTTGTGCTTTCATACTGTGGGACATTTTTAATTCATGGTCAGTTTAATAAATAAATTATTCAATTTGAAAATACACCCATAGTCAATAGAGATGAACCCACTTTTGATAGATAATATCATCCAAATAACCAACTCAGAAAACCGAGAACAATTGTTTACTTTACCAATTCCAATTACATAATATATGTTGCACCAAATTATGTTTTATGAACCAATCAAAATATCAAAAAATAGATGGAAAAAATTAAAATTCATGTATTACTTATAGATTTGGAGTCTAGAACTAATTTATTTTTTTTAAGATGGATCAATCGGGTAGAAGTAGTTTCCTGGCCTGGGTAAAGAGAAAGCCCTCCGGTTTAGGCCAAATAAAAATATAGACGAAGAAAAAAGATTAAGATCATTAAAAGCATGTTAGTACTTACTGATTTTATGTAGATTAAAGATGATGTAAGGGTTTTCTCTACCTGGTTAACCAGAGAGCTTCGACAGATCTTCATTTTTAGGGTTGCAGTCATGCGGACAGAGGAGAATTGGGGCTGCTATATTTTTTAGGAAACATTTCCCAAAAAAATTTATAAACCATTGGGAAATGTATTCTATACCAACGGTTTTTAAAAACCATTGGTATAGGTTGTTGTAATAGTAATTTAACCAACTATTTCATTGAAACTGTTCGGAAAAAAGAGGTATTTACCAACGGTTTGAGAAAACCGTTGGAAAAGGTTGGTAATAATGGGAGTGTACCAACAGTTTGTTCAAACCATTGGTGTAGTATAAATTTTACAACGGTTTGTTCAAACCTTTGGCATCAAAGTTTTTGTATATCTATAAATTCCAGTGGTGGTAATTTATGTTTGAAAATTCAACTTCACCTTCATATGGAATTCAAATTTGACATGCATCCTTAGTGTAGAAAATTACCTAGGTCTTTCCATAACTCTTGAAGGAAAACATGTCTTTCCATCCTTCAATGAAGAAACTTATTGACTCAAAGAATTCAATCAACAACTCTGGATAAACTGTATCTTGTGCCTTCAGTTTTGATAATCATAGGCTCTCCCATAAATTCAGCTTGATATTTTGGGAAATAATAGAATCATACATAGCAAAGAAATTTGGATCAACTAACCTCTCTCAATATATCTTCCGTTCAGATATTTTTTTACAGACAACATATCTTTTTGAGGATAATATTGCACATACATTCTTAATTGAGAAAACTCTAATGATTTAGAACGGCCTTAAGTAGAGCAGCAGGTATTCATCACCCCAAAGATTTGAGAATCGATGTTGTACAACCATTGGGTGTCCTTATATAGGAATTTGAGATGACAGTTCATCTTCTTTGATTGATCCAACAAATGAAAAACCGTTTATCTGATCTGACGGTTGAGATGATAGCTTAAAAATGAATTTGGTAGGTTCTAATCTTTTGAGGTTTTTAAGATAAAATTTTGGATTTAAGGAAAAGTGAATCCAAAAAATTTCCATTAAATGAAATTACCAACAAGATAAAAATGATTAAAAATTTTAATAAAGGAAACACGCCTTCTAGATTTCTAGAAAAATTATCTATAATGAGGAAAATTATTCTTAAAGAACATTAGATTTCAAAAAAATCTGGTTAACAAAATTTTGATTACGAAGATTTTGATTATGAAAATTTTTATTAGGAAAATTTTTATTTTGAAAAAATTTCATTACAAAAATATTATAACAGGAGAATGTACTCCCCCTATGAAAAGGAGTTTCTTACTATAAGGAGATATGTTTCAACAAAAAAGTTAATATGGAATATTACCTTATGGTTATCATTCCTACCTTTTATTTAATATATTCAAATCTATTGTAGGGTAAAGATTTTGTGAAAATATCAGTAAGTTGATATTCCATTCTGATAAATTGAAGAATGATATCTCTTTTTGTGTGTGATCCCTAAAAATTTGATGCCTAATATCTCTATGTTTTTCACGTGAGTGGTGTAAAAGGTTTTTAAAAAGGGCTATGGAACTAGTATTATCACACAATATTTTTGTTTTTGTAAATCTCATACCATAGTCTGTGAGTGTGTGTTTCATCCATAACACATGAGCACTATAACTTACAGCTGCTATATATTTAGCTTCACCAGTGGAAATTGCTACTGAGTTTTTCTTTTTAAATGACCAAGAAACTAATGAATCACTTAAGAAACTACAAGTTCCTGATTTAATTTTCAAATCCATTCTGCATCCACCAAAATTAGCATCACAAATACATCTAAAAACAAAATCATTTCTAGAAGTATAGAAGAGACATAAATCTATGGTTCCCTTTAAATAGTGAAAAATTATTTTCTTGGATTTTAAATGGGTTTCCTTGAGATTGGATTTGTATCTTCCACCTAAGAATACAGAAAAAAATCGGTCCAGAGGACTCGATGTCAAGTATAGTAAACTTTATATCATTCCTCTAAAAGATTTTTGAACTACTAGTTTCCCAACTTCATCAAAATCAAGAAAATCTGTGGTACCAATGGGAGTACTAATACTCCTATTATTTTCATATCCGCACTTTTTAAGAAGTTTCTTAATATACTTTGTCTGGTAATATAAGTTCCTTCCAGTTTTTTGAAAAATTTTAAAACCTAAGAAATATGTTAAGACACCCATCATACTCATTTGAAACTCGGATTTCATTAGATTTCAAAATGAATCAGTTATTGACGACAGAGTTGAACCAAATATAATGTCATCAACATAAAATTGAACAATCAAAACATTTTTCTTATATTTCATTATTAAGAGGGTTGTATCAGCATTTCCCTTAACATAATTGTTTTGTAACAAAAAACCTATAAGTCTATCATAACATGCTCTAGAGTCTTGTTTAAGTCCATACAAGGCTTTGATAAGTTTGAACACATGTTTAGAATGTTTTGTGTATTCAAAACTAGGTGGTTGTTCAAAAAAAATCCTATTGAACATATCCATTAAGGAAATCAAATTTATCAACCATTTTAAAAAGTTTAAAGTTAAATAATGTTTCATAGGAAAGTAGAATATGGATACATTCAAGTCTAGCTACTGGAGCACAGGTTTCTTAATAGACTATTACTTCTTGTTGATTATATCCTTTAGCAAATAATCTAGCCATATTTATTACTATGATTCCATTTTTTAATCGCACATATTTCTGAAGACACATTTTACACCAATAAAAGAAGTTTCCTTAGGACTTTCAACCAAGGTCCAGACTTTATTCCTTTTAAATTCAATTAACTCATCTTGAATAACATTAATACAATAATAATCACCTAATGCTTCATCAATGCTTTTTGGTTCTAATTGGGAAAGGAATTATAGATGTTTAAATTCATTTATTTAGGAACATCTAGTCCATACTATTTTATTTACATCTCCAATTATACAACCACTGGGATCATTCTTAAGAAACAACTGATTTGGGTTTTGTAAAACATGTTCATCGACATATATTTGGAATGCTTTTGGGCGAAATTCTTCATAAACATTTCCCTGAATATTTTACTTAGAAAAAGGATCTTCTATCAAGGGTTTATAATAAGTTTTTGAAAACACATCTGAAGATATAGGTTGAGATTTTTTAAAAACAAAAAAATTAGTTTCATAAAATTTTACTTGTACTATTTCTTCAACAGAACTATTATTTTAATTAAAAACTCTATATGCCTTATAAGTTATGGAGTGGCCTAGAAAAATTACTTCATCAGATTTGGGTGTGAATTTATGTAAATTATCTTTAGTATTCAAAATTAATACTTTGCAAACAAATACTTTTATGTAGGAAAGTAAAGGTTTGTATCCATTCCACAATTCATAAGGGGTTTTATTAGTAAATGGTATAATCGAAACACGATTTATAGAATAACAAGTAGTATATAAAACATAATCCCAAAAGTGTTTAGTTATAGAATATTCATTCTACAGGGTTCTAGTTATCTCTTGAAGAACTCTATTTCTTTATTCAAAAACACCTTTTTGTGTCTGAGTTCTTGGTGTTGAGAAGTTATTATTAATACCTTTTCTACTACACAAATTTCAAAATAAGAATTTTAAAATTCTTCTGCATGATCACTATGAGTAGTTATCAAAGGAAGATTTTTCCCATTTTTAACTTGGGATCTAATGATTTTAAAATAAAAAAAGCTTCATATTTCATTTCTAGAAAATAGACCCACTTAAATCTAATGTAATCATAAACTCGGAAAAATAAAAAATATTTGACTCCAATGCTACTTGTTTGTGTTGGGAGGAAACGATCCATATGCACCAACTATAATTCATCAGTAGTTGAGACTTCACT
The DNA here is from genome assembly GCA_963277665.1 of Viscum album. Lineage (NCBI taxonomy): Eukaryota > Viridiplantae > Streptophyta > Magnoliopsida > Santalales > Viscaceae > Viscum > Viscum album. The sequence goes on along the minus strand of OY728153.1, from coordinate 1,462,502,095 downwards.
GATTGATTTAAATCATGATATATGTAGCTTTCCATATTGAAAAGGGTCACAAATTATTGAAGAATCGTATCTAATCTTCAGTATATCTTTAACAAGTATTTTCTTAAATATTTTTCATAGGTTTATAGTTTACAGTGTCATAATATTCAATTCCATAACCAAGATTTATCATCCATTACACTAAGACAAGGTAAATCTTGGCTCCTAAGGTCTTCTAAGTTTAGTGTGTATTCATTCTCTTGTCTATAGGCAGAAAGAATAAACCCTTCCTTGGAATCGTGTATTAAGAACTTATCATTCCTAAAATTCACAAGGCAACCTTCATCACATTATTGAATTATGCTAATGAGGTTGTTTTAATACTTTTAAAAAATAAAACATTTGAAATCAATGTTTTTTCATGAAGAACAATGTTACCTATACCAATAATTTCTCCCATAGAATTATCTATTAAAGTTACTTTCCCTCCTTTCATCTTGATAATATTTTCAAAGAAATTTTTGTTACCAGTAATATGTTGAAAATATATACTATCCATGTACCATGTATTTTAGTTGGTATTATCCTTTTTTTTCATGAAATAAGAGTTTAGACTTTTAGAATCCAAGTTTTCTTGGATCCTGAAATTTCAGAAAGCATGATTTTAGGAATGCACATTTTCTTAGAAAACTAAGATTTATGAAAACCTAAAGACTGAGTTATGTTTAAATAAAATTTTTTTCCAATGTCAACCACACTGACATTTAGTACATAATAGATCACATTCTGGAAAAAAATAGTTATTATTAAAAACCGGCTTATAATATCTATAACCAAATCCAGAACTATTTCTTAGGGGTTGAATTTGGGAATAAATTTTTTCAATGTTTTCATTACCATATGTAATGTTTGAAAAACACTTCGTCAAGTAAAATACTTCTGAATTTAGTTTAATAACTTGGTATTTATCTTAAAAATCATTAGTTTTTTAACTAGAGTTAGTCTCGGAAGTATTTTTCTTAGCAATTGCATTTTCAAGATTCTTAGAATGTTTATCCTTTTCAGAATTAAAATCCTCAAGGTTTTTGGAAATACTTTTAAAATAAAAAATTTAATTATCTATATATTTAGAATAATCTTATACTTCTTTATTTAAAATAGAAATTCTATAACTTTCCTTATCATGCTTTTTCTTGAGTTTAGAATTTTCATTCCCAAGAAGTTTAGAAAACCTTGATACTTATTAATATATAGGAAATAGATTATCTTAATCATAAGAAAATTCTTCATCTAAAGACTTATAGTAATTATCATTAGTATAAATTTCATTCAAGGATACATTTTTCTGGATTCAGCATTTTGTACCTTGTCCATTAGAAAATTATTTTCGATGGGTAGTCTGGCTAGTAGATGAAGATTCTTCTAATCAAAAGATTCATACTCTGAGGATGCATCAGAAGATTAACCACCACTAGCACTCCATGTGTAATTTTCTTTTAAAACCTTCTTAGAATTAGTTTTTTAGTAAATCTCTATATTCTTCTCAGAATGATTTTCCTTTCAATTCATTTTCTTTTGCATAGGAAAATCTACCCTTATATTCCCTACTCTTTTTCATTCATAACAAGTGAATTCCGAATATTTGTTTTCTTTTCTTTTATTCTTCTTAATTTTATATTTAATATCTCTCTTCCCCATTATATTGTTCATCCTTCGAGAAAGATTAGCTAGCTAATTATCAAAATGTTCACATTCACATGATTCACATAAAATAGTGACTTTATTTGGCATGGATATTGTAACCCTTTCAGGAGTATTGGATATAGTAGTAGTAAAGGCTTCACATCCATTACCATTTTTCTTCTTATTCATATCAGCATCTCTTTTCATTCTTGTCCCATGTTGAAGAAGAGTTCCAAAAATCTCATTAAGAGTAATTTGAGATACTTTTCTATTCTCTTCAATAGATGTTATCTTAGATTCCCACTCATTGGGAATGATATCTATAATCTTATCCATAAGTGCCTCATCATCTAAACCTTTATCACCAATAGATTTTAAACTTTTAATAGTTGTTATAATCCTTTTTTGAACCTTGCATTCCTGTTCCCCATAAGGAAATATAAATCCATGATATTCTTCTCTTAGATAATATCTTCTAGTTTCTATAACTTTTGATGTAACAAAATGAGTAACCTCCAATTTCTTCCATATATAGTTAGAAGCTTCAAAAGAAGAAATCTGAATATATATATTCATGGTCAAGGAACACAACAATGTATTTTATACCTTGTAATTTAGTTAATATTCTGACTTTTCATTATTGGTTAATGTTTGACTTCTTTATCATGAATCATGTAGCCTCTAGTAAGAATAACGAATTTTTCTACTCCTTTATTAATAATAAATGTTAACATACGATCTCACCAATATTCATAATCATTCCCATCAAATATTGGTGGTCTAGTATGATTTATATTTTCAATCGAACCAATAATCATTCCTACCATCTAAATGAAAATATCTTTCCACAAAAACATGTTAATAGTGAATGTTTATAAACAAGGGTAAAAATTACTAAGAAAGTAAAATATTTAGAACAATGAAAACTAGAGCAAAAAAATTATATGTGAATATATGTATTTTAGAAACCTTCTCTGATACCAAATTTTGGATCAAAATATGAATGTAGATACTCAATTACAAGAGGGGGTGAATTTTAATTTTAAAAAAATTTATTTTTAAACATAAAGAAAACTATGTTTAACAAGTTTAAACAACGTAAATTCAGAAGACTTATTTTAGTTCCATAAACATGCTAGGTTAGAGAAATGTGGTTCCGGAAATGAATCACAAGGAAATTTTACATGGAAAATATTCTAACTTAAATCATATATAATCATACTTATCAGAGTAAACAAATGAACAAGAATGTATAAGAAGGATATACTTTCTTCCTTTATAAAAAATACAATGGAAATAAACTTGAAACAAAAAAAGTAACAAGTATGAAATATATTAACCTAAAGAGTAGGGTATCCAACAACCTTGGATATAGGTCCATTTATTAATACATTCAAGAATGTGTGTCTTACCTAGACTAGGGTAAGCCCTCGATAGGAATATCAGAATCTATCTTGATATCCACCACAAGACCCTAAACTTTAAGATATTCAGAACCTTTGTCTTCTTTTCCATGGAAGTCCTCATACATAAAGGTAGTTTGAACCTATGTCTTCCTATCCACGTATGTATTCAAACATAAAGGTAGTTGTAACCTCTGTTTTATTATCCCTAGATATCCTCGATTGTACACAACAATTATTGGAGTCACACGAAGCAAGCTGAACAAGGTGTTCAGTATGGACAAGTAATGATAGTCTCTCTCTCTAGAAATCACATCACCATTACGCAATCTCTAGAGTGATCAATTGGTATTTGAGCTCATTCAAATAAGATCCTATTTATAGGTACTTATCCAACGGTCATCTCCCTCCTCCAACACTTATATTTTTCCTTGAATTTTGAAGGCACTTGTACACATGTCACTCAAACAACAGTTAGTTAGAAATAGAATATATGACATCGTTTCATAACTATATCAAGTGTAAGAGAAATAATGTTGATTAACCAAATCTATCTTTCAGAGTCTAAGGAAAAATAATATTTGTAATCTATGAAAATAAACATTTGTTGACTATAAATCAAGGATATTTAGATTCTGTGTTTCAAGGAATTTAGAACCAAAATTATATAGATTTCAAAGTTTGGATCCTAATGAATTCAGAGACTGAATTCTGAGGAATTCAGAGTCTGAATTCTAAGGAATTCAAAGTCTAATGTCTGAGGAATTTAGAGTCTAAATTTTAGAGAAATTGGAGTCTAAATTCAATAGAATTTGGTTTCAGAATTTCAGAAAATTTGGAGAATGAATTTTAAGAGAATTCAGAGTCTTAATTTCATATAATTTGGAGTCTTAATTTTAGTGAATTTGGACTCTGAATTTTAGATAATTCTGCATCTGAATTTTAGAGAATTTGGAGTCTGAATTTCAGAGAATTTCGAGTCTGAATTTTAGTGAATTCAGTGCCTGAATTTCCTAGAATTTGGATTCTGAATTTTAGATAATTCTGAGTATGAATTTTTTATAATTCAATATCTTAATTTCATAGAGTTTACAGTCTGAATTTCAGAGAATTTAGAGTCTGAATTTCTGAAAATTATAGTTCTGAATTTCAGATAATTCTGAGTCAAAATTTCAAGGAATTCAGAGTCCTAATCCGGATCTTGAAAATATAATACTCTATATCTATGTATTTAAAGGATTCTGAGGTTTTGAGATGTGAAACTGATTTTAATAAAATTTGTTAGATTTTGGGAAACTATAAGAAATAGTGAAATCATAGGTAAGGATAAATTTCCTTGGGGAAGGGAAGTTTTCTTTATTAAGATAATTCTTAGGGAAAATATAATTTTCTTTAAGATAGAGTGTTTTTTATTTTAAAAACATATTGGAATGGAAAATTCATAAGGAAACCTTATTGACTAAACATTTCACACCTTCTATATATGATAAAAAAATTTCTTATCTTTGGAAGAAATATTTGGTGTGAAAAATGATGGGTCGTTCCTTGTTTTGAGATAAATAGTTTTTATTTTTTTATATTGCGCACACAAAGTGTTTAACTATATTCTTGATTGAATTTTATGGGTGTTTTGTGATATAAAAATCTTGGTTTGGATTTCTAAACATATTTTTGAGATGTGAAATGATGTTTTGGGTCCCTTTATGGTTTCCCCATGATGTTTTTGTTTGATAAAGTAATGTGCAGTGGCATTCAAATGTGGATAAAAATGTGATGATGGTTAATCTCCCATTTAGAATTTTATAGAATATGGATTGACATGAAAATGTGGTATGTTTGATATAAATAGAATTTTATAAAATTATTTTTGAAATGGTAATTGGTATGTTTACACGTATTCTAAAAATGTTATTTGATTCTTCAATAAATCTTGGTTTTTTAAAGAGAGTGTGAGGCTCATTTGGAAGCTTTATGAATGTAGTGAATGTTTATCATGAAAACCCTGAAAAAATAATTCTAATTCCTACTTTATGTGAATCAGTGGGATGACCCCAATATAAAATCCTTGAGACCCATTTATTCATTTATGTATTTTAATGAAAAATTTATGATCCTCGGAGTGATTGAAGGTGATTCATGTTTTAAAAAAAATAATTTCCTATATGTGAATTTGATTAGATGCTCCGTTGGAATCTGTTGTCTCTCCAACTTTATATGTGACACATGGGAACCTGGAATAATGAATGATTTTTTTGATAATGATTACTACATTGGTTGGATTATGCACAAGCTAGTGGCCCATAATAGTTGGATATATTGAGTTTAGTTTTTTTGGGATTTTTCCCTCGTTCTATACTATGATAGGGTGGTCATGGGAGTTTAGGGCTATATTATCTTCATCTAGAGATTAATTCTTTTGGTTATGGGTCTCATGTATTAGTATGTTCTAGATTATTAATGATTTCCTAGGTTCACCCATGTCTATTGTCGCTTAGCTATTTGTAGTGATGATTACAATAAATGGTAACTTGTGTGTTTATTTTCATTTTCCACATTGTATGATTATTTTAGTGCAATCATGTGTGGTTCCATTCTTAGAAAGTGATTTTTTTTCTTCTAAAGGGTTTTGAAAAAAATTCAAAGATAAAGCATTTTATACACTCTTGTGCCATTTTGAAAATCAAATTAACTCTTCCCCCTTGAAAAGTTTATGCCTTAAAATTAGAAAGAAGACTGGTATTTGAAATGAGGTGTTGTAGTGGATTCTAGATTGCTTTCAAGTAAAATTTGTATACAATATTACTTTTATATATTGTATTTCAAACATGAAGTTTATCTTTCTTTTATTTTAAGGTAATTCCATTTGGAATAGATTTATCCTAAGTTACATACTGATTTATAATACTCATTCCTAGAGTTTATTCTTGTTTGTATCCTTTGGTGAAGGTTTTAGATTGAGATCAATCAACTTGGGTGATGGTTGATCTTTCTTTTTGGAGAGTTAACTATAGGGTCATGTGGATATTGTGTGGTCATCAATTTCAGTTGGTTGTAATGTACAGTTGTTATACCATTACTCTATATGTGAATGATGTTCTGTTTTGTATTATTTATGTATTTAGTTGTCTGGTCTCATTCCTATATTCCGTTTTTTTATTTATTCATAGGTTGAATTGATTCCTTTATGTTCTCTGTTGATGCGCGAGACTATTTTCTAGCTCGTGGGGAATTGGAATTCCCTTTGGTCCTTGGAATGTATCAACATGGTTGATTGTTTTAGGGTTGACTTGGGTTAGTTCATGAAAAAATGGTATCCAATGATGTCACCTCTTAGAAGAACTTTTTTTAGAGCACCCTTTGTTACGTGGGTTTGTTAGGGTAGATGGATCTGGATTTTCAAGGCCTGAGAGGTTGGTGTGGGAAGAGTATCATGAACTCATTCTCGTTCTGATCCTCTAGTTTCTATTGGAAGTCTAGTTTTTTTAGTTTCATTGTTCTTTAAGGATTTTTTGGGGATTCGGATAAGAAAAGGGAGTTGGGATTACGGTCAATGAGACATTACAGGGCATGGAATACCATTTGGACCATGAGCACGGCCTAAGAAATATCTCTATGATGGTGGTTTGTTTTCTATATGTCCTCCAACCACATGGCCATGTCACCCATCGATGTTAATTCCCCTTGTGAGTCTCTTTGGATCTCCTCTGTATTATTTTTTTTGAAAAACCCCTTTGTTAGAAATGATAAAGTAGGGTTTTAGTGGTAATGGTAGGATTTTGGAATGTTGGGAAAATGGATTTTAATTATTAACCTCATGTAGGACCTTATGATAAATGATTTTTTATAAAACGATTTCTTAGGGGTAAAATTGAAATGATTTATCAAAATTGAGATTTTATATTCAAGACTTGGAGTTTATGGAAAATGGTTGTTTGAAAGTGGATGTTTGTTCTGTAAGTTGTTTTAAATATAAAGAGGTTGGGTTTTAATTAAATGGTTTTGAAGAAACGATAATTCTTGAATTGCTTGAAATTTATTTTAATTAAATTAAAAGGATTTTTTGATTGAAATATATGGGGTATCTTTTTCGAGCATGGTAAAAGAGTTCAATTTGTAGAATCTGAAATATGATACTTTACTTGATGTGTAGGGGCCTTTAAAATGTTCGTGATTTTTGAATTGGTTTGAATGATTTATTTTGAAAAATGAGGATGTTTTTTATCTATTAGTGCTCTCTTGGGTGCTCACATGCATGGTGGTATATGGAAATGAAGGGGGGTTCCTAGTATGGCATGGTGGATGGGTGCTCAAGGTGGAACAGAAAGGTTCATTTGAGTGAGAGTCTAAGGAATGATAATGGAGGGTGCTCACCCCATTTGGTTTTTTTTAAATAAAAATATTCTCATTAGGAATTTTTTGAGGTTAATAGTGTCATTTTCCCTATGTTCAAGTCTTATCACCTATGTAGTGTTGTTTTTGTGTTTTTTATTGAGTTGGCCTTGAATTAGAAATTTGATTTTCTTGTCCATAAGTTTCCCCATAGATCATTGATGGTTGATCATAGTGTAGCAATGGGTGACTCCACAATAGAAGGATTTCCATTTGGTCAACCTATGGATTTCTTTCTTGAGTTTTGAAAGCTAAATCTACCTCTTTTTTATGGAAAAGTGGTTCCTCTTGAATCATAATATTTGACGTGAAATATAGAAATGAAATATATCCTCATTGATTTTCCTGAGTTGATGAATGTTAACATTGAAACATTCATGCTTGATGGTTCACCGTGGAATTGGTGGAGGTCAGTATATCAGAACAATAATCATGAAGATCATACTTGAGAGTTCATCAAGACATTGTTTATCCATCAGTATTTTTTCAGAATTAAAGGTTGGTAAAGGGATATAAATTTATTTTATAGGTGGGTGATGGATTGGTGTTGGAGAATTTTCATTATTTTTTTGGACCTAGATCTTTACCTTCAAGAGTACGTTGTGAGTGATCTCATGAAGGCACAATAATTTGAGCTAGGTATTCATCCAGATTTATATTCAAATGTGAAGGATTTCAATATAACCACTTTTTCCAACATGTTGAGGCACGATTTTCATGTTTTAGCATTGATGACAGGAGTGCATGAGGTATTCCACCTTCCTTAAATCCTAGGAAGTAGTGGGGTAAATTTCCATAAGGGGGTGAGAAAGTAGATGAACATTGTTGGAGAGGGTTGTGGAATCAAAATGCCTCAAAAACGTTCATCAACCTCTGTTGTCCATGAGATTCTGGTATGTTACTAATTTTTCAGGTCAGTTCATAAGAAGTCGTTATGCCCTAATACTCTAGAACCCATCCATGATTGTGGACTCTTAGGTCACTTCTAGATATTTTGTCAAGGCATTTTGAGAAAGCATCATTTAGCCAACTCTCAGAAATGATGTGTTGTTGGTAACTCTATTAATGTTTCATTAATTTATGTTTCCTTCCATTTTAAGGGTTATCATGTAGTGGAGTATGTTCTATTGATGATTTGGTTTTTTAAATTTAAGGTTATATTTTTGGTCTATTGATAAACTATCATTTTCAATGGAAGTGCGGTTTTCATTTCATAAATCCTAGTCTCTCTTTATATTTAACCATGTGATGCATCTTCCCCATTGGGGTTATCAAATCGTAATTGTGATGCAGCAAATTATTGAACCATTATAGGTCTATCCATAGGCATTAGAGTTAATCTAGCGTTTATTTTGGAATCCTAGGGTTGTGAGGAGTGTTGGATTAGTTCTTTTCCCCTCCGTTCAGGAGTGTGTGGTTTAAATGCCCTTGTTTCAGCCTTCTTAGCCTTGGTTGTTAGGCCAATGTATAAGAGTTTTAGTTTGCCTGTGTGGAATGTTCATGGTGTTAGATTATGCTGAATTTTCATTTGGTCAGTTCTAGTTTCTTTTAAATGGTGGGGAGACCCACTGAAGGTCTCTTTAAGATTTCTCAAATTAATTTGTTGGGTGCTAGTTTTTTTCTTTCTGTAGAGAGTTTTTTCTAGATTCCCTTGAAATCGTTGGCTGTTATGTGTGCTCTTCAATTTGGATGACTATTTGGATTCTTGGGAGATGGTCCAATGGCCTTGTTCTTGGCACGGTTGCTGATGTTGGGGCTTGATCATCCTCATTGATTCGAGGGTTGTTGTTCTGTTTAGGGAAAATGGAATAAGTTCTACTGGTAGTGGGTGAAATTTCCATGGCATAACAAGTTGTATTGTGTCGTTATGGACTCCTTAGGTGTTTATCGATCAACTAGATAATTTTATTGCTTTTTAGGGGTGTAAATCATTAATGTTGGGGAGAATTATCATTCTTGGTTTTTCATGTCTTATCATCTGTTCTAGTTTTTTTGGAATATCATTCCTTTTCATTAGTTCCAAGTGTGATGGAGGTTTAATATTGAAGTGTTTCTTGGTTTATTAATTGTCTCGTGGAAGTCTGTCAGTTCATTTGGGAGTTTTTGGTGACAACACTATAATTTTGGATTAGTAGTAGCTATTTCATGGTTGGATCATGGTTTTCTAAACCATTTAGCTGATCCCAGGTAACTGTGCGGGAGGTATATCCTTCAAACATAACATACCACATGGTTTGGATGGTTAGGTAACCCCTGTAGTTGAACCTAGGTACCCACGAGGAAGGTGGTGGGTTTAAGAATAACCTACAACATGGTCTGTGTATGGTAGGTAAAATCATATGGATTGGTCATGCAGTTGATCCTCTCACGGGTAGTGGCTACCACATTTTTTGTTCACTATTTTTTAAACCATGAAGCCAAACCATGCGAGCTTTACAGAACATAAAATCATTGAAAATCCTAAACTACTGATTTCAGGATTTTAACATAAAACAACATCTTCCTCCCCCACTCAGTTTTTTTTACCATAGGAGACCTCTCCCCTCTTCCTCATGCCTCCCACATCTTTTTAGGGTGATTCTCAGTATATTTCTTCAAGGTTTTTTACTAGATGATCAAGGTAACAATCCATTCTCCCCTCCCACTTCCTTCTTATTTCATTTCATCATGATTTTGAATTCTCCCATGGTTATGTCAACCTAGGTTTTACAGTTATCTATATTTATAATGGGGGGTTTAATTCATTTAGGGTTATTGTTTATAGATATAAGGTTTTTGAACCCTCATGGAGTAATTTTGGGTGTGTGTTTTTTGTGAACCATGGATTCTAGGTAGGTTTATCATGCACTTTCCTTTATAATTTAGGAGTTATTGATTTCATGCCTTTCAAAACATTTATATACTCAAAATGTTGTTGTGTAATCTTTGTGATAATTGATTTGTGTGAAAATAGTGGTTTGTGAATTATTTTGTGATAAATATTGTTTCTTGTTTTATATTTTGTAAACAAAGTGTTTGGTTAAATTCAAAATTAGATTTTATGGGTGGTTTGTTAAATAAAAAGCATGGTTCAAATTTGAAAATATATTGGTGACATGTGAAATAATATTTTGGGTTTCTTTTTATGGTTTCCCCAAGCAGGTATTGTTTTAAAATGTAAATTTTATTGGCTTTAAAATGTAGGTTAGCATGTGATTTTGGTTAATGGATAGTTTGGAATTTTATTGAAAATGGATTGACTTGAAAATATGGTATGTTTTCTAAAAGAGTGAATTTTAGGAAATGATTTTGGAAATCATAAATTGTGTGATTAAAACTCTTTAAAAATGTTGGTTTGGTTCTATGATAAATCATGGTTTTTTGAAGAGAGCATCAGACCCATTTGGGACCTTTATAAAAGAGGTAAATGTTTATCGTGAAACCCCTCCTTGGATAATACTATTTCCTTGTTTATGTGGATGGGTGGTATATCCTCAATGTGGAATCCTTGAGACCCATTTAATCATTTATGGATTGTACAACAAAGAGGTTGATCCTTGGAGTGATTCAGGGTGATTCCAATTGCGTAAATTATTATATATTCTATATGTGAATGTGATTGGATGATCGGTTGGCCTTGGTTGGTTCACCCCCATTATACATGAGACATGAGAATCTAGAATAATGAAATAATTTTGTAAGAGGTATTGTTACACTGGATAGATTACGCACTAGCTTGTGTCTTAGTGTATGTTGATATATTTTGTTTTTTATTTGGGGTTTTCTTCTATGTCTCTCTAGAGTTAGGGTGATCGGGACTGTTTAAGGGACCTTGATCTTCATCCTATGAGGCATGTTTCTAGGGATGGGTCACATGCATTGTTATTTTCTGGATTATTCACAATATCCTAGGTTCACCCATGTATTTTGGCACTTATCAGTTTACAGTGATGATTATGATACTTGGTCACTTGTGTGTTTATTTCTGTTGCCATCATTGTGTGATTATTTTAGTACTCTCATATGTGGTTCTATTCTGGTAATGTGATGTGTTTTCTTATTGTTTTTTATGAAAAAAAATTATGTAATTTTTTTTATACTATCTTGTGTCATTTGAATGTGAAAACATCACTTTCCCCTTGAAATGTTTATGTCTTACTATTGGAAACAACCATGGTTTAAAAATGAGGTATGGAAATGGATCGTAGATTTTTTTCATGTAAAATGTGTGGAAAAGATTACTTTTACATATTTTAATTCAAAATTCAAGTTGAATATTCTTTTGTTTTCAAAACGTTTCATTGGGGATAGATTTATTCGTGCTTAACTAATGAGTTTTAATACTCACACTTATAGTTTCATCTTGTTTTTAGTCTTTGGTGGATGTTTCAGATTGATCTTAATAACCATGGGTGATGGTTGATCTTTATGTTGTAGGGTGACCTGCTGGGTCATGTGGAGATCATGTGGTCATCTAGTTCGACTAGTTTTAATGTGTAGTTGTTGTACCTTTCTGCCATATCTGAATGACGTTCTATTTGGTATTATATATGTATTGGGTTGTTTTGTTTCATTCAATTGTTCAATTTATTTATTTATTCTTGGGAGAAATAGTTCCAATTGTGTACTATTTTTATACCCAAAACTAGTTTCTAGCATGTGGGGATCGGGAAAACCCTTCGGTCCATGCCACAGATCTGGTCGAGTAGTAAGTTCTTAGTTGACTCGGGTTTGTTTTTGATAAGTATTTTCCTAAGGATGTTTTACATTGGATAGAAAAATAAATTCCTATAATTTAGGTAGATATAGGATGATTTAGTTTTTTCATATAACATATACATCACCCAATTGGAATGGAACTCAAAAAATTATTTAGGATATTAATAATAAATTAAATTAATTTTTCTCATGATTAATGGTATGATATTGAAGAGAAATAGCCACTTCTGAATTCAAATTTTTTTAAAAAATGTTTCTCTATATTTAGAATATAGAAATTGAATTTTCTGATGACCATGTATTCTAGGACAAAAATGATAATATAATATAAAGGTGGGTTTAATATGGGAATAACACACTAATAAAAATGGAAGGTAATAAAATTATGTTTATATTTTTTTGATTGGTGTGATAAAAAACATCATGGGGAATGTCTTGTGGAATTTTGGAAGTTTTTACAATTTGTAAAGTTTATAAATATAGCTTCTGATTGAAACGAAAATTATATTGTTTGTGGAAGGACTGTTTCTGATTAACAATAAATTAGTTTTTTAAATTGTAATTATATGATACATTATATGGATGTGTATCTAAATAACAAAATTAATGATGGAAAAAACAATGAATATAAAAATAAGGGTGTTGTAAAATCCACTGCAACTACATCAGTAGAGGTTTGAACCTAGAATAAAGTTGTATTTGTTATATTACCTGTTTATTAATATTAAGATAAAGTCTTATTTAATTTTAGGCCTTCATATCATTTTATTTCTAATAAATTTTCTACTAAAATGAATTTTTTTTCTAGAAATGAATTGTCAAAATGTGGTAGAAACACACAGGGATAGTATTAAGGAAATAATCATTTAAAAATATATTCATTTTATCATCTATAAAAGTGATTTCCCTCCAAACCATGTTATCTTTCATATTTTATAATTTAATGTTATTTTTTCTATAAATGGGATTTCAGTTTATCATGAATAGATATATTCTGATAACAAAGAATTTAATTTCTGAAATTAGTTTCTATTTTTATCTATATAAATTAATACCTTTGATAACATGTCATGAAGCTGAGAAACATTTAATATATGGAAATGAAATTTAAATTTCTCATATTCTGGAAAGTAAGGGAACTGTCCATATTAATGATGTTCTTCTAGAAAAATAATATATAGATATGTTTCTATATTATTTTCATGATATTATTCATAAATTTGACGTGGAGTTTATTATTTACTTAGTTTTTATTTTTAATCCAATATTAAGACCCCCTTATCAAATGTTATAAGTATATCTCAAAGAATTATAAAAGAAGTTGTCGAGTTTCTTGATAAATTATTCATTCATCCTTTTACTGGAACACGGTGTGATCAGATTTTTTATTAAAAAATGATAGTTATTTGATTTTTCTCATTTTTATAGTGAATGAAATAACATTATAGTTATGAATAAATATGTGGTACCTCTTATTGATGACTTGATTGATCATCTCAAGGGAGATCATTTTTTTAATGTTGATATTATAACATGGTACCATAAACTGGAGGTGAAATTGAATGATATCCCAAATAAAATGTTTTATAATAGGTATTGGCATTTTTATTTTGTGGTTATACCCATTGGGTTGAAAAATTCATCAACTAAATTAATGTAATTTATGAATATATTTTTTAATGAATATTTGCATAAGTTAGTTGTTATTATTATTACTGTTATTCTATTTTATTGAAAATTTTATAAGGATCATGAAAAATGTTTATGGAATGTTCTAAAAACCCCAAAACATAATATGTTAAATAGAAAATTTACTAAATTTAATCTTTTAGATAGTTTATTTCATTCCATAGAAGTATCATACGTAAATATCAAACTATTATTGATCATACTAAAATTAAAGTGGTTGATTAATTTGAAAGACCTATAAATGTTACTGAGATTCATTGTTCACGTAGATTATGAGTCTATTAAAAAAGGCTTGTTGAAATTTTTTAATAGTTATCTATCCCTATAACCATGTTACCAGGAAATGGAGTTAGATTCATCTAGATAAAGGAATTTAATGAGGGTTTCCATGAATTGAAAAGAACAATAATAAATGCTCCAATTTTGGACCATTATCCTAGAAATAGAGACTTTTTTTATCTATATTGATGCTTATATGAATGGATTGGATTTTTTTAATTAAAAATTATTGGCTAATGTCTTATACATCATGTAAATCGAAACCTCATAGGAAAATTATCTGACACATGAACTTAAACCAGGGGTTTTAGTGTTTACTTTTAAAATTTCAAGACATCATTTATATAAAATAATCTTTGAAGTATATAATAATCATAAAATTTTTTGGTATATATTAACTCAAAAAGAGTTGTACATGAAATATAAGATATGGATGGAATTGATAAAATATTATGAATGTAAAATTATTTACAATCATGGTAAAGAAAATAAAGGATTTTATGATTTCATTGGGAAAATAATTCTTCATTAACCATGAAATTCCTAGAACAAGATCCTTTGGTAAAATATTTAGTGAATTTCATCTTATAAATAATTCATGAAAATAATCCCTTCATTTTTTCTGTTTCAATGTAGTTTTATTTATAATATAGAATTAATAAATCTCCTAAGGAGTATTAGGTTTTATAAGAAAATATAGAATCTATCAATAAGGGAATGTTTGTAGATTTTAATGTATGTTAATATAGTGTTATCTTTTTTGGAAATATGTTCTGTGTACTAAGTGATTCCCAATTGAAGAAATAACTATTGAGTGAGGCTCAAAGTTTCCCATTTTCTATTCATCTTTTCAGCATAAAAATGTATAGGGAATTGAAGTTATATTTCTTGTTTGGTGGAATAAGGAAATATATTGTTGATTTTACTATGAAATTATTGACTTGTAAATTGGTTAAAGCTGATGAAAATTTATCAATGTTTATTATTCATCTATTTTCAGTTCTTCAATGGAAGTAGGAGAATATATCCATGGATTTTGTAATGGGATTACCTAGTACATCTCGAGGTAATAAGATGATTTGTGTAATTGATTATTTATTAACTAAATATCTTTAGTTTCCTCCTATTTGAGATAATATAAATTTTGATCAACATTTCCAACATTATGTAAATGAGATAATTTGAATAAATGGAGTCTCAATGTCAATTTTTTGTAACCGATATTTTAATTTTACCTCTAATTTTAAAATAGTCTTCAAAATTCATTGGATAAAAAATTAAATTATTTCACATCCTTTCATTAGAAATATAATGGATAGTCAGAGAGAATGCGTCATAATTTGGAGGAAGCTTTCAAGCCTATTCAATAAATTATCAGGTAATTTCGGACCAAAATTTGAATTTGGTTTTTTCTCTAATAATAATAGTATTATTTCAATTATATAGATTGAAACTTTTGAATCACTATATGGGAAGTGATGTTAGACACCAACTTATTAGGATGAAGAATGATAAACAAGGACACAAAGAAGATAATTGTTAAAATGAATGTTAGAGAAGATGAATATGATTTAGTATCACATGTGGATTTAACAAACATGTTATAAAATTTATAAAGATAACTATATGAAATATATTTATTTCATACAAATAGGACTTGTATTTTTAATGTATTTCTAAGAAAAAGTGTTATCCATTTGGGAAAAAAAGAAGTTAAATGAGTAGTTCATTAGACCTTATGAAATCCTGTTGAATGTTAGATTTGTTTCTTAATGATTGGACTTTCTAAGGATTTCAACTCAAGTACATGATGTATTTTATCTTTGCATGTTATGAAAAATACGTTGGATGCATATCATATTTGGATCCCAGAAGTAGTTCAGATAGAATAAAATGTTTCTTATGGGGAATAGTTAGTATCGATTCATAACCATAGAGAGATAGTTTTGATGAATAAATTGAATCACTAAGTTTTGGTTTGTAAAAAACCATATGTTTGATGAAGAAACATTGGAATCTGAATATACTCTGAAGGAAAAATATCCCCACTTGTTATATTAATGAATAAAATTATGAGGATACAATTTAAAAAGGGGGGGATAATGTAAAAACATAGATAATTTTAGATAAATCAATTTTATTTATTATTAATCTTTATTAATTATATTTTATAGAATTATGTTAATTATAATAATATTAGTAATTTTTTTAACCAAAAGGAAGTAAGGCTTTGTTTCTAACCAAATTGGGGAATCATGCATTATATGGTTTTATTAGAATGAACTATTTTAAAATTATAGAATATTAATTTGAAAAAATGATCTTCTATTTTTAATTTATCATTTCAAATTGTCATTGGATGAATTTTTTAATTTTTTTTAAAAAAGTATGACTTCTCGATTATTAGTAAAATATATCTCTTGATTTTTCAAAAAAAAATTAATTGCAAATAATTTAAAAGATCCATTTTGTTTTAACATGTTTATAAAGTAAAATTATGTCAATTATTTTATTAATAATCTAATTATGTTATTTTTAATTAATTCAATAGTTTAATTTTATACAAAAATAACTATATACAAATAAATTCATTTTTCTAAAAAAAGAAATTATCACATTCTATGGGATTAATATTAAATTGAATTCTATAAATTCTATGAATTAAATTTCATAAAATTAACCCTATATTTTGAAACACCATTATTGATTATATTTAATATGTTAATTTTATTTTGAGTCCTAATTAATAGTAAAAAGAGTTAAAATGTGTTATGATAGTTAAGTTTATAAATTGTTTATTGGGGGTTAAACTTAAGTTATATGGGATAAAATAAAATATAAATTGTTTAACTTATACTGGATGTGAATATTTCTACAATATATCATCTAATATTCATAAATAATCCATTTGGGAGCCATTTGGGTTGTTTAATACATTAATATATATTAATATATTTAAATATTCAATGTGTCTACACTCCCCCTCTAATAAAAGGACACAACCTCTTTTTTATCCACATTTAAAAATCATTTTGGTTCTACTAATACCTACACAATTACCAACCTAAAATCCATAGAAATTACCTATATACCATTTTTATCATAAAGTTTACCTATAAAAGCTTTAGGTAGAAACCTAATTTCGTTTTTTAATGTATAGGTATAGGTCTTAACCAATCATTTCCATTTTATTTTATCTTATACCTCCATCAAATCATCATAAAACATGATGTAATAAAAAATATCTTAAATATACTAATATTTTTTTGTGTTAATTTAATAAAAAACATGGATATCCACTTCAATTAAATGTCAAAAAAAACATTATTTATCTATATTATGGACTACCGCCTCACGAACTAATTAAATTTATCTTCCATCAACTCCTCTCTCTACTATTTAAAGTTATGGATTATATATATATGTGTGTGATATTAATAACATATTTATAATTTTGTAAGCATTTTAGATCATATATTTTTTTACCTTTTAATCAATTGAAAAATGATGATGTTGTTCACGCGTACGTGTGGATTACCACCTCCATGAAGTAATGCGATTCATTTTTCATCACCACAATGTATGGTGAGTATATATAAATTTATTTTAAGAAATAATATTTTATTGATTATATAATAAAAATATATAAAATGTAAAATAATACTTACCTTCTTTGCCACTTGTTCATTGAAAAATAGAAATGTTACTCATGTGAACATACAACCTACTATCTCTATGATGGTAATGTAATTCATTTTTCATAATCATTATTGACAGTTTTTTTAAGTATAATAAAAAAATTAAATATGATAGTTACTACATTATTATTATTCTTATGATGATTGAATAATAAACTATTTGACCACATTCAACATAAAAATTCATTATGGACTTAAGCTCATAATATCATCAGCACATCATACATGAATTTAATTAATTAAGTAATTTTATATAACATGTTAATAAATAAAAAATTAATAATATACATGAAAATGGTTATGAATAAAGTAAATAATTTTAATAATTTTAATATATATGAAGATAAGGAACATATGTGATGAGCCTAAATTGATTTTATGAAAAAAAATTAAAAACCTCATTTTATATGTTTTAATATTTAACTTTATATATCTTTTACTTTTATGTTCATTTTTGTAAAATTATTTTATATATGAATTTATTTAGACACAAATTAATTATAAATGAACTCATATGTCACTTTTTACTTTATTTTAATGGTTTTAAAGAGTAATATTTTATTTATTTTATACAAATCACTTTAACAAAAAGGAAAAAATGAATGTTCTAGTTTAACGTATATGGCATCAATAGTTATTCCAGTAGTCATAACCATTATTTCATGTTTTCCATACTTTATAAGATTTCATAGTTTATTATAAGAAAAACCTTCCTTTATTTTTCTGTAGTTATTTTGAAAAAATGGAATGGATAAATCAATATCTAGAAATGTTTTTCTTATATGCGGCGATAGTATTTTTATGATTGCGATAATGAAAATGAGATACTTCCATTTTTATGATTAAGTACAGATTCATGGAATTTTTTTATAATGAATGGTGAGATCAATATATATCATGGTGTTAGGTGATCCTGATAGAGATATTGATGATGGGTGTGCTTAATATAGCTCTGAAAAATATTAGGTGTCGGGATGGAGTTAACTGATTGGGTTTTTCTTAAGATATTATTGTAATTTTCTTGGTAGGGTATTCTGTTTGTGAGAGTTATTTTCTGAGATATATAAAGATAATGTACTATTTTAACTAATATATTTATCTATTATTTCTATAAGTTTTAATTTAAATCTTATGATTTCACTAGGTGAGCTAATTTTCTTGTGTATAAGGTGAACTGTAGACTAATTCTTATGGGTTAAATATATAATATTTTGAAAAACATTCCATGATTTTTTAATGATTGCCAACAATTTTTTATTTGTTTTATTTTTTTCCCATAATGATTTCCAATGAATTTTGTTTTTCAAAATATTTGGGTCGTAAAGGTGATTTATTAGATAATAATATGAATATATTTAGAAAAAAATTATTTTTTAAAAAGAAACTTTTATGGTTACTCATGAACTAACTTGTTTTTTTATTTCTTTTCTTATTTCCCTTACTAATATTTTTGTAGTCATGAAACTTTTTAATATTTATTTCAATGGGTTTTACGGATTACAGAGGGAGATTATGTGGTAAATATAATCATTTTGAATATATTTGACAAAAGTAAAACATTATATATACTAAAATTTTTGTATTGTGGGAAAATTGATAGATAATTGATGTTTCCACACTTTGATGTAATATTTATTTCTGTATAGTTGAGGACATAATTCTATAAAACACTAAACCATAACTATCCAAGAAATGTAAGCGATTGAAATGTTGACATTAAACATAATATTATTAATGTTTTATGTATAGGTTATTATAGAAGGGGAGTAGTTTAAAACTATTGTTGGACTCAATTTTCAAATTATGCTTGTCAATTTACATTTCGCATTATTTTTTGGCATCATATAGTAATTATTTCCTTGTTTAAATTTATTATATACATTACCTTGATAATATTATTTATTTATTTATATTGACATAAAATTATCACATATATTTTTTATTCTATTTAAATTTTACAAGGGAAAACCACACCCCTACCTCTTTTTATAATATTTGACCCAATAGTTTCTATTTATTATCTTTATACAAGGTTGTTCAGTTAATTTATACATAAAACTTTTTGTATTGTTAAAAGTGGTCATGAGGGATGTAAAATTAATTCATTATATCTACAATTAGAGAGGTTTATTTCATACATTATTCCATTAGAAAAATTATTATATAGTTTTAATAGTTATTAGAAAAGAAGCCCAAATTAATAAAGCTTTCTTAATAAGTCTTTTTAAGTTGGTGAAATTTTATAGGATCATTTCTTGTTAATTAAACATATATAATTCCTCATATAATTATTCCATATTATTAATTGTGTTAAAATATCTTTATTATTGAATAAATAAAATTTTAAATTCATCCATGCTAGGTGTTCATGTAAAACAAAACATTTCATTTCTAGGAGACTGTAGTTAACACATTTTCATGAGTGAAACATTCATTTTATATGAAATTTTGAGGGATATAGAAATGAAATAATTATCATTTATGAATAATAATTATGTTATAAATATCATATATTTTAATTAAATATCCTTTTCAAAAACTTCCATTTAAATAAGTAATGAAAATTAGAACATGTCATTGATGGATGTGGTATTCCACACATATGCATGAAAACATTTTTATTTTTATAAATTATTTTAAAGGAAGGTATAAAATGGATATTAAATTAATTTAATTACATTAATTTGCATTAAAAATTATTTTTCTATCAAATCGTCACTTATATAGTAGATTTTATGGGTGTAGAATCCAAAAAAAAACTAGAAAGGTTTGGTTGAGAGTACTACCTCTCCCATGAAATTCCACAATTGGGTAAATACTTAAGGATCCTTATCATTGCATTCTAGTGAGACTAAGGCTTAAAGTTAGTGGTGAGGATATTGAAGATAGACTTGGGAATAGATTTTTTAAACCCTTGGAATGTGTAGAGAAATTTCGATATAAGAACCCGGATCATCTTTCCAGGTATGTCTTTCCATTTATGGTTGTTTTTTAGGAAAAGAGGAAGATCTGAAAATTTTTAAAGTACATGTCATGTACTTTATTAGTACACACCATGTATTTCGATGCCGCTGGAGGCCATGTGCTGGCCATGTCATGGCCACACACACAACCATGTAGGGGTGACTTGGAGGCCGCCTAAAGCGGAGTACAGAAAAGGTGAGTACACATCATGTACTCCAAAAGTACATGTTGTGCACTTTATTTTTATTCATTAAATGCACCAGGGTCGCATCTAATCTCCAGAATAAACTTCTTTTAGGTTGTCTTCGTCCGAGAGCACCGAGCATCAGCAGATATTCAATGAGCCCCTGATCCTCCGTCCGTCCTCCAATTCGAACAATGGTGAGTGCATTGGAATCGCAGCGGTGAGTTATCTCTTCTCCTAGAGCATCGTTTTCCAATTTATCATCTTTTGTGAGTTATCATGGGTTGAATGTTTTAGACTTTTTTGTAGATATTTGATATTCTAAGGCAATACAAGCCCTGTGGTTCATGTATATCGTTCTCCAAACATCATGGTAGGTGGTTTGTGCCTTTCCATAGAATGTATGTGAGTATTTTTTTGAAAATTCCAATAATATACATGAATATGTTATTGTGTTTTTACCATTTTAGCCATATGGATTGCTTTCTTTGATTGTATGCTTGATTAGAGGATTTTTTTATTATGTTTTTGGTTAATTGTTAGGCTTTGGAAGTTTTTCACGTGCATGTTCTTACTTATCTGGACCATTTGGTCTAGTTACCTTTTGACTACGATTGTTTTTCCATGCCTAGTATTGTTGGATTGTTTGAATGATGTTCATTCATGCTGATATGTTTTATAATTCTATCCAAGTAGTTCTTGGGGTTACATTGGCCGTTACATGATGCGATACTTGTTGACTTTACACAGGGCTGCGGGAACCTAGTGTAGTAGACCATATGGAGAATGGATGTAAGGGATTCTCCAGAGTGTCTTTATAATACGATGTGATACCACATGTGGAATTTATTTTGATTGCATCCTTAGAGTGTCTGTAGTTTCTCTATGCGGGCCACAGGGGGAATGAGACATTAAGTGCTTTCCCAGAGCGCCTTTAGTATGATATGAGACTATTGGGGGAATTGACCGTGAGTGCTTCCCCAGAGAGTCTATTCTTTAGCTGAACCAGAGGGGTGAGACTGTGTGTGCCTCCCAGAGGGTTGCTAGTACTTTTTGGTTGAACCATAGGGGTTAGGATGTGAGAACTACCCCGAGGGTTATCTGTTTGTTCTACTTACATGTTTGTAAATTATATGCTAGAAACTGTGGACTGTTTGTTGCTGAGTACATTCTTGTTTACTGATTTTTTGTATTTTTACCTGCAATGTAATCAAAAAATGTTAGGTACAAATCTTCGGGTGGTTTCTTACTAGGATTTTGCCTCACACCCTGTTTGGTTCATGATTTTGGGCCCAAACAGATTATATTGTTGCAGGTGTATATAAGGGCATGTTCCCTTTGACTTCAGGTTCTTGATTGTTATGGAGTTGGAGAGCATGGGACCAAGATATGGCTTGAGATGATGAGGAGTTTATCTGATTTATTTTTCACTTTGGGTTTGAACTATTGTATTCCATCATTGTGACTTGTTTGCATATTTTCCTAAACATATACGTATCATGCACCATTCACATATATATAATTTCTCTGGTTGTTTCCTTTATCAGTATTTTGCTGTTACTATTGTCTGGTATTTACTGCTTCCTCTATTGTATGTATTTGTGTACTTCCGCTGTGTACTCTTCCAATGAGGGCATAGTTTCCCCACTATCACACCCAAGGCCCTTGCAACTAGTCGGCAGCCTCTGTCATTCGGGGAAATTGTGCTTGAGGCCATTTGACCAACCGGGTATGGGGCACCTCTAGGTGGCTTCCAGAACTAGGACGTTACAAAGTGGTATCAAAGGGAGGTTTTGATCCTCCATACTATGAGTTATAGGCCCACACGGATCGTAATTTGGTGGATCTTTTTCTTGTTTACCTTGATTAAATATTTTAAAAGATTCCAAACACTGATTTGTGGGGAGTATGGGCCCTCACAGATTTGAATTTGGCACATTCAGTGTTCGTTTCAGTGTTTTCTGGGCTTTGGAGTATTTTCTGAGGCTTACTGTCCGGAAAAACCCAAAATACACCCCGTGTAGTTTCGACTACATGCCATGTGTTCTTCTGTTCAGGAAGAAACAATTTTTCTTAAGTACATTCCATGTACCTTTTTTACACGTTGTGCATTCTGAAACCGTGTCACAGGCCATGTGGGCAGAGACACGGGATAGGGAAAACCTTGTGGGAACACACATTGTACTGGTTCTGCTTGCCATGTACTGTAATCCTATGATTCAGGATGTGTAGTTAAGAACACAGTTGGTGGATTCGTTTCTTATACACGTCGTGTCCACCTTGAACACACCGGTAGTCTGACCCAGGTACTCGGCCGTGTCATGGACATCACAGGTCAGTGCCATCCTTTCTTATACACGCTGCGTCCGCCTAGAACACGCTGTGTAGTGTTAGCTGTGTAGTCGGTCGTGTTTCTATCCACACGGTCTATTGGGACTTTTTAGAACATGTTTTGACCTTCTGGAACACACTGTATAGTGTAACCTGGGAACACAGATCGTGTCCCTAACAACATGGGCCGGGTGAAGCTTGTTGAGTACACGCCGTGTCCACCTTGAACACGCCGTGTAGTTTTGTATTATGAGATCCATGTAGCTTAACCATGTAAAAGGACTCAAGCAGGGTAAGAGGATTTAGGTACATGTTCTGTGTTAGGATAACACACCGTGTGTTTGGGGTGTTGCACAACCAGTTTTGGAAAAAGTACACACCCATGTAAATGACTTAAGGGAACACATAGTGTAGTCTTTATACATGTCATGTAGTCATGCTTTGTACATTTTGAATGCTTTCTTTCCCTGGTTCCCTTCTTATGATCCTAATTTTCAGTCCTTGATAATGTGATCTAAAGTGTGTGTTTGACCTCACAGAGTCATGTCACCGAGACGTCCTCCGGTTGCATGCCAGTTTCCAAGCGGTGATCAGACGCCGGATATGTCTGATCAGGGACTTCCCAAAGATCCTCCTGTTGTGACAGCCTTGTGACCACCAGTGATACTGGTTACAGGTTCCAATGCACAGTTCAGGGAAGTCTTTTGTGGGATGATGCAGAACATCTAGGGAGCTCTGCATCCTGCCTCAACTATGGTAGACTTGACGTGGGTTTTCTAGCAGCATCATCCTCCCACCTTCTCAGGGTAATGAGAACCTCATGCTGTAGATACATGTTTAGAAGCTATGATGACGATCATCGAGCATCTGTAGACGCCTCCAAAGAGGCAGGTCAAGCTCACTACCTATATGCTACAAGACTCTTCCAAGAGTTGGTGGGACGTGTTCTCACAGGCTGTTCATCAGCAGGTTATGGCATGGGAGGAGTTTCATCACGTCTTTTATGACTACTTATATCTAGATACCCTGAGGGCCGACTGAGCTCATGAGTTTTTGAGTCTAGAGTAGGGTACTCTTTATTTCATGGACAATTCCTCTCGTTTCACTGAGCTTAAACGTTTCACACTCCTCCAGGGTGGAGATGGATTGTTCTTGTCAAGGATGTTTGAGGATGGTCTCAGACAGGAGATCCGCTCACATGTGAATATCTTCAGGCTGACTTTCATCACTTCCATCATCAACCAGGCACTGATTGCAGAGTGCAATCTGAGAGATTATAGAGATGATAGCCAGGGTGGTTCCACTTACAGGGGTATTACTTCACCAGATGACAGCAGGAAGCGTTGTAGGGAGTCTACACGTGGTGATCCGAGGTATCGGAACACATCTTCAGGTTTCCAAGTTGTAAGCTACCAATGTGGAAAGCCTAGGCATATGAGGCCGAAGTGCAAGAGAGAACTAGTGGAGTGCCGATCTTTCGGCAATATGGGTCACCTTCAACGCTTCTGTCAGGTTTTCTCACCAGCAGCTGGTGACAATGGTTAATCCATGACTCCTCATTCAGGAGAAGCACCACTAGTTTCTCACTAGTCTAGGAACTAGAGATCATCCGTCTGTTTGGGTCGAGGTGGAGGTGAAGGCCATGGTGGTCATTCACCAGTCTTTCGGCGACAGTAGGGTGGATCAGCTCAGAGCGGTCAGCCAAGGTCATAGGTCTGTGGTACAGTTCAGGCTTTTGCAGTTGAGAAGACCCAACAGAAGCAGGATCTCATACCCACTACAGTTCTAGGTACGATCTTAGTAGCCTCAGTTTTATCATCTCCTATTTTCGATACAGGGGATTTCCATAGCTTTATCTCTATTGCTGTTATGTAGAGCCTTGGTCTCTACATATTTTCCCTTACCAATACTTTGACTCTATACACACCATTGGGGACTAGGATTTCTAGTTCACGTCAGTGGAAGGAGTTCCCTCTAGAGGTGGTTGGGTGTCATTTTCTATGGGATCTATATGTCCTAGAGATGACAGTCTATGATGTCATTCTCGGAATGGACTGGCTAGTTCCCTTCCAGATAGTCATCGAGTGTTAAGGCCATAGGGTGAGATTCATATCACCAGTTGGTGGATATTTTCTTCATCGAGGCGAGTGGGATTTCCGGGCGAGTAGAGTAGGACCCGAGCATCATGGGCTAGGTGGAGTTACAGATCAGATTTCAAGTATGTATCTTGATGACCAGGGGACTTCATAGATAGACTTTCCTCTAGTTGTGGATCGTTTCCAGGATTTCTTTCGAGTGGACATTTTATGATTTCTTCTGGAGCGTGAGGTAGACCTTTCTATTGAGCTCCTGCCAGGAGTGGCACCGGTGTCCATTCCACCTTATAGGATGGCTACACCTGAGTTGGAGGAGCTCAAGAAGCAGTTGGAGGAGGTGAAGGAAAAATGTTTCATCCATCCCAGTACTTCTCCTTCGGGTTTGCATGTCCTGTTCGCGAAGAAGGCAGACGAAACCCTTAAGCTTTGTGTGGATTATCGGTTGCTGAACCAGTCGATGGTCAAGAACCAATATCCATTGTCGAGGATTGATGATCTCTTTGATCAGCTTCAAGTAGCCCGAGTGTTCTCGAATATCTACTTGAGGTCCAATTATCATTAGTTGCACGTTAGACCATCTGATATACCTCTTACAGCCATCTGGATAAAGTATGGTCTATACGAGTATATGGTTATGCCGTTCGGCCTCACGAACGCGCCTGCAGTTTTCATAGAACTGATGAACCAAGTGTTCCATCCACACATGGATTCCTTTAGGGTTGTTTTCTTGGATAATATCTTGGTGTACTCTCAAACTCGACATTATCATGGCACACATTTTGAGATAATTATGAGTACACTGAGAGAGCATCATTAATATGCTAAGATCTCAAAATGACACTTTTGGATGGATGATATTTACTTCTTGGGTCATGTTATCTCAGAGGTAGAAGTATCAGTGGACCCATAGAAAGTGAGAGTAGTATTTTCCTGGGAGCAGCTGAAGAACGTCTTTGAGGTGCAGAGTTTTCAAGGGCTGGCTCGATACTGCAGAGACTTCATACAGGACTTTTCACGCTTAGCAGCACTGCTGACTGTTCTGAACAAGAAAGGTGCAATGTTTTAAAGGTCAGATTCTTGTTATTCAACCTA
Source organism: Viscum album (assembly GCA_963277665.1). Lineage (NCBI taxonomy): Eukaryota > Viridiplantae > Streptophyta > Magnoliopsida > Santalales > Viscaceae > Viscum > Viscum album. The sequence goes on along the minus strand of OY728153.1, from coordinate 1,462,475,610 downwards.
TCAGGAGTTGAAAGAGAGGTTGACTTCAGCACTGATACTATTCTTTCCAGATCTGAGCAAGAGCTACACTAATTTCTGTGATGCTTCATGTATCGGTCTGGGAGATGTGCTTATGCAGGGAGATGGAGTTGTTGCATACGGGTCTGAGTAGTTACAGCCACATGAGAGGAATTAGCTGACACACGATCACGATATGAGGGAAGTTGTTCATGACTTATTTTGTTGGATACATTATCTTCTTGGAGAGAACTTTTTGGTTTTCACTGACCCCCAGAGTCTCAAGTACATCTTCACTCAGCGTGATCTTAATTTGAGATAGCATAAGTGGGTTGAGTACCTACAATATTTTGACATTGAGATTGCCTCTACGATCAGGAAGGGAAACGCAGTGGCTAATACGTAGAGCAGGAGGACTCATATACAGGCAGTTTGGGAGGACAGTAGTGAGTTCAAACATATGGCTCTGTTCTCTGAGATGCATCTCGAGGTGCATGACAGACAGGGGTAAACATTTCTTTCTTCTCTAGTTGTTACCTCTATACTTCTTGAATGAGTTCGAATGAGGCAGCTATCAGATTCTGAAGGCCTAGTCCTATAGGAGAGCATGTCAAGAGAGGACCCTATTCCTAGGTGGACCATATGTGAGGATGAGATCTTGTGTTTCCAGGGACATGTATGGGTGCCAGTAGATATACGCAAGGAGCTGATGTGGGATTTTCATTCCTCAGTTTGGGAAGTTCATCTTGGTGTCACCTTGATGTATTGAGACCTACACCATCAGTATTTGTGGATAGGTATGAAGAGGGATGTTGCTGGTTTTGTCATGAGGTGTTCCACTTTTCATCGGGTGAAAGTGGATCATCAGTGACCAGTATGGATTTTACAGAAGTTACCCATTCCCGAGTGGAAGTGGAACAACGTTGCAATGGATTTCGTGATGGGGTTGTCGAGGACTCCTCAAGGGAACGACACAGTTTGGGTTGTCATTGACAGACTCATGATGGTTTCACACTTTTGGCCGATCAACGAGACCTTCAATGTTGACAATCTGGGACAGTTGAACATCCGTGATATTTTACGTCTTCATGGAGTTCCACTCTCCATCATTTCAGATAGGGATGCATGTTTTACTTCTCGGGTCAGGCAAGGGTAATAGAAAGATTTGGGTATGCAGGTGCTTCTGAGTACAACCTACCATCCTCAGACAGATGGACAGTCCATGTGTACGATTCAGGTGCTTGAGGATATTCTCTGAGCATGCATTATTTTCATTAGAGGTTCTTGGGAGAAGCATATACCTTATGTGGAGTTATCCTACAATAAATGCTTTCAATCAACTATTCAGATGGCACCATATTAGGCTTTGTATGGTGGGCCATGGAAATCAACCTTTTGTTGGCTGGAGGCAGGAGATGCAGCTTTTCTGGGACCTCATATTGTTCAAGAGACCACAAAGCAGATAGAGTTGATTCTGAAGAGGATGGCTACAACATAGTCCCATCAGATGTCTTATGATGATCCGTGAGACGACCTCTAGAGTTCGAGGATTAGGATTACATTTTCCTGCGTGTCACACAGAAGTTCCGACAGAGGAGGAATATGAGACCCTATAAGATTTCACCGAGATACGTCGGGTCGTTTGAGGTGTTGGAAAGAGTGGGGTCGGTTGCCTATCAGTTGTAGTTATCTCAGAGTTACTGAGCTATGCACGACATTTTTCATGTTTCCTAGCTAGGACGATACTCTTCTGACCCGTCTCATTCTTTTCAACTTGAGGAGGTTGAGCTTGATGTGGATGCATCGTTCGAGGAGCATCCGATCTGGATTGTTGATTGCAGTACAAATGTTGTCTATGGCTGGTATATTCCTTTGGTACGGGTGCTATGGCAGCACGAGAAAGTACAGGACAAGACTTGGGAGAGGGAGGCTGATGTATGATCGTAGTGGTTGGAGTTATTCATGGTTTCTTCTTCTATGTCACACTAGGGAAATTAGGGAACAAATTTCTTTCAGGGGGAAGTTTGTAAGAACCCGAATCTTCTTTTCAGGTATGTTTTTTCTTTTATGGTCGTTTTTTAGGATAAGAGGAAAACTGTAAATTTTTAAACTACACACCGTGTACTTTATGAGTACACGCTGTGTACTTTAATGCCGCTGGAGGTCTTGTGTTGGCCATGTCATGGCCACACACATAGCCATGTAGGGGTGACTTGGAGGCCGCCTATAGCAGAGTACGGAAAAGGCGAGTACACACCATGTAATCCAAAAGTACATGTCGTGTACTTTCTTCTTTTTTCATTAAATGCAATGGGGTCGCATCTAATCACTAGAATCGACGTCTTTTAGGTCGTATTCATTCGAGAGCGCCTAGCAGCCACAGATCTTTGACGAGCCCCCTAACCTCCTTCTGTCCTCCGATTCGAACACTAGTGATTGTGTTGGAATTGCAGCCATGAGTTCTCTCTTCTCCTAGATCATCGTTTCCAAATTTCTCCTCTTTCATCAGTTATTGTGGGTTGAAATATTTAGACATTTTTGTACATCTTCAATGTTATAAGGTGATTCAATCCATGTGGTTCAATTATATCGATCTTATAACATCATGGTAGGTGGTTTGTTCCTTTCTGTAGAAATTCTGTGAGTATTTTGTGAAAATTCAACCAATACCCTTGAATCGGGTATTACATCTTAACCATTTTAGCATTATTGATTGCCTGCTTTACTTGTATGCTAGAGTAGAGGATTTTTATTGTGTTTTCAGATAATTGTTAGGATTTGGAAGTGTTTTCCATGAAAGTTCTTGCCTATCTGGACCATTTGGTCTAGTTACCTTTTGAATGCTTTTGTTTTCCCATGCCTAGTATTTTAGGATGGTGTGACTATTGTTCTTTCATATTGAGATGCTATAAAATTATATCGAAGTAGTTCTTGTGGTTAATTTGTCCATTATGCGATGCGATACTTGCTGACTTAACACAAGCCTATGGGAACCTAGTGTAGTAGAGCATAGGGACAATGTATGTAAGGGCTTCTATAGAGTGTCTTTATTATAATATGAGAGACCGCATGGGGAATTGACGTTGAGTTCTTCCTCAGAGTGTCTATAATTCTTCAATGCGGGCCATATGGGGAATGAGATTTTGAGTTCTTCCCCAGAGCACCTTTAGTATGATATGAGACTATAGGGGGGAATTGACGGTGAGTGCTTCCCCAGAGAGTCTATTCTTTAGCTGAACCAGAGGAGTGAGATTGTGTGTGCCTACCAAAGGGTTTCTAGTACTTATTGGTTGAACCATAGGGGTTAGGCTGTGAGAACTACCCAGAGTGTTATCTATTTTTTCTACTTACTTCTTTCTAAATTATATGCTAGAAACCTTTGATTGTTTTCTGTTGAGTACATTCTTGTTTACTGCTTTTCTTTAATTTTACCTGCCATATATTACCCCGACTTTTAGGCACAGATCTTCGAGTGGTTTTAAACTGGGATTTGGTCTCACACCCTATATTGGTAATGCTTTTTGGACCAAACAGATTATATTGTTGCAGGTGTAGATAAGGGAAAGCACCCTTCAACTTCACATTCTTGATTGTTGTGGATCTGGAGAGCATGAGACCAATCTATGGCTTGCGATGCTGAGTATTTATCTGCTTTCTTTTGAACTTTGGTTTAGCACTGTTGTATTCCAACATTGTGACTTGATTGGTTGTTTTCCTGAACATATATGTATCATGAATCATTTACATATATATAATTTCCCCAGTTGTTTCCTTTATCAGTCTTCCGCTGTTACTGTTGTTTGGTATTTACTACTTCTGCTATTGTATGTAATTGTTTACTTATGTTGTGTACTCTGCCAATGAGGGCATAGTTTCCCCACTATCACACCCAAGGCCCTCACTTCTAGTCGGAAGCCTCTGGCATTCGAGGAAATGTTCTTGAGGCTCTGTGACAAATTGGGTACGAGATGCCTCCAGGTGGCTTCCGGAACCAGGACATTACAGGCGAGGATGTAATCATCTTAAACAGAGTGGATTTTCTATAAAATGACTATACTTTTAGATAATTCAATTACATTATTTAAGAAAAAGGATAAAAAAAATTTGAATAATGTTTTGTTTAAAGAGATAAGTTTTATCCTCCTCACAAAACAAATATCATACATTTTTTTCACATGTTTTATCCCTTTTCACTCTATTAAACAACTTTTACACTAATTTTCCCTTATTATAGAAACTATACCTTTACAATAGATTACTAATTTTAATGGGAAAATTTTAAAGTTGAAAATATTTATAATTTTAACATTATTGTTTCAAATGGGGAAATAATTTCATTTTATAAATGTTTTATGATTTATAGAAATTAATTTTATAATTAGCCCAAAAACCTATGCAAATCGTTTCCTTAAAAAAATTAATTTAAACATAAAATTTATGTGTGTGATAAAAATGAATGGTTAATTGGTTTTCAAGAAAAAAAATAATTTTTTCATTTATTTTAGGAAAATCCACAACAAAATTTTACAAAAAAAAGTAAATTAAATTTAAAAACAAAAATAGTATATTATTAGGAATAAATATTATTTAAGTCCAAAAATAATAATAATATGATTTAAAAGATGAAAATAATATTTTATAACACATAATTAATTATTATTATATACATGTTAAATGTGTATATATTTCCATGACAATATTATCTTATAAAACTTTCATTAATGAAATAAATTTTTATAAAAACCAAATTTTTACTATTCACCCAAAAAAGAATTTTTTTAAGAAAAAATCTAAATAAATAATCATAAGATAATTATTTCATGATGAATAAGAAATGGAATTAATTTAATTTTACTCATTTTATATATGGGAATACGTTTTTTATATATGTTCTTAAAACACAATAAAAATATTTCTATTGAAAATGCATTTGAAAGAATGATATTTTTCTATATTATTAATATTCAACAAGTGTGATTTTAAAAAAAGGTAATATTATGTTCAAATTAAATGAAAAATTTATTTATAAGGATATTTTTGTTCTTATCATATATATATTTCTTTATATTAAACAATTATTATTAAAAATAAAAATTTCTATTAATAAATTCTGGTTCATGACATTCTTCCCCCTTAAGAAAATATTACCTTGAAATTTTATTCCATACACTAGGGTGAAAAAAATTTGGTATGATTGTTTCAATTTATCTTGAGGATCCCATGTTTCATATTCATATATATGATTTCACCAATGTCACTTGACTAGGTGATTTGTTTGTTTTGCATAACATTGTCTCTATAGTCATTGATCTTCACCAACAGCTCCTCGTAATAGAGTTCAGCCTCCAAATGTAGCACATCTTGATTTAGTATCTGTGAGGGATCATGATTTTAATTCATCAAGGAGGATATGTGGAACACATCATGTACTATAGATAGTTTTGTTGGATTGTTATAGGGTTCACTGTTTTTCAGATATGATCAATAACCACATATGGGTTGATATATCTTGGACATAGATTCCCATTCAACCCAAATCCCATGAATCTCTTCCATGATAATATATGGAGGAACAATTATTTAGAAACCATATACTCTATGTCTCGTTGATGGTTATCATTATAACTCTTATATATACTTTGAGTTTCCCTGATAGGTTATTAAATATTCTTGACATTATCTTGCATTTTTAGACCATCCCAGTTCCAACTAGATTTAATTTAATAACTCAATCACATCATGATATTGTTTGAAATATCTTCCCATATAGTGCATCATATGGATTCATTTTATTTATAGGGTTTAAATTATTCTTATACGAGGACATGGCTAATAGAAGATGTTGGTCTTATCCTCCCTAGAAATCTAGAGATCATTATGTCAACATATTCTCAACTATATGGTGAGTTTTTTCATATTTCTCATCAGTATGAGAGTGATAGGTTATACTGAGGTTATACTATATGATTATATAGTTATATTAAAGTCTCCAAGACATTTAGGTGACCCATATATATCAATAATATACAACAGATAGTACTTTAACATGAATCTTTATCGATTCACAAATATATATCATTTCATAGTGATCTAGAGAGAAGTCATAACAAATTTAAATTAAGTGAGAATTAATTACATGATGGTCCACCATAAACTACGTAGCCGGATTACCTTGATATTCCTTTAAAATTCCCATGACAGAATCAATATTGATGTTTTCCCATTTCTATGTAGGTATGGGAAATGGTATCATTATCCACTTGGGATTTTCCATTCCTTATTCAACAAAAGACACAACCAGAACATTCATGAGTATTCTGAAATCTACATTATCATATTATCCCACAAATAGTGTTCTCAAAGACTTGTATATATATTCATTCTCTATGGGTGAATAGATAATTTTAATCGATGCACATCATTAAAAATATATTTTTAATCATCATCTCTGAGTGTACACATAGTGATTACCAAATCTCATAACTAATTCATCATAAATATTGAAATCAATGTATTTTACCTTCCTAAAGATATCAACCTTCTTATGTATTTTCACAATATCCCATAAAGATATCATAATCTAATCATATTTTGATGGTTGATAAATTATTTGGGAAAGGTAGGATGATGATTATTCCTTCATGATTTATATGTCTATCCATTTCATATCTAACAATATTAGTTCCTCGTCAATCCTCATTATATAAAATTTTTTAGGATCATTTATACAAACATAATATTTCACATTATTTTCCTTCTACAAATGGTAGATTAATGAGTAATCCTAATCCTTGATCACTTATAAACATATTTTTGGGGGAATTTTTATATCCTTTTGTATGAATATATATTTACTAATCTTTAGGATGATATATATATATATATATATATATATATCATACTTTGTAGTGCCCCAACCCCAAAATCCCAGAGTAGATGAATTATTTTAATACATTGGCGTGATTACAAGGAATAAAGTCCTTAAAGACAAATCAGTTCAGTATCCTTGGACGTTCTAGATACATATATATGTTTTACATTACTTCATGAAATAAAAACTACAACATTGTGTCCCCTATGAAATCACTTATATCCCTTAGTTTATTATTTCAGGTTAACCGTAATATACTTTTTTTCATCCTGGTAAAAAATAAGATATAATAAATGGGTGATCTTGGATGCTTAGTAAGGATAACATTAAAGAGGATAATGTCATAAATAAGAATATACATTTAAGGCAATGTATAAGACTAGAACACAATCCTTTTAAACATAAAATTCAATACAATATAGAGAATATAAATCACATAATTCCATTTACTTGTTCACATTGAAATTCTAATAGTCGAATAATCACATGTAATATCAATAGAAAATTTCATAATGATTGATTGGATAATGCCAGACTTCATAACCACATATTAAAGTCCTTGTTCCAAGACTAAAAATAAGATTTTGTTAAGGCTTTGTGCCAAGACACTAGTTTGTCTCTTGGGACCTACTGATCCATCGAGAGGTATAGCAGGCTCCACCAGTCACTTGCTAAGTCTAATGCATTCCTCATATGAAAATGTTTAAACATAACATAAACATTTGTAATTAAACTAGCATATAAAATGTCAATACTTTATCCTTAAACCATGAATGGTATAAAAATAACAAATCCACAACCAAACATATCACAAAACATTCAATACAGTATGAACGATTTGTATCATAATAAATCAACCAAGATCAAGAATAATATACTGTAAATGATTTTGACACAGTTGAAAATGATCAGAAAAAATCTTTGAGAAAAATAACCATTTTTCATGATAACATTTAAAAGTCTCACTATTTATGAAGATAATGATTAAAATATATTTTTGAATCAAATTTTTTCATACCACTTTGACACTTTTAAAAGAAATTTGAATTTTAAAACCTTAATTTTTATATAAATAAATCCTTAAAACCATTTTTATAACATGGAAAGTAATGAGAATGATTTAGATGAATAAATTTTTAAAACATTTAAAATGATATCTTAGTTAGAGTTCATAACAAAATGAGAGATACTTGAATAAAAATAATTGAGGTAAAAAATACTTTATAATATCATGAGAATAAAGTTATAATTGATATACTATGTCAAAGTTCATTATATACACCAAATAAAATAGAATTCGCGCATAACAACAATGAAGTCTCAATGGAATGTAAGTTGAGAAGAATTACGTTATAATGATAGTATCCCTAAGTTAAAGATAAAGCAATGATATAATTATGTGTGAAAAATATAAATAAACTCAATATGATTGGATATTCCGTGTAAATCAATAAGAGGACATTCACACATTACTTGTAAATACAACATCAATGACTTTGATGTTTAACTCAATGAATAGAAATTGAGTTTAAATTACTCTTTTCAAGTTTATATTGATGATGTGAGAATTTATCAATGGAGTGATTATGTGTATCAAAGGTATATCCACACAAAGGGGAGTGGAAATATTTTCATAGGTAAATAAATAGATATTTCACACATAATCTTGGAGTAATGTAATCAACAATGTTTGGGTAAAGCCCTATGAGTGGAAGTTGAAACATGAAATTCCAATTCCAATTTAGTAACTTACGAAACATACACCCCATGAAAAATTTATTATACAATGAATATTAAAAAACCCATAATTTACAAAAATAATACAATCATTGGTAGTGCATACACCACACAAAAGGAAATAGTATCAACATAGCATGAATCTCACGAGAATAAAAAGTGAGATGAAATCCCCTTACCTTGTAATTTTCCTTGGTTGAGGGTTTTTTAACCTACTATATAATAGTTACATCATTGATATTAAATTATACAATAACTACATACATAAATATGATATCATATATGATCTTCTTATATTTCTTTGTTAATAATATTTTACTAGTATCATTGTTTCATGTGTTAATTGATTCATTTTCATTTATATGTTTTGTTACATAAGTCATGTTTGTTATGGATAATATGTATTTGATTCATATATATAAAGATATTGTGTTATTAAAAATTATTTTTAAGAATAAAATAAAATTTATTCTTAAATGGTTATGATGGGGAATGAATCTCATCATGTTCATGGAGACGATAATACGTACATACGCACGAACGGTACTTCCATTCTTTTAATATTAAAACGAATGAAAAAAATAATATATAGGTATATTATTATTCCATATATTATAATATTTTATAAATGTTTTTTATGTTCATTAACACCAACCTTTATAATTTCCATGTATGGTATGAACGAGTCATATCACTCTTAGGGGGCGGTAGTCCGCACTTCCTCAAATGAAATTATCGTATATATACAACATGAAAAGAAAAAGGGAATTCTATAAAAGAGAATTACATAAGAATATATATTAAATAAATATCATATATAATTACCATTCCGTAATAATTTCCACCATAAGAGGCGGTAGTAGAAGATTAAACAATCATCATTTCATCAGGCAGTAGTTCACCGTCCACAGAAACATTATGTTCTATACCCATTAAATAGAGTTTTTTGTAAGTTTATTTAAAATAATTCACATAATAAAAACATATTATATTTAGTATACTATTGTATTTATATAATAATGGAATAAAGTGATTTTAGGGGGCTGGAGAAGTAAAATAAAAGATAAGAACTTAAGAGAAGATGTTACCTTTAAATCGGGTAACACCCTTTTCTTTGAACCAGAAGGCTTACTTAAAGTGACTTATGCATAATGTAAGGCTTCCAAGAGGAATATAGGGATGTAAGGATCTTAGTTGGGAAGAGTTTGGATGATCAAGAGGCTTGAGAGGTGAGAGAGATGGGTTATAAGTGAGGTCTTTTTATAAGTGGGAGGAGGGGCTCTTTAGGAAAGATAGAAAATATTATTTTATTATATAACGATTTTAGGTTTATAAAGATCCAAAAATAATTAAAGTAGATTATAAGATGACTCAGGTTCTAAATAAAATCACCCAATAAATAATATTATTTATCTGATCTCTAAAAATTATAAATAACATACCATGATGTAGGAAATAGTTTTAGATTTCAAATTAAATCTTATATTTGAAATGATAACTTATATAATCTCATGTAATTTTTTTTACTAATAGATATATGGATATGTATTTTTTGTCTTTACTTTAAAATAATTACTATAAAGATTCATTATCACTCTCAAGTGGCTCCATGGGGTCCTGAAATATACCCAAGGAAGCCCATGGTTGGATATGTATCATCCAATAGGAATAAAACACATGTTAGGGTAATTTAATATTATTATAATATTATTTTTTTACCCTTATTTATCGGATTTACCCCCTTAACCACGGTAAATAAAATATTTAATGAAGTAAATATTCATAATGTCTAAAAATAAAAGTTACTTATTTACAAAACTTCGACCTCCCATTTAAAAATATGGAATCAATTTTTTCACATTCAAAACAAATAATTGGCAGAAACTAATTAAAAATTAATTCACATTATCAAAACAAAGAGCGTGTTTTTAAAAAATAATAACTATCAAAAGATTGGAACTTGTTTGTGTCCAATTTCAATGTGAAATTATTTCCAATGATAAAAATTATAAATAATCTAATCTAATTATACTTCCAAAACATTCAAAAGTATAATTTTACACTATAAATTATTTTAACTAAAAAAAGTTGTTTTCAATTAAAAATTATTATTTTTTACTATTCATCAAAATATTAAAGTTATCAGAAAAACACAAAAATATTATCCAAACTAAATTTGTATGTACAAATTAAAATTTAGAAGTTTATTTGGTCAAATTGAACATTAAAAATTGTCAAATATTGTATTTAAAAATGGTTTTACATTAAAAGACGTTAAAATTTCATTTATTGAAAAATACTTCTTTTATCAAAAAAATTTAATTTATTATTATATTATGTCTAAAAAAATAATATGGATTCTAAAATTATATTGAGTATATAAAATTCAAAATTCATTTAATACTATTCATAACCACTTTCTGAATGTCTAGTTTGGTAAGTCATGGTGCGCTCAAACTCGATCTTGTGTGTAGCGCAAGCTATTGAATTACTTTAAAAAATAACATAATTTGAAATCTTGTGGTGTTACATTCTTCCCCCCCCTTTGGAAATTGTGTCCTTTTAATTTTTAAAATTATTCTTGGGAACTTCATTGAATGTCCCACATTTAAAAAAGACTCAATAAAACTATCACTTTAAAATAAAGAAAGATAAGTACAATGGTCACCCGAGATTACCCATACTAGGATTCCATGTACGAAAACATGGATATAGAAGATAAACTATGTTTCAAGTTCTGATAAAGAGTGATAAAAAACATGATCAGGATAAAGTTAACAACAAGAAAACCACAAACTTGTGATGGGATAAACGGTCATTAGTTTCCTAGTAGGAAAAGTAAATGGAAAATGTTTTTTTATTTTATGTTCCATTTAATAAAGTTGAGGAATTTATTTATGAGATTTACTAGGAACATAATGATATATAATTACTTTTTAAGTACAGTTTCATCCATTAAAAAATTTCTACCACTAACTCTTCTTTTTTTCAAACGATGTGTATTCAAGATGAATTGGTCACACCTGAAGGACTAGAATCAACTTCTAGAAAATCACATGACCCAAAAAGGATAAAATATATATTTACCTTGTATTTAGAGAATAACCAACACAAAAATGGTTAGTATAAGATCAGATGATCCACAAAAGGATAATCCTTTAGAGAAATAAATACTAATCTTAATTTCTAAAATTAAACCAACAATACCCAAAGGTCAATAAATACCATTCAATAAACAATTTTCCTTAAAATCCTTCAATATAATCCAAACTATTATTGACACCCAAAACATAGAAGAATTTGATTATATAATCTTCCACTTTAAATTGTATCTCCGAATAACATCGACTACTCTTAAAGTCACATAATTAAAAGTAATTAACTTAATCACATATTCACTATGAAAGGTTAATCATTTCCATAAATAACCCAAATAACTATAAATCCATAGCATAAACATAGATAAAATCCACCATTTCTCCTCAAATAAAATCACATAGTATTCTATTGTCCTTAGGCATATAGTGTTCCCAACAGAGCGGATGTCTTCCAAAACAACATTTATCTCTTAATCAAAAAATCATTTTCTTATAATAAAGATATCCATTAGATAAGACATAAGATCCCAAATAAATTTATTATTGATCAATAAAATCATTGAACAAAAAATAATTAGTCACACTAACCAGGGACTTCACGTAGGTTAGTGGTAGGCGATAAATTCCAATCACACTCTGGTTATGGGTTTGATTCCCACATCATTGTTCGACACGATGGGTTGTCACGCGGTCTGCATGTTGTACTTTTTTCAAAACAACATTTACTAACATTCCTAAAATGAGATAAATTCCTCAAAAATAACGATAACATAATTTCACCCCAAATGTTATCTCATACCTCTCGTTTTCATCCCCAAATTTAATAACTTGTAATTGACTCAAATTCAAGGATCATATAAACCCAAATGGTTATTTATAACTATATCGATAATAAAAAAGATAATTCTTCTTAAAATAGAATTTTCACATAAAAAAATGCAGGTTTACACATTCCAGAGAAAAGTCTTCCAAAGTAATCCAATCAATAAAGAGCACTAATAATTTTAAACATTTCACCATCCTTTTATTTCCAGATAGGTTCTTCATTGACCCAATGGTTATCCTGTAGAATATGGCATTCACATGGTTAATGCTTAGGTCCCCCACATTTACGGTAAATTAATGTAAATGTATTATTTGGATCATTTTTATTTTCTTCCATATTACTCTTCATTTATCCCCGGAAATTCTTTACATTGTGTCCTTCTTTCCAACACATAGAGCATATCTTTGTTCTATTGAGACACTTCCCTAGGTGTCTCCTTCCACATTTCCTGCATGATAGAAATTGAGCTTTCTTTTCTCTATGGTCTCCACTGTTGGAGCTCTTAACATTCACCACCTTTCTCTTCTTCATTGAGTCCAGGAGTTGGTTAATATATATGTTTTTGATATTATTTTTGGAAAACTGATTTGTCATGAACTTGATATCTTTTACACCTACCATCATTTCATTTCGTTTCTCATTTCCACCATCGTTCTCACCTTTTATATCATGTTCAATGTTATTATGACTTCATTGGAATCCAACCATTGACTAACACAAGAAATCATAGTCAGAGTCATAAAATCATTTAGGGAATATCATAACACCTTATTTTCAATGTAAAACACCTTATAATTAACCAAGGTTATTTATTCTAATCTTATATTAAAATCCTTCAAATCAGTTTCTGAGGAAAATGTGAATTTTCCTAAGTATATCCCATGGGAGTGTCATAGACAAGAGTGATGTAAGGCCCGTTGTCATGTACTAGGATACCCAGGGTCAATTCCAAAACTCCTGGTTAGAGTTTTCACTCCTAGGTAAATTTGTACCAGATCCGCCTCTACATGCCCTTTTCCATACAAGGATGTATTTCATGGAAAACCCAATTAATATTTACATTACCAAAAAAATTTAGATGTTCTTCTATAATTATCATCAATGTCTATCTTAGGGTTGTTTTTCCTAATCATAGTTTTTTCTAAATCTTGCTTTTGAGGATTGTACTAAATTTCTTATGATACCAACTATAACGCCCCGACCCTAGAATCCTGGAGTCGGTGCCTTATTTTAAAACATTGGCTTGAATACAAGGAAGCATGTCCTGAAATACCAATCATTTTAGTAGCCTTGGATGTACTAGATACATACATATGTTTTACATTACATCAGGAAACAAATAAACAAATTTGTGTCCCATTTTAAAAATCTTATATCCCTTAGCCAATTCTTATAGGTTAACCGTAATATACTTCTTTGCATCCTGTGAAAAATAAAACATATGAAAGGGGTGAGATCAGATTCTTAGTAAGGATAAAAATATAGCGGAAACTATCAAAAATAAGAATAAACATTTTAGGTAATATATACGACAAGTAGGCAATCCTCTTAAAGTAAAACTTCTGTATAATATGGAAAGATAAATCAAATAATTACATTTACTTAATCACATGAATATTATACTAGTCAAATAATCAAAATTTATACCAACATCCAATTTCAAACTTGTGGAATTCATAATGCCAATCTTAATAACCACATAGTCAAGGCCTTGTTTCAAGACCTCAAATAAGTTTTTTCAAGGCCTTGTGCCAAGACACTAGTGTGTCTCATGAGACCTACCAATAGATTGAAGAGCTATAGCGGGATCCACCATTCACTTACTAAGTCCAATGAACTCCTCATATGAAAAGGTTTAAACATAACATAAACATTTTTATTAAAACTAGCATATAAAATGTCAATACATTATCCATAAACCTTGAATTGTATAAAAATAACACATTCACAGTTAAAAATATCACAAAAAACCTTCAATACAGTGTGAAAGATTTGAATCATAATAAATCATCCTCAATCATGAATAATATCCCGTAAATGATGTTGACATAGTTGAAAATGATCAGTAAAAATCTTTGAGAGAAATATCCCTTCTTCATAAAAACATTTAAAAGTCTCACTATTTATCAAGAAGTTGTTTAAAATATATTTTTTAATCAAAGTGTACCATAAAAATATAAAATTTTTAAATAAAATTTCAATTTTAAAAGATTAATGACCATAGAAAAAAATTTATTTTTTTAAAACATGGAAATTAATGAGAAATATTTAGATGAATAAAATTTTAAAACATTTAGAATGATATTTTAGTTAGAGTTCCTAACCAAATGAGTGATGCTTTAATAAAAATATATCAGGTAATCAAAACTTTAAAATATCATTAGAATAAAGGGATTCATGGTATATTATGTCAAAGTACATTATATACACCAAATAAAAGTGAATTAGCACATAACAACAAAGAAGTCTCAATGGAATGTAAGTTGAGATGAATTCCATTATAAAGACTGTATCCTTAGGTTAAGGATAAATAAATGACATAATTTTGTGTGAAAAATATAAATGCACTCAATATGATTAGATATTTTGTGTAAATCAATCAGAGGAAATTCCCACGTATTCTTGTAAAAACAACACCAATGACATGGATGTTTAACATAATGAATAGAAATTCACTACTAGAAAAATAGGTATTTACGACAGGTAATTTGGGACAGGATCCCGTCGCAAATGGATTGTTGCGACGGGGGCCCGTCGCAAATGGCCCGTTGCTGAAAAAGGTGTCGCAACAACAATTATTTGCGACGGGCCCGTCGCTAAAGCCTTTTTTTTGTGACGGGGATTCTCCCCTTCGCAAATACTACTACGTATATTTGTAAAAAACTTTTCAAATAGTAATGGTGATGGGCCCCGTCGCAAATACCTGTTGTGATGGGCCCGCCGCAAATAGTTTTTGCGACGAGACCCGTCGCAATAACCATTTAAAAAAAATAAAAAACTATTAATAAATTATTTTAATGCATATATTAATAATACTATTTGCGACGGGCATAGTATCCCGTCGCAAATACTTTAAAACAATAAAAAAATTAAATTATTAATAAATTATTTTAATTAATATAATAATAATCCAATTATAATTCAAAAATAAAAAATAATAAAATATTAATAAATGATTTTAATTAATATAATAATAGAATTATAATTCACAAAATATAAATAATAAATTATTCATAAATTCTTTAAATTAATTTAATAATAATAGAATTATAATTCAAAAATAAAAAATAATAGAATATTAATAAATGATTTAATTAAAATAATAATATTAGAATTATAATTCATAAATAAATAAAAATATTAATAAGTTTTTTTAATTAATATAAAAATAATAGAATTATTTTACATTCAAATATTAAAATAATTCAAGTATTAGAAAAAAAATATAATTAAATTATAAAATTATAAAATTTTAATATATATATATAATTTAATATTATAAAATATAAATAATATTATTATTCATATTAATATTGTTATTTCAAAATATAATATTATTAATATTTTATAATGAGACAGAAACTACGAATAGAAAAAAAATCATATTTTGAATTCACAAATTTTATAACATAAAAACAAACTCTAATCTGAAGGAGGGGGGAGGGGGGATCTGCAGATGGTGGTGGAGGAAACTTCATCCCTAAAGCATGAATGATTCGGTGCATGTACTCCATTTGCTCCTGATACTGCTGCTGCCACCGACTCAGCTGCACCTCGTACAGCTGCTGCTGGCGTCGACGCTCCTCGTCATGCTGCTGACGCATCTGCTCCTGCTCCTGTCAGAGACTCTCTATCAGTGAAGTCTGAGATCGCAACTGATCCTCATACTGTGTAGCAGAAGAAGATGCACGAGCTCCTCTCGAGCTAGACGCCGACATCACAGCACTGCCATAATAATCTCTGGGAGTCAGTCGAGAGCTGATACCAACTACCCAGCCTTTCTCGAAGGCATACTGGGTGGCATGCATCCATGCCGCCTCATCAAACTGACGGCTAGTGGTCTGATCTGATGACTCGGCCTGACTCTCAGGCCGGGCCTGTGACGCTGCGGCCTCATATGACTCCTGTAGTTGCAATTTAAAATTAAAATTGTGAATATATTATATGCAGTTAATTTTTAAACTTGAAAACAAATAATACTGACCACGATGTGATGCTGACAATCACCTCTGAGCTCCCCAGTAGCAGGATCACTATACATCCTCTGATATACGTCGTACTCCGTAATATCGGGGTGCTTGACAGCTTATAAGAATACAAAATAAACTGTTAATGTTTATAGTTATATAAAATATTTATAAATAATGTACATACCAGATGCTGTCTATGAGTACTAAAAGAACGAATCCCTGCTCGATGAGTCACCTCATGTCTCCCTCGATTCTGCCTCCCCACCGATGATCTCCTCTGAAAGGCACCACTCAACCAGTGCGCACATAATCCATCCCATACATGGGATTAAATGTACTCTGGTCGGTGTGCTCTACATGACTCATCAAAATCTGACACTCCTGCTTTCTTCATGGCATCTTTTCTTAAATTGTACAAAAACTGATGAAGGTGATCACGCATGGCCACCTCCCATGCCTCGTGGATGGCGTCACGCATGGTATCCTCCATCAGATACCATAAACCCTACAAATAAATCAAAATATCAAGCTAGAAATTAAATAATTTTCAAAATAAAAATTATTTATTTACGTACGTACCAACCAATGGCCGAACATGGCCTGCTGCACATTAATGGGAATCTGCTCCCATGTGGTCCACGGCTGAGAAAAATTGTTGCGCAAAATAGCGCTACCCTATCCGACTGCTATATGCGGAAAACTGTAAAAATAATAAACATTTATTATGTGAATAGATTAATGAAATCTTAGTCAAATCCACAGGTTACCACACAGGTTATCACACCTCCATGTGCGTGGATCAAACCCAAGACGTGGACGTCGCTCGGGGACGGGGTCAGGAATCATCAATCGTGCAAGACAGCGCCCCCTCTGCATACTCCCTGGAGCGCCTGCAGGCTGAGGGTCATCTGCCAGCAACTCATCCGCATCGAAAGACAGGTCAGCATCCGCCAACTCACGAAATGTGGCGTCGTCCATCTGAAATAGAAAATGTTAATGTTGTTAGCAAATAATTGATAATTACTATTATATATACATATATACATATTATGATTGTATATAAATACCATGGAATTCTATCAGTGTTCATCTTCATATATGTCATTGTCATCTTCATATTCCTCCTAAACATCATCGATATTCATTCGAGTTACAGTTGCTTCATCTCTTACCATTTCAAATTCATATGTGACATCATTAACATCATCGTCATCACTGACTCTTAAATGTGGTGTGTCTTCATCGATACTCATGTCTCTTTGTAAAAAAGATTGATTTTGAGTACTCTCTTGAAAAACTTCAATTCTTTGCACATTAGTGAAAGCACATTCACTTTGATTAAACTGATTGTCTTGAATTTTGATTTTTATTACACTCCACCAATCAGTCAAGTCTCTTGATGTAGCACAGTACTTTACGTAATAAACTTGATGTGCCTGTTGAGCCAATAAGAATGGTTCTTTTACTGCGAGAACAATTTTTCATTTAATATCGATGATTCCATGAGTCGGATGAACACGCACGCCTCTCTCTATATCCAACCACCGACATTTGAACATGGTTATGTAATGTTGTCCAAGATAACAGAGTTCAATTATTTCATCAAGTATGCCATAAAAGTCAACTTCATTTTCTCGATGATGAGATCCTCTCAAGCTAACTCCACTGTTCATTGTTTTTTTCGATTCCCCATATGCATGTGTGTGAAATCGAAATCCATTCACCACGTATGCATTATAAGTTTTAACAAGTTTGGAAGGTGGGTTACTCAATACACACAGCCGTTTGTCAATTTTATCAGCATGTCGATACACCTCAACATTTGTGAAATAATTATCAATATATTAAACTATATATTGAATGAGTTACTAAAAGATAAAAAGTTTATGTTACCAGTTTTTGAAACCACTGAGAGAAATTTTTCAGTCGACGTTCTTCGAGAGCAGCTGCTTTAATTTGTGGAATTTGTTTCTTGATATGATAATCATACAACCTATAAAAACCAAAGTTATTTAGTTTAACATAAATGATAGAATAAGTGATATAAACACTTACAGTACAACAGATGTCATCTCTTCACAGTTGAGCAGAACATACGTATGAGCTCTATGATGTTCATCATCTGAAATCCAGCGTTCATAAACTCCACGAAAACCAAGTTATGGCTGGTTGAAAACAGATAATTGATTGTCAATTTCATCAATATTCATCTCATTCTGACCCATTCGGTTGTGTTTTGAAGGATACTCAGATTCAAAATAATGGGAGCAGAAAAAAGATATTTCCTCTTGCAAATAAGCTTCTACAATAGATCCTTCAACAGATGCTTTGTTACGTACTTTTCTTTTCAATTTTTTCATGCATATTTCAAATGGGTACATCCATTGAAACTGTACTGGACCTCCACATTTGGCTTCATATGGCAAATGTAACATCAAATGTTCCATTGAGTCGAAGAAAGACGGTGAAAATATTTTTTCCAGTTTACATATACTTACAACAACATCTTTTTCAAGTTTTCCTAGAGCATCATAATCTGCTGTAGCCGCACAAATTTCCCGAAAAAAATGATACATGTCTGTTATGGAATCCCAAATCACAGAATTCAACAGACCTCTTAATCCAATGGGTAGAAGTCTTTCCATTATAACATGAAAATCATGACTTTTTAATCCAGTAATATGACCATTCTTTACACATATACCCAAATTGGAAGCACAGCCATATGGAAGTCTCAAATCTGCAATCCACTGACAAAATAATAAACGGTTTTTTTTAGACAGTGTATAAGCTGCTTTTGGTTTTAGTAACCTTTCTGTTCTGACATTCTCAAACAGTTCCAATTCTAGACGCCTGAAAATTTGGGCATGATATAAATGTGAATTTAAATTGTATTTTCTCTTTCCTGGCGTATCCAAAAAACTGTCTGAAACAAATTATCAAAACAGTTCTTCTCAATATGCATGACATCTAACATGTGTCGGACCAACAAATCAGACCAATATGGAAAATCCCAAAATATGATACGTTTAATCCAATTGTGTTCTTTCCCAAAACCAGAAATTTTCTATTGGTTTATTGTGGGACCAAAAGTGATGGGAGGTAATCAAAATACAACTGATTTTAACTCTGAACCTGATAGCATTTTTGGAGGTCCATCCCTTTCAACTGTTCCTTTTTTGAAATGAGATCTGTTTCTGCGAAAAGGATGATCAGCTAGAATAAATCTGCGATGACAGTCAAAATAACAAGGTTTCTTTCCATGAATGAGCATAAATGCTTTGTTCTCTCCCATAGATTAAGGACATTATTTATGACCATGTGTACTCCTGCCGGATAACATCCCATAAGCTGGGAAGTCACTAATTGTCCACATCAATGCTGCTCTCAGTATGAAATTCTGTTTCGTTGCAACATCATATGTACTGACACCAGTACTCCACAATAAATTTAATTCATCAATCAATGGTTTCAAATAAACATAAATATTTTTCATCGGATGTCCTGGAATTAGTAAAGTCAAAAAGATATATGGCTCCTTCATCAACATCCATGGAGGTAAATTGTACGGTGTTAAAAAAACAGGCCAACATGAATATTGACTACCATAAGATCCAAACGGACAGAAACCATCAGTGGAAAGGCCCAGTCGATCATTTATACCTTCTAAAGAAAAGGATGGATGCACTCTATCAAAATGTTTCAATGAATCACCATCGGCTGGATGATTCAAGCTTTTATTGGTTGAAATATTCTCTTTACGCCATGACATCATTGTCGCTATATTCTTAGACATGAATAAACGATGAAGTCTGGATGTAAGAGGAAAATATCTCAACTGTTTTACAGGAATCAAACCAGACTTTCCATGTTATCCTTCTTTATATCTCAGTTTCCCACACGTGGGACAACTATCCAACGACTCATTTTCCCCAGAATATAAAATGCAGTCATTTGAACATGCATGAATCTTCTTGACAAGTAAGTCCCAAATTTCAAAACATCCTCTTACTCTCATAGTAATTTGCAGGCAAAACATTTCCTTCGGGTAACAGTGTTTTAATCAAAGAAAATATCTGGTCAAAACAGGTGTTTGACATTCTGTTATCTGATTTGATAGCCATAAATTTTGCAACTGCTTCTAATTTGCTCATCTTGCAGCCAGGATGTAATGCATCCTCAGCAGACCTCAACAACTCCTAAAATTCAGATAGTTCCAACTCAGGATTTGAAGCTATATCAGCCGGAGTTTCTGTATGATGAATAGATGAACCTGCAACATCATGTACTAAATCTTGAAACCGGGATGGATCCGGAATCAAGTTGGTATCACCTGCTCTGGAACTGCGTTCACCGTGTTGATACCAAAAAACATAATCTGGTTGAAAACCAAAATGCAAGAGATGTTCCCCCACTTTGTCAAACGTGTCAAACGTTCTCAATGCACATTTTCTGCAAGGGCATTTTATTTTGCCTTCTGAAACAAATTCTGGATTTGATGCCGCAAATGATAAAAAAGCCTCCACACCCTCTACATATACTGGATTTAAACCAGAACCGTTTGGATTTCTACGTTGATTTATCCATATGCGGTCACCTAATAATGATTGTTGACGACCTCATTGTTCCATATTTTTCTATAAAATATAAAATTATTACTGGTTTTGAGTAATTTTTTAGAAAAAACACTCAAGCTATGATAATTATAGAGTTTACATCATACACGACTGACGCAAACTTTTTATTGAGATAGACCTAAAAATTAACCCTTTAAGAAATGAATATGTTTAGAATAAAGCAAAACCTGTTACAAATATTGATAATTTTAATATTATATAAATTTATTATTATTTTCATAGTACTAATATTATTGGTAATTATTACTAATTATTGGTAACTATTACTAATTATTGGTAATTATTACTAATTATTGGTAATTATTACTAATTATTACTAATTATTACTAATTATTGGTAATTATTACTAATTAATACTAATTATTGTTAATTATTCCTAATTATTGGTTATTCTTCCTAATTATTACTAATTATTGCTAATTATTAATAATTATTACTATTTACCGTTAATTATTGGTAATTATTGGTAATTATTGGTAATTATTGGTAATTATTACTAATTATTGGTAATTATTACTAATTATTCGTAATTATTGGTAATAATTAGTAATTATTACTAATTATTGGTAATTATTCAAAATTATTGGTAATTATTTCTAATTATTGGTAATTATCGGTAATTATGGGTAATTATTGGTAATTATGGGTAATTATTGGTAATTATTACTAATTCTTGTTAATTATTACTACTTATTGTTAATTATTACTAATTACTATTAATTATTACTAATTATTGTTAATTATTACTAATTATTTCTAATTATTACTAATTATTACTGATTATTACTAATTATTACTGATTATTACTAATTATTACTGATTATTGGTATTTATTACTAATGAATAATGATTACTAATTATTGGTAATTATTACTAATTATTGGAAATTATTACTAATTATTACTAATTATTACTAATTATTACTAATTATTGGTAATTATTACTAATTATTGATAATTATTTCTAATTATTGGTAATTATTACTAATTATTGGTAAATATTACTAATTATTGGTAATTATTACTAATTACTACTAATTATTACTAAATATTACTAATTTTACTAAATATTACTAATTATTACTATTTACTGGTAATTATTGGTAATTATTGGTAATTATTCCTAATTATTGTTAATTATTATTAATTATTGTTAATTATTAATAATTATTAATAATTATTACTAATTATTACTAATTATTACTAACTATTGGTAATTATTACTAATTATTGGTAATTATTACTAATTATTAGTAATTATTACTAATTATTTCTAATTATTATTAATTATTGGAAATTATTACTAATTATTACTAATTATTGGTAATTATAGGTAATTATTATTAATTAGTACTAATTATTACTAATTATTGGTAATTATTACTAATTATTGGTAATTATTACGAATTATTGTTAATTATTGGTAATTATTCCTAATTATTACTAATTATTACTAATTATTACTAATTATTGGTAATTATTATTAATTATTACTAATTATTACTATTTATCGGTAATTATTGGTAATTATTGGTAATTATTCCCAATTATTGTTAAATATTACTAATTATTGTTAATTATTATTCCTAATTATTACTAATTATTACTAATTATTGGTAATTATTACTAATTATTGGTAATTATTACTAATTATTAGTAATTATTTCTAATTATTACTAATTATTACTAATTATTGGTAATTATTACTTATTATTACTAATTATTGGTAATTATCGGTAATTATTGCTAATTATTGGTAATTATTATTAATTATTACTAATTATTACTAATTATTGGTAATAATTACTAATTATTGGTAATTATTACTAATTATTGTTAATTATTACTAATTATTGGTACTTATTACGAATTATTGTTAATTATTACTAATTATTGGTAATTATTACTAATTATTACTAATTATTACTAATTAGTGGTAATTATTATTAATTATTACTAATTATTACTAATTATCGGTAATTATTGGTAATTATTACTAATTATTGGTAATTAATACTAATTATTGGTAATTGTTATTAATTATTATTAATTATTACTAATTATTGGTAATTATTACTAATTATTACTAATTATTGGTAATTATTACTAATATTATTGGTAATTATTGGTAATTATTACTAATTACCGGTAATTGTTGGTAATTATTGGTAATTATTCCTAATTATTGGTAATTTTTACTAATTATTCTTAATTATTACTAATTATTACTAATTATTACTAATTATTACTAATTATTGGTAATTATTACTAATTATTGGTAATTATTACTAATTATTACTAATTATTACTAATTATTGGTAATTATTACTAATTATTACTAATTATTGGTAATTATTACTAATTATTACTAATTATTGGAAATTATCGGTAATTATTGCTAATTATTAGTAATTATTACTAATTATTACTAATTATTACTAATTATTACTAATTATTAATAATTATTACTAATTATTGTTAATTATTACTAATTATTGTTAATTATTACCAATTATTGGTAATAATTACTAATAATTACTAATTATTACTAATTATTACTAATTATTACTAATTATTGGTAATTATTACTAATTATTACGAATTATTACTAATTATCGGTAATTATTGGTAATTATTACTAATTATTGGAAATTATTACTAATTATTGGTAATTATTATTAATTATTACTAATTATTACTAATTATTTGTAATTATTACTAATTATTACTAATTTTTGGTAATTATTACAAATTATTACTAATTATTGGTAATTATTACTAATTATTACTAATTATTTCTAATTATCGGTAATTATTGATAATTATTCCTAATTATTGGTAATTATTGTTAATTATTACTAATTATTGGTAATTATTACTAATTATTGATAATTATTACTAATTATTACTAATTATCGGTAATTATTCCTAATTATTACTAATTATTACTAATTATCGGTAATTATTGGTAATTATTGGTAATTATTCCTAATTATTGGTAATTATTACTAATTATTGTTAATTATTACTAATTATTTGTAATTATTACTAATTATTGATAATTATTACTAATTATTGGTAATTATTACTAATTATTACTAATTATCGGTAATTATTCTTAATTATTACTAATTATTACTAATTATCGGTAATTATTGGTAATTATTGTTAATTATTCCTAATTATTGGTAATTATTCCTAATTATTGGTAATTATTCCTAATTATTGGTAATTATTACTAATTATTACTAATTATTGGTAATTATTACTAATTATTACTAATTATTCCTAATTATTGCTAATTATTGGTAATTATTCGTAATTATTGCTAATTATTGGTAATTATTCCTAATTATTTGTAATTATATGAATAATTACCAATAATTGGGAATAATTACTAATAATTAGGAATAATAACATTATTAGTATATTTTATTATTAATATTAAAATAATACAATTTTCTATATTATATACAATTCTCCTTTCATCTGTGTGTTTTCTGTCTCCACATACAAATAATACATGTGAAGACTGAAAACACACAAATGAAAAGAAAATTGTATATAAAATAAAAAATTATATTATTTTAATATTAATAATAAAATATACTAATAATGTAATAATGTTATTATTCCTAATTATTGGTATTTATTACTAATTATTAATATTTATTTTTAATTATTGAAAATTATTACTAATTATTCCTAATTATTATTAACTATGAACAATACTAATAATTTAAATTTATTAAGTAACAAAACAATGTAAACATAATTAAATTACAACTAATTAAGAATAATTGAAACTAATAAAAAATTTAAAATAAATATTAATTTAAAATGAACATAAATACCTTGAAAATTGATCTGAGGTTGATCTCTGATCGTTCTTGAAAACTTCAATATCAACTCCGGAGAAAAAAATTAAACTTGAGAAACACTGAACTCTAAAAATAGAATTTTGAGAGAAGAAGAAGATGGAGTTTGAGAATGAATTGAAAAATTCGGATGGGGGTATTTATATGTTAGATTATTTGCGACGAGTCCATTTGCGACGGGTAGCCCGCCGCTACTAATATTATTTGAGACGGTACCCGTCGCAAATACCTTAGCCGTCATTCATTACGGTCAACGGTTAAATGGTTATTGGCGACGGGTGCCGTCGCAAATAACCACCTGTCGACATACTATTTGCGACGGGGGAATATTCCCGTCGCAAATACCTTTTACCGCCGCCGGTTATTTGCGACGGGAAATAACTGCCCGTCGCAAATATGTTTCCCGCGATTTGGCGCGCAAAGCGCTCCAGTTCTTTTGCGACGGGGAAAGAAATCCCGTCGCAAAAGGCTGCTTATTTGCGATGGGCAAATACCCCCGTCGCAAATAAGTTTTTAACGGGGCTATTTGCGATGGGATTTATCCTCGTCGCAAATAACCCGTCGCAAAGACCCATTTTTCCCGTAGTGATTGAGTTAAAATTTCTCTTATCATGTTTATATTGATGAATTGAAAATTTATAAATAGAGTGATTATGTGTATCAAAAGTATATCCACACATAGGGGAGTGGAAATCACTACATAAGTAAATAAATAGTGATTTCACACATAATCTGGGAGTAAGGTAATCAATGAAGTTTGTGTAAGGCCCAATGAGTGGAAATTGAAACATTGAAATTCCTTTACTAATTAGGTAACATAAGAAACATACATGCCATGAAAGAAGTATCATACAATGAATATGTAAATACCCATAATTTACACAAATAATACAATCACGGGAACTACCTACACCACAAAAAAGGAAATAGTTACAATATAGCATGAATCTCATGAGAATAAGAACTGATATTAAAACCCTGTACCTTGTACTTTTCTTTGTTCGAGGGTACATTAATATACTTTATAATAGTTAAGTCATCGTTATTAAATTAGACAAGTACTACATACATAAATATTATATCATATATGATCTTCTAATATTGCTTTGTTAATAATATTTTAGTAGTATCATTGGTTCGAGTGTTAATTGATTCATTTTCATTTATATGTTCCATTAAGTAAGCCATGTTTGTTATGGATATGATATATTGGATTCATATCCAGAAAGATATTATGTTATTAAATATTATCTTTAATAATCAAATGAAAATTATTCTTGAATGGTAGTAATGGGGAATGAATCTCATCACGTTCATGGAGACAGAAATCCGAACGTACACATGAATGCTACTTCCATTTTTTTAATTTAAAAGGAAAGAAAACCCAATGATACATAAGTATATTGTTATTCCATTATAATATAACATTTTATAAATGTTATTTAATTTCATTAACAACATCCTTTATACGTTCCATTTATGGTATGAACGAGTCAAATCACTTTGAGGGGGCGGTAGTCCGCACTTCCTTAAATGAAATTATCATATATATACAAAATGAAAAAATGGTATGATATAAAAGAGAATTACATAAGATTATAGATAAAATAATTATGATAAATATCATATGTAATTAGAGTTCCATCATAATGGCAACCATAAGTTGTGGTAGTTGAAGATTTAACAATCATCGTTTTGTGAGGTAGTAGTTCGTCGTCCATAAAAACATTATGTCCTATACCCATTAGATGGTGGTGTGTGTAAGTTTAGTTCAAATATATCTCATAACAAAAACCTAGTATACTGAGGAAACTGGTGTTTTTATAAAACAATGAAATAAAGATTTTTTACGGGGTTGGAGAAGTAAACTAAAAGAAAAGAACTTAAGAGGAGATGTAACCTTTAAATAGGGTAACTCCCATTGGTTTGAACCAAAAGGCTCTCTTGAATTGACTTCTGCCTAAGGTAAGGATTCTAAGTAGAATATATGAATGTAAGGATCTTAGTTGGGTATATTTTGGATGATCCAAAGGGCCTGATAGGTGTGACAGATGAGTTAAAAGTGAGGTATTTTTATAAGGGGGAGGGGCTCTTTAAGAATGTTTGAAATTATTATTTTATTATATAATGATTTTCACTTTCTAAAGATCCAAAAATCATTAATGTAGAAGATAAAATGACTCATGTTCTATATAAAATCATCCAATAATAAAGTTACTGGTTTTATATATTGTTTAAATTTTTATAATCTAATTTTTTAAAATCATTTTTAGTGAGGTAATCATTGCGTCATTACTGTATCATAAATAATTTTTTTATTTGATGTCTAAAAATAATAAAAAAATACCATTTTATAGGAAATCGTATGATATTTAAAATGAATAATTATAGTTGAAAAGAAAACATATATAACCCCATGTAAAAAAAATTACTAAAAGATATATGGTAATGTAATTTTTTTCTTTACTTTAAAATAATTAATATAAAGTGTCATTATCACTCTCAAGTATCTCAATGGGGTCCCAAAATCGACCCAAGGATGCCCATGGTCAGATATGTATCAAAAAATAGTAATATGACACATATTAGGGTAATTTATTTTATTATAAAAGTATTTTTTTACTCTTATTTAAGGGATTTACCCCTTTAACCATAGTAAATAAAATATTTAATGAATTAAATATTCATAATGTCTAAAAATACATGTTACGTATTTACATAATTTGGATCTATTGATTACAAATATTCAACCCATTTTTTCTAATTCAAAACACAGAAGTGGTATAAATTAATTTAATATTAATTCATGTGTTCAAAATAAAGAGCGTGTTTTTCAGAAATAATAACTATCAAAAGATTGGAACTTGTTTGTGTCCAATTTCAAAGTGAATTTACTTCTAATGACCAACATTAGAAAAAATTTAATCCAATTATACTTCAAAAGAATTCAAAATTATAATTTAAAATTATAAATTTTTTTAATTAAAAAATTCTATTTTCTATTAAAATTTAGTACTTTTTTTACTATTTATCAAAATATAAATGTTATCAGAAAGACACCACAATTTAATCCAAACTAATTTTTTATGTCCAGATTCTAAAAAAAATATTTTGATAAATTTAATATTTAATAGTGTCAAATATTGTATTTAAAAATGGTTTTCCATTAAGAGGCGGAAAAAATGCATTTTTTGAAAAATACTTCTTTTATCTGAAAAATTGAATTTGTTCTTATATTATGATTAAAAATAGATAATATGGATTCTAAAATTATATGTAGTATATAAAATTCAAAATCAGTTAATACTATTCATAAACACTTTTTTAACGGCTAGTTTGGTATGTCGTGGTGTGCTCAAACTTGGTGTTGTGTGTAGCGCAAGCTATTGAATTACTTTAAAAAAATAACTTACTACGAAATCTTGGGGTGTTACACACTTACCTACATATTTATAATCCCTCATAAAACACTAATGAAATGATTTTTATATCCAAATCAATATCATGAATTGAATTGTTCTATTCATACACCTTCAACAATCTAAAGAAAAAGGTAATCACTTTAACATTTTACATGAGTAAAAAGACCAGATCATTTTGTAATGAATATCTATAGATGAAACATCATTCCCCACTTGTGGGTTGGGTTAGTACTATTCTTTTGGTTAGAAAATCATTCAGACCCTTGAATATATCTTCACACTGATCTGACTAGACATACATTACTCCCTTTTGAGTCACCTTTTTTTCAAGATTTACAATCATGAAATTTTTTCACAATTCTATGATAGTAACAAACTAATTATAGGAAATTATCTATATATAATAGAGATGTTGGTAAAGGTCATTAAACAATCAAATTATACATCAAAGGGTCCACCTATATCCCCTTAATCAAGATAACATTCCCCATGAATTCTAATTATTTCATCCAAAAATCACATTTTCTATAATTTTCATATAACATCTCCATCCCCAATATCTTCAACATAATACTCAAATTGTCCTCATTTTACTCCATCATTTTGGAATATATATGAATATAATCATTAAATACTACCAAAATATGTTTATGATAATCACTAAGGACATTATTAATTATGTCTATAAAGGTTGAGGGATCACTCGTAATTATAAATGGATTGTTTATATCATTTTAGTATCCATACCCTATACAAAATAATGTTCTGGGAATATCCTCCTTCACCGTTAACTGATAATATCCCAATAAAAGGTCCACTATAGAGAAGTATTTAGCTCCACCTAACTGACTGAACAAGTCATCAATATATTGAAGGTGATATTTTTTATATATCCGGATCTTGTTGAGTTTATGATAATTAATACATAGATGAATTGACACATCCTTCTTCTGGAAAAAGTTAATTGGTACAACTGATTTTGAAGAATTTAATAATTTGAATCCCATATCCATGTTTTTGGAAATTTATTAAATAGATTATCTTGTTCAAATTGGTACATTCTATATTGTGTCTTGGATATTGGTGGAGATATTGTTATATGTTCAATTGAAAATTCTACCTCTCAATCAACTGTGAAAACATATATTTCTTATAGGACTACATGAATATAATTCCTTAAAATTGGAATTTATTTAAGAGTGTTATTTTCCTCAATTTTAATCTTTTGACATAGATATTATTTTATATAAAGAAATAATATATATGCTTCTGATGTTTCCAAAGGAGGTTCTTCTTAGTTCTTAGACTTTGGTAGAATCATAGGGTAATTTGGTATATTGAAAGTGGATTCCATCTCCTAGTAGTTGAGGTCAGTTATATATATAGATGGATAGTATATTACCAATATAGTATCAAATTACAATAAAGGGTTTACTAAAATATTAATTAAGAGATTCATCCAATGAATTTTAACAAGGGAGGAGAAATGTACTTGATATGAAAAAATCGCTCAATTATCAGTTTTTAGAGATAACATAACCCCAATGTTTTATCATGGAATTGTAATAGATCTAATGTACTTTAGTGATATAAAAGAATCCATAAAATGAAATTAAAGAGTGTTTTTTCTATCATTAAATTAATAACTATCAGACCCATTACCATATAATTTTCCTGATCCACCTCTATAGTTGTAATAGAATAATCCCTCCCTTTCTCTCTTGTCATTGTGAATTTATTTCATTAATTATCTTCAAAAAACATTGTCTTAGTTCATTATTTTCCTTAATTTCCATGTGTTTTTTGTTTAAAAAGTAGACAACGTGATGAGTATTCATATATTCAATCTTTTCTTCAATCATAGTATTGGGATTCATTATATTACTTCTATATGTGTTGATTTGATGTCTCCCTTTTTAACACTCGAACCATTTACAAATCCCCTTTAGATAGTTTCTTGGATAATTATATCCACACATTTGACATACTAGAAATTATATTTTCTTACTTCCATGACATTTATATATTTATCTCCTAATGTTAAACTATATTCTCTCCTTCATATATCTAATCCCCAGAGTCCACTAAAAATCACCCATTCATATATCAACGTTGAGGGAAAATTATAAACCTCTTCTTAAATGTCAATGTATTAAACTATTAAATATCTTCATAGATTAAACTTTACCCCACAAAAAAGTGTTTGGTTTTACATTTTGGGTAATAAAAACCCCGTAAGTGCATCATGAAAGCCTTATGAATTTCACCTCATAAAATATGATATATTTATGATACTTTTTCATAACTCTAAGGAACATGATCCCTATTTTATGAAATAGAGTGTTAGGTAAATATTTATTGATAAATAACTTCTTGATTTCATCACACTCCATATATTCTATGTCTCCATTGACCTTCATATTCTTGATAGGTGTCCACCACTGATCAGATTCTCTCTCTTGTACTCAAACAGCCAATATGAACTTCTCTTGCTCTATGTATTAAAGGATAAAAAATATCTTCTCAATTGAATTAATCGATTGATCAGTGACTATGGGATATAAATATCCACTATAATTTGGAGGTCTCTATCATGTAAATTACTCAGCTATAACATTCTCTCTTATAGGTAATTCCACATGATTTATGTTATTATTTATAAATTCAAGTAGTTGTAACAGTATTTTAAATAATTTCTCATCTCCTTCTATAATAATGTTAATAATTTCATTACATCATTATTCACATTTCCCATTTTACATTTTTCTAAAACAATCCCTCATATGTATTGTAATTTTCTTAAAAAAGGATTTTTATCAATGTGAATTCATTTATTAATAAGTGAATAAGGGGTAAACTATAAACATATAAGGGTTAACTAATATAAGATGTATAGAACCTAACATATGAATCTTTGAGTTTCAATGTACATTATCCATGGTTATTTTCCTATTAGTTCCTCTAGCCTAATTAAGATAAAAAAAATATGTTCTTATCCTTCATAATAGTTTATATGGAGAATTTAAATTATAAAAAGAATATCCCCCATTATGGTCAATCTAAAAGGGATGTTAGACATAATGGTCATGGACCAGGTGATGATCGATTTAATAACCAAGCCAACATTTTCTTGTTTATTACTCTTAAATGTATATGTTTTAGAGTCTTTTTTTCCACTTTTAGTATCTAAAAATGGATGTTATTTCTACTAAAACCATATACTCCAAAAAAAATCAAAAATATCATGATGTTATCCTATACATAGGTTTATACATAGGGTTTACACTATTGTTCTTTTCTCATAATATTTATTAATAATTAATATATTTTGTGATACCAACTATAGAACCCTAGGAATTTAACACATACTATTTCATGATTTTCAAAATATATTTTTGTCAACTAAAAACTCATGATATATTGGACTATTATCTTTAGGAGATTATACACATTAATACATAAACCACAATATAAAACCATTATAAATATTTAAAACTCCACATATTTCTCCTAACTCCCACAGATCATCTAAAACAATATAGGATAACTTGGGGAAAATACATATGAAAAAGGGTGAGATTGAAAATCTATTCTGGGATAAAATATGGAAATAATGAAAAACATTTGAGTCAAATGGTATAACATGATATCAGAAAGAAAATTATAATAAGCATGTAAAAATAGAATAACGATATGGAATCATGGAATATAAAACTATAACATAAGACATGAATTCATAAGAATATGTCAAAGGTCACCCCCAATACCATAAAAATGGAGTGTAAAAAGACCCAATGTGGTTTATGTTAAATCCCTAATCCCATACATACCATATTATGAGATAAAAATTTTACCCAATACATTCAATGGATATATAATTTTTCCCACACAATAAATAATGAAAGTAAAACATATGTATGAAACTTTAGTGAAATAAATAATATATAAATCATATGTATGATCAAACCTAAGAAAATAAAGAGAGTTTCATAATTATTATAAAAGTCATTATAAATGGAAAAATCATAAGGTTCCCAAAAGAAATAGGGGTTACTTTTTTGGAATTTCATAATTAAAAAAGGAACATATGTCTTTGATATGGAATTACAATATTGAAAATTATTAATAATTATATAGAGAAAATGATTAAAAATGAACTTCTTGGGATATTATTTATGAATTAAGTAAAGGATCATTTTATGAAAGGAAATAGTTTATTATTTTCCCAAACAATTGAATTGAACCAAAAGGGTTATCTATAAAGAATCACTGGAAAAAAAATTTTATCATCAATTCAATTTAACTATTAAAATCATTTTCTTACCTACATTAAATTAAAAAATGTTAAATATATAATTTTAAATATCATTTTTTTTAAAATGATGTTTAAACATTAAAAATGACAATTTAGGTAAAATTTAAACATTGGTTTTTAAGAAACCCAAAGTTTAAATAGTCTTTCCTGGTAATTTTATATCCAAAACTAATAGTTAATGTGTTAAAAAATATATTTTTTTAATCTTATGTATATTATATATAAAAAACAGGGAAATTTCTAAAAAAATATGTTTTATTTCCATGTCGAATATATAGAAAACCAAACTTGGAGTGCTACTTTCGACATTGGATTATGGTAAAAACTGATGTCAAGAGCAAAGTTTTTTCACATTCCATGTAATTTTAGTATAAACTTATGTGT
Source organism: Viscum album (assembly GCA_963277665.1). Taxonomy (NCBI): domain Eukaryota; kingdom Viridiplantae; phylum Streptophyta; class Magnoliopsida; order Santalales; family Viscaceae; genus Viscum; species Viscum album. The sequence goes on along the minus strand of OY728153.1, from coordinate 1,462,442,256 downwards.
ATTGTTCTATTTTTTTTAAAAATAAATAAAATAAATAAATAAATTTAACAACAACTTGTGAAAATTTTACAATTAAAAGAAACCTAAAAAATAGCATAAACATTCGAATCAATTTCTAAATTCTCTCTATTTAAAATTTAGTGAAAAGAGAGACATACATATTACTCAATCTAAAAATTAACAAATGAAAAACTATATTTCAAAAAAATATAATGTAGGGATGTTTTTCATCAATATATTCCTCAATATTATTGAAAATATATAATAACAATGAATGTTATAAGATTAGAAAATATAATATTTTGATATATATCATAAATTTAAAAATAGAACTAACTATATTTAATCTAGTCATCATCTGTGTCGTGATGAAATAAAACACCAATTTTAAAACATAATAACCACGTAAAAAAATTCATTTTTGATAATAAAAGGTATGTTGTGAAATATTAACCATAAAATAAAGACAAATAGATATATAAGAAAAAAATAAAAACTAATTTAAAATTTATTTTCATTTATTTTCATTTATTTAATTTTATTTGGATTCTACATCAACAAGTGAACATCATTTAACTTTTCCCGTGAACATTATTTTGATATATCAATTAATAAAACATATATAATAAGAATATTATAGATTAAGTAACTAATAAAAAGGGTAAAACTTACTTTTTTTACAATTGTCCCAAAGAACTATGAAGTCCACCAAATAAAGATAAAACCCAATATATATTTTTCATTCACGTGGGAAGAATACACCTAACATCCAATGACCACTATAACATATAAACATCAAAATTATTGACATTGTGATTAATATTATTTCATAATTATATTAGTATTTTCACTTATCAATGAATGGAAAAAATACCCAATATCTAAATTTTATAATCTTTCACATAAGTATATACCTTGAGCATATTCAATTAGATATAACATAACCATTTAACAATATTACAGAAATTCAAAAAAATCATAAATTTATGTTCTCTCATTTTAATGAAATGTGTCTTGAGATAAATAATTAAATATGTAGTAAATTCATTCAATCCCAGTTATATTAATTTAAACAAAGATAAACTGAAATTAAACTTTTCCTATATACAAATAAAATTCAATACATGTATCATGAGCTAACAAAAAAAATATCTATGACATAAATTTTTAAATATTCATAATTTATAGTTTCCTATATATATATATTTTACTTTTTCCTCGTCCTCCTCCAAATTAAATTTTTATTAATAAAACCCATTTTAAAGAAAAATGGTCAACCATTGTTCATCAACAAAAACCACTACATGCTGAAAGAACAAAAATAATGATTAATCACCAGTCTGAGATTACTTGACTAAAAAACTCTATAATGTTCCCAGTGCAGCATGCTAACCTGGGTTTCTGAGTCCTCTCTGATTTTCTCTTCAAAGTGAGTGAGCATACTTTCCATTGTCTGAATAAATTCCTCTATGTTGATTTTCCTTTGGTTGAATCTCTGAGCCGGTATGTGGTCTTGTTTTACTATACAAACTTCTAGCTTCTCATTATTGTCAACTTGAAACTGATGATCAAAAATTATTTTGATCTCAACTTCTGAGACATTGGGTTAGAGACTAGTTCAATCATTTCTTCCTTAGAGTGCAAGATAAGTTTCAAGCACTCCCCATCGTCTTATTCCCTATTTATTGAATTCTTGCACAATTATTAAATTTCCCCTTTCCGAATGTCTTTACATTCCATTTTTCTACCCTTCTTGGATGACCGATTCTCCATCAGTTTTGGCATGTATGTGTATTCCTTGCATCCCTTTGGTTTCTTCCACTAAGCCAGAATGCATTTCCCCGAGCCATGCATACCTTTTCTCCCCTTCTACTTTCTTGGGATATAGCGTCCTTTTCCCTTGAATTTGGTCTAATCAATCCATTGATGGGTGACTGAAACTATCATCATGAGAAGGATCCTCCTCAAGAGATACTAGAGGATTATGGTCCTCCACACCGAGAAAACGGTTCCCCAACTCTGTTACCACTCCGGCCTTTTGGGCCATCTGCATACTCAGATACACCTTACCTATTTTATTCCCCAAACCAGATCCCTTCTCTCCATATCCAGCCTTCCCAAGACCTATGGGGTTGGTTCTGAGGGTGTTTGGGTCTAGATGTCTCAAGAAAGTCTCATCATCCAGCCTTACCTGTCCACTTTGAGATCCGATTGCAGCCGACATGAAGGATTTTCCCTACATCAAATCCAGTCCTATGGGATGTTCATATCTTATTCCCATAAACTGAGGTTGTAGGTTTGTTTCAACCCATCCCCAAGCCCCGAGACTTTGAAAACACCCCCTGGAAAGCTCACAACTACAGTATCATTCATGGTTGTCTCATGAATTCCCTAGTCCGGCTTTAGATGGGGAAACACATCCACCACCCGCGGCTCAGCCTCCTTTGTCTTCACATGTTCCACTATCACTAATGGGGAAAAGGAGTTCTGATCCTTCTTAACACTGGCCTCCACACATGGGCTTGTGAAAACCAGCGCCTTTGGAACAACCTCGCGCGCCTCTACTTACTCGACCATTCTATTAATACCCTGCACCCTCTCGTTCGTAACATCAGAAATCTGCACCACATTCCCCTCAAAACCAGTAGGCTCAACCTATCTAACCTTGGACCGGTGACTACAAACAAGGGACAAATGTCCAAATTGGTGGAACCCCTGTAAGAAAGTAGGCCACGATTCAAAAAAACCATTTGTTTCTAGTGGAACTATTATCCAACCAAAAGCCACAACCACTCCATGGGATCCCATGAAACATCATCCTCAACACATACACTAGGGGAGATAGGATAACCAACTTCCGAAATCCGGCTATCTAAACACAGGTATTGGCCAACCAAGTTTCCTAGAATTTTGATAATTGATGGATTCTTGAAAGGGAGAGGTTGGTTTGGAAAGCATACCCAAACGACGGATGAGGGAGCGTCACGATTCTAGTTGAGATCAAAGCTCCATCATAGAAGAAATAAGTTGCATCTATTGATTTCATGAGAGGACCTTGACCAGGAAGTATTCAGATCATCTCTTGAGGAGAAACAGATTATCATTTGAAACCGATCAAATAGACCTACCACCGTGTGATCTTGATGATCCCATGAATCAAATACGAAACGATCAAAATTTTCAACAGAGTCATGAAGACCCCTGGAATGGGCTATGAACATCATATGGTGAAGGTCTAAGGCCTATTTTAAATCCTTTTACGATAACACAAGCTGAGGCGCGCTGAGTTGAAGATCCGGGACCTTTGTGAAAATTTGGATCGAAGGTAAGGGGGGAAGAAAATCCGGATTTGTGTAGGGGATAAAAGACCACGCCGACAAGGGTAAAGGAGGGACATGCCTCCCTCTCCCCACATGGTAGGAGGGAGTCGGAGCCTCAGGCATCGAACTAGGTCATCATCACCACAGGCATCGTGCTAGGTCGCCGCTCCTGGCTCCTTTTTCCTCCATGTCGAACTAGCTCCCACATCCCCATTTTCAAAAATGACATTAAAAGGAATTCACAAAAATTTAAATCTAGGATAATCTTTTATTTTCATAAAAAATATCATATGTTTTGTTAGGTGTTCATTCATTTACATTTTGTTTCTTTTTTAAGAATTATTTTTATTTTAGATACTCTAGTATAAAATAAATATAAGAAAACATTATAAATATTTTTTAATCACAAATAATTAATATTTTACAAAATTTTGAAATCCTCAAATGTGAGGTAATGAAGAAGGAAAATTTGATAGATTAAAAGAATGATCCAAGGAATCTCTAACTCTTGTAACCTCTTTTATATTCAATAGAATAATGGAATTTGGATAATTAATATCATGTATTATTACTCTTACAAGATCCGGCTACATAGGATTGTGATTTTAAGAAACCGAATTTTTTTTGGATATAACATACACTGAAATATGTATATGAGGATCCACAATATACAACTCCTATCATAAGGTCAGGTCCAAATAAGTATGTGGAGGATGTGATTAGGCTAGTTGGAGTGTTTGTGACAGTCTCTCTATTTGTTCAAACTTATCCTATACAATAGATTTAATTTGATCACCCAAAAAATATTTAAGGTCATCCAAATAAAATATTAAGAAATCTATTTCTATATCCCTTGATTTTGTACGTGGACAACCAAAAATATTCCTAACACTGACACTTCCCTAATATCTTCAAATGTAGAAGAGGTTTTTTGACATTACAAAATCGTTAGCTAGAATTTCCATCCTACCTTCAATGATAAAATCCTTATGCATCGCTAACACATTATTATCATCCAGAAATGATATATTAAAATGTTTATTAGTGACATTAATTTTTTTTAAGAAAATACAATTCATAAAAAATAATAATTAAGATCATAAAAATATGTTTCATGCTTCTTTATATTGATCTGTAAGAATATTTTTATTTTTCACATTATCACCCTTTTCTATTTTTCATAGGGAAGCAGTATCTCCCATTTCTATTTTTCATAGTGAGGGGGGTAAAGGACCAAACTAAAACTCATTTAATTCACAAGTAGATTTAGATCTTAATACATAAAACTCTTTAGTTATCATTTTCTCCACAAGTAAATGATACCCTCCACATGATAAAGCATGAGGGTATGCATTCTTAAATTATATCACTTAGTGATATTTCTTGGAGGCCTATTACAAAAAAAAATTTATAATTAACTGTTAATATAAAATATGTTGATAATATACAACATGTATCAAACCATAAATTCTTCATAGAATCTATTATTGAAAAATCGAGTTCATTTATCTGAATCTTAAAATCCATAGTTGAGGCAAGGGGTTTCATTTTAAAATGTACCAAAAACATAATTTGATTTGATAATTTAGTTTTAAAATATATTTATCAAATCAAAACTAAATAGATACATTTTCTTAATTTATTTCATTTCATGAATGTTGAATTTCATTTATAATTGAACACATTAAATATTATTTATATAAAATATATATAATATCAAGAATGTGAAAAAAATAAACCAAATGAGATATTTTATCATTAAGTACTACCATATCATCCCTTACATAATTTTTTTCAGTGGACTTCCAATCAGAATATAATGTTCTAAACATATAATAACATTACATGGTGATATAACTTCAATATTGAATTGAATTTGGTCCTTTTAGGCTATTTTTGTCATCAAATTTAATATGTATCCTCTTCTCTCCATGGGAGAGTGAATGTTTCAATAAATTTGTAATAACGGATCTACCCAGTCTAGGTATCTTGTTATTTATAGAAGAAGAATATATATATATATATATATATATCATAGGAGGTCGGCCAATTGTCATACAAATAATACTGAAAATTTAAATGTTTAATTTCCTTCAATAATTTAATTATCGAGTTTTTATTAATATGAAAAAACAATCACATACCTTAGTATTTTGCATCTTCTTATTTGTATCATTTAAATATATTAATGTAATGATATTCTATGCACCCGTATATTATAGTAAAACTTTATATCTAAAAATATTAAAAAAATATCCATTTTTTAAAAAGCATCAATACATGTGTAAATTTTTTTTAAATAATATTGATGTCATGAATAAGAACCAAAAAATATATATCATAAAATAATAAATATAAATGTTATTTATAAAATGATATAAATGTACATATTTTATAAATTTTTATATCATAGTTACAAAAATTTGTTTTAAAATGTATAAATTTACCAAAAAATTTATTCAGGGTTTTCACTAAAAAAATCATAACTCGAACTTTTGAATATAAAATTTAACATAAAAATCTTATAAATGATCAATATATATATATATATTTATTTAAACATCCAAATAAAGAAAATAGTTTTTTTTAATGTGTAAATTTCATAAGAAATGATAAATATTTACCCAAATAATTATGAGTGTATCATAGTGTATTCTCACATTCCTTCAACATTATAATTTCATAAATCTTGTATTATTTCTATATTTCAGTCATTTTTATCATAAATAACTCATGTAATTGATAAAGAAACCTCACATAAATTCACTACATCAGCAACATCCCCATCACCCAAATGAATAATTTTCCATTTTAATGGTAGGACTACTGATACATTCATGGATTAATAGAATAAAATATCTTCTTCACATGTTCCCTGCAACAAATATTTCTTCATTATGACTAAATATTTTTAAATAACTCAATGTAAATACATAATCATCATAATTCATTAAACTGTTACTCTAAACATAGTTGTACATAAAAACTATTATTTTAAATTTACTATATTAAAATTATTATATATCCCTAAGGACACTAAAATATGTATTTTATTTAGTAATTAATTTTTTTAACTTTTTCACTTGAAACATACAATGCTTCAATGACAACCATTACCCCAATATTTTGATTAGAACTAATTTATCCTAACTATTTTTATACAATGTTTAACAATTAAAATCATAATAATTACATGTTATCACATTACTAGATCATCCCTTTACTATCCATTTCATTATTTTTGAAGTGGATAAGTGAGTCTTATCTTTCACTTTAAAAAATTAAAAAAATTCTTTTTTAAATCAATAATTAACCACATTTAATTTTATTTCAAATATTTTACCTTAAATTTAGTAATAATTGATTATATATATGGTTTAATATTATATTTTTTGTTCAACGTATATAAATCTTCCTACATCACTTAATTAAGTGGAATTAAATTTACCTTTAATAAAATAATCTATCTACCTTTACTATAAACTATCATATAATTAGATATTCATAGACTAATGTGATCTAATTAATATAAATAATTATTATATAACTTAAATACCTCTTTATATATATATTTATGAACAACAAAGGCCACCGAAAAATGATGTTTTTTAGCATATCCTTTATTATATGATAAATACTTCAAACTATTAAATAAATCATAAATAACTAAGACCATATATTCTTATCTCCTATACTAAATGATTCCCTATATGAACCATTATATCACAAAAACATTAGTGGGAAATAAATTTCATGTTTAAAAAGTATAATGAAATCTTCACTCTTCAACACATTTATCAAATTTTTGTCAAAAATTTTCTATAAATGGATTTGAATATTTAACATAACCTGATGATGTAATTTCATAACATTATTGAAAATAAACAACACAGTGTGACCAGTATCAGTTAATATATTAACACATGATAGTCACAAGATTTCATACCTATTAATTTGAAATCATTAAATGAAGGAAAATACATTAAATTTCTATTTTATTGACTCGGTACTTTAATACCATGTATAAAATAAAAAAAAATATTTTCACTATTTCATAATGTGTGACATGCTGGATATTAAGTCAATTCATCAATACAATATATATTATATCTTTCCATTTATTTCTAATAAAATTCAGGTCATGATTTCCCATATGTTTATATAAACATTCATAATATCAATGTTAGGTTTTATCTATAAAAATAACTAATATGTTTTCTCAAATAAGATATACCATTCCATACAATGATTATATCAAATACCAAAACATTCATTCTTTCCAAATGTGATATCAATATTTTTTCACATTATCGTAATATTCGTAAAGTGGCAATGGTTGTGGGGGTATTATTGTCTTATAAAATGGTAGATTAAATTTTCAATATTTGATAAGGATGATCCATTCCAAAAAATCATTGATATCTCATTTTCTATATCTTTCTTCAATTATGAAATTCATAATATGAATTACTTATTCACAAATTGGATATGATTTATATCCCATTAAATTGTCTTTAGATAAGTTTCAGTTTGCTGGTAAGTCATTCCTAATGAACTTTATCATATCACACAAAATAAAATATTCTTTATTTTATGTATCAGAAATATTAAAAACATTTCTACATAGAAATTTCAAATCATTAATAAATGGTGAAATAATCATATCAATGTTGATTCCAAGATGTTTTTCTCAATAAATCATCATGCTCGTCAAAAAAAAATTAATCATAAAAATTTTTGGGGAAAAGCTGTAAACTTCAAATATAATAGTCTATAAACTATGTTTTCTATAGATTTTATGATATGGATTCATTCCATGTTTTCACAACCCCATTATGATATTTCCGGATTCACTTAGAAAATCATATTATTTTTTATCAAATATATTTTATTATGGTGAATCGGAATGGTGGGGCAAGTTTCCATCAGATATATACTCATCAATAACCCATATTACCCAGTATTAATCCATTGAATATGAAAATAAACTCATCAAGTGAGAAATTGTTGGTAGATAAATATTTTCATTAGAAGGAGGTTAGGTTCATGTGCTTGATAATAAATAATGGTTGAATTTTTCAGTAATATTATATCATTATGTACCAGATTTAGTAAATTATGATAAAAATTCATATTTTTATTATATTATACATAGAAATTGGTCAAATTATGTATCTTCTTGTACACCAATCACATTAGTAATAACATTTTATTTGTCTCTCAATTGGAATATAGAATCTCATTTCCTCATGGAAGTTTCACTTTTAAAATTTCAATCCATTCGGTGAATATTTTATCACTACATCAATTTCAATAATTCAAATTAACTAATATACGACCTAATTATAACATTATAAATTTAATATAACTGAATAATAAAGATTTTTCAACATTTTCATACAATCATTCGACAATATTTTTCAATGTTTTCAATGAATATATAGTGAATTAATTATTCAATATGATGTTTTTTATCATGATAAATATATTTATAAAAATTATATATTGAATAATATTTTATTTCACCACACGATGCCTAATGTTTATCATTAGGATTAATAACATATAAAATCAAATTGACTTTTTTTCATGAAATTTAACATTCCTATATTCAAAAAATTCATGCATTGACCGAAAATATGATATTTATTTTCTAATTTCATTTAAAATATTCGATGAAATCATCAACTCATTTTCTATATTCATAAGTTCTTCTTTGTACAATTATTCCATTATTATCCCTTAATTACATAAGATAACTATAGAAAAAGTTAATACATTAAAACATATAAACAATTAAAATATTCATAAATAGATAAATTTAAAATATAATTTTTTTTTTCAAAACACTCAATATACCATTTTTCATAATAGTTTAATCCAAACGAATAATGGTACATTATATTAGGAAATTTTTAGATACACCTATACTAGATGAGTTTCAAAACTTTAATGGATTGATAAAAAATGATCTTTTTGTAAAGATGATATACCAATCACTAATATCAAAACTACCAATATAATCTTAAAATATATATTCATAATTATCTAAATATTAGTTATTGTGATGATTTAGCAATCCTTATGTTCAACAAATAAAACTCAATATTAAAATATCTATCTGTCATTATTTCATTATCAGTAACTTTAATCATTAAACATTTAAAAATAGTAATAATATAACAATTATATATAAACAAATTAAAATTCAAATGAAACTATTTCACAATGATAAATTTATAATAAAAAGGTATTTATACTCTAAACAAATTATGAACAAAATAATTATTAATTTAAAAAGAAGTATATATAAAAAAAATAAATGAATGAATAAAAGATAAAATGGAAAAATACAAAATAAATATTAAAAACCTAAAAATAAAATTTCTACATTTTATTTAGAGATATTTGGTTTCAAAATATGCATCAAAGAGATCCAAAATGGATATCGATGAACATTATATTGTATTAAATTTATTTACATCACTCCAAAAAGAGAGGAAATCGTACCATGGTGAAAATACAATAATATAAAAATTAAAGAGGTCGGTGGGCCGAGTTAAGAAAAGGGTGATGTGGTATAATGAAATGGAAAATGAAATAAGGGGAAATTATGTACAAAAATATAAAAAAATTTAACGATTCAGCCTAATAAAATGGACTGAAGAGTTTTTTGTCTCGCCTATTATGGTCAATGAAAAATTATTAATGAATTAATTATGGAAAACCTAGGCGCGTATGTTTATTACTTTATTTTCATATTAGTTTTTATGAAATGTGATGTGAAAAATTAAAAACAATATATTGGTTTCTATAAAAAAAATGATATAAATTGTTAATTAAATAAACATTTCACATCGTTTATTATTAAAATTTAATGTCAATTATATATAAAGAATGGGGTTATCATCATTTTTATTTTAACTGAGGTTAAAAGTTCCTCCAGATGCATGATAACATGGGTTTTGGAAAATCCAATGTTAAAATTTCAAAACATATTCATATTTTCATAATACTTAAATAATTAGGGTTTTTTGGAAAATATTAAAGGTTTAGAAACATTTTATGGGGGTTATTATTGACATGAGACAATAAATAGAAATGTTCCCTGAAATCAAGTTTACTTTAAAGTGGTAATTTTTAAGGGTACAAGAAACATACATAACCCTATAAATTAAAATTATATATCAAAAGGTATATATATATACAAGAAACATATAAAAAAAGAGACAAAGTTCCCAAGAATCATATTGAGTAAAATTCGGAAAAATAATGAAATTGTGTACCTAAAAATTAATGAGGATGGTATCAAGGAATCATTACCTCTATTCTAAATTCTCCCTATAGTTATACTTATATTACTAAATAATTTAATTATGTTCATTAAATAAATTCTAAAGAAACATATTCAAAAAAATTTATTTTATATGTTCTATTTTTTTATAATTGTGTTTAATATAATTTCACTATACATTGATTAATCAGAGTTTTTTTTGGAAACTTTCCCCCAAAAAAATCTGGCTTTTGGAAATTGGTTAATGTGTTGTAAAATATAATCATGATCTCCAAAAAAATGGAGGTTTGTCTCAAATATTTACCCATTATAATAACACTTATACAGAATCAAAGGTAGTCCCAAAATGGACTAAATTTGAAAATGTTTTCTTGATAAATCCATTTATAGTTTTCAAAGATACTACAACTATTTCTTTCTAATCACTAAAATAGAATTAAAAATATTACTCTTACATAATATTCATGGAGTCACATGTATTATTTTTATTTACAAGAAACAAATTTAAGTCATCTAAATTAGGTGGTTATAGAAAACAAAACATTTTGTTTCGTGAATGCAATTATTGGTACGTAAACACATGAGAAAATTTCATTTTTCAAGGAATAAAAGGGGTCGGAAATGAAATAATAATAATTTGATAATTATAATAATTTTAAAAACATAATAGTTTATTAAATAACATTTTTTAATAATAAAAATAAGGTGGTGATGAAATGGTGACCATGTCCTTAATGGAGGCAATAGTCCGCACATATTCATGATGAAATTCTCATTTTACTGATTGATTTTGGAGGATGGTAAAAAATGGATATTCCATTAGTATAATAATATTTAAGTGTGCTAATATATCTTGTACCAACATATTAAATTTTAACCTTCATAATTATTCTATATATAAGTGACATCATTTTTTTATCATTTACTTAACAGAATATTTAATTGTCATTGTTATTTTATTACCATGAAATGTAATGCTTACAGAGTGACAATATTTAATTCCAATAATTATTGTTTTAGATGAATTGTAGAATAATATGAATCTCTACACCATTACACCTTTCAGTTTAGCTTTATTGATGAAAATACATCATGACACAAATCTGTATTCTATGGTGCAATCTTCCACTTATACTTCTTCATCATCTTCTATTGTGGTGTGACAAATATCACTAATATACCTGCATATAAAAATTTTCATGGTAATTAAATCAAAAAAAATAATCATTATGAAACAATAGATATTTTTTTGTGTGACCTTGTATTATTTAGATTTCTCCACATATAAATCTCTACATAATAACCGTAATATATTCCATCTAAGAACATATTCTTGGGGAAAAGTAAAAAAATTTACACCAATCGGTTATCTATAGAGAAAATATTTTTTACAAGTTCCTTCCAAAAATGTATTATATATCCTTTGTTAGTCCACAACTACATTCCTTATCACAAAAAATCATATTTATCAAATTAAATATATTACACACAACCATATAAAATGTTATGTATCACTAATTCCTATAAAAATTGGTTATAGATGAGAAATATATGTTATTAATCTCCAAAATTATCAACTTTTCACTTCCAAATAGAATCTTAGAAAAAATATCATTTTTCAATTCTCTTTGTAGATGATGTAGAATATTATTTATCATCCAAAAACACTTTCGAAATGGATGAAAAATATTACACAACCCTATAAATGAAAAATATATATCTAGTTCTTAAATTATATTATGAATCACCATAATTTCATATGTATCTCAATACATAGATATATTTTTTCAAAACAACTTTATAATGATCCCTTTACATGAAAAATAATAAAAACAAAAATTATATTATTTTAATTATTTTTATAATTCTATAAATGAATAATAAAATTAAATAAAAATATTTAATCAATTATCATAATAATGACCAATTTATTATTTAAACTTCAATATTAAGATTATTACAAATGAAATTGGTGTGAATTAAATTATTTAAATTAAATGTGAATGTAATGAAATATGAGCTTTATTAATTCCCTAAACATAACCATTTCACTCTTGGGAAATCATCTATTCTAATATCAAATTATACTTCTCAACGTATAGTTATAAACACTACTCAATTATCACATAAACAAATTAATTCACACTAGAATGATCTAAACTCCCTAACTCCAAAATTGATCATAAATTTTAATTCAATATCATTTTATTTTATAGGTGCATTTTTCACCAGCCTCTCTTGAAATATAATTCTATCTCAGTCAAGGATTTTAATTTTGGATCTTTTCTCATTATCAAGAACACATATTGTATCCATAGTAATACTTCATTAATATTCTCTCCGTATAACATAGTCATAAATTGTTAATCAAATTGTATTTTAAAAATATATTCCTATGGATGTTGTTTGGTCATTTTAAATTGTTAAGAAAATGAGAGGAATAATGAAAATAATTTATCTCTGAAGTTCTATAAATAAAAATATATTGTGTTCTCCTTAAAAATTATCTACTACTCTTTACCCTATTTAGTGGTTAACCTCCAAACATTTATTTATTTTTATATTCCATCCACAATTCGAAGATTAGAAAAACAGTGACTATTTATTTTGTTTATTTCGTATCTCTTCTTTATTCTTACATTATCAATATTTTTTTGTTAATTTTTATATCTATATATTTAGTTTAGAAATGTACTTTGACGAAAATAGAGGCATATTGAAACATCACAATTTAGTGTGAACTACATGTACACCTATAAAGGTTATTTTAGACATGTGTCTATTTTACCAAACTAAATTTTATACCCATGACTATAAAAACATTTTTAGTATTTTTCAGATCAACTCAAAATTAGTTTTCCTTAAATGATGCATCAAAAAACACACGTTACCCCTCACCCACACTCGAGTTAAAAAGTAATCATGAATTAATTTATAGATCTGGTTAGGAAGAGATTAATACCTTGTAATGTGGATACCTAAAAATGTATGTTCTAAAGCTCATAACATGACTCAAGACTCTCCAGAAAATGAGTAATGTGAAGGATATATGAAAAGGTTTTATAAACCTCTTTGGATGGGAGTGAATAATAATTTAGGATAACACTAGTGAAAATTTGTTAAATAATCAATTAATCATTCTGAAATAAAAAATTGTAAATAAAGTAATAAAAATGAATTTAAAAAACATATAATTAATTATATATTTAATTTCAGGAACATTCAAAAAGTACAATGATTGTATGAATTTCCAAAATTATTCACATTAACCCCAATATCCTAAAAACACTCCAAAAAATAATACAAAAAATAACAATCTAAAACTAAAATATTTCAAAACCATGAAAACAAAAAACAAATCCTAAAATGGGATGACATCCTCCTCAAACACTTAATATCTAATTAACCAAAATTTAAGCTCAAATTATTCAAATGAAAATTGTAGATAACCTATGGAAAAATAAATACACAACCTAAGTTTATTAAGAATAATGAAAACCTCAAGTTATGATCATAATGCTTCAACCTGATGAAATCATAACAGAGAAATAAAAATATTTAATATATTTAATAAAGAAAATTAAATAGTGTTTCTTATATCTACGGAAAGGGGGAAAACTCAGTTTGAACACCCAAGTGTGTAATGATTTTTTACAACCCCTATTTATGTATTTTTTATAGGACATCCCCCATCCAAATTTTGATGGGATTTGTTTCTAAAAAACAACCCAACTATATATTTTTTGTTCATTATAACTTTCATTACTTGTAGAATAACCCTTTGAAAAATTTATTCAGATATATATCATTAGTTAGTAGTAAAAACTTCTAGGATGAGGGACACAAAAAGTACGGGTCCTCCACTTCTAATACCACTTATTTAATGTATTTTTAAACATATTGTACCTACATAGGTACTGTCATATTCAAAATTTCAATAAAGATTAAATTAGAGAAAATGTCTATTTGAGTGGAATTAAATAAATAAAAATCAATATAAAAGTTATCCCTTCAATTTGGTTATCATGTAACATGATTTCCTTTAGAAATTCAATTGTGAACTTCTATAAAATCCATGTGTTTTAGGAATCTATAATGTTAAAATAATTGGAGTTAATAATCAATTATGTTACAATAAAATCATACAAAAATGTGTTTAATTAAATATTTTCTCCTTGTACTACATCATCGTCAATTTCTTATTTTATTATTAGTTCCCCATGGGAGTTTGTTTTCATAGATAAAGGAATTTAGTCAATACCATCCATTATTTCTATAAATTCAACCAATTAAATAGTCACTTATTCAAAATTAAGAGATATTTATAAGGGTAAAAAATTTCCCCATTTAATTATTGGATATTCACATAGGTAGTCATTTTCTACAAATTCATACAAATAATTATCTAAACCTTATTTTTCTCCCATATGTCTATCAATTATCATGAACTCTTCAGAAACATCCTCCAGAAATTGTTGAGGGTGCTCAGATAGTATATATTCTAGTTATTCCTTTTATGTAATCTTATGGTTCCTTAATGTGAAATTTGGTTGTAACAATATTCACTTCTTTTTCAACTTATTTTTAACATTTCAAACCTCAAATCTTGGATTTCCATCTAAGGATGGGAAAAAATATCTAGTTTTTTTCTCACATCCGTCCACATTGTAAAATTCAGTCTCACTATATTACATAAATATTAATACATAATGGATTCATTAAAATTTCTTAATAGGCTAATCATATGATTAATAATAATAAAATTCCATATTTGAGATAATAAATTAAATAAATGTAATAATTTTCATCTTTTAGTTTTTAAAATTTATGATTATTTTTGTTTTTGGAAAAAATAGTGTATGATTTTGGACTCCTATAAAATGGTGTAAAATTTACATAAGGTACCTATCATGGGACCCCATTAATAAATTCTTATCTATCATAGCATGTGCTATTATGGAAATACCTAGGGCCGATAATTCAAGGAGTCCACTCACATGATTTTTTTTCCCAATTACAATTTTATATAATTAAATAGAATGTAAAAATTAATGATAATTAATAATATAGTGGGGTTTATAAAAATTGAATATATATATATCTGAATGTAAATAAAAACCACAAAATTATAGATACAATGATGGTAGTAAAACAAAATTTTGTTCTATGGAGTTCATAGTGATGTTATCATTGTTCTACAAAATATAATTCTCAGTATCCTGTTTAATTTAGAGATCAATATCTGTCAATATAAAACTTTATGTTTGAATGATTATTACCCCACCTCAAGACCTCAGCCTGTAGGAAAACAAATATTCCTAAATTCATCTAGAAAACCATTTTAGTAATCCACACTCTCAAAGGAAATATCATCTATTGGAATGACGTCAATAGTACATGGAATATATATGTAAGAACAATAAAGAATAATTCAATGTAAGGGATAAAAAACTATTAATGTAATCTATTAAATAGTCATTTATATCTCATGATAATATAAAAATAAATATTAAAGTTTAATGAACTCAAAGAAATACTTCTCCCTCTATCAAATAATGTAGAGATAGTGCTCTATTTTTATGAATATGAGATTGACATAGGGTATGGACACAAAACAATAAATTAAGAAACAAATTAAGAAGTCTAATATATATTAATAATGATAAAAAATTAATTCCGATGAAGCCCTAACTATGATCTCAACTTCCCTCGAATGGGGGAGATTTTGAATTCCCCATTTATAGTTATAGATAGATAATTTAAATAGAAGATGTATAGTCCAATAGGGTTCAAGAAAAATTAATGGATTTATTCACATGTGAGACACAACATCAACTCAATTTTGGGTTTTCTGCTAAAAATGCTTTGTTTACAAATGGTCATGGGTGTTTTAGAACCACTGAGAAGGGGGTTTTGAATCAACGGTGATCTCTTAAAAAATTATTTCTTGATATTTACACCTTAAACATGTTAATGTGTCCATTATTTTAAACATTATAAACATAAACCATCCATTATATGAAATGATAGGAAATTAATTTAGAGAAAAATAATAATTATAAGGATTACCCCTAGTGTGGGTGACTATATTCTTTCCATGGAGACTCTTATAGGTCCATGAAATGAACATTAATATTAAATGAATAAAATTTGAGCCAACTCTTGTTAGACTCCTTCTATCTCATTATAATAAACTATATTTACTCCCATTATTTTTAATATTTTATTATCAAAGTGGGACATCACAATAATGATAAACATTCAATACAGATCATGCCAGAAGAAATTCAAAAAATGTTCTCTTCTATTTTTCTCTTTCTGGTACGAGTGTAATTAGTGTAACTTTTATTAATTCCAAATAACTCTAGTTGAAACACATCAAATCAAAGTGCCTTAAACTAATTCACCTTCACAGTTCCTCTTTGATATTTTCCTCTAACATAAGAGCATTTTTCTTGAGTACCTCTATAATAAAAAACTCTATCAAGTAACCCTATGAAAATAACTTCTATTCTGTTCCCCTACACCATCAAAAGTATCATTTTTTTTGAAACAAACACTATTATCGTGTATTATCACATAAATTACATGTTCTGTATATCTCTCTAGTAAATCTCCTACAACATTTCATCTCTTTTTATCACATATGAATAGTGTTATATGCATACTATTATTTTCACCCTTTATAAAGTCATGCAACTAGGAAAAAAGGTGGTAAATAAAAAATATTTCACTTTAAACTCAAAATCTAAAATTCAAAATTCCTTCCCATATCAACTTCATTTGTTGATTCTAAAATCTTATAGAACATTTTTGAAAAATTTTAAAAACATATCATCAATGAATTTCATAGAATATTCGAGAAATCAAGGTTAAGGAACTTCTTAGAAATTTATTAATCATATAAGGATAAAAATATTAAATGAAAAACATATCATATCATATTAATTTACATTACAATGTTTTTTTTAATATTTTAAAAACATCATTCGGTAGATGATTAACTATTGAATTTCCCAAATAACTTCTCTATCTTGCTTGATTTTGCCTCGTTTCCTTTTAACCATTAATGTTGAATGATTTACCTGGCATAATGAACTATATCATTTCATCATCTAGTGTAATTCACAATACCCTATGTCTGATTGATTTGAAAATGTTTCACTAGGGTTTATTGTACACTTCTTCTTTTATTTATTCATAATAAAATTTTAGTTTTGTTGTATTATAAATCCCAGATAGTACCTTTAACTTGAAATCACTCACTTGAATACATCACAAATGTTTTCTCTATGCTCATTCATTTTATGGTAATTTGAGCAATCACCCTCACATAAAGAACATATCGTAGTGAAAAACAAGATCTTCCATACACTCCAAATAAGTCACTTCATATATATTCGACATGTGAAATTATTCATCCTTTCCACCCAATAAACCATATAAGCCACTAATTTTCATTCTCTTCAAATTTTATATGATGATATTCATAAAGATACTACCTATTAATTAAATAACATCTATTTACCCAGTGAAAAAACATATTATATTATACAACTCAGTCTAATGAAAAACCTTGTTTTGGAATCAATATAGTAGCCTTTATATAGTAGTTTTTAATTGTATTCATCACATAAAAATTTTTATTCATGAAATAATAAAATATCACCATATACTTTGTTCATAAAATCATTCATGAACTCCCAATTTTGACCGGTATACTTATGTCATTGTCTTTTCAACCTTTCATTCTGATCACTATTGTAACCTCAAAAACTAATGTCTCAACCCTTGATCTCTACGTATTTTTATTTTCAAAAAAATATCCAAACTATAACTTCTAATAATGTTTACTTTTTACCCATTTGGAATTTTATGACTTTGTACAAATGTATACAAACAATTTATCTTAGACTTCATAAAAATATCCTTCAGGTGCCGTCTTTTACACATATATTTTGGATCATGGGAATCTTTATAATGTTAGTAACTTAAATATCAATATAGAATCATATAACATCATAACAGTTTCCTATAAAGAAAAATAAATAATTAATAAACATATAATGCATCCTAGTTTCTCTTGAAATAAAAAAGAATCATGACCAAGATATATTAACTTAAAATATAAAACTTATTACAAAACAACACAATGTATCTTTATTATCTACATTTTTATATTTTAAAGCATTAAAAAGTAGTTTTTTTAAAACAAATCTTTTTTTCAACATTTTATAAAACCAAAACCTTTCATGTTGAGAATTTCTTAACACCAAACTGTTATATAAAACAATATTAATAAATTAATTTACTCCCTCAATTACAAGACTTTTTCTATATATGGTAAGTTAAAGTACCCATATAGTTTTTTATTCTATCTATTTTTTATGATAACATCATCTTTATATTAAAAAAATATTTTAGTATAGAGTTTAACATTTTATTTTCCTTTGAAAACTAAATCCAAATGATCAGGGTGTTCCTTTTGACCGATATAATGTTAATGGTGGAGGCTGATCATTTTTTTTGAACCTCAAATTGAGAAATATTTCTCTTGGAATAGCATTAGTGAAAATATCATTAATTTGATACTTTTTTGAAATGTAGTCAATAATAACATCTCCATGAGTAACATTCTCTTTATATAAATGAATTTATATATCAATATTTATTGAATGGTAATGTTGTATAGGTTTTTTTGGAAAGATCAAAGATACATTAATTATCACAAATAATCATTAGTAGTTTTCCAAAATTTACTCTCAAAACATTCATTATAACATTCATCCACATCGGTTTCATACAATATTTGGTGGTGGAAACATGTTATTCTTTCACTATGATCAAGGTAAATAACACATTGTTTCTTTCAATGGCATCTCGAACAACACTACTCCAATAAGAAAGTGCTTCCTGATATTGATATTATATAATTATAATATACATCACAACCAACATTAGAATATCCAAGAATGTATATATAACAAATTATTTTATAAAATAGATTAAAAATATGTCCCTTTAACATAGATGTGAATTATTTTTACTACTAACACATATGATTACTTTATATGACTCTGACAACTTTGGACAATGTAATTAATTATACAATGTCTAGAAATGATGTAGTAATATAGAGTAATATTCCTATCTACATTTTTATGTCATTTTGATTCAAACATTTCCCAAACTAATCGTCAATTAATATCATTAAAAAAGAGATAAGAGTATAAACCACCAAGAAATCTTCCATTACAATCATTTATAGTAACTCATTTTCATACTTTTATTAAGATAAAAATAGGTATCTCCCCTTTTTGAACTTGTAATCTGAGGAAGAAAGTAAACACTCCAAGAATATATATTTAAATTTTATTATTCATTTACTTGGAAAATTATTAACATCTATTATCCCTATCACCTATAAAAATTATATCATCAATATAAACAATTATAATTAGGGTACATGTTCTCATCTCCACAGAATAAAGGCTTTAATCATCATTTAATCTGGAAAAGTTAAACTACTTAAGGAAACTATCAATTATAGAGTACCACACATGAAATCCAATTTAAACCCATAAAATTCTTGATTATACATATACAACTTAGTTACATCATTGTCAAGTATCAATCAACTAGGTTTTTCAATATCAACTTCTTCTCCATTTTCTCTATTTATAAAACATTAATTAAATTTACATATCATAGACATTGTAAAAATTATGATAATAAACAACTAGGAACGTTGTTATTGTTTTGAGTATCACAATAGGTGATAATGTTTATTAAAAATCAGAAAATTACAATTGTGAGTAACCATTTCAAACAATTCAATATTTGTTCTTGAAATCTATCCATGTTCATTAAGCTTATTGATGAACACCCAAATTTTTCCGATGGAATTATTTCCATCTAATTGTAGAACATGTTCCTAGGTGTAATTTTTATTAATTTTATCTAACTCTTCATTCATTGTATTTCACCAATATTTATGTTCAACTACCTCTAAAACTAGTTGTGGTTCCAACCGTTATATAAGTAATGTATGGCTCTCTCATCTCAATTTCTTTTTTGTATAAACTATATCTTTGTAATTTTAAATATTATTTATAGTATTCAACCTGTAGCTATAAATTATAGAATTTATAAGACTTTTTCCTTTCCCTCTTTTTTATCACATAACTCAACTTAATCATCTTGTCCATGTTTTATCTGAAATTAATTTTCACTTTTATTATCTTTGTTGGAATTTATTGATTTAACTTCCTTTACATCTTCCATATTATCTTCAATATAATTTTATGGATTTTTAATTGACAATAACATTCAAATAAAATAAATAAACCAACATCTATATAGTTTTTCCAAAATGTGTATCTTCTACCATCATGTAATAATCCTACAAAATTAATTTTTTTTTATCATTTTCAGTAAACTTTCTAAGATATAGATTTTTTATCTTTAGGAAGAAAGGACCCCCAATAACATTAATTTATTTAACTTTGGGATTTTTTATACCACACTTCATATGAGTTAATTTTATATTTTGTCCAAAAAAATTTATTTTTTTAACATAGATAGATACACTTATAGATTCTCTCCAAAATAAACATGAAATAGATTATTTAGTGAGCATTATACTTCCTATTTGTACCAAAGTAATGTTTTTCCATTCTTCTAAATAATTTTTTGGGGATTGTAGTTTTTACTATACATTTTTATTTATTAAATTTTTTCCTAGGTAGGACTCAACAGAGTAACTTTGAATTCTCCATTAAATTTCATTTCCTTATATTCAATATATAAACACCTAGTTCTTTCTCAATATCCCTTTTAACACTTCTGAACATATATAAAGACTCTAATATATATTTCCTAAACAATATATTGGTTATTTAAGTGAAGTAATAAATTAAAGTCATAATATTCAAATAAACCATTTGTATTGATGTCTCATCATCCCATAAAAATCATAGTGTATGATATTAAGATGATTGGTGGATTGGATTTAAACTTTCTTATGTCTACTACTAATTATCCTTCCATTTTGGAATATTGTACAAAATACATCATTATTTTTTTCAGTTTTGGTATTTTTCTTAATGAATATTCCATAAAAAGTGTTCTCATATTTTTCTAACTAGGATTCCCAAGTCTTTGATGACCAAAAATATTTTGATCCTCATTACCTAAGTAACACGAATTAGATATTTCTATAATATAAAATAGAATTTCACTGGTTTTATCTCTCATAGTAAAAGAATTTTCCAACTTTAAAGCATATAATGATATGATATTATTTCATAAATATAAAATACTTACCATCATCAAAAAAATTACAACACACATTAATTTGTTCTTGATCCCATAAAAATAAAAAAAATCCTTACATTTTACTTTTAGGGCTTCAATATAAACAGATCTTATTCCAATGATTTTTAGGGAAGTATCATCTCTAAATGTAACTACACATGCTTCTTGTTCCCCAATAAAATTAAATTTAAATATATCACCTATTATATATGAGGATTAAACACTTTCAATAATCCATTTATTATTATTATTGTTATCTTTTAGAGTGTACTCAATAAAAAATGATGTCCAAAATTTTTTTCTTTCCATCCTGTTATTATTTATTATTATAAGAAACTTATACTAGAATTTTTGGCAGGCATTCATCAGTTTACTAAACTTATGGAAATAGATTTCATGAAATTCCTTTAGACAGTCACATTTCATTTTCATTGGAATCATTCTTACATCTTAGGACAATCATTTTATTTCTTTATACAAATTAAGAAGGTTATAAAATTTTCATTCGCTTTATTTCCCACAAAGTTCATGCATATTCCCAGGGAGATAGATATTGTGCCTAATATTATAGTCTTTTTCCCTATATACCACCACACCAAAAATATCCACTAAACCATGATCTTTTTAAGTAAAATAATATTTCCTTGTAATGAGTTTATTGAGGTTTAACATAACTTCAAGTACATTATTTCCTTAGATATGTGGTACTCTTTTCTTTGATATTTTTTCCAACTTCTATAAATGTGATGAGTTTCCCACATCATTTCTCACCCCAATATTTTATAAAAATTTTCCTAAGACCTACATGGTTATTATAATCAAATTACCTTTTATGTTCAGTGGGTGGATATTTTATATGATTATTGGGATTAATTCTTTCAGCATCCCAAGATGTTTTATCCTTATATCTAAATATTTTTTTAAATTATCACACACATTATTTATGGTACTTTTAAAATCATAGATTCTATATTATGTTTTAAATATCCCATTTTCTTTACTAATATGTTTCTTACCAATATCGTCAACTATCATTCCTTGTTCTACAACTTTCAAGTTGATGTTATTAATCATCTTAGTGTGTGTATCATCCTTTTTTTATAATTATTAATTTCAAACTTTAATTTCCTCACATTCATTAATCCTTATTATAATTTATTTATTGAGTTTTTTCTCAAGGAAATCTACATGATTTGATCTCAAATGATATAAATGGTAGGATTCATTACCCTCTTCATCACCACTATTAAGAAATTCATCATTCCCTTTAATATTAACAAATAAAATTCTATCATTCCTTGAATTTCTTCTTTCTAAGGAAATTTTGTCAATAGAGTTGTACTCAAATATTAGACATAGCATACTTCTTATGTTTTTCATTGTGAATGTTTTCATACTTTTGTGGATTTAATTCCATCCATTATTTTTCTCTTTAGTTCTTCCACCAATTTTTTCCTTCAGAATCGTTACAATATTCTCAAACATTCTTCTTAGTACAATTATTAGACAATTTTCCAATACCAACAAAATTGAAAATTTTATGATAAATTGTATCTTTTGTACTCTCACCAATATGTTTTGTAATTTTCAGAGATAAGACATGTGGTTTTATCATTTTCTTTAGCATCATAATCTTTATGTCATGATTTGTTGAGTTTTGAAAACTCAGGTTCTAGCTCATGAAAATCCATCTTCTTATATCTTCAAAATCTATTTCTTATTTTTTATTAATTTTAAATTATAAAAAATTTATTTTCCATAATAAAAAAACAATTTTATAGATTTCATCAAGAGATAAATCATATTTATCTTTAAAGGATGAAATTTATGTACTTATCTTATCTAGAAAGTTTCACATGAGTTTCTTAATAGTGGAAAAATATTCCAAGAAATATATGAATACAACAATGTTGATATGAATTTCATTAACTCCATTGAATTACTCAAAAAAATATTCCTTAGCTACCATTATGATGTATTTGAAATTTATTCTCAATATTTATAGGATTTATTCCTTCACTTTGATATTTCCCCCTAAGATATTTTTTCCCTAGTTTCCTTAGCTATCTTGAGACTAATAAAATTTATATAAACATTTCTTGATGAAGAGAATAGAATAGAATTTTGTTCCTCCCCACCATCATTGATATTTTTTATCATCAGATTTCATTAGATCACGTTTCTCAATTGGTAAAAACCCAAATGTATAATCAACAATTTCCCCCAAACCATGAGTCATAAGATATGGTATCATAAATTTTTTTATCTATTATATTTTTTTAAATAAAAACTATGATTACCTATTCTATTCATTGATTTTATATTAATAATGATAAGGAAAATGAGGCTCTTATATAGGGATCCAAGATACTAAATAAATTATTTACATTCCCAGGAGTGTTAGACCTACTAATAAGGGGGGTTGAATCAATTGTGATGTTTTATAATTTAAAATTTTATTAAAATAAATTCCTAAAACATGTTAGAGTTTATATCCCTTTTAACTTTATAAATATCTAACACACATTTAATAAAATTTTCATATAGTAAGTAAGAGTACTCAATATTTACATGGTTCTTCCCCAGTGTGGGTGACTATATTTTTTTATAGAGGCTCCCATCAGTCCATGAAAATCTACAATAGTATTAAGTGAATACAATGTGTGCTAACACTTGTTAAACACATAACTTGAGATATAAAATTATACTTATTCATACTATTTACGATGTTTTATTTTAAAAACAATCAAGCATAAGAATAACAATCATTGCAAATAAATCACAGTATGTTTCATCAAGAAAATTATATGCCTGATATTCTCTATCTGGTAAGAGTTTATCTAGTGTTTAATTACATCTTCTAGTAGAACTCCGTATGATGAACCCCAAATCACAGTGCCTTCAAATGATGAACCATTACTAATCCTCTCTAATAAGTTCCTCTTTATGATGAGCCTATATATAGTGTACTTATATATTGCACATATATACCTAGTAATCTTATGAACAGAACATCTATATGGTCCCTCTTCTTCAACTAAATGTAAAATTGGTGGGAAACTCACCCTTCTATAAAGTCTTAGTACTTCTATTTTTTATTTTTTATTTTTTATCTTGTAACACTCATACAAAACATTATCACCTTACATCACATATGAACACTTATCTACCCATAATGTTCGTACACCCCTTTATATATAAATTCACCCAGAATAAAAGGAAGGAACTCAAAAATATTTTCCCTCTCAACTAAAAACATGAAATCCTAAAATCAAACTAATTTCAAATTCATTTTATTTTTCTAAATTCTTTAAGAGAATTCATGAAAATTCTTATAAACATAATACATTCACCCTTATTTTAATATACTAAAACAACTTGATGAGGAACATTTTTAGACTTCCTCAACCATAGAAAGATAAAAAATATTGAACAAATATCTTAATGTAATCATAGTCATGGGACATAAAGGTTTTTATAATGATTTTAAAAACTACATCTGGTAAATGTTTACCTGATGAATTTCCTTAAGAAGTTCTATATCAACCTCGATTCTTGAAATTTTCCTTCTAAAAATTCTATATTTATTAATTGGATCAATTTTATAAATATCATAATTCATTACTCTTATCTTCTTCACATCCTTCTCAATACAATATATTCGCTAATATTCAATCGGATTGCATTGTAAAATTATACCCATCATATGTCAAATAGACATTATATTATTTTTTGATCAAAAATATCACTATGGTACTTCTTCCGTAGAGAATCTATCCAAAGTTATCAATTTTTCTAATTCTCATCAGTCCAATGGTATTTTGACGTATCGTCCATAACTAAAATAACTCACCCTAGTAACAGCATTTGTCTTCAATACAATCTACATGAAGAACTCGACATATATTTGACCGAAGAAACCATTGATCATGTCCATCTGGTAAACATTATAAACCTCTATCTGGTCAATCTATTCACATGTTCATCAGATAATCTACTTAAAGATCTTCCTGATGAATTAACGTACACATATTCATCTAGATAACAAACATACTATATGATAAAACAAATTCTAATTGATCGTAATCCTATAGACTCAATTTTATTCCTTCTTAAATAATGGATTTCATTGTCTTCATAAAATCAAATATTTTACAACATTCAAAAAAATTCAGAACCATAAACTTCATAAAAACTATATTTGTGACAAAAATAACATATCACCAGTATACAAAAGTTTTTGGTCTTCAAACATTATTTCTGATCACTTTTTTTACATCAAAAAATAAAGGATCAAACATAAATGTCACCCCTTTTTATTTGAAAAATCATATTTGAAATCTTACTTTTATCACTATGTACTTTTTCCCTATTTTAACTTATCTGTCATTTTAAGAATGTATACAAAAAATTTAATAAAGAATTCATTTGAATATAAACATAGAAACATTTTGAAACATCAACCTTTTTAAAAGCATATATTGAATCATGATAATATTCATGAGGTTAAGTAAATGAATATTGATATATCATCGTATGACTACAGTAACATTTCATACGCTTCGTAAGAAAACATTCTTTAAATTCCTTGGCCACTCATTTTCTCCTCAAATGCAAAACACTCTCAAAAAAGATGTTTTGTCAAAAAGTTAAAAACATATTACAAAACATCATAGGGTGTCTTAATGTGCACATAGGCTCTGATACCAACTTAGATGACCAAAGGTAAAAATATCATTATTTCTAATCATTTTCATATGTTAAACATTACATTTACCAAATAATAACCCCATAAAAAGAACTATAGGTTAAGTATATTTTTATAAATAGCTACATAAGAAAATTATTTTATAATACTTGTGAGATTTTATCTATAGTTTAACAACACTAAACCCATTTCTAGAAACCTCTAAAGTCATACTCATCTTCATAACCTGGGGAATAGAAATAGAAGAAAGTGGTGGGAAAACACTCAGTAAGTTAAAACATATGTACATGTCTTCAAGGGTTACATTATAATAATATGACTATAAATGAACGTGGAAGAAATATATTGATAAAAATAATGTGGAGAAATAATAGTTTTTCTTATGAATAAATTAACGGACATGTAAAATCAAATGATCAAACATATACCATGGAATAATAGTTTGTAATCATGAGACAATAAAAATGGTCCAATGACCATATAATTGGAATGTAATATATAAAATTTGAAAAAAAGTAAATATAAATCATATAATTGTGGTTCAAGAATCAAATTTCATTTATCTAGTTGATCAGGAATCACAACACATTTCCCATAGTAGATCTGTCATCACAACCTGTTACCTATAGTGGATAGAGAATCATTTCTCATTTCCCATTAATATCTCATAATACGTAGTGATTTAACTAATAATTTGGAGCATATATAGGACCCACCAAAAATAATAATCCTCATACATAATTATGACACAGGAAATCATTCATTCATAATATTATAATGAACCTATAGAAAGAATATGGGTTTTATAATATGTTGAAATTTAATCACCTAAAATTAATTCAAGAATAAGATATGTTCATACTAAAATTCTATTCACAATAAATTATTACTTCATTGATGAATTTAGATTTTGATTTATAAAATATAACTCTTTATAATATCAATCATTTCTAAATAAATAATAAAATCAAATATAATATTTATAAAATGTCTATAGGAAATATTTCTTAACATCATCATAAATATGAAAAGCTAAAATTTTGATTCTAAATATTCATTTATAGAAGTTTTCATAAAGAATTTTGGAAAAATATTTAAAATTAATTCTCAATAATGAATCATTGAAAATAGTGTAATTGTTTCATAAATGAAATGTTGAGGGAGGAGGTAAAATATATAAACATGAATGGAAAATTATTTTCAATATTGATAATAACTTTAATGAAACCCTCATCATAAAAACTGTGATGAATCTTATAATTAAAAAGTGATAAATTGAAATTTTAAGATAAAAATAAAAAAAAATTGGATTTCAATATAATAAAGGATAACAATAGTGTGAAGAGTTATATTGGACATGGAAGGGAAATAGTTCATTTGTAGAGAAGATGAATTATTATTAAAATCATAAAAATTTATTAATAAAGGAATCCATAATAGAATAATTATTTTTTGTGAAAATTAAATTACATAAAAAATAAGTAGGATTGTAAATATTATATAACAAAATAATAGAAAAAAATTCATTTAAAATTGTAGTCAAAGAGGAATCATTATGACTCAAGAAAATATTTTATGTTTAGAAAACACCTTACATTTTACTACTGGCTTCCACAAAAGATATTCAAAATCATGTATAATAAACATATCAATATTAATAAACTCTTTTAGAACCCTATTCATATCAATTAACATATATAATATTATATTTTTGTCATTTATTATACATTTATTATCTTTTTATAGTTTATTATCATCATCTGATCTAAATAATTTGTTTTTTCTCACATGCCTTAAAGTATCGATGTTGATTCTTATTCTTTGATACAAATTTCTTCATTCCTATATTATATATTTCATTTTAATATATCCATTATAATGATTTATTATGTTATAATTTCATTCAATAATATTTTTAGTCAAGATTCATTAAGAGAGGATTGAGGACGAGGTTATTTTGGAATTTTTTAATGAAAAAATATAATATATTAATAATGAGCTAAATATTAATATAAACATTAAAGAACCATAATAATATAAAAATGGTAATTTTAATTCACTATATAGATTATATTCATCATTCATGCAGTTTGGTGATGAAAATAAAATGCATCAATCCCTGGATGTGGTAGTTTGTACGTACAAACAAACAAAATTTTAATTTTTCATAGAGTGGAATAAAGGAAGAAAATGTTTTAAAATTTCATAATCCTAAACATGTTATAAATATAAAATTATTTCATTAAATACCCATTTTTAACCATCCATGAAATATTTTTTTTAAAAAATTAAATACATCTCTTTGTGGAGGTGGTAGTCTGCACGTAGGCCTGAATATTGTTCTAATTTTCCTATGTTGGGAGGGTTGATAATAGTTATAAAATTAACATAATAATATTTTAGAATAATAATAATAATAGTGTAATTATTTTATAGTGGTTTAAATAGTTTTTTAGATATATAGAAAATAAAAAGGTTATGAAGTGATTACTACATATGTTAAGAAAATGAACCATCTCATAGGGGGTATCTTGGAAATTGAGGATTTAGGGTTTTACGTGGACCAGGAGTCTAAAACACATGCAATGGGGTTTATGGGACGTAAATGGAAAATAGTTCATGTGGAATTAAAAATTTTAGAATGTAAGTAATGGGGTGGTGTAAGTATCTTTTTATAAGTAAGAGGAGTAACATTTTTTAAAAATATAAAAGGACATGTCACTATTTAAGGAATGTGAGACAGAAATTTGACAATAATGGAGGTGTTATCAGGATTTGGTTGAGAAAAAATCTTCACGAAACATTTGTATATAATTATTTAGTAAATTTATTATTTTTATCTCTTATTTTAATTTTTACCATAATTTATTTTTACGATGATGAATCATTTTTATCCTCAATAATTTATTTTAATTACCAAAATTAAAATTGACCTTATTTCTTAATATGAGGATAATTGTTTAAAAAATTAAAAAAATTATCAAATAAAATTATAACGGGTGAGAAAAAATAACTCCAATAAAATTGAACAAATCAAGTAAAATTGTTTTTTAGAAAGTGTAATTTTAAGAATAAAAATTATATTTAGAATAATATTATAAATTTTGTTGATTTTAATAATACTTATTGGTTTATTATTATTAAAATAAGTTTTATGTTACCTTCAATGAAATCCAACACCAAAATAAAATATTTCAATATTTAATTAAAATAAATGACCAAAAAAATGTTTTTATAGGAATTAAATATTACTTGAGTTAAAAAATATTAAACATTTATTTTATAAATTAAAACTACTATATTTAAATGATTCATTTTATTCCACAAATAAATTTTTTTAATTCAATATTTTATAATTTAGGAATTCATACTCATATAATAATGATGTTATAAACATTATAGTATTCGTTAAAACTGTATTTTTCACTATTTATCTAAAAATGATCTTTTAAAAAACTCTAAAAATCAATACTTTGATAATGCCATTATAATAAATCAAAAAATTAACTTAAATTTATAAACTATTTGAATTTAACTTTTTAATGGAAACATAAAATATAATGAGAATCTACTTTATATAGGAAAATAAATTTTTTAATTATTAATTGTTAATATTCTTATTTCCTTTAAATTAATAATAAAATGGCTGTTAATATATATCAAAAATATATTTTTCATCATCTAACCATACTGTAATTTGTTTCTTGAAATAAAAATATATAGCACATAAAAAGATGATTTTTAAAAACATATATTTTTAAGAATAAAATGATCTTATTAGTTTTTTACCTATTCTAATTGAATGTCACTATTTAATTACAATTAAAAGTGATATCTAGTTTTTATTTATATATGTATTTCACAAATTTTTAAAGCTATTTATGCCCTCTAATTCAACATCTATTTTAAAATGGTTATTATTTTATTAATAAGAGATTTCATGGTTTATATTAGTTTTTTTACATCTAAAAAAAGATATTAAATATAGTAGTTATTTAAAAGAAAATTATTTCAAACAAAATTCAGGGGTTACATTCCACACCACTTGAATTAATTTCATCATATCAATTTTATTTTATATCACCATTGATTATAAATTATAGAATTATTTGTATATTCATAACTACATATATAATTTCTTATGAAATATCAACATCTCTAACTTGGGTGAGACTATGAAACTTATCTCATTATTTAATATTTATATACATATAATGTAATTTATTTTGATAAGATTTTCTAGTTGTCCCTAAAATGATTGATGTTTAAAAGATGGATTACGATAAGAAATGTGAATTAGTTTTTCTATAAATTGATATGATATCTATGTATAGAGAGATTTTCAATGTCAAAAATAAAAAGAAATTCATCTAAAAGAGAATAAAATTATTCTCATAAAATTTAGTACCAAAAATTTCATCAAGGGATACAATAATCATACAACATGATGTTTTCTATGGTAATTCAATATCGAATCACTAGGGTGGGGATTTTATGCACTCAGTGAGCATCCAAGATATACTTGAGCTTATATAATCAGAACCAATTATAACATTGGAAAATCTAAATTTGGTGATAGGTGTACCTTAATTACTATGAATGTAACACCAAAAGTTTTTAAAAAATATATTTAAATTCAAGAAAATATGTTTTATGTCGATATTTATACCTATCCTTTAACCATAATTTTTCTACTTCTATGTTTTTAATTTTGAAAATTGGTCATCAACTATTGTGATCAGTAAGTTATTTAGAGCCTGATGGAACCAACATTGCTGAATAGTAACATACCCTTTTGATTAGTAATATAAATAGCAATATTAAAAGTAATATGACACTAATGAATAATAAATTTTATTATTATTTTATTTTTTAAGGATTTTATATAATGTTGTGAAGATAAGTTTTTTCATGGTGTCACGAACCAACCCTGAGTCGACCCTGAACTGGTCAACCGAGCCGGTCCGCGACATGTCCCGAGGGGCGTTCCCGATCCCCATGGGCTGACAACTAGTGTCGGGCATCAAAGTACACAAGAGGGAACGATTTAAGCCCAAGAGATAAAAACAAGAAAAAAAAATATATACCAAACAGAGCATGCAGCAAAGCGACAACGGAAACTTAAATAAACAAAGAACCGATCCAGATACAAAGTATCACTAAAAGGAACAAAACCGGAAACAAGACCCCGCTACAACGATCTCCATGTGACCCCTTGGTCACCTCCAACCAAAAGCCCAAAACTGCTCCCACATGAGCAGCCACTAAGAAAAAAGCCTGAAAAACAGCTGAACCTGCAACTGAAATGGTAAAGGATAGGTGTGAGCACAAAAATGCTCAGTAGGGATGCCAAAAGTAAACCACTGAATCCAAGTGTTTTCTAACTCAAAGTTGTCCGATGACACAAGTTTGGAAATACAATTATAAAAATAAAGTTTTCTCATTTAAACAAAATAACACATCTTTCCCACTATGAAAAATAACCCACACCATATATTATTTCAAAAACAGTTTATCATTTTATAAACAAAACCAAACAAGTAATATTAGAGCTATGAAAAAGGGAGACAGGTAAACAATACAAACTGAAAATAGACTAGTGTAGCAGAAAATAAACAAGTCATACAAGCTGTATTTAAACCAATGTAGCAGAAAATAAACAAGCAATACCAGCTGTATATAAACCAATGTGGCAGAAAATAAACAAGCAATACAAGTTGTAACCATGGGCGTTCCTAAACATCCCTAGACAACCCCTGGACGCACTCGGTTCGGAACCACCTGTCGGCGTATAGTGAAGCCCCATAGTCTATAACCCACTGATCGCCCTCGCGACAAAATCAGCGGCAAATCCCACCTGGCCTCTCTATCTACTAGGGGGCACCAACCCGTCTAATCGGGGCTGGTGAGCAACCGTCACTCGATAATCTATAAGACGCCCAGGAACCCATGGTGGTTATTATTATACTGTGTAGGTAGGAAGGCCCTCGCACGCATGACTCATCTCACCGCACTTGCCTTCCTCAAACACAGACGCTTCCTATACGTTCACCCATAAAGGGTTACACTAGACAGGAGCGCCTCGTATATGTGTTCAATCATTCATATTCAAGAAAGTGCCAACCGGGCTGCTATAACATGTAAACTTTAAAACATTTCATAAAAATGTTTACGATTTCAAATCGATAACACACATTTATTCAAAATATCTTGCAAACGCCACTCTTACATTTACAAAACCAATGAGCCCTTAAGTTCTAAACACACATTCAAACACTTCACAATTATCAAACATGATTTTACCCTCTTCTGACCCACACCAAAACATGTTTTAAAATGAATGGTCAAACCTTAAAGAACACATTATAAACCATGATTTCCAAAATACTTAAAGCATCACTTTACAAAAGCACATTTAAAATACTCTTTAGAAACCACTCAAGGGGATCAAATTTATTTGAAAACTAAAATCCATTTAGAAGACTGAACTTCCAAGAAAACACCAAATACCTTAAAACCCTAATTGGCCACCTACTTTATTTATAGAACATAAAACAATTCAAAAAAATAAACATTAAAACCTTTCCAACTCATTTTAACGCGTTTAGTATGTTATACCAACATCAAGCCATACACACCCGAAATCTTCTTTGGAAATTAAACGCACACCAAAAACACATTTTAAAGTCTTGCCTCAAAACCCACCACTTACCCACATTATTTTAAAGAAACGCCAAATAAGACATTGAATTCATTAAACCTTTACAAAAGTGTTTTAACACAATAACTAAGTCATAACTCAACCAAGCCAAGTTCATTAATAAAAAAAGGTCGTTGCAACATAATAATGGTGATACATTTCAAAAGGGGTCAATTACTTCTTAAATAAACATAAGCAATTCAAACAATGTTTCTAGATATCATTAAGCTACACAATTTACACTAAAACTCATTTAAAACTTATTTTTAACAAATCAAATAAATTCCAAACTACTATAATAATTTAATTAAATGTGCCATAGAGCTGCGAAACTATTTTATAAATTTATTTAAAATGGCAAGCATCAAAGGAAAGACTTTAAGATAGAAAAACTTGGAACCACCTACCGAAGGCTCATGCGATTGGAATGAAACTTCAACGGAAAGTAGAACGATGCCCCACGGACAAAACGCACACCCTAAAACCAAAGAAAATCCGAGATACACATTAACCCTAACATTTAGGGTTCGGCCAAAAATAAACCCCACATGAAAACCCAAAAAAAACACGATTGAGGAGAGGAGAGAAAGGGAAATAGAACTTACCGTGCCGAAGGGAGGAGCAGCCGCCGGAAGAAGCACCGGATGAGAGGAGGCGTTCTTGAGAGCACAAGGGGAAGAGGGTTGCGTGAGGGAAAAATCAGGGAGAGAGGGTGTTAGGGGAGAGTCAGATGGAGCATGGGATATAAAAAAAAGAATTGAAATAATGGGGTGATGGGAATGTGAGAGATAAAATAAATAAAAAAGAAATGAATTAGTGGGGATGTGTGGTGCGTGATGGGTAATATAAGGAGGGGGGTGTGATTGGAGAGAGGTGAGTGGAGAGAGGAATTAAAAAAAGAAGATAAATAATTGGGGAAAGTGGGCGTGAGTGTGAGGGGGTAAGGGAAAAGTGGGGGTGGCGTGGGAGATAAAAATAAAAGAAAATGAATTAATGGAAGGGGGGAGTGGAGAGAGGTATATAAGGAATAAAATAAAATAAATAAAAATAATAAAAGAGTAATAGAGAGTGGGGAGGCGTGATGGAATAAGGGGATACGAGTGATTGGAGAGAGGGAATAAAAAAGGAGATGAATTAATGAAGAGAGAGGGATGAGTGGAGAGAAGGATAAAAAAAATAATGGATTGAATGGGGGAGAGAGGGGTGAGGCGTGGAAGAGGTGGGATTGGAGAGAGGAATACAAAAAAAAATATTAAATGGGATATAGGGGTGATTGGAGAGAGAATAAACAAAATAAGAGACTAAGTGGGGGAGTGGGGGTGAGGCGTGGGTGATAAAAAAGAGGGATTGAAACCCCCAAAAAAAGAAAACAAAATTAACAACAATAACAAAAAAAAGTTAATAATAATAGTGATGATGATAATTATAATTATAATAATATTAATAAAAATATTCATAATGATTATAATTATAACAATTTAAATAACATTAATATTAACAAAATTTTAATGACAATATTTATAATAATTTTAAAAATTGTATAATCATAACAACACCATTAATTTTCTTAATGGTAATAATAATAATAACAATAAAAATAATAATAATGATATTCATAATTTTATTTATTTTCTTTTAAATAATAAAAAAATTAATAACAACCAAATAATAATTATATTTATAACAATTTATTGATAATAAGATCATTAACAATTTTAATTTTAAAAGAACATTTTTATATGCACAATAATGTTATTATTATTATATCTTAAACATTTAATTTATTTCATTCTCATAATGTTTTATTATTTTATGTAATGTGTAACCGCGAGGGTATCCGGGCCGACTACACGGTTACGGCCAACCTTGCAGTGCCCGTGCATCGGTCCGAAATCCACCAAAAACATCAAATGTCAAAAAAAATTAAACACGCACTCAACCCGCACCTTGACGAGGCGAACCGAAGCCATGAAATTATAAAATAAAACTATTTAAAAGATCGGGGTGTGACAATTCTCCCCACCACAAAACTTTCTGCCCCCAGAAAGTCACCAAGCTGAAAAACAACCAAAACTCTTGCCAGTGCCCGACCAAAACCGTTGGAAAAAAAAATGAGCATCGAGCTGACTATTCTCTCTACAAGCTGCACCCGACCGACTCAAAGAGAAACCATAGCACAAAACAAAGGGAGAACACGAGAGGGTTCTCCCCACCACAAGAATTCCCCTAACGTAAGAATTTGAACTCAATGGGGGGGCAACGCGGGAACTCCCAACCAAACCTACCAACTTCTCTACATGTGTTGAACCGGACCGCTGAGACTTAAACGGAAAACCACTACATGGCCTCCCGACATACCGGGGAACTGAAATAAGGAATTCCCTACAACACCACCATCGGAACTAAGAATTCGCCACACCGATCTAAAACTACCCAACACCTCACATCTTCAAACGATCACTAATAAAAAAGGACCAACCCACACAAGGGCCAAAACACTATTAAGAAAAAAAATAACGATTCTAGAGGTCACATTCAGAAGAAAACCACTACCATGATAACGAAAGGATAAATTCATCGCACTTTCACCACAAAAGATGAAATTGCAATAGTAGGGAAGAAAAGAACAAGGGAACCTTGAATGTCTCTATTTTAAGAAGAAAGATAATGAACCAAGTGAAGGTCTTAAATTCCTCTGACACGCTGACTGTGCGCGAGCTTCACCCCGAGACCTGAGGTTGGGGCTCTGATGGCTGAAGCATCTTATGCCTCACAGTCAGACACAAGAATCCCCCAATCAGAACTCCTTCCTCAAATGACACTTCCTACAGAATTTCCCCCAGTGACCCGAATGGCCGCAACGATGACAAGACTTAGGAAGGATGCGGCCTGACGGCTTGGAATGCCCGAACCAGCTATATTGATGACACGCTTGAAGGAATCCTGATGAACTAGGTTCCAGGATCAATGAAGATAACCTCTTAGGAAAGGTTCCACATGCAGGCACTCCTCACCAGATAGAAATCCTTAAAAAAACAATCACCAACAACTCCCCAAACTCCGACGATGATAAGACAACCAACCTCCACTAGTCCAAAACTTAACCCTTAAACATACCCGAAACGACATGAACCTTAACAACCTAGGGAGTTCCCAAACACACAAAGACACGATCCACTTCCCTCAAGTCATTTCACCACCTCTAACAGACCTCCAACACCTCAAAGGGTGTTGACACTTAAAAGAACCGAAACTAGGACATGACTCATCGGCAACACTAGGGACCTTTCTGGGCAGCATACTCTGAACAACGCAAGAGACAAAACCAAAACTTTCCTCAAGCCAAAACACAATAAAAAAAAGTACACCCCAATCCAAGAAAACAGGACTAGAAGCCAATCAAATATAAACACAACCAAAACCCTCTTCCAAAACCACCATTTTCATTTAAATTTTAGAACTGTCTTATCCCACGATCATTTTTAAAATGCCAAAACCACTTTTCACAAGCCAAAAATCCACTCAAGGAAAAAAAACTAATTTCCAAAACCTTTATATATATATTAAAACTCACTCAAGGAATCCTATAGACCATCACATGTGTGTCCATCCATTTCCATTCACATCATCCATAAACAAGTTCCCCCACACACTTACCGTACACACCGTCACACATGTGATATTCCATAAATAATACCAAGGGCCAAATCCTTTACTCATCAAAACCCAAACATTTACTAAAATG
This sequence comes from Viscum album, assembly GCA_963277665.1. Classification (NCBI taxonomy): domain Eukaryota; kingdom Viridiplantae; phylum Streptophyta; class Magnoliopsida; order Santalales; family Viscaceae; genus Viscum; species Viscum album. The sequence continues at coordinate 1,462,405,173 of OY728153.1, read as the reverse complement.
CTTTTAATTTTAAAACTACATTTACTAAATTAAATTAATTTTAGAGAAAACATTTTCATTTAAAAAAAACTCACTTCCATTTCCAAAAGAACGCTTTCAAGAACCGAAACCAAACTGAGTTCAAATTACACAGGACCACCGGAATGAGGAACTAGCAGTTACACTAAACCCAGTGACATGGTAGTGATCCACGCCCCAAGTAAGCATCAACAACTAGGAGGAACTTAAACCGTGCACTCAGACTCCACATGGGTCACTACTCCATGTGAAGTCGCGACGTGACACCGGCTTGCCTCCGTTGTCATCCCTCAATCCAAAAACAAAGACACAAGACACAAATCCCAGACTAAACCTGGTAACTCAAGGTTCGGAATGAGCAAGGGTTCATGACGCCCTTCCTGCACCTACCTCTCGAGTCCCGACAGTCCTAATCTCCATCTACCGGACACCCCAAATAACAAGAACCTCCTCTGATACCATTTTGTCACGAACCAACCCTGAGTCGACCCTGAACTGGTCAACCGAGCCGGTCCGCGACATGTCCCGAGGGGCGTTCCCGATCCCCATGGGCTGACAACTAGTGTCGGGCATCAAAGTACACAAGAGGGAACGATTTAAGCCTAAGAGATAAAAACAAGACAAAAAAATATATACCAAACAGAGCATGCAGCAAAGCGACAATGGAAACTTAAATAAACAAAGAACCGATCCAGATACAAAGTATCACTAAAAGGAACAAAACCGGAAACAAGACCCCGCTACAACGATCTCCATGTGACCCCTTGGTCACCTCCAACCAAAAGCCCAAAACTGCTCCCACATGAGCAGCCACTAAGAAAAAAGCCTGAAAAACAGCTGAACCTGCAACTGAAATGGTAAAGGATAGGCGTGAGCACAAAAATGCTCAGTAGGGATGCCAAAAGTAAACCACTGAATCCAAGTGTTTTCTAACTCAAAGTTGTCCGATGACACAAGTTTGGAAATACAATTATAAAAATAAAGTTTTCTCATTTAAACAAAATAACACATATTTCCCACTATGAAAACTAACCCACACCATATATTATTTCAAAAACAGTTTATCATTTTATAAACAAAACCAAACAAGTAATATTAGAGCTATGAAAAAGGGAGACAGGTAAACAATACAAACTGAAAATAGACTAGTGTAGAAGAAAATAAACAAGTCATACAAGCTGTATTTAAACCAATGTAGTAGAAAATAAACAAGCAATACCAGCTGTATATAAACCAATGTGGCAGAAAATAAACAAGCAATACAAGTTGTAACCATGGGCTTTCCTAAACATCCCTAGACAACCCCTGGACGCACTCGGTTCGGAACCACCTGCCGGCGTATAGTGAAGCCCCATAGTCTATAACCCACTGATCGCCCTCACGACCAAATCAGCGGCAAATCCCACCTGGCCTTTCTATCTACCAGGGGGCACCAACCCGTCTAATCGGGGCTGGTGAGCAACCGTCACTCGATAATCTATAAGACGCCCAGGAACCCATGGTGGTTATGATTATACTGTGTAGGTAGGAAGGCCCTCGCACGCATGACTCATCTCACCGCACTTGCCTTCCTCAAACACAGACGCTTCCTATACGTTCACCCATAAAGGGTTACACTAGACAGGAGCGCCTCGTATATGTGTTCAATCATTCATATTCAAGAATGTGCCAACCGGGCTGCTATAACATGTAAACTTTAAAACATTTCGTAAAAATGTTTACGATTTCAAATCGATAACACACATTTATTCAAAATATCTTGCAAACGCCACTCTTACATTTACAAAACCAATGAGCCCTTAAGTTCTAAACACACATTCAAACACTTCACAATTATCAAACATGATTTTACCCTCTTCTGACCCACACCAAAACATGTTTTAAAATGAATGGTCAAACCTTAAAGAACACATTATAAACCATGATTTCCAAAATACTTAAAGCATCACTTTACAAAAGCACATTTAAAATACTCTTTAGAAACTACTCAAGGGGATCAAATTTATTTGAAAACTAAAATCCATTTAGAAGACTGAACTTCCAAGAAAACACCAAATACCTTAAAACCCTAATTGGCCACCTACTTTATTTATAGAACATAAAACAATTCAAAAAAATAAACATTAAAACCTTTCCAACTCATTTTAACGCGTTTAGTATGTTATACCAACATCAAGCCATACACACCCGAAATCTTCTTTGGAAATTAAACGCACACCAAAAACACATTTTAAAGTCTTGCCTCAAAAACCACCACTTACCCACATTATTTTAAAGAAATGCCAAATAAGACATTGAATTCATTAAACCTTTACAAAAGTGTTTTAACACAATAACTAAGTCATAACTCAACCAAGCCAAGTTCATTAATAAAAAAGGTCGTTGCAACATAATAATGGTGATACATTTCAAAAGGGGTCAATTACTTCTTAAATAAACATAAGCAATTCAAACAATGTTTCTAGATATCATTAAGCTACACAATTTACACTAAAACTCATTTAAAACTTATTTTTAACAAATCAAATAAATTCCAAACTACTATAATAATTTAATTAAATGTTCCATAGAGCTGCGAAACTATTTTATAAATTTATTTAAAATGGAAAGCATCAAAGGAAAGACTTTAAGATAGAAAAACTTGGAACCACCTACTGAAGGCTCATGCGATTGGAATGAAACTTCAACGGAAAGTAGAACGATGCCCCACGGACAAAACGCACACCCTAAAACCAAAGAAAATCCGAGATACACATTAACCCTAACATTTAGGGTTCGGCCAAAAATAAACCCCACATGAAAACCCAAAAAAACACGATTGAGGAGAGGAGAGAAAGGGAAATAGAACTTACCGTGCCGAAGGGAGGAGCAGCCGCCGGAAGAAGCACCGGATGAGAGGAGGCGTTCTTGAGAGCACAAGGGGAAGAGGGTTGCGTGAGGGAAAAATCAGGGAGAGAGGGTGTTAGGGGAGAGTCAGATGGAGCATGGGATATAAAAAAAAGAATTGAAATAATGGGGTGATGGGAATGTGAGAGATAAAATAAATAAAAAAGAAATGAATTAGTGGGGATATGTGGTGCGTGATGGGTAATATAAGGAGGGGGTGTGATTGGAGAGAGGTGAGTGGAGAGAGGAATTAAAAAAAGAAGATAAATAATTGGGGAAAGTGGGCGTGAGTGTGAGGGGGTAAGGGAAAAGTGGGGGTGGCGTGGGAGATAAAAATAAAAGAAAATGAATTAATGGAAGGGGGGAGTGGAGAGAGGTATATAAGGAATAAAATAAAATAAATAATAATAATAAAAGAGTAATAGAGAGTGGGGAGGCGTGATGGAATAAGGGGATACGAGTGATTGGAGAGAGGGAATAAAAAAGGAGATGAATTAATGAAGAGAGAGGGATGAGTGGAGAGAAGGATAAAAAAAATAATGGATTGAATGGGGGAGAGAGGGGTGAGGCGTGGAAGAGGTGGGATTGGAGAGAGGAATACAAAAAAAAATATTAAATGGGATATAGGGGTGATTGGAGAGAGAATAAACAAAATAAGAGACTAAGTGGGGGAGTGGGGGTGAGGCGTGGGTGATAAAAAAGAGGGATTGAAACCCCCCAAAAAAGAAAACAAAATTAACAACAATAACAAAAAAAAGTTAATAATAATAGTGATGATGATAATTATAATTATAATAATATTAATAAAAATATTAATAATGATTATAATTATAACAATTTAAATAACATTAATATTAACAAAATTTTAATGACAATATTTATAATAATTTTAAAAATTGTATAATCATAACAACACCATTAATTTTCTTAATGGTAATAATAATAATAACAATAAAAATAATAATAATGATATTCATAATTTTATTTATTTTCTTTTAAATAATAACAAAATTCATAAAAACCAAATAATAATTATATTTATAACAATTTATTGATAATAGGATCATTAACAATTTTAATTTTAAATGAACATATTTATATGCACAATAATGTTATTATTATTATATCTTAAACATTTAATTTATTTCATTCTCATAATGTTTTATTATTTTATGTAATGGGTAACCGCGAGGGTATCCGGGCCGACTACACGGTTACGGCCAACCTTGCAGTGCCCGTGCATCGGTCCGAAATCCACCAAAAACATCAAATGTCAAAAAAAATTAAACACGCACTCAACCCGCACCTTGACGAGGCGAACCGAAGCCATGAAATTATAAAATAAAACTATTTAAAAGATCGGGGTGTGACACATGGGGTTAAACAATGTGATATAGTTTTAAAATTTTTATTTTTTAAAAAATTATGATTTTTTGAAAAAATTAAACTAATAATTTTTAGAAACTTATTTTCAAAAATGGAGTGGATTTATTAATTATACAAATCAAAAAATGGTCAAGGTAAATTTTTGGTATTTTTCTAAAATTCGTGAATGTTTTATGAAGAGTAAAATATTATAAATTACGACAAATGCAAAATACAAGTTTTACTCCATCATAGATGATTCAAGGTCAATGTAAAACCAGTTGTTTCAAGATCACATGAAACTATTACTATTTGGGTCACATAAATCAGGATTATTCATAGTCTTGAGAAAAAATGTTAAAATAATGATTAAAATAATTTAAAACTCCTCCTCTGCTCCATTTTAAATACCTCCCTAGTTCACCTCTTCCTCTCAAAACTCTCAAGCCTTGATAATTTCCTAAGTTATACCAAATCACATTACCAAGGATCTTACCCATTTCTGAGACCTTATGGTCTCACCCAAAGGCAAAATCCAAAGGATTTAAGGATGATTTCAAGGAGAAGAGATCAGGAGGTATAAATCCCATTTCATTTTCTTGTTTTTTCTTTTCAATTATTTTCTTTTCTTAAAGTCTCCTCAGATGCCATTATCCAAGAGTCTTTAAAGCTCAAATATGATTTATATTAAGTATTGTTGTAATTTTTATGGAATGATTCATCATTATTCTTCCTCTCCTATTCCTCTTATTCTAGAAATAAAAACACGGTCTCTAATGTGCTTCTTTACCAAAATCATGGACGATGTGTTTACAATTCCCATTAAATCTTTAAAAACTGGTTGTAAAACCATTTCAATTGTTGAAACAGAATTTTTAGAGTATGATATATCCTCTTTCATGTTTTTAAGTTAACATATATAAATTATATTATGTTATATAATTTAACTAGTTTGTGATTATCAATGAACCACCAAAATGATCTTAAAGGATATCACTATTGATTTATCTAATGCTTCATCCTCATACAATATAACCAAAATCAATTATAGAATAATTTAATGTTCTTAAAACATATTATTACCTTTTCATTCCACTTATGTAATTTCATTTCCATGCGATAAGAAAATAAAATCACAACCAACCATGGAAATAATGTAAAGAATGCACCTAAAAGAATGTAAGGAACAAAATACTAATAATTAAAGAAACAAATAATGTTATTCAATGATATTATAAGCTGTTAGATATTAATAACACTCTTTTAAACATTATACAAAAGGTTTAAATGCTTTTTATGTAAGATAAACCTGAGGTGAGGGAATTATTAACCCAATTTCCAATATTTGGGTTAACCTTCTTGTTTATTCATTATGTGGTATTAAGATTATTTGGGTGATGATTTTCTGTTTATATTATTTTTATTATGTTTATTTATATTGAATACACATATCTATTCTTTTCCATTAATTCTCACTCCAATTATATTTTGTAAGGGACATTCCTTTCAAAATACTATTAAAAATCTATTTAATTAAATTCAGATATATTGTTTATATTTATATATATATATATATATATGTAATGAGTGATTCTCTTGATTTTATGATACTTTATTACAATTAAATGTTCCTTAGATATGTTTATGTTGGTTTAATCCCATTATATCTCAAGATATGTTGGGTTGAGCCAATTATAGCTCAAAATATGACGGGTGAGCCTCATTATTGCTCTCTAATGAAATTGGGAACTCTAGAGACAGAATTTTACCAAATAGTTATTACATGTGTAAGGGTGATTATAATAGGGATTTGGTAAATATATCATAATTAAACTACATGGTGGCTCTATTCATGTTAAAATGTTTTTATGAAATGGGTTTTTTTATGTTATGACTTGACTAATGGTTTATTTCCTTATATCCCTTACTATGATTTTTGTGCTCATTCGAATTTTTTAAATGTTTTTCATTGGTTGTAAGGATGTGTAAGATACATATTGAATTAAATTTAAATGTAATAAATTTTTTTCAAATAAATTATGTTTTTATTTCAGTTTTATGTTTTGGAAAAAGTGGATACTATTTTATAAGTATCATCGTGTATGATTATGGGATGTTATGTATCTTTTTTGTCTGGATTTATCTAAAAATCTAAACTTAAATGATCCTAATTGTTTATGAATGTATTTTCATGTATAAAACCGTAGATTATATAATTTTTTAAGGATGGGTACTTATAGATGGTTTTATATAGTGGTTTAGATAACATCTGGGGTTATGATGATGTTAGAATAATACCATAAATTATTTTTACCCTATGGTTAATTTGAAATGTTATAGAATTTAATGATTACCATGTTTCTTCATCTAATAAATTTCTCATAAAATTGGTCTTTCACAGAAGAAACATGGAAGGTGAAGTAGGAATGCACCGATAGGCTGATGTGTGTCAGAATCTACAACCTAGAATTGATGGAATTGGAACCTAGTAGTTTGTGCTGATAATGGCTTAGTTGACATAAGAAATAAATGGTATTGTTATCCATTCTAGATAAGAACATGATCTACCATGAAGAAACGTGTATTTTTTGTAGCATTTTATGAGGTAACATCCTCTATAATTCAGTGGTACTATAAGTCCATTGATAACTGACGCATGTATCAATGATTAATAAAATATATTTGATATCATTGGATGTTCAGAATGTCAAAAGGTAATAATATCAATTTATCATTTTGTAGGTGAAGCTAGTAAATGGTGGTTTATGGTTATGAATATGAGAGAAATTGATGATCTTGAAATTTTGGAATGGGACTAATTTAATAGTCTTTTACCAAAAACATATTTTCCTAAAACAGTTCGACTCAGAATGGAGAAACAATTATTGGAAATGAAGTAGAACTAGGACGATTATGTTGCAGCATATGAATCCAATTTGATAATATTGTCCTGGTATGTATCGGATTTTACACAGGATATTGATAGTAAAATTAATATACTTTACTCTGTCTTGAAACCATTTTTTCGAAAATATTTGGGTTCATGAGAGTTTAAAAGAAATGAGAAACTTTTTCGTTGTGATGAAAAAGTTGAGATGGAGTTTACTGAGATTTATTTTCCTCGTGATGATAGTAATAAGAAGTGGTTAGGTTGGTAGGCACTGGGGAATAATTCATCAATTAAATTTGGAGGTATGAAAATCAATTTCCCTTCTTGTCAAAAGTGTGGTAAAAAGCTTCTTGGTGAATATCTTTTAAATTATGGGAAACACTACAGATGTGGAATGTTTGGAATATGTCTCAAGAATGAAAGGAAAATGATGCGAAAATTAATGAGAAGACTATAGTGAGATTCTTTAAATATAAGGAATTGGGCCATTTTTCTATTGTTTGTCTAAATATTGTCACTTAGGTCAAGAATATGTGATATTGGAAGTAGAATAGAGTGGTAAAATACTTTGAAACCACTTCATAAGTTGTTGATCCACCAAATGAGGTGGTATCAGGTACATTTATTCTGTATATAATTTTTAAAAATGTGTTGTTTAATTTGGGGTTGGCACATAGCTTCATTTCATAGAAAATTTGAGAAAAATTTGGAATTCAACCTCATGAAATGAAACCAGTACTCAAGGTAAAAACACCTCAATGAAATATTTTGGCAAGAATAAATTATAAGAATATGCATATCATTTTATGTGGAAGGAATTTACCTAAAAACCCCATTTTGTTTCCTCTAGTGGAGTTTGATGTTATTTTGGGTATGGGCTGGCTATCTTTTCTTTATGATAAGATATATTATAGAGAAAAAGAAATTGTTTTTCAGAATAAGTTTCAGTTTGTATACACGAATGAATACATACCATTGATAACACATCATGAATCTAAGAAGCTAATATAATGTGGAAATTAAAGTTATCTATCTCATATTTTTGAAGAGAAAGGAACTAGCTAGAATAATGATGAACAAATGGTTAATAATTTCCTATATGTTTTTCGTGATGATTTATTTGGTGTTATTCATGATCAAGAGGTTTATTTTACTATTGACTGAGTTCATGATGTTATGCCGATTTCTAAACCCCCTTTTCAAATGGATCTAATTAAACATATTTAATTAAAAAATAAGTTATAGGAATTACTAGATAAAATCATCATCTGACTTATCACTTCACCATGGGTAACTCCTATCTTGTTTTTTTGAAATAAAGATGGTTCAATGAGACTTTACATTAATTATAGATCCTTTTAAAAACATCACTATTTAAAACAAGTATCATTTTAATCATATTGATGATTTGTTTGATCAGCTCAAAGGAGCACATTATTTTTCGAATCTCGTCCTAAGGCCTGGGTACCATCTGTTGATAGTAAAGGATATAGACATTCCGAAGACTATGTTTTGTACTAGATAAGGGCATTATGAATTATTAGATATGCCTTTTGGTTTAACTAATGAACCTTTTGTATTCTTGGATCATATGAATAGAATATTTCAAGACTTCTTGGATAAGTTTGTGGTTTTCTTTATTGAAGACAATATAGTATATTCTAGTAGTAAATAAGAGCTTGAAAAACAAATAAGGGTTGTTTTTAATACCTTAAAAGAAAAGAAACTATCTAAAAAAATCATCAAGTGTGCTTTTTGGTTACAATATATTTCTTTTCTTGGGCACATTGTAAATATGTATGGAATAATAGTTGATCCTCCCAAAATAAAAGTTTTGGATGAATTTCCAAGACCTAAAACTATTACCAAAATTCGTAGTTTTATTATATTATTAGGCTATTATAGATGATTTTTGAAAAACATTTCCAAGTTATATAGATTGAAAACAAATTTAACATGAAATGGGGTTTAGTTTTTTTATATAAGAATGTGATGATTGTTTTCAGGAACTAAAAAACATATTTGTTAATGCTTCAGTCCTAAACCTACCTTCTAGAAGTGGTTATTTTTCATCTAGAATGATAATTCTTTGATGGGACTTGGTTGTGTACTGGTATAGAATCATTATGTAATTTCATCTTATTTGAGACAACTAAAACCTCACGAGTTAAATTATCCCACACAATATTTGGAATGGGAAAATGTTGTTTTTTCTTTGAAAATTTGGAGGTATCATTTATAATGAGCCAAACATAAAATATATACTCACTATTAAATTCTGAAGTATATATTTGCTCCGAAGGAATTGAACATGATTCATAGAAGATGGAATGAATTGGTAAAATATTATGATTTCCTGATCAATTACCATCCAGTACAAGAAAATAATGTAGTGGATTCATTGAGTCAAAAACATCATGCATCATTAACCATGATATTTTTGCAACATGACCCCTAGATTAATGATTTGATGAATTTTGGCTTGGAAGTTGATGGTGTAGGAAATTCATATGTTTTGTTTCAGGTTTCAGTGTAGTCATCTTTATCTTATAGAAATAATCAAGTGCAGAAAGAAGACCATGAGCTATAGAAAAAGGAATAATTGGTTAAAATGGGTAAGTTTCAGGAAATTAACCTTGAAAAAGATTGTGTTCTGTGATTTGAAAAAGGATTGTGTGTGCCTTTATTTCAATTTGAAGAAATATTTATTTTATGAAGCTCATTGTTCTCTATTGTCAGTTCATCCTAGAAGTACAAATATTTATAGAGACCATAAAGAGTATTATTGGTAAGATGGAATGAAAAGAGATATTGAATATTTTTTCATGAAATGATTAACATGTCAATAGGTAAAATCATAGTGGAAATTACCTAAGGGGATAGTTTGTCCTTTTACAGTACTAAGTGGCAATGGGAAAATCTATCCATGGAATGTTTTGTGGGACTACCAAATAATTATAGAGATATCAATGTGATTTTGGTGATTGTTGATCGACTGACTAAATATAAACATTTATTTTTCCTTCAAGATACAATGTATTAGGATCATATTTCTCATCTTTACCTCAAAGAGATTTCCATGTTATATGGTGGTCCTCTTTCTATTTTATTTGATTGTGATCCTAGGTTCAATTATAACTTTTGGAAAGGCCTTCAGAAGTTGTTTGGAATAGAATTAAATTTTATTATATATTTTCATCCCCAACCCTATGGGTGTTAGAATAGATGATTCCGGCTTTAGAGGATATGCTTCAAGCTTTTTCATTGGGTACCAGGGAAAATGGGATTAACATATATCATTAGTTGAGTTTTCTTAAAAAACCAGTTTTCAATCCAGTATACAGATGGAACCTTTTTAGTCATTATATAAAAAGTGGGGTCAAAGTCCTACTCATTGGGATGAGGTCAGGGAAAAAAGTTGATGGAACCAAAATTTGTAGATATTGTGGTTGCGAATGTGAATATAATCCAGGAATGCATGAGGGTAGCTCGGAGCATACATAAAAGTTAGGCAATTAATAGGCGGAAAGACATTTTTTTCGAGGTACGTGATCATGTTTTTCTTAGAATCTCACCATGGAATTTGTTAAGTATTTTGATAAGAAAGGGATGTTGATTCCATGGTTTTTTAAAACTTATTAAATTATGGATAATGTTATTTTGGTTTCCTAAAGTTTATAATTTCCTCTGAGTTTACCACAGGTACACAATGTTTTTCTTGTTTTGATGTTGAGAAAGTATGTGCCAGATTCAACTCATTTTCTGAGCCCAATATCAGTTAAGCTGGAATAGAACCTTACTTATGAAGAGAGACCAATTCAAATTATTGATCTTAGAGAAAAATTATTGAAGAATAAGGTAATCTATTGGGTAAAGGTTTTGCGGAGAAACCAAATGGTAGAAGAAACAATATGAGAATCTAAAAATGTCATGCGGAAAAATTACTCTCACTAATTTAATAAGTAAATAAAATTGCAAGGACGCAATTTCCTCAAGGTCGGGAGAATGTAACACCCCAAGGTTTTAAAAATAAATTGAAATTAATTATACTTTGTTTTAACTATATATTTATAGATATCCTTTAAACATACTTTTTCTGATTTTGTGTTTTTAATTTTGAAAAAAAAAGTTATCTAAAATTATGATCAGTTTGTCATTAAGAGTCTGATGGAACCAACTTTATTTTTGGTGACAAGTGACATACCCTTATGAATAGTAATATGAACAGTAGTATGACCCTAATTAATAGTAAATTTTATTATAATTTTATTTTATTAAGGCTTCAGATAATGATGTTTTGATTAATATTTCAAGGTGTTAAAAAATGAGTTATAGTTTTAAAAATATTATTTTTTAATAAATTATGATTTTATTCAGAAATTTAAATTAATAATATTTAGAAGATTATTTTCCAAAAATAGAGTTCATTTTTGAATTCTACACATCAAAATATTCTTAGGGATAACTTTTGTGATTTCTTTGAAATTCTTGAATTTTTTATGAATAGTAAAATACAATAAATTATGATAGATGCTAAATACTTGTTCTACTGGATCATAGATGATGAAAGGCTAATATAATCCAAAATTTTTCAAACTCACGAGTATATATTACTATTTTGGGTCACATTAATAAATACTATTCATATTCTTGAGAAAAAATATTAAATTAACGATTAAAATAATGTAATACTCATCCTCTCCTCCACTATAAATACCACCCTCTTTCCAAACTTCATCTCACTCCTCTAAATACATTATAATTTTCTTAATTCTACCCAACATCCTGTCCAAGGATCCTACCCATGTGAAATACCTATTGGTTTCACAAAGTGTCCAAAACCAAAGGCCTTAAAGTGTTTCTCAAGGATAAGATAATAAGAGGTAAGAATCCTCTTTCATTTTCTTGTGTTTTCTTTTCAATTATTTTCTATACTTATACTATATTCACCTCCCCTTATCCAATAGGATTTAAATATCTAGTATGATATATATTCGGTATTTTTATAATGTTTATGGAAATATTCATCATCATTCTTCCCCTCCTCTTTCTCTTATTCAATAAATAAAAACATTGATCATGATGTGCTGAATTACCAAAAGAGTGGATGATGTGTTTACAATTTATATTACTTCCTTCAAAATTGGATGTAAAACCCTTTTAATGTATAAAAGAGAATTTTAATTTTACAGTATATCCTCTTTAATGTCAAGTATTTATCATATACAGATAATATTATGTTATATAATGAAACTAGTTCGTGATTATCAACGAATCACAAAAATGATCTAAACGAATATCACTAAAGATTTATCTAACGATTGATCCTCATACAATATAACAAAAATTATTTATGGAATAATTTTATATTATGTAAAAATATAAATACCATTTAATTAATCTTCAGGAATTTCATTTCCACACAACAAGAAAATATAATACCAACTAGTCATGGAAATCATGAAAAGAACGATCCCAAAACAATTGAAGGAACAAAATACTAATAATTAAATGGAAAATGATATTATGAAATTATTATAAATGGTATTATAAAAATTAATATTTTTTTTAAGACATTAATTACACTCGTTTAATGTAATATCCCGGACCTCTCCGGTCGATTACTTTGTAAAAACATTTTTTTTTGATGTGGTCAATGCGGCGAACATCAAAAATAATAATAATTATTAATAATAAATGGTGACGTGTTAATAAATTTTATTTGGGGTTTTGTTATAAGTGTTATACTAAATAATTATAATAATAATGTTGGTTTTTTTTGATAGATCTGGTAATAATGATTTAATGAGAATTATGTTTTGAATTAATTGCAATGAGATTTGAGATATAAGGATAAATAATAGATGTTATTATTTATGATAATTGTGTTTAAAAAAATAAAATAATAATAATAATGATAAAGATTTAAAATAGGTGTGTGTCATGTGGGTTTTGATGGGAGGTGATCTTGCATGTTTTTAGGGAGATTCAATCATTATTATTGAAAATAATTATGATAAAAAGAATGGAACTAATGGTGTAAAATCAAGGGAGGCTCCACTTTGTTGGGGAGCAATGAGATTTAAGAGAGGAGATGAAAAATATATTAATAATGATATAAAATAAAAGATAAGATGAAATGAAAAAAAAAGAGAGAGAAGGAATACAAGGTGGGGCGTTTTGGGCATGGAATGAGGAAGAGAGAGGCGCCACTCTTTGTGGAAGAAGGTAAGAAGATTGGAGAGAGAATGGGAGAATTTAAGAATTAAATTAAATGATATAATATAATAATGTAATTATTAATTTTGGATGGGAAAACTGAATTTTGACGGTATCTTCCTCATGCGACCTTGGATTCACGAACCATCAGCGGCAGTGTGACCCTGACTACGAGATGGAAATTATGAGTCCAATATTGGATGTCTTTTTCGGGTTTTCAGATTGGGTACCCGAAACACTCATTAATTAATTGAACATGAGGTTTTCCTTTATTATAATAATAAAAAAATTTGTATTATATATTTGTTATGTTAATGAGGAGCATGTGGGTGAGGCGCTATACATGGACCTCCCCATGTATATTATAATAATAAATCATATGGATTAAATGAGATAATAAATTAAAGTAAATAAATGGGGAGAATAAAGGGGGTGTATGATGAGGTTAAAGGAGGCGTAAGGGGGTTTTTCTTTTCTTCCCCTTAAATGAATAATATTCATAAAAATATTATTATCATAATAGAATAAAAATAAAGGTGATTGATTGGTGGCAGAGATATTTGGGCGTGAAAGCAAAAGGGGACCCAATTTTTTGAGCGTATAAAATTCAAGGAAAATAAATAAATAATAATATTATAAAATTTTATTATTATTTTTGGGTTTTATAATCTTAATTCGACCGTAACTTCTTCATATGGTGTCGGAATGACGAACCGTCAGCGGCAGTGTAATCCTATAATTAAGACGGTCATTTTAAGTCCAGTTATGGATACATTTTTATGAGTTATGTCTCAGGTCAACGAAAAACACATATTAATAAAATTAACGTTTTTTTTAAAACGCGTGGAAACCGCGTGACGTGTTGTGTGTTAACCAATCAAAACATCTAACGTATGTACGGTGACATCGTGTATTCATTAATGCACGCTGAATACGGATTTACCTATTCATTTCCTATATAAGAATGAGGTCATGTTTTATCTTCCATATCGATCACTTCTTTGTCACACGACGACGCTCTTGGACGATCGAGAAGTATTCCTCCTCTAACTTCTTTTTCCGAGCTCTGAATTACGATCCGTCAGCGGACACAGGATCGTAGCGACGAGACGAAGCTTCTAAGCCTGGACTTGTTACCTTTCCTTCCGGCCTTCCTTATCTAGCTTCCATCCTAGGAGGCGTTTGTTGGGTTTGGTGAAGGCGGAGGACACCGAAGGACGTCGTCGGATGCGGTGTGATCGGGACCTTTTGAGGTAGGGGTTTACCTTCGTCTCTCTTTTTGGTGCAACATACGGGGTGGGATATTTTTATTTTGTTCCATGGTATGCAGTTGAACTTTAAATAAAGATAATAACCGGATAAATAAGGGTTTGGGGTTTTGTGCTGTTTCTATTGCCTTCCAGTTTCTTTATCTTCTGATTGTGATTTTGGATTGAAAGGCCTTTTCCTACTGAAATTCAAGGTCGTTGGTGGCCTTTGCGTGCGCAATTGATATCTGAATTGTTTGTGGTTGGTTTTGTTAAAACATGGAAAATGGATAAGCACGTAAATACTGGCTGATTAAATGAGAATGAAAACCTTGTGTGATCACCTCGGTTGAACAAAATTGGAATAATGAACATGTTGGTGGTTTGGTTGTTTTGTGGGAAATGTTTTTTTTTCTGGAATGGTGTTGTGATGTGATGCTGGGCAGCGGGGCTGCAACGTTTGGGTGGTGGTCTTATTGGAATGGTTGACTGTGGAAACGTGGAGGTGTGAAATGTTTTGTAAACGATGGGGTTGAAATGGGAAGTGGTTGGTTGTGGAAAATGCCTTTATTTATGAAAATTGTTTTGATTATGAAAAGTGTTTTGAAGTAAAAGTTGTTTTCAAATGCGGAAATGTTTTGTGTGTGGAAAGGGTTTTATTTGTGGAACATTGAAATAAATGAATGATGTAATGTTGTATGGTTGTGATAATCTTTTGTAAATGAAATGGCATGTGGTTGCTTGCGTTTTACCTAACCTTGGTTGTGGATGGCAGGGATATGTTTGTGAAAGGTTTTGTCTGGATGATAGTTGCCCAGTAGTAATAATTTGCTAAACCATTTCATGAAACATGAAAACCTAAATGGGGTTGGGGGATGATTGTTTGGTTGTTGATGCATGATTCGTGGTAGCAGTGTCGAGGCACATGCTCAGTTTCTCTTTTTACGAAGCCATAGGTTGGGCTGTGTGTTTGGTATATGTATATATATAATTGTATCTTTGTGTTTTGTCGCACCACACCCATGTCAAGCACCTTGTGCCGAACACTCCCATTTTATGGGAGAGGGTGTTCCCCCTTAGTCACTAGCTCCTTCCTACTCCTTCTTACATAGGCTATGATGGCTTGAGGTGACCTTACACCCAAGACTCTTCGGGTAGGTCTCGGAGGCTGTGATGGCTTGAGGTGACCTTACACCCAAGACTCTTCGGCCAGGCTTACCGTTCCCAAGAACCTTCGGGATGAGGCCCAGGTGTCTGCGGGTGGGTTAGTGGTTGTGGACCAGGTGTGTGCGGGCGAGATGCGTGGTTGTGAGGCCCAGGTGTGTGCGGGCGGGATGCGTGGTTTGGCCCAGGTGTGTGCGGGCGGGAAGAGTGTGGTAGCGTCAGGACGTTTGCCGTTAGGAAGAGCATCATCTAATTAAGTGGGAAATGGTGCGGGGTACCCAATACTTTTGTTCTATATATATATACTAACCTTTTTTGTGTTACTTGGTGAGTGTGACCAGTGAGGCTGGGTGGATAGTTTTTCCTTGTTAGTTTCTGGTTCTTCTGTTTTCTCACGGGACCTTAGGGTGTCTCCCCACTTGTGCACGAGAGCTTTAGGTTTCCCTACTGAGTATACTTGTATGCTCACCCTACGTTTACTTTCAGGTTTCCAGGAGGACTACCAGGGCCGTGCGGGACCCTACTAGTCGGGCAGTTGGAGTTGTTGCAGTTGTTGTTCTCTTGTTTTATTTGGCATCTTACTTTTGAGCTTCCTTGTACTTGTACCTTGTTATAAAAATTGTTTAAACATGCATGTGGTCTTGGTTTGGGTTTATTTATATACACTTGTTCTTTTCCCTTTTTGGTGGTTGACTTGTCCTATTTCCCGATCCAAAATAATAAAAAGGGTAATGCCTCCCATATTTGTGAAAACTCATACCCTTGGTGCTAGTCGCCAACCCGGGGCCTACTGGAGGCGGGACTCAGGGGTCATTATCTCCCTTTCACCATTGCCAGCTCAGGAGGGGCATCTTTGGTGGGAGGGGGTCGTGACAGAATGGTATCAGAGGCTGATGGTTGAGAGATAGGATGGAGTCTGGAGTTAGGCACAGTGAGGATTGCATGTGATGGTAGGGAAACAGTGTTCGTTAATCTTGGTGTGTGACATAGGCCAGGGAAGACTGGCTAGGACACGGGATTTTAGGGCCCCCCGTGATCCGATGCAAGGACTCTGAGCCTACCGAACGACCAAGTGAGACTATATTGATTGCAGGGTAGAGACCCTAGGGAAGGTACATGCATCATCATGTTTGTGTTTTACTTGATTTGGGTGTTCTGGGAAAGAAATTGAAATAAAATGATTATTAAAACTTTGAGTTTTTTCTTACTACTTGGGCTTAGTCGATCCTTGTTTACCGTACATCTATGGCACTTGGACGTTAACAGAAATGCAGAGGAGTGGGACGCGGACAATTTCACGCAACAGAAGTGGAAACCCCAGCAAGGCGAAAGATCGAGAGAGATGTTTCATGTTTTACTTAAATGCTCTCGTTTATGTTTTGTTTAAATCCAGGAACATCACACTCAATTGTTGAAACTCATTCTCGCCCATGCTTTGGGCCTGGAACTTGTTTTTCATGAGTCTATAATTCTATGTTGTTTCCCGCTTTTCTTTAAATGTACGTGAAGAGCCCTATCATGTGGGGAGGGGAAGACCTAATCCCTAATCGAGACGCATTAATGTGGATGCGATTTAACCCGTGCAGGTGATTCAGTGCCTCCTAAAGCGGATAATATCTCAACATGGGAGAAGGAATTTCTCAAGCCATGTGTCCGGGCAGTGTGTGGGTTGTACGTTGTTGGGTGCAGTGTAAGTTGGAAAAAAACCTAATATATGGGAAAGGAAAAACCTGATCCTTAATCAAGACGCATTAATGAGGATGCGATTAAACCCGTGCAGACGAGTCAGTGCCGCCTAAAGCGGATAGTATCTTGACATAGGAGAGGGAATTCATAACTCATAGAGTTGTTTGTTGGTTCCTTGTCATGATGAGAGCCCTGATAGGTATCTTGTGGAGTGGTTCTTCAGATCCTTTCCTTCTTCTGGGTCAGTTTTTAATTCTCGAGGACGAGAATGTTTTCAGAGGTATCTAATGTAATGGCATGGACCTCTCCGGTCGATTACTTTGTAAAAACGTTTTTTTTTTTGATGTGGTCAATGCGACGAACATCAAAAATAATAATTATTATTATTAATAAATGGTGACGTGTTAATAAATTTTATTTGGGGTTTTGTTATAAGTGTTATACTAAATAATTATAATAATAATGTTGGTTTTTTTTATAGATCTGGTAATAATGATTTAATGAGAATTATGTTTTGAATTAATTGCAATGAGATTTGAGATATAAGGATAAATAAGAGATGTTATTATTTATGATAATTTTGTTTAATAAAATAAAATAATAATAATAATGATAAAGATTTAAAATAGGTGTGTGTCATGTGGGTTTTGATGGGAGGTGATCTTGCATGTTTTTTATGGAGATTCAATCATTATTATTGAAAATAATTATGATAAAAAGAATGGAACTAATGGTGAAAAATCAAGGGAGGGTCCACTTTTTTGGGGAGGAATGAGATTGAAGAGAGAAGATGAAAAATATATTAATAATGATATAAAATAAAAGATATGATGAAATGAAAAAAAAGAGAGAGAGAAGGAAAACAAGGTGGGGCGTTTTGGGCATGGAATGAGGAAGAGAGAGGCGCCACTTTTTGTGGAATAAGGTAAGAAGATTGGATAGAGAATGTGAGAATTTAAGAATTAAATTAAATGATATAATATAATAATGTAATTATTAATTTTGGATGGGAAAACTGAATTTTGACGGTATCTTCCTCATGCGACCTCGGTTTCACGAACCGTCAGCGGCAGTGTGACCCTGACTAAGATACGGAAATTATGAGTCCAATATTGGATGTCTTTTTAGGGTTTTCAGATTGGGTACCCGAAACGCTCATGAATTAATTGAACATGAGGTTTTCCTTTATTATAATAATAAAAATATTTGTATTATATATTTGTTATGTTAATGAGGAGCATGTGGGTGAGGCGCTATACATGGACCTCCCCATGTATATTATAATAATAAATTATATGGATTAAATGAGATAATAAATTAAAGTAAATAAATGGGGAGAATAAAGGGGGTGTATGATGAGGTTAAAGGAGGCGTAAGAGGGTTTTTTTCTTCCCCTTAAATGAATAATATTCATAATAATATTATTATCATAATAGAATAAAAATAAAGGTGATTGATTGGTGGTGGAGATATTTGGGCGTGAAAGAAAAAGGGGACCCAATTTTTTGAGCGTATAAAATTCAAGGAAAATAAATAAATAATAATATTATAAAATTTTATTATTATTTTTGGGTTTTATAATCTTAATTCGACTGTAACTTCTTCATATGGTGTCGGAATGACGAACCGTCAGTGGCAGTGTAATCCTGTAATTAATACGGTCATTTTAAGACCAGTGATGGATACCTTTTTATGAGTTATGTCTCGGGTCAACGAAACACACATATTAATAAAATTAACGTTTTTTATTAAAACGCGTGGAAACCGCGTGACGTGTTGTGTGTTAACCAATCAAAACATGTAACGTATGTACGGTCACATCGTGTATTAATTAATGCACGCTGAATACGGATTTACCTATTCGTTTCCTATATAATAATGAGGTCATGTTTTATCTTCCATGTCGATCGCTTCTTTGTCGTATGACGACGCTCTTGGATGATCGAGAAGTATTCCTCCTCTAACTTCTTTGTCCGAGCTCCGAATTACGATCCGTCAGCGGCCATAGGATCGTAGTGACGAGAAGAAGCTTCTAAGCCTAGACTTGTCACCTTTCCTTCCGGCCTTCCTTCTCCATCTTCCATCCTAGGAGTCGTTTGTCGGGTTTGCCGAAGGCGGAGGACACCGAAGGACGTCGTCGGATGCGACGTGATCGGGACCTTTTGAGGTAGGGGTTTACCTTCGTCTCTATTTTTGGCGCAACATGCGGGGTGGGATATTTTTCTTTTGTTCCATGGGATGCAGTTGAACTTTAAATAAAGATAATAACCGGATGAAAAGGGTTTGGGGTTTTGTGCTGTTTCTATTGCCTTCCAGTTTCTTTATCTTCTGATTGTGATTTTTGATTGAAAGACCTTTGCCTACTGAAAATCAAGGCCGTTGGTGGCCTTTGCGTGCACAATTGATATCTGAATTGTTTGTGGTTGGTTTTGTTAAAACATGGAAAATGGATAAGCACGTAAAGACTGGCTGATTAAATGAGAATGAAAACCTTGTGTGATCACCCCGGTTGAACAAAATTGGAATAATGAACATGTTGGTGGTTTGGTTGTTTTGTGGGAAATGTTTTTTTTTCTGGAATGGTGTTGTGATGTGATGCTGGGCAGCGGGGCTGCGACGTTTGGGTGGTGATCTTATTGGAATGGTTGACGGTGGAAACGTGGAGGTGTGAAATGTTTTGTAAACGATGGGGTTGAAATGGGAAGTGGTTGGTTGTGGAAAATTCCTTTATTTATGAAAAGTGTTTTGATTATGAAAAGTGTTTTGAAGTAAAAGGTGTTTTCAAATACGGAAATGTTTTGTGTGTGGAAAGGGTTTTATGTGTGGAACTTTGAAATAAATGAATGATGGAATGTTGTATGGTTGTGATAATCTTTTGTAAATGAAATGGCATGTGGTTGCTTGCGTTTTACCTAACCTTGGTTGTGGATGGCAGGGATATGTTTGTGAAAGGTTTTTTCTGGATGATAGTTTCCCAGTAGTAATAATTTGTTAAACCATTGCATGAAACATGAAAACCTAAATGGGGTTGGGGGATGATTGTTTGGTTGTTGATGCATGCTTCGTAGTAGTAGTGCCGAGGCACATGCTCAGTTTCTATTTTTAAAAAGCCATAGGTTGGGATGTGTGTTTGGTATATGTATATATATAATTGTATCTTTGTGTATTGTCACACCACACCCATGTCAAGCACCTGGTGCCGAACACTCCCATTTTATGGGAGAGGGTGTTCCCCCTTAGTTACTAGCTCCTTCCTGCTCCTTCTTCCATAGGCTATGATGGCTTGAGGTGACCTTACACCCAAGAATCTTCGTTTAGGTCTCGGAGGCTGTGATGGCTTGAGGTGACCTTACACCCAAGACTCTTCAGGCAGGCTTACCATTCCCAAGAACCTTTGGGATGAGGCCCAGGTGTCTGCTGGCGGGTTAGTGGTTGTGGCCCAGGTGTGTGCGGGCGAGATGTGTGGTTGTGAGGCTCAGGTGTGTGCGGGCGGGATGCGTGGTTTGGCCCAGGTGTGTGCGGACGAGAAGAGTGTGGTAGCGTCAGGACGTTTGCCGTTTGGAAGAGCAGCATCTAATTAAGTGGGAAATGGTGCGGGGTACCCAATACTTTTGTTCTATATATATATACTAAACTTGTTTGTGTTACTTGGTGAGTGTGACCAGTGAGGCTGGGTGGATAGTTTTTTCTTGTTAGTTTCTGGTTCTTCTGTTTTCTCACGGGACCTTAGGGTGTCTCCCCACTTGTGCACGAGAGCTTTAGGTTACCCTACTGAGTATACTTGTATGCTCACCCTATGTTTACTTTCAGGTTTCCAGGAGGACTACCAGGGCCGTGCGGGACCCTACTAGTCGGGCAGTTGGAGTTGTTGCAGTTGTTGTTCTCTTGTTTTCTTTGGCATTTTACTTTTGAGCTTCCTTGTACTTGTACCTTGTTATAAAAATTGTTTAAACATGCATGTGGGCTTGGTTTGGGTTTATTTATATACACTTGTTCTTTTCCCTTTTTGGTGGTTTACTTGTCCTATTTCCCGATCCAAAATAATAAAAAGGGTAATGCCTCCCATATTTGTGAAAACTCATACCCTTGGTGCTAGTCGCCAAACCGGGGCCTACTGGAGGCGGGACTCGGGGGTCATTATCTCCCTTTCACCATTTCCAGCTCAGGAGGGGCATCTTTGGTGGGAGGGGGTCGTGACATTTAACCATTATACAGAAGTTTTAAACATGTTTAAAGTAAGGCGAACCTGAGGTAAGAGAATTCTTAACCCAATGTCCAATCTTTGGGTTAACCTTCTACTTTATTCATTATGTGGTATTAAGATTATTTGTGTGATGAATTAATATTTATATTATTTTTTATTAAGTGTGTTAATAGTAAATAAACATGTCCATTACATTACATTAATTCACACTCAAATTTTATTTGTAAGGGACGTTCATTTTAAAATCCATTTAAATTTCTCTTTACTAATGTTTCGAATGATTATATATATATATATATATATGTAATTGGAGGTTTCTCCTGATTTCATGATACATCATTATCATTATATGTTCCTTGTAAATATTTATGTTGTTTTGAGCCCATTATAGCTCATGATATGTTGGGTTTATCCCATTATATCTCGTGATATGATGGGTGATCACCATTATAGCTCTATAATTCATTAGGTACTCATGAGATGGAATTTGACCAAATGTTTATTCGATGTGTAGGGGTGACTTTAATAGTGATATGGTAAATATGTCCAATTGAAACTAAATTATGTTTCCATACATTTTTGCATGTTTTTATGAAATTGGTTTTATTGGTTTTTATGTTATCACTTGACTAACGATTTCTTTCCATTTTTCCCTTACTGAGATTTTTGTGCTTGTCAAATGTTTTTAAATGTTTTCCACGGGTTATAAGGATGTGTTAGAGAAATAAGGAACACAATTTAAATTTTATGAATATTTTTAAGGAAATTATGTTTTTATATAAGATTTATATTTTGGATAAAGTGGACATTGTTTTAGTGGTATCCTCATGTATGATTTTGGAATGTTATGTATGTTTATGTCATTGTTTCTCTAATACTATAAACATAAAAATATTATAAATGTGTAAAAATTTATTTTATTGAATGAAACCATATATTATGTATTGTTTTAAGGCTGGTTCTTTATAATGATCTACTTTAGAAATTATCATATCATAGGCCCTTCCTTGTTCCCTTGGTGTAGAAGATCATTGATGCTTATTGTCCTTGGTAGTCCCTAATTAGGGAATAAATATTTATAATTCCCAAACAACTTGTATTTGAAGAATTAAATTCTGTTTTGAATATCATTTTTTCCTTTATAGATTATATTCTATTGAATAACCTCTTTGTCTCCCTACTACATTCATAATATTGATGGTCAATCCTTCAACAAATGAAATATTTTCTTATTCCATTAAGAAATTCCCTTCTTAGAGTTTAATCCCTATAACTAACAACATTTTAATTTATATTTCGTACATATTTATAGATTTTAATATTAATAACCTATAATATATTTAATATATTTTTACATAAAATTTATGTTATAATGTCTTAATGATTTTTTCACACTTAAAAGGACATAGCAGTTCCCCGTTATAATAAGAAACTGTAAGTGTAATTACGATATTCATAAATATTGTTATACAGTCATATAATATTCAATGATAACAAAAAATTTATTTTTATTTTCATCTATGATTAATTATAAGAATATGAGGCATTATCTCACGAAGATATCACTTGGTAATCTCTATGATGTGTGATTCTGAGAACAGTCCCACATATAATAATTCTTTATGTTTATGTATCATTGTATGTTCTTATCTATGAGCATGTTTAATGCTTATTAAACAGTAATATTATTACTAATTCATGTTATAACTAATGAACATGTATGAATTGTCATTAACCATTTTGAGACTGTTTATGGTGAAGTTTTGTAGTTTGGTTGCATCATGAATGTTTTGTTATTAATGAATATGTTGCGGAATGATTTGTCCCATCCATATTTATATAAGTTGATATCTCATATCTTTTATTTAAATGGAATAATCACATTAAATTTCATGGGAATGCTATAACGATGAGTTTATTTGATATAATCAAAGAATGTATTATCAAGCATTATAGGTTTGATGACATAGGTATGAAACCAAATTCATGAGATATTAAGATAAATAGATTATATTTGGTGGTGATAATTTGTATATGGTTGTTTTCATTATGATATATCCCCTTCCTTTAGTTGTTCCTTGACCAATTACTGGATTGTAATCATGGACATTAAGAAAACCAACCTATTTCCACTGAGTAAGATCTCTATAGGGTGACACACAATGTGTTTCCTTTGATATCAGTTAAATATTATTTATATTTAATAACTGAAATAAATATTATTCTTGAGACTGACACAGCTGAAATTAGATGTATTTGAATAGACTATTTGCGATGGGATCCCGTCGCAAATAAGCTTTAGCGACGGGGCCAATCACAAATAGCATGTTGCAAAAAAAACGGTGTCCCATATATAATCTTTTGTGAAGGGATCATAACAAATACTATATGTGTCAGGCCCATCGTCACGTCGCAAATACATTTTATAAAAATATATATTGAAACTATATGCGACAGGAGCCCTTCGGAAAAACTAAACAAGGTAACATATATATATATATATAATAAAAATATGATTAATGAAAAAAATAATATTTATATTATTATAATAATAAAAATAATAAAAATATTAAAATTCTCAATATTCTCTAAAAAATATAAAAAAATCATCTATTATTATTATTATTATTAGTAAAACAAAAAAACATTAAAAAAATTTAATACTAAAAAATATATTTAATAAAATTATGATTAATGAAAAAATAATTTAAAATTATTAAAATAAAAAAATTAAAAAATATATATTAAAATTATCAATATTTAAAAAATATAAAAAATCATAAATTATTATTATTATTATTATTAGTAAAATAAACAAATACTAAGAAATATAATACTAATAATAAAAAATAAAATATTAAGAAAATAATTATGAAATATGTGCACCAATATAAATGATAGAAATTGGAAATAGTTCATATTACAAAAAAATATTGAATTAAAATGTTTTTAACTTCAAAACTTCACTGGGGTGTCATCTTCTAGAGGAGGTGGAGGAGCTTTAGGAGATGGTTGAGGAAAATCCATCCCTAAACTACAATTCAGTCAGTGCATGTTCAACACATATTAAATAAAAATTTATGTTCAATGTAATTCTTAATTACATGAATATATAATATTTATTTATCTCTTTTTATTCACATAATAATAAATATTAATTTATTTATGAAATAAATAATTATTTAATTTTGAAATATATAGTTTATTTTTTGTGATAATATTAGTAAATATTTATTTTTATGAGTATGAATAGAATGATTATTTATTTTTCAAATATATAATATTAATTTAATGATTTATTTGATCATTCAATAATTGTTAGTGCGGATGAACGAAAAATATTTTTAAAGTTGATGAATATTTATATATGATATTGTAAAATAAATATTTATCATTATGTAGGTTAGTGAAAACGTAAAAATAAAATAATAATACTATTTTATCACATGGATTGGGGTTCGATTTTTTAATATATTGTTAATGGACTCAGTGAAATTAATTATATATTAAACCCTGATCCTAGGTCTATAAAAAGACTATATTTTCAATCAGAGAAAGGACACATGTTGTGCATACTAATTTCATCTCATCATATCCCTCATTCAATATTCCTCTCAACACCAATAATAAACGTATAAATTTCATCAATCCTGAAATAACATGAATTGATCAGGTTTAGACATGAAGTATGATCAATTAGTCACGCTATAAAATGATAATTGTGGTTGGGAGATTAAAGGATATTGTGTTGATCATCAGTAAGTGGGATCTTTTTTGGGTCCACACTCTATAATGATAATAAACCAAATGGGTTCAAATATTTAATACATTTAATGAAGAATGATCTCGTTGGGAATGTTATATTTTTTTCTTTTGATTAAATTAGATTAGAATTTGTGTTTGAACTAAGGTTGTTCTTTACAGGAAAAGAAGTTCGGTTTGTGATTTTTTTTCAATATACTTTGGGTTTATTATGTTTTGTGTTTGTTATTATAATCCCTTTCATGGAAGATCAAAGAGATTGTATGAAAAAGGGTCTTATAGTTTTATTTGAAAGCAGTATTGAAGGTTGTTCCCTTTTCCAGTGTTTTCCAAAATTTTGGGGCTGAAAATCAGAAAATTGATAAACATGTTTTTGGAAATGGAAGGTGTGCGGAGGATTTGAATTGTGCGCAAAATATTGTTTTTCACAGAAGACTGAATTTGTCTTTGGAACTTGCGTGCAAGACATGTTTTAGGTTCAGAATGTCGAAAAATGGAAAATTCATGGAGTGCGTGGAAGATGATGTTGCGTGAAAACATTTGTGCTCATAATGAGATGTCAAAAGGAGTTTTTCAAGCACATGAAGAATCCTGTGTGCATCGGAAAAAATGTGTTGGTATCTTGCATGAAGATTCATAAAGGGCCTATAAATTTGCAGCTACCCCCAATAAAGACTTAAGAATTTTATCGATTGAAAATATGGTAGCTCAGCCATGTGAAAGATTTGTGCACGAAAGATTTCAAGAGAGTAAATCTTGAATGCATGGTGTTCCTTTAGTTTGTAAGGACCGAGTGAACCCTTAGGTGTAGTTTCATGAATGATAAGGGTTGCGCATAAAGTAGGTGTTGCATGAAATTCATCTTTCGCGATAATTCCCAAATCTTGCATGCTAGTTAGGGTATTGCGCGCAATTGTGGTGTTATGCTTCTGACATGCTTCAAATTATCTGGTTCAGCGGTTCAGTGATTTCAAGTGCATCAATTCAGGACTTCTATGAAAGTAGTGTCTCATGATGAATATAGACAAATACTTCAACTCAAATCTATTGATGAGAACTTAAAGTCAATGAACTGAGTTTGACTTCTCTTAAGGCAGTGAGATTGGGGGAGATGACCGAGGTGATATGAGAGATCTATTGATAATTCCATAAAGCTTTGTAAATGCAATGTTCCTAGCACAGATTGTATGTGACCGAAACTTTTAAACCATAAAATAGTAATGATTAGTGGATTCTGGTACATCTGGCACACTGTCGGCGTATGCTTTTTGGACATTTCCCTTTGTGGTGAACCAAGTAAAATTGTTGTTCCATATCTTTGATTTCATTTGTATGATAGATTTAATATGTTTTTACCAATGTGGGAACAATATCCACAACTTTAAAAAGGAAAGGTTGACACCCTGAGTCACCCCTCCCCTCTTAGTGTGTTCTGGGGTCCCTTAATTTTATGTGCAAAGTACACTCTCTTGGTACTGGGAAAAATGATTTTTTATTATTCATTTGAAAAAAAGTGATATTTATAGTGATCAATTCATGTACATTACAAAAAATATATTGAATCTGAAAAAATGAGAGTGGGATATATGCCTAATAGGATCTTTCACTATGTTTAAGACCATAACCTTTTATCACATTTTTCACATTCAAATTATAATTTTTTCTTGTTTGGTAATTATTTAAATATTTAAATATAATTTTTCATTTAAAAAAATTACTTATTAAAATATGATATTCATGTTCTCTTCTTCATCTATTTATTTATCAAAAATTTAATCTATATCTAATTAAATTTAAACAATGATCATTCAAAGAACCCATCAAAAGTTATGATAAATTAGGTCAGAAAACACAGGATTTCATATTTTGTAGTGAGTGTACACATCGTATATCCAAGTTCATTTCACAAGAATGTGGAGTGAATTAATTCTCTATATCATGAACTAAATACAATTTAGAGAATTAAGTGCTTTATATTGTAACCATGTCGAGAAATAAAATAACATCTAAAAATACACATCGTGTAACTTGGTTACATGTTGTGTTTCCCAAAAATTTTCATGGGGGAAAAAAATTAGTCAAATATACATTGAATAAAAATTTCATGACACATAGGTATTGAAAATCATGTAATGAGTACATTATAAGGAGTATACTATCCATACACACCATGTATGCCACACATTTCTGTGTAGTAATACACACTGAGTCCCTAGGCATGTATCACAAACATATAGTGATAATGATACATGGTATGTAGTTGGATGTACATACCATATACCCTACCTAGTTGTGTAGAAAATTAAAATTAAATATATTATTCCTTTAAACCTCTATAGTATGTGTTTTTTCTTCATTTATATAATTTTGCAGTCCATGTGAGAGGTATATATATATATATATATATTAAATTCTTAATTTGTTTCTTTGTAATTTTCTGAAATACATACCATGTATAGTCCTAGTACATCGACTACTCCATAAAAATTAAAAGAATTATACAAAATATCAATTAAAATTTATTCTATGCATCATTTATTAAATCATACACACCATGTAAAAATGATACAAAATGTGTATGTTATATGATGCATAAATATATAGTATATTATCTCAATAAATGCTGAGTAGTTAAAACATTTACTCACTGAGTTTTTCCCATGTATAAAATGTGTACTTATTTTATAAAAGTTTAAATAATTGTTTTTATATAATTTATACAGAATCACAGTGGATTAGTATCTACAAGATATATTATATTAAAATTAATATAAATTTAATTAATTGATTATTAAGAAAATTAATAGAATTAATTAACATGTGATTATATTAATAAAATAATGAATCAAAATAAATTTTATCCATTTGTTTTATATTTTCATCCACGACACTAATGGATGATCATGAGATTTTAATGGTCTTTGTATGTGTATAGTTTATTTTAATTTAATTATTTCATTATTTTTTGTAATTATTTTATTAAATTAAATTGATTTCATGTAATTCTTCCCACTACCTTTATTATCTATAGGATATTATACCCACATATTCTTCTATGTAAGACTGATTTTTTGTTCCCTTCACTTGAAAGTGATGTAAATCCATCTTAATGATGTAACTCCCTGGAAGATGGATCTAGTTTACGGTGGAGCCAAGGTGAAACAAAACCATGATGATAAACAAGAAAAAATGTGTAATGATGGAAACTTACGATAAGAATGGCTTAATTTGTTTCCATTAGGGTTATTAGTTTCTTTGCAACTGAATAAATAAACATTTAATTAATAATCATGATTTCATTGTGAATTATTTATTTATTTTACTGTCATATGTATGATTTATTTTATGGATTCAAGATAATGATCATACCAATAAATATATTAATATGAAATGATTGAATTAAAATAAATTTTTTATGCATAAAAATTGTATCAATACATGGTTAATAATTTAAGTAAAATATAATTAATATTATCATATAATGTAGAAGATAAAATAAAAAAAAGTAAACATATATAAAAAACACCAAATGATATTTTAAGTTAGACAAAGTCTATAGTTACATGAGTAACAATGAAACTATATTATTAAGTGTTTAAATACCCATAGTGTAGACACATAGTTTTTTAGAGGAGTTACCATAAGGGTTTGGGGTTTAGTTATAAAACATGTATTGAATTTAAGGGCCATAGTATATTCATTAAAAATTTGGACGAAGGTATTAAAGAAATATGAATAAGGATTTTAGGATTAGTGATTCCACTTAACAGAATAAGGAACTGAAACTATAGTTGGAAATATATCCTACCTAAACACCTTATTATGGTTTGATGGAAATATTATGGATCATAATAAGGGAAATATTGATCCTCATCCCAATAATTTCGAATTTAAGGGATATTTAGAGTTTAATGATGAGGTTCGTTGGGTTGTGATAAAATATTAGGATATATAATAAAGTAATTATATTGATTTGTCTCACCTATATTGTAATGGTATAAATTAATAATAATGAGTTTCAACTATTTTAAACAATGGAAATAAAACCCATGAAAACACTATGACTATTCCTTAACTTTAGGGATGTCCTCACAGGAACATATTTCCTAGATTGGAATAGTATTTTTTAGACAGATTTAATATCTAATATTTTTTACTATTTTTCAGAATTCCTTACACCCAATCATCTTCCCACCAAACAAAGGTAAAAATATTTCCTACATAATAAATATGGAGAGTTATTCCTCCATGGTATCTTATCTTATATCACTTCATTAGAATACATACAAGCTTAAAGATAAATGTGATTCTCCTTGAACTATTTTGGTATAATTTGAAAGGGGTTATTATCTTTTATTAATTTATTCATTTATTAAAGTATATTATTTATAGATACGCTACAATTTGGA
Organism: Viscum album; assembly: GCA_963277665.1. Taxonomy (NCBI): domain Eukaryota; kingdom Viridiplantae; phylum Streptophyta; class Magnoliopsida; order Santalales; family Viscaceae; genus Viscum; species Viscum album. The sequence goes on along the minus strand of OY728153.1, from coordinate 1,462,375,323 downwards.
TAAAATATTATCTATGAATCACATATTATCATCCTTATCATCAAGGTTCTCTTCATTCATCCATGAGAGGATAAATTCTATGGAGAAACCACTTGTAAATAATTTTTTATATATAACACACACAAAAATAAGTTTTGGTGGGAACTTATTTCCTAACTCCTTATGGTGATAAAAATTAAACACAAGGTAGTAATTACCAATTATTATAATTCATATGGTTTCCTTATAATTTCATTTAAAGAGAAAAATGATTTAATCGGAGGGTAATGAATAGGTGGCTATTTACATCTCGTGTAGATTGAAATAGTTATTGGAATAATTTCTATTAATTAAAGTAGCAGAAATTAAAATATTTTGGAACATTCATCATTGAATATAACTTTTCCACTATACTACATAGGTAATAAAATCAATACGTTTTATATCTATTGTCATTCAATAATTAAAACTGATCATAAATATTATTAGAAGTATAGTAAATTCCCTCATAAACTAAGAAATGGTGATTCCTATCTCAGTTGTGATAAGACATAACTTCAAAATTTCCATAATGGATTGATTCTTGTTTGTAACATGTATTACCAAAACTTTTATCACATTGTCCGACTAGGAAAAATGAGGCATTAGTTAACATATGTAATAAATGTTTTTATTATAAAATATACTAAAATAGGGTTTCAAAAACTCTTTAGTAATATATTTCTATTACAATAATTTATAAATATAATACTATAATAATATTATGTGATTTTGGAAAGATAATTATTTATTTAATAAAATGGAAATTAGTTTACTATTTTGTACCTAGTAAGGTTTTCCAGTTTTTGTAAGGCTAATTTACTAGGATAATTAAGAAAATTCACATCATTAAATTATATAAATTAACCTTTATAAATAGTGCTACAACACAAAATAATTTATTGTAAGTTCAAAAATTCCACATGAACTATTATATAACTTGTGGTAAATTCAAATACATCATATTCCAATAAAATTATAGAAATGACCAGTGAAGTAAAATAGTTTATATGGTAAAGATAGTGGAACCATTAAGATGAATTTTCAGAGAACTTATTATATAAGTAATAATTGATAATATACGTGAAGTAATGGTATTTCCAAGTATAATTTTACTTATATAGAAAAATGTGGTGATGGTAGTAAAAGGAAGATCAATGATGAGTCTGATATATATTGACGATCTTTAATAATTTATTCCATAACTTTTATTAAAAATAAAATCTTAAAAACTAACCAAATTATAACTATACTTAATAATTTATATCATATAAATTTTGATATGGGGAGAACAAATCAAAACATAACAATAATATTTTGTTGAAAACCATTTGCTAAAAGCTGTCATTATCTATAAACAACCATGAATATATTAGTGTAATTCAATCAATAATCTTATAGCCTCCAAGTATATTTAAATATAGTAAATACCAGCTACATTTCCATTAATAAATCCAATATTATTATGGATTATTATAGAATTCTAATAATTTATTGGTTAAGGAACATTATACGCATGATTTGGCATTGTAATTATGGATTCCACTTAGCACGGTTGGCTGATTTTTGACCACACAATCCTTTTTACACATATTATGGATTGATTCTTAAAAATAAATATCCATTAATAAAATACAAGTATCATAAAGGCCTAGTTTAATTGGAAGTGTACGTTCATGATACATAAATGTAAACTAAAACATGGAATCCATATTTTATTCTCCATAGTGTGCTCTTAAGAAAATATTTAAGCACCTCAAACTGTATAGGATAACCTAGGTAATACATAAAAAAGTGGTTAGCTAAAAATATCTACATGGGAATAAACATGATAAGGAAACATAACATGTGAATCAAATGTATAACATGATATCATTCTATATATGTCTCATGAATAATCACAAGGAATTATGACGTAAAGAACATGGAATCATAAGATCCTAGTAGAATTGGAAATTTTGATGTAACACAATAACATGACATATACATGAGTCAAGGATAACTGCATATTATACATTACAAATGGGATATATTCCAATAACATATTAGGTTTACTCCATAATCATATACACGACATCTCATGAGACTATAACATTACCCAATGCATTCGATTTCTATCTTGTCACACCCATAAAAACTTGTTCATGACCTATGTGTTCTATATAAAAGAAATTAATCATAATAAATAACATAATAATTACCCATGGATGGAAAATGGGTCATATAATCTTTCTTTATTTCATATTAAAAGGAAATTTGACAATGAAGGTATTTGAAAAACTATCATAAGGAATGTATAACCCATCAAACGAATGGAAAATTATATAAGTATATATGTGAGAGACATATATACAAAATTTAGAATCTATCCATTACTTTAATGGTTGTTTCCATTTACAAAATTAATTAAAAAAACTAAAAATATTCTTTATTAAAATAACATTTTCATTATTAGCAACATCAAAAGATTTCATCATACATATAAAATAATTTTGAAAGATTACATTGAACATTTCGTAAGGAAAATATCATTTATATTTGGAAAAACATATTTAAAATCATAAATATTATCAAAAATTGAATAATTATTTTCCAAATAACCTTTAAAACATTAATATTAATCATTAACACTATAAGCGTTCATGATGTTGGATGAGTTCCATTCATCCTGAATACATTGAAAAAAGTTATTTGTTTCACATTTTTTATAGATATTGAAAAACATAAATTTTTTAGAAAATTATGGGAATATTCCTACTAAAATATGTTTAAAAAATATAGTTATAGTTAAAATTTACTTTAAAAAACATAGTAAAAAAATTGAACACATTTTTAGAAAACATTTATATGGAAGAAAAATGTTTTTGACTGAAAAGCTAAATGTAGTTAGATTTTCTTAAAAACATTTTTTCTAAATAATTTTAAGTTTTAAATATGGTGAAGTAATAAAATTACATGAAAACATAATTAATAAATAGGGGACAATAAAATGGAATGGTCTTATTCAACACAGATAAAATAATTTCATTCAATGGAAATTCATGCATAAATAATCCCAATTGAAATTAGATTGAAAAATAAAAACTTACCTCTCTAGTAGCTATTGAATCATAAAGTCCCATAAATTAAGTAGGTGAAGTTTAATTTAAGATCTAGTGATGTAGGAATGATTAATGGTATATAATTTAAATATTTTTTATATAAAAAATTCAAAAATAAATTAGGTGCATAAAAGAATATGCGTCTCAATGAAAGAAGTTTGAGACAAAACCCTTACAATATTCTTTTCATTGTTGTGGGAGTTAATCAGTGTAGTTATTATATTTAAAACATTATATCCAAATAAATAAAATTATAAATACAACATAAAACAATAAAAATTCATTTAACCAACAATTTTGGTATAATATAATCAAAGAATCAGTTATATAACCCAATGAATGGAAATTGAGTTGAGAAACCCCTTACCACACATTTCCCTTTAGTTAAAAATTATGTAACCAAATGTATATTAGTTTAGAACGTGTTATTAACTAATAATATGGAATATTAATATTTATAGTACTATATAGTATCATTTTATAACATCTTTTTACTCATTCATTAATATTCATTCTTTATCATTGTTATTACAGGTGTTAATTGCCTTTCTTTCTCAAGAATTTATTATTTTCATGTTTCAGAATATTGTACATATTTTATAGTTAAAAAATATTAATAATTACATTAATGTTATAAATATAATTTTTTTCTTATATACATCATTATAATCATTTTTATATTTTTAACATAGAGAATGAATTTCATCGCTTCATGGAGACTGTAGGTTGTACATACACAAGAGCATCGTAATAATTTCCTTAATGAATGAGCTAGTAAGGAATTTAATAGTATATTAGTTTTTAAAAAATAAATAGAATTACATATATATATTTCATATATTCATTTAATTTATTATTTATTACATTTCAATTTAAAGAGTATCTGAAAAAATAACATCCCTTCATGAGGTGGTAGCTCATCACACACATGATCAAAGTTATATTATTTCATAAGAAATGGAATGTAAGAAGGTATATATGGTATTATAATTTCAGTTGTATATTTTGATTATAAATTTCATATATATACATTAAATACATCACTATATTTAGCTATGACATGTGGTTATGGAAAAAGAATTATATCTGTTTGTGAGGTGGTTGTCTGTCGTACACACGATCAATTGTGTTATTTCCCTTATGAGAGAGGAGTAGAATGTTGCAGGTAATTATATTATCATAAAACATCTCAGTATATTTATGATACCGAGTTTTTTATATATTAATTTTTTAATAATTAATTAAGGATTTGGAAGAAAAAATAAAATAAAAAACACGGTTATGGGCATTACCTCTTATTCGGAAAAATTATATAGTTTTATATAAAAAACATTTTAGGCAAGATTTATGATCTAGAAAATTATTATAATATTATTTTATGGAATTAGGGGAGTTTTTTTTCATATCTTGGCTGAACCAAGTGGTTTTGGTAGTGTGAAATGGAGAGGAGATAGAGAGTCCTTTTATTAGTGGGGGAGAGTACACACATCATATTTCTAAAAAGAATCTATTACACACACCTTTTTCTCAAGAAAAAAAATAAAATATATACCTTTAAAACATATAACATATAATATCTAAATACATTTATAAAATATCAATTAGAAATGTTTTGTGTAATTTTGAAATCTTATCTTTTAAGTTTAACCCCCGGTAAACCTCTTTTTACCTTTATAAGGGTAAAAATATTTTATTGTTTTTACTATTTATTAGGGTTAAAAATTAGGTTTTCTTATTAGATAATATAAATTATTTTGATTTCAAATTTTTCATTAATTTTTAAAAATTAGACTCATATAATTGGAATAATTTAATTTAAATTTAAATTCGTAATTGTGTGGAAAAAAAATGCTTTCCAAAAGAAAAACATTCAAAAGATAAAATGTTATTTTTAAATCATATCGGAAATTGATTCCAATGGACAAATTAGGATTACTAAATATTAACCTAATGACACCTCAAAAAAAATTTCTTTTTTCATGTGAATTTTTAAAAAAAATGTCATTTTTAAATAAAAATAATTATTTTTCACTATTCATTAAAAAACAAAACATTTCAAAACAAGTCCCAATAAATATCCTTACAAATATTTTTATATTATTATTTAAAAATATAAGATAATTGTTTTAAATAAATTTTAAAATTTTTATTTTTAAATTGTGTTCCCAAAGTGTGACTAAAAAACCTTTTAGAACAATACATTTTTTCAAAAAACATTTATTTTCCTTTAAAATGATTCTTATTATATTTAAGATCTATAGATAATCATTAAATTTATTTTTTACATTTTAAACAAAAAATTTCATACTATATTTATTCATATTAGTTAAATTAAATTTAGTTTCTAGGTTATTATGGTTCATTTATATTTGGGGTTGTGTGTTCCACAAGCTATCAAAGCGATTGAATTAATCTAACAAAATATATCACAAAGTCTTAGGTTTTTAAATTCTCTTATAATATTCGTGTTTAATGTCATATACACTATAAAAAATGGTGTTCCAATTTTAAAACCAATTGTTGTTACATTCTAACCCTTAAATAATTCGCATCCTCAAAATTTAATCATGATCTTAGAAATCTAGGTTTTGAAAATTTATTTGTTGAAAACCCAACATCATAAAACAGTTTAATAAAACATTTTATTTATAAATGAAAAGTTAAATATGAAATTATTAACATATTTAGGTTTCCACATATGGGAAAATTTGTGATAATTGAATATATTCATATGGAATAATAATGTAAATAATTACAGAGTGTGATATAGATCCTTGATCATAATAAAGTGAATAATTAATAGAATGTTAAAAACCTAAAAACCATAAATCTGTGATGATTAAAGATACCATTTTAATTATAAAAAATGAACGTACTAGGAAATGTTTTTGTTTCAATATCCTTTTACCAAGATTTAAGGGATAAAATCAGCTTACAGAATAAGAACATGAGAGAATGATCTTACTTGAGAAGCATAATTTCATCTCATTATAATTTCTACTACATTTTCCTATTTTCTCTAAGTGATGAGAATTTAGGATTGAGTTTTTCGGCATGGATCACTATAATAAAACTCGAGAAAAACATGAAATCCAAAAATTAAATATAATCCTTTCATCTTATTATTACTAAAACAGAAATGGTTAAAATAAGTATTCTTATATAGTTTATTGATATATAATACCTCATTAGTAACTCCCAAAGTTCAACATAATCCATTTTATATGTTTCTATCCTTAAAAAAATGATCATAAACCTCCAAAAATATAATATAATTATTCCAAAATAATCCTTTATGTTAAACCAAAAGGCTATATATTGTTCAACTAAATAAAATTCCTCTAGAAATATTATTAGTTACCTCATAATAACTTTACTTGAAACCAAAAAGGTGTGTCTATGAATTTGGACTTATGATAAATGTTAAAATCATAAACCCATGACAGTATCCATTACTCTTAATTTAATCTTACATGAATACATATATTCTTCACATATTAACAAAACACTGTTTCAATATTCTTTCAACCAAAATAACTATGGTAAAAATACTTTTATTGAATAATTATTGAATAATTATAATAAAATACTTCAACCCTTTACAAAAATGATTTTTTATAACATACTTCCTTACCTGGAATAGGTTAAAACCCTTAGTTTATATCATTGACATAGATAATTCCCATGTTCGCCACATATAATACATCATATTCTATTCCAATTTCTTTCTTTATAACCTCAATTTCTACATAAAAAACATATTCATCTCCTTTAACATGTTATTCTATCTTATTCTTCCCACCATCGTTACTTGTAGAATGTTCATATATGTTCATTACCAAAAAAATGTTAAAAAAGCTATCCTCCTCTTATTTTACCTATTTTGAATTTCATTGATGTTCATGTGGCTAATTATATATCATGACACACGATTAGGTTTAATCACAACATCATTCAATCTAGTAATCATCCCCTTTGGTTTCTCCTCAACGAATTGTATATCATTTTAACATAGTTCCTTATGGTCATCTCCATTGAATAAACCCATATATCATAGTGTAAGAAATAATATTCATACTGGGAAAATACATAATAATGAAACTTTATTTATAAAATATCAAAATTATGAACCCTTATTTTCAATCAACATGACAATATGATTAATCTAGGTCATCTAAGGTAATCATATTTTCAAATCTCTCATGATGTTTCATAATGAGTTTATGAATTTCCATAGAATATCCCATAGGAGTTTCAATCCAAGTTTACAATGAGTCCCGTTATCATGTACTAGAAAACATTGTTTTCAAGACCTATGTGCCTTTTTGGATTTATTACACCAAGTTACAAATGTTCCAGAAGAATATCCACTTGTAGTATCCAGCTAAGGATTTAATTTTTTGAAAACATCTCTCTCTATACTTTATCGAGATTCTAAGTTATTTTTCAATACATGTTTTTTTATGGTTGGGGCCGAAGCCTCATTTATTATTAAATCAAATCAAAGACCTCTTTAACTGGGTAGAGGGAGACCCATTACATAGCCCGAAGGCCCAGTGGGAATTTAGCCTGTTACATGACCCGTAGGCTCATTTTTTTGGCCCAAAGCCCATTCTGTGAATAGTACTGCTACAATACCCACACTGCTACATTACTGCACAGTACACACAGCTGCTACAGTACTCTACCGCCGCTATAGTGACCTGCCGCCGCTATAGTGCCCGTCGTTGCTACAGTGTCGCCGCTCCTACAGTACGCTACAGTACTGCTACTGTATCCTATGCCCAATGGGATTTGAACCCCCATTTTCCATGTAGAATAAAGGGGTGCTTACCCCCATTTTTCAATACATGTTTTTATCTTTATAGTAATACTTGGACCTAAACCGAGGTATATCACTAAGGTTTTATTATCCGCATTTCCAATGGTTAACTAAGTCATTCTTATGATACCATATATGAAAAAAAATCCTTTTCACACATATTATTACATGATTATTAACCATAATTATCCATTAGTACAATATAAATATCATAAATACCTGGTGTATTTGGAAGTCTAGGTTCATAATACATTAAATAAAACTAAAACATGGAATCCTTATTCTATTCTCCATATTGAGCTCATATAATTCATTTGATATCCTAAAATAACATAGGATATCCTAGGGAAAAGCTAATGAAATGGGTGAGCTCAAAATATCAGTATGGTAATAAACATGATGAGGAAACATAATATGTGATTCAAAGGTGTAACATGATATCATAAAATAAAATACCATCGGCAATCACAAGGAAGTATAATATATAGAATGTGGTATCGTAATATCGTGGTATCATGTGAAATATTGGATAAACACAAAAACACAACATAAATATGAGTTATGGATAACATCCTAGACTATATCACATGGTGTACAGACTCCCATAAGAGATTTTTTTTATTCCCTGATCTCATAAATTGCATATCATGAGGCTATAACATTTCCCAATTCATTGTAATGATATTGGGTGCACGCATCATCACAATTTCATGATCTATGTATGACAAATTAATGGAATTAATCATAATGAATAACATAAGAATTACCCATGGAATGAAACTAGGTTCCATAATATTGTTACATATCAAATTCAAAGTAAATTTCATATTGATTTCATTTGATAAATGATCATAATTCATATATTACCTCATCAAAATAAAGGGACAATAAAATAGGCATATATTCGATAGACATATATACATAATTTGGACTAAATACATACCATTAGTGGTTTGATTTATTTATGAAAATAAATTTAAAAATTAAAAAAATTGAGAACAATACCCTTATCACTTTGAGTAACATTAAAGGATATCAACTTATAGGGAAAATAATATAGATTTACCACTTTAGACATTTGTTTCAGAAAATATCCTTTCCATTATAAAAACAATTATATAAAATCTAAAAAATTCTCAAAATTCCAGAATTTTTTTTGAAAATAACCTTTGAAACATAATTTGGATAATTTAAAAAATTTAGTGTTCATAATGGTGGAATATTTCCATTCATGGAGAATGTATTAAAAATGAATAATTCATTTCACATTTTAGTATACAAATTAGAAAATTACATTCTTTAGAAAAACACAAGAAAAATCCTCTAAAAGTATTTCTTAAAATTCAAATTATGGATAAAAGAAATAAAAATAATTATAAAAATATTTCTGATTTTTTTTAGAAAACATATATTTAGATGATAAATGACTTTCGACAAAAGATAAAAATGAAGTCGAAGTTTATTAAAAATATTTTATAAATAATTATTAGTACCAAACATTGGTAAAATGTAATATTATATGCAAAAAACATTAATATATATTGAATAATAAATGGAATTGTTTTTATTAAAAAAATTATCATATAATTTCCTTTAATGAAAATTCAATCATTGGAAATCTGGATTAAAATTTCATTGAAACATAAACTGTTGCCACTTTGTTAACATTTGAGTCATAAATTCTCAAGAATTAAGTAGATGAATTATTAATTTATATCTCATGATTTAGGAATTATTCTTGATATATTATTTAAATAGCTTGTATATAAACCATTCCTATGATATTAGGTACATAAAAGATCATGTGTCTCAACGAAGGAAGTTTGAGATGAAACCCTTACAATATTTCATTGTTAATGTGATAGTTAATAAATATAGTGGTTATGAGAAAAAAAATTAGATCCAAAAAAAGTCATGTAGAAATAAAACATATATCAATGAATATTAATTTCAATTTTTTGGAATTATATAATCCATGAAGAGGTTATATAACCCAATGAATGGAAATTGAGTTAAGAAACCATTTACTTTGTGCTTCTTTTTAGTTGGTCAATATTAAATATCCATTATAGTGGTTTAAATAATGATAATATCTAATACAATAACCATATTAATATTTATAATATAATATATGATCCTTTTATATCAAATTATTACTAGTTCATTAATATTATTTCATTATCACTATTGTTTCAGGTGTTAGATTCTTGGTTTTCTCATGCATATTTAATCATGAAATTTATAGATATTGAACATAGGTTATTATAAAAAAATATAATAATGAAATTAATTTTATAAATATGAATTTTTAATTATGTTCATCTTTATAATCATAATTTAATTTTTAACATGGAGAATGAATCGCATCGCTTCATGGAGACCAGAGTTCATGCATAAGCACGAGCGACGTTAACATTTCTTTAATTGTCGAAAGGGTAAATAATTTAATGGTATATTAACATTATAGAATCAATATTATGTCATATATATCAAATATATTCATTAAATTCATCATTTTATACCTTCTATGTAATGAGTATGGAAAAAATCATACTACTTCGTGAGGTAGAAATTTTTTGTGCACATGAGCGATATTCCTATGTTTTCATTGTAATGGAATGAAATAAGGTATATATGAAATTATAATTCCAATAATATAATTAAATTATATAAATTATATAAATATATCATTATATCATGTTGTTAGAAGCTATTATTGAAAAAAAATGTCATTTCATGAGATGGTAGCACACCGTACACACGATCAACAGTTACGTTTCCCATGTGAGGGAGGAGGATATGGTTGTAGGTCATTATCATAACATAAAAAATATAATTATTTAGATGATTCTAATTTTATTATATCATCCAGTTTTAGAATCTTATATAGTATGTGGAAGAATAAATAAAATAAAAAACTCAGTTATAGAAACCACATATTCTTCATTAAACTCCTTGATATTAGCACCAAAAATATATTTTAATTTGGCTTCATGGTCAAGAAAATGAATTAATAAAGTGGGGTATTTAATGAAGATATTTATTTGTGAAGCTATTGTTGAAAAAAATTAGTATTAGATGTTTTTAAAGGAAATGAGAGGGGGGTTCCCTTTTATATGTGGGGGAGATGACACAAATGGAATTTTTTAAAATATAAAATTACACAAACGTTTTAATCATTCCACAAGATCAGAAATTTTACATTTTAAACATTAAAGGAATTGAAAAATAAATATTTCCATAAAATATGAATTATATATATTCTGGGTCATTTTTAACCGTTATTTTTATGTTTAACCATCGGTAAACCCGTCTTTACCTTAACAATGGTAAATAATTTTTATTATTTTCACTACTCATTATTATAAAAAAATTTACTTATTATATAATATTTTTTAAATTTATTTCAAATATAGAATCCATTTTCCTAAATTCAACTCACAGAACCGGTATAATTAACTTTAAAATTAAACCAATAGTTGTGTCAAAAAAACGGATTTCCAAAAGAAAAACATTCCAATGTTTAAATTTATTTTATAATAAAGTTGAATATAAAATTGATTCCAATTACCTAATTTGGAAAAATAAATATAAAATAAATATAATTTTACTTATAAAAAAACTAAAATAAATTGTTCCTTATAAATTTTATAAAACAAAAGTCTATTTTCAATAAAAATCATTATTTTTTACTATTCATTTAAAATGAAACTTTTTAAAAAAGTAAAAAAATTCCACTCTAGCTTATTTTGATAAAATTATTAAAAAATAAAATTCATTTTTTCAATGAAATTTTTTGAAAGTGGTAAAAAATAATTTTAAATTATATCTACAAAGCGTGACTAAACAACATTTTAGAAAAATAATTTTCAATAAAAACAATTATTTTTCTTTCAACTGATTATTATTATATTTCTAATTAATATATAATCATTAAATGTATTTTTTAAATGTGTAAACCATACGATTTTTATACTATATTTAGCCCTATTCATGTGTTCCAATTTTTTGGATTGATTATTATGGATTATTTAGATTTGGGGTTGTGTATTCCACAAGCCATTAATGTGATAGAATTCATTTAAAATAAAATATAACCTAACATCAAAGGGTGTTACAATATCTTATAAGTTTTTTTATTCTTTTAATATACCCTATTTTACAATATTTTCCTCTTTTAAGTTCTTTGGGTGTAAATAGATTACTTTCAAAGATACATACTATGTCGAATTCGTAAATAATGATTATTTATGTTCCCCATAATGGGTGATTAATATTTTATTCATTATTAGTAAATAATTCCATAAATAATTTTTAAGTGAAAACATTCTAAGATTTAAATTTTTGAATGAATTCTAGTAATGTATTTTTTGTATAATGATTTAGTGACTCCATTTTTTGAATGATTATGATACTTGAATCTATTATTGAGTATTCAAGAGAAATGAGACAATGATGGTTCAATAAAGAACCAATAAAGTATGATTGAATGTTTAATGTTTTACTCTATGAAAAAAATGTATTCATCATCTTCGTCACTAAAATCATTTTTAATTCTAATTGTCAAAGCATACTTATGTATTTATCATATTGGGATATTGTTTGTCATGTCCACCTAATTTAATGAAACCATACAAAATAATTCTATATGATGTGTCCAAAAGGACACCCTATGGTATATATCTTTGATTTATAACTATAAAGGGTCACTAGAATCGATAATTTAAAATAATATATATATATTACATAAATTAATTTATGGATAAGTCATAAATATTAATCATATAAAATTCATTTGGAAAAAAGGTGATCAATATGTCTCTTACATGTTAGTGTGACCACTATATGTTTTCAGAATAGACATATTGATAACATATATAAAACATTTATGTTACTAGTTAGTTAAGAGTAGAAAATTCTTTTCTCCATAAATTAATTAAATTATCAACCATGTACTAGGAATATGATATATTAAAATATATCCATCAGTTTTCTAAATCTAGTCATAGTAAATATATTTTCACATTATTGAAAAATTAAAATTTGAAACAATTGAAGACTAATTTTTTGGCATATAATATTTCCACTAAAACATATATGGGAATAGGAATATATTATTGAAATTATAATAATTTCAAAAAGATTAAGTCCTAGTAAATTATGTAAAATTCCATGATATGTACGAATGTTGGAAATCACTGATGTGTGCTGCATAATATGGGAATATCAAATGAATCAAACATAACCACACTAAAATATAGTCTGAAATATATGAATGTACTAGGAAAAGTAAAATTGGAATATTTCTATATATTTAGAGGATTGGGATTACTAGTAATCATGTGAATTGACCATTTTTTTGTTTAGCTCACTTTTATTGACTATTATTTCAAGGATAAGGCAATGTGTATAAAAACTTGTTACATCAAGTGGTTACAATGACCATAATATTTGAGTATGTTGTATCTTGTAATGTAATTAAATATGTTGTTCAGAAACGTCATGTTCCTATTTTAGGTTATACTACACCAAAAAATTTAATTAAATAAAGGTAGAAGCATAAAAGGCAATAAGGGGTACTGACTTAGGGGGCGAAAATAATGAAGTCCTAGGGAATGACCTAAAACAATGCTCGCACACTCCAAGGGCAAGGATCCCAAGCTGGAGATGGAGACAAAATAATTATCATGGGGAAATTAGGATACAAGGAAGTCTACCACTTTGTTTCCCTCATGCCATGTATGAAGTAATCTAGTCTGTTATCCCTGAGAAGTTTGCAGTGTCGGATATGGCATAAAATTCTCCATGGAGTGGAGATGTGATTCATTAGCATGTCATAGAGGATTTTGGAGTCAATTTCGATCTCTAAGAGAAGCAGATGTTTAGATAGACTGAATTGAATTCCTTTTAGAAGTGACCAGACCTCAGCCAGTAGGAAGACTGCCCTACCGAAGGAGTCAGTGTACGCTGCTACCACGCTACCCCTTGAGTTACAGATCATGCTGCCACCCCTCATAATTCCCATAGCAAAGGACCCATGACAATTGAGATTCCGCCCTTCGATTGGTGGTCTCCAGCTGATTATCCAATAAAAACACATATTTTAATTACATTTTAATGGTATTAAATGTTCATTTTTTATCTTATGGGCCTGAGTTAGTGGATTTTTATTTTGAAGATCCATTCTCATCATTTGTGCACTTCATGCCTAATGTACACCAATTTAGGCCCAATGAGTCATCTGATTATAAGGAATGTAATTATACATATTTTAATTTGATATTTTTTTAAATGGATCTTCACTTCATTATAAACATTTTTCATTCAGGGATCAATGGATGATTCATAATGGATGATGGCGATATTTGGTGATGAATAGAAACAATTCTGGAGAAGGCAGATTGGACACCAGCCCACTGATGACAATGTGGGGCCCCCAATACAGGCCCAATGGAGCCCAAATTTCATAGGATACTAGAAGAAATATAGAGTAACAAATAATTCTGCAAAAGCCAGTGCTAATTCTGCCTCCATTATGTTTATTTAAGCAGATCAATTTAGAGATAAAATTCTGGGCCAGATTCTACGGCCCAGAAAAACATCCCACTAATATGATCATATCTCCGAATCCACAACTCTAAATGGTCCCAAATAATACATGAGGTTATAAGATATCCGAGGCTACATTTTATTATTGTATTTCCCACTCTTATTCGGCCATCTAGAAGGTCTTCCACGCACTTCTGTTTTGTGAAAAAAAGTTGGCTGCCACCTTGGGTCAAGTGTGGAAAAATAAACTCTCCCTTACTTTCCACCCACCTATGGCCTACCACAATTAATTGAGGAGATGGAACTATTGGAGTCTCGACCCAAGGGCTCAAAAATGCCTATATTAGTCAGTGGTGTTGGAGGATTGAAGAATCTTTGAACTTTCATTCATTGTAATGTTATGCTGCGGTTTTGTTGTCTCAAATTTGTCTTCCACATGTAAGTTGTATTAATTCATCCTTGTTTCTTAATAAAATTTCTGCTTCTCTTATTATTATGTTCTTATCATTATCACTATGATATTTTTGGTTCATGGTGTGAACTTGTTCATACCAAACCTTGTGATATTATCACACAATGGTGGAGTGATTGTTATTTTATTGTGTTTTTTTACTTCTCCATTTCCTCTCTCATGAGTCTACTTTCTGCTTCCATTGAAACCATAGAATCAATGAAGGGGTAACCCACTTATGGGTTGATCCAAGAGAGTAAAAAGGGGATGTATTGGATGTTATTTATCACCCCCTTAATTTATAATCACTTCTTTAATTGAGATTTTTATTTGATGATTTTTAAACTTAATCGTCCTTATTGAATTTAAGGTCACACACTTCATGTGCTAATACAAACCTTTACCTTGAAGTGCTCAAAAATTTGATCCTTAAAGTGTATAGGTGATTAGTATTAAAGGGTGTAGGCATTAAACTAGTAATTAATGATGTTGTTTTATCTTCTTAAATGAATCCATCTCAAATATAAGAAATTGAAATCATTGAAAAGGAAATACGTCCAATCCACCCCAAGTGATAACATATGATCAACTCACTCTTCTAAATTGATTTCACTTAAGTCTCTTAGAGTTCAATTAAACCTAGGTAAAATCAACCCAGGTTGGCCACTTCATATAAAAAACAATACATAGAATGTATGTGTCTATATGTTACTTCTTAGGTCTCTGAGGATTCGACAACCCATGCTAGACTACAAGAACCATCCTACATTCTTCTTTTGGGTAAATTTGAGTGTGAATCAAATTTTGGAGCCATTATCAAGGACCCAAGTAATTCATCTATACACCCATTATATTATACCTCATTTCTCCTTTTCTCATCAAAATTCTATTATCTTGTCCCTTTCTCATTTTTTTCTTTTGGTGCATGTCCGCCTACACCCGCGATCAATCAAACCATCTAGTTAGGGTGGATAGTCCCGGGGTTGGGGATTCAAGAACACCAAGGGAACTCTTTAAATTAGATCCTAATATTCCTAATACTCTAGAGTCCAGAATTGATCCAATTTCAATGGAAGGTCTTCAAAGAAACCAACTCATTAACCCGAGTGGGAACCAAAATGGAAACCCAAATGAGGCAGCCCCAAACATGGGGAATGCGATGGATCAAACCATGAATGACTACCTCACACTTTCATGGACCAATGCCCCCTAAAGAATTAGAAACAATTCCATAAGAGATTCCAACTACATATTTAAACCCCATGTCCTAAACCATCTTCCCACATTCCATGGAATGGAGTCTGAGATTCCCTACCATCACATTAAGGAGTTCAATGACATTATAGAAACCATGTGTCCCCCGCATCAACTAGAATCATCTAAGATGAGGCTATTTCCTTTTTATTTAAATTATCAAGCGAAAAATTAGCTAAAAAATTTGAGACCATCATCCATCAACTCTTGGGACCAACTACAAAGAAAATTCAACAAAAAATACTTTCCCTACCACAAAACAATTGCACTTAAAAAGAGAATCCAAATCTTTTTTGAAAAAGAGGGAGAGTCATTCTATGAAACATGGGATAGGTTCAAAGACACTCTAAACATGGTTCGACTCCATGGTTTTTCTATTCATGAACAAGTGAGAATTTTCTATGAAGGGTTGGGTCCTGGGAACAATCATGTAAGGTCCTGGCCCCGGGTGCCACGTAACTGGTGCCCCGAGCCCGGTTCGCCACGTGACTTCTAGTGCATTTTCCCAAACGCCAGAGGTTGCTGACTAGCAGAGAGGGCCCAGGTCTAATAGTGGGGAAACTATGCCCTCATTTTTCAAAGTGTAGCGCAGCGGAATACCAAAATAAACATACAACAACAGCAGAAGCAGTAAACATACAAAACTGAAATAACTACAGTAGTGGATATAACCAACATTATATATGTGATGATGCTACATGATTCAAGTTCTAAGAAAAGAGACAGAACATGTTATACATCAATACAGTACAGTAGAAAAACAGAGTACAGTAATGTAAGAAAAATAGCTAGCAGCAGCATCACGAGCCTAGGCTCGGTCGCATGCCCTCCTACTCCTCAGCAACAGTCAAGTACCTGAATAGGGACCCTTGCCCCTATCTACACCTACAGCAACATAATCTGTTTGGGCCGAAAAGCGTGACCCAAACAGGGTGTGAGAAATATATCTCAGTAGGCACCCACCAAAGGCCCGTGCTCAACTGTGTGTAAAACATGCAACAAGTGTGCAGTAGCAAAATGCAATAACTAAGCAGTACTCAAAAGTAACTAACTTAATAGTTAAACTTCCATTTTATTATTCATTTAATTCCTTTAATTTAGTACCATTTTTGTTCTCAATAGCACCAAGCTCTCAGGCCAACCAGTATCTCACCCTCAGGATAATATAGTGAACCACGCCCTCAGGCTATACAGAATCTCGCCCTCAGGCATTGTAACAGAATTCATGCCCTCAGGCATAGGAAGTGTTGCCCTCAAGCACAGAAGTCAAGCCCTCAGGCACAAAAGGTTTCCCTTAGGCGGAATAACGACAGCCCTCGGGCTAAAATAGTCACGCCCTCAGGCTAATCACAACAACGCCCTCAAGATAAATAGGTAACCGGGCCATTCCCAACATATCAAAATGCAGTAAACAAGTAATTCCTCTCAAGGAAATTATTCAGTTACTACATTTAAGGCATACCCTTGGGTATCCTGGACAAATGGCCAAACAGAGGAACACACCCCTCGGGATGGTCATGGATCCAAGAAATGTTCCCAAACATCATTTTATTATCACAATTTAATCACCTATGCAATTCTAGGCATTAAATATAGCAACGGCCTCAGCCACACGACACCCCAACATGGGTTCGTGGCATGAAAACGCACAAAAACACATGAAAGTTGGAAAATAACCACCAAGCCACCTACCTTATACACCAAAAAATGCTATTTCTGAACGCCGGCACCAGAAACGCCGAAGAAAGGCGCAGATCTGACGAAGAACAAAACCCATTCAAACGTAAATAACGTACGTTGGGAGAAGAATTGGCAAGAACAGTTCCCAGAGAAGGAAGGGCTTACCTGTGCGGTTCCAACGACATCGTCCGAAGAAAAATCGGATTCTAGACAAACACCTGGAGGATCTTCAACGGTCCGGCTGTCCCCCTTGGCTCCAAAACAGCTCATGTGCCTCCTCTACCAAATGAGGAGGATAATTCCTGTTTGAAGCCGAAAAAACAAAGTACACGACATGTACTTCCAAGTACACGTCCTGTACTTCTAAGTACACGACGTGTAGTCCCTTCATTTAACTGTTAAAAAGGTGGCACCGACACTGTTCACATGCTGACAAGAGTACACGGTATGTACTCTTGAGTACACGGCGTGTACTGCTGCCCAGCTGGCAGCGACTCCACCTCCTTACTATTCAAGCCTGTCGACTGACTACATGGCGTGTAAGGTACCACTACACGGCGTGTAGTTAGTTCCTACACCCCTCGTTGCCGACAAGGCTACACGCCCCGTGTACTCATCCCAACACATCCAAAAGTACACGGCGTGTGGATAAATTACAAGGTGTGTAGTTCCAAAATTTAGGATTTTTCCCCATTTTCCATATTCTCTCAAAATCACTTAAGGAAAAGGAAAAGAAGAATCCCATACCTCTAAAACAAGAACCGGGTTCTTACAAACTTCCCCCCTTATAGAAATTCATCCCCGAATTGCCCTTCTAAGGGTGGAAAAGAGAAAGCTCAGAACAGCTCTGGCCACAGAGCACGTACATCGGCCTCCCACTCCCTGGTCTCATCATTCACTCGGCCATGCTGCCATAGCACCCGTACGAGAGGAACTGACCGGCCTCGGAGAACCTTCGTGCTCCTGTCAACGATACAGATCAGATGCTCCTCAAAGGATGCATCATGCTAAAGCTCAACCTCCTCTGGCTGAAAGGTGTGAGATGGGTCTGAATGGTAGCGACGCAACTGAGACACGTAGAAGACGTCGTGCATGGCTCGGTACCGCTGCGGTAACTCCAACCGATAGGCAACCAGCCCGACTCTCTCCAGAATCTCAAATGGACCCACATACCTTGGCGAATGCTTACCATGTCTCTTGATCTGTTTGTGTCCCAGCCTCGGCGAAACACACAATAAAACCTAATCCCCAACCACGAACTCCAAAGGTCGTCTGCGGCGATCAGCATAAGACTTATGATGAGACTACGCGGTAGCCATCCGCTTTCGAATCAACTGGACCTGCTCATATGACTCCTGCACGAGCTGCGGTCCCCGTAAGGCTACCTCACCTGCCTCTAACCAGCACAAAGGAGATCGGAATGGCCTACCATATAAAGCCTTGTATGGTGCCATCTCAATTGTTTCCTGAAAAATATTGTTATAGGAAAACTAGACTAAGGGTATATGCTTCTACCAAGATCCCCCAAAGTCTAGGACGCATGCGCGCAACATGTCCTCTAACACCTGTATCGTCCGCTCTGACTATCCATCTGTCTGAGGGTGGTATGCTGTGCTTAAAATCACCTATTACCCAATGCCCTCTGAAAACAATTCCAGAAATATGACGGGAAATGAGAGTCCCTATATGAAACGATAGAACGAGGGACCCCATGTAGACATACGATCTCTCAGATATATAGCCTTTCGAGCTCGTTCACACCAAAGGTCTTCTTGATCGGCAAGAAGTGAGCTACCTTCGTAAGTCTGTCCACAACAACCCATACGGCATCATAGCCTCGAGGTGACCTTGGCAATCCCGTCACAAAATCCATCGCTACATCATCCCATTTACACTCTGGAATGGGCAAATGCTGTAACAGCCCAGCTGGTCTCTGATTCTCTTCCTTCACTTGTTGACAGGTGGAACACCTCGTAACAAAACCAGCTATCTCTCTCTTCATACCTGGCCACCAGTACTGACGTCTCAAGTCTTGGTACATCTGGGTAACCCCGGGATGAACTGCCCAAGCTGAAGCATGAAACTCACACATCATCTCCTCGTGTATATCCCCTGGAACCCATACACGTCCATGGAAACGCAAAACCTCATCATCGCCCATCGTCCAATCGGGAGGAGGGTCCTCACTTGCCACCGACTCCCATCGAACTAGGACTTTTGAAACCGATAGCTTCCTCATACTCACTCTGTCCAGGAGGGTAGAATTCATAGCTAATGAGGAAAGATAAGTCTGTCCCTGACTTCCATGCACCTCCAGATGCATCTCAGAGAACAAATCCATAAGCTGCCACTCACCACTAGCCTCCTGCACTGCCTGTATCTGAGTCTTCCTCCTCAGTGCATCGGCTATTGCATTACCTTTACCAGGTGTATACGCAAGCTCAAAATTGAAGGAATGTTCGTACTCAACCCACCTTCTCTGCCTCAGATTCAGGTCACGCTGCGTAAATATATACAAGAGGATTTTGTGTTCGGTGAAAACCACAAAATGCTCTCCCAACCGGTAATGTCTCCAACAGTGCAACGCATGCACAACTGCAGCCAACTCGAGATCATGCGTCGGGTAATTCCTCTCATGTGGCCTCAATTCCCGAGACCCGTACGCCACAACTTCGTCGTCCTGCATCAAAACAGATCCCAGCCCAATCCCGGACGCATCACAGTAAACTGTATAGCTCTTCCCCTGCTCTGGGAGTATCAGGATCGGTGCTGATGTCAGCCTTCCCTTCAGGTCCTAAAAAGCTGTCTCACAAGCTTCTGACCAAACAAACTTCACACCCTTATTATTCATAACTTTCAACAGTGCTTCTAAGCGGGAGAAGTCATGTAAGAAACATCTATAGTAACCAGCCATCCCTAAGAAACTTCGTATCTCAAACACGTTCTTGGGCTGCTCCCAGGAAACTACTGCTCTCACCTACTCTGGGTCTATTGCAACTCCTACCTCTGAGATAATGTGACCCAGGAAGTGAATCTGGTCCATCCAAAAGTGGCACTTTGAGAGCTTAGCATATAGCCGATGCTCTCTCAGTGTACTCAATATGATCCCAAGATGGGTGGAATGGTCATGTCGAGTGTGAGAGTAAACCATGATGTCATCCACGAATACTACCACAAACAAATCAAGATACAGATGGAACACATGATTCATCATATCCATGAAAACTGATGGCGCGTTCGTCAGTCCGAATGGAATAACCGTATACTCATATAGACCATACCTGCTCCTGAAAGCTGTGAAAGGTATACCAGATGGTCTAACGCACAGCTGATGATATCCAGATCTCAAATAAATCATCGATAACACTTGTGCTCCATGAAGCTGATCAAACAGTTCATCTATCCTCGGTAAGGGATATCGGTTCTTAACCGTCAACTGGTTCAAATTTCGATAATCTACACAAATTCTAAGGGTACCATCCACCTTCTTTGCAAAAAGGACCAGAGAACCCCAAGGAGAAGTACTGGGTCGGATAAAACTCTTCGCCTTCAACTCCTCTAACTGCCTCTTGAGCTCCTGTAACTCAGGCGTGTCTATCCTATAAGGAGGAATGGACACCGGTGCTGCTCCTGGAAGAAGCTCGATAGAGAAATCCACCTCACGCACTGTAGGTAGACCTGAAAAGTCATTCGGGAAGACATCCCTGAAACGATCAACAACTGGAGGGAAATACGTCTGGAAAGTCCACTGGTCATCGAGATATAAGCTCACAATCTGGGCTGTGACTCCACCTCGCCCATGATGTTATGGTCCTGCTCGACTCGCCTGAACATCCCACTCGCCCTTGTAAAGAAACTCCCCACCCACTGGTGACGTGAAACACACCCTGTGACGCTAGCAGTCTACAAAGGCTCGAAAGGGAACCAACCAGTCCATTCTAAGAATGACATCATAGTTCGTCTTCTCCAAAACATAGAGGTCCCAAAGGAAGTGACACCCACCAACCACAAGGGGGCACTCCTTGAACTGACGCACACCAACCATCCTAGTCCCCAAAGGAGTTTCTAGCATCAAGATAGCAGAAGAAGTAGAAACACTGAGCCCAAGGATCTCCACAACGGGTGCTGATATAAAACTATGTGTAGCACCCGTATCAAAAAGTATTGAAGACAAGATAGAAGCTACTAGAATAGTACCTCTGACTGTCGATGGTCCGGGATCCTACTCCTGCTGGGTGTGTTGCACTGCTTATGCATGTCTAGTGTCGCGGCCCTACGACACAGCCTGGCTACCCTAAGCTGTCCCGCCCTGTTGCCTCTGAGATCCTAGTGTCTGGCTACCACGACCACGACCACCATCTCTACCTGCACGCCCTGACGTATTCCAGTTCCCTGACTGGTACGAAGCCACCGGTCCTGCTCCCTCACGCGGAATATTCACAGAACCCCTCTCACTAGCCACTGGTGGATACGCCCTGAAAAAGCATTGTAGATGATCCATCTTACCGCAAGCTCGGCACTCCACTGGATCTCGTTGACACTGTGGCCTATTGTGCCCCTCTCTACGACACTGGTAGAACCTAATCGGGCCACCTTAAGAAGTTGCATGGCTGGTACTGCTGCCCTGAGAGAAGTCCATATGTATCTTCCTCTTTCCAGTAGAAATAGCACCAGTAACTGGTGCCGAAGAGCTCTGGCCCACACCACTAGATTCTCGCAGGTTCCTCTCTATAATCAACGCCTGATTCACAATTGCGTGTTCAGTAGGCAACCTGAAAACATTCACCAGCGCTTGGATGTCATACCAAAGACCATCCTCAAAATGTCTGGCTCTCAGCGTCTCATCACCCACCAGCACGGGTGCAAAGCGCTGAAGCTCCATAAAACGAGTAGAATAGTCCATCACCGACATAGTGCCCTGCTACAGATTCATGAACTCTCGAGCTCTATCTGCCCTCAGCGTCTCGGGAAAGAAGAAGTCTTAGAAGACTGTCTGAAAATCCTCCCACGCCATGTCCCTGTGATGCTCTGACTGGGTGGTAACATCCCACCACCTCTTGGCGGAAGCACGCAACATGTAAGTCGCGAGCTTGACCCTCCTCCCTGGAGGCGTCTCAAGATGCTCAAAAATAGTCTGTATCGATCCTAGCCAAGACTCTCCAGCCTATGGTCCGCCGTCCCCTGAAAACATAGGGGGCTACTGCTGCTAAAAAATACGCATCAGCTCGGCCATAGATGTGGCAGCCTGTGGTTCTCCCTGAAAGGTCTGCATGAACTACAATAAGCCATCACGAAACTGCACCTCCACGCCTGTGTCCGATATAACAGCTGGTGCCGCATCTGGCTCAGCTATTGGATCAACTGGTAGCCCATGGCCCACCAACTCCGGAGTATAATCTTCGCCGCTCTCCTGGCGAACAACTCGCGTTCGTCTAGGAGGCTTGACTATACAAGGTCAAAAGAACGCCTCAGATTTAAGATTATCAAGACTGAAACAAAAGAACCACAAAGGAACAATAGGACGAAGGCATCTCAAAAGTTTTTGCAAAATAAGACTACACGGCGTGTACACTGACTACAAGGTGTCTACTTGACTTCCATTCCCCTTCCCGGGTCCTTCTACATGGCTAAGCCACACGGATTCCATTCAACAAAACTACACGGCGTGTATAATATCTACACGGCGTGTATGGTGTTATTTTCTAACTGCATGTGTCTTCTGTGACACGGCCGACTACTCGGTGTAACACTACACGACGTGTTACACCCGTACACGGCGTGTACAGCACCCCGTTTCCCAGCCACATGGCTAAGTCCACATGGTCTGTCCTCGAAAAAGACTACACGGTGTGTCCCATAGGTACACGGCATGTTTAAAAGGATGTGACACTGTCCCATGTTGTTAGTTACATGGCCGAGTCCCTAGGCCACACTACACGGCATGTGCATCATTGACACGGCATGTTCTGTCAAGGATTTCACCGACCCGTGTTGTTAGTTACACTGCCGGACTCCGGGTCAACACCACATGGTGTGCACAAACCTACACGGTGTGTTTTACCCAAGACCTTCCCTCCCCTGTGTCACCGCCCACACGGTTTGTGACACGAGAAGAGACTACACGGCGTGTACTCAGGGTACACGGCGTGTACTCAAAATGATCATTTTTCTTACCGAACAGAAGAACACACACGATGTACATGAGGTCCTACACGGCGTGTATTCTGGTTTTTCCGGACAGTATGCCTCAGAAACATTTCTGAAACCCAGAAAATACTGAAAACAACAACTAAGTGTCAAATTCTGACCCATGGGGGACCATACTCCCCATGAATCAAAGTTTGACATCTTATATGTGTTATAATCAAAAATCAGTCAATGACCCACCAAATTCCGGTCAATGGGGGCCCATACTCCCCAAAAACCAAAGTTTGGAGTCCATTCAATAAACAAGCTCAACTTAAATACCATATCACAAGGCAGGTATTTATCACGCAGCTATCCCAACAGCATGCTTTATTAGCCCAACAACTATCACAATAGCATGAGAATTTCTAATGCACCTACACGGCATGCAAACTATGCATGGCATGTGATATCTAGCATGTGCCTATATGATGCATGAGATGGAATACCCTCATCTCATCGGATTGCAACCAAATAGAACCCACAGATAAAATATAACCAGCACAATCCAAGTGCGTCACCCAGCGGTGAAAACATATCTACCGTAAAATTACAAAATCCAAAGAATGCAAAATAGGAGGTAGACTGGCTTTTCCCTGTACAGGGTTAGCTGCGCCTGGGCACAGCTTATTACCAACTACCGTTCCATCCTATCCCTGACTACGACTCCAAATAGTAATTCAAAGAAATGAAACATCCTCTGATACCACTTTGTAACGTCTCGGCCCTAGGTGCCACACAACGGGTGCCCCGAGCCCGGGTCGCCACGTGACCTCAAGCGCATTTCCCCAAACACCAGAGGATGCCGACTAGCAGCGAGGGCCCAGGTCTGATAGTGGGGAAACTATGCCCTCATTTGTCAAAGTGTAGCGCATCAGAATACCAAAATAAACATACAACAACAGCGGACGTAGTAAACATACACAACTGAAATAACTACAGCAGTGGATATAACCAAAAATATATAAGTGATGATGCTACATGATTCAAGATCTAAGAAAACAGTCAGAACATGTTATACATCAATACATTACAACAAAAAAACAGAGTACAGTAACGCAAGAAAAACAACTAGTAGCGGCATCACGAGCCCAGGATCGGTCACATGCCCTCCTACTCTTCAGCAACAGTCAAGTACCTGTATAGGGACTCTTGACCCTATCTACACCTGCAGCAACATAATCTATTTGGGCCGAAAAGCGTGACCCAAACAGGGTGTGAGAAATATATCTTAGTAGGCACCCACCAAAGGCCTGTGCTCAACTATGTGTAAAACATGGAACAAGTTTGTAGTAGTAAAATTCAATAACTAAGCAGTACTCAAAAGTAACTAACTTAATAGTTAAATTGCCATTTTATTATTCATTTAATTCCTTTATTTTAGTACCATTTTTGTGCTCAACAGCACCAAGCCCTCAGGTCAACCAGTATCTCTCACTCAGGCTAATATAGTGAACCACACCCTCAGGCTATACAGAATCTCTCCCTCAGGAATTATAACAGAATTCAAGCCCTCAGGCATAGGAAGTGTCTCCCTTAGGCACAGAAGTCATACCCTAAGGCACAAAATCTTTCCCTCTGGCAGAATAACGAGAGCCCTCAGGCTAAAACAGTCACGCCCTCAGGCTAATCACAACAATGCCCTCAGGCTAAACAGGTAACTGGGGCATGCCCAACATATAAAAATGCAGTAAACAAGAAATTCCTCTCAAGGTAATTCTACAGTTACTACATTTAAGGCATACCCTCGGGTATCCTGGCCAAACGGCTAAACAGAGGAACACACCCCTCGAGATGGTCCTGGATCCAAGAAACGATCCCAAACAGAATTTTATTATCACAATTTAATCACCTATGCAATTATTGGCATTAAATATAGCAACAGACTCAGCCACACGACACCCCAACATGGGTTCGTGGCACGAAAACGCACAAAAACGCACAATAGTTGGAAAATAACCACCAAGCCACCTACCTTATACGCCAACGAACGCTATTTCCGAACGCCGGCTCCAGAAACGCCCAAGAACGACGTAGATATGACGAAGAAAAAAACCCATTCAACCTAAAATAACTTACGTTGGGAGAATAATTGGAAAGAACGGTTCTAGGAGAAGGAAGGGCTTACCCGTTCGGTTCCAACGAGATCGTCCGAAGAAGAATCGGATTCTAGACGAACACCCAGCGGATCTTCAAAGGTCTGGCCATCCTCCTTGGCTCCAAAACGGCTCAAGTGCCTCCTCTGCCAAATGAGGAGGCTACTGCCTATTTTAAGCTGAAAAAACAATGTACACGACATGTACTTCCAAGTACACGGTGTGTACTCCCTTCATTTAACTGTTCAAAAGGAGGCACCGACACTGTTTACATGCCGACAAGAGTACACGTCATGTGCTCTTGAGTACATGGCGTGTATTGCCACCCAGCTGGAGGCGACTCCACCACCTTACTATTCAAGCCTGCCGACGGACTACACGGCGTGTAAGGTACCACTACATGGCATGTAGTCGGTTCGTACACCCCTCGTCGCCGACAAGGCTACACGACCCGTGTACTCATCCCAACACGGCCAAAAGTACACGGCGTGTACTTTCAAAATTTATGATTTTTCCCCATTTTCCATATTTTCTCAAAATCACTTAAGGAAAAGGATAAAAAGAAGCCCGTACCTCTAAAACAAGAACCAGGTTCTTACAAAACAATTCATTGACATGATGTGTAATGGAACCTCTAAAAAAAGCCCCAAATGATGCTTATGAGTATCTAGAAAGCCTTTATGAACAAAACCAAACATGGGGAAATTCACCTTATTCTGAAAATCCACAAAGAAATACTGGAATTCATACACTTAGAGAAGATGAAAGCCTTAGGGCAAAACTCGCAGCACTCTCTATGAAGGATGAAGAGATAGACCTTTGGAAAGTCCATGAAATCCAAACTATAGACCTTGTTTGCACAATTTGTGACAAACATGACCATAAGACAGACAACTGCCCAACCATTCCATCCATAAAATATGTTCTTTTAGGGGGACCCCCAGAAGAAGTAAATGCATTGAACTTTCAAAAGCCTCAATACAAAAACAACTTCAACCCAATGTATAATGACCACCCAGAATTCCGATGGAAAGATAACCAACAACCTAGCCAACCACAGGGAAAAAATATTTACCCCATCAGAACTACCAAATCCATAACCAGTTCCAAACCCAACCTATCCAGTACCAATAGCCACTGGTCCATTTTCAACAAACCATCCCACCTCCATAATATCCCCCTGGGATTAACCAATCTACTCAAGAACCAACCCAAACTATTCCACAATTGCTACTAGAACAATTGTGAAAACAAATGGAGAGGATAAACTCGGAAGTCTCGTACCTAAAACAAGAAATTCAAACCATAAAAACTAGAAATGAACCCATGCCTACTCAGGCGGTGCCAACCTAAACTTCAAGGGGAGATTCAAGTTATGCTCAAACAACTCATGAACAACTAAAGGTTGTGACTATTTTAAGAAGTGGGAAATAAATTGAGAAACCTGAACAACTAATTCAGAACCCACCTGAAGATTCAAACTTGGATGAAAATTCAAATGAACTACAAGATCAAACCGAGGAAACATATGACAATGTTAAAAAACAACTCTTCAACAAACAACCCCACAACCTTCACCATTTCCTCAACGCATGAGGGGGTACCCCAAGCCTGAACTGAGTGAATCATTGAGGCAAATCTTCTCACAAGTCAATTTGAACATTCCCCTTCTCAATGCAATCCAAACCATACCTTCCTACTCAAGTTACCTTAAAGACTTGTTCACTTTTAAAAGAAAATTTTCACATAAAAACCAAATCCTTTTGGCTGCTATTGTGGGTACCACCATTTAAGGGACCATTCCTCCTAAGTTGAAAGATCCAGGTTGCCCTTACATCAATTTTTAACTAGGAGAGAGAAAATTTTTCAAGGCCTTCTGTGACCTAGGTGCCAGTGTCAATCTCTTCCCATATGTTGTGTACTTCCAGTTAGGCCTAGAAGAGCTCCAACCCACATCTGTCACACTTCAACTTGTTGATCTTAGCATTATGGTTCCAAAGGGGATTTTAAAGGGAATTCTGGTAAAGGTTGAAAACATCATCTACCCTTCTGATTTCATTGTCCTTGAAAACCATCCAAACTTAGGAAATAAGGAACAAACCCCAATCATCCTTGGTTGTCCTTTCCTTGCAACAATCAACTCTGTTATCCGAGTCCGAAATGGGAACATGAACATCACCTTTGGGAACATGAGTCAAGACTTGAACATCTATAATACAAGCTCACAAATAGGGGATGATGAGTATATTCATGAAGTAAACATGATAGGAATCATTGATAATGAATCCATAGAACATCAAGGAATAATTAATGAATGTTTAAGTCTGGATGATATTCATTTCCTTTGTTCATATTAAAGAATTTTATCTCCCTGGATTGAATCATTTTCAAATTTCTCTTATGATGAAGTCTTAGGTCCAACAATCAGTGAAACCTTTCAAGAATCCACTTTCATAGAGACCACTCCAACTTCCTTCCACAAATATGATCATGCTAATTGAGTAGCTGAAACTTCTACATGTGGGGAATCAATCCTATCTAAAAATTTATGAAATAAAATTGATCTTGATTCAATGTCCCAATCTTCTGCTGAAATTATGAACCAACCTGATCTTGATTTGAAGGAACATCCTGCTGCACTAAAGTAATCCTTCCTAGGGGACAATCAAACATGTCCTATTGTCATTTCTTATTCTCTTGAATCCAATCATGAGAGGATGCTTTTATATGTCCCTAGAAAACATAAGAATGCTATTGGTTGGACCCTGTTTGATATTCCCGAGATTAGCCCACTTATTGGGACTCATAGGATTGTTCTGGAATCTGATTTGAAGCCATGTCGCCAACTGCAATGGCTACTAAAACCTAATCTCATGGAGGTAGTAAGGAAAGAACATCAGAAATTGTTAAAAATGGTATCATCTATCCCATAGCTAAGAGTGAGTGGGTGAGCCCAATGCAAGTGCTTCGAAAAAAAGGTTGGAATCACAGTGATAACCAATGAGGATGGAGAGATTATTCCAACAAGGGTGAGTAGTGGATGGAGAGTCTGCATCGACTATAGAAAGCTAAACTCATTTACCAAGAAGGACCATTTCCCATTACCATTCATTGACCAAGTCCTTGAGAGAGTGAAAGGTCATGCCTTCTACTGTTTCTTAGATGGGTACTCGGGGTATAATCAAATTGAGGTCTCCCTAGAGGATCAAGGGAAGACTACATTCACATGTCCATTCAGCACCTTTTCCTTCAAACTCATGCCCTTTGGTTTATGCAATGCTCCTGGATCCTTCTAGCAGTGCATGATGGGAATCTTCTCAAACATGGTAGGGTATTTTCTAGAGGTCTTCATGGATGACTTCTCTATGTTTGGGGATACATTTGAGGGATGTCTGCAGAATTTGGAGAGAGTCTTGTCAATATGTGAAGAAACAAATCTAGTCCTAAACTGGGAAAAAATTCATTTCATGGTTAAAGAGGGACTAGTTCTAGGCCATCTGGTCTTAGGTAGGGGGATTGAAGTTGATAAATCCAAGGTTGACATCATTCGTCACCATCCATCACCCAAAACTATCAAGGAAGTGAGGTCTTTCTTAGGACATGTTGGTTTCAATAGAAGATTTATTAAGGAATTTAGTTCAATCTCATGTCCCCTTTGTTCTCTCTTAGTTAAGGATGCTCCATTTGTTTGGACAGAAAGCTGTGAGGGTTCAATCTCAACCCTGAAATCCTCTCTCAACTCTCCCCCATCATGAAATCTCAAAATTGGAACCTTCCTTTAAAGCTTATGTGTGATGCCAGTGAATTTGATGTAGGAGCTATGTTAGGACAACGTTTTGATAAAAATCCTTATGTCATTGTTTATGCAAGAAAATCCTTAAATGATGCCCAAATCAACTACACCACCACTGAGAAAGAGTTACTTGCTATTGTGTTTTCCTTAGAGAAGTTTAGGTCGTACCTCTTCGGATCCCCCGTCATTGTGTTCACTGACCATTCTCCACTAAAATACCTCTTCCAAAAACAAGATGTTATGGCTAGACTAATTAGGTGGTTCCTTCTCTTACAAGAATTTGACCTCACAATCAAGGATAAAAAGGGCATTGAAAATGTTGTTTCTGATCACCTCTCTAGTATGGAATTCAAAGACAACTCAAGTCACCATTCTGTGTTTGATTCATTTCCTGAGGAACACCTATACTCTGTGAGTGACTGCCCTTGGTATGCTGACATAGCCAACTTCTTAGTTACATGAGTAATTCAAAAATTCTTAGGGAATCAAGATTGAAGGAAATTCATTTCTGATGTTAGACACTATGTGTTTGATGATAAATACCTCTATAAGTTCTGCCCTGGCCAAGTCATTAGGAGGTGTGTTCTAGAATCTGAACAAGAGTCCATCCTTAAATTCTGTCATAGTGAGGCATGTGGAGGTCACTTTTCCTCTAAGAAAACATCTGCTAAGATTCTTCAATGTGGTCACTTCTAGGCCACCCTCTCAAGGGACTCCTACACATTTTTTCAAAGTTCTCCTAGGTGTCAACAAGTAGGGTCCATCACAAAAAGGAATAAAATGCCACTCACTCCCATCTTAGTGGTTGAAATATTTTACTGGTGGGGAATCAATTTCATGGGTCACTTCCCAAACTCTAGGGGATACCTCTACATACTCTTAGCTGTTGATTATGTATCAAAATGGGTTGAGGCCATTCCCACTAAGTCCAATGATCATCAAACTGTGATTAGATTCATAAAAGAAAACATCTTCTCTAGATTTGGAATTCCTAGGGCTATAATCAGTGATCAGGTAACCCATTTCTGCAACTGTCCATTCTCTTCACTCATGTCTAAGTATGGGATTTATCACAAAGTGTCCACTACTTACCACCCATAGACCAATGGTCAAGCTGAGTTAGGCAATTGTGAAATCAAACAAATTCTTGAGAAAACTGTTAATCCTTATAGGAATGATTGGTCCGAGAAACTATTGGATGCTCTTTGGGAATATCGTACAGTATTCAAAACCATCCAAGGAATGTCACCATATAGGTTGGTTTATATAAAAGCATGACATTTACCTGTTGAAATTGAGCATAAGGCCTTTTGGGCAATTAAGAAGATGGATTATGACCTCTCATTGGCCGGAACAAAAAGGAAATTAGATCTCAATGAACTGGATGAATTAAGGATAGAGGTTTATGAAAATTCAAGGATCAATAAAGTTGGAGTTCAAGCCTATCAATCTAATAATATCAAGGTCAAACATTTTGAATTGGGAAAACATGTGCTCTTGTATAGTTCAAAACTTCATTTACACCCAGGAAAGTTATGGTCTAGATGGTCAGGTCCTTTCATAGTGCATCATGTATTCCCCCATGGGGCAGTAGAGATTCAAGATCACATAAGTGGTTACATTTTCAAGGTCAATGGTCAAAGGTTAAAACCATTCATTGAATCATTCAATAAACAAGAAATAGAGGTGGTGTTAACTGAGCCAACCTATGAACCAGAAAAAATTTGATAGATTTAGGATCCATGTCGGGCTAACGATGTTAAACAAAGCACTGCATGGGAGGCAACCCATTGTTTTAATGTTTTCAATCTTTTTGGAATAATTTTTTTATTAATCATTTTGTTATTTTAAAAAAATAGACTGTTGATCTGTTCTTCTATTATGAGTATGGATGGGTATGAAATGGGAGCAACATATTCATCTGTGCCATGTGGTGTGATCCCTAAGTACTACCTTACCCAAAAATTAAAAAGAAGACAATGTATCATCAGTTTATTTCAAAAAAAGTGAAAACCATAAAATTGATGAGACTTGGTATTAAATAAATAGTTGTGTTGTTTGTTCTTGTTTGTATGGTTTAGGGACTAGTTTTTTGGTGATACATATTAAACCAAGTAGGTGACTACATCTCCCATGAGACCAAAGAGTGATTTGGGAGCACCAAAATCATCATTATGAAGCCACCATGTGAACTTGTTCCATGCCCTTTCCAACTCATTTCCCCCCCCCAACCCACTTCTCCTCTATTTTCTTTTTACGAAACTAGGGACAATTTCATTCTAATTTGGGGGGTGTGGAAACTAAATGTTTGTAAAAAAACAATGATAAAAAAAGGTAAAGTAAAATTCCTTTATCATTCATATAATAACATCTTTTCTAACATTAAAACTACATAGAAAATAATTTTTATTTCCTTGACTGTTAATTTAATTCATGATTACGTTTAAAAGCATTGATTTTGGAAGTTTGGTTGTCCAAAGAAAATATTCATCATTTTTATTTTCGTCCATTAAATAAAAATGACACAATGCACGTCCACTAGACTATGGGGTACTAATTTGAATTTTTGGGGTCCCATAATAAATATCATAGGCTGGTTTGATTTTTATGAATAATATGAGTATTCAAAAAAATAAAAAAAAAATAAAAAAAAATTGTGTGACGAGAAATGGATTGATAAAATGCGAGGATTTCTGCACTTGGGGATCGTGACACCAGAGTTGTCTAGCCCTGAGTTTTTCTCTCTATCTCTATTTATGGTAATATGACTTTGTTTTTCATAAGTTAACTTGAGACGATGCTCGAGTATGTGGGATTCACTTGGTGCCCTAAGGCCATTGAGTCTGTGAGTCATCGTCAAGGTCTTGATACATGGGTTAATTTGATTAACTGAAATCTCAATTACTATGGAAATATTGCAAAAAAATCCAAAAAAGGGATGAAGAATACTCATATTATGATTAAATGTGATTCCACCTAGCTCTTCCATAATTTCCCCCTTGAATGAAAATGAACCCCCATATCTATTGTGATTCACAACACATAATTACACCTAATTGAGTTGGTTGAAGTATGATGATGGATTTGATCAATGGAATGGGCTTGGGATTGGGATCTACTTTTAAATTTCTTTTTTTTAAAATTATTTTGATAGGTTATAAAGATATATTTGTGTGTAGTTTACATTATGAGCACTGGTTGTTATAATGTGTTTGAAGAAAGGAATTCAAATAAAATCATTGATTTTTTTGCTCGGGACTAGAAAATCTCAAGTTGGGGTGTGATTATCCAATAAAAAAACATATTTTCATTACATTTTAGTGGTATTAATTGTTCATTTTTGATCTTATGGTCCTGAGTTAGTGGATTTTGATTTAGAACATCCATTCTCATCATTTGTGCAGTTCATGCTTAATGTACACCAATTTAGGCCCAATGCGTCATCTAGTTATAAGGAATGTAATTATCCATATTTTAATTAGATATTTTGTGAAATGGATCTTCACATAAATTTAAAAAAAATTCATTCAGGGATCAATGGATGATTCATAAAAGAAGATGGAGATATTTGGCGATGAAAAGAAACAATTCAGGAGAAGGCAGATTGGACCCCAGCCCACTTATAAGAATGTGGGGCCCACAATACTGGTCCAATGAAGCCCAAATTTCGTATGCTACTAGAAGACATATATAGGAAGAAAACATTCTCTATAAGATAGTGCTAATTCGGTCTCCATTATGGTTATTTAAGGGGACCAAGTTAGAGATAAAATTCTGGGCCATATTCTGCGACCCAGAAAAACATCCCACTAATATGACCATATCTCGGAATCCACAACTCCAAATGGGCCCAAAGTTTACAGGTGATTAGAAGACATCCGAGTCTCCCATTTATTATTCTATGGACCACTCCGATTTGGCCATATAAAAGGTCCTCCACGTGCTTCTGTGCGGTGAAGGAAAGATGGCTTCCTGCTCGGGTCAAGGGTGAAAAAATCAACTCTCCCTTACTTTCCACCCACCTATGGCCTACCAAAATTAATTGAGGAGACTTGAACTATTGGAGGCTCTACCCAAGGGCTCAAAAATTCCTATTTAAGGTAGTTGTGTGGGAGGATTGAATAATATTTGAAGTTTCATTCATTGTAATGTTATGCTGCAATTTTGTTGTCTCAAATTGGTCTTCCATATGTAAGTTGTATTAATTCATCCTTATTTCTTAATAAAAGTTCTTCTTATCTTATTATTATGTTCATATCCTTATCAATTTGATACATTTGGTTCAAGGTGTGAACTTTTTTATACCAAACCTTGTGAGATTATCACACAACGGTGGAGTGATTGTTATTTTATTGTGTTTTTTTACTTCTCCATTTCCTCCCTCACGGGTCTACTTTCCGCTTCCATTGAAACCATAGAATCAATGTAGGGATAACCCAATTATGGGTTGATCCAAGGGAGTAGAAAAGGTCTGGATTGGATGTTATTTATCACCCCATTAATGTATAATCACATCTTTAATTGAGATTTTTATTTGATGATTTTTAAACTCCATCGTCCTTGTTGAATTTAAGGCCACACACTTCATGTGATAATACGAACCTTACCTTGAAGTGCTCAAAACATTGATCCTTAAAGTGTATAGATAATTAGTATTAAAGGGTTTAGGCATTAAACCAGTAAGTGATGATGTTGTTTTATCTTTTTAAATGAATACATATCAAATATTAGAAATTAAAATCATTGAAAAGGAAATATGTCCAATCCACCCCAAGTGATAACCTAGGATGAACTCACTATTTTAAATTTAATTCACTTAAGTATCTTAGAGTTCACTTAAACCCATATAAAATCCACCCAAGTTGTCCACTTCATAGCCAAAAACAATCCATAGAATGTACGTGTCTATAGGTTACTTCTTAGGTCTCTGAGGATTCGCCAACCCAAGCTAGACTACAAGGACCGTCCTACCTTCTTCTTTTGGGTAAATTTGAGCATGAATCACCAGCATATCTATCGACCCATCAAGACCCTATTGTGGATAACCTTCAACTTATACCAAAGCAACAACCTGATTTAAGGAGATTCCACCTAGTATTTCAAGAGTACCCCCAGGTCTGCTATCAGCCATTTAGATCTAGCGATCAAGCCCACCTTCGAGCACTCAAGTCCTTCAAAACGCGATTTTTTCCTCACCTCCCAGATACACTAATATCTGGATGAAAAATAAATTTCTCTCTCCAACTTCTTCGTTTTATTAGAGCCTAATTCATAGAACGAACGCAGCAAAAAGGGTTCTCCCAAACAGATTGAAGATGACATGCTGGAGAACTCCCCAACTGCTCCCTAGACTACATTATCCCATTATCTCTTGAGAAATAAATATGAGGTGGTCTCAAAACAGGGGATTCGACAATAAGAACATTTGAAGAAAAATTGAAACCCCTTTCCCACATATCTAATCATATTTAGAGATGGCATGTTTTAAACGCCTCCAAGTGAGGAAATTATTTTTTTAAGAACTCTTTTGCACCAGAGGATGTGGCCCCATGGATCCTAAGCTTGGGAGTCCTGAACGATCGACCTTTAGGATTTAATGGAAAAATAACATGAAGAGGCATCCTTGAAAACACACCTATTTGGGTCATCCTAGAGTTTGATGAGATTTAATACTCTGATATCTTTTTTATTTTGGACTTCTTGGAAGAAGGTTGGATGATCACGTGCTTGCTTGAAAGTGATGTAAGTGACTGGATAGCCAGGAAATACAAGAATTCCCCCTGATGAGCTTTCATTCCAATACCTGATGTCGTCACGGCCGATGATCCAACTTGACTAGATAAGAATGGGAGGTATAAACCGCTAAATAGTGCTCCAAACGTAGAAGGGGTTGCTCATTTGTTCTTGGAAGTTCCCATACTTCTTATTTATAACTCGTTCCCAAAGTGTACTCCCAACAACTACCTCCAATGCCAGCCTCACATGAAGGCAATGCATCATTTCAGAGACACTTCTCAGACCGATACCACCTTCATCTGTGGGAAGGGCCATTTTAGACTAGGATGCCCAATGGAATAGACCCTCCGAATGGGAATCCCAGATTAAAGATGTCAAAATATGCTCAATATTCTTAAGAACAACCTTTGGGGCCTTAAAACTAGAGAAAATGTGCATGGGGATCAATGTAAGCATGCTATTAACTAGGGTGATCCTCCCCCCAAAGGAAAGGAATCTATTTTTCCAATTGTTTATGCGATAAGAGATTTACCCCATCACTTTATCCAGATGCTTGATACGGAGCCTCCCTAATATGATTGGGGCTCCATGGTAGTCCATAGGAAGACTCCTGATGCTAATTCCCAAGCTGGACTCAATTCCATGGCAGCACCTTTCCATACAAAACGTTGAGATATAGATACTACTTTAATCTTTATTAATTTGTTGCCCACTCCATTTGAACTAATATTTAAGAATGGTATTGATACCCCAGATATATATATTGATCTCTTGTTAATGAATAGGACTGTATAATCTGAAAACATAAGGTGAGACAAATTCTAGGAATGAAAGTGGTAGTGAAAAGGTTGAATGGTTCCCTCTTGCATGGTGGCTTTGATGTATATGCTCAAAGCATCCAGGTCCAGAATGAACAAATCAAGAGATAGCAGATCCCCTTATCAAAGGCCAGAGACTAATTTAAATAATACTTTCCTCCTTCCCATGAAGCAAACAGAGATCCATAAAGAACTCGAACATCTAAACATGTGTTCAATAGCCCAAGGAGAAAAACCCTTTCTTCTAAGAACTTTGATAATAAAGGCCCACTCAAGTTTTTCATAGGATTTTTTCATATACAGCTTAATATCCATATTCGAACCTTGATATTTCATATTAATATATTCCATCATATCCAGAGAAATCCAAATAACACCTTGGATGGTCTTATCTCTCACAAACCCATGCCGGTCCTCTGAAATCCAGGATGATAGATTGATTCCAATATGCCTGTTGAGAACACCTGTAAGTATTTTATAAGCAAAGTTGAACATACTGATAGGCATATATTGCTTGAGCGAAGAAGGATCCTTGAATTTAGGAATGAGAAGTGAAGTAGTCATAATATCCACTCGAGGAATACTTCCCCCACGAAGGTAGTCATGCACTACCTCTATAATATACTCTTTCACAATACTCCAACAAGCCATATAAAAGGGCCTAGGAATTCCATCTATAACAGAAGAACCCTTATGATTGAGGCCTGCAACAGCCTCCCATTTTTCATTCTCCTCAAGAATAGCTATAAGTATTTGCTTATTTTCCTCAAACACCACTCGAGAAATGTCATCAAAAATAGGGGATTACCGGCTTGGGTTCCTGTCCTACATAGATGGGTTAGGACCTTCCAAGAGAGATTTAAAAAGATCTTATATCATACCTCCAACAACATCAATATCATTAACAAAGGATCCTTCCTCATTGAGAATATTTGGATTTTTAATACAACCAATTTCTTTAATGCAAGAATGGAAATAACGGGCGTTCCTGTTGCCCAGAAAAACCCAAAGGGATCTAGATTACTCCCTCACCAACCTCTCAATTGTGAGGACCGTCTCCTCCAGGAGGATCCTCTTATGGAGAAGAGAGCTGAAGATACCATCCTTCCAGCCTGCCTCAAGACCCTGCTTGAGCTACTCAATTTCTTGTTTTAAAGAGTCTACTTGCTGCTGTGAGGGACTCTCTTTGCTGCTCCAAGTGAGAAGAAACTCCTACAAGAGATGCAACGTATTTTGGAATATCATCTTCTTATGTAGGTTCCTTGACCTTTTCAAGATAGTAATCTTGAACATTAAGCAAGTATGCCTAATGTAACTTGGGATAAGACCCTAATGATAACCCATAAAGTGATTATTTTTATCTCAAATATATATTATTTATTATTAAAAATAGGAATAAATTTTATCCTCTAGACTAAGAGGTAACATTTATTTAAGATTTATTAAATGATATGAAATATTAAATAAATATTTTTTGTAATAATTTTTTTATGTGAATATTTAATATTTAATTATAACATTTTATTCACATTGTAATAAATAAATCGACATTTTATAAATAAAATATTTATTTAGTTACAATAATATTTAAAAAATATTTATTCATCATACATGCATTAGAACATTATTTATTTAATTAAAAAAATATTTATTTAAATAATTATTCAATTATTAAATAATTTTCGATGCGGATGGGTGTATTAGATTTTTTATGATTATTAATATTTATTTACACTTTAATGAAATATAGATTTATCATTTTGTGTGTTAGCACACACTATAAAACAAAATAATATTATTATATTATCACATATCTTGGAGTTCCATTTGGGTCTAATAAAATTTTAAGGACCATTTTGTAATTAATTAAATATTAAACCCTAATCCTTTATCTATATATAGATTATCACATCAATCAATGAATGGATAATTTTTTTTTAGAACAATTTCATCTCAAGACCTCCCTCTAAATAATGTCCTCTCAAGACTGAGAATAACAATATAAATTCCTCCAAGATTAAAGGAATGATAATGTTTTATGGGGATTAATTAAAGATGATGAATCAACCTTTTTAGCAGTCGACGGGTCATTAGAATTTTTCTCATATTGAAGGGATGTGTCTGTATAACCACAAGATGGGATCTACATTAGGTCCTCACTATAAAATGATGATACACCTACTTGTTATAATGATAAACATCATCAGTGAATAAATATCTAAAGACTCAGGAAATCATTATTCTTGTATTTTAAATAAATTATAAATTTCTATGTAAATATCCTCTATCTTGGATTTGATAAAATAATTTTTCAATATTCTATAGATAAAAATTACTTTTCATGTTTTTTATATCATGTATACTGTGAATAATACATTAAATATGAAAAACAAATTCCACATGCCTAACATGAATATCCATAGTGTATGATATCATCATCCCTTGGGTACTTGTTACCAAATTATTGACACATAGGAAGATAAATATTCTTTCCTTAAAAGTAACATTCAACCTAAATTTAATGAAAATACATATTTTTAATCTTTGGTATGTTTTGAAGTTTTTAAGGATTATATTGTTAAACATAACTCTTGATGGTTTGGTGATATTAACCATAAAATTATCAACACCATCTTGGATCACATTTAGGTACTCATTTGGCCATTTCCCATCACATTTTAAGTTAACTCAATTTTCTCTTACTCCGTCCACTAATAAAATAAAGGAAATATAAAGTATGATAATAATTAACTGAATTTAAAAGAAGAAACTATAAAATTAGATTATGTAACTCATAAATGAATTTCAAAACCTGGCTGATGAGTTATTAGGTTTCAATCTATGTTATATAAGATCATATTATTGTTAAATACTATAACCTAACTAGTATTATATTATATCCTTAAATTCCATTTAAATCCTTTATAATAGTGCATAATGAGAAATGAAAACACCCATGTCATATCCTCTAGTAGTTACAAGATATATGTGTAGTTACAACTCATTATAATGCAGCAAGTGAAGATCAACCTAATACCCAACAATCCATTTTTGGTTTATTACTCATGGGTTCATATGTGTTATATCCTACATCCACATTGTATATCCATATAAGGATTTAATTTCTAGGAAACAAAATACTCTATAATACTTAAAATTTAGTATTTTTATATATTTAGACTTATCCCTAGGGTTCTCACAAATTTTTTCAATTCTTAATCCTTAATAAACGAAAAATAATCCCCAAAATTAATTAAACCGAACTTTGATACCAAAGAAGACACATTAGTTCATTTCTCTATGGTCTTGTGCTAAAAAAACATTTCTTCCATGTAGGCTTTGATACCCACTATAATTACCCAATATAATCATATATTTAGTTTAGATAATTTACATAAGGTAAACATTACATCTCAAATACATACAATCATTCCTCAGAAAAAAAATTACTCTCTTGGAGAACTAGTTATATAGAAAATTTATTTTTTAATAATTGGGAAAATTTCTTCATATTTGAAACACACTAGACACTTAATAGGTTATACTCATCCTTATAACTTGGGAGAATAGAAACCTAAATACGGGATGACCATAAATGAATTTTAATTGAAATATTATCAAAATGACATCAAGAGTTAGAACATAATATTTTTGAGAATATATGAATATGCGAAGAGAATCATATTTAAAAAGAACATGAAACAATTTGAGTTTTCTAAAAGGAATAATAAAAAGAAATGTGATACCCAATGATCAACCATATATTATGAAATAAGTGTGTCAAATAAAGAGATAACAAACATTATCCATGAAGAATAAACTATGAACATAACAAATAATAGTGGAAAATATAATCATACAAATCAAAAAATAATTGATTAGGAATAATGTACTTCTTCCTATAGTGGATTGGGAATCACAATTTCATTACTATAGTGGGCCATGGATAAAAATATATTTCCCATTGTTAATTTAGTATTGTTACTTGTTTCCCTTAGTTATATATTTAGATGTAAAGAATTTATCATTGAATTGGGGGATTATAAAGGGCTTGTGTATCATATAATAATCATTTATTCATATGTCTGCAACATGAAACCCATCATTAATCATATCGTAAAGAACCTGTGGAAAGAAAATGGGTCTTGCAACATTCTCAAATGGTATCACATGAAATTAATTCAATACAAAGATCAGTTCAAACCAATATTCAATAACCTTAAAAAAATATTTAAAAATGAACTTATTGGGTTATATGTAAAATATAACTCCATGTAGAATATATCATTTTTAAATATGGATGAAAGTTTAATAAAAACATAAAAAATGGAATCTATAAAACATTTACATAAGACATCCCAATGTTAATAATTATTGACTATAAAAATGTTTATTTTTTAGAATTTTTCATGATTTATTTTTAAAAAATAGTTTATAAAGTATTGTAAATAAATAATCATTTAAAACAAATAAACGATTTAGAATGGAAATATAGTACTTAAGATAAAATATATTCTCTTGAAAGTAAAAATAATTTCAATTCCAAAATTTTATTATTGAAAAGAATATCATAAAAAAGGGATAAATATCCAACTTTAAAATAATATATGATAAATTTTAAGATCAATATAAATAATAAATACTTGGATTTCCAAATATTAAATGACAAAACCTTCGTGAATATTTAATATGGACATGGATGAGAAAGATCTCATTTATAGGAGTTGACAAATATTCTTATAATCATCAAATTTTATGAAGAATAAAATAAAAAAATATTTATTTATTATATGTAAAAATTTAATTACATAGTAAATAGGGAGTATAATAAATATAATATCACCATTCAATATAATAAAATAATCTTTTAAAACCATTGTTAAATAGAAATAATTGTGAATCAATTAAAGAAGTTGAGTTATGAATACCACATGCCTTTTATTCATAGATTCCATGAAATTTATTTACACTATTTTATAATAAACATAACCATATTAATAAACTATTTGATAAACTTATTAATATATATAACCATATATACTCTTAAATTAAAAAGATTTATTATAAATTTATTTGTTACTCACATAAGGACTCGACCATAAACAATGTATGTTCTTGAATTATGTTAATAATTCACATTGAAGATCTTTTCAGGTTTAGAGATTTAGAGAATTAGGTCATAACATATACATAACAACTTTAATATTACATGTAGACACATCTACCCAGTTTACATTTAATAAAATATATAAAAATTATTAAAAAAAGATTCATGTATATTTCCATGGTTTAGACAATATGACTTTTCATTTATCCGATCCTTGACCCTATTCCATTTTATGTCTTGTAAAAAACATTTCAAAAACATGGGATGAGCATAAAAATCTCAGTGAGCGATGCACAATTTTTTTTAGTTTTTCAAAACAAAAAGTAAACCATCAATACTCTATGATAAGTAATACTTTTCTTCTTTATGAATTAGTAAATACTCTTCACTGAATAAAAGATCATTACTTACCCTTTTAACCAAAATATTTCCAAAAACCCTATATAAAGAACACATAACATATAAAGGTAACTCTTGACATAAACATACTTAAATGGAATAACCATATGGTCGACTTCCATACATATCACTAAATGGAATAGCCATATGACTGACTTCCATACCCAAAACATTGGAGGTTATAACAAAACCACCCATCCTGGTTTATCATGTCACCACTAGTAATTTTGTTTATCATGTAACCACCCATAAAATGTCTAAGTACCATTATAAAATCATAAGGCATACAACAAATATAAAGGAAAGAAAACATTTCCACATTTCAATCACAACATATCACTTAAATATACTAAAAAAATATATCCATTATCAAAATAGTTTTCAATACTAAAATACATAAAAGATTATATGGTATTTATTTTTCTATTAAAAACATTACGACTTGTTAATGAAGCCAAAGATCAAATAATACTCCCGATGCTGGAAAGGTTGTTGTCACCGCTTACATTAAAAAACATTTCTTTTTTGTCATTAAGTAAAACTATTCATAGAAAAAGATTCTCTTTTCAATGAAATGTAAATTCAAATGTTTTTATAAATCGTATAAAAGAAAATCATGTATTAAAACAAAATATGTCTCAAAGAATGGAGTTTGAAATGATGTCCCTTACATCGTGTCTAACTTGACCCGTTAGTTATTTAATCTCCTGAATAATAATCTAATGTTAATTTATACTTTCTTAATAATTTTTTTTTCATGTTTATCATTCCTCTTAAATCACTTATTACCATGTTAAAAACATTATGTGATCATTTTAGTTAATAATGTTCGTTTTGTCGATATTTGGTACTTGAGTCAAAAATTGACTTCTTATAATTAAAAGTTGTTCATGTGGTAAAAATTTCATTATATACTGAATGATATTCATGATTTAGATATCACATATATAATATATTTTAATTATATACATGTATTTACAATAGTACATAACATTTGGAGATAAGAAATTAAATAAACTGTTCATGGAGATGGTAAGTTGTACTTACACATGAACGCTACTTCCATTTATATTTCATATTGTAATGGAATGGAAACATAATGATATATAATTATATTATAATTCCAGTATAATATAATATATAATTTCATTAACTATACCCTTTATACTTTCCACATAAGGCATGAATGAGTCATATCACTTTGAGGGGGCGGTAGTCCGCACTTCCTGAAATGAGATTATCGTATTTACACAGTAAGAAAACCATAAAGGTATTCTATAAATGAAAAATAAAGAAGCATAGAAACAATATAAATATAATATATATCATATATAAATATATTTTCGTTATAATGGCCACTATGAGAGGTGTTAAGAGATATTATAATAATAATCATTTCGTGAGGCAGTAGTTCACTGTCCAGAGAAACAGTTTGTTCTTTACCCATTAGATGGAAGTGTGTGTATGTGTAGTTTGAATACATCTCCTAACGACATTTTAGTATATTGAGGATACTGGTTTTGTTATAAAATAAATGAATAAATAGTTTTTTGGGTTTTGAGAACTAAAATAAAATAAAATAATTTAAGAGAAATCATTACCTTTTATTCGGGTAACTCCCATTGGTTTGAACCCAAAGGACATATTAATGTGCCTTCTGCCTAAGGTAAGGCTTCTAGGTGGAATAAAGGTATCTTAAGAGATTATTTGGTTAGGGTTTGGATGAGACAAGGAACTTGTGATGTGTGAGGAATGGGTTAGAGGTGAGGTCATTTTATAAGGGGGAGGAGGGGCTCTTTAGGAAAGTGTGAAAATATTATTTTATTATATAATGCTTTTCGGTTTCTAAGGGTCCAAAACTAATTAAAAATGAAGATAAGATCACTCATAGTTGAAATAAAATCACCCAATAAGAACTGGATAGGTTTGGGATATTATATTAATCTTTATAATCTTATTTATTTAAATCATTTATTAATGAGGTAAACACTCTATCATTATTGTTTCATAAATAATTTAATTTATCTAAAGTCAAAAAATTAAAAAAAATACAATAATTTAGTAAATCTTTTTATATTTACAAATATTATTTATATTCAAAGTGATAAATTATATATCCTCATGTAAATATTAATTTACTAAAATATTTTTGTTTATCCCATTTTTGTCTTTACTTTAATTTAATTAAAATTAAGTGTCATTATCACTCTTAGGTGGCTCCATGGGGTCCCAAAATATACCCAACGATGCCCATGATCGTCCATGACTCGACCAATATGGTTAGGAAAAGTGTGAATTTAATTTTTGTATTATTATGATATTATTTTTTCCTTGAATTACACT
This sequence comes from Viscum album, assembly GCA_963277665.1. Lineage (NCBI taxonomy): Eukaryota > Viridiplantae > Streptophyta > Magnoliopsida > Santalales > Viscaceae > Viscum > Viscum album. The sequence continues at coordinate 1,462,330,970 of OY728153.1, read as the reverse complement.
ATTTTCCTTTAATTGCGGTAAATAAAAGTCTAAAGTTACTATTTACAAAAAAATATATATTTTAATCTTGTTGAACCACATTTTTACTTAATAATAAAAACCCTGTATATCATATTTTTGAAATTCAATTCACATAAGTGGTAAAATTTCATTTAAATGAAAAAGTCAGCTTTTTAACTACTACTTAGTGTTTTCACTATTCATCAAAAATTGATGTTTTTCAGAAAAATAACAAAAATTTATCCTAAGATATATTTGTAATCTCAAATTTTAAAATGATGTCTAATTTATGAAATTAAACTCATATAATTTGGATTAATTAATTTAAAATTAATAACCATTTCCAAAACAAAAGGCGTGTTTTTAAGAAATATTAACTGTCAAAAGAATGACACTTGTTTATGTTCAATTTCAAAGTGAAATTAATTCCAATGAACAAAATTGGATTACATGGTAATAATATAATCTAATTACACTTCAAAACCAATTAAAAAGAAAATATAACCATATAAATAAATTAGATTTAATGGCAGTTTTGAATTAAAATACATTATTTTTCAATAATCATCAAAAAATAAATTTTATCAGAAAAATACCGATATTTTAAACAAAGTGAATTTTGATGTTCTGATTCTAAAGAATAATTTTATTATGTAAAATAAAACATTTAAAAGTGACCAAAACTTGATTAAAATAGTGTCCGCCATCAAAAGGTGGTAAATTAACCTTTTAAAGTAATTTATGCTTAAAATTAGATTTATTCTCATTTTAAGCCTCTAACTTTTATTGGATAAATATAAAAACATTTAACAAACATGTGTAATCATATTGTAGTTAGTTCTGTTTATTCCAACCAATAAAACAGCTATTCTTTAACTACTATTTAATATATTAATATTATATTGTTACTGTGAAATGTACGATTCCAAAGAAACTCGTTGTTACGTATCAGGTACGCCATTGAACATAGGAATCCCCTTTAAAGTAAAATTAATATTTAATTCACAAATATTAATATATATGAAAATTTAATATTTCGTTATTTACCTGGGATGTTACATCCTTCCCCCCTTTTGAAAATTGCATCCTCGCAATTTATTCACTTATCAAATAAATGGGATATTTATCCCTCATAGAATTTTCAGATTCCCACATAGACTCTTCAACCATATTGTTTTTTCATAAAACTTTTATCTGGTGAATTGCCTTATTCCGAAACACTTTCTCTCTTCGGTCAAGAATTTGGACTGGATGTTCTTCATAAAAGAGAATCTCTTCCAACTGTATTGTCATTGAACTTAAAATATGATATGGATCTGGCATATACTTTCTCAACATTGAAACATGAAAAACATTGTGTACCTAGGACAAACATAGAGGTAAAGCTACACTATACGTAGCTGATCCGACATTCTCTAGGATTTCATAAGGTCCAATGATCCTCAGACTCAACTTTCCCTTCTTACCAAAACTCAACACACTTTTCCATAGAGAAACTATTAGAAATACATGGTCACCTACCTCAATATAAATATTCTTTCTCCAGTTATCCACATAAATTTTCTGCCTACTCTGAGTTGTTCTCATGTGCTTCTGAATAAAATGAACTTTTTATGCCATATCATCTACCAGTTCTGATCCCATCAGCTTCCTTTCACCTATTTCATCCCAAAAAACTCGAGTTTGATATCACTTCCCATATAATTCCACAAATGAATCTATATTTATACTGGAATGAAAACTATAATTTTATGAAAATTCATCCAAAGAAAGATGTTGGTCCCAACATTCCTGGTAATCCATCGAGCAAGCACTTAACATATCCTCCAAGGTCTGAATTGTTCGTTCTGTCTACCTATCTGATTGTGGATGAAAAGCTGTACTAAAATTTAATTCAGTACCCAATGACTTATGAAGGATTTTACAAAAGATATAAGTAAAACTGGGATCACGATCAGATAAAATGGAGATGGCAACACCATGCTACCTAACTATCTCTTTTACATACAACCGTGAAAGTTGATCTAGAGACAAAGTATCTCGAATAGGAAGGAAATGAGCAGATTTAGTCAATTGGTCAATAATAACCCAGATTGCATTGTTACCTCTAGATGTCTTTGATAATCCTACAATGAAGTCCATGGATATATTTTCTCATTTCTACTCTGGCACCAGTAATGACTGAAGCATCCATTTCAGTAACATCCACGCTGCTTCAACCTGGTGACAAGTCAAACACTTCACAGTAAAATCAACAATATCTCATCTCATTTCATCCCACCAGTAACACTCTATAAGATCTTTATACATATTAGTACTTCCAGGATGAACTGAAAACGGGGAACTATGAGCTTCACATAACAACTCATTCTTCAACTGTTAATCATAAGGCACACATAATATCTTCTCAAATCTCAAAACACAATCACTGTCAATGTGAAAATAAGGCAACTTACCCTTCTATAACCAACTCTACCTTTTTTTGTAACTCATTGTCTTCCTTCTGCACTTTCTTAATTCTTCTCTGATAGAGATGATCTCAGAGACAGTTGAAACAAAGCAAAAGAATTTCCAACAACAAGAACTTTTATTACAAAGTTCATCAAATAAAAAACCAAAGGATCTCATTCCAAATGTAGCATGGTTAATGAAGCCTTACATTTTCGACTCAAAGCATCAGTCGCTTTATTTTGTTTTCCCAGATGGTAAAGGATTGTGGAATCACAATCCTTGATTAATTCCAACTATTTCCACTATCTCATGTTCAATTTTTTCTAAGTGAATATATACTTAATACTTTTGTGATCAGTATATATTTCACACTTTACATGATACCAATGATGCCTCCAAATTTTTAAATTAAAAACAACAGTAGCTAATTTCAAATAATTTGTAGGGAAATTTAACTCATGAGGGTTCAACTGATGTGAAACATAAGTAGTTACCTGCTCATTCTACATAAGGACACAACCAAGTTCCTTCAATGAATCATCATTGTAGACAACAAACTCACTATTTTGGGAAGGAAATTCCAAAACATGAGCATTCCCCATTCTTATTTTCAATTCCGGAAAACAATAATCACATTCTTTTTTCCAAATGAACTAAACACATTTTCAAGTTAACTTATTCATTGAACTAGATAACCATGCGGAATTATCAACAAACCTCCAGTAATAGCCTTCCAAACCAAGAGAAATATGGATCTAAGTTATATTTGTGGGTCGTGGCCATTTTTCAACAACTTTTTTTTGTAAGGGTCAATAGTTATTCCATTTTTTAAAACAATGTGTCCAAGGAAAGAAATCTGTTGTAACCAAAACTCACATTTTCTGAACTTCCCAAACAGTTTCTTTTATTTTATGGTTTCAAAGACAACCCTTAAATGACTTTCATTTTCCTATTTTCTTTTATAATAAACTAAAATATCATCAATGAACACAACCATAATCTTATCCATGAACTATCAGAAAATTATATTCATTAGATCCATGAATACGACATGTGTATTGGTTAACCAAATGAAATAACTACAAATTTATAATGACCATGTCTAATATGAAACACAGTCTTTGGAATGCCTGATTCCATTACTTTCAACTGATGGAACCCTGGACACAAGTCAAGCTTCAAAAAATACTAAGCTTCCTCGAGCTGATCAAACAAATCATCAATATGAGGAAAAGCGTAATTTTTCTTAACAATTATGTTATTCAATTCTCTATAATCAATGCAAAGTCTCATTGAACCATCTTCCTTTTGAACAAATAAGATAGTGGAATGCCAGGGTGATTTTCTAGGTCGAATGAAACCTTTATCAAATAACTCCTGCAATTTATTCTTTATTTATAAAAGATTAACTTGAGTCATTAGACACGGAGGTTTTGAAATTGGCATAGCATCAGGAACTAAGTCAACAGTAACTCTAACTTTATGATCATGTATAATACTAGGAAAATCATCAAGAAAAACATCAATATACTCATTTACCACTAGAACATCATTAATATGAAATGTTCCTTTTTTCAATAATATGTGCAAAGCAACATTTATTTCCATCTTTTACTAGTTTCTCAGCTTCCTGATATGTTATCAAAATTAATGGTTCATTTTTGTACACAAACTGAAAATATTTCTAAAAATAAACCTCTTTAGCTCTGCAGTCATTCTTCCAACAATAAACATACAGTCAATCCATGGCCAAAATAACATCCAACTCTAATAGAGGAAAACAATAACGTTTGCATGTAGATTATTTCTGTAGACAATGACCGGAAGGTTCTTATAATTTCTTTTTATCTCAATATTTCCTCCAAGTGTTTTTACCATAAGTTTAAGATTCATATCTTGATATAGAATTTCCAATTTAATATAAAACTTCATAGAACTGAATTAATGTGTAGACCTTGAATCAGACAACACATTGGAATAATATTTACAAACAAATAATGTACCTGATACTACTTTATTTGATGGCCAAACATCTACTGAAGTTGTTGAGAAGGACTTCACCACACCTTTCTTCTTGTATTCTGTTTGATTTCCCTCAGTTAAGTTCTTCACTAGACACTCATTTTTATAATGAACCATTTCATTAAAATTAAAACATCTTATCGTTGGCTTTTCATTTTCTGCTTGATCATCTTCCTTATAGTTACAAGTAATATAACCAGACTTACCACACCAGAAGCACTTTCCAAAATTTGATAAACATTATCTAGGATTATTTTTACCACACTTCTCAAAAGATAGATATTTAGTTTTCATACTTCCAGGATTCTTTGATGAATTCATTCCCTTTGCCTATCAACTAGACCTCTTATTCTATTGTTTTTCAAAGTACACCAGATCATCAGTAACCTCCATTTCCACTTTCTCTGCACATAAAACAGGTTTTTCATAAATTTTGAACACACAATAGGCTAATGATCTTTGATATCACAACTTCAGTCCCGATTAAAATCTATTTATCTTACAATTAAGATCTCAGATGAAATTTGGATTATACCTTTCCAGTCGAGTGAACTTTCTTTGATAAACAGCCACTAAGTCATCCTCATGCAACAATTCCAAGAAATTTTGTCCATACTAAGTTGAACCACCTTAGGAAAATATTTCTCAAGGAATATACCTTTGAATTCAGCCCAATCAAGAGCTTCAATCTCCAAATAATCCCTGATATTTTTCACCAACGACCACCACAGATTAGCTTCACCTTCAAAATGGTAAACAACGAAACTAACATTTTAATGATCTGAACACCCCATGACATCAAATATTTTCTCCAGTGATTTAATCCACACTTCAGCTAACACAGGGTCAGATGATCCTCTGAATGATGGGGGACGTTGCCTCATCAAATGCTCCACTACAGGCATGTTAATCTGTGGTTGATCTGGCTGATCTCGTGCATATATACCACCACCATTTATAGCCTGAGTCAACTATGCCATCACTGCAACAAACTATTCAAACTGAATTCCAACCATCTCAGGTTGCTAATTTGAATGGTTGAATTCCTCCTGATGTCGTCCCAATATAGCTGCCCAATTTCCTATGTGGAAAACCATTCTGAACACCGAGATATCTTAGAAGAAGCAACATGGTAATCAGTAAATGCTATCATTTCAATATCAACATAAATTTATTTATGGACATTAATTTAACAATACCCTTACTCCTACATTTGTCTAAATCGACCTCTAATACCAATTATAAGGACCCGGCCTTAAACATTGCATATTCTTCCATTATATTAATAGTTCACATTGAGAATATTTTCAGGTTTAGATATATAGAGAATTAGTTCATAACATATACATAAAAAATTGCATATTACATGTAGACACATCTAACCATTTTTCTTTTTTTCAAAAAAATAAAAATTCTAAAAATAAGATTCATGCATAGTCCCATGTTTTAGACAACATGACTTTTCCTGGTTCACATCCTTTCCCCTATTCTATTTTATGTCCTATGAAAGGCATTTCAAAAACATGGGATGAGTATTAAAAGCTCAGTAAGGGATACACAAAAAAGGAAAACTTTTAGTTTTTCAAAAGAACACGTAAAACAAGGATACATTATCATATGTAATAGGTTTCTCCTATATGAAGTAGTAAATAATCTACACTGAATAAAATATCATTATTACCCTTTTGTGGCTAAAATATTACAAAAAACTCATATAAAGAACACATAACATATAAAGGTAACTTGGAACATAAATATACTTAAATGGAATTACCATATGGTTGACTTCCACACATATCACTAAATGGAATTACCATACGGACGACTTCCATATCCAATGAATTGGATTTATAATGTAACAACCCATCCATGTTTATCACGGAACCACCAGTCATTTGTTCTATCACGTAACCACCCATAAAATTTCCAAGTACCATTATAAAATTATAACACATACAATAAATATAATGGAAAGAAAACATTTCCACAGTTCAATCATAATATATCATTTAAATATATTGACATAAAAAATCCATTTTCAAAACCATTTTCTATACCTTAATACATCAAATGGTATATGGTATATATTTTCCTTTAAAAAACATTACGACTTGTTAAAGAAGGTAAAGATCAAATAATACCTGTGGCGGTGGAATGGTTGTTGTCACCGCTTACGTTAAAAGAAACATTAATTTGTTTGTTTAGAAAAATGCATTGTAGAAAAAGATTCCCTTTTGAATGAAATGAAAATTCAAAGGTGTTTATATATCATATAAAAGAATGTTGTGTATTAAAACAAAATATTCCTCAATAAAAAGAGATTGAGATGAAGTCCCTTACCTCGTGTCCGACATGACCTATTCGTTATTTAATCTCTTGAATAATAAACTAAAATTAATTTATACTTGCTTAAAAACATTTTTACAATTTCATCATTCCTTTTAAATCACTTATTACCATGTTATAAAAATTATGTCAGTATTTAAGTTAATAATGGTCATATTATCGATATTTGGTACTTGAGTCAAAAATAGACTTCTTATAATTAAAAGTTGTTCATGTGGTAAAAATTTCATTATATCCAGAATGATATTAATGATTTAGATATCATATATATAATATATAACCAATATATACATGTATTTACAATAGTACATAACATTTGGAGATAATAAATGAAATGCATCGTCCATGGAGATGGTAAACCATACGTACGCATGAACACTGCATCCATTTAAATTTTATATTGTAATGGAATGGAAAATTAATGATACATAATGATATTATAATTCGAGTATAATATCATATATAATTTTATTATCTCTACCCTTTATATGTTTCACAAAATGCATGAACGAGTCATATCACTTTGAGGGGCGGTAGTCTGCACTTCCTCAAATGAGATTATCATATTTACCCACTATGGAAACAATAAAGGTATTCTATAAATGAAAAGTAACGAAGAATAGAAACAATATAAATAGAATATATATCATATATAAATATATTTCCATCATAATGGCCACCATGAGAGGCAGTTGGAGATATTTGAACAATCATCGCTTCATGAGGCAGTAGTTTGTCATCCACAGAAACAGTATGTTCATTACCCATTAGATGGTGGTTTTTTTAACTATAGTTCAAATACTTATCATAAAAATATCCCAGTATATTAAGGATATTTGTGTTGTTATAAAATAAAGTAATAAAAAGAGTTTAGGTGTTGGAGAAGTAAAATTAAAAGAAAATAATTTAAGAGAAACTTTTACCTTTAATTCATGTAACAACCTTTGGTTTGAACCAAAATATCTTCTTGAAGTGCCTTATCCTTAAGTTAAGGGTTATAGGTGGAATAGAGGTATATTAAGAAATTATTTGGAAAGGTTTGGATGATACAAGGGGCTTTTGAATTGTGAGGAATGGGTTAGACTTGAGGGATTTTTATAAGGGGCACTTTAAGAAAGTGTGAAAATATTATTTTATTATATAATTATTGTTGGTTTATAAAGGTCCAAAAATAATTAAAGTTGAAGATAATATTACTCATGGTAGAAATTAAATCATCAAATAAGAATTGGACAGGTTTTTGATATTATTTTACTCTCTATAATCTTATTTATTTAAATCATGTATTAATGAGGAAAACACTGCATCATTATTGTGTCATAAGTAATTTAATTTATTTGTGGTCTAAAAATTATAAAAAAAATTCCATAATGTAGGAAATCGTTTTAGATTTAAAATGAATATTTATAGTCGAATAGATAACTTATATAACCCTATGTAAAAATTAATTTACCAAAAGATGTTTTTTGTCATTTTTTTCTTTACTTTGAATTAATTAATCTAAAGTGTCATTATCACTCCCAAGTGGCTCCATGGAGTCCCCAAATCGACGAAAGGATTCACATGGTCTTCCATGACTCATCCAACAAGTTTGGGACCACTGTTAAGGTAATATTTGTATTATTATGATATTATTTTTACCTTGAATTACCCTATTTATCTTTAACCGTTGTAAATAAAAGTCCAAAGATACTATTCACCAAACAAATATTTTCATTTTATTAAACCACATTTTACTTACTAATAAAAACCATGTTTCTTGGATTTTATAAATTAAATTCACAGAAGTGGTAAAATATCATTAAAATGAAAATCTCATCTTTTTAACTACAACTTAGAGTTTTCACTATTCATCAAAAATTGAAGTTTTACAGAAAAATACCAAAACATAAGCCTAAGCTATATTTGATATTAAAAATTCAAAAATTATGTCTATTTTACCAAATTAAAAACATAGAAGTTGGACTAATTAATTTAAAATCAATTCTCTTTGTCAAAACAAAAGGCGTGTATTTAAGAAATATTATCTATCAAAAGATTGACACTTGTTTATGTCCAATTTCAAAGTGAAATTATTTCTAATGCCAATATTTGATTAAATAGTAAAAATATAATCTAATTACACTTTAAACCCAATTAAAAAGATAATCTAACCATATAAATAAATTATATTAAAATGCAGTTTTGAATTAAAATACAGTATTTTTACTATTCATCAAAAAATGAATTTTATTAGAAAAATACCAAAATTTTACCCAAAGTGTATTTTGATTTCCAGATTCTAAAGAAGAGTTTTATTTCTTTCAAATAAAACATAAAAAAGTGACCAAAACCTGATTTTAAGAGGGTTCACCATCAAAAGGCAGTGAATCAACCTTTTAAAGTAAATTATGCTTAAAATTTGACTTAATCACATTTTAAGCCTCTAACATTTATAGGATAAATTTAGAAACATTTAACAAACATGTATAATCATAGTGTAGTTATTTCTATTCATTCCCACCATTTGAATGTCTAGGCGTTAAATATCATTTAAAATAATCATATTATATTGTTAGCGTGCAACATAAGATTTCAAAGAAAGATGTTATTGCGTAACGAGTACGCCATTGAACATAGAAATCCACTTTAAAGTAAAATTATTATTTAATTCACAAATATTAATAAATATGAAAATTTCATATTTCATTATTTACCTGGGTTGTTACAAGTTATTGATTAGTTTTATCATTGGTTGTTAGAAATTTTCATTTTTTCTCGCATGTTTTAAAATGTTAATATCAATTCATATTCTTTTGAACCAAGTTAATTATTCCTATAATATATAAAATATTGAAATATATGTTTATTTATCATTTATAAATCTCTAATTTCGTTCAATGTGAGTTTTATAAACTATTTTGGAAGGCGGAATTTGTGACGATCTTGTATCAGTAATTTTTTGTGAACAAAAGTAATATATAAATAATAAGTTAGATATAATTATAACCATTATAAATTGTAAAAATATATTTATAATAATTTTAATTCATTACATAAATTATTATAATAAAAAAGGATGGGTGGTGATGAATAACTAAATAGTTTCTTCAATATATGTGGCAGTCTACACATACACAGAGATTAAATTTTCATTTTCAATAGAATGGAAGAAAGGTAAAAAATTGTTTATATTTTTATAAATAATATTTTTCATATATATATATATGTTATATATTCATTAAATAAAATTTTTTAACCATCCACATAGGATGGTTACTGAAAAACTAAATGTGTTTCTCTCTAGATATGGTAGTCCACACCTACGGATTAACGATATTCTCATTTTTTCTACAGAACTGAGAATGATAGATACTAATTATAAAATTAACATAATAGAATTTTTATAATTATAATAAAAATTTAATTATATTATAATTTCTATAATATATCTTTAGGAGAAATATAGAGAAGAAACAATGATTGTAATTGATTAGAATTTACGTTGGATGTTTGAACCTTCTCTTGGGGGACGTCTTGGAAATAGATAATTTAAGGATTTTACAAGATCAAGGGGACTCCAAATGTGAGGGTGGGATTTGAGGAAATTATATTTTATATAGATTAAATTTAAATTTTAATATACTTATTGTAATTAAAGGGGTAATATAAGTCTTCTTTTACAATTTAAGGGAGTATGATTTTCTGTAAAAATATAAAAGGAAAAGTCATTATTCTAGCCATGTGAGTGTGAAATTTCAAATAAGTGGATATAATATTAGTCCTTAGTCTTGAAAATGTTTAACTAAATATTTGGATAAATTTTTTTAGGAGTTTTATCCTTTTTCAACTTAATTCTATATTTTACCATAATTTACTTTAAATTGAGTAACCCATTATCTATCCTCAAGAATTTATTTTAATGACCAAAATTAACATATTAATTTTTACCTAATTTTAAAATGATAATTTAAAGTATAAAAAAAATTATTTTAAAAAGTAACCCATTGGTGGAAAATAATTCTAATATTAGAACAAATAACATGTGGAATCTGTTTTTCAGAAAAAAAAATGATTTTTTTACAAAATAATTATGATAAAATACTAACTGTTGATTTTCATAAAATTTATTTCTTCATTGTAAAATAAATAAGAGTTTACCTTCATTCAATGTAATCCAACATATAAATCCACCATGAGAATATTTAATTTAAAAATAATCAAAAAAATATAGCTTTTTAATTGGATAATTATTATTTGAGTTATAAAATGATAAACGTTGGTTTTATAAATTCCTCATAGAATATTTAATTAAAAAACATTAATCCAAAAATCAATATTTCATTGATAAAAATGTCTTATAAGTTTTTAGGTTATAATTGTATCTTAATGAAGTGAGAAACATAATAGTAGTGGTGAAAAGTGTATTTTTTCACAATTTTTCTAAAAGTAATACGTTTAGAATACACATAAAAATTCATCCTAAAATAATATTTTCATGATTAATCTAGAGGTGAAGTTAATTTTTTCCAATTAAAATCCTTAAATTTTGTAATTTAACATTCAAATTGAAATATAAAATATAATAATAATAGTTTTCATAGTCAAATGAAATTTTAAATTACTAATTTCTATTACTCATTTTTCATATCAATTACTAAATAAATGAGTTTTAATATATATAAAAAATATATTTCTTCATCATCTAACAATAGTAAAATTATTTTCATGAAATAAAATTATATAGCTAAAAATATTTAGAAAAAATACTGTTTTGGTATAAAATGTTTTTATTAGTTACTTAAATTTAAAAATTAAATTCCATCAGTGATATAGTGTTAAAAGAGACATTTTTTTAATTCTATATGTATTACCCTACACAAATTCCTCTATTAATACCTTCCAACTCAACAGTTTTTTTATTGTGGTTAGTTTTTTCAACATAAATTTATCATTGGTTGTATCATTTTAGAGTTGGACATAAAGAAATATATTAACTGAAGTATCAATTTGAAGGGAAATTAGTAAATAGTTCAAATATGTTAAAAAAAATATTGGATATAAATTAGATGTTTTCCATGCTAAAATGGTGTTCGTCTAGTATTTTATGGGAAATTTCCCACCATATTTTCAGCATTTATCTCTATTATTCTCTTATATAGTAGTGAAAAATATTTCTCCATCTTTTTCGTACCATGATCAAAAATTCTTCATGTCAGGATATTCAATTATTATTAAATTCTTGAGTGTAGATAAGTTTTTAATTCCCAAATGAATTTTTATTAATGCATTGTGTTTTAATGTATCTCTCTGAATCCTGACTCAGTCGAATGTGGAAATCGAAGAGAACATTGATCATAATGTGCTCCATTTTCTATGGTGAACGATTATCCTTATTCTACATTACATTCTCATTTAATAGAAAAAGGTAATTATTATAATACAAGAATATTTAAAATTATAGTGACTCTGAAATTCACTAAAACCACTTTGCAGCACAATAGATATCTTCACCGTCTGACCTTATCTTATTTATATTTCTACTAGTATAAATCCATATGTAAGATCATCAACATAATATTCTTAGGAAAATATTCTAGTAAAAACGTCGAAAATCATATTCATATCTTGTATCTATATATAAAATCCTAGATTTCAATTATTCTTCCCAAAATTATAATATGCATTCCATGTGCTTCCAAAACTATATTACATATCCCAAAAAGTTCATAAATATCAGAGAAAATGTATTGTAAATTAACATATAAACTATTTAATATCACAAATTCCTCTAAAAATAACATTTTATTGGAAAAACTATGTACGGTAACAAGTTAATTTTTTTTCATTTAACGTTCAAAAAAAATTATACATAGAGATACTTTTCTTAGTATCTTTACAATGGATGCAGAATATTCTGTATCAACCAAACACATATTATGACTTGAAAAAAAATGTTACACAACTCCATAATTAGAAAACTTTATTATTTTTAACATATAATATATTATGTATGCACATAATTTCATACACAACTCAATATTTATATATATTTCTTCATAGTTTCATCACAATGGCCCATTTCCCAAAAAATAAAAAAATAAAAAAAATCAGCTTTTTTCTAATAAAACCTGAAATGAATAAACACAAGTACAACTCGATAATTGATCAAAATATTGAAATAAATTAAAATGTATTCCTAAAATATAAAATGTGATAATTACCCTTAAAATGTCAAAATGGTGGGTTTTAAATCCATTAAATTCAATGTGAACGTAATGAAAATATGAGCTACATCATTTTTCTTAGTATGTAATTATTTTTTTACAATATTTTTTCTCTTTTAAATTTATTAAATGGGAATTGGATGAATCTCTTATGGATGAGTGTTGAATGGTATTGATTTTATACTTGGAATTTGGGTTAGTGGGTGTTATTGATTTAGTATCCCTTCATCTTACCGACCATGTAAAAGGAGAATATGTGGTGTTCTTGGAGATTTTTAGGTACAATCTATATTCTCACTATGTGGTAAAATAATATGAACACACATATAATAGAGTGTACTCACTGAGTAGGTATGATACTGAAAAATATATAACATGCCCATCTAATTAATTTTAATATATTAAATGAGCATGGTCTATATTAACTTTTTCATAATTGTTTCTTTATTTTATAGGTCTTTTAACCATTAAAAGTGTTTTTTAAAGTGTCGGTGACCTAACCATGTCATGCAATTATGAAACACTAGAATAGTTCATTGTGGGATGCTTAAAATAGGAAGAACACGCTAAACAGAAGAATATAAAAGGTATTTTTTCATCAAGAAATTTATCTAAGGGAAATGTGTTGAGACTAGCTTGTTGAGTTGGGTTTTTTGGTGTTACATGGAAACTTTATCATCTAGACTCAACATGGAGAGGTAATTTCATTATGTTTATTTTATGAAATTTTTAAACACTTTGAGATTATAGTGGCATCTACCACACCTTGGTTTTTTGGAGGCTATTTTGAGAAGACCATTTGGTAAACCATGATGTGGTAAATTTTATAGTAAATTATAATATTCCTTATATTAAATTCCATATAAGTATGGGATATTTCCTAGTGGAAGATCATGTTGGGATTCCCTTGAGTGATCTATGAGACAATGTTTGGGTTTATGTTTTGTTGATCATGTGTCTAGTTTTTATATATGTTTTAAATTCCATTTGTTTCCCTTACCATTTTATATGGATTTATCCATCCATATACATCATATCATGTGGTTGAATTATTGAGAGCTCAAGGGTGGTATACTTATTCCTCCTATTTGGTTCATACATCTTCCTGCTCTGATTTCACGCGATCTTTTATGGTAAATTTATTTATTTCTTATCTATCATTCTCTACATGTATCCCTTCTACATTCCCATTATTTTATTTCTATATTTAAACAATAATAACTATTGGGGATCAAAATCAGGGTTTGGTTTGGACTAACCATGGTATTTTAGATTTTTATGGTTTTTAGATACCATCACATTGTTCAATTGTTCTTTCAACATTGAAGGAAAACTTTTATGATGGATTGAGGTAGGTTATTTTGTTTAATTAATTTATTTAACATACTAATATCAAAAAGTTTTTGTGAACATGCATTACTGGATCTTTAAATAATGCTTAATGGTTTTGAGGAGGTTTTGGACATGGCATTGTATTTACAAAGGTATTTTGATTAGTTTATATGAATTATATTTAAGTAGCTTTTTTGATATTTTAAAATTTTATTAATAACATTTTATATTTTATGTGTTTTATGGTGTTTTTAAATAGAGATTTAGGTCTTAAATGAATATATAATAAATTTTTCAATGCATAATTTTCAAATGGTGGAAGGAAATATTGTCATTCTATGTTATTTTTTCAAATGAACATTTAACACCTTCTAAATAGTTGTTCTCAATATGAGTGATTCCCTCATCCCTGATACCCTTGGATTTTGTATTGTATTAACTTTAACCTGAATGTGATGCATTATATTGTAATATGATTCTCCAATTATTTTATAAAGGGGTTATTTATTAATGGGGTGTTGGAGGTGAGATGAGATTAATTTAAAGTGCTTAAATATTGATTTATGTGATATAGATATTTTTTTCTTACCTCAACTTGAGTTCTATAATTTAAACACTAAATAGAGGAGTATAAGGTTTGGATACGTGTTACAGTAAGTTAGTGTTAACTTGATAGCTAGTTCTCCATGAAATTTGAATCCTCCTGGATTTATAATTTTGGTGACAAAATGATTACCCATTAATCTTTACGTATATAATTTTTTTTTCTATTTACATGAAAAACATTAAAAAAATTATCACTTTTATACATGTTGTATTCAAAATTATATTTTTATTATTCTTTAACAATGTAACTATAAGTGAAAAAATAAGAGGTTTTGGATTAAATATAATCCAAGTTTCAATATAATAGGGAATACATATAGAAGAAAATGTTGTAATTGTATTAGATTGTATAATACCTCCAAGAATAATTTGAACTATAACTAGAATAAAAAGTACAAGAAAAGGTTGATGAATAAATTTCCATCATTATTGTTCATGTTTAGTAACTTATGTAAGATGAGAAGGAACTACTTTAATATCTATTATCCAAATTTTTCATAATATTTATAGGAGTTCTTGAACCTTACCTTCCATTCTAGATACACGTGGGAGATCAATAACTTTTAGACACATACTGGAGTATTTTTATTGGGAGTAGCCTAAAATATGACACACCCATATTCGAAGAATATCCATTAGTATCATTTTACCCTTCTCTGGATATGGAAAAATAATTGACCACTGTCATGGTTATATTTTAATAGAGACCGTGGTAGATTTTCTACCATACTCCAAGTCCAATAATACTAATGCAGTAGGTATTGAGTAAATAAGAATAGTTAATAGTCAAACTAGTACATAGATATAGTCTAATCTTAAACTCATTTCTATATTTTTTTTAAAAAAATTAATAAAATACTAACTACCATCATTTTTAGTTTTCAGATTCATCTACCTAATGGATTTACTTATTTAGTGACATAGAATAAAAGATTACCTTTTTAGGAACAAGTAAATCTCCTTAAGTATAATGAATACATACTTATGTGGTAAGATTTGATAGTAGCTATGAATTAAAAAACAATGCTACAAAATAATATGAATTAAGGGGAATATTTTTGTATTGATTCATCATATGATAATTTGATTCAAAATTAGGTATTAATTGACTCCCATAATAAATAATTAATATTACACCAATGGATAAACCCCTTGAAGTTTAAGAAGTGGATAAATAATTTATTTCCATATTTATGGAGAAAATGGGAGAGCTAGTTCATTTTCAAACTTGTTCATATAGGGACGATGGTATATATTTGTAAATATCTATATAATAAATTGATAATACTAAACCATAAAATAGGACATGTCATATTCTAATTTATTTATAACCAGTTTGCACCACTCTTTGAGCTAAAACAATGTATAACCCATAACTACTCTTAAACCCTCTATATAAGATATACATCATTACTAAAGTGGTGGATCTGTAGTATTTTATTTGTGGGTTTCCCTATATCCAGTGAATATGGATGATTTCTTGAATAACAAAAGAATGGGTGTTCTCATAACATAATCAAATCCCACCTTTGTAATGGGGATAAAAGTCGGTACTACATGATTAGGGGAACTAAAAACTTATTTACAACTATAGGTAAAACAAGGTCATATCTATTTTTATTCCCAATTTCTTATTTTCATTAGTTTATTTGGAATAAATTCACATGTTTTTTATGAATTACAGAGTATCATTTATGTTCTAAAATATTAAAACTAAATTTTGAATAATCCAGGTTGTATTTTAATTTCTTATTTTATTTGTGCCGTATATCTAATGTGAAATATTTTTGTTCCTAAATTAATATATGTAGTTTCATTTATGTCGCTGAGATAATTATTCTTATTAATAATTATTATTCTATTATTATATTAAATTTTTTATAATATTTAATTTTAAATGAATATTCAATTTCATTATTCACTCTTGAGTTGATTTAGAGTGAGTTTATATTTTTTATTTAAAAAATGATTTTTAATGATTTTGTATTTTGAATATTATAATTTTCATTTATTTTAAAATAATTTTTATAGTTTTGACCAATCTTTTAAGTCCATATAGAACACTTACCGAATTTATTTTTCAGATCTCGAGTAGTATTTGAAACCCTTCTAAAATATTTAACATAACACCCTCTCTTTCTTGTGAGAAACATGGATTTTTTATAAATTAAAATTATGGTTATTTATCTTTATATTCTATACAGTTCATGAAATGTATTTTATATAAATGACAATCATTGTTAGAAAGATAAATTAACAGCCTGAATTTAATACTTTACATCAATCATTTTTAAGAACTTAAAAAAGCATTAATTTCATCTTTTATTTAAGATACGTTAAAATATGGTTTTTCTTACCTAAAATATCTCTTAATATAGTTTCATAACATTTTTATGTTTGAGTTTTGGGGAAGGTAATTTTATGTGTTTTTATTTGGATATAATTTTATGTTGAGAGATATAGGTCATGTGTGCTCATTATAGGCATTTGAGTGAAGAATGTGAATGAGTATCATTATGACAGAGTCATATCTTGCATAAATATTTGAATATAACACACATTGTTTTTTCAATTCAGTTTATAATTATTTATAGTATTTAAATGTTTTTTTAAATTATGTAAGGATACCATGTCAATCAAAAAATATGAATAAAAGTGATTAATTTCATAGGAATATCATATTCTGTGATAAAAGGATAGGAAAAGAACTATGTCTAGGAATTGAAAAGGAAGAACTAGGATAAAATATAGAAAAAATTTCTAACATAAACTCACATCATGAATGTTACTCACAGCAAGAAACATGAAGTAATATAGGGCATGAAGGAAAAATTTTTAAAATAAAAGAAGCATTTGGGAATGATTGACATGTGTCATGGGGTGACACATATAGTCACCATTTGACACACCCCATGATAACTCACAGAACTTTTAAAGTATCAATAAAAGATTTCATAAGTTCATACATTCACATTAGATGTCATGAAAACATTATTTACTACATGAAACACTCATATGGACCAACAAATGAGAATATTTGACATGATAATGGTGGAAGAACCCTTTTATGACCCCAAGACAACCTAGGATATATTTTCCCTTTTAATGGACTATTAATGATACATGGGGTTTGGATTTATTCCTAAAAATATATATTAAGGGGATATTAGAATAGAATTTGTTCTTTTGGATCTAGTACTATACTATGCTATTAGGGTTCTACTACTTTATGTTTATTTTCTTTTTAATTAATAATATTTCCATGTAATCATAATAATATTTTAATTTAAGTGCTTCCATTATTTATTCCAATGTATTTGTTATTCTATTTTGAATTTATTTAAATTTATAATATTTAAATTCTGGCCTCTTTTAGTTATCAATAATTTGTGACTAACCTATTGCATGGCCTCTGGGAGGGTTTCACGGTGTGATTAATTATTACAGTTCAAATTATCAATTGTATAAAAAAATTTGTGAAAAATTGGAGTGAAAAGAATGGGTGTGGTAAACATCCACCAAAGAATGAATCTCACATTTATCAATATTTTGAACCCATTGGAGGGAAAATTTGGTTTTCCAATGTTAATTCATAGGCATTGTAATAAAACCTCTCAAAGTAGGGAACATCAATATATGTTGGGAGGGACATATTTTAAAATCAAATTTAATAATTAAAGAACCCACATAACCAAAACCTAAGACCGATGTCATTCTCTCTATCCTAAATTTTATCATAATTCTAATTTGAATTTAGAATGTAAATTTTAAATACATTATTTTGCAAATACCAAAAACCAAAAAATTTAGTTATTTTCATAAAATAATAAAATAAAAAAAAGAATTTTATAAGTTGAATTATTAATAAATAATTGATTGAATATATTGATCCTTATCTGTTATGAAATTGGTCATTCTATGTGTATAATTAGGAAAATAAATTTCATTTTATATAGCTCTATGACATGTGGGTTAAAACTGGACCCATTGTTGGGGATCTATGTTTTTATTCTTTATAATTTTTTTGATACATTTAATTATAAATATTTCCATTATTTTAATTATATATATATAAATAAAAAAAATATTTGTCCATGATGTAACTGAAATACTAATATTTTTATTTGGAAGACTACTTAGAGGGGCCACATCAAGAACTATAAATGATTGACAATGATTTAAATGATTAGTGAAAATGATGGGATACGGAATGGGTGACTTGGGGAACACAATTTAATGGATTACTTCATATTTACATGCATCTCAAGAGTGAACCAAACCTTTACCAGATTCAATAGAGGACGTAATGCTGGATATGCCTAATTTTTCTAAATATATCTAAGTGGTTGAGTCCAACACTAAGAACTATCCCCATCCCAATAACAACATGAATTAGATCCATGATAACTATAATGAACTTGATTGGATCCTGATTAGGAAAACATTAATATTGAAATATTTATAGCAGATCAAAAGGATATGGATAATTTTTTAAATGAGTATGAAGTACAGTGTGATCTCTCTATACATTTAAAAGCAGAAGATCTAGAACCATTGCATCTTGCTTCTGCAATAGACGAAGACTCTACCTATGTTGTAAATATTTTTGAAATACTAGAGGAAATTTACTATCTATTACTACCTATTAGAAATCAACTCCAAGATGCACATTATATCAATGAATCAATTGATGTCGAACCAAATTAGATTGATGATATTTAGTTGAAATGTATCTTATCTAATTTCAATGAATGTGATTTCAAATAACCCCTATTTTTTTAAATTTTAAAAATTTTATGGACTCGTATTTTTTCACAGAGGAAGATGATAAATAGAAAATTTAACATAATAAGGAACTTATAGAGATCCTAAATATTATATAACATTTACTGGAGGATTCCCATGAAGATAATTATGTGGATTTTCTTAAAGAAATCATGACATAAGTTTCTTTTATTAAATGAACAAAATCATAGTGATTACTCATGTTTAAATTTTTCTCAAATAAAATTGAATTATAATATTCAATTTTTATTTTTATTTTATGATTCACACCTTGATAAAGAAATATAAATTAAAGATAAGGCATTGAAAGTAGAAATTAAGAAGGAGGAGGACTGTTACTCATCATGGAACTTGAATGTCATTTCAAATAGGATTGATCTGGTGTATTATGTCCTTATGATCCTCTACACTGAAAAGACAGAATAATTTAAATTTAAAGAAAAACCTTTTTTGGTTAATCATTGAAACTCCACCCACCGAAAGTTTATGGATGGAATCTAGTATTACTCATCTAGATCCAGAATAAACACAAGGCCCACATCGGGGTTTAAACCATGGTTTAACTCTTCTTTAATTTATTTTTCTTTATAATTATTTATTTCTTAATTTTAATTTCAATTATGAATTTTGGAATATATTAGGTTATATCCATATTCCTCTATCTTTTTTAACTCAATTAAACTAGTCCCATTACTTACAATTTGATGATTTATTTTTTTATAATTCTATCATGTTGATGACAACAAGTTGTAGGATGAAATTGAAGAGGCATTCCATATTATAATCACAACATGAAAAAAGGAATTCACATAATTAAAATGATTCATGCCATAAAAGTGAAATTAATAATTTACAATGATTAAAAACAACATCCTTCAAAATTGAATTTATTTAATGAAAATGAGCCATTTTTTAACTTCCACAAAACAGAAAAAAACAAATAAAACCTTTTTTACCTAAATGGAAGAATCATAGAAAGGGAAGTATAAGTTTCAATTTGTTATTTTATTCTAGCCCAATAATTATAAATTTTATTGTGATATTTTTTGAAACATTCAATCCCCACATAAAATCTTTTACTCTCATAATGATCTAGGAAACAGATGTTAATTAGAATAATCATTGTGATATGTTTTAAATTTTATTATTGACATGACTTGATGTTTTTAATTGAAACATTGTGGAGTTAGGTTATTAATGAATATAAAAAATTAATAAATCATGATTTTTTGGAATGAAATGATAATTATAGATGGAATTACTCACATAGTTTTCATGTTTGGAATTTATGAATTTAATATACGGGTTGGTATATTATTTTTTACAATTTAAATGCATTATCTTCCCAAAACATTTGTTCTCATCACTAAGAAAAAATTTGAACCAATATTTTCCATTTCCTTCTATATTATATTAGTTGAGAGACCATTGAATATTTTCTTCTAGATCATTAAGGGGATCTTATTGAAGTTTGGCCAAAATAAATTTATTTTTAACATGAGTGAGGAATATTTATTATTAACTCTTTTATCCTTTGACCCACATTTACATAAATCCAACCATATACCATTGATCCATGAATGGCCATGTTAATAAATGATCCAAGTTTCAATCTTATTATATCCATTCCTACCCTTCTGATGGTATATTTCATGATATTTAAAAATATTAAGTTTTGAGGAGAGTCTGTACAAGGTAGATGGGGATATATAACATTTTCTATGGGGTTCATGAGATTGGAAAGAGTCCATGTTTTTATTAAAATTTATTATAAACTTCACTTTATAAAAAAAAATATATAAATTCAATAAATAGTCTTTTTATTATGTAGAAAAAAATAAATATTTCTAGATCGATGATATTATCGTATGGTTTTTTCTTGTGGATGTAAGATATCACATAATCAAAACATTCAAAAAAGAAAAAAATTAAAAAAATAACTGAAAAAAATCAAAGACAAATAGTGGGTAATTCATTCATTATGATTAGTTACATAATGTTTCTACATTGAAAATTTTAGAATGTGGAGGTGATATTTTTACCAGAGTATTTCATTGTGAATATCTTTTGTTATCATGAAATATGATAATGATTCAACCTCTTTTTTACAATTATTTTTAGTCATTTATCCTACCAATCATAAGACTCATATGCATACTATCCTTAATGAAAATCTCTCATGATTATTCATTATTTTTATATTTACATGTTAGAGATATTCGATTCCCTGAAAAACTATGGTAAGTGTCACGTACTTCAGAATGAGAAACATTTTAGCTACATTTATTATCTTGAGAGATTGTCATGAACAATTCCGTGTGAGGTAAATTCCACATGGTGTGCACATTAATAGTAAATTAATTAAAAAATTGATGGAGTAGGAATATTTTTATTTTGGAAGAGGTAATGAAAAATGCATGACTGGAATTATTTCTATAAACAGTGAGGGGTTGGAAGAATTATTTTTTGTGAAATCTAAATGTTTACATTATATTTCCTTATATTTGGTTTTTTATTTTAAATTTAAATATTAGTAGAATGAAATTTATTTGAAATGATGTTGATATTACTTTATTGAGTACAAGAAAGTTCTATGTGTGTGGGAATTGACATAGTCATATATTTCATGATCATTTCAATATAAAACATATTATTTTTACCAGTTATTTTATTATTCTTTCCAGTATTTAATTTA
This sequence comes from Viscum album, assembly GCA_963277665.1. NCBI lineage: Eukaryota > Viridiplantae > Streptophyta > Magnoliopsida > Santalales > Viscaceae > Viscum > Viscum album. Next base: position 1,462,308,527 of record OY728153.1, on the reverse strand, counting down.
TTTTTTAAATTATGCGTGGATACCATGTGCTATTGAAAAAACATAAAATTGAAGAATTCCACATGATGATCATGTTCTATGACTAAGTATATAACAATAAATAATTACATGGATTGAAAATAATGAAACAGACTAAAAAATGTAAAATTTCTATATTACATTAAATAATTTCATGAATGTGATTCATGAAAAAAAACTTGATGGATTAAAGGATTTCAAGGAAATATGGGGTGAAAAAATAAGCATTCTGGGAAAGATCTATGTTTTTTATAGAATGCCACATATTGTAGCATCGTGTCACACACTATGTTGCACTAGATAACTTTTAAAATATGAAAAAAAAAGTTATGAGGAGTTATTTCCCACACATTACACATTATTAAGACACTATTAATTGTATGAAACCCATGTACATATCAAAAAATTAGCATATTAAATGTAATAATGGTGTAAGACACCTTTTATGACCCTGGGATGACCTATGATAATTTTTATACCATTTATTTTCTAATTAATGGTGCATGAGATTACAATTTGTACCAATAAATATATTTATAAGGGACATGAGAAGATGATCAATTCTTGAGGATCTACCACTGTGTTTCATTGTTAGGGTTCTACTTCTTTAGGTTTTTTTCTTTTTTGTTGCTTTTTTCTTTCCTTGTAATCATATTCATATTTTAATTTATGTGTTTCACTTATCTTCATCCATTCTCTTTCTACATTAAATTTCAATTTTATTCTTGCTTATATATTTCTATCTTGATCTCCATTACTTAGAAATGATATGTGAAGAACTTGAGGCTTGGACTTGGGGGAGGTTTCAGGGGGTTCTTAATTTTTATGCTTCAAATTGATAATTGTTTACAAATAATTTTTGTTAATTGAGAGTGAATTTCATTTGTTCATATGTCATTTACTATGGAATTATTCTTATTTTATTTTATATTTTCAACCCATAAGAGGTGAAATTTGGTGAGTTTAAGTGTATTCTTTGGAATGCTAAAAAACCAACTCAATGTAGGGACCAACAATCCTTGTATGGATGGATGGATTGTCAAATTGAATTTATTCATGAAAGAACCTATGTAACCACATCCTAGGAACATGTTCATTATCCTTATCCTTCATTAAATATTCATTTTAATTTTCATTTAGTTTTTAATTAATCATTTTATTTTTTAAAAAAAATAAAACCGTAAATTTAATTGTTTCCATAAAAAAATTATTAGGTGATTTAGAAATTGGTGATTGATTGATTGTGACACTCCTAAAGTGATACAACCATGTTTAGACTCTATGAAACATTAGAAAAATGAAATTATTATGTATCATCCAATGGTAGTAATGTCACATTATCATCCATTATATTTCATTTATTCTCATCCTATTGACATAAAAAAGTAAAAAAAATGAGAAGAGATTGAATTATTCAATATAATTATTTATATGAATCATGATTCAAATTAAGAAAAATGAAATAATTTTAATTCATTCAATAAACTAATTGTTCCTATGATCCTCCATTAAAAAAATAAAAATAAATAATAATAATAACAAGCATTAAAAATAAGGATTAAATCATTCATGACATTAATTTTTTGACTCTTGGTGAATGTTAAGAAAATGTACTATTGTGTATATATTTTAGGAAAAATTGAGAGACGAAACTTGTACAGATTTATTTGAATATTCATTTATATAATTTTATATTTCTACCTCCTCTTTTCAACATTTTCAATTTAATGGATTTTAACTGTAAACCCTTACCCATGAAAATATCCTTTAACAATACCTAATGATTGAAAAAAATCATATCATGGGAAAGAGAAATGAGATTTTAAAAATATTATGGTTATACATAAATTGTTTTATGTGTAAGAATAACTCCATGTTTAATTTCTTTTGAAAAATGAGTGAAATGAATTTTTAATTTTATGTAGGTTTTGATTTAGTCATGGATAAATTCATGAGGTTAAACATATTAAAATATGGTAGAAGGAAATAGAGGGAATATTTTATATTAAATGTAACATTATATAAATATAATTATAAAAAACAATTTAAATTATATCATTAATTTTTTTTCAATTGATTTGATATGTGTATATTTTAATTTCATTATAGTATGATAGTAACATTTGTGGGAATTAACATAGTGAAATATTACAATATTTTCTATTATAAATTTAATGAATTAATCCCCATGAATTTAACAATTTAGGGTCCATTATAAATTATTTATGTAATAGGGTATTTTTGTCATTTATTTTAAAAAAGTCTTTAGACTTGATATATAGTAATTTTATTATTATTTATAATTTCCCAACAAGAACCATCATATGTGAGACAGAGATTCATAAAACCAGACACATGCCTCTTTATAAAAAAAGACAATGCCAACAAGATTAGGGGATCTGAAGTCCGTTAGTGGGGATACTATACCATTAGTATCATATCCTAGCTCCGATAATATAAATAATTACAAAAAAAATAGATTAAAAAAAGTATAATAATATATTATCAGATTTAAAACATGTCATAAAATAAATAAATTCTCTGCCAATGTGAAAATAAAAAACAATGTAAATATATAAAGAGATAAATGAATAAATCTGAGTGGAAATCCTCTAGAGTATATCCTAGTACTACTAAAAGATCAATGCTCTACTACTCAACTATATTCTGCAGGCCCTTTTCCCTTTCATGTATCCATATACTTCAAATTTTCTCACACCTAGATGCATGTGTAGTGTGCGATTAATAAAATCTAGTATAATAGCACCAATGTGAACTTAACAAAAGATCATGTGCTAATGATTTTCTATTATGGAAATGAACAAAAATGCACACAATATAACAAAACATGTCAATAATATATGTGCTAACCAATGTTCCAAAACCCCTTTTTGTACCTACATTAGATCCATGCTTGACGAAAAACCATAGGGGTCATGTAAACTTCACAAAAGAAGGATCAGACCTCCATGATTCTAAATAGTAGTGCATACCCTAGACTTCTAGGTCAGGCCACATAAGGTCATCATGATTTATTTTTGTCTCTCATGTTTGGTCACATAAAACATCATTCCCCCTATTTCCTTAGGGGTTAGACCACATTAGACCATCATGCCCCCAGTTCAGGCCACACTAGGCCATCATACTCCCCCATCGTCAAATATGGTCTTCTCATCAGATAATATGCAACATCTAGGAAATGTCCCCCTTTAGGGAAACAGATCATTGATAGGTACACCTATCACCTTAGTACAATTTATATAATAACACTAAAATATATACCAAGTGTATAACATTTAAATAGGGAATTCCATATAGAAGAACAATGTAGAAAATCTTGGGTGAGAAACAATAGCAAAAACATGCACACATGTGATCAAACACAACATTATCTAAATAATATCAACAAACAACATCATATCCTTCTAATGATAATATACATGGAAACTAGATGGTATGTAAATTAATACCTCAAGGTTGTTAGGTAATTACTCCATGGTTAATCAAGGATTAACACTTTAACTCTATCATGTACACATGAAGAAATAGATCTTATGTCAAAGAATTATACTTAAATTTTAGGATCATTAAGAATGAGGTTCAGAAATGAGACTCAATGAGACTCTATTTCTGGATAGATTGTTCTAGAATCACATACCACATATATACCATAAACAGAAGAAATTCTAAAAAAATTTAAGTAGAGGATTCCAATTCACTAAAACTATAGGTAATCGAAGAATGTATCTGGAATTCCTCTCTAATTATATAATAGAACCTTGGTTTTAGTCCACGAACATTGATATATAACGAATATATTATTAGAAATGAATATAAAGATGATAATGAAGAATAATAAGTATCTAGACGATCTATTTATGGAAACTTGCCTAGAAATTTCGACCACTAATGAGGAATTTTACTCCAGTCAAAAGGTATCTTATTGACACATTGAAAACCCATCAATATATAAATGATTCAAGAATCCACAATTAGTTCAATTTTTAATTAATATATATTTCATCGGTATACCAGATCTATGAATCAACATAAGGGAAAAGATGTATTATAAGGAGGTACTCGAATATTGGAGTATTTCACATCAAATTCCTCAATTTTAGATCTTCAACCCAGTTCAATTTACCAGAATCTACATTTTGGGGAGTGTAATTTATCAAGGTAGTCTAGAGTATTCCCAAAATTTTAGTTATATTAATATAAAAAGAAAAACATGTCAAAATAGACTATAATTAGTCATTAAAAAAAAATTCATATCATTAATTTCACATGTTCACAGTTTTTTCATACGGTTTGAAAACCCATGAACCAGATATGGGGCCCTCCTATGAATATAGATAACCATTATTTTTTCACTATATTTAAAAAATCATGAACTAATCACATCTTCTTACATTGGAGTTTCCTACATGGTGTTCTAGGTGGGGTTGCATGGTTCTTCAACACTCATGCCTTAATTGTGAAAAACCCTTATAAGGTTTCTTATTGAATCCTCACAGTTTGGGAAAACTCATAACACACTTTTAACCATTAAAAAGGCCTTCAAAACTCTCTGAATATATTTTAAAACATATATAACATAAATCAAAAAATCATATCTCCAAAAAATGAGATTAAATGAAAAATTTATCTTGTAACACACATGAAAAATATGGTGTGCTCCCATTCTCATGATCTAATAGGATCTCACAAAAAATTTGGATATCATTCATGAGGATTTTTGTAACACCAAAAGATTTTATATTAAGTTATTTTCTTTAATGTAATTCAATAGCTTCTGCTACACACAATACCGAGTTCTAGCGCACCACGACATACCAAACAAGTCATTCAAATAGTGGTTATGATTAGTATTAACTGCATTTTGAATTTTATATACTCCATATAATTTTAACATCCATATTATTTGTTTGTTAGACATTATATAAGAACAAATTCAATTTTTCAGATAAAGGAAGTATTTTTCAAAAAATACAATTTTACTGCCTTTTAATGGTAAACCCTTATAAAATTCAATATTTGATATTTTTATATATTTAATTTGACAAAATAACTTCTTATATAGAATAAATACCTAAAATTTTAGTTTCGATAAGTTTTTCACGTTTTTCTTATAACTTTAATATTTTGGTGAATAGTGAAAAAATACTTAATTTTAATTGAAAATAACTTTTTTATTCAAAATAATTTGTCGTGTTAAATTATAAATTTGAATGGTTTTGAAGTATAATTATATGATATTTCTATAATTTAATATAATTTAGGTCATTATAGGTAATTTTAAATTTAAATTGGACATAAAGTCATGTCAATATTTTCATAGTTTTTACTTTATAAAAAACCCGCTTTATGGTTTTGATAATAGGAATTAATTTTGAGTTAATTAATGAAACTTCTATTTTTTTAATTTGGTAAATTAGACTTCAATTTTAAATTCTAAATATCAAAATTAGCTTAGGGTGAATTTCTTGTATTTTTCTGAAAACCATCAATTTTTTATGAAAAGTGAAAAACATATGCATTATAGTTTAAAACTGACTTTTTATTTAAATAATTATTTATTTGATTTAAATTTATTTTAAGTAAAAATAGATACATAATACATATATAAGTTCAATGTAATTCATTGTAGTCATTATATAGTAAAATTAGCTGTATAAAATTTTATTGAACATTTTAACGTCTTTTACCCACCTCCTAGGCACGTCAGAAAATTTGTATAAAACATAATTTTACCACTTCTGTTATTTGAATTTCAAAAATCCAAGAGAAAAGGTTTTCATAATTATCTAAAATGTAGTTCAATAAGTTAAAAATAATGTTCGGTGAATAGTAACTTTTGAATTTTATTTACCACGTTTAAAAGTCAATATGGTAATTAATGATAAAATAAATATTATAATTACCCTAAAACATGTCCTAATTATATAAGAAAAGTTTATTTAGACCAAAAAATCCTTAAGAATAAAATATGATCCTTTTGATCCACTTTGAATAGATTATGACATTTATAATTATATTATTTAAAGAATAGTTAAAAGTGTAAAATTCAAAGTTTAATAACTAAACCATTTTTAATATAGTTTTATACCTAAGATATATTCAACTATAAATATTCATTATAAAGAAAAAAAGATTTTATAAATCATGATTTTTTATTTATAATTTTTAGACGTTAAATAATTAAATTTATTTATGACACAATGACGATGCAATAATTACTTAATTAATGAAGGATTCAAATAATTGATATTATAAATATTGAAATAAATGTAAATTGAAACTTTTGATTCATTAAAAGAAATTTTTAGCATAATATGACATGTTAGTGTGGATTTAATGAATTCTGTTCGAATTAATCATATTGATATGACTTTAACAAAAACCAAATACTAAATAGTGTCAGAGTTGACATAATAATGTTTTTAAAAAAAATAGTATTTTATTAAATTATATAAGTGCCCTAAAAATCTAATATTCCTCCAAAAGACTTATATAATGATATATATGTTATTTATGAACCACTGGGGGTTCTCTTGGTAATTTATAGTAAGTTTAATAACCATATTATATAAAATTTCAAGGAGACATGGTAAATGTCAAACTATTTAACTAAGAGTTAAATTTAAAAGATAAGGTTAATATGGGGACCTAAACCTGTCTAAAACCTATTGTATGAGATTTTTTCGACCATACTCAGTTTAGCTTTCAAATAAATCCATTTTGATCCATTATAAATCGAAAATGAATTTCTAAGAAAATAATATTTCAAGCTTTTCCTAAAGTGGCTCTCACCTATCTTATAATAGGGAACATCCCCTTCTCTTAATTTCACACCTACAAAGCCATTTTTATCAGCCAAAACCTACTAGAATATCCTCCCAACTACCCTAAATTTATCCTAGAGGCTGTACTTTGTTCACAAAGACATCCTATGGAGCCCTATTGATACAATCAAATGGAAGTACCTGAAGAAGATGTAATAATTTCATCAGCTCTTTCAATGTTATCTTCTTCTTCCACTTTCTCATTCCTTTTTGTTTCCTTACCAAAATAATAAATTTAATACCTTATACATATTATTATGTTATTATAATTATGGTACAACCATATTCATTATTCTATTCATCCTATGAATGAAAAAGTCACCATACGTGCGTACATACGGCTTACCGTCTCCACGTCGTGGTGTAGTTGTTATTCAACACTTCATTATTTGGATGGGTAAAGTAATTATGTATAATTTATGTAAATAATAAATATAACATTTAAATGATTTTTTATATACGATATAACATCCAATTATACACGATTTCACCTTTAATGGAATTATATTGCCGCTTATGCGTACGTACGGATTACTGTCTCCCTGAACGCGATGAGATTCATTCCCCATCATAACCATTACAAGATAATTTTCATTTTATAAATAAAAATAATTTTTAAAAACTAAATAAAATTATGGATATTAATCAAATACATCCTATCCATAAAAAACAGGAGTTACGTAACAAAACGTATAATGGAAAACGAATCAGTTAACACCTGAAACAGTGATACCACTAAAATATTATTAACAAAGAAATATTAGAAGATCATATATGATATCATATTTATGTATGTGGTTCCACTATAATTTAATAATAATAATTTAACTATTATACAGGAGGTTAACATACCCTCGACTAAGTAAAATTAAATGGTAAGGGGTTTCTTATCTCACTATTAATTCAGTGATATTTCCATTGTTCGCCCTTATTTATTTCATAAGGTGTATTGTGTAATTCCATTTGATATATATTATAATTATTATCTTTATATTCATGGTTTTCCATGATTCATTTGGTTTTTGTTAACATTTGGTTATACGACTCGATTGATTACAATGTGGTAAGGGGTTTCTTATCCCACTACTAATTCTGTGAGAATTCCATTGTTCGCTCGTTATTTATTGCCTGTGGTGTATTGTGTACTTACATTTAATATATATTATCATTATTATCTTTATATTCATGGTATTATTTGACTCATTTGGTGGTTATTTACTTTTGGTCATATGAATCGATTTATTACTATGTAGTAAGGGGTTTCCATCTCATTTCTTATTTATTTGAGATTCATACTATATTGCAATTATTTCCTTTTGGGTGGTGTATGTATTTCCCATGATTGTATTCCTTATGTAATATAATTTAATTAATCGGTATTTAAATCTTCATTGTATGATCCTTCTTTCGTGGGTTGTATGTTTATTAAGACACCAAATCTATAAGGGAATTTCTAATTTCGATTTCCACTAATTGGGTTTTACGCAAACTTCATTGACTATTTTACTCAAAAATTATGAGTGAAACAACTATTTATATATTTATGTATTAAATTCCACTACCATTTGTGTGGATATAATTTTTATACACATAATCTCTCCATTGATAAATTCTGAATTCATTAATATGAACTTGATAAGAGGAATCTTAACTCAATTTCAATTCGTTAAGTTAAACATCCACGTCATTGGTTTTTTTGATACAAGAATATATGTCAATGTACTATGATTGTTTTACACTGAATATCCAATAATATTTAGTGTATTTATATATTTCACACATAAATATGTCATTGATTTATCATTATCCTAAAGACACAGTCTTTATAGGGTTTTTCATCTAATTTACATTCTATTGAGACTACTTTGTTGATATGAACCAATTCACATTTATATAGTTTATATACTATACTTTGACATAGTATATCATGAATAGCTTTATTATTATGATATTATAATGATTATATTACCATAGTTATTTTTATTCAAATGTCTCCCTTTTGGTTAGGAACTCCAAATAAAATATCATTTTAATTGTTTTAAAGATTTATTCTTTTAAATATTTCACATTAATATCAATGTTTTAAAAATGGTTTTATGGATTTATTTATAGGGACATTACTGTTTTAATATTAAAATTTCTTTTAAAAGTTTCCAAGTGGTATGGGAAACTTTTATTCAAAAATCTATTTTTAACATCTTCTTGATAAATATTGATACTTTTAAATGTTTTCAATAAAAACGGGATATTTCTCTCAAATAGTTTTACTGAATATTTTCATCTATGTAAATATCTTTCATTGTTCTTGGTTGAGGTTGATAAAATCTTCCATATTGTATTAAATGAGTTATTTTTGACTTTGGATGTTCTATTTTTATACCATTCATGGTTTTTGGTTAAAATATTGACATTTAATATGATAGTTTTAATATAAATATTTATATTATGTTTCAACCTTTCTATATGAGGAATGCATTGGACTTAGTAGGTGACAGGTGGAGCCCGTTGTAGGTCTTCGATGCATCGGCAGGTCTCATAAGACAAACTACTATCTTGGCCCAAGGCCTTGACAAAAATTTATTTGTAGTCTTGGAATGAGGCCTTGAATATGTTGTTATGATATCCGGTATTATGCTTTTCATCATTATGAAATTAGATATTGATATTACATGTGATTATTTGACTATTATAATATCCATTTTAATAAGTAAATTGCATTATTTGATTTATATTTTCCATATTATGTTGAATTTTATGTTCAAAGGGCTTGTGTTTTAGTCATATACATTGACTTAAACATTTATGATTGTTTATGATTGTCTTTTCTATATTGTTATCCTTACTGAGCATCTAAGCTCACCCCTTTCTTTTGTTTTATTTTTCCTAGGATGTGAAAAAGTAAATTATGACTGACCTATAGAAATAGGCTAAGGGATATAAGAGTGTTCAAAGGAGACACAATATTTTTGTTTTTTGTTGGATAATGTAATGTAAAACTTATGTGTGTATCTATTACTTCCAAGGCTACTAAACTAACCAGTCCTTACAGACCTAATCTATTATGATCATGTCAATATTATGTAATAATTCACTAACTCAAGATAACTAGGGTTGGGGTGTTACAGTTGGTATCAGAGGAAGTATAGTAAAATCATGGAAACAAGATTTAGATAAATTTTGATTAGATAACGTAACCCTAAGATATACTTTGATGATTAGTATAGAAGAACATCCAAAAAATTTGGTAATGTAAATATTATGTGGGGTTTTCAAGCAATACATCCTTGTATGGATACGAGCTTGTAGAGGTGGCTCTGAAACAGATGTACCTAGGATAAAAAACTTCGACAAAGAGTTTCATACTTGACCTGGGGTATCCTATTACATGAAAATGGGCCTTATTTCACTCTTGGTTACGACACTTTCGATGGATATGCTTAGGATAATTCTCATTTTCTTTACAAATAAATTTAAAGGATTTTAATATAAGATGAGAATAAATAACCTTATTTAATCTTAATGCGTTTTAGATTGAAACTAAGGTGTCATGATATTCTCTAAATGATTTTATGAATATTTTTTCTCACACTCTGATTTCTAGTTTTATTCAATGGCGGGATTCCATGGAAGTCATAGTAACATTCAACATGATGTACAAGGTGGGAACGATGGTGGAAATAATTAACAAAATGGAATACTGAGAGGTGTAAAAGATATCATGTTCATGACATATCAATTTTCCAAAAATATGATCAACAACATACACTTTAACCAACTCCCTAACTCAACAATGAAGAGAACGGTGGAGAATGAAAAGAGCTCGAGTATTGGAGACCATGGAAAAAAACACATTTTCAAGTGCACCTTGATTTAACAAACTAGCCGTTCAAAAAGCGGTTTTGAATAGTATTAACTAAATTTTTAATTTTATATACTCTATATAATTTTAACATCTATATTATGTGTTTCATAGACATTATATAAGAAGGAATTCAATTTTTCAGATGAAGGAATTATTTTTCAAAAAATGGAATTTTACCGCCTTTTAATAAAGAATCACTTTTAAATCCAATATTTGACACATTTATATATTCAATTTGACAAAAACAACTTCTTATTTATAATAGATATATAAAAATTTAGTTTCGTTAATTTTTGGTGTTTTTCTTGTAATTTCATATTTTGGTGAATAGTGAAAAAATACTATATTTTAATTGGAAGAATGTTTTTTAATAAAAAAATATATTGTTAAATTATACATTTTAATGATTTTGAAGTATAATTAGATTAAATTTTTATAATTTTATACAATTTAGGTCATTATAAGTAATTTCACATTTAAATTAGACATAAACACATGTCAATCTTTTGATAGTTTTTAATTTATAAAAACCCGCTTTATGGTTTTGACAATGGTAATTAATTTTTAATTAATTAGTGAAACTTATATGTTTTGAATTTGGTAAAATAGAACTCATTTTTGAATTCAGAATATCAGAATTATCTGAGGGTGAAATTTTTTTATTTTTCTGAAAACATCAAATTTTTGTCGAATAGTGAAAAAACGATTTGTTGTTGTTTAAAACAAACATTATATTTAAATAATTATTTATTTTATTTTAATTAATTTTAAGTAAAAAATAGATACATAATACCTATACAAGTTCAATGTAATTTATTGGAGTCATTTTATAATAAAATTAGATGTATAAAATTTTATTGAACATTTAAACGTCTTTTACCCGCCTTCTAGGCACGTTAGCAAATTTGCATAAAACGTAATTTTACCACTTCTTTGATTTGAAATTAAAAAATAAAAGAGAAATTTTTTACCTCAGTATGTAAAATTTAGTTCAATAAGATGAAAATAATTTTTGGTGAATATTAACTTTTGAATTTTATTTACAATGATTAAAAGTAAATAGGGTAATTAATGGTAAATATGATATTATAATTACCCTAACACATGTCCTAATTATATTAGATAAGTGTATTTTGACAAAACTCAACTTTATGAATAAAATATGATCTTTTTTATCCACTTTTAATAGATTGTGACATTTATTATTATTTTATTTAAGAATATTTAAAAGTGTAAAATTCAAAGTTTAGTAACTAAACCATTTTTAATATAGGGTTATACATTATATATATTAGACTATATATATTCATTAAAAAGATAAATATAATTTTTACATAATGATATTTTATTCATACTTTTTAGACATTAAATAATTAAATTAATGTATGACACAATGATGATGGATCAAGTACCCAATTAATGAATGATTCAAATAATTGATATTATAAATATTGAAACAAATATAAATTGACACTTTTGATGCACTAAAAGAATTTTATAGGATCATATGACATGTTAGAGTATATGTAATGAATTATTTTTGAATTAATCAAGTTGATATGACTTTAAAAAAACCAGGTACTAAATAGTGTCAAAATTGACATAATTTGGGTTTTAAAACAAATATTATTTTCTTAAATTATATAATAGTCCTAAAAATATAAGGTTTGGAAAAAGGAATTATATAATGATATATATGTTATTAATGGGCCACATGGGGTTCTCTTGGAATTTTATTGTTTGTTTATTATCCATATAATATAAAAATACAAGAAGACATGGTAAATGTCAAACTATTTAACAAATAGTTAAATATAAAAGATAAGGCTAATATGGTGATCTAAACCTGAATAAAACCTATTGGTCTATATATTTTTGACCCATAACCACCTTATCATATAAATAAATCCATTTGGATCCATTAGAAACAAAAATGAATTTATGATAAAATAATATTTCATGTCTTTTCCTAAAGTGGCACTCACCTCTCTTATAAAAGGGAACTTCCCCTTCTCTTAATTTTACACCTCCAAAGCCATTTTTCTTGGCCAAACCCTGCCCATATATCCTCCAGACTACCATCTCTTAATCTTAGAGTACTTAATTTTATCAGAAATCCAACCTAAGGATCCCTTTGGTTCAAATCAAAAGGAAGCACCCGAAGAAAAGGTAATAATTCACTCACCTCTTTCAAAGTGATCTTCTTATTCCACTTCCTATTTCATTGTTGTTTCCATACAAAAATTATAAATCTAGTACCTTATACATAATTTAATGTTATTATATATATTTTGAACCCATATTCATTATTCTATCGATCCTATGAATGAAAAAGTCACCATACGTACGTACGTACGACTTACCGTCTCCACGTCATTGTGTAGTTGTAATTCAGCACTTCATTATGGGAATGGATATAATAATGATGTATGATTAATTTTTATAATAAATATAAGATGATAATTATTCTTGATATATGATATAACATCAAATTATATACGATTTCACCTTTAATTGAAGATATTGTCGCTCGTGCGTATGTACAGATTATCGTCTCCACAAACGCGATGAGATTCATTCCTCATCATAACCATTCAAAGATAATTTTAATTTTATGATTTAAATAAATTAAGAACTAAATATAATTCTTTATATTAATCAAAAACATTCTATCCATAACAAACATTACTTACATAACAAAACATATAGAGGAAAATGAATCAGTTACCACCCGAAACAATGATAAAACTAAAACATTATTAACAGAGAAATATTAAAAGATCATATATTATATCATGTTTTTGTATGTGGTTCTTGTATAATTTAATAATTATGATTTAACTATTATACATTAGGTAAATTTACCCTCGACTATGGAAAAGTACAAGGTAAGGGGTTTCTATATCACTTTTAATTCTTTGAGATTTCCATTGTTCCCCACTTATTTATTACATGTGGTTTATTGTTTACTACCGTTTGATATATATTTTCATGATTCTCTATATATTCGTGGTATTATGTGTTTCATTTTGTGGTTATTATCTTTTGTTCATATGACTCAATTTATTACAATGTGGTAAGGGGTTTCTTATCTCACTTTTAATTCTTTGAGATATCCATTGTTCGCCATTGATTTATTGCAGGTGGTGTATTATGTACTGCAATTTTATATATATTATCATGATTATATTTATATTTATTTTATTCTATGATTAATTTTGTGGTTATTAAATTTTGATCATATGACTCGATTGATTACAATGTGGTAAGGGGTTTTCATCTCACTTCTTATTTCTGTGAGATTCATTCTATATTACCACTATTTCCTTTTGTGTGGTGTATGTACTGACAATGGTTGTATTACTTGTGTAATATAATTTAATTTATGGGCATTTGAAACTTCATTGTTCTTTCCTTCTTTCTTGGGGTGTATGTTTTGTAAGACACCAAATCGGTAAGGGAATTTCTAATTTTGATTACCACTCATTGGGTTTTATGAAAACTTCATTGATTATTTTACTCCAAGATTATTTGCGAAATCACTATTTATTTATTTATGTAGTAACTTCCACTCCCCTTTGTGTGGATATAATTTTGATACACATAATCAATCCATTGATAAATTCTAAATTCATTGATATGAACTTGATAAGAGTAATCATAACTCAATTTCCATTCATTTAGTTAAACATCCAGGTCATTGGTGTTGTTGTTACAAGAATATGTGTGAATGTAATCTGATTGTTTTACACTGAATATCCAATACTATTTAGTGAATTTCTATTCTTCAAACGTAATTATATCATTTATTTATCCTTAACCTAAGGATACGGTCTTTTTAAGGGATTTCATCTCAGTTTACATTCTATTAAGAATTCTTTGTTGTTATTCACCAATTCACTTTTATATTGTGTACATACTATACTTTGACATAATATATCATGAATCCCTTTATTCTCATGATATTATAAAGTTTATATTACCTAAATTAGTTTTATTCAAACGTCTCTCTTTTGGTTAGGAACTCTAACCAAAATATCATTTAAATGTTTTAAATATTTATTCATCTAAATATTTCTCATTAATGTCCATGATTTAAAAATGTTTTTAAGGATTTATTTATATATAAATGACTATTTTAATATAAAAATTCCTTATAAAAGTTTCAAAGTGGTATGGGACACATTGACTCAAAAAATTTATTTTTAACAGCTTTATGATAAATAGGGAGACTTTAAAATGTTTTCAAGAAAAGGGGGATATTTCTCTCGAATAGTTTTACTGATTAATTTCAACTATGTCAATATCTTTCTTTATTCTTGATTTAGGTTGATATAATCTTCAATATTTTGTTTAATGAGTTATTTTTTACTATGGATGTTATATTTTTATACCATTCATGATTTGTGGTTAAAATATTGACATTTCGTATGATAGTTTTAATATGAATGTTTAGATTATGTTTCAGCCTTTTCATATGAGGAATGCATTGCACTTAGTAAGTGATGAGTGTAGCCCTCTATAGATCCTCGATGCATCGGTAGGTCTGATGAGACAAACTAGTGTCTTGTCACAAGCCCTTGAAAAAAAATTATTTGTAGTCTTGGCACAAGGCCTTGACTACGTGGTTATGATGTCCGACATTATGCATTTCATCATTATAAAATTAGCTATTGATATTACATTTGATTATTTGACTAGTAGAATTTCCATATGAATATGTAAATTGAATTATTCAATGTATATATTCCATATTATGTATAATTTTATGTTTAAAAGGCTTGTGTTTTAGTCTTATACATCGCCTTAACCATTTATGATTATTTATGAGAGTTTCTCCTATATTGTTATCCTTACTGAGCATCTCAGCTCCCCCCTTTCTTATGTTTTATTTTTCCTAGGATTAGAAGAAGTAAATTATGACTGACCTGTAGGAATAAGCTATGGTATATAAGAGTGTTCAAAGGAGAAACAATACTATTGTTTTTCCTTTGATAATGTAATGTAAAACTTACGTATGTATCTAATACTTCTAAGGTTAATAAACTAATTGGTATTTTGGGACTTGATCTTTTGTGATCATGCCAGAATTATGTAATAATGAAGCAACTCTAGATAACTAGGGTTAGGGTGTTACAATTTTCAACATCCCATATAGTTGATTCATAGGGAGACATTCAACATACACCTTATATTATTTGTAAACTCTCCATAAGAAATATTCCTTCTTTAACAACATATTGAAATGATAAAATATTTTATTTCTATTAGTTAGGCTACAATAATCCATCACTAGCATAGAATGGTTAGATATGAATCTCGGTAAATGATACTCTTTAAAAACTTCATACATAATTAAAACTTTAATGTTTTCCTATCCTTCAATAAAGTTGAACGTGAACCCTCCTTCCAACCTTCTTATTATTTCAAAAATTAAAAATGTGTCCAGAAAAAACCTAAGCCCTAGAGTTTTTCATCCACTATGAAGAAATTAAAACCATTTAGTAATCTCCTTGAGTAATTATATCCACCCTTCTTTAATAAGTTTTAGTTATGTTCATGATGTCCCCTCTAAAAAACCATGGAATTATACCCAGATTAAAATCAAATAATGCCCTCCATAGGCATCACCTCTTTTAAAAATCACAGTGTATGTGAAATACTAATAATAATAACTCCTTATTCAACATTAACACCATTACTTTAAGATTATTATAAGATGACATCTCTAGATTCAATGAATTCTAGTATTTTCAAATAATTAGGATGTGATAATTTATATGAGAATCATTGTTAAAAATAAAGAAAATTTATTTTAGTGGTAAATCTACTTAATTATACTTGCCTGTGTTTTAGTTAAGGAATCAAAAAAATATTAAATTTATAGGATTCCACATAACTCTTAATATACACCCCATTATCACCACCCCATAAGTCCACTAATATTACAAAATATAATTGAGATTTTCAACCTTATAACATTAGTTCATTATAATCCTACTGAATTCTTTATCCATGTGCAAAAAACATTTCATATAATACTTCGTTTTGATCCTAGAACTAGTACACAACACATCATTCTTAGTACTACATTATAAAGTAGATCAATATTTTTTCGTCTCAATTATATTCCATGGGAGAATATTTATAAAAAACATTGGGGATTTGATATTGTAAAATAGTAGACTAAATGGGTTCCCACCATTTTCCATGATACCCCTCTTAATTCTCTCCTCAATTAGAGATTCATTTTTATTTTTTCCATGATTTTCAAGTTCCAAAGTAATAATTACATTCATTTTGAATATGTAAATATTGTTTTGGTGATGAAATGAGATGATAATACTTGATGGAGTGTTATGGATCCATGATTTGGAATTTTTGGAATTATTGATAATACATCCAAGTTCGTTTGTTGAGTGAGATTCTCCCATGTTCTATACAGACATAAATGTAATGATTTTTTTTATTTAAATAATATCAATGCCATATGTATATGGAGGTAAAGACATTGTCTGAAACAACTTGGAAGAGGTTTTGAGTTGACTAAGGAGGGATGGAATAAATTTAAGGATTCTATATTGTAAATTAAATTTATTTTGAAATTTATGTACTAATATAGGAATGGTAAATTGAATTTATATGTGTTCTGTATTTACTAATTTAAACATCATATGATCTTTTATTTTATTTATATTAAATTGTAAAAATTATTGATTAGAATATATGGTTGATCCATAATGGAATGATAAATTAATTTGTAATTGTAATAGATTCCATGCATAGATATAAATCAATAATGTTGTCTCATAATCAATATAAATTTATGATAAGTTGTATATGAAATTGATGAAAACTATTCCATACAGTTGATCCAAACTGTAGTTACTCTTGAGTAAGAATTGCATTTGATCTAGAATATTTCATACGGTCGATCCACATAGTTGATCCAGATAGTGTGAACACTTGGTTCCCTCATGGTTGGATCCATATGTATATTAATCCTAAGGAATATGATATGTATATCATAGATTAGTTTTCTAGTATGACCATATTTTTTATTGTTTTCTTCTTTCCACTTCAGATACTTGTTTGATTAAGTTGGAAGTAAATTCAATGGTGTGGTATTGGTTCTATGTCATGGAAGCTATGAATGTGGTGTGGTTCAGGTTAAATATTAGGGTAGATAGTTTTTATCATTCTTTCAATATTAGAATAGATATGGAATAAAATGATGTTTTTTTCCTGGAGGATTTGATAGTGGAACATGATTAGTTCATCTAAATTTCTTATTCACCGTGTTGTGGAACTAGGCTTCCACATATACTTCATTTTAGCTTCAAAATTATGTGGAGTGATTTATACCTTGTAGCATTGTAACTTTTTCCTGGTATATGGGATCTCACCGTTGACTACAACATGGATTTTATAAATGATTTTACTCCTTTATATTTAGGAATTTTCCATTACCTTGCACAACAATTTTGTTATATACCATCCCACCTTGAATCATTGTATAGGAATTGAACCATAGTGTCATGTTTCCTAATTTTCTATAAAAATTCTTGAATCCACTATTATAATTTTTAATCTACATCTTTTGATCTAAATATGATCTATTCACAATTTCATTTTTTGAGGATTTATTTGGAACACACAACCAAATTCCATGGTTAAATGAAGAACCGATAAATGTTTTGGTTGTCTATTGGTAAGTGGATATTTATTTTGGTCTGGAATCTCATTCTCCGTAAAATTCCCCATACATATATCAAGGGGTAGAATTCATCTATGATTGTAATTTTTAAATATATATTTATCATGTTAATCCTTTTATATCCATTGTATATTTTGGGGGTCTTGGAAAGATCCACAATCCTTATTGGGGGTTTCTTAAGAATTTTGGTCCAAGGTGTTTAATTTTGTAATATTTGTTCTAAAACATAAAATTTTAGAGATTTATGATTGGAATTTATTGATATTGAATCCTTTATCGATTGATAATACCCTAGTCTCATTATATATTTTTTACTAGTTTTATTTGGTAATCCATGTGTTTCATGGTATCTGGTTTAATGAATTAGTTGTATTCGATAATCCTTTCTAGATTTATTTTGGGAATTGATTTTGAAAATTTTGTTAAAGTCTTGAAAAGGTATTTCATAAAATTTGGTCATTTGGGTTATGGAATGGAAACATATTTTTCCAATTAATATTTTTATAAAAATATTATTGAAGAATCAATTTAATGTTTTTGAATATGGGATTCTTGGAGAATGAAATTTATATAGTAATGAGGAATATGATTAATGATGAGGTAGGGATCCATCCTTGGGGATTAACTCTTTCCCAATATACTTGTTCTGCTAGGGTAATGTGTACTCTAGGTGGACTAATTTGTGGAAAATAAACTCTCTCAATAGTGATCTATTATCCCCTAGACATTTCTTGTTAGGTTAATGTGCACACCATGTGGGCTACTGATCAAGATAAATTTAAAATAATCCTCACTATCATAGAACTAATATGTTTCAAGGTCTTGTATTATATATTAAAATCCTTGGATGGTATATTTGGAATGTTTAATGTAATTATTTTAAAACTATTTTGTAGATACTCATTACTAAATTGTGAAAAAGGTGTCATTTATCCATATTTTTTATGAAACTATATAGAATAGTATCCCATGCTTTGTTTCTATTTACATGAGCATAATTGGTTTGTTCCAAAAAAACCATTATAGGAAAAATATGATGGGATCCTACTGGGAGCTTTTTCTCACACCAAGAATACACCTTTGGATGTATATAGATTATTTTATCTAGTAAAGATAAGGGAAAGGATTTGTAAGGTGGCGGAGGAATTGTTTATTAGTAGGGTGCAAGAGCCTAGAGGTGACATCATATCCCATGGTGTTGGGAATTGGGTCTTTAATGTAATTTTGTTGTTTTATATAACATGTAACTTTAATTTCCAGATGATTGTATATTTTTTTATGTTTTATTTTTTGGGAATGATGACATTATTATTTATCTATATTGTCGTGTTATAGGTTATTTATAGAAAAACATTCCCAATGAAATTTCTAGATAAAAAGTACTTATAGCCAGCCCATGGGGATTTAGATGACCTTCAATCCATGTTAGTACTAGATCGGGTTATGAAAAGGTAGGTAATCTGGGATCATTCATGAAGAATTGTAATCAAGTATAGGTTTTCGTATTTTTTTCAATGAGATGTTTAGGATTTATTTGTAAATAGGGTATATAAATGTTATAAATTTAGGGGGTGGGTTGTGGGTGAGTTACTAGGAAGAACTCATTGTGACAAACCTAAAGTTATAGTGGTGGTTGGTAATTTTGTATCTTAGGATTCACAAAATCATAATATTATTCATTATTTTTAAAAGTATATGGATAACTATAATTGGATTCTGTTATTCAAGAATATAATTAATTTTAAGATCTTGTGTTCTTATGTCTCTTTGTCTATTAATATGTTTTACCATTCCCCCATAAGACTTATAGCTATTCCACGAGAGGGTTATACTGAAAACCATAGTATGGAAACCCTCTTATTTATAAGAATCTCATAGAAGGAGTTTTATTCAAGTTCCGAGCTATAGGCCATGGTGTGGAAACATCCCCTATTCATGCTAGAGAGTAAAAAATGCAAGCGAATGAGCATAAGAATTAGGGACATGATTTTATTCACCAGAAACATCCTAATATACAATATATGGTTGATCCTCGGGGGATATAGAATTTTAAGGGAATGATCAAGATACCCTTAGTAATCTTGGAGACTCTTGATTTAGTTAAAGTGTAACGCCCTGACCCTACATACCAAGAGTAGGTGTATTATTACATAACATTGTCATGATCACAAAGGATCAAGTCTCTAAAGACTGATTAGTTTAGTGGTCTTGGAAACACTAGATATATTCATAAGTCTTACCTTACATAATAAGGTAAAAAAACTACAACATCATATTGTCTTCATATCCCCTCATACTATCCTTGCAGGTCATTCATAAATTACTTCTTCATAATCCTGGATAAAATAAAACATTGAAAGGGGTGAGCTCAAATGCTCAGTAAGGATAATATTATAGCAGAAGCTTTCATAGATAAGCATAAACACTTAAGGCAGTTTATAACTAAAAGAAATGCCTTTTAAACATGAACATCAGCATAAAATGGAAAATATAAAATAAAATAATTCCATTTACTAACTCACATGGATATTCTACTAGTCAAATGATCACATGCAATATCAACAACCACTTTCATAATGATGGAATTCATAATCCAGACTATCATAACCACATATCCAAGGCCTCGTGCCAAGACTACAAATAAGATTTTGCCAAGGCCTTGTGCCAAGACACTAGTTTGTCTCATGAGACCTATCGATGCATCGAGGAGCTATAACGGGCTCCACCTGTCACTTACTAAGTCCAATTCATTCCTCATATAAACAGGTTTAAACATAAAAAAACATTCATATTAAAACTAGCTTATGAAATGTCAATACTTTAACCACAAACCATGAATGGTATTAAAATATCACATCCACAGTAAAACATAACTCATTTTATACAATATGGAAGATTTTATTGTATCACATTAACCTCAATCAAGAATAATGAAGGATATTTACATTAAAATAATCATCAAACTATTGAGAGAAATATCCCTCTTTTTCTTGAAAACATTTAAAAGTCACATTGTTTGTCAAGAAGCTATATAAAATGGATTTTTGAATCAAAGTGTCCCATACCACTTTGAAACTTTTTAAAGGTATTTTTATTTTAAAAAATTAATTTACATATAAATAAATCCTTAAAACCATTTTTAAAACATGGACATTAATGAGAAAGATTTATAATAATAAATCTTTAACACATTAAAATGATATTTTAGTTAGAGTTCCTAACCAAAAGAGAGACACTTGAATACAAATAATTGAGGTAATAAAAACATTATAATATCATGAGAATAAAGGGATTCATGATATATTATGTCAAAGTACATTATATAAACCATAATAAAGTGGTTTGGTGTATAACAACAAAAAAGTCTCAATGGAATGTAAATTGAGATGAAATATCTCATAAAGGCCATATCCTTAGGTTAAAGATAAATCAACGACATAATTATGTGTGAAAAATATAAATACACTAAATATGATTGGATATTCAATGTAAAACAATCAAAGGACATTCACACATATTCTAGTAAAAACAACAACAAGGAATTGGATGTTTTTCTCAACAAATCGGGATTGAGTAAACATTACTCTTATCAAGTTCATATCGATGACTTGAGAATTTATCAGTGGAGAAATTATGTGTATAAAAAGTATATCCACATAAAGGGGAGTAGAAATTATGACATAATCAAATGAATAGTGATTCCAGACATAATCTTGGAGTAAAATAATCAATGAAGTATGCGTAAAGCCGAATGAGTGGAAATTGAAATTTCAAATTCCATTATTCATTTGGTAACATACAAAACATACCCCCATGAAAGAAGGATCATACAATGATGATGTAAATATACATGAATTAAAGTATATTACACAATGAATACAAACATGGGCAGTACACACACCACATGTAATAAATAAGTGGTGAACAATGGAATTCTCACGGAATTAAAAGTGAGATAAGAAACCCCTAACCTTTTACAATTCCTTGGTTGGGGGTAGGTTAACCTCATGTATAATGTTGAAATAATTGTTATTAAATTATTCATGAATCATGTACAATAATATGATATCATATATGATCTTTTAACATTTCTTTGTTAATAATATCATAGAATTATCGTCGTTTCGGGTGTTAACTTACTCGTTTTCTTTTATATGTTTAGTTACGTAAGCCATGTTTTTCGTGGATAGGTTGTATCTTATTCATATCCAGAATGATATAATGTTCTTAAACATTATTTTTAAATCATCAAATGATAATTATACTTGAATGGATATGATGGAGAATGAATCTCATCGCATTCGTGGAGACGGTAGTCCGTACGTACGCACGAGCGACAACATCATTTTTTTGATATTAAAATAATATATAATTGGATGGTATATCATATATACAGAATAATTATCATGTTATATTTATTATTTAAATGAGTTACACATCATTATTATACCCACCCAAATAATAATATATTGAATAACAATTACACCACGACGTGGAGACGGTAAGCCGTACGTACGCACGTATGGTGACATGTTATTCAAAGGGTGGATAGAATACTGAATATGGTTGTACCATATTTATAATAAAATCACAGTATATATATGATACTGGAGTTATTATTTTAGAATGGTAACAACAAAGAAAGAAGAAGTGGAAGAAGAAAGGAACTTGAAAAGGGGTGGTGAAAACATTACCTCTTCTTTGGGTTCTTCCTTTTGATTTGATCAAAAGGGCTCCTTAGGTTGGATTTCTGATCAAACTAAGGCCTATAAGTTGTATTGTGTAAATTTGAGAGAGTATTTGGTCAGGGGTTGGCCGAACCAAAAGGCTTTGAAGGTGTGAAGAAATGAGAAGGAGGAGTTCCCTTTTATAAGAGGGGTGAGGGGCCCCTTTGGAAACGCTTGAAATATTAATTTATAATAAATTAATATTCGGTTTATAATGGCTCCTATGTTGATTATTCAAAGGTTAAGGTGTGGATAGGTCGAAAAAAATTCAACCAAAATAATTTAGACAGGTTTGGGTTACTATATTAACCTTATCTTTTAGTTTTAACTCTTAGTTAATTAGTTTGACATTTACCATGTCACTTTGTATTTTTATATTATATAGTTAATAAAATTACTATATATGTCCAAGCGACCCCCAAGTGGTCCATTAATGATATACCTATCATGATATAAGTCTCGGGGCTGAACCTTAGATTTTTAGGAATTTAATATCAATTAATAATATAATATTTGTTTTAAAAACTCTTTTATGTCAATTTTGACACTATTCAATAGTTGATTTTTGTGAAACTCATAACAGAATTATTACTTCGAACAAAGTCAATTAAATCAATCCTAATATGTCATATTATCCTATAAAATTATTTTAATTCATTAAAAGTCTTTAATTATATTTATTTGGGTATTTAAAATATCAATTATTTTAATTTTTCACTATTATGGTAATTATTGCATCATCATTGTGTCATAAATATATTAATTTATTTAATGTCTAGAAATTATAAATAAAAAATAATTATGTAGGAAATATTATTATATTTCTAATGAATATTTACAATCGAATTTATCTTATGTATAACCCTATATTAAAAATGTGTTAATAAATAAACTTTGATTTTTACTCTTTTAACTCCTCTTTGAATTAAATAATAATAAATGTACTAATCTAATCCAAGTGGACCTAAATGATAATATTTTATTCCTAAGGTTGTTTTTGGTCTAGATAAACTTGTCCAATAGAATTCGGACATGTTTTAGGGTAATATTAATATCATGTTTACCCTTAATTACCCTATTTACATTTAACCGTGGTAAATAAAAGTAAAAAGTTACTATTCACCAAATATTATTTTCATCTCATTGAACCACATTTTACTTCTTGATATTAACCGTTTCTCTCGGATTTTTGAAATTCCATTCACAAAAGCGGTAAAATTATGTTTTATGAAAAATTCAGTTTTTTTAACTACCACTTAGTAGTTTCACTATTCATCAAAAATTGAAGTTTTTCAGAACAATGCCAAAATTTCACCCTAAGCTATAATTGATATTCCGATTTCAAAAATGATGTCTATTTTAAAAAATTCTAAACATATAAGTTGCATTAATTAATTTTATAATTAATTCCCGCTGTCACAACAAATAGCGTGTTTTTAAGAAACAATATATATCAAAAGATTGACAATTGTTTAGGTCCAATTTCAAAGTGAAATTAATTCTAATGAACACCATTGGATGAAATAGTAAAAATATATTCTAATTATTATTTAAAAACACTAAATAATATAATTTATCACTATAAATTATTTTGATTTAAAAAGTTGTTTTTAATTAAAATTTAGTAATTTTCACTATTCATCAAAATATAAGTGTTATCCGAAAAGTTCCAAAATTTCACCCTAGGATAAATTCGATATTATGAATCCAAAAATGAAGTCCATTTTGAGAGATAATATTTATAAAATTTCAAAAAGTAGATATCACTATTCATAACGGCTAGTTTGATTGGTTTTGGTGTGTTAGATTCTCGAAGTTGCGTACAATGCACGCCATTGCATTATTCGAAGGGAAATGTACCGTGGAAGCTTGGGGTGTTACATTCTCCCCTCCTTCAATAAATTCCTTCCTCACAATTTTTAAAATTGTGCTCGGGAATATAATGGAAAGTCCCACATAGGAAAAAGAGTCAATAAAACTATCACTTTAAAGGAAAGAAAGAGAGGTATAAAGGTCAACCAAGATAACCCATACTCAGATTCCATGTATGAAAACATGGATATGGATCATAAAATAAGTGTCAAGTTCTGATGGAGAGGGATAGAAATCATGATCAAGAGAAAGTTAACAATAAGAAAACCACAAAGTTGTGTTGGGACAAACAGCCATTAGTCTCCTAGTAGGAAAGTAAACGAACAACATTTTTTTGTTTTAAGTTACATTACATAAGGATGAGGAATTAATATATGATATTGACTAAGAATATAAAGATATATACTTACATTTTAAGTAGAGTTTCATTATTTAATAGGTTTCCACCACTAAATCATTTTTTTAAACGATGAGTATTCAAGAAGACTTGGTCACACTAGAAGAGCTAGAATAATCTTATATAGAATCACATGATCCATGCAGGATGAAGTATATATTTACATTATCTTTAGAGATTAATCAAAACCAAAATGGTCAGTACATGGTCTAATGATCCCCCAAAAGGATATTCCTTGAGAGAAATAAACACTAATCTTAATTTCTAAAATTAAACCAACAATACCCCAAAGTTAAATAAATACCATTCAATAATCAATTGTCCTTAAAATCCATCAATATAATCCAAACTAATATTTAAACCCAAAACATAGAATAATTTGATTATGTAGTCTTCCATGTTAAATTGTATCTCCAAATGACATCAAAAAATCTTAAAGTAACATACTTAAAAATAATTAACCTCATCACATATTCACTATTATAGGTTAATCATTTCCATAAATAACCCAAATCACTATAAATCCACAATAAAAACGTAGATAAAAATCCACCATTAATCCTCAAATAAAATCCCATACTATTCTATTTTCCTTGGGAATATAGTGTTCACACCAAAGCGAACAACTTCCAAAATAACATTTACCACTTAATCACCAAATCATTTTCCTATACTAAGGGTATTCATTTGATAATACATAAGATCCCAAATCAAATTATTATTGATCAATAAAATCATTTAACTAAAAATAATAGTCACACTAACCAGGGACTTCACGTAGTCCAGTGGTATGTGATAAATCCCAATCGCACTTTGGTTGTGGGTTCAATTCCCACAGCTTTGTCTGACGCGACGGGTTGTCACACAGTCTACGTGTTGTCCTTTTTCAAAGACTATATTTTATAATATTACCAAAATGAGATAAATTCCTCAAAATACCATAACATATTTTAACCACAAATGTTATATGATACCTTGCATTTTCATCCCAAATTATAATAACTTATAATTCTCTCAACCCCCAATGATCATATAAAACCAAATGGTTATTTATAACTAAATTCACAAGTGAAAAGATAATTATTCCTCAAATATCATTCTCACATGGCAAACTGCAGGGTTAAAAATACAAGAGAAAATTATTCCAAAGTAAACCCATCAACAAGGAGCACTAATACTTTTTAAACATTTCTCCAACCATTTATTTCCACATAGATTCTTCTTGGACCATGAAAATATCCTATAGAATAGGGAATTCACTCGGGTAATGTCCAGGTCCCCTACATTTACGGCAAATGACTGTAAATGGATTCTTGGGACCATTTTTATCTTCTTCCAAAGTACTCTTCATTTTTCTTCGACAATTCTTCACTTTATGTCCTTCCTTGTCACATGTAAAACATTTCTTTATCCCATTGAAACACTTTACTAGGTGTCTCCTTCCACATTTCCTACATGATAGAAGTTGAGGATTCTTTTCTCCATGGTCTCCACTTCTAGAGCTCTTATCATTCATCACCTTTCTCTTCTTTGTTGGGTCCGGTAATTAGTTAATATATATATTGTTGATCATATTTTTGGAAAATTGATTTGGAATAAAGACGATATCTTTTATTCCTATCAACATTCCATTTTGTTTCTCATTGACACCATTGTTCCCACCTTTTACATCATTCTCAAAGTCACTATGACTTCCTTGGAATCCAGCAATTGACTAAAACCAGAAAGCATTGTGTGAGTAATAGTGGTAATACAATCATTTAGAGATTAACATGTCACCATATTCTCAATTTGAAACACATTAGGATTATTCAAGTTCATTTACTCTCATCTTATATATATAATACTTTAAATCGGTTTTTAAAGAAAATGTAAATAATCATAAGCATATCCCCCGGGAGTGTTGTAACCAAGAGTGAAGTAAGGCCCGTTGTTGTGCACCAGTTCCCGTTCGAGTCTAGCTCAAAGCGGTGTTTTCAGGGTTTACCCCTAGGTACATCTGTGCCAGAGCCGCCTCTACCTACTCCTATCCAGCCAGGGACGTATTGCTCATAAAACTCACAAAATCTCTACAATACCAAAATTCTAGGAAGTTCTTATATACTAATCCTCAAAGTTCATCTTAGGTATACGTGCTCTAATCAGAGTTGATCTAAATCTAGCTTCCAAGGTTTGTACTAAACTTTCACTGATACCAACTGTAATGCCCCGACCCTAGATACCCAGAGTCGGTGCATTATTACATAACATTGGCATGATCACAAAGGATCAAGTCTCGAAAGACTTATTAGTTTAGTGGTCTTGGAAACACTAGATATATTCATAAGTCTTACATTACATCATAAGGTAAAAAAACTACAAAAACATCTTGTCTTCATATCCCCTCATACTATCCCTGCAGGTCATTCATAAATTACTTCTTCATAATCCTGGGTAAAATAAAACATTGAAAGGGGTGAGCTCAGATTCTCAGTAAGGATAACATTATAGAATAATCTTTCATATATAATAATAAACACTTAAGGCAGTTTATAACTAAAACAAAAGCCTTTTAAACTTGAACTTCAGCATAAAATGGAAAATATAAAATAAAATAATGCCATTTACATACTCACATGGATATTCTACTAGTCGAATGATCACATGCAATATCGTTAACCACTTTCATAATGATGGATTTCATAATGCTAGACTATCATAACAACATAGCCAAGGCCTCGTGCCAAGACTACAAATAAGATTTTTCCACGGCCTTGTGCCAAGACACTAGTTTGTCTCATGAGACATACCGATGCATAGAGGAGCTATAGCGGGCTCCACCCGTCACTTACTAAGTCCAATGCATTCCTCATATGAACAGGTTTAAATATAACATAAAAATTCGTATTAAAACTAGCATACGAAATGTCAATACTTTAACCACAAACCATGAATGGTAGAAAAATAGCACATACACAGTCAAACATAACTCATTTGATACAATATGTAAGATTTTATTGTATCACATTAACCTCAATCAAGAATAATAAAGGATATTTACATTAAAATAATCATCAAACTATTGAGAGAAATATCCCTCTTTTTCTTGAAAACATTTAAAAGTCACATTGTTTTCCAAGAAGCTATATAAAATAGATTTTTGATTAAAAGTGTCCCATACCACACTGAAACTTTTAAAATGTATTTTGACTTCAAAACAATAATGACCATATAAATAAATCCTTAAAAATATTTTTAAAACATGGACATTAATGATAATGATTTAGAATAATAAATCATTAAAACATTAAAATGATATTTTAGTTAAAGTTCCTAACAAAAAGAGAGACACTTGAATACAAATAATTGAGGTAATAAAAACTTTTTAATATCATGAGAATAAAGGGATTCATAATATATTACGTCAAAGTACATTATATACACCAAAATAAAGTGGTTTGGTGTATAACAACAAAGAAGTCTCAATGGAATGTAAATTGAGATGAAATATCTCATAAAGGCCGTATCCTTATGTTAAGGATAAGTCAATGACATAATTATGTGTGAAAAATATAAATACACTAAATATGATTGGATATTCAGTGTAAAACAATCCAAGGACATTCACACATTTTCTAGTAAAAACAACACCAATGAATTGGATGTTTATCTCAACAAATCGAGATCGAGTAAAAATTACTCTTATCAAGTTCATATCGATGAATTGAGAATTTATCAATGGAGTGATTATGTGTATAAAAAGTATATCCACAGAAAGGGGAGTGGAAATTATGACATAATCAAATGAATAGTGATTCCACACATAATCTTGGAGTAAAATAATCAATGAAGTATGCGTAAAGCCGAATGAGTGGAAATTGAAATTTCAAATTCCCTTATTGATTTGGTAACATACAAAACATACATCCATGAAATAAGGATCATACAATTATGATGTAAATATCCATGAATTAAAGTATATTACACAATTAATACAAACATGGGCAGTACACACACCACATGTAATAAATAAGTGGTGAACAATGGAATTATCGTGGAATTAAAAGTGAGATAAGAAACCCCATACCTTGTAATTCTCCTTGGTTGGGGGTAGGTTAACCTCCTTTATAATGTTTAAATAATTGTTATTAAGTTATTCATGAATCATATACATTAATATGATATCATATATGATCTTTTAGCATTGCTTTGTTAATAATATCTTAGAATTATCGTCGTTTCTGGTGTTAACTTACTCGTTTTCTTTTATATGTTTTGTTAAGTAAGCCATGTTTGTAATGGATAGGTTGTATATTATTCATATCCATAATTATATAATGTTCTTAAGCATTATTTTTAAATCATAAAATGATAATTATACTTGAATGGATATGATGGAAAATGAATCTCATCACGTTCGTGGAGACGGTAGTCCGTACATACGCACGAGCGACAATATCATTATTTTGATATTAAAATAATATATAATTGGATGGTATATCATATATACAGAATAATTATCATTTATAGTTATTATTTAAATGAGTTACACATCATTATTATACCCACCCATATAATAATATATTGAATAACAATTACACCACGACGTGGAGACGGTAAGCCGTACGTACGTACGTATGGTGACATGTTATTCAAAGGGTGGATAGAATACTGAATATGGTTGTACCATATTTATAATAACATAACAGTATTTATAAGATACTAGAGTTATTATTTTATAATGGTAATAACAAAGAATGAAGAAGTCGAAGAAGAAAGGAACTTGAAAAGGGGTGGTGAAAACATTACCTCTTCTTCGGGTTCTTCCTTTTGATTTGATCAATAGGGCTCCTTAGGTTGGATTTCTGATCAAACTAAGGCCTTTAGGTTGTATTGAGGGAAGTTGGGAGAGTATTTTGGAAGGGTTTGGTCGAACCAAAATGCTTTTAAGGTGTGAAAAAATGAGGAGGAGGAGTGCCCTTTTATAAGAGGGGTGAGGGGCACCTTTGGAAAAGCTAGAAATATTAATTTATAATAAATTCATATTCGATTTCTAATGGCTCCAAAGTTTATTATTAATAGTCTAAGGTGGGGATAGGTCGAAAACCATTCAACCAATAGAATTTAAACAGGTTTGGGTTACTATATTAACCTTATCTTTTAGTTTTAACTCTTAGTTAATTAGTTTGACATTTACCATGTCACTTTGTATTTTTATATTATATAGTTAATAAACTTACTATATACATCCAAGAGACCCCCAAGTGGTCCATTAATGATATACCAATCTTGATATAAGTCTCTTGGACGAACCTTAGATTTTTAGGAATTTAATATCAATTAATAATATAATATTTGGTTAAAAAACTCTTTTATGTCAATTTTGACACTATTCAATAGTTTATTTTTGTGAAACTCATAGAAGAATGATTACTTCGAAGAAAGTCAATTAAATCAATCCTAATATGTCATATTATCCTATAAAATTAGTGTAATTCATTAAAAGTCTTAAATTATATTTATTTGGGTATTTATAATGTCAATTATTTTAATTTTTCACTATTATGGTAATTACTGCATCATCATTGTGTCATAAATATATTAAATTATTTTCTGTCTAAAAATTATAAATAAAATATCATTATGTAGGAAATCTTATTATATTTCTAATGAATATTTACAATAGAAATTATCTTATGTATAACCCTATATTAAAAATGTGTTAATAAACAAACCTTGATTTTAATTCTTTTAACTCTGCTTTGAATTAAATAATAATAAATGTCCTAATCTAATCCAAGTGGACCTAAATGATAATATTTTATTCCTAAGGTTGTTTTTGGTCGAGATACACTTTTCCAATAGAATTATGACATGTGTTAGGGTAACATTAATATCAATTTTACCCTTAATTACCCTATTTACTTTTAACTGTGGTAAATAAAAGTAAAAAGTTACTATTCACCAAAAATTATTTTCATCTCATTGAACCACATTTTACTTATTGATATTAAAATTGTCTCTCAGATTTTTGAAATTTCATTCACAGAAGCGGTAAAATTACATTTTATGAAAAATTTAATTTTTTTAACTACCACTTAGTATTATACTATTCATCAAAAATTGAAGTTTTTAAGAACAATGCCAATATTTCACCCTAAGATATAATTGATATTCCGAATTCAAAAATGATGCCTATTTTACAAAATTCTAAACATATATGTTTCATTAATTAATTTTATAATTAATTCCCACTGTCACAACAAATAGCGTGTTTTTCAGAAAAAATATATATCAAAAGATTGAAAATTGTTTAGGTCTAATTTCAAAGTGAAATTAATTCTAATGAACACCATTGGATAAAATGGTAAAAATATATTTTAATTATACTTTATAACCACTCAATAATATAATTTATCACTATAAATTATTTTAATTTTAAAAAGTTGTTTTTAATTAAAATTTAGTAATTTTCACTATTCATCAAAATATAAATGTCATCTGAAAAGTTCCAAAATTTCACCCTAGGATAAATTTGATATTCTGAATCCAAAAATGATTTCCATTTTTAGAGATAGAATTTATAGAATTTTAAAAATTAGGTATTACTATTCACAACGGCTTGTTTGATTGGTTGTGGTGTGTTAGAATCTCGAAGTTAGGTACAATGCACACCATTGCATTATTCGAAGGGAAACATACCGTGAAATCTTGGGGTGTTACATAAAGTGAGGTGGATGATCTTCAAGACTGGAAACATGAGTAAAAGGTGGTGGGACTTATTTTTCATTGATAAAAATTATGATGGAATGGAGTGGAAAAGCATCAAGGATATCATTAAAAAGTAGTTATACCTAGAATATCTAACAATGAAAAAATCAGTGTAGTTTCTAAAACTAGAGAAAGGTAATCATTTAGTGTTGGAGTATATAAATCACTTCTCCAATATCTCTGTTCTTTCATCTACGGTTATATCTAATGTGAAGATAAATTATTGAAGGTCTCAAATGGATCTTTAAGTTTATATCAAGTCATAGGTATTTATGTTTAAGAAGATTAACTATTATAAAGTGGTGGATATGGTAATAATGGTAGATATTGACCTAGCAGACAATACTAAAATTTCTAAAGTTCAGTTTTCATTTAATGCCAGTTCCAATGGTTTATATAGTGGAAATATTATGTTTAGTGAAATTTATTGAGTAAATTGTGGTGTAAATTCACTGAATTCTCTTCCTGCTTCACCATCGACAGTTAGTGATCTAAAAATTTATCTGTGTTTCTAAAAGGGGTGCTCAAAGAACTTTTTCACTGTGTCTCAAAAGTTTATCAATTATTGTGGGCATCATGGTAACCAGAAGAAGTTTTTTCAGGATCAGTTTTTCCTCACTATGTATCAACCCTTATGACACCTAAAGGATCTTTATTACAGTCAAATGCTTTTTGAACACCAATATTTTACTTGCGGGCCTCTAAAATGAAGTAGTTACGTGTAGTTGAAGAGTCTCTGATGGATTTTTATATAGTTCATATGATAGTGAGAGGCACCATTTCTATTTCTTCTACTTTATTGAATACCTTATGCGATATAGGTTTCTTTTAATCCATTGTGTGTACTTGTATTATGGATATTTTGAAATATCCAATGGAAATATTTCTATTTGTTATGGAATTGGTTGTGCCTCTATGAAAGAACATGGTGTAAGGTTTTCAATTTCCTTCAGTCTAGTTCTTTTTTTGTGATGTAGGTATGGATTAGGATTTCCTAGTTCATGAATTAGGACTCTCTTATTTAATTATTAGGATGGAATGGTTGACTTCTACCAAGGCTAAAATTTATTGTTGTCATTGTTGGGTATTCTCCACCACTTTTTATGGGAGCTCCCATGTGTTTTAGTGATAATGATAACCAAGGTCTAGTTGGTTGGATTCATCTTCTATAGATCATTTTAAGACAATGTTTTTTTTTCTATATTCAATATAGAATACAAGTATTGTAGTGATAATATTTTTTTATTAGTTATTTATTTTCATGTTGATTTTTCTATATGACTTCATGGGTCTTCCTTCAAAGTAGGAGGTGGAGTTCTTGATTAACTATGTGTGTAGAAGTCATATAAAATTGATTTTGTATTACTATATGGATCTAGTGGAATTTAAATATCTAAAAATTAAATTTGATTATTTGAGATACCATTGATTTATATGACTAAGTGTTTCACCGTTGGTATCCCATGTTCTATTTTAAAAGAAATATTGTAGAATTATTTTCTTATGTATTTATTATAAGAATCTTGATCATGTAACGACCAAGAAAAAATAACTCGTGTCTCATGTTTATTATTTGTTTGAAAAGTTGAAAGGGGGAAGTTATTTTTTAAAATTTATCATTGATCTAGTTATCACTAACAAAGTTTCATGGAATCAGATATTCATATGACCTCTATTAGGATATTGTATTGCCATAATGAGTACCTAGTGATTGCATTTGTCCTAACTAACACGCTTGTTATATTAATGGAACTGATCAACTAAATTTTAACCAATATATTGATATATTTTTGTGAGGTCTATGGATGAAATCCAAGTGTTCACAATGAATTGGGAAGACCATATAAATCACATCAATAATGTTTTCTGGAATCATAACGGATCCCCAATTTTATGGAAAATTAATGAAATAAAAATTCTGTATTCTTGAAATTGAATTATTAGGACATGTGATATCATAACATGGTATCATAGTTTATCATAAATAATTATTTCTCTCAAGTGATTGAGAGAAAACCTAAATGTATTTTAGAATGAAATATTCATTAGTTTCAAGATATTATTGATATTTCATGATGTATTTATCAATCATTTCTTATCCTTTGATATCTCTCACTTGGAAGAGGGTGAAATTCAAATGGGATTCAAATTTTCAGGTGTCCTTAAAAGAACTAAAGTGTTTTCTGACCGCATCATTGATTTTGACATTACCAGAGGATAGTCATGGATATTTTGTTTACATTTTTTAATCAGTAATTAGAGGTTATAGGGAGAGTAATTTGGAACATGTTGAATTTTCTTATAACAATATTTACCAATAATCCATTATAATGTACCTTTTTGAAGATCTATATAGACATCCTTGAAGATCTCATCTCTATTGGTATAAGGTTGGTGAAACTTCTTTGGTTGGATAGAGTTATGATCAGGAGGCAATTAGAAAGATTCATTTGGTTTGTTTGTGTTTAGGTATGGCTTAAAGTTGTACATTTATTATATGGATCTATAACATTTCACATTGTAGTTTTTACTGGGTGATCAAGTGTTACTGAAATTCTTACCCCATATAGGTCATTGATGGCTCATAAATTAATAAAACACCTATCCAAGGTATGTGGGATCAATTGAGATCATTTTGCAGATGGTAACAATGTTATATCAGTTGAGTCTACTAGAAAAGTTTTCATCAATCCATGATGTGTTCCATATTTCTCAACATAAAAAGTATCATCCAAATCTATCTCATGTTTAAAATTTGAAAGACCTGTACATGGAACATGATACATCTATTCCCGATAAACCACTCTGATTTATTTATTCTCAATTGAATGTTCTATACATAAATTTTATAACATTGGATTGAGTATTTTGGAAGAATTTTTTGATTCTCATGATACATGGGAGTGGGATTCTTTATCGAGGGATAATTTACCTCAACTCTTTGTGTATCA
This sequence comes from Viscum album, assembly GCA_963277665.1. Classification (NCBI taxonomy): domain Eukaryota; kingdom Viridiplantae; phylum Streptophyta; class Magnoliopsida; order Santalales; family Viscaceae; genus Viscum; species Viscum album. The sequence goes on along the minus strand of OY728153.1, from coordinate 1,462,273,388 downwards.
TCCTTATTTGACTTGTCTTTTTTGTATAAAGTTATTTAGTTGGGAGAATTGAATCATTAAATATTTTCTTATTGATATGACTCTATTTTAATTCATTTTTTCCTTCCATTTTCAATCCTTGTTTTTTTGTGGAAGTGAATTATATTTTATGGAGTTAGTTATATATTTTAGATGTTTTGGTTGTTTAATGGTTAGGGTAGAGTGGTTTAAAAGACAGTTTTAGTGGTTCTTATAATTTTTGCTTATTTATAGTGTAGCTTGAGGGATATAGCATGGAATCCTAGAAGGTTTAACTAGGTTTTTTCTTCCAAATTTAGGTTCACTTATCCATGAATTTGGGTTCTGTCATAGCCTTCTTCTTAGTATTGTAATTATGTGGAATGATTTCTCCATTGAGGTGTAGTCCCTTTTTCTTGGATTATATGATCTCATCATTGACCACAAAATGGATATAAATAACCCTTTAACCAATATATATTATGGTTTATACCCTTATGTAGAATTGTATTTTTGTTCCATGGAATTCAACATTATGTTGTGGTGAAGGGATAGCCTCGGATCTTCCAAGACAATTCCTTAGAAGATTGAATCACCAATCAAATCCATGTTATTCTCTTTGTAATATGATCTCAGTTTTGGTCGTGAATCTGTACGATATGTATATAGTAGAATTGTGTTCGTTGGGATGGCCAAAAATTGATTTTTTCATAATAGATGACCAATATGGGATCAATAAGATGATAAACACAAGTATCCACAAATTAAAATCATAGATTTCTACACAATATGTAAAGGGAATCAGATCAAAGAGAGTGGATCTTGTGAATCGTGTTTATAATTAATTTAAATAATTTCTATATAAATTAAATACCATAATTTTTGGTACAATTTTGTTGATGATGTGGATTGTTTGGAATTACCCTTCAAGATTTTATTTTTTCACTTGTGAGGATCCAAACCAGAATCCCTCTATCGGTGATCTAAATGTTCTCTAATGGACTCTAATCAACACCAATCATTCTTCAAGTGCTAGTGTGGCGAAGCGAGTGTCTTGCATAAGTTTTTCTTGATCTTTTATTATTTGATCTTGAAGAAAGTTTCTCATTCTAGAGATGGGAGAGGAGACTATTAGAGAGAGAAATTGTTTTGGCTCAAAAATTATCTCACCACCAGCAATTGGGTTCTCCATGCATAATTGCACATTAGATCTACCTTCTATTTAATGTCATGGGGTTTTGGTTACAATATTTAATTGCGTAACATCAATTAAATATTTTCATAACCTTCAAGAAAACCCGTATTTCATAATAACAATAACAACACCATTATTCATGGTGCACCCACTTGTGAAAAATGGAATCAAAAATTAAATCTCATTCCACATAATGATGATAGTGTTATTATTAATTTTCCTTCTTCCAATTAGAAAAAAAACAATTATTAACCAACTTGAAAATAATTATTTTACTACCAAACCAGCCTTGGTTCACTTGAACTCCACTTTCAATTATTGAACACCTAAATAAATAAATAATTTCTTCTCTTAAATAAATATTTTATTTACAAACTAGTAAAAATATATTTATTAAATGTTCAATAAAATAAATATATGTAATTTAAATTATGTGTTCATTTTTAAATGAATAAAATTATTCCATGATCTTGAGAATAATATTTTTACATTAACAAAATTCAAATATAATTTAATCAAGACCAAAAGAAACACTTACTATGTGGCACTCTAGGATTATTTCTCATTGGCATTGGATGGGCTTGCCTAAAGTCCAAGATTACTATCTAGAAATGGGTCAAGGAACCCAATAAAAAGAATATAATGTAGAAATGATGAAATCCACATTAGAATGATCACTGTGTGATACAATCACTTTTTCTCAATATCTCATCAAGCCGGTTTCATGATAGTGGAATTAGCCTATTTGCTTGATACATATTTCATTGACTACCTAAAATAAATATGTCAATACACCATGGCCATAGAATTTAGGATGAAGGTACTATTTCAATCAATGTTTTGAGATATCAACTTCCATAAATGGAAGGTACAAAACCTTCCTCCACTTACCCAATAATAACATGTCATTCATGATGCCCCAAACATACCCTAATTCTTTCCAACATATGATGTGATGGTTTTTTGTCGGTAAATCAAAGTGTGTGAGTCATGAAACTCATTAATGATAATATTAATGTCTAATCACAATTACACACACCCACGTATAGGAATATCTGATAATTCCAAAACTAGCGGAATTCGTACTGGCCGGTTTGTTCTCATAATCTTCTGTATTGGTGGTTACCAAGTTCGAACTTCATGAGAAGAAGTTGTATCTGCTTATGAGTACTTGTACCTTATGGTCTATATACAATGTTTCCCATCTTACTATGTTATCCAACCTTAAAACTAAATTTAAGTATATTGTTGTATCACTTCAAGGTTCTCATCATAACTTGGAACTGCTATAACCTTGTTAATGTGAAAAATAATCGAAGAAATTATTACATTATAGTCATGAAGAACAATGAAAAATATGTAATAAGATGTTTAATATTTAAATACATTAAATATTTATGTAATCACTGTACAAATAGTTGGTTGTAGTAAACAGACTTTAACAAACTCCCACATGGACTAGAGCCTACTGCCTATGACTTTCAATCTTTTAGACCTCACAAGATGATTTGTTTCCAATGAGTCAAAGATTTACTCATGGGGTCCACCACATTGTCTTATTTGTAATTATTTCTCACTGCAACTTCATCTCTCTGGGAAAAATTTCTCAAGAGATGATACTTCCATAGAATGTTCTTCATCAACTGATGTTACCTTGGATCTTTTTCAAGATCCACAACTAGAGTATTATCCCAATAAAGTGTGATTGGATCTTCACTTCTAGGTACCATATCCCGCTCTTCGATGATGCTTCACATCCAACATGCTTGTTTATCTACCTCAAAACATATGATATACTCAGAATCTACTATAGAATCTTCAAACACACCTTAAAGTAAGCTCTTCCAACTCACACCACCTCCATTAAAAGTTATCATATATCACTTTTGCAACTTCATGTCTTCTTGATATGTCTGGAAACAAGAATATTTATATCCTCTGAATATTAGTTCCTCATCTCCTCTATAAACTAGGAATGTATCCTTATTATGCCTTAGATACTTAAGGATATTCTTCACTACCATCAAATAATGGTCACCTGGATCAGCTTGATATCTTTCCACCACACTCAATGCATATGCGACATCTAGAAAATTACATTTCATAGAATACATGACTGATCCAATGGTTGATGCGTATATAATCCTTTCTATTTTATGTATTTTATCATGTGTTTGAGGAAATATTTTCTTAGAAAGATAAATTCCATGTGAATTTGGAAAAAATCCCCTATTGGATTGTTATATACTGAATCTATTTAATATCTTGTCAATGTATATACATTGAAATAGTCCCAAAAATCTCTTGGATCTATCCCAAATAGATCCTAATCACATGATTTCATGTCACCTCGCCCAAGTCCTTTACAGACAATAATTTATACAACCGTACCTTAAAATATGGTAAGACTAGAATTTCATTTCCAATAAGTACTTTGGTATGAAAATATATTATTAGGAATACAACTACACTCCCACTAAACTATTTCTAGACACGAGACTCACAATCATTCTTTATAAAACCAAATTCTATTATGGGTTCATAAAAATGAATGTTCCATGACCTGGATGCTTTCTTTAATCGATAAATGTATTTTTCAACATTCATATCTTATTAGTGTCTTTTGGAGTCACAAACCCTTCAGGTTGTGTCATATAGACATCTTCCCAAATGTTCCCATTAAGTAAATATGATTGGAAATCTATTTTCCAAATCTCATAGTCATGGTAAGTGGAAATGGCCAATAGAATCAAGATTTATTTTAGTATTTTAATAGGAGAAAATGTTTTTTCATAGACAATGAATTGATGCGGTTTAAAACCTTTTCCAACAAGTCATACATTATAGGTACTATATTATTCTTCTTTGTCCAGTTTCATCATGAATACCCATTTGAAACCAATAGGATTTATATCTACTGGATAATATACCAAAATATGGACTTGGTTTTGTTGTATGGAATCTATTTCATAATTCATGTCTTATTTCCACTTGGAAACATCTAGGCCACTTACTACTTCCTTGTAGGTTAGAGGATCATTATTATCAACTAATAACGAGTCACCATCCTCAGTAACTAGAAAATTGTACCATTCTGGTTCTATAACCTCCCTTGTACTCTTATGAAGTACTTGTGTCTCTCGAACAGATCATTCTCCATGGGGCTTTATGTAATCTTCTCATGTACTAACTCTTATGAACCTTGATCATCAACTTCAGTGATTTATATCTCGCTCCCACTGTACCTTTTAGAGATATGCTCCCTCTCATGAAATATGGCATGCCTTTCAACTAAAACATTTTTTTATGAGGGGTCATATTGGTAATATCCCCTTGTTTCCCAGGGGTATCCTATAAAGGTACACTTTGTTCCGTAGGATGCAAGTTTTTTACCTGAATAGGACTTAACAAATGTTTTTCTTCCCCATACTTGTAAATTCGATAACATGAATTTTCATCCACATAAAATATTGTATGCAATACCATTTTTTGATATAGTTGGTACTTGGTTTAGTATGTGTGTCATTGTTAGTAAAGCATATCTCCTAAAGGATAGTGGAATACTTTCATGACTCATCATTGATCACTATATCCAACAAGGTGTGGTTCCTTCTTTTTCTTACACCATTCCAAATGGGTGTGTAAGGATGAGTGAGTTGGGATAGGATCCCAATCATCTATAAGTAATCAATGAAGTCTTGATTAAGATATTATCCACCTCAATCATAGTGGATATTCATAATATTCTTACCAAGTGGGTTATCAAATTCATTCCTTTATTCCTTGAACTTATCAAAAGAATTTTAATTACACCTCATTATGTAGATATATCCATAACTACACAAATTATTTGTAAAAGATATTATGTATGAGTACCCACCACTTACTTCAACTAGAAATGGTCCACACACATCAGTATAAACCAATTCAAGAAGCTATTTGGCTCTTTAACCTTTCCCACTAAATTGGGATTTGGTCATTTTTCTTTGTAAAATTGTCTGACATACACCAAGTGGTTTTAGTTTTAATGCATCTAAATATCCATCTTAATATAACATTATCAAGAGTTTCTCATTTAGTTAACCAATCTGGTGATGCCAAATTTGGGTTCCGTTTGAGTCATGTGACGTAGTTTCATTATCGATTTCAATTACTTGGTTTGTGTAATACAACATGTAAAGACCGTTATATAATTATGCCTTACCAAAACAAATGTTATCTTTTTAAAATATGTAACACTGACTTCCAAATTTTATAATTAGTGCATATGTATCTAGTATGGATACAGAAATGATGTTTCTTATTATAGAAGGAAAAAATAACAACCTTTTAATACCAAGATCATCCCAGTTGGTAATGTGATGTGGTAGTCTCGGATAGCTACAACAGTAAATCTAGCTCAATTTTATACTCATAGATCTACCTACTATCAGTCAATTTTCTTGAATTTACTTGGTTCCTATATTTGTATACATATGTGAGAACCATAGGCTGTATATAATAACCACTTTTTAGAAAAAGATAAATGGTACTCAATAACAAAAGCACCTGAAGCTTATCATTTCTTCTTTAGTTGGGTGTAGTTTTTCTTCTATTGTCCCTTCTTTCCATAGTGAAACAAAACAATTCTTTTTCCCTTTTTCCCCTTTGATCTTCCTTTTCTTGGAAGGGCGTGAAGATGATTTGGGGATAAATTTCTTCACCTTACCTTTCATCTTATTCACCATATGGTAGGAAAGATTTTTGTGCTTCATATCTTTTTCCACATGGAAAATGAGGATAAGAAGATCATATAGACACTTCTCAATGTTGTTCATATTGAAATAAAGAAAAAAACTACAGAACCATTGAGTGAGTGATGCATGAATCAGATCGGTACCCAGTTCCTCTTGGAGTTTAATCTGTATTACCTTTAGGTGCTCAATGTATCTAATGAGATTGAATACTTGAGCCCTAGCTGGGGTACCCTCTCCATGATTTTTTGGAAGGAGTGCCTTGGAGGTCACAAATATTTCCTATCATGCTCTCACCTGGTATAGGCCACAGTGGTGCTCAATCATTCTAAAGGAGTCCATGTTTTCCTAAGACATCATTATTTCACTAGAAATTGATGTTAACATCAAACATTGATCATCGACCACATCATTCAATATGTTTCTCATAGACCAGAAACTCTTCATCACTCACCTCTTGGGCAGGAAGATCTGGTAATGTGGACTCCAGCACATAAGATTTCGGTTCTTGGCATAGAATGGCCTAAATACATCTAAACCATTCATTGAAGTTAGTGTCGATGATGATGTTTTCTTTATCAAGTATTGATCGTAGGGATAATTTGGTTCCCATGTTTTTCATGTTTTATTCTAAAATTAAAATAGAAGATAATTATTAATTTCTTGATTACATTTTATGAGAAAAAATAATTTTTTTTATTAAGTCTCCCACTAATTTTATAAAGTCATAATGTCCCTCATCATAGAACTCATAATGTCTAGATTATTAGAAATTCTAGTGCCAAGCATTTGTATTCCTCTTCACATAACCCCAACAAGGGCCATTAAATCTATTTTAAGGTATTTTGGTATGCATGTATTTACCAACTATGGTCTTGCACCTCCTTTATCTATTGAGTGGACTCCCCAATCCTAAAATCCTAACTTTTATTTTTTTAACACTTTCCTACAATATTACACCATGTCTTTCAGGGGCTACTCAATTTAATGTAATATGGTTAAGTCTACCCAAAACATTCCTAAGGTAATATTGTATAAAAGTAAGTATCACAACAAGAAATGGTCAAGAACATAGTTTTATTGTGTCTTTCCCTTAATCAAGTACAGAAGGATTAGTTTTACATAATATTTTATGGAGGAATTTTTATCTCTTATGCGTAAATTTCTTACTATATTTATCACATGTTTGTTAATATTAAGTTCAACTAACATAAGTGATTGACAATGTATGGATAATATTTATGAATAAGCATGGTTTATTATCGTTTCATCTTGCATTCTCGTTTAATTCATTACTTATGTGATTGAAACTTCACATCCATAATTATAAACCATGAAATTGATAGAAAAAAAATAATATAAAGTGAATGATCATGACCTTTTCTAATGGTTATTTTATCTACTGTTTGGTATGCTAACCTTTAACTAGGGGAGAAAAACCTTGATCCTTTTGGGTTCATGTTTACAACTTTCCACCTGCCCACCTTTGTATCTCCTGGGATTGGTTTCGTCTCTTCTCCAACTTAAACTACCTCCACTAGCTTGGGAGCTCCATACATTACATATTCTTTTTAAATAACATATAGGTGAATGGTAAAAAGGGGGTTTACAAAAAAGAAACAATGGGAAAGCAGGCCCTACATATTAATGATAAGAGATGGAACATAAGCCAAAAATTAAATTTAAATTAAATTAAATGGAAACCAATCACATACAAAGGTCTTGTCTAGATCATGATCATCCACATACTTGAAATTAATTATGAATTTAATAAAAATATCATTCAATTATTTATCCATTATTTTAATGATAAAATTTTCTTGATTCAATTAATTATTATCTTTAATTAATCAATATTTTTATCTTAATCCTTTTTTGAATTTCCATGAGATTCTCATCCATAAACATGGAGGTTACATGGTGAAAACCTATTCGAATATACAAGATATGTAATTTTTAGCATTACACAGATATTAATGTTTTAATTCATTGTAATTTGGTAAAGTACACAGCATGCAGTTCTGACTACACAGCATGTACTACCTTTACTGTCTTGTTTGATGTACACACCTTGGGACTCAGTGTGTGAGGCATAATTTGGAAATCTTGGAGTACACAGTGTTTCTAGTAGGCCACACACCATGTTGTCTTTGGGATACATGGTTACCGGTCATCTTATCCATGTATAAGAGACATGGTTTGGACCATGACCCCAAGGGACTACATGTCATGTCTAGTGGGCCACACGACATGTAATCTAGCTCACCGTTCTCCAGTCTATCTTGGACAACATGTGGTGTAATAATTAACTACACTATAGGTAAATAATTCACACATATTGAGTAATTTCTGAATTACTCATGATTCACTATGAAAAACTAAATGTTGTATAATCCTTATTAAACATTTTTTATGGTAGAGAAAACAATGTGCAATTCCGAATAGAGTGTTTTTACATTCGATTCACCTAGACAGGAACGTTGGTGCATCCAAATGAGTTCCTCACTTTAATTTTTATCAAAAAATTTGTTTATATTAGCTCTAAAAGAGATAAAAGAGGAAGAACATATATCAAAATCCTGATTACATGAACAATTAAATTTGAATTGAAAAACTAATTTATAAAATTTTAAATCATCAATGTGTTATTTAAACAATTATAAACGATGATGTGAAACCTCTGATACCACTTGAAGGATCCATATGCAATAGAAGTGTTGCGGTTGGGAGGGTCCAACATTGATTTTTCCATAATCGATTACAATTATAGGATCAATACAATGATAAATGCCAGTATCCATGGATTAAAATCCAAGGTCTAGACAAAAGAAGAAAAGGGTGTTATATCCTTGATATAGGATCTTGCACATCCTGTTTATAAACAATTTAAAGAATTTCTATAGAAATTAAATATCTGGATCTTCGGTAATTTCTTCATCGATGATGTTGATCATCTGAAATGACCCTTCCTAATTCTCTTATTGCGCTTGAGAGGATCTAAGATAGAATCCCTCTAGTAGTGATCCATACATATTCTGATGGCCTTTGATATACACTACTCATTATTCGGGTTATAGTATAGTGAAGTGAGTGTCCTACATCGGTCTTTCATGATCTCTTGTTCTCTACTCTTAAAGAACTTATCTAGTTCTTGATAATGGAAAGGAGAGGATTTGAGAGAGAAATTGTTTTGGATAAACAGTTATCTCACCATCAGTAATTTGGTTCACAAGGCATAATGGCATAGTAGATGTACCTTTCTATTTAATGACATGGTGTTTCAATTAATATATTTAATTTCCTAATATACATTAAATACATTCATAACCTTAGAGAAAACACATGCTACATAATAATAATAACAACACCATTATTCATGTAGTGCTAACATGTGAAAAATGGAATCATAAATGATATCTCATGCCACATAATGATAAAATCATTATTAATATTCCATCTTGTTCCAACTAGTTAAATAATTATTTACCATCTTTCAAGTAATTATTTTAATGTCGAACTAGCCTTATCCACTCGAAATCCACTTCTATTTATTAAAAACCCAAATAAATAAATAATTTATTAACTTAAATAAGTATTTCATTTAAAAACTAGTAAAAAATATTTATTAAATGTTTAATTAAATAGATATATTTTATTTAATCTATACCATCATTTTGAATTGAATAAAATTATTCCACAGTCTTCAGAATAATATGTATTACATTAATTAAATTGAAATAAAATTTAATCCAGACCATAAGAAACACATATTGTGTGACCCTCTAGGATTCTTTCTCATTGGCATTAGGCGGGCTGGCTTAAAGTCAAATAGTACTGTCTAGAAATAGGTCAAGTCACCCAAGATAATGAACATAGAATCGAAATGACGCCTTCCACATATGAATGCTCACTGTATAATAAAATCCCTCTGTCTCAATATCTCATCAATAGGGTTTCATGATAGAGTCATCAACCTGTTTTCTTGATACATCTTTTTTTGAAAACATAAAATAAATCTCTCGATACTCCAAGCTAATGGAATTTAGGGTGATTGTTCTATTTCAATCAAAGGGACAATATATCTACTTCAATAAATGGAAGGGACAAATTCTTCCTCGACATATCCATTAATAACATGTCATTTGTGATGAACCCAACATACCCTACTTCCCGCCAACATCTGGCATGAAGGTTTTCATCAGTAAATCAAAGTTCACGAGTCATGACACACATTAATGATAATATAAATGTCTATATACCATTACAAACTCTTGTAGATAGGAATATATTATGACACCAAAGCAAGAAGAATTCCCACTGGCGGGTATGTTCTCGTAATCTCTCGTATTAGAGATTACAAATTTAGAACATCATGAGAATAAGTCTCATCTTCTTATATATATTCTCACCTAATGGTATGTATACTATGTGTCCCATCATAGTATGTAATCCAATCGTAAAACTATATTTAATAATATTTTCCTAGAACATAAATGTTCTCAACATAGTAGGGAACAAGTATGACCTTATTAATGTGACAAATACTCTCAGACATTATTACATTATAGTCATGTAGAATAATGAACAGTATATAATAATATGTTTAATATTTAAATTCATTAAATATTCATGTAATCAATGTACAAACAGTTTACTCTAGGACACCAACTCCAATAGAGTGTCCTTATTCATTGAATTTCCATTACTCATCTTTATAGAATTGCTTCATCAACAATGTAAATTATTGGATCCATATTTCTAATAATATTCATTTTAGATCCATTTTTAAATTTAAGGGTCATGGGTGGATCTTCAATCCTTATAGGTCATTTCCTGAGAATTATTATGGTATGTCTTTCATTTGGATTTTTTCATTCTAAGTCCTGAAAATTTAGAGATTTATGATTGGGAATTATTTATTTTTAATCCATTCTTGATTAATAATACCCAAAGGTAATATTGGATTGTTTTTTACAAATAGGGATTGATTTTCAGAGTGTTTCACATTATGTGGTTCCATGAATTTGTTTTATTCAATGAAAAATGGATTAATTCTCCTTGGAATTGGCTTCTAAAATTCGATAATGTTATGGAATATTTTTTGATAAAATATAGTGGGTTCGGTTATGTATTTGAAATGGATTTCTCCCTTTTGTGTTATTAATATAAACAGTTTTGAAGCATAAATTATTATTATTATTTTTTGAAAATGGATTTTTTTTGGATCACAGTTCAATATTGTAAACATGAATTTGATTGATGATAAGGCAAGGATCCCTCCTTAGGGTTGAATAACTTACCCCTACAACCATTATTGTGTGGTAATATATGCACCAAGTTGCAATATTTGTGTCTAGAAGACACTATTAGGAGTAAACTCTAACCCCCCCATACCTATTATTCTAGGCTAATGTGAACACCCAGTGGCCAAATGATCATGATGATGTTACAAGGATCCTCACTAACCTGGAACTAATGTCTCAAGTTATTTTATTATCTATTGATAATCCTTGTAATATTTATTAAAAATTACTTTGGAAATTCTTTGAAAACTCAGTTGTTGGTACAATTTCCTAAATTGTGAAAAAGGTTTGATATATCCTTATTTTTATCAATTTATGTTAAATGGTATCACATTACTTATTTTATTTACATAATCATATTTGGATTATTTTACAAATTCTTCTTATGAAATACTTGGTACGATCCTACTATTCTCTTTTTCTCACCCATTTTACACACCATTGGGTGTGCGTAAAATGTTTTTATCTAATGAAAGTTTGGATATAGAGTCATAGTGTGGAGGTGGGTTTTTTATTAGAAGGGTAAGAGATTCTAGATGTTTTTTATGTCACATAATGTTTGGATATAGAAATTGTTGAGTAACATGGTTATTTTTTGTACCTTAGTAATTTCTTACTGATAATTGTGTCATATTTTATTTTGTCATTATTTTGTAATAACCACATTATTATATATCTATATCACCATATAACAGGTTCATTATGGTAAAATATTTTTCTAAGGTATTTATTGATGCTCGGGTTTGTGTCTCTATCCCATGGGATTACGAATTCCCTTCAGGCCATGTCAGAATTAGATAGGGTTATGGATAGTTGGGTAATATTATTTGCTTCATTACATTCTAGGTGAAATGTGAGTTTTTAGAATATATAAATTTTAATGAAATTTAATATGATGATGTTGAAAAGATGATATTCATGGATTAATCTTCGTGGTCAAGTATACAACCATGTTTCATGAAAATGAATATTAATTATTGTTATATGTCATGGGCCTGAGGTAAGTATGTAAACAATTAATCCTTACATACACGTAGAGTTGTTTTGAAGAAATTAAAAGAATAAAAACATTGTATTTGGATATCAAAATATTTTAATCTAGTATAATTTAATAAATTTTGAGGCATTAAGAGAATTAAAAGGTGGATTTGAGTAGGGATTTAAATTATTGTTAATAAGGAATCAAATATAGAAACATCTTCTATATTTAATTGAGTATATCTCACTAACTAAAGAGTAATGTATTTTCATATTTTTAATGTGGTAAAAATTATTCATGTGATATAACGCTATTTTTATTTAAATATGTTCTAAAATTGAAATAAGAATAGTAATTTATTTCTAATAGAACTCAAAAACATTCTGTGTGAGTAATTATTTAGAGCCTAATACATTTCTATATTAAATAATGAAGAAGAATATAAGGTTAGGGGAGATATGTTTCTAGATAATAAATCTTTTTTTCTAAGTATTCAGAAGAAAGATAGACCATGATCAGTCATGATCTAGAATTAGTTTCAAGACTAGTATTGGTTTTCACCATTGAAGTATATTGAACTTCATGAAGGTGTTGTACATGAGTAGATCGGTTGATCTACCTATCTTTATAGGGAGAAAATTTCAGAAGAGTTGTGTAATAATCTATGAGCATAAATATATCATTCTACAAGATGATAATTTTTAATAATAATTTTTTTATTGTGGTGTTTAACTATTTTTTAGAGTCTTGTGATTGGGATGTTGAACCAATCACCATAGAATATAAATTGGGGTGTCTATCTGATTAATTTGTAATTGAAACTTTGTTGTTTAACAAATTATATTTACTTGTTTCAATAATAGATTTTACATTTTAGGACATCTATCCAATATGAAAATGAGTAGCCTTTTTTTGAACCTTTAAATATTTTATGCTTTTTTCCATTGCATTACTACTGCACAAGAGGTGAGGATGTGAGATATTATTTACTAAATCAATAACTTTAATGGGTTAAATATTGTTAATTAAAAAGTAATTATTTAAAATAGAATCTTTGATTCACACCCCCCCTACACACACAAATAGTCTAATCAGCCTGGGGAATTGAAATTTTTATCAAAGAGATGTTACCTATAATGATCTAAATAACATCATGAGAAATAATGAATCTCAATTATATGAATATCATTTATGTTCCAAATTTTTATGGAAATAATTTTCACTTCAATAGAAATATTATTATACTATACCTCTTATCAAATCTTCTAGAAATTAGATATACTACAACAGTGGGCATTCGCTAATTTTTTTAAACACTTCCATGAATCAATCCAAAACGAGAAGTATAGAGTTAGATGATATCTTGATATTTTTATCATATAAGGTCTATATAAATTTCATTATCCTTAAGTATAACAAGGATACCTAGGAAAAATTATGATGAAGTTATAAATGTAATATCAAAATGAAAGACGCCAAGATACGAGTATGGAAGATATAATTCCAAAACATTATATGGTTCATTTTTCTACCATTCATGACTAGTTAATAAGGTTCAATTATATGTTGAGTAACATCCATTTTTTTAGTACGAATCTAGAAGAATGTATCATTAATATAACTTTAATGAGTATTTTTGTAAATTGGTTCGATATAAAAATTTTATTCACAGATGAAATAGAATATTTATTATTAGACGAGTTACACAATATGCACATAGCGTATGACATGTAGACTGATTAGGATTTCAAAAGGAAAGAAAAATATTAAATTGATTTCAAGGCTATGTGAAATGAAATATTCAAAGAATTATAGGGTAATTAATCAAGTGCTTATAAATATAAGAATGATGAGGAATACTTCAAAGATATTTTTATGATATCCCATGAATTTTTTCACCTCCTAATTAAATTACTTGAATATAATGTCTCATTAAAATAAATTCATAAACCATTTTAGTTTTATAGTTTTACTGAATTATAAAAAAAAATATTAACTAACAAAACCCTTTTCTTTTCCTCTGATGGAAATCCTTCCTACTATACATGAAACCGCTAATCTATAACAAGTATTTAACATCTCCCATGAATTATTCAAATAATATATTCTTCTAGACAAATCATATGTATTAAATTCTCTATAACTTATGATAAACTAAACATAAGAATATAGTGATCACATATTCTCAGTAAAGGCAATCAAAATAAATTACAATCAAATGCCATAAGTTAAAAAAATGGTCATATGGGTACTGTATGGATATATAATATGTTGATACTAATAAAATAATATATCAAAAATCATGTTATAAGTCATGTAATAATAAATGTACATATCCTGGAATAGTCATATATCAAATATGTATAATAATAATAATAACTTGTCATTAAAGTGTAAAATTGTATTCCAAATACATGGTAGTATAACATAAAAGTGAAAAATATCTTAGAAAGAGGTACAAACATGGAATGTAACATATCCGGAAAAAAAATCCACATAGAAGGGTTACAGAATCATAAGAATATATCATCGTCATATTTTGAGCATTTCTAAGAGGGATACAGCCTTAGTTTGTGAGAATATCTTATAATTCCTACCCTTTTGTTTTTTATAATATCCATGAAGGCTCACCCTTGAATTTATGATCTTATCCATGAAGGCTAACACATTATTATGTCATTAAATATAAGACCTTAACCTAGGCATTATAGGTTTATATAAGACCCTAGAAATCATCATACTATCATATATGTGCCACATTATATCAGTCAACGTCATATGATAAATAACCCAATGGAAGATATAGGTTTCATATCCCTTTTAAATAGAATAATATAATTAAACCATTCATAATACCATCACTAAACATGATAATCCCATTGAATAAAAATGGTATCCAATTATACTAAATAATTATCTAAATAGGTACCATTCCATGAAGTTTATGGTATTTAAACTGTATAGATAAAGGGTATATAATTTAGTCAGAAATTTACCCAATAAATTGATGTATGAAATCTTAGTGAACACAATGTAATAAAAAATATAGAAAATGGTGTTTTCACAATGGAATGAATTTGAAGAAAAGTTATGTATATTCAAAGAGAATGGTTACGAAAGTAGAATTAACTGATGGATCACTCATTTAATTGAAAATAACATTTCATAATTCATTAATAGAAACATAAAAAGGTTGGTAAATTTTTAATAATATCGTTGATCTATTATAAAATATGTCTAAATATGTTGACATTGGGGAAAATAGTTTTTAAGGATTTTAAAAAATTACATTGTAAATAAGAAATTTCCTCAACCTTTTAAAAATATATATTTAATTAAATGAAACATTTTATAAAATATATAGGATAAGAATTTACTTTAGAAACCAATAATTTTTAGGGATAAATTTCAATACAAAAATACAAAATGAAGGAATGATATATTTACATGGAAATGTTAAGAATTATTATTTCCATATATAGATAAAACCCCGTATCAATAATTTAAAAAAAATTAAAGCTTTGTAAAGAAATTTAAATTAGTTAAGAATGACAACAATAAACTCTTGATTCATAGATAAGGACACTGTTAAAATCATTCATTGAATATGAACTTAGAAAATGAAGGATACTGATTGAAAAGAAATGACAGGCTGTTTTTGACATTCAAAAAACACTTTTGGTAAAATAATATGTATGGGAAAATAAAATTTTTATAGGACATTTAAAACCCAATAAATTAATAAAGAAAATAATGAGGGGTTTTATAAAGAATAAAAATTCACTAGATGTATTATCTTCCAAGAAAATATTTATTTGAAGATAATATTGGAAATGAAACCCTTACAGTTTGAGTAATGTTTTAAAAAAACCACTTTAAAGATTAATATTAACATTAAAATTAAAATACCATGAAAACAAAAATTATTTGTGATATATAACCTAAAATTTAGAGTCTATAATCCATATAAAATACATTTTGTTCAAAATCAATCAGGTATTAGGGATCTTAAAATGAGATAAATAAACCCTTATAATGTTGGTATCCTTTGAATCAAAGTACATTTAAAGAAAGAACAAGATATGGATCCAAAAAAACCATGAATTACATGAATATGGTAAAAATACATTAATTATTTATTAATCACACCATATCAAAGATATCATAATATATAACATGAAATATGTCATAAGAAATTTATTTCGAGACCAATAATGCCTTTATTTAATTTTTGACTTCAAATAAAGGGCTTGAACATCATATATAAAAAATATATCTTATTTACCTATTATATAAACTTATTAATATATATAAATTATATAAACCTAATTTATAATTATTATCAGTATTTATATTAGTTAGATATTATCTATTTTTAATATCTGGTGTGTGTAATCTTGATCATTTTAAACTAATTTCATATTAGTGTTGTTTTATTAATTATTCTCCCAACTTTCATCTTTAACATATCATGAAAGGTATTTTATATTATAATTTAAAATAATTTAAAAACATATAAATTCATTATATGGAATTTTTTAAGGATCCTTAAATATGAAATCAACAATGAGCATGTGTAGTGATTTTTAACAAAAGTATATTGGTATCTTAATTATCAATTTTAGTATTAATATTACCATTAAAAACATGGATATAATATTTATTTTTTTAATATAATTTTATATAATTTATTTGGTCATCCTTTTCATTCATGATTGTACTTTATATCATGGTTCAAGGAAGTGGTTAGACCGACCCAAACATTACCATACAAAAATTAATGGATGGTTATGAAGTGATTTAGTGATAATGTAGTTATTCTAGAAGAATAATGATATTTTTTAGGTTTTATTAATGTAATAAACATTAATTTAAGATATTTATGATAATATTTAATGGATAAAAAAAATTAAATATTATTAATAAATAGATTTTCCTCTAACTATGATTTTTTAGACTATTGAATTGACAATGATCGTTTAATGATCAAATTATTAATAAGTTTTCCAATTTTTGATTAAAAAACATAATAATTTTATAAACATAAAATTTAGATATTAATCCCATTCTCATGACCATCCATGATAGTTGGTTATGAAAAACAAAATACATTATTCAATTGAGGTGGTTGTCGAAACATACTCATTGATGATAATTTCATTTTTCTTATAATGAGAGAAACATATATTATGGTTGATTATTTTATAATATGAAACATGACATAAATATAATACATATTTATTTAATTCCCTATTATGACCATCCATGTACAATGGTGAATTAAAATTAAATGTGTTGCTTCATGGAGGTGGAAACTCGCACATATGCATGAATGGTGTTTTCATTTTTCATAATAATAAATGTTTTTTGGTGGTTAATGATTATTCCATTAGAATTGTAAAATTATATATATATATATATATATTTATAATTATTTTATTATATATAAATTAAAATAAATTATTTTTGAAGAGTAATATAGATAATAAAATAAATAGGGAAATACATGTACAAACATTGAGAGTTTGAGTTTTCCCTTGGAGAACTCCCAGAAAATTATGGGATTAGGATAAATTCTTGTGACCAGAATCAAAATTATGTACAAAAGGGTTATATATTAAGATAAAATTTTATATTTTAAATAGGTATCCTAAATTTATTATTGTCTTCAATAGGTGGTAACGGGGCCTAATATAAGTTGTGAGAATAAAATTTTCGTAATTATAGATTTGTAAAAAAAATAGAACATGTGTCACATGTCAAGATGACCCCAAAATGTAAAATAGTCGAGTGGATATATGGTATTTTTTTAAAACCTCAACCCCTAAATTAAAAACATTTTTTTTATATGTTAGTTCTTTTACCCATTTCTGTAAACCTTTTTACCCTTTCAGTTTTTTCTGCGATAACTAGTTATTACCAAAGTAATTTGTCTTTATGAATGAAAATATAATGGTAATTATTAAAAAATATGGAACCTATAATTCTAATTATTAAATATATTTTTTTAGATTTATTTTCTGAATGTGATAAAAATTAATTTTAGGATAATAAACGTATTGAAATAGTTTTAATAGAAGTTTCAATATATATTCAAAAATGTAAATTATATGTTTGAAAAATAATATTTATATTTATACATTAATAATTTTTCATATAAAATATATATTTTTAAAATAAATATGGTTTCTTAGATTTATATTTTATCCTTATATCCTGATTAGGTCATAAAAATCATGATTTGTTATAAAAATGTTATGTTACACTATTCACCAAAAAATAAATAATTTTATAAAAATCCCCATATTCATCATAAGATTAAATATTTATATAATGTAAAAAAATTATTTTCAATTATTTTAATTCAAATTCTAACATTTTAGAATTTATCTTTCAAATAAAATCATAAAAAAAATCAAACTATTTTTCGTAGAAAAAAAAAGGATTTTTGGAATATTAAATTGTTTAATTCATACTTAATATTAAATAATATTGAATTTTTTTTAATATATTTATATATAATATATTTCATAATATATTTTCTTCTATTTATTCTCTATAATTCTATAACTAAATAACGATAGTTATATTTAAATGTTTTCGTCATTCACTTATATTTAGTGTTGCATGTGAAACAAGTTATTTTACATAATATTTTTTAAGGAAAATAAATACAGAAATTTAAGGTCATTAAATCCCTCTCACCAATAAATAATTTTCTTCCTCACAATTTCAATTATCACATACTAATACAAATTCTTATGGGTATCTACATGATAATCAAGAAGCAAGATATAGATTATAAAGAGATGGAAACCTTCCACTTTTAAGGAAGACTAGATAACACATATTTTCCCTCATAATAAATATATATTAATATTATTAACTTATTATTACATATATTCGTTTATATATAAGTCCTAGGAGTTTCTAGAGACATATCTTCAATATTATTATGTTCAAGTTCCATATTTGATCCAAATACTAAAACCAATTGGTTATGATAATATCTCATAATATCCCACTAAATGATCATAGGAGTATAAAAAATAAAACCTAATATGTATTCTCTAATGAAAATTTTATTTAAAATTATGATAATTTAGGTTTAACTATGATATACCTTGATCTTTTTTTAACAGAATGTTTTTCCACGATAATTTTCCATTATTTTCCCTAACATAAACAAATTTAATCCCCTCAAAAGGGTTTATAAAAATAATGTGAGTAAACCAAATAATATCCATTGGGAGTTAATATCTAGGTTTGAACTATTATTCCCACTAACATTATTCTCGTTTGAATATTGATTTGATACTGAACCAGATTTTTTAGGGCGACTACCCCTATGCGCATCTGTTTCATAGCTGTATCCACTTTACAGTTTCCACACAAAGATTCATTTTCATTAAGAAGCATAAAATATATACTATTCCAATTCTTTATGATTTTATCCTATACCTAGAAATATACTATATAATTATCCCATGGGTTTTCACAAAATATGTCTCATCCTAATCCCCCAAAATAAATAAAATAATACATAAAAGTAGCTAAACTCTACTATTATAAAATCTTTGACAATGCATGAATATGATCATATCAAAATTACATTACTTGAAGAAAATAATGTCTTCTATTAAATTCCTAGGATCGATTAGTTTTAAAGTACTTTGCAAATAATTAAAAAATCGACTAAAAACCATGTATTTTTCAACTCATGAAATTTTTTACCTCTATATAAATAACAGCATATTCCATAAGAAGTCTTAATCATCTCCCACAAATTATTCACAAAGGATATTATTCTATGAAAATCATACATAATACTTTTATTTATGATATAGTTAATTGAAAAAATAATAACAGAGTGATCTCAAATTCTCAATAATAGTAATCCTAAGAGATAAAAATCACAGATAAAAAGTTATCATCAAATGTACATATGGGTATAATTAGTATATATAAGAAGGATGCACCCAAAAAATCCTATTTATTAAATCTTGGAATAATTCAATAAATAACATAGGAACATATCATGGAATTTCCACATATCAGAGAGGTAAAATAATAATAACCTAGATTAGAAGAATAAAATGATAATTTCGAAACATGGTATCATAACAAAAAAGTTGAGAATATATTAGAAAATGGGAATAAAAATGGAATGAAATATAGCCTTAAGAGAACAAAAACAATGAAAGGTGTAATAACCATAGGAACATGGTATAATCATATTGTGAGAATGTCCAAGAAGGCTCACCCATTAGTTTTTTATCATATCCAATAAAGATTACTCTTTAGTTTTTCAACATATCTAATAAGGATCACCCATTAATTTTTAGAACATATCCTTGATGTTTTAAACTACATTACATTACGAGTTATAAAACCTTAACCAATAAAATTATGATAACCCATAAATTTAATACACATTAATTCATTATTTATTACATAAAGGTACATATAATATAATCCAAGATTATCATGAAGCCTAGTTTTTTTTGTTAAATTAGGTACATAGCATAAAAAAATCTAGTGCGAATATAATGAAATTATTGAAAACTTCCTTAACATGATACTAAAATTCCATCATTATTAAAAAACTACAAAGGACAACCTAGGGACATACATCAAAAAAGGGGTGATCTATAAATCATAGTTTTAGAAATAAGGAAATCATATCATTTGGTAAAGAATTGGAAGTAATTCAAGAGGGATATCAAGGTAACATAAGAGGGGTGAGCATCATAATCTTGAACAAAGAGGAATGATATAACATGATAGCATAACGGAAAAAATAGAAATGTGGAAAAAACATAAAATAAGGATTTATAAACATAAGTTATGGATTTATAAACCTAATTCAAGGCTTACGACCAACACAACCTGACAAAGTGAGCTTATGATAACCTAATGTGCATCATACATGACATACCAAGAGAATAAATCATTACCCAATGAATTAGAATGATATCTAGGAGCACCAATAATTCTCATATCATGTATGTGCATAAGTGTTACACATAGAACATACTAGATAAATATGATTTTAATATATTTTAATCCCCAAAAAAATGAATGTTGTTTAAATAAATAGGATTCCCCATCAAATGAATGATAATTAAATCATAATTAATACACATGAGTGTAAACAGGGAATCATATTCACAATTAAAATTTTATTTCATGGAAAAATCATTTGATAATTTCAGCAAAATGATGGGTGTCTATAAGTGTTTATGGAAAGGGATAATGAGATTTAGATGGCTATATAATCACTCATAAATCAAAATGATAGAAGGATGGATGTGTAAGAACATTCCAAGAATTAAACAATTAAAACAAAATTCATATATAAAATCAGGATCTTAAATAAATATGAGAAGGAGAGGATTCCTTAATACAAACCATATGTATATACCGTATTTAATTTTTTTCCCAATAATTTGACTATCTTAATAGGTATAAAAAATTAAATGTTTCCAAATTTGAACATCCTAATTTCAAAAATAATATTTATTTTATCCCAAAAAATATATAAGTATGAGAATTTAAAGATTTAAATAAAAATTCCAGATTTATTTAAAAAAATTGGGTAATTTTACTATAACAATTTTATGACCCTTATAAACAATTGAATCCGTAAAATTATATTATCATTTATATTCAGCAAATATTATTTAACAATAATATTTTATGAACATATCATTTTGTTAAAAATTATATAATTTTTAAAGGACCCTCCATCCAAAGATAAATCAATGATGGCAGAGAGGTAATGACGCATTAGTCCCACCTCTTGTAGGACCCGGGTTGGTGACTACCCCTGGGGGTAAAAAAATTTCATGAAATGGGATATATATCCACCTTTAATAATATAGGATCTGGGTAAAAGATGAACCTTGCATAATATAATCCCTAAGATAATATAAAAAAACAAAAACCATCTAATTATATAAGTATAGATAAAAACAGAAATAAAGTTATCCAAGGTGAATACCTAAAATTAAAGCTAAAGTAGCTACATAGTTGTTATCCCAAATATGATCTATTAATGTCCATCATAGTCCATGTAATTTTCATGACATCTTGAAAATAGATTTATATACATAGAGTGAGCATAAAATTATACTTAGTAAGAAAAAAAATTATCTCTTACCCAATTCAAAGAATCATACTAATGCACTCATGGGAAAATATTATAACCAAACAGAACGTATATAGGTATACTAACCAAACCCAACCTCACAAAGTCATGCACACCAAATAATTCAAACCATGTGATTTAATATAACATTAATCGCATAAATAATGGTATCCCATAAAAAATTTCACTTTTATACCACTCTCACACTCCAATGTTGAACATCTTTGTGGTCCCATATCATTCATATGCCACACCACCCCACAATTATATTTTCAACACATCCCTCCCAAAGACATATGGGATCACCTACCCATAAGTACTTCCACATCACTTCTCACACAAAAATAACTAGGCCACAACATAACCACTACCAAAACCTGAATATTATGGTTTCATGAACATTTAGGACATCAACCATGTTCCCTCATCATACCTTGCAAGCCCCCCGCTAGAATCCACCCCATATGCATGGTCATATCACATCTCTCCTGAAAACCTGGGTCACCACCCAATAAGTATGGTCACATCTGGCCCAAAAAACACCTAGGCTATCACAAAAACTATATAATTCACTGATATACCTCCATCTATCACAGCCTATACAATACCTACATCACCTAGAGTAAAGAGGGGAAGAGTGATGGTACCAATACATCTGTCCTCCTCACTAGATGTGAGGAAAAACAAGACATGTGTGACTATGAATGTTTTAATACATAGTCCTTTATGTGGTGGGGTATGGGTAGAAATCATATAAAATATAGAGGTATATATATAATATCAAAAACTCATGCCCAACCTCTGGGTTCACAAAATAAGGATAAACATCTCACAAAACCGCCACTTTTGTTTACACATCTAAATTCATAACACCATACAACAAGAAACATACCCCCTTTCACATTTCCGACCAATTCCTATTATCCATCCAATTCCATTCATTATTTTGAATCAACCACATTTAGCGACACAAACCATCATTTATTTATTCATTTATATTTTCCATCCCATTAATGAAACCAAACAATGTCATTTTAATAATTATTAATCATTATTTACATCACTATCCAATCATATAACACAAAAAAACCATGTATCCCAAGATTCTAATATTCCCCATTGCACAACAACCTTGCTTCCCCAAAATCCCATCCAAACAAACATCTCCTCATCGACCCAAAAGAATCGACCAAAAAACACCACCTTGTAATGTTAAAATCTTGACCAAATAAACCATTAGCCCACAATATCCAACTACACATCACTGTCACACAAGCATGGCCACATATGAAAATAAAAAAAGATAATTTCACAAAATTACAATGGATATTTTATCACATTATTCTTTATTTTAGGGGTGTTATCACACGAACCATAATCCTTTTGAATCCATTTTATTACACAAATATATGTGGTTAACAAATTTTCATTTTAGGGTGATATCACAACAACCACAACATTCAAAATAGTCGCAATTCATATATACTATGAAAGAAAAGCCTCCAATGACCTCAATTTGTAGCCGTAAATCAATCCCGTACAATCTAATATATAAAAAATAACAAAAAGCTATCAAAATAGTGAATCAAACCCATTTACCATTAAATTTCAATTTATCAAATTATTTATATTTAATTAATCATGTACAAAAATAACTCATAGGTAAAAAATTAACCCCTCCCATGTGATGCACAATAAATAAAAATGAGGGATTACCTACCTAAAAATATCTTTCTAACTCACTATGCACCACAAGGAAAATAATATTTCTCACAAACATCAACTACACCAATAGAATCCATGGATCAACCTACACCACATAAAAGGGTCATCAAAATCATCCCAACACACACCCTAAGCCTAAACAACATCGTCGTAGTGAATCCCTGAGAGAGGAATGGAAGAAAACCACCAAGATGGTTGAAGGACCGACCACATATCATCCCTGGATTTCTAATGGGGATCAACCAGAACCAACAGATTTGAGAAAGAGGATAGGATTGCTGAAAGTCCTCTTGGGGAACATAAGACTCATCTAGAATGATAGGAAGGAAGAGAGGTCATAGGGTTTGATAAAAATACGAGTGCTCTAAAAGTTAAAATGTGATGCATAGGAGAATTACATGCAATAATCCATTTACATGCTATATAATTGTCATTCTTCTATTTCCACCAAAAACTAATTTCCATTTTATTATTTAAATGAAAAAATATAAACATCATGTAACACCTTGTGAACCTACCTTCACACATCATGAAACACACTTACATAGCGTGTAAGCATTACACACCATGTATTAACCCTGCTGGAAGAATTTAACATCCAAACACCACCAATCCCACTCTAGACCCTATCCATGAACCTGAAAAAACAAAACCAGGAAAATTAATTGGTTGGAAAGGTAGATAAAATTACATTAGGTACCACTCAAATGATTCCCTCCCTCTCAAATATAAAACCAATCCCCAAAAGAAAGGTGTCTGAAGAAACACTACATGATATACCTCTTAAGGATCTCTTCATACATCAAATTCCACCACCAACCAAACATGCCAAACCTAAAAACCACAAAAATATCACACAACCTCATCACCACAAAACCACAAGCTTCCCCATCTCAAACATTCACATTTCCACAAAAAAATATACAACCATATAAATATACATGCATCCTTAACCAACAACAACCATAAAAAATGAACAAAACTGTGCTAAACACACAGTAATCGGTGAATTTCATCCTCCATGTCAATAAACAATTCACTCTGAATGGTATTGAATCTCCCACAAGGGTTTAATTGCATCACAAATAATATTTCTCTATTAGAAATAAGTTCCTCCTCTTTTCATATGTTAGGAATGTATCACACATCATATGTCACACAGTAATAAAAATAGCTCATTAGATAAAACTATGTCCATAAATCACATCACAAGAATAAAAGGAAATAAATACTCAAAACAGCTCTAGGTACTAGTCACACATCTATGTATTATGTTCAATTTTACTCCCCCTAGGTCCCCTAGCCTCTACAACATAGAAACAAAACGAATAGTCCATCCACACAATGCCTTTTAATAGAGATCCTGAATCTCTACTGGCCTCTCCACAAAAATCATGTCATCCTCAATATCTATCTCTCCCCAGACAATCACATGGGAGTAATTATGATGATACAGATGAAGTTGAGAGATATGGAAGATTTCATGGATACTCTCCAATCGTGGTGGAAATACAATCTGATACGCACCTTGCCAGCTCGCCCCAACACCTTAAACGGCCCAACAAACCTGTGATAAATGTTACACCATCTACCAGACCTTTGTTACCTATTTCAAGGGTACACCTTCAAGAACACATGGTCTCCTACCTCAAACATGAAGGTAATCCTCCAATGATAGGAAAAAGATTTCTTCTGGTCATGCACTTCTTTTATCCTCCCATGAACAAGATGAACCTTCTCTATCATGCTCTTCACCACATCGATTCCAAGAACAGCTAACACCCCAACCTTTTCCTATAACAATAGAGAATGATATAGTCTTCTATAAAAATCCTTAAATAGAGCCTTTCTAATGGAAGAGTGATATTTTTAGCTCTAAGAAAACTCATCCAATAGAAATTGTATACCCAATATCCATAAAATACCATGACATAGGCCCACAACATATTGTCTAGTGTCTAGATGGTCTTCACTTTCTTATCGTCCGTAAAGGGATGAAAGCAGTGCTGAGGTGAAACTAAGTGTCAAAATGAGGTTGTAATCCCTTCATGATTTTCAAGGTAAATAATGTGTCTAAATCAAAGCCAATAGACCTTGTAACTCCATACAATCACACCGCCTTATGCACATACCTCTTAGCCAAAGTATCTACTGCACATGACTCCTTGATCGTTAAGAAGTGTGCCACTTTTATCAACTGATCCATAATCATCCAAATAACATCAAAAAAATCATGAGATCTAGGTAAGACTTTGATGAAACCCACTAAGATGTTATCCCGTTTCCACATGCAAGCATCCAAAGGTTGCAAAAAACTACTAGGAATATAATGCATAGACTTTACCTATTGGAAAAACAAGCAAATTTCCAAATACTCCACCACCACCCATTTCATCCCGATCCAAAATAAAATCATTCTCAAGCCACAGTGCATCTTGAGAACTTCCATATTTACCATGAAAATTTTCCTATAAAAATCTTGAACTAATCCATCATTCATTGCTACCAAAACAAAAAACGTTCCACGAAAAAACATGTCATTATGATCATCCATCCATATCATCACCATGGTTTAAATGATCGTGCATCACCTCAACCTCTGAGTCTCCCCACTAACACTTCTCCACATACGAAATTAATGATGACTTCAGCATGATTTGAAATAGAGATCCTCTCCCACCGTCCAACCTCAATTATAAGTGCAAGGATGCATACTCATCCAGGTCAACAGTGGCGTAGTTATGCTCCAGGGGATGTTACTTCCTATACCCACTAAAGATCAATACCATATTATTCATCAACACATGTCCTAAAACCATATGGTAACCATCATAAAACATCTCAAACTTCACCCATTCCTTAAGAAAATAAAGCACTAGAAGAATGAACAACTTCTTCTTCAGGTAACCAAATATTGTTTGGAACTGATCAGTCCATAAAAAAGCCTAATCCTTCCTCATCAAAGTATGAAATATGGATGAAACTCATGAAAAAACGGGTAAAACCCTCTAAAAATATTATTTAAAATCGAAAAAACTATGAACCAAAACAATGTTATTGAGTGATTCCCAAGAAACAACTACCTCAACATTCGATGGGTCCAATACCACACCCTATTGAAATACTACATGCCCGAGGTAATGCACCTATCATGTCCAAAAGATACTCTTGGACAACATTTTACAGATATGATGGTGTTGAAGAACCTAAAAAATGGCTCTGAGATACTTAGCATACTCATCCAATGACTTTGAATAGATCAATATATCATTGGTGAATATGATGTTCAATTGGTCCAGGAACTCACATAACACGGTTCTCATAATCCCCATAAACACAAAATGTTCATTAATAACACCTAATGGCATGAATATAAACACAAAGTACATATAACTACATTTTAAGGAAGGATTTAGGATATAGTCATCCTTCACCCCCTACTAGTGATATCTAGATTAATATCATTCTTAGAAAACTAACTCACACCTCTAAACTGGTTGAAAAAAAATTCATTTATCCTTGGAACATTGTAATGCTTCTTTATTGTCACCTGGATTAACCTCTAGTAGTATTTATTCAACCTCAGACTACCATTCTTATTATTGGAGAACAACACTGGAGCACCCCATGGAAACACATTGGGCTGGATAAAACCCTTCTTCATCTGATAATCTATATAAATCCTCAACTTATGCAACTCAGAATGTGTCATCCAATAAGTATCCATAAAAATGGAGAGTCACCCGGATGAAATTTTATCCCAAACAAAATATCACGTCGAGGGGTTATCATCCCATCCTCATTAGGGAAAGCATCCAAAAACTAACCAATGACCATAGGAACCTCCATTATCCCAAAATATACTGATTTCCCATACAGCTCGTCCAGCAAAGAAGGAAGGGGCTCTGCACATCGACTACCAAACTGAAAACCCCGCTTTCCAACAAAAATTACATTTGTTCATCCACATCCAAAAAAATGGCACTCCTCGAAAAGTATTCGATAACCTAATATATGTAATACAACCATTTTATGTCGATAATAACATCATATGGATGCATTTCTATAAACAAAAGATCCCCATAGGACTGATGTAGCCCGATCACCATTCTACACCCCCAACACACATCAAACAAGTTATTCTACACACAAACTATCATAGTCAATATGAGTATCACTGTAATAATCTCTGTGTATAGTACCAAATCATGGAATTGAGTGGGATAATAAATGGATTTTAATTCTCTTGAATAAATTAACACACAAACAATGGTACTAAAAAAATTAATCATACCTGTGATGATCGTTGGCCCCTCGAACATTGTTGCCTCCACTATGTCTAATTGGCCATACCTGAATCAACATCCTCTTTTATAGCTTCCACCTCCATGACCATGCTTGGGTTGGGGTCCTTAAACATAGGTAACATCCTACGGTTATATTCTACTTTCCCTATCTCCTCTCAGTGTACCATAAACCTACTTCCCCTACTATTGAAATGGTCTCACAAGAAAATACTTCTTAGGCTAGAACTGAACCAGTCCACCTACACCAAAATGAGCATGGGGATCCACTTGTCATTGATTCCAGAGATCTCTAAAAACCCCAAAAATAAAATACACTAGAACAAAGGCCCTAATATTGGAATAAAACCACTAGCCTCATGAGGCTATAAAGGAAGCTGGTGAGGTTGACTCCCTTCTAGTCAAAACCTCAAAGGTATTACTGCCTGAGACTTACTACTCAAAACAATTCTTGTTGAGGAACCCTACTGGTTCCCCTCTTGTTATAGAAATCCTCATGAGTGATCAAATCAATTAACTATTCCTTCTTATGGACCTCAGGATACGTCAGAAATGTAAAAGGAGTAGCTACATACTAGATAGAAGAACAAAGTGTCTCCTCAAGAAGTCTTGCATGAGACTCATCATCTGAAAAATATATGGGGAAAAGTATAATTTCATTTAAATTGATTCTGAAACCCCACAATGTAATTCTAACCAAATGAAGAGAAAGAATCTCTTTCTACTTCATTACCTTCATTGACAATGAATATAACTATAACCCAAAATACTTTTGGAATTAGACCCATGAAACATATGCATTTATTTTCTCTCCCAAATACATCATCAACTACTAACATGTAGATCCTCACATCGGACTAACAGATAAATAGACTCGAAAATCCACCGGGGCCCAGATAAAACTAAAATCTACTTCGAGATCCTCTATCAAAATCTATATCTCCACATCCAAAACACCTTACTTTAACTTTCCCAAATCCTTCTCTAGCCTATGTCATGCACCGAGGTCAGCTAGAACTACTTTCGTAAAAACCCATGAAATCCTCATTATGCCTAACTCCTAACTCCAACCTATCATTCAACCACATCCCTTTGAGACAAATATATCATGACCCCCTCCCTCCAAAGATTCCATAATGAGGGGAGAGGGATAATGACCCTTGAGACTCATCTCCATTAGGCCCTAGGTTGGCGACTATAGTCAAGGGTATAAAAATATCAAGAAATTTGAAGCATTACACTCTTTAATAATATAGGATGGGGAGGTAAGATGTATCATCTTAAATAAACTCCATGAAATAATATAAAATGAAACAAAAACCATCCCAAAAATTCATTTATAAACAATACTAATAAAAATAAATGTCTTCAAGGTAAATACCCAAAAGTAAAGCTAATGTAAAAACACAGAAGCTATCCAAGATCAGTTCTAGTAATATTCATCATGATCCATATAATCCTCCTAGAATATTAAAAATAGTTTTATATATATTGGGTGATCATAAATGTATACTTAGTAGGAAATTCAAAGTCTCTCATGCACAAGTGAAAGAATATTACTAATTGACCCATGAGAAAATAGAAGATCCAAATAACACTAATAAAGGTATACTAACAAAACCCAACCTCACCAAGTCATGATCACCAAATAATTCATGCCAAGAATTATAATACAACTCGAACCACATTGATATGGGTACCCCACACTACTTTTCCACTGGTATGTCACTATCACACCCTAATTTCATATATCATGGCACTCCTATCTATTTTTTATAGCACACCACCCCACAAGCATGATCATAATACATCCCGCCCGAAGACTCCTGATCTCACCACCCCAAAAGCACGACCACATCACAACTCTCTTGAAAAATGCCTATTCGACAACAAAACCACTTCCAAAACAAGAGTAATAGTGTATCATTAACACATAGTAAAACAACCTCATTCCCTCCTCATACCATGATAGAACCCCACCAGAAGCCGCCATACAAGAACTATCACATCACATATCTCCTAAAAACTCTTGGCCCACCACCACACAAGTATGGTCACATCTCTCCTGAAAACACCTAGGATATCACACCACAATTTAAAGAACTAATTGACCTCTGACCATCACAACCTATGAAATACATACCTTTACTAGAAGAGATAATGGTAAATTGTGGGTACGCTATCTTATGTCCTCCTCACCTGATGTCAGGAAAACACCCACCACATAAATATATAGGTTTTGGAACATAGTTCTCCACATGGGTGTGTCTCATAAAGAAATTACAAGGAACGCCAAGGTATGTATATAATATCAAACACTCAATCCTAAGATTTGGGTTCTCAACCAAAATCTAACCAAATCACAACACCATCATTTTTTTCACCCCTAAATGCATAATAACACACAACAAGACACAATCCCCTTTCACATTTATAACCAATTCCCATTATCCAACCAATTTATTTCATTATTTGTAATCAACCACATTTTACCACACAACCCATCATTTATTTATTCATTAAAAAATTTCATCACATTAGCCAAACCAACCCATGTAATTTTAATAACTATTACTAAATTATTCCATAAAAATTTTAGCATCAATCACAACACAACAAAAAATAAAAAACACCTCATAATCTCCTTTGCACAACCAAATCATAACTCTAAAATCACGACCAAACAATCACCTCATCGCCACCCCAAAGTCTTGGCCAAACAAACCACCTTCTCACCAACCCAAATAACATATCCAAAAAAACCATCATCCCCACATCCATAACTAAACATCATTTCCCCGCAAGAACGACCACACATCTCAACCAAGAAAGATCAATTGACAAATTTAAAAATGGTGTTTTATCACCTTCTACTTTATTTTAGGGTAATTGTCAAATATTACATAATCTTAGGGAAACCATTTTATTATCCAAATATAAGTTATTAAAAAAAATTATTTTTAGGATTATATCACAACAATCACAACTTGAATAGTATTCACAATACATATATCAAATAAATGTAATCCTCAATGAACACAATTTCAAGTGGGGAATCAATCCCGTATAGTAAATAATATCACAGTAAAAACAATGTGTAAAAATATGAGAATAATACCTATTTACCCTTAAATTTCAATTTTTCAAATTATTTTTATTTAATTAACCCAGAAAAATCATAAACCATAGGTAAAAAAATACATCAAGCATGATATAAAATAAATATAAAGTAAGGATTTTGTACCACTAAGAATCATTCCAACTCGCAACACACCATACATAGAAGAATAAAGCCTAAAAACTACAACCATGCCATGATAAATCGGGGATAAACCTACACCCCATCAGAGGATCAGAAAAATTCATCCCAACACACAACCCATGAAAAAAAAACATCATAATAATGAATCCTCGTGAAAAAAAGGAATAAAACAACCAATAAAGTAGAAGAGCCTTCCACGGATCAACCATAGATTTCCAATAGGGATCAATCAGAACTAATTGATATAAGAAAGAGGATAGGATTGTTGAAGGTCCTCTCAGGGTACTTGGGACTCATTTGGAATGAGAGGAAGGAGGATAAGCTATAGGGAATATGAGAAACCCTAGTGCTCCAAACAATAAAATGCACTGAACATGGGAATTACATGGTGTGTTCTCCATTTACACATCGTTTAAATTTCAATGTTTATTTTCTTCCAAAAGACAAATCAACTTATTACTATTTTACTCTAAAAATATTTATTTCATTGAACACACTATGAACCTCCTTTCACATGATTTGATCCACACATACATGGTGTGTAAGCATTATAAATCATTTATTCACCTTGATCTCATCATTTAACAGACAAACACCTCCACCCATGATCTATTCCCTGTCTAAGAACCCTTAACACCAAAACCCAAAAAAATAGCAGTCGAGTAAGGAACAAAAAATTAAATACTTCATTAAAAAGAGTTCCTTGAATGAAACTATATATTTCTGGAAAATACAATTTGGGTTTCATCGTATCCAAATATATTTTTATCAAACTTATTTTTTAATAATATAAAAAGTAATAATAAAAATGGTAAATAATTTAATTTCTTTTAAATATATATATAAATTCATAATCTTAGTGTCTAGATATATAACCCTTTATTACACTAGAAAATTCCCTAAAGGTATGGTATGGTTTAGTGAGATTTTCCTAGGGTGGTTCGATGAACATTTTATGGGTTGTGATCTTGATGATATTTAAATTCTCATATAAATGCTTTTAATTATGCTTTAGCTATTTAATATCAGCTTTTAAAAGGTCAATGAAAATCTTATCAATGCTACGCCACTTAGAAACTCTGAAAACATTCCATTATTGGGTACGATCCTACTGGTCGGGGGAATCGACTGATCTTTCTGTGTTAATTGGACTTTTTCATATACTTTTATATATACTAGTCATATGATCATTTCTCAGAGACAATATTATCAATAGTTATGAATGTAAAATTTTTTAAATCCTACATGATAAATATTTCCTAGGTGACTAATTTAGTGAATGTATCTTATATAAATTTATTACTCAATAATAAATTTATTCATTCTGAAATAGGAAATTGGATTTATAAAAAATTGGTTGATTACATTATTCCCCCCATAACAAATTTCACCCTAAAAATTTTTATTTTATAATATAAAATAAATGAGGTTAATTATATTTAATCAACCAATCTTATTTCCATGTCACATCCTCAAACATTCTATTCTTCCATAAGACATCATCTTGACAAGTCAACTTGTTTCACTGAGCCATTTTATAGTAATCTAATATCATCATCGGATACTCCATAAATGGAAGATAATTCACCAATACTACAACATCAAGACTTAATAAATTTGATGGGGATAGTATTTTCATAGATAATAGATATAAATTGGCACATAATGTACTTTATATAGGTTGTGTATGAGTGCTAGTCAATGGGCCATTGCTCAAATGTGATCAAGGTTCTCAAAGAGGTGACGTATATGAGATTAAGCTTTCCATTTTTAATAATACTAATGAATTTATTCCATAGTGATATAGGAAGTAACACTTTATCTATAACCTCATAATCCTAGTATCACCGATTATTGTATGGTTATATTTTCTTTCTAAATAATGTGTATTTCACATGAAACAAAATATTTTGAACCTTCCTTATAAGAACATAGAAAGGATAAGGTACCATCATCTCTCCTATCTCCAAAATCATCCTAGAATGTCAAAGTCTTATATCTCTTACAATATAGAACATCATAAGATTCTATTTGAAGGATATAATGGAAACTTTTGTTATATTAGATCTTAAATAATGGAAGGTGTTGATCCAAAAATAATTGGAAATCCATTGAACATGATCTCAATAAATCCTCTAGGGGTTGAATGATTATTTCAGTCTGATTTTCCATATGAGGGTGGTAGGAACTGATGATACTCATATTTGTATCCCATGCTTTCTGAAGGATTATCCAAAAGCTCAAGCTCAATATCGGATCACAGTTATATATAATAGATATTAGAACACCATACTGTCTTACCACTTCACTTATGTATATATTGGTTATTTTTTGAGACATATATCTTACTTGATTTAAATGAAATACACTTACTTCGTAAGGTGATCGACTTCCACCCAGATGGTGTAATTTCCGTTAGGTTTCATGGGGATTCCTAAAAAAATCCATGGTTATTTATTCCCATTTAAAATCAGGAATGGAAAATTGTTACTTCATACCCTTATACACCTTTCATTCATCCTTGACTTTTTGGTATGCCAATCATCAAGATATAATCTCAAAAATCTATCTCTTCATATTTTCCCACCATAATTTTTACTTCAAATATCTATACATCATAGTGTTTCCTAAAAAAATAGATAAGGACAATTTATGTAAATCATTCTGATGTTACCACTTTAGTTATAGTTTTTTTTGGACACATATCCCTGTTCCAAACCTTATAACTCCATCTTTAGAAAAGATGATATGTGTCATATTTTCTAACTTATTCTGTAATAACCTATCATACTTTTGGGAATCTTTGATACTCTCAAAAAATTATGGTTTAGAAGATATTTTGGAAACTTAAGATGAATATATTTTTACTATTTCTATAACCATCCATTTCATTTCTATAAATATTAGATCCCTTGAAATCCACATCCTGTATAGGGTTGTGGGATCCATTCTACTATCAGAATATGATACTTACATTTCCTTCCCATCATGGTAATGGATTGAGAAATCATAATCCCTGATCATCTCTAACAACCATAATTAGTTCATATTGGTATACTTTTTTTTGAATAAGATATTTATTATTTTATGATATATATATATATATATCACTTCTCCCTATAGAGATAAAATTGTTAAATATTCAGCACAAATATTACTATGTTCAATTTTATATCATTGGGTAGTTCTTTGCATGGATCTCTAATTAAGAGGAGAAATAGTATTTCATATTATCATCTTGAATGGGTACACAACCCATGTCGTATTTGGAATCATAACTATTAATAATAAATAGTTCTCCACTGTTGGGTAATTTTATCACATGTGAAATGATTATCCTCTTTTATAGCTTTAAAAAACATTATTTGCATTCACTGGTCTATATAAAATGACTCCCTCTTAAGTAATCTTGGTTATTAGGAATTAAAATCATGATAATTTTCTCAAAAATCTATGATTGTACAAATCTAATACATGGATTCTATGGATTTTCATCATAGATTTGGGTTGTGTAAATCCTTTGATTTCCATTTTTTAAAGATCCATATAAATCCCCTTATTTTTAATAATATTCCCAAAACAAGTTACTTTATCCACATATAATCACATTTAAAATAATATAAATATAATTTTCCATTTTAAGGGTCTCTAGTAAATTATTATAATGCTCCTCAGGTTCGAAATTTCTTTTGGAGTAGATAAGAATATCATTTATAGAGACTACCAAAAATTTATTAAAGAAATTACTAAGGACTCTATTCATAAATTCCACAAATATTTTTGGATAATTAGTGAATCCAATTTTCATAACTATTATATCATAGTTTCTATACCATGTACAAAAATTAGACTTAGTGATATCCCCATACTTCACCTTTTCTTGGTAACATCCTAGATGAAGAAACACCTTAGATAAGTATCTTGATCCACAGAGATGATTTAAAAAGTCATAAATCCTTGGAAGAGGATAATTGTACTTTATAGTGATCTTGTTGAGATCATTATTATTATTGTAGAGGAGTGCTAAACTCACATTCATTCGGACAGAGAGGATCGGCACAGCCCACAAAAAATCACTTGACTATATAAACCCTTTATATAGGTTTCCCTATAGTTTCTTCTTTTATTCATTAAGTTGGAAAATGAGCATTGTTTATGGATTATTTTATATTTTCAACACCTCGAGTCTAATCTTTATTAAGAACTCAACCACACAACCAGAAGGAAGGAAATGAAATTCTTTATGAAATACATCAGTGAATTCCCTTTCAATGGGCATGTCATCGAGGATAATATTTTTTTTAAATCATTTGAGATATAAACATTTGATCATTAAAAAATAATATCCATTCTTGAGATGATGATACTAATAAAACTTTATAATCCTCCCCAACTTCTATAGAATCTGAGGATGCATTGCGATATAGAGTTGATTTCTCCCTCTAGACAGTTTATGATGGCTTAATATAAAAAAATTCAATCCCTACCCTGAATTGCATAAAATTATACTAAAGGGATAATCACAAGATTTTATAAAATTTTAATCCTATAAATATGGAAATTTGAGGAGTTGTATACATGGGATTCAATAATTCCCTAATTTCTCAACTTCAGCATTAACTCGAATCCCATGATTTGAGGTGGTGTTTTTATAGTTCAACTAAACAAGTTTCATATGAAAACATTTTTGGAACTAGAATCAATATGTGAGTTTAGTATTATTGATTGAATGACTAAAATACCAATCCCAATTTCATCATTGGTATACACCTTTGAAATTTTTCTGTAATATGATCTCACTTTATCTCTAGGCCTTGGTGGTTTTTTTCATCAGTTATCATCAGAAACCCTTTGATTACAGAATTGATTCACATTTTTTCCTTACTTCGTGTAGTTGAAAAATTAAACAATGTTAAATGGTTTGATAGGATTGTTACTTTCTTCCATTTGACCAGTGCATTTCTCCTATTGGAAATCGCATTCTAGGTGTCCTTCCTTTACTCACCTAAATCATTTCATTTTCCCCTTATGTACATTTCTATTATTATTCCTCACATAATTTTCAACAGTGAGATGATGGACTTCTTACCATCCTTATATTTATCCACAATAACACTAGTTTTAAACTCCATTCTCCACTTATTATCTCTTAACCCATGGGAACATTGAGATTTTACAATCTCTATTTTGACATTGAGGGAACATCAAACAATTTCCTCATAGCATTCGTAGTCCCAAATGGCTATGTTTTTTCCTACACTGATCGTTATCCCACCAAATAAGAAGTAAACATTACTTTTGGATTTAATGAAAGATAAAAATGTGTGTCATGAAAGTATTGGGAAGTTTCCCACATACTTCTTGATGGATTCCTCATCCATTTTCTTTATGAAAAGGAAATACCTCGAGACTTTATGTCATATAGTTTAAGAAATGTAATTTTTAGAAAACATTTTCTATAATTACTTCCACTCAAGTACTTAGGTTTCCTCTTACATAATCTTATTTTTTACCAACATCCACCATTAATCATATTCTTCATCCATATGATAAATATTGAAGAAAACCTTTTCATTCTCAGAGCACTAAATTATATAGATATTTTCAGTGGATTTGATCCATTACTCCATGATTAAGGGATAAAAATATCCACTGATATTCAGAATAATGTTTCACATAAAGTATTCAATTTAAAATTTTACATTATTAAGAGGATTTGGGTATTCCTCCAGATTTAGTATTTGGTTCAATACATGGGTTAATTGAGAAAATATTGTAAGAAATTTTGTGATTCATCTTCCCATCAGGTTGAGCATTTAATTTGGTAAGTCTTCACATTTCACCTAACATTGACTACGGGGTCAGTTTCTTAAATTTTATCCATTGAAAAAAAATTAATGGAAAATTATGAATGAGTATTATTTTATATATTAAAAACATAAATATGAAACAATGAACATTAAATGGATAAATCATCAATAACATGTATTTATTATTTAACATATAAATTTCTAGGTTTCAATCTATGTTATTTGTGATCTATTTCCTAAAACAAAATCTTACGGCTATTTTTCTCCACTAATAATGGTTTATAAGGATCATTTGAATTTATAAAAGCATTTACCATAAGATTGTAAATCTATGAGTGCATCAAGGACCATTTTTTATATCATGTGATGATTGAGTCCCACTCAAT
This sequence comes from Viscum album, assembly GCA_963277665.1. Classification (NCBI taxonomy): domain Eukaryota; kingdom Viridiplantae; phylum Streptophyta; class Magnoliopsida; order Santalales; family Viscaceae; genus Viscum; species Viscum album. Next base: position 1,462,235,544 of record OY728153.1, on the reverse strand, counting down.
GCTCCTTTTTCATATTTCATATTCCTAAGTAACTCTTTTCCATATCCACATCCACTTGTAGAATCTTGATAGGGAAGTATAATATTGGAATCCACGTACTCTATATAATCAATCCTGATTATTTTGGGAATTTAGGTACTTAAAATAATAACTTTCAATAGGAATAAACTGATATTATTGAAAAACTTCTCTAATAAGATCCTAGAATCCAATCGCTCCTCAAAAACTAAACAGAATGACATGGGAACGTACATAAGAAAAGGGAGAGATATAAAGCCTGGTAATTGAACAAAAAAAACATAGAATAAGGCAAAGTAATATGTGTGATCCATGTGACATATATAGGAAACATAAGAGGGGCTATCATTATAATCTTGAAATGAGTAATGATATGACATGATAACATATATGTAATATAAGAATGTGGAAACAACATAAAATATGGAATTATAAACGTAAGTCAAATATAACCACTATGAAACAATAACATTGTTTCCTTAGGATAACCATAAACACACCATAAATGGAATCTCCAGTTACTAAAAAATTAACTAATGAATTGGAGGACTATATAGGTGCGCCCACCATTTTAATATCATGTATATGCATAAGTGTCCCACATAGATCATACAACATAAATATTCCTTACACAATTTTTAATCCCCTTTTCAATGAGTTTGTGTTATATAATAGTTATTTCCATATAAATTAATTTTAATATCATCAAGATGAATACTCTTGAGTGGAAATAAGAATGGGTATTCACAACAATAATGTTAGGCATGGAAAAATCATAGGATAATTTTAGCATCATAACGGTTGTACTAAAAGTTTTTTGGAGAGGTAGTATGAGAAAAAAGGGGTTTATCAAAATTTTAAAATAATAAGTACATAAAGAGGGATGTTTAAATAAATATACCAACATTAACATTAGAAAATAAAAAGGAACAATTTGAAGGAGTTTCTTGAATAAATAGAAGAAGGAGATAATCCATTACCTTGAAAGGGTGGGTCTAAAAGCTTGAGGGAGTAATATTAAGAGCATGGGGAACCTTTGGAGGGATATATAGATTTAATGGTGTAGTAATTTAATGCACCATGAGTTTTGAGGGAATAATAATGAGATTTTTGGTGGGTTTATATAGAAATGTATAGGTTAATTCTATATCAATTTTTGAATTTTGGTTTTGGACTCAATATAATAAATTAATCTAAAACACAAACCATATCATGGTTTTTGACCATGAATTATAAAAACATAGAGTGTTTTAAAATATTTTATAATAATATAAACATTAATCATTAAAATAACGGCCTTGTTGATGTGGAAGTTACACATGTTTATAGAGAATAAATTATTAAACCTTAAAATATAATACAGATTTGGGAGGAGTCATTAATGTTTTATAAAATTAACTAAATAACCTTAAAATTCCTATATATTAAAGGGTATATTTATATATATATATATATATTAATGGATAGATTTTATGGAATATATTATATCACGTTTGGGTCATTATGATGTCATAATACATATAGAATATTTATACCGTATATAATTTTGACCTAAAAATCAACTATCACTAAAATTAATAAAAAAATAAACACTATATAAAATAAATATATTAATTTCAAAAAAATATATTAATTTTATCTTGAAAATTATCTATGTATGATAATTTACACTATTAAATCAAAAATAATTTTTTATTGAAAAATACTAGTTTTTTTAATAAAAGTTTTCTAAAGTTTATAACAATTATTTTTCACTTAAGAAATTATATTATCATTTTTATTTAATAAATAATTATTGACAATGATAATTTATTAAAATAAATTTTATTTCCACATTACATGATTTCATTAAAACTTATGTCACAATTTAATCTAAATATTGACCAAAAATAATATTTTTTCATCATATCAAAATGTAATTTTTATCAAACTTATTATTTTATCACATTAAAAGTAATAATAAACTGGATAAATATTTTCATTATTTTATTTCAAAAATTAAATTCATACCATTAGGTTCGAGATACATATACCTTTTCTACCCCCAGTGAATTTCCTAATAGTATGGGGTGAGATGGTGAAATTCTCATAGGATAGTTTTGTGCATGTGGTTTGGGTCATTATACCAATGAGCATGAAATTATCTCATAAATGGTTTCTCTTATGCTTTAGTTGTTGAATCTCGTCTTGGTTATGGTCAAGGGAAAATCCCATTGATTCAATACCTCTTGGAATCACTGTTAAATGGGATTGATAGGGTATCATCCAATTGGTCAATGCCATCCCTTCTTCTGTCATAACCCTTCATATATACTATTTATGTGATCAATTTTCAATATATATATTATAACTACATATGATACCTAATGTTCCCTTAAATCTAATAGGGTATAATATTCCTAATTAACCAAAGTAGTTCAGGTATTTTCTATAACTTTATTAGTCAATAATGCATTTTTTCTATCAATAAGATGGAATTTCATTTATAAAAGTTCCTGACATTGCAGAATTGGAGGGAGATACAAGACCCCACCTATCATCACCCATACATATTTATTCAACATAATATAAATCATCATCATATAATAAATAACATATATAAAAAATGGGTTTAATATCCATTTTAGTTGGAATCATATAAGTAAAATATTAATAATCCCATTAATAAAACTGATTAACCATTAGAATATAAATGGGTATCTTTTGAAAGTAAATAATATTCTTGGTAGATACCCTTCGATGAAGTATATTTTATTAACACTGTATAGTTAAAGGATATACAGTTTTGTGAAAAAGTATCTAAAAAATTGATTTATGGAATCAAGTTGAACACACATAAATTAATGATATGGAAAAAAATGGTATTCGAAATGGTAAGGAAATGGAATAAAAGGTATTCTTATTCACTTTGGAAGGTTAGATGCGAAAAAATTAGTTATGGATTATAAATTTTATCAAAAATAACATTTCATTAGTCATCTATATAAAAAAAGTGGTATGTTAACATTTGAATAATATCTTCACCCATCATAAAATATGTCAAAATATGTTGATATATATGAAAATCACTTTTTTAGGATAATTAGATAAATCACTTTATAAATAAAGTATATCCTTTAACATTTAAAAATACGTTATAAAATAAAGATAATATTTTATATAAACATGTAGGATTATAATTTATTTTTGAAACCAAGAATATTTAGGGAGGAAGTTTCATAGAAGAAGGCAAATTAATGGAAAAATGTTTTCACATGGAAAATGTTAAAGAGTGATTATTTTAAAACATTGATGTAAATGAACCATAGAGAAAATGCTAAAAATTAATATAAAGTTCTTAATAAAATAAAAATGAAAATGAAAAAACATAAATCAATTATTGAGGCATATATAATAACATTTTCAAAATAATATAATGAATAAATACATGGAAAATTGAGGCCCCTTTCTGAAAAAATGAGATGTAGAAAATTTCACATTCAAAAAACAGTTTAGGTAGAATATGAGTGAAGAATAAAGAAAATTTTATGGAATATTTAAAACCCATGAATTAACAAATAAATTATGATTGGTATTGTAAATAATAAAAATTCCTTATATGTACTGTCTTTAAAAAAAATATTTACATGAATATAATACTAGAAAAACAACCCATATTGTTTGAGTAACATTTTAATCAATACCCCTTTAAAGACAGAGCATAAAATTGATCATAAAACACCGTGAATAAAATATAATTAATGATCCAGCAACTCAAATGGGTAGTGTTTTCTCCATAAGAAAAAAAAATTTGTGCAAATTCAAATATGTCTTTTGGATTTGAAAATGAGACAAAAAAACTCTTCTAACCTTACTATTATTTGAATCAAATTTCATTTAAATAAAGAAAATAATAAAAATATTCATACCCCATGATGTATAAGAAAATGATAAAATAAATCAATTAAGTTATAATTATATCATATCTAATATATCAGGGTTCATAATATGGAACATATCTCAAGAAATGAAATTTGAGATAAAGAACTCATTACCTTATTTCATGACTTCCACTAAAGTACATGAATCTCCTATATGAAAAAAATAAATATCTTAATAAACTATTTTAGATCCCCATTTATATGTATAATTTTTTTAAAATTCATTAATAATTATTCTATATATATATATATATATTAGTTAGTGATATCTATTTTCAATATTGGGTGCACGTTATCTTGATCCTTTGGAAAGGTTTTTTAATCAATGTTTTTTTGTTCATTTATCACCTATTGTTCATAAAAAATAGATCAATAAATTTATCACAGTTTATGATTTATAATTATTTATAATTTTATATTTTCATTCTATGTATATTTTGATTATGATCATTAAACATGAAATTTGTGATGATCATGTATTAATGAATTTGAACGAATGGATATAGGTATCATAATTAGTGTGTATAATAATAATTTTACCATTATAGAACCAAAATAAAATCAATATTTATTTTTAACCATATATTTCTATTAATTATGTTTTCATAGTCATGCATGAGAATATTTTATAGCGTTGTTCAAGTGAGTGGTTAGACTGGCCCAAACCAGAACATCCCAAAATTGATTAATGGGTATTATGTGATTTAGTTATAATACCATTATTATAGAATAACAATGATATTTTTTAGGTTTTATTCAAGCTATAAATAAAAATTTATGATATGTAGAAGATGTGGTAATGGATAAGAAACAATTACATATTATAGATAAATTAGTAAGTAATTCATTGAAATTTCTGTCGCAAGCTTGAACGTGCTTGTTCGCCTGCTCGAGGTGTGTCGCGTCATCATGCTTGGACTGCGATTTGAGGTAGGTCCCCACTACACTTGCCTTTATATTTAGAATATATTAATTTCTTGTTACTTTATTAATTTTATATTAATGGTAAATAATATTATATAATTAGTTTTAGAATAAATGTTCATTGTGAAGGATAGTGGTTCTCTCTTGTTTTGAATTACCTGAAGGTGATTTCTTTTAAATGTGCATCATTAGTGTTGATAAAATATCTGGTTGGCCTTTATAAGTAAATTTTGTTGCTTTTAAAGTACTTTTTTAGTTGAAAATGTGTTCTTCTTTCTAAATGGATTTTTTTAACATGTTGGAGTCGATTGGTTGGTTAAGGCTCGTTTGGCACTTTGATGAAATAAAATATTTTGAGAAAACATTCTTTGGGGTAACTCAAAGGTTATCTTGTTGTATAGATTGATTGTGTGAGTTGTTGTGGGTGATGTTTGTGCATCTTGATAGGTTACTTGATTGAAATTATTTACTCACCCCTTTTTATTACACTTATTGACATGGGATCCTGGCATAATAAGTGAATATTTAGATAAATATTGCTACACTAGTTTAGATTACGCACTAGCTAGTGGCCCTTAGTACAGACTTTTCGCTACTCGGGGATTGGGCCCCTTGGATAGGCCATGTAGGGAAACACCAGGAGTTAGGGCATTGTGACTTCACGTAGTAGGGCATGCCTTCAAGATGAGTCACATGTATAGTACGTTCAATATTTTTCACGAGTTCCTAGGTTTGACCCATGTTTTCTTTAGTACATATTTGGATGTGCAGACATTTGAGAGGCCTATTTCAATTATTGGTCCATGTTTTCTACTTTCCCATTTCCCTTAATATGTTTTGTGTGTTGTGTGTGGTTTTCCTTTTAACTAACAACTAAAATCTGGATTTCTAATTTTTTTGCAAACAAATTTGAAAAGGTAATGCACCTATTTCATTAAAACATTAAACTTATTTTTAAATTAAAAAGGGAAATGGACTGTTACTTGATTTAGAAATAAAAGTGTGTGTTGAAACCAATATTTTATATAATTTAGTTCAAACCTCAAATTGGTAAATTTTTTATTTAAAATAGTGTATTGGGAATAGTTTGTTGGGAATGCCTATTGAGTAGTAATACTCACGCCTATAGTGTTTTCTTGTTTTTAGTATCTATTATAGGTTCGACTTGAGCTTGGTTTCCATGGGAAAGAGTTGTTTTTGGATTAGTGAGTGACTCTTAGGGTCGTGAGGAGTTTTGGTAGTAGTCAGGTTAGTTTGTTGTTGTTGGTTATTCTTTCAAATCATGTTGTTTATTTACTTTGTGTTGTTCTATTTTTTCACATATTGATTTATTTTTATTGGGCGAAATCATTCCCTCTTGATCTCTTTTGATTTCCTGGTGCTTGTCGCCAGCCTGGGAGGATCGGGAACGCCTCTCGGTCCATGTCGTGGACCGGAACAGGTGATCAGTTTAGGGTCTAACCAGTTTGGTTCGTGATAATAACCATAGGGTAGTAAAATTAAATTATTTATTCAATAAATATCTAATAATTTCTTATAATTTAAATTCAAGGGCAAAAAATCCCGAACAAAATGTGATTGTGAAGTAAACACATGGAACGACCAAAAAGTTGATGTGAGAATCAATAAATGAATAGAATATGTGTGTAAAATTTAAATACACATAAAAAATTGTAAATACAAGAATATATAGTAAAATTTATTTCACATATAATCTTATAATGTAAACGAAAATGAAGAAGTAATATAACCTAATAAAAAGGAAGTGGGTTATTAAATTATTTACCACTTGGTAACTTTTAACTCAAATCCCGTTAGAAGAAATATTTAAAATTGAAACTAAAAATACCATGAAGATAAAACAATTCATTATATAATATTTCAAAATTAGCAGTAGATACACCACTCAAAATAATTAAGTGGTGAATATGAAATTTATCTCACAGATGTAAAAAGTGAGAGAAAATCCCAAACTACATGGTATCTTTTGAAATTATAATGCCCATAAAAAAAATAACATCAATTGAAACTCAAAAAATCATTAATATAATTTTATTTATTAAATAAAATACAATATGGGTAGTATATACACCACCCAAAATAAATAAGTGGTGAAAATGGTGTATGCCGCATGGAAGAAAAAGTGAGACAAGAATCAAATACCATGTTTTTCCATTCAAGTGAATATCCATTAAAATTATTTATAATGGGTTTTAAACATCACTATAACTTATACCATAACCATAATGATATTTATAATATCATATATTATCTTATTATAACTTCTTATTACCCGTTTGATAAAAACCATTCATTATTTTCACTATTTCTAGTGTTAATTGACTAGTTTGTCAAGTGTGTATTAACTTGTTACTTTTTCCTATTATATAGATCGTGATTTAATCATCTCTAGAATTTGAACCCTGATTTAAATGATATATACATTCACTATATATAGTTAGATTAATCCATAATATTTGGATAGAGGAAATGAAATGCACCATTCATGGAGAAGGTTGGTCGTACGTACACATGAACGCTACTTCCATTTCATTATTTTATTTTAAAATAATTAAAATTAAATAATATATATGTATATTGAAGTACTATTATTATATTTATGTCATATATTTCATATAGTTTTATTAAACCCATCCTAAATATTTTCAATGTATATTGTCAACGAGTCGCATCTCTTTTAGGATGTAGTAGTCCACAGTTGCACAAACAATGTTATCATATTTATAAAAATTGGAATACATGAATATATTTTTTATTTAAAAATTGATGAATTATAAATACAACATAAATATAATATATATCATATAAAATAGTTTTTTCATCATAATTATCACCTTGATAGATGGTAAAGGAAGAATGAACAAGCATCGTTTTGTGAGACGGTATTCTGTCGTACAAAACAATAGTAAGTATGTTTCCCATTAGATGCAAGTGTGTGTAATTGTTGGTATAACCCATAGAATAAAAATATATAAGTATATTTTGGATACTGATTTTATTATATAATAATTTAATAATTTTATATTAGGGTTGTAGAATGAAACAAAATGAAGGTGATTGTGGAAGAATGTTACGTACTTTTCAGGTAACTCCTTTTGGTTTATACCAAGACATACATGGATGGATTTATAGATTATATTTGGATTATATAATGATTATAGGTCTTTTGGAGCTTTTATTTTAGGTGGTTTATTATACAAATGGATTTAATGGTGTGAAGAAGTGGGAGGGGTGAGTTCCTTTTTATAGTGGAGGAGGACTGGCATTCTTGTAAATTTTTTAAAAGGGAATTCCACCCACATTTTTTAATGCTATGTGTATCCCATAATGAACCAATAATATCTAAGGGAGTAATGGGTAGAAATATGAAAAAAAATTCTTTTTGGACAAGTTTATAAGTCATTTTCCCCCTATGTTTTAGGTTTAGCCCCTTGTTAAGAAACGTTTTCTTTTAATCTAGGTAATTAATTTTAATGACATTTACAACTTGTTTTGTTTAAAAAATTACATTATTAGATATTAAAAATAATTCTAATTCAATATATGTAACCTATTTTTTAAAAATCCAATCATATAATAGGAACAAATTAAATTAAGAATAATTCCACTGATGAGATAAAAACGGGTTTTAAAATTAAATATGATGAAAATTTGGCTTTGTTTTTTAAATATAATATATAAGTAAATTTTATTAAAATGATAAGAATTGTATTAATGGATTTATTAATTATCTAACTAAAATTTAAAACCAAAATAATATAATTTATTCTTATAAATAAATTTGAAAAAGTTTTTTTTGAATTTAAATTCTGTATTGTTCACTATTTATCAAGAAATGAAAACTCATAGAAAAATATGAAAAAATCACCTTAAGATAATTTTGATGTTACTAATTCAAAAAAATATAATTTTTACCTATAAAATTTATAAACATTCCAAAAATTTTATTTAAAATAGTTTCTATATTAAAAGGTGATAAAACTAACTTTATAAAAAATATAGCTTTTATATATAATATTAGGTTCTTTCTAATGTTATGACTACCAAATATATTGGATGAATATAGAATAATTGATTTAGTATATAAAATATATTTTTCATTAATATGATTCACCAATTGTAATTAATTAAATTTGTTAGGATAAAACACATTTGGGAGCACAAAAACATTTCATTTATATTCAATTGGTTCTAATATTAATTTCTAATTAATTGGTAACCTATAAACCATATATTTTCATAAGATAGTTAATAATATTCATAGTCAATAATTAAATAGCTAGGTTATATATTATTATATTAAATAATTATTTTTTAATAATATATTATTGTTCTGTAAAACTCGGTTATGTTTGAAATGGAAGTTATCAAAGAAAGTCTTTGTTGCGTATAACACAAATTGACTCTGTATCACGTGCATTGAAATCTATATCATATATTGAATTTATTTAAAATAGTAAATTTATTGTAAAGTCATGGGTAATTATATTACCTTACATGTTTGGTACCATGTGTCATACACTCTATTGAATACGATGTCCTTTAGAATTTTTGGGTGTTACATTACGTCTTTTAGCTCATTGGTATACCCTTTTTACCCTTTTTTTACTATGGTAACTAGTTTTTTACTAAGTAATTTATACCTTATTCCAAAAACATTATTTGACTTACTATATAATTTTTACCCTACAATTAATATTATGAAATCAATTTTATTAAATAAATTTAAAAAATGTGATGAAGAATAATTTTAGGATAATGAATGCATTAAAATAGTTTTTAAGGAAGTTATAGATTAAGTTCTAAAATGTAAAAAATATTTTTATTGATTAATCATAATATTTATAAATTTATTATGTTGGATATAAAGTTAATATTTTTTCAAAAAATGACTCAAAAATTAATATGTTGTGATTATATGGTGATTATGCCCAAAAAATTACATTTTTATAAAAAATAGTATTTTGAACTATTCACCTAGAAATCAGTCATTTTAGGAAAATAAAAAATAATAATTTTGAGGAAATAATTTTATGATAATTAAAAAAATGTTGGTCATTTTTATAAATGAAAATTCTAAAATTTAAGAATTTTCCTTTTAAATAAAATCATAACAAATAATAAATATTTATTTTTAGGGAAAATTATATTTTTAAAATATTAAATGTTTTTATCCTTATTTCCAGTAAATTACTAATTAAATTTTTATTAAAATTTATATAATATATATCATAATATGATTTACCCTTTTTATTCCTTCCAATTCCATGGATACTTTATGATGGTTATAATAAAAAAGTCATTGTTCGTTTAGGTTTTTTGTTGTGTTTGAAAAAATCAATATAAAAAAATATATATTTAAGGAAAATAAAAAGTGAAATTTAGGGTTGCTACATTTTTATCTTCATTAAAATATATTTTTAAAATCAAAGAGGAAGATAAAGATAAAATGATCACCGATGTGTTGTAATTATGATATCCTTGTTAAAATTCATTATGATTAAAAAAAGGTGAATACTAAGGAATCTAAAACTAATGAAGAAGATAAAAATAATAAAAAACATAAAAACGATTAATAAAATAATTCCAGAAGTATAAAAATAAATCTAATAATTAATCCGAATATAATTGACTCATCATCATGTATCTATTTATATTATGAGATAAATTTCCATTAAAAAGTTGAAAACGAATAGGATTCATCAAGCGGTGAAGATGATGGTGATGAAATATCTAAGATGGAAAAGATATTGAAAGATAATTTGGAAGAATATATTCATAAAAATTCTAAATTTATGTAAAATATGATAAACTTATAGAAATAAATTAAAGATTTTGGCACTTAAAATGAGGAGTATTATAAAAAATTAATATTTTTCTTGATGAGATCAAGTAGTGTAGACTCAAAGTGGATAAACTTGGGGACATTGTAAGTGATATTTAAAATAAATTCTCTAAAAGGGAGTGAGAATTATTCAAGACATAATAAATGTTTATTTTAGTTTAAATTGAGAAAATTATTTTCTAATAATAGTTTTAATATTTCATTTTATGTTGAAGAAGAATGATATCAAGCTTGTGAGTGGAGAAATACAGATAAATATAAAAAATCTATATTTAGTAAATCTCTAGACAAATATGAAATTTCTAATAATGAAAATTAAAAAAAAGGAGGATTTGTAGGCAAAATAAACTAAGAGGAAATATTCCAAATAAAATAACGTTAACAACATGATAAGAATACCACTTCTCCCAAGTAAAAGGAGTGCTTAAACTAATGAAAGATGATCCTAAAAAAATTCTAGATAAATCTCATGTCAACCTGGAAGATTAAGCTTCAAGGTTATGCTATTGTTATAGATGTTATAGTAACAAATCTATTTATTATTTGTATAATATTTCATTATTATTAATGAGATAAGAAATAAGGGGAGATATTTTGGGATAGAGATGATATATTTCAATGAAAAATATTTTTGAATAGATCTACATGAAAGTTAACAAATCAAAATAATATTCAATATATACAACATGTTCATGGAATATGTAATCTAGAAGGTCACAAAGATGAGATATGCATAACTAAACATCATATATATCTTTCCTATGGTTGAAAAATGAAGCATGTACTTATAAGTCTATAAAGAATCTAGCATAGAAGCCTAATAAAATGAATCATGTTAAGAATGATTTCATGATAGTATGACCTAACCAACTAGACAAGGCTAATCAAATGGAGGAAGCATGGACAAGTTATAATATGAAATCAAATAAAGTGGTGAAATAAAAAAAGACCCAAGATAGTAAATACTCATATATGAGTCTTGAATTAAAATCCAATATAATATTTGTGGAATGTAAGAGAATTTTTGGGATGATATAAATATTTTTATGAAAAAAATAATATCTAACAATCAATTTAAGATAAATAATGTTCAAAAATTGAGTAAGGGTGTTTCATTGAAAATTAGGTGGAGAAACATGTTTAACAAAAATAATTCAAGGGCATAAGATGAGTGAGATATTTGTTAAAGATACTGAAAATAAAAGAAGTGTTGAGGTTTGAAGTAGATAGAAGCCTAAGATAAGATGAAACTGTCAATATTAGGGTTAGTTCTAAGTAACATAGTGGTCCCTACATATTCCCTATTATTGTTTTTTATTTTTTCTAAAATTTATAGAATTGAAGGAGTATAATAAGTCCTCTACAGACAAGATAAAAAAATAAGTACTTCTTCATGGTGTATTTTATCTACCAATGAGGGTATAAGTGAGTGCATTACCTAATGTGGAGAAATAATAATTATGTAGTTGAAAAATATCACAAGTATTGTGAATCTAGAAATAAAATAATTTTTTGAAATCCACATGAAATATAATGAATGTGGTATTTAGTTAAACTTACATTACTTTTACTCATGTATATCAAACTTGGATATAAATAGGGAATATTGGCTGATATAACATTAAACAAAGGGGGATTTAAATGCTTTTTCATTTTATAATTTTGATATATTTTTTGAAACATTTCAAGGATATAAGAATTGTTTTATTAAATTTTTACTATAATACCTAAAATTATAATTTCAGCAATAAAACACATTCTTATTGATTTACAGACATTATTGGAAACTTTGGTTATAAATTCTTCTTTCCTAAAAAGGGTTTTCCTATGTAGACATAGTGTTGTCTAGTTGAATGATAGTTTTCAAGAAAAATTTTGATTGAATACTACTCTCAAGTGGACATAGTCTATCTATCAAAAATCAAATGGGAGAAGAGAAAGATAGAATAAGTGGTGAGTTGACCCATTAGATTAAGATTAATATTTATTTTCAATAACAGTGAGAATAAATAATCTATAAAATCAATAATATAGACATTAGTGAGTATTGGTATTATGAAAAAATTCAAATAGGTGGATTGAAGATCCCATGTAATAATTTTAATTTCTTTCAATAATTCAATATATGATTTGTTAATAAATGAGTTGTTAATTCATATATAAGTTTTATTGATTCATAACATGGAATTGGATTTCATGTTTGATCATGAATCCAAGTTCATATTTTCAGTGAGATACTTTCATGATATATAGAAATTAAAATGTGATTATAGAAGTGTTAATATTAAAATAGAATAAAATAAATGTCTTTTTTTGATATATAGACAATATAAAAAATATATTGATAGAGGTTTTCAATTTACTTTGGAGGGATGGAGTTAATTTGAGGAGGTTTTGGTTTGACGTAAAAAATGTCTAGAATCTCAATACTTATATAGCCACATTCGATCAGATTTATATATGTAGCAGATCAAAAAAACATATATTGATATAGTTGAATTTTTATTGAATGTTTTATTGACATGGTCTATGATCTATACACATTATCAATCCCAAGATTCATGGTCGATTAATGTTTAAATTTCATTGATCATACACATAGATATAACTGAAGAATTTTATCTCTTAGTTAATCTGTTTTACATGTGGTCAATCTAAACTAATCCATATGGTCAATATAAATTACGATCAATCTAAAATATTTAAGGTGGTTAATATATCCTACTATGTTTTTTTAATCCCCATGGTCAATAAAATGGTGTGGTTTTTTTGATGCCTCATGATATGATCCATATTTTGAAAAATCTAAATTAATCTACTGGGTCAAAATTTGAGCTTCCTATATGTATATATATATATATATATTTTAAAAAAAACATGAAAAGGATAATTATTCGTTTTTGTGTATTATACATCAGGATCAATTATGTGATCATGTCTCATGAAGACCAATAATGAGGGGGGTTCTATAATGCATGCATGAGGTCCATATAGAAATGATTCATGATTCTATGTATGTGGATTTATTTCAAATGAACTAAAATAAGAATATTATTTTGAAATTAATATTGAGATATATTAATATCACATATAATAATGAAACAGGATACCTGAAAATATTTAAAAGGAGTTTTTGACAGTGGATTTAAATGAGTTTGAATAAGAACATAAATCTGTAAATATCTTCTAGATTTAATTGAGGTGATTATACATATCTAAGATCATAGATTTACCTAATTTTGAATATTTTAAATAATACTCACATAATAGTATACTATGTGAAAATGAATATATTCAGTGTTTGAAGAGTAATAGTTAGGTATTATTGAGATAACTCAAAAACATCTAGTGTGAAAAATTATTGAGATCCCATTAATTTCATGTATCAAATAAAGATGAAGAGTTTATAGTTGTGGAGGATTTTTTATCGAGAAGAATAATTGATGTATTATTATTTGGAGGATATAGGAGGATCTATATTGTTTAATATATTGAGTTATTTTCAATTATATAAATTTATTTCACTATTAACAGCCACTGATGTTGTTTAATTTGTAATATATGAGCATATTTCTAATCCATCTATTCATTGAGGGAGATCAATTCACATGTGGTGAAGAAAAATCAAATATCAGAAATAAATATTTCTATAAAAGGATCATGTTTGAGAATATTCTTTTGACTGGGGTTCCTATTTAGTTTTTCAAATCTTGAGATTGAGGTGTTAACCATTCACTGGAGAATTGAAATCAAGGTTTCTATATGATTAAAAGATAATTGTAACTAGGTTTTCTAACCAATTGTAGAAAATGGTTTCTATAGTAGATATTATATTATAAGGTATCTAATACACATTTAATGAGTATGATTTTATGTCAAACCATCTAAATATTGTGTGTTGTCCTCACATTCAATAACAATATACCTAAACTATGTATGTGTGAAAATATGGAGACTACGAATAGCTTTAAAAGGTTCAAGAGGTTTAATTTCAAAATAAGAAGAATTTTTAAAATTTGATCATTGATTTACCCCACCCCCAACCCCCCACCCAATGGTCCAAATGGATTGAGTAACTATATATTCATCAATATTAATACATTCATGACATCATCAAAGAGATAATTCTTTTAAATATTTTATCCTTTAATTTTTTTTCATGATCTAATTAATAATTTTGAAAATTAAGGTTTTATTTTTTGATTTTCAATATCAAATAGAAATTTCATTATTTTTTAATCTTCCATTTGAGTTCGGTTCTATGAATAATGGGGTTATGATGTTCCCAATTCATTTATTATACCCCATGGTGGTGATCAGTTGTTCTATATGATCAATTTCATTTTGAAATAATCCTCTGTAAATTTTTTTTGACAAGGTCCACTCACTATAAACACTCTCTCACCTAGTATTCAAAATAAACATAAAAAATAATATAACATTGGTATTTTTACAAGGATATGTCCCTATATGGGTATTTAATCATTGATAGGTTCTTCTTGTGTTTGGAAACCAAGATTATCACTATAATCTACAACTGATTACAGAGAGAGATGGTATTTTTTCTTAATAGATGCACGACTATATATGTTGGTATAAGATAATGGTTTACATCATTCCTAAATATTTGTGTATGCAAAAAGGAAATGAGGTCATATTTAATACTTTATTTATATGACTAAAGAAATTTCTCTTTCTCCTCGAGATATACAAGAGGATCAATATATTTTAGGATCTCATTGTATATGAAAATAATATCTTCTTATTCAATATCATTCTTTGACTACCAGATGAATTTTAACATAGAAGCATGTATGTTGGGATTCCTTAACATGCTTTTATACTATACAACATGTTCATGAGAGACTAAAAACACGAAATGATATACTTCCTTATCAAAATAAATCCTTCAGATGATCAACAATTCATAAACATACCAAGAAATAGATTATGAATGTAGTACCAGGCACTGGTCAATCATATCTTCTTCCACTCTCTTTGATATATTAGTTCTTTAACACAAAAAAAATTATCTACTTATCTTTATTTTCCACACCCTCTCGTATATCTTTTTTATATTTTATATTCAAAGAATATCATGAATATTATTTTCATAATAAAATATGAAATCTTCCATTTATTCTTGATAGTGGTATCTTATCATTCAATGATTGGCAACAACTTTATTAAATAATTATAGTTTGACTTCATTTAAATCTCGATAAAATCTTAGTCATGGTCTTAATTTAAAAATAAAAGATACTTGATTTATTTATTTCATCAAAAATACCAAAAAAATAATTTATATTTTGAATATATCCCATGTATGAATTTATATATATTTTTGGCATGTCAATCCTCTTTATAGAACAATTCCCTCCCACATCAAGGAATCTTCTTATATTTGATTCATAATTCACATCTTTAATCAAAACTAATCAGAATTATTGTGATCTTTAAATAATGAATGAATATATCAATCATTGCTTACTTAATGTTAAATAATTAATTAATGAAAATCCATATTCTCAAAAAAAATCATAGTGTTGAATTTTATAAATTTATATTGACCCCTATGTAAATTCCATGACCCTTACAGATTAAACATGACCCCTACAAAATCACATTATGACTTTTAACTTATTCATTTTTCTATCAACACTCGTATAATAAGTGTAAATGGACCATATTAAGTCTAGATAACCCTTATAATAATAAAAATAACACTGATGGTTTTGAGATCACCCCTAAATTTTTTTTAATGACCCCTATATAATGTGACAATGGACCTTACAGAGTTTGGATGACCCTTAGAAGAATTCTATTCATTATTCAATTCACCACAATAGATTTGAAATGACCCTTATGAATATGTCACTAAACCTTATGTAGATGAATAATATAGAAATGTACTTCTCCATATTTTCATCATAATAAAATAGCATATAATAAATAAATAATTTCTTCAACACCTTTTGAAAATAACCCCAGTAGATTCAGTTGATCTCCAGTAATCATATACCACTCTCTAATTACATAAAATCACATCTCAGTCATTTAAAATTACTTTAAAATAATTCACATATGAAAAATAAAAAAATATATTTAACAATTACTTTTGGTATTTCTGGTGTTCATCCCAATCTATTATGAATTTTTTTATTTATGTGTTACTAGGTTTGTAACTTGCGTATTTAACAAAATAGGGAAGACACACAATCTAAGAAAGTATATAGTAACCATAATAGAATTTAGCATCCTTCCTATAAATTTAAACCAATGTGTATTAATTTTAAAATGGAGTTATATTTGATGTTATAATATAACACATTGATAAATATAAGTTGATTTGATTGAATACCTATATGGAAATTACATAGGATAAAGAGTTTTCTAATTGATTTAGAGGTTTGGTTTCCTTGATTCTGCAATGGTAATTAAAATAATTTCATTGTGTAGTAGTATATTTTATTTTCCCTAGAGTATAAATGATTTCATATAATATTCTAATCTTTACAACTTTATACCATGAAACAATTTATTATATTTATCCTTTTCAAAATATTATTGTATATTTTTACAGAAATTTGATCATTATAAAAAGTGAATCGGAATGGGATGGTCCAACCAGATAGATTTGATATTTTATATAATGAAATTTTATTTATTAAATTTCACATTAATTATAAGAATTTTAGGACAAAAATGATTATGTTATGTAAGTATATTAAAGTGGGGTATATAGATATTAATTGGTGTCAATGGGATGAATGATAAGAATGTGTAGTGATTTTTTATTATTTTTTATTATTTTTTATTATGAATGAAATGATATATTTTTTAGTATTTTCATAAATAAACATCATATATGAACATTTTATGTCACATACTAAAAAAATAGCGGATAACATAAATTGATATGATATTAATTATTGATTCATGTGATTATATTACATTACCTAGTTTATTAATATAATCACACAATCATTATATATGAATATATTATGTGTGAAAACATTAAGAAATCTAGTTTAATTACATTAATGATTTCTTTATTGATTCTCATATGTAAACTGGTAAATAGAGATATGCACCAAGGTCAATTTTCATCTTTTTTAGTCAATGAATAGGAAGTGGTTACCTTGATCCTTATCAAAATTGTTATGTTACATCATGAATATTATTCCCTATTGGTTAATTAATGAAAAAACGTTTCTGAGATATAAATCAAATAATGATCTCCTTTTATTTTATAAACATTTGTTTGATAGATGAGTGGAGGTAAACATATATGATTGTATTGCATTGGCCTCCTTTATCAAATCTAAAAAATATAATATATCATAGTCCATGATAAATTTTACATACATTGATAAGTTGTATCATTTTCAAAGGGAGTATCATGTAAATTTGTATGTGATAATATAGAATCCATCATTTTAGGATTCCTCATCTTAATCTATATCATTGAAATAAATAACAAAAATTATTTCTATAATAATGGAGATAAAAGAATCATAAATTGAAAAAAGAACTATAACCCACCCTTGATATGGAGATATTTCTATCTAGGGAAAATGGTAATTAACATGAGATATATTTTTATAAGATAAAGTGATATATGAATTCTATAAATCATGAAATGTTATATTGTGATACAATTTACCATGGTATAAAAAAATAAAATTTATTTCTTACAATCCTTCATTAACATTGGGTTTGTTGGCTCTCTTCAAATGGTTAGTATAATTAAAACATATAAGAATATTATAAGAATAGGTATCATTATTTAATGTTATTTAATCTCATAATGATTATGTTAATTCTTTAATTATTTTATTTATTTACATATTAAAAAATTCATGAATATGAATTGATCATATTATGAATTTTTTTATCCTTGAATATAAAATTTATAACAATATACTTATAAAAAAAATTGGATTCATCTTACAATATTCATGTTAGGTATAATATAATATTTTTTTAAAGAATATAATTACATAATAATTATTATTCTAATGAAAAAAAATATTATAATTATTCATACATATATAATGTTTGAACTCAAAATAAATATTGAGTAATAATCTAGGGATTCTGGGATAATGGTTAAGACATCCCACTAGCCAGGGATCCTAGGATATACTTATGTAAATGTATTTACTCATTGTTACACCATGCATTCTCTTCATTGTAACCTTTATTTTTCATATGATTATAATATTTTATTTAAAAATATTTTCATGTAACTTATGATTATGATATATATAAATATATATAAAACAGTATAATTAAATTAAAAATGGTATTATAATATGGATTATTAGATGTATGATATTACATTATTGATTTTAATGAAAAATATTAATTTAGATTAATATATGAGATATAAAAGTTAAATCACTAGAATCATTAATGCATATAAAGATTTCATGAGATGAAATATGAAAAAGAATAATAAAAAATTGTGATATATTTAAAACCATGTAAAATTATTTATTTTTTAGACTCTTTCTAAATCAAACCCATGTTTAAAGCTTATTCATATAAATTTTTAGGTCATTCCAAATATATAACTATAGGTTTCAGGTGTACTGAAAGTGTAAGATGTGTTTTTTCCAACATAGAATTTTTCCATAATCGATGATCAATCTGATATTTACACAATAATCAATGGCATGATCTAGGTAATTGAATCAACGAATATAAACAAGGGATAGAATTCCAGAACCAAGAGAGAAGATCATCCCATATTATTTATAATTAATTTAATTGAATTTGTAAATACTTTGATGGAATTCATATCGAAATAGTGGGTTCCCTAGACCCAACTATGTAGTGATTTTTATTAATGTATCATGTGTACATTTAGATATGCGTGATGATATCTTACCATTATAGTGAATAATATTCTACTTCCACTATAATAATGGAAATTTCCAAAGGTTAATTGTCATTTCAAGAGGCTGTAGTAGATCCCAGGCTATAATGAGAACCTCGAGATACAAAGGCATTGATCATAAATATATGTTCTACAGTCTAGATACATCTTACTGACTAGACATAGTAGATGTCTGACTATCAGATGCCGGGGGCTCATAAGTATTCAAGCTTCTTCTCATGAAGTTCGCATTTGGTGATTTCTAGTAGTGAGATCATGAGGACAGACCCGCCAATATGAACACCACATGTTTTTGGTGTCATTGGTTGTTCCTATCTACGAACATGTGTATTGGTCTCCTAGCTTGAGACCATTACCAATGTATATCATTTAATTTCGTACTTTAATGCAAGGGGAAAACCATGGCAGTAATGTCGTGGTTAGGTAGTTTGTGTTGGGTGTGTCGTTGGTGGTATGATGTTGGTTGAATGGTTAAGAAAGAATTTGTCGCTTCCAAGTTTAGGAAGTTGTATATCTCAGGCCTGGTTGATCAGGATGGTGCTGCCTTCATAAGTCTTTGGCCAAAGCATTAGAAAGGCGGATCCATCCAGATAGATCAACAAATAATAAAGCAAGATAAGGATGATGACACAAGAGTGTGTCCTGCTTTATGAGATATCAAATGACAAAGAGAATTTAGTACACGGTCAGTGTTTGTATGTTGGTAGTCGTTGCAATGACAATCCTTATCTCTTTAGAGGCCATGAAGGGTTGCTAGACCCCACTCTTGGTCTGTGGATTTTATTCACTACTATTGAGATAAGGGCCTAGAGGGTCACACACAACAGTGTATTCAAGAATCCTCCCTATTCAGTTGAATAGGTATATGGACATAGTGGGACCCACCATGGGGTCTAAGTGTTGTCCACGTTGTCAATCACCAAAATAATTAAATAAATTCATTAATATTCAAGTTATTAATATTTGGGATTGAATTTATTTAATGTATTTACGAGTTTAGTAAATATAATAAAAATATTAATCGATCAAATATTATTTAAAATTCAAGGTTCGCTTAATATTAAGTAGGACAGCGAGTCGAGTTAAATGTCTTGGTCTTATCACATAAGATATTATATATATATATATATATATTAAAAGTATGTGATAAAATATTAAATAATATTCGCAAAGTTTAGTCCGTTAAAATTATTTATTTAGAAAACGTTGATGTTAACGGGGGTCGGGGAACCCTACCTGGTATTTATCAAAGTCTCTATAAATAATAGAAGAAGCTCTCTCTCTTTTGTCTGCATATCACTATTCATTCATTTATGGAATGAAAAATTGAGACCCTCTCTCTCCTCTCGCTTCCCAGAGAGAGATGTTGATGATCTAAAAGCTCAGATCAAGTTCTTCCTCATGCATCACAAGATCAACGATGTGGTCATCGTCGGGATGTCAAATATTTCGTTGAATCACCGCGCTAGAACCCGAAGTTCGAAGATCGGCATTCCCACAGATTTTTGGAGCGCGTGGTGACGATCTAGAGGGATCCTTCTTTGGATCCTTCAAGAGACGATCGTTATCGGTTGCGGTAGTCGACCGCGCCTTTGGATTCGAATCATGTACGTTTTCATTTTAATTTTCTTCTCTTAATAATCTATGAGAGGTCCTCGGACCTCTCGGGGGCTCGGATCGTCAGAGACGACAAGTACCGTCATTCCGCTGACGAATATTTTAAAATCCTTGGCCCACCGGCTTCGACTGCGGGCCTTGGAAACATAACAGTGGTATTAGAGTGAGTCGCGTAGATTTTCTGAGGGAAATAAAATTAATTTTAATAAAATTATGTAGAGAGTACCAAATCGGTCACAACGGTTCAAACCATGCGCCGATCTGATTTCAAACGGCCAAGATATGGTCATTTGAAATTTTAAGAAAGGATCGTGTTTTCGGTATGAACACGAGTATTAAAATTTATTATATTATTATAATTATTATAAATAATATTATTATAATAATATAATCATAATAATATAATTATAATAATAATAAATTTTTTATTTTATTATAATAATTTATTATTATATATACATAAAGGCTAATTATAGCCCTTAGAAATGTAAAAAAAGGGGAGTAGACTTGATTGGAGGTCAAGTCTTCAAAATAAAAAAAATAAAAAAAGGACCCATTTATGGGTCTTCTCGTGTTGAAGAAATTAAAAAAAAATAAATAAATAAAGGGGTGTGGTGCCACGTGAAGTAGGAAAAAAAAGTTGAAGCCGCGGACAACCTGACTGCGGCGCGTCTTCTTCCTCGGGATGGGGTAGAACTAGGCCGCACCCCTCCCTCCTCCTGCGCGGCACACTACAGCGCCACCGGGTGCACCTCCGCGGTGGTGAGTGCGGCAGTCGCCGCGGCCACTTTTCAACGGCGCCACCGCAGCACCGGGACATCGTGATGGCCGCACCCCACACCCACGCCGCTCCACCTCCATTACCCTCTGGATCGTCACCTCTCGCAGAACCAGGGAGCACTGCCGCCGAAGATCCACGATGTCATCCGCTAGTCGTCTCCTCCTGTTCGGGGATGGTGCACACATCCTCAGGCACACCTGCCTGGTACTCCTCCACATGTCGTCTTGTCTCCTTGCTCGAGCCGGTGGAAACAGCTGCACCAGGCGCATGCAGCGACTCCACCGGTCACCCTTCGCACCTTCAAGCCAAACGTCGTCGGTCCGGCCACCGCCTCCCAGGCCGCCGCACCCACCCGGCCACTACCCGCTCCCTCCTCCCGTTCGGAGTGCGCACCAGGGAGGGTAAGCCGCCATCCCGTCGCTCAGCTAGTGCCGCCTCCCTCTAACGAAGAGGCTTCCTCCGGTCAAAATCCACCACCTCCGGCGAAATTCACGTGCGAACCCACCTAGCGCAAGCACATGCAGCATAGTCATGACCGGCCACCCGCCTCGGTTCCTCTCCGGGAGCACCCTGGCCAAGGTTACTCAGCCGCCACCGGGTCCTCCTAGTGGGCAGGTAACCCCTAGGGTTATGTTAAATCAATTAATATAGTTAATTAATTTAATTAATTAAATTAATTAATATATTAATTATAGTGAAATAAATTATTAATACCCGAGGTTGAAATTAATTTATTGTAATTAAATTTATTTATTTATTTATTTATTTTTATGTATTAAAATTAAATTAATTACATCACCGTTAGTTAATTATTTAATTAATTTAATTTTAAGTATTAAAATTAAATTAATTAGATGATCGATAATTAATTAAATTATTTTAATTTATTAATTCATTCAATTAAATTAAATTAAATAACCCTCGTACATGCTTTAATGCATTTTAATTTTAATCGCACTTTAGTTACCCATCTACTGGTCTTGAGCACCGACCCTAGAATGTCTTCTTTTAATTATTTAATTAATTAATTATTTAAAATTCATGTGATATGTGTAAATAATTAAAAGACGGTCTGCGCATCGTCTATTTTTCAGTTAAAATGTATAAGGACCTGTGTGTCCAATTGATTTGATGTACATTTATACCCCAGTCTCCCTCGCCTGCGTGTGCGTATTCTTGCATCTTTGATATAGACGATACAAAGATAAATGATGTGGACTCCACCAATTCGAGTTGGTGCACATTGATGAAGACGGTGCAAGACGACACGTGGATTCTACCAAGATGAGGCGGTACTCCAAGACGTGACGTTGACCCCGCCAAGACATGGCGATACTGTAGAAGAACAACAGACATACATGATAGGGAAGGCTTCATCAAGAGTCAAGAATACGACTCAGGTATGATGCACTTAGGTTGTTTAGATGCTCAACACCAGTCATGTAATAGTTTATCTTTATGCATTTATTTATTATTTTATGCATTTTAGAACAGCGGGAAAAATACATAAAATAATAGATAATAAAATGCATAAAGAATCGACATATGTTTTTTTATTAAAGTTCTGTTGTGAGCATGACAACATAGATGAAAAAGATTAATATAAATGGATTACATTCGTCGATAGAAAAACATAAAACCCTCCAAGGAAATATTAATTCACAAACAGCCTTCAATCATTCAAGTTTGAACAAAACTGGGTGTTCGGGGTGTCGGTTCATGCCTCAACTGAGGGTGCCTCTTACTACCGGGGAGTTCTTATTTGTGTGGTGGGTTGAATTAAATAAAATTGCATCAAAGATATATCCTTGGATAGTTTTTTTAATTTTAGAGGAAAGCATTGAGTAAATTAGTAAATGATTTTCGAAGCTGGGACTTCACTCAACAGATCAAGGAACCACGAGTTAATGCGGTTGGCTAGTCAAGAGCCTACCTTCGACCCTCCGAGTAGTGGCGTAGCCCCATCTTGTATACTATGAGGGAGGTTCAGGGATCCTTGACACTAGAATACTCAAGAGTATTCCGATACTAGTAGAGAGGGTTCCTAGAATTCAAAAAATTAGTGGGAGACATTTAATGATTAAATAATCAGTAATGTCAGATTAGGTAATCACAAAAGATACAATCTACTAAAGTATATTTGTATATAATGACAAGAAATAACACAATAAAACTGTGATAATTACTAGACAAAGTTAATATCTAAACTAAGAATGAATTTCCTAAATGTAATATAGGAACTTGCGCACATTACTACTATAATGGAAATTCAAGGTGCTTGTGTCCCAACCTGTTAAGCCATCTTAGGAAGAGAGGGTGTAAAGTTTATTTCAGGAGACTCATGAATAAATAATATGATGGTTCTGTCATAATTTTATCATCAAATTCTGATGTTAGTTGTGGTCTCTACATCAAGACTTCGATTATGATCACATGAAGTCTCATCTCCAAGATCTTTTCGAGGTGAAAGTGAAGAAAGATTTGAATGTGATGGTCGCACTCGGTTTGTGTAAACTGAAAGGTAGTTCACAATCTTTCAGGGCATCCCATTTCTTATACCTTTTACACCCAATTACTCTACTTTCATTTAAAGGTTCAAACAAACTGTATATAGTAAGATCTTCATTACCGTTAAGGTAACATTCGCCAAGTAATAAGAATATTGGAGATAACGCCATCTTTTATTCTTATGGCGAATACATTGAATGGAAAGGCAAAGAGGCTTATGGAAAGTTACACCAGAAACACCTTTTTCATGTCCTTCAATGAAAGTTGGTTGGTTATTTAACAAGGGGTTATTTTCATCACATATTTAAATAAATTTATGGAGATTTAAAAACTGAAATACAATAAGAAAGTACCCACTTCTCGTTCAGTTTATATTCATCAAATAAATGTATTGTTTTATATTATACTTCTTGGGTATAAAAATACAATATGCTTCTAAAATATATGTATTGAAATACAATAACCAAGTAAATCGAAAAACATTACTAGAAATAAAGTGTCTTCTTCAAGCAGGTGAGAAAGGGTGATTCCTAAGTCGGCGGGGAGAAACACATAACTTCTAATTGCCAAGTGATTGATTCAAATTGAAAAGGTTGTGGAGTATAACCAAAAACATTTATCCCATGTGCCCATTTGGAAATGTTGAGACATTATTTCATGTTTTGGAATGAATGTTGTTTGTTGTAACATACTCCACAAATAGTTCACATCTATTTGAATCAATGACAATACATAATGAATATAAAATGTAAGACCTACCCAGTTGTGGAAATGTGATTCTTTTTCAATTAAATCTAAAAGTGGACATCAAATGTATACAAAGTATGGTATTTAGTCTTGGCACAGCTAAACACCTATGGTATTATTGACACCCTTAGTTTAGACAATGAAACCTTTAAAAATAAAGGTATGCCACAATTCTTTCCAAGGTTAGTTCTACAAGATAGTGTGGACTATTCCAAAGAAATAAAGTGGTAAAGATACTTCATAAGTTTCCTTTAGGTCGTTAAGGAATAGTTAAGTATAAGTTTGGTTAGAAGATATGAGTTGCTTCGAGTCGGCAGGCCGAAGAATATCGTGACCAAGAAATCATCGATCATGATAATGTAGCATGAAGTAATTCATAAATGCATGTTACCTTATCTGCGTCACTGTATTGATGTTCATAAGGAGGATCAATGATGAGTCTTTCATATTAACATTGGTCAAAAAACATGTAGCGTGGAGAAACTCCTAAATGCATATATTACACATCAAAGTTATGATGTAAGTTGTATCAATGTCACAACCTACAGAACATCCATTATATTTCATGATGTTATTGCCAATAACGGCTTAAACCCATAACCAATATGCCAACTAAAATGACAAATGGATATTATACGATTCATAGTATGAAGGAAAAATCCATTATGTCATAGGACGTGTTTAGATGCAAAGTGTTTGTTAAGAGTTTAACAAAACATGCATCAAGTTAAACACATTGTGCATTTGAGGTAATTATCTTAACAGTTTCATAAGATATTACCTAAATCTCTAAGATAGAAAAGATGTATACAAGTATTAGACTACATTTCTATACAAGGGTGCACATCTCTATTAGAGATAGTGGGAGCTGAATTGACTTGGACTTAATCAATGCTCAAGATGCACAAATGGTTGGCATAGGGAGAAATTTCCACAAGTATGTGTGAAATAAGAATGTTCAAGAGACACATACTATATAGGAAGAATGAAACCATGGTGATGGTTTTATATTCACCGCAGTCGGTGATATATTATTCATTAATAATAATAAATCTTACAGGTAAGCAGTATATGGAAATGAGCTAAGATTGACAAGATCAAATAAAATTCAATAATAGATTCCATGTATCAAATTGCAGTGGGTCTTACAAATTGAATACTGCGGTGGGTATTCAAATAAAATGATACATGGATGGTACAATAATGGTACCAACAAGTCTCGATGCATTATACCAAGTTAGTACGCCTAAATCTATTAGAATTTTACTTTTCATAGCTAATCTTCGGAGATCTTTTTATTGTTCATTCGATGTTAAGATCATTTTTTGTGGAAGGTGTCTATATGACGCAACTAGAAAGAGATGATGACATAAAATTATTCCAATAAGGGTTGAATGTTACTGAAATCCATTTCTGTATTAAATTAGGTAACAAGATCTTAGAGAATTCATTATAAAATAATCTTTTCCTTGTGTCTACCAAAGGTTAGTGGGAGCGCCAATGTTTTCCAAATGAAATATGTTCGGAAACATATGGAAGAAATATCATGATCTTACAGTTAGATAAGATTAGGTTAAAAGTGATTCTCCAATGATTGACTTCAAGTTGCAACCTAAGTTCTAGGAAACAAGATCCACTCAGGTAGATCCAAAGGTTTCTTGTTCCTAGTCAATCGTACAGATAGTGACATTGTATTGAAAAATTACAATTTGGAACAATTCAAGGTCAGAATTGTTGCCTATTTCACATGGCTTAATATCTCCAGGTAAACATGTTCGGAACATGTGTAGAGATTAAAGTTGTGAATTGATACCATATTCTTTAGCGATAGATCAATCAAATATGCCATATTATGTACAATAATTGATACGTCTAGGATATAATTTATTATAGGTAGATATCAATTATTTCCAGGAGCACTACAAGTGATGAAGTCAGAATATTCTTCTTGTACTTCGGTAAGTACAAATGATATGTACCTGGAATAAGGAGGGGATGGTATACTAGTTTTGTTGGGGTACATACTAGTAATCTATAGATCAATTTGAACTAGTATCGCAGTTAGGAACTGGAGATGAGCGAGTCAAGCTCATAAAATCTGGTGGTATCCTTACCTACAAACACCGAGTACGTTGCAGCTTCTAAAGTAGCTACGAAGAAGTTTTAAATTGCAATGATTAGTTACAATTCTTGGATTCACACCTAGTGAGAAAAGTATTATCATAATGAGAATTATTATATTATTACTATCCAAGTTGTCAAGTTATGACCATGGAAAAAAGTAATCTAATCAGGCATACCTTATCTTGAGAAGTTTTACTCAAGTCGATTTAGTTACATATAGCAGATATGCCACGTAGCAAAAATGTGGCATGACCAGTAGTTAAAGCCATTACTCAGTAGAAGCATGGTATTCATCATGTGAGTAGCTAATTAGTTTAGTTAGAAAGTTTGCTCTAGTGCAAGTAGAAGTGTTTAAATAGTGGGTTCCCTAGACCTAACCATGTAGTACTTTTGATTACTGTATCATGTGTACAGTTAGATATGTGTGATGATATCATACCATTATAGTGAAGAATTTTCTGTGTCCACTTTAATAATGGTAATGTCCAAAGGTTAATTGTCGCATCAAGAGGTCGTAGCAGATCCCAGGCTATAATGAGAACATTGAGATACAATGACATTGACCTTAAATATAGGTTCTATAGTATAGATATATATTACTGACTGGAAATAGTAGATGTCTGACTATCAGGTACTGGGGGCTCATAAGCATTGAGACATCTTCTCATGAAGTTCTCACTTGGTGATCTCTATTAGTGAGATTATGAGGACAGACCCGCAAATAGGAACACCAAATGTTTTGGGTGTCATCGGTTGTTCCTATCTATGGACATGTTTATTGGTCTCCTGACTTGAGACCATTACCAATGTATATCATTTAATTACGTACTTTAATGAAAGGCGAAAACCATGGCAGTAATTTCGTGGAAAGGTAGTTTGTGTTGTGTGCGTTGTTGGAGGTATGACATTGGTTGAATGGTCAAGAAATAATTTTTCACTTCCATGTTTAAGAAGTTGTATATCTCAGGCATGGTTGATCAGGATGGTGCCTCATTCATATGTATTTGGCCAAAGTAGTAGAAATGTGAATCCATCCAGATAGATTAACAAATAATAAAGCAAGATAAGGACGATGACACAAGAGTGCATCTTTCTTTATGAGATATCGAATGACAAAGAGACTTTAGTATAGAGTCAGTGTTCGTAGGTTGGTAGTCGTTGCAATGACTATCCTTATCTCTTTAGGGGCCATGATTGGTTGCTAGACCCCACTCTTCGTCTGTGGATTTTATTCACTACTATTGAGATAAGGGCCTAGAGGGTTACACACAATAGCGTATTCAAGAATCCTCCCTATTCAGTTGAATAGGTATATGGACATAGTGGGCCCAGCCACGTGGTCCGAGCGTTGTCCAAGTTGTCGATCACCAAAAGAATGAAATAAATTCATTAATATTCATGTTATGAATATTTGGAATTGAATTTATTTAATGTATTTACGAGTTTAGTAAATACAAGAAAAATATTAATCGAACAAATATAATTTAATATTCAAGGTTCGTTTAATATTAAGTGGGACAGCAAGTTGAGTTAAATGGCTCGGTTTTATCACATAAGATATTATATATATATATTACAAGTATGTCATAAAATATTAAATAATATTAGCGTAGTTTAGTCCGTAAAAATTATTTATTTAGAGAACATTGATATTAACGGGGTCCGGGGAACCCTACCGGGTATTTTTCAACGTCTCTATAAATAAGAGAGAAGGATCTCTCTATTTTGTGTGCATAAAACTATTCATTCATTTATGGAATGAAAAATTGAGAGCCTCTCTCTCCTCCCACTTCCTATAGATAGAAGTTGATGATCCAAGAGCTCGGATCAAGTTCTTCCTCATGCATCGCAAGATCAACGATGCGGTGATCATCAGGACATCGAAGATATCGTTGAATCGCCATGCTAGCACCCTAAGTTCAACGATCGGCATTGCCGCGGATTTTTGGAGCGTGTGTTGATGATCTAGACGGATCCTACTTTGGATCCATAAAGCGACGATTGCCATCGGCTAGCGGCAGTCGACCGTGCCTTCGGATTTGAAACTGGTATGTTTTCATTTTAATTTTGTGCTCTTAATAATCTACGTGAGATCCTCTGACCTCTCTGGGGCTCGGATCATCGGTGACGACAGGTACCATCATTCCGCCGATGAAAATTTTAAAATCCCAGGCCCACCGGCTTCCGCTATAGGCCTTAGAAACATAACAATTCTTTTTTCATTGACTGATCTAACAATACATCTATGTTGTTCCATAATTTCATTATAGTAATCAAAGTATATTCTCTCTAGACTTGATCCACACATGTTCCCAAAAAAATCATACATCACTCTAAAAATATTAGCATTCTAGCACTGTAGTTCCTATAACATGTGTCGTCCGCCTTTGATCTCCTCAAGAACCGCTTCCAAAGTGTTCTCATAGATCTCCTATTTACTCAAGAGTGGGAGGTGGAGGATGATCTATCCCAATACATTGGATCTTTCTTTGTGAAGTGATATCTGATGTTCTTAAGGGGATTATCTAAATCCATTATGCACAACCAAATGAATGAATTGGCTTATTGAGAAAATAATATTATTGGGTTTACATAGTGATAGGTTTAAAATAAAATAATTAAACAAGGGACATAAATAATTTATTTTCTCCCTAAAGAACCCCATTTCAAATAATAAAAATAGTATTATTATTTCTCAACATGTGCTTACCATATAGATTAAATTAAATAATATTTAATAAAATAATATTTATTATTTATTATTTCTCACTAGACCATTAAACTCAGTCCTCCATTCCTCTATAATATTTATCGGGCCATGAATAATGATTATTTATTTATTAAATAAATATCAATGCATTATTCTATAATAAATATATAAATATTATATTCACTAAATAGAAATTAATATTAATTAGATATTCCAATAACATTATATTCTCTTGAATATCTAGTGATGAAATATATGTGATCAAGAATAAATGAAAAAAAATTAAACCACATCTTGGATTAATATGTATTTAAATTGTAAAATAATAAATAATAATATATTATTTAACTGACATTATGGACACAATTAGTTTGTGGCTCTCTAGGCCTCTTTCTCGGTGGAATTAGGTGAAGAATCCTAAATTCCAATGTTAGAATCTTGAAACACGCCAATTAACCCAAAGAGAAAGAATTTAATGTTGTAACGACATGAAACCTTATATGAATTCGTATTGTAAAATATGGTCCCTTTATCATGATATCTCAAATCAAGCAGGTTGAATCTTGGTTTCATCAACCTATGTGCTCAATGCATCTTTCATTGACTCCCTATAAATTGAACAATCCAATTGTACACCATGTTCATGGATTTATTTAGTCTATATCATTTATATAAAAGGGGATGAGATATCAAATTTCATTAGGGAACAAAAGGGACTAATCATTTCTCTCATTATTCATTAATGTAATAATACACATGATGCACCCAACATATCAAACCTCACTGTTAATATATTTCATCATAGTTTTCATCAATACATCAAATTATGTGACTCAAGATACTCTATAATAATATTCAAGAAGTCTATGGGCCAATACACACGTCCATAGATAGGAACATCCAATGACACATAAAAATGTGGATTTCCTACTGGAGAGTCTCATTCTTATAATATCTTATTGGATATTACCAATTGAATATAACATGATAAGGTGCCTCAAAGTCCTATAGGTCTCCTCCATTGATATCGTGTATCATTTGTTCTTATCAAATGATATCATTTGACTATTATACATAAATTTATGAATATTTTAGTAGTACTTAAATTTTCTCATCATAGCAGGGAACTGCTATCACCATATAGTGTGACACCTGCTATAAGTATATTATTGCATACTCTATTACACAGAGGAAAAATCATGATGAAACAAAGAGTTTATTAATATTAAAAACTATGAATACAAGTTATCATAAAGTACAAAGAAGGTGGTTCTAGGGAACCAACTCCAATAGACACTTACATGCACTAGATCCAACTGCTAACAACCTTCAGTCTCCTATCTATCACGTGATACACATGATTCTGCTGAGATAGTAATTTAGACAATGGGTTTTCTATGTTCCCTTCCATGGGAACTCTTCTTACTGTAACTTCACCCCTCTAAGGAAAATCCCCCAAGAGGTGATACTTCCAGTGTATGTTCTTTGTGTGTTGGTGTGACCTAGGATATTTTTCTAGAGCCACCACTTTATTATTATCACAATGCAATGTGATATGGTATTTAATTCTAGGTACTTCATAAAGATCCTTGATAATGTTATGAATAAAAATGGCTTCCTTTACTTCATCATACTCTTTTATATACATGGAATCAGCGATAAAATATGCGAAAATTGGATGCCTTGTACTCTTCCAAGTCATGTCTCTTCCATTTTGACAGAAAAAATATCCTGGTTGAGACTACAGATCAAATTGATCTGTCTAAAAACTATCATTTGTATAACCCCTGATGACCAGCTCTGGGTATCCTCCATACACCAAGAACGTATCCTTAGTTCTTCTCAAATACATAAGGATAACCTTAACAGTAGACTAATGTTGTTCTCCTAGATCTTCTTCATATATTCTTACCATGATCAATGCATAGGAAACATCTAGTCCAGTTCATAAAAAGGAATACGTGATTGATATTGTCACTAAATCATATGTGATATTTCTCAGTGTCTCTTTCTCCTATTGTGTTTGAGGACACATTTTATTAGAATGTTGTAAACCATGCCACACTATAACTAGGCCCATATTAAATTATTCCATACTAAATCTCTTTAGTATCTGGTCAGTATGTGTGCTTTGACTTAGTCCAATTAGCCTTTTGGATTTATCATGAATGATCATGATCCCTAGAATATAGGTTGCTTCACCTCTCTCTTTCATTGATAAACACTTATTTAACAAATCCTTAACATACTATAAGACTGATATGTCATTTTAAATAACTAATATGTCATAAACTTATAATACAAGGATAAATACCACATTTTCACTAAACCTCTTGTAAGAACATGGCTAACATTCGTTCTTAATAAAACTAAAGTCTTTTATGGATTCATAAAATCTAATTTTCCATGATATGGAAGCTATTATCAATCCATAAATGGATCTCTGCAACTTGAAAATCTTTAGGGAATCACATTGTCATGACCCATCCCCTAGGTCCCATGCCATGACTACCTCAAGCCTTCCTTCCATTAGACATGGGCTGGAAACTAGCACAGAGTAGGCATATCCCAAAAAGGGAAGACATATTTCTTAAATCTTGTACACATGCACAATTCTCAATCTTTGGAAAGTTAACACAAAGAAAATCACAACTATCACTAAGAAAACTACTGAGAGTAAAACACAAACTAAAAGTAAAAAGGTTCTAAAACACTAGCCCAAGACCTCAAATAAAAGTACAACTTCCATGGTCCTTCTACTCGAGACCCCACCTGAAGGGTAAGTGAAAGGTAGCTTCCTATATCCATAGAAATATGAATTTCTATCCCATCTCACTAAGAACCACCTGGTCCTAGACCACCAAGGTCCCTATGGAATCATCGATCACTTGAATGGGGCACGAAATGTGTGGGTGATGCCCATGAAGGGGTGATTAACACAATGCTTATTAGGGACCCCAAACCACAAAGTAAAGACTACAAATTTTGATCACAGAACAATACCACAAAACAAGATCTCGCAGAAATACGACAAATCAAAGACAGCTCACACCAAGTATAACTCACAGTATATAAAATAATATTTTCATTCATAAACTTGAATCATCTTGTACTATTGAGGGACTTATCGCTGATGAGCCACTATGTTTTCCCCATCTACTGGACCACTGATGTCCGCTCATCTGTTGAACCACTATGGTACATTCATATGATGAACCATTGTGGTACCCTCGTATGATGAACCACTGAGGTATGCTTGTATGTAGAACCACTGATGTACGCTTTTCTGTTGAACCTCATAGGTGTGCTCGTATGATGAACCAATGAGGCATGCTATTCTTCTAAACCACTCAGGTAAGAACATATACTAAACCACTAAGGTATTCTCATATGTTGAAATATTAAGGTATGATAATCTCTGGGCTAGCTGGATCACTTAGACATGCTCATCTCTAGGCCAGCTGGATCACTTAGACCCACTCGACACATGGCCAACTAGATCACTAATACCTACTCATCTCTTGGCCAGCTTGATCACTAAGACCCTCTCATCTCTACTCCATCTAGATCACTAAGACTTGCTAGTCTCTGGGCTAGCTGGATTAGCAATACCCACTCTACTCCTATCGAACTGGATCACTAAGACCCACTCTTCATATCCATTGTGTCACAACCAATCGTAGGATTCCTCCTCGTAGTGTGCTTCATTCTGGGA
Organism: Viscum album; assembly: GCA_963277665.1. Classification (NCBI taxonomy): domain Eukaryota; kingdom Viridiplantae; phylum Streptophyta; class Magnoliopsida; order Santalales; family Viscaceae; genus Viscum; species Viscum album. Next base: position 1,462,201,709 of record OY728153.1, on the reverse strand, counting down.
AAATCTAATCCTCAATCCATTTGTCTCATATCAACTACTAATATTTCTCAATTAGAGTATTCCAAAAGGATTTTATAATTTGAAGGGACCAAATTTCACAGATGGCATGTTAATTGAATGCCCGGTCGAAAAGATATTGGTGTTTTAGGAAATAGGGGCCGGTTTTATTCGATCCTAGTCCGACCTTGTCGGACCGTCCCAACCAAATCATCCTAGGGGTCCCACATGACCTGACGCGACTCGGTAGGGTCTGTACTGGCCTGATCCGGCATGGCCGTTAGGCCTGGCCGATCGGTACTTGCTGGACCTAGCCCAGTTCGGCCATGGGTCCAGCCCACCAGGTCACCGAGAGACTCGGTTTCATCTACCCTAGCCTATACCTGGTGGGAAGATTCTTTCCTATACCGGGTCGTCTAGTGGGCCAGTTTGACCCGTCAGCCCAACCCACATCAGCCATCAGGCTCTTCTCAATTCCAGCCAGACCAGTAGCCCGACTCGCGCCACTGACCCAGCTCGCTTTGTTGGCCAGTTTTCCCTCTGCCCGGACGCCCACTAGGTTTTCGGTTTGCACCACACATGGCCCCACGGGGACCGAGGGTTGATACCCTAACCTGGCGCATATACAGAACCCCCTTATCCATAGGTATGCTCATGCGAACTGGTTTCCCTTGTGTAGCTTGTGGCATTGTCGTGGGTCCAGCTCACCGATGAAGTCTGGGGACCGCGGCTCTGCGTCGTGTGTGCCTTTGATGCTACCAGGTGGCCACATCTGCATATCCCCATGTCGGCGGCTCCTACAGTCATCATGATGTACTGCTAGTGTGCCACCTCAAACCTATTTCCACAGATGAGGTTTTGTGTCCTGGTGTGACTTCTTAGATAGGGTTCCACGTCCTCCTTCTACCGCTGCAGCCTCTCGCTGGTTCCATGACCTACCTTGTTGCGGCCTTTCCGCGTAGAGCCTCTTTGACCAATGATCCTACGTTGTGGCACCATGAAGAACGAGGAGGATGAGAGAAAAATATAGGGGAAGGATTCACAATAGAAGAACACCCAAATAATAATCTGGGTCTTTTTTCATGTTGAACCGGACGTGTTCTTGTTGTTAGGATCACGAAGAACCAAAATAGGATGGAATAATAACTACGCTATACATCCCCTATATCCTGCATGATTAACCATTCCACATTAAAATTTGATCTTAGGGTTATCTTTTTGGTGATTTAACATGTTTTTTTCATTTAAAAGAGAGAACAGGGAAAATAAATTCACACATAAAAGTATCAAACCACTTCCTGGGAAAGAAGATTGCTCAAGGATGGTCATTCATCATCATCCGTCGATATCTAGTTCTTTTTCTCTCTCCAAGGGTATCTTCACCAATTTCTGATTTTCTAGTGTTCATCATTGGAGATTTTTCCTTCAGAGAAACAAAGGTATTTGCAAGATCCAAACCTGATCTTCAATTCATGTTATCCCATTATATTGGGAAAACACGTTGCAACGTTTCTGTTATTCTGAGTCGCCATTGTTATGCTATTTCATTTATAAAACAGCATTTCTATTATTTTAAATTGATACATCATTAAGCGGTTCCATTTATGGAATGAAATAGTCTGCTTATTGCTACATTATAGCGAAACATTTTCGAATAAAATAATCATTTTAAGTTTATTTTATTTTTCCTTAAAACATCAGAAAAATAAGTTTTTCCCTTAACCTGCACTGGTTAAGGTTAAGTCCTACTTAAGGAGAAAATATCATTATAAACTAAATTGTGGTCTTGTATTTTTAATATGAGTTATGTATTGAGATCTTTGAGGATTTGAAAATAAAATAAATTTTATTTAAATTATTTTATTTACAGTTACATCTAAAAAAATAGCTTTCACAGCCACCCCACACTAGTCGATGTTAGGATTTACCTAAGGGAACCATACCCTCATGAACAAAATAGTACACTCAAATTTATAATCCAAGTTACCATTTAATAGTTATAAGTATTTTAAAATTAAATAACATTATTCAATTATAATATTTGTGACCAAAAACTAATTTACACTGTTAACTAGCATCGGCCAATTTTAGGATTTTTCTAAGTAAATCATATCCTCATGAGATCAAATATGGTCTCAGACTTTGAATCTGAGTCACTGTTCATTACTGATAAGGATTTGAAAAACAAAATACTTTTATTTAGTTATTTTATTTATCGATTTGACATTTTCATGTTTTCTCCCAGGAGGTTTGTGCCAATTAAACATAAGTTGTGCCTAGGTTAAACTCATCTTCTGGAATGCCACGATGCCTTTAGATTTGTAATCCAGGAACCCATTTAAGAGTTGTTACACTTTTCTAGGAAAACTTCTCACGACCGCTATTTAAAACATAACATTTCTTATGGAACATTTCGGGCACTCTAGACCTCGGAATCACAAGCTGTCTCAGTATATGGTCTCAAAATAATCCCATTTAATTTTCAAAACAAATCAAGGAATTCTAGGGTATTATGTTACTCCCCCTTTATGGATATACATCCTCGTAAACCAAAATAAGGGATAATTAAAAAAAATTTGTATTGAGAATGAATCTAAGCCTCTCACTCCCATGGGATTTACTAGAGATTCTCATGTTCCCAATTAACATACACCATAGTAATTGACCATCCATGAAGGGTCATATCCTATATATCCACTATCTCCACTAGGTACTCTGCAAAAGTCACCAGATTGTCAATTTCTAGCACGTAGAGGCATCCTGATACCTATAGTAAACTCTGCTCCTGGGTATTTATGAAGTCGGTCGACTCGGTGATTTGTTCAATGATCACACAAATGGTATTGTGTCTCTTATACGTATATGGTAAACCCGTCACGAATTCCATCGATATCCCCTATCACTTCCACTCTGATACCTCTAGGGGTTGTGTCAAACCTTCTAGAACCTAGTTCTCATCCTTCACTAGTTGAAAAGTGATGCATCTCGAGATAAACTCTACCAATTCCATCTTCATATCGGGCCACCAGTACTGATGTCGGAGGTCCGGGTACTTCTTCCCTACACCTGGATGTACCATCAAGGGGGATATAAGGAACTCCCTCAACACCCACTCTAGAAATTCCACCGGTACTACAATGAATCCTTTGAAAAGGATTAAATTTTCCCCAACTTTTGAATATCCATTAAGGGAATGCCCTAATAACATTTCGGCATGTGTAGTCTCACAGCTGGCATCTCCGATTTGTGTCTCCCAGACTTGTTGAAAGAGTGGAAGGGAAACTATCATCAATTAAAGAAAATTTGTCTCCTCTATATCCATGAATGATATTTGAGGCAATGTTAACTTCTCTCAGGCCTCGTTTGGTAGTTGTGACTCAATATCTTGCTGAGAACATTTTCCACCACATTACCCTTCCTTGGATTGTACACTATCTCAAAGTCATAGTCCTATAGGAACTCTATCCAATGTTGTTATCTCAGGTTCATATCCTTTTGAGAAAAAATATACATGATACTCTTCTTGATATAGTAGATGATGAATCGTATTCCCAAAAGGTAGTGTCTCCACATCTTCAGTGCGAAGACTATAGATGAAAACTCAAGGTCATGAGATGCATAGTTCTTCTCATGATGTCTCAACTATCATGAGTCAAATGTAATCACTTCTTGTGTAACACCCCAAGCATCCATGATATGTTTCTCTTTAAATAATGTAGTAGCCTGCGTTTTACCCAACTTCGAGTTCAAGCACACCACGACCAATCAAATTAGCTGTTATGAATAGTAATACCCAATTTTTTAAAATTTATACATTTTATTTTTCAAAATGGACTTCATTTTCGGATTCTGAATATCAAAATTATCTTATGGTGAATTTTTTGTATTTTTCTGAAAACATTCAATTTTCGATGAATGGTGAAAAACACTACATTATTGTTTAAAACCGACTTTTTATTTAAATAATTAGTTATTTTATTTAAATTTATTTTAGGTCAAAATAGATACATAATACCTATATATGTTCAATTTAATTCATTGGAGTTATTTTATAATAATATTTGATATATAAAATTTTATTGAACTTTTAACGTCTTTTACCCACCTTCTAGGCACATTTGAAAATTTGCATAAAATGTAATTTTACCACTTCATTAAATTGAATTTAAAAAATTCAAGAGACACGATTGAAATCAGTAAGAAATATATGGTTCAATAGGTTGAAATTATTATTGGTGAATAGTAACTTTTTAATTTTATTTGTCCCGGTTAAAAGTAAATAGGGTAATTAAAGGTAAAAATGATATTATAATTCCCCTAACACAAGTACTAGTTCTATTGGATAAGTTTATTTAGACCAAAATAAACCTTAAGAATAAAATTTTATCCTTTTTTTCTACTTGGATTAGATTAGGGTATTTATTATTATTTTATTTAAAGAAGAGTTAAAAGTGTTAAATTCCAAGTTTAATAACTAAACCATTTATAATATAGGGTTATACATGGGATAAATTCGACTATAAATATTCAATAGAAATATAAAAAATGTTTTTACATAATGGTATTTTATTTATATTTTTTAGTCATTAAATAATTAAATTTATTTATTACATAATGATTATGCAGTAATTACCTTATTATTGAAAGAATAAAATAATTGATATTATAAATTCTAATATAGTCGTAAATTCAGCTTTTTGATGCATTCCATGAATTTTATGGATTAATGTGACATGTTAGGGTTTATTAAATAAAATTTTACGATGTGATAAAGTATTTATGACTTTCACAAAAACCAAATACTGAATCGTGTCAAAATTGACAAAAATGAGTTTTTAAAACAAATATTATATTATTAATTGATATATTATTCCTAAAAATATAAAGTTCAGAAAAAGTAATTAAGTAAGGTTAGATATATCAATAATAAACCACTTGGGGTTTACTTGGAATTTTATAGTAATTTTATTTACCAAATTTTATAATAATACAAGAATATATGGTAAAAGTTAAACTATTTATCTCAGAGTTAAATCTAAATGATAAGGTTAATATGGTGACCTAAACCTATCTAAAACTTATTTGTTGAGAGGTATTATAACTATCCCTACCTTATCCCTAAAATAAATCTTTTTTGGGCCATTACAAACTGAATATGATTGTATAATAAAATAATATTTCAATCTTTTCCTAAAGTGACCCTCACCTCTCTTATAAAAAGGTGCTTCCCATTATCTCAAAATCAGACCTCCAAAGCCATTTGGATTAGACAAAACCTACCTAAATAACCTCAAAACTACCCTCACTTAAACCTAGATGCCTTAATTTGATCATAATCCAACCTAAGGATCCCTTTTGATCAAATCAAATGGAACCACATGAAGAAGACGTAATAATTTCATCACCACTTTCAAAGTTCTTTTCTTTTCCACTTCCTCAATCTTTATCATTTCCATACCAAAATAACAAATCCAGTACCTTATACTCTATGTGATGTTATTATAAGTATGGTAAAACCATATTCATTATTCTATCCATCCTATGAAAGATAAATTCACTATACATGCATACGTACGTCTTACCGTCTCCACGTCGTGGTGTAGTTTTTTATTCAACACTTAATTATTTGGATGGGTATAATAATTAGAATAATTGATGTAAATATTACATATAACATGTTAATGATTCTGTATATATGATATGACATCCAATTACCTACGATTTCACCATCAATAAAATGATTTTGTCGCTCGTGCGTACATACGGATTACCCTCTCCACGAACGCGTTGAGATTCATTCCTCGTCGTAATCATTACAGAATAATTTTTATTTTAGGATTAAAAATGATGTTTAAGTACTTAATATTGTTCTGGATGTGAATAAAATACATCTTATCCATAACAAACATTACTTTTTTGATAAAACATATAAAGTAAAACGAATTAGTTAACACCAGAAAAAATGATTCTACTAAAATAATATTAACAAATAAATATTATAAGATCACATATGATATCATATTTATGTATGTGTTTATTTTATAATTTAATAAAAATTATCTAACTATTATACATGAGTCTAGCATACCCTCGATCAAGGAAAAGTACAAACTAAGGGTTAATTTTAAAATCTCTTTATTTTGCTGAGGTTGTTTATACGTAAGTATCTACTAGGACTTCTTTTTTATCCACATCCCTGTTTCATAAAAATTTATTTCAACATATTTTTAATATTTCCTATAATATGGATTAATTTCATTTATACTCTTTTTTGACATTTTATAAAAAAATTTGAAAGGTATCTTTCTTTCATTTTCCAAACAAGGTACTTTATGACCTTTTTGACAAATTATGGTAAGAATGTTTTTTAACTTATATAGTGGGTGTGGCTATTTTCCATCATTATAACATCATTAAATCTTACCTTATATTCCTATAGGAATATTTTCAGAATAAATGTTTTATTTTATAATTACAAGACTATTAAATGATTTCAAAATAAAAAGAGATATTTCCCTCAAATAGTTTTGATTTCATCGATGTCAACATCCGTTGATGGATTTTACACTTTTTTGAAGTTGATTTATTATGATACAATCTTACATATTGTATTTAATGTTTTGTGATATGTTTGAATATGGATGTGTTATTTTTATACCATTCATGGTTTATGGATAAAGTATTAACATTTTGTATGCTATTTTTAATATGAATATTTATGTTATGTTTCAATATTTTCATTTAAGGAATGCATTTGACTTAGTAAGTGAAGGGTGGAGCCTAATATAGATCTTTGATGCATCGGTAGGTCTCCTGAGACAAACTAGTGTCTCAGCATTAAGTCCTTGACAAAATATTATTTGTAGTCTTGGTATGAGGCATTGACTATGTGGTTATGATGTTTGGAATTATGCATTCCATCATTATGAAATTGGCTATTGATAATACATATGATTATTCGACTAGTATAACATCTATGTGAATAAGTAAATGGAATTATTTGATTTATATTTTCCATATTATGCTGAGGTTTATGTTTAAAAGTCTCGTGTTTTAGTCTTATTCATTGCCTTAAATGTTTTTACTTATTTATAATGTTTTCTTCTATATTGGTATCTGTACTGAGCATCTAAGCTCACCCCATTATAGGTTTTATTTTTCCTAGGATGCGAAGAAATATATTACGATTAACCCATAGGAATAGGATAAGGGATATTATTTTGTTCAAAGGGGACACAATTTTTTTTTCATATCATGATGTAATTTAAAACTTATGTATGTATATAGCACTTCCAAGGCTACTAAAATAATCATTCATTTGAGGCTTTATCTCTTATGATCATGAAAATGTTCTGTATTAATACACTGACTCTGGGTAACTATGGTCAGGACATTATAGTTGGTATCAGAAGAAGTTTAGTATAAACCTTAAAAACTAGATTTAGAAAAACTCTGATTAGAGAACATTACCCTAAGATTAACATAGAGGATTAGTATAAAATAACTTCCTATAATTATGTTAATGTGGATAATTTTTAATTTTTCCATGAAATACATCCCTGTATGGATACAAGCAGGTATAGGCGACTCTGACATAGATGTACCTACAAGTGAAAACTCTAAAAAGGAGTTTCAGGCTTGACTCGGTGTCTCCTTGTACATAACAATGGGCCTTGCTCTACTCTTGGTTACGACAATTCCGATGGATATGATTAGGATAATTCACATTTTCTTTACAAACCATTATGAATGATTTATGAGTAAAAACCTCCTAAAAGAAAACATTTTTTATGATTATGGATTATATGCATAAATTTTTCAATTTATGTTAGGTATTTTACTAGTTTTTAATTATGTATTTTGATTCATAAACTAATCTAGTGTATAAATTTTTTTATAAATTTAACCTATTAGAAGCAATGGAAACCATATCAACACACATAATCCATGTATGGATTTCTCTCCTACTCAACATAGTTATAGTGGAGCTTGGGATACAACTGATGTTTAATGACTCATAACCACACTAGGACAACTCACTCAAGTTATAAATAATAACCCTAACCATATAGAGTACCATGATCCACAACACGAAGGATCAATGTTAGACTCCTTCATGAGGAAACAACAGCCAACATTCAATGGGACTACAAATCCATTTGTAGCTGAGCAATGGATAGGTTCCTTAGAGAAAATATTTCAAGCTTTGGGGTGTAGCGAAAGGTAAAAAGTTGTCATGGCAATTTATCGCCTCAGGGGAGATGCATATCAATGGTGGTAATTAATTCAAAACACAAAGGAGGATGAAGAAGTATAAAATATGTAATGGAGGGAGTTTAAAGAACTTTTCTTAGAAAAATACTTTCCTTGTGAACATCCAGTAGATATGGAAATAACATTTTTGGGTCTAGGGGAAAAGTAGGATGATAATGTCACAAAGTATGAGGCTAACTTTACAAGGTTAGAATGGCATGTAGCAGATTATATATGTAACCCATTGAGTAAGATTTTTTTATTTTTTTTATGAATTAAAATCAAATCCCCATAGAGAATTAGTCACACAATCCTTCTCATCATACAAAGATATTGTCACATGTGCTATCATGACAGAAACGGAATTCCTTAAGTCTTACCACTTTAATGAAAAGCAATAGAAGAAGAGATCTACTGAACACTCTAGAAATGAAAATAAGGTAATGAAGGGAAATTTTGAATTTCCATACTATATTAAATGTGGGAAGAAACACCCTGGTACTTTCTTGAAGGGAATGGGATTCTGTTACAAGTGTGGTGAAAAAGGTCACCAAGCTCGAGATGGCAAGGGAAAGAAATAGGCTGTCAAATTGAATGATACAATTGTATAGAAATGGGGCATTATGAAAATTAATGTCCTAAACGCCAAGGAAACATACCATAGAAAATTCCAAGGGAGAAAGGCTGAGCATATGAGATCACTACTACTGAGGTTGAAGCTCAGAATAATGGGGTGGTAGGTAATTTAATGATTCCCCAAAATTAGCCAATGCTTTATTTGATTCTAGATCATCGCATTGTTTCATATCTTCCAAGTTTGTATGAAATTTAGATATTTCCAATTTGATTTAATAAGGGAGTTGTTGTCAAAAACTCCAAAGGGAAATATCATTTCAACAATGTTTTGTGAATCAGTTCCCATTAAGGCATATAAACATGATTTATCTACTGATCTCATTATCATACCCAAGATTGAATTTAATATAATCCTAGGTATTGATTTGCTATTGGGCCATGAAGTGAAAATTTATTTTAAGAAGAATTAGGTTACAATTTTAGATAATGATAAAGATTACCTTATCATTAGAGTAGAAATGTCACCATTTGATTGTTATATAGACCCACCCCCAGTAGCTCTACTAAATTAAATTAATGGGGAGGAATAGAATGAAATAACAATGGGTGAGGAAAGGAATGTTCAAAAAGAGGATGTAATTATTTTTTAAGAATATGTTGATGTGTTTCCATAGTATTTACCTTGAATTCTCCAGAATGATAAATTGATTTTTCCATAGATTTAATTTTTGGTTCAAGGCCCATATCAAATACCCCTTATAGAATGTACACTGTGGAATTAGTGGAACTAAAGAAACAACTAGAGCAATTGATTAATAAAAGATTTATTCTCCCTAGTGTTTTTCCATGGGGGGCCATTTTCTTTTTGTTAAGAAGAAAGATGGATCTATGAGGTTTTTCATTAACAACAGGGATATCAATTCTATACAATAAAGAATAAGTATCCACTACCTCGAATTGATGATTTATTATATCAACTTCATAGAGCTCAATATTTTTCAAAGATTGAACTTCGATCTGGATATCATTAGTTGTGTGTGAATATGGAATAAAATCTGAAGACATCATTTCGTACCAGATATGGGAATTACGAGCTTACAGTAATTCCTTTTGGACTGACAAATGTACCCTCTGTCTTCATGAATATAATGAATAGAGTTTTGAAAAAATATTTTGATGACTTTGTAGTGGTATTTATTGATGATATCCTGGTTTACTCTAAGATCTATGAATATTGTGAAAATTACTTGCACACTATTCTAAATATTCTTTGAGGCAATTAATTATATGGAAAGTTTAGCAAGTGTGAATTTTGGCTTCAAGAGATTTATTTTCTTTTCCATATTATCTCTAAGGATGAAATCTCTATTGATCATTATAAGACAAGAACAATACAAGAATGGATAGAACTGACGAGTATAACTGAGGTATGTAGTTTTATTGGTTTAGTAGGTTATTATTGATGTTTAATCCAAGCTTTTTTCCAATTGGATAAACCAATAACCAAGATCACACGTAAAGGGGTAAAATGTTTTTGTACAAAAGAGTGTGAATAATGTTTTGAAGAACTGAAGAGAATATTAGTCAATGCTCCTATCATGACTATACCATCAGGGAATGATTGGTTTGTTATTTATAGTGATGCTTCAAAGAAAGGACTTGGTGGCGTCTTTATGTAGAATGATAGAGTTTTTCCATATGCATCACAACAGCTATAAATTCTTAAACAAAAATATCCCACTCATGATATTGAGTTAGTAAATGTAATCTTTTCTTTGAATATATAGAGACACTATCTCTATAGTGATAAATGTGAGATATATACTGATCACAAGAGTTTGAAGTATATATTCTCATAGAAATAACTCAACATGAGGCCAAGATGATGGCTTAAACTGCTCAAGGTTTATGATTGCACTATACACTACCACTCGGGTAAGGCAAATAAGGTGGAAGATTCTTTGAGAAGAAAGGATAATGGAGTTTTCAACAAGAGGAGAGTTGAAAGGGATCCTATGTTCATTAATCTAGTAAATATGGATTTGGGAACAATCATGGAAGGTGAAACATCATTACTTTTCCAAATTATTGCCAAACCATCTTTACTAGAAAGGATAAAAAGTTCTCAGACATATGATGTGGAGTTTCAAATGAATATTAAAGTTGTGAACGATGGTAGATTGATCAACATCATATATGAAGATGGGATTTTTAAATTTGGGAACAAACATTGTGTTCCTGATATACCTAATCTAAAAAGGGAATTGTTGGATGATACTCGTAGATCCAATTTCTCTATACACCCTGGTAGCACTAAGATGTATAGAGATTTTAAGGAAAATTTTGTTGGGACAACATGAAGAGGGAGATTGCTGATTATGTGTCAAGATGTATGGTTTTTCAGCAGGTTAAGGCTGGAAGACAACATCTTGGAGGAGTCATACAACCTCTTCTCATACTAGTTTGGAAAGGGGTGATATTATGATGTACTTTGTGATGGGGCTACCAAAGGCTCTTATAAAGAATGATGCAGTATGAGTCAATATTGATTGTAACGACCCAAACATTTTAAATAGTATATTAACTTACTCTTAATGATCTAATAGAGATGTTAATGGTTAATGCAGAAAGAGGAGTTGATGGCTTCATCCAGTAGACTCGAACCTTATGAAGCCCAGTTATCAGAGCTTGGGAAGGAGGTGGCATCTTTGGACTTCGCTTTGCACCAAGCCCAAGCTGAACTCTAGCGTGTCAAGCTTGAACGGAAACGCCTACGGGAGAAGTTCAAGTTAGTAGAGATTACTACTAGGGAAATGTTATCTAAGCCTCCCTCAAATTCTCTCACCATAGCACACCTTACACTTAGGTCATATGCCGGTGTTATAAGGGGATATGTGACGAGACCCTAGCTTCTTTGTGTCATCCTTTGTGATAAATGAATTGAGATTTCTTCCTTTAGTGATGTTTGTGAAATTTCAAATGTCCGGATAATTTTAGGATGTATTTTATTGTTGAATTTTGAAAAAAGGATATTTTAAAATATTTATGTAAACCCTAAATAATTAATGATGTGTAATGATTTTCAAAAAATGTTCTTATACAAAAGTGTTCGGTATGGCATTTGGAGTCCAATAAGATCAACATAATTTTTGATTTACAGTAAATTATAAATAGTGATTTTATGCTTAGGATTAGTAATATGACCAAATGGATTAGTAATTTCACTCAAAGAAAGTTATAATATAATTTAGACACCTAGATTAAGTAATGAGATTCAATAAAATGGGTAAATAACAGTTTCATAAATTATTAGTCAAGTATTAGTTTTTTGGAAAGAATAGTGTTTTTTAATAAAAAATTAAACTAAAAATATTTAGAAAAATATTTTTATAAAATGGACATTATTTTTGAACTCAGAGCACCGATATTATGTTATGGTAATTTTTGGGGTTTTTTCTGAAAAAATGAATTTTCGGGGAATAGTGTTTTATTTAAAAATTAAATTAAAATTATTTATAAAATTATTTTTATAAAACGAAGTTCATATTTGTAATGGGAGCATCGATATTTGGTTAAGGTGAAATTTTGGGATTTTTCTGAGGAAGTTGAATTTTTAGTGAATAGTAAAAATACTGTTTTAGGGTTTCGGTATTTTTAATGACATCATAGCTGTGTCATGGTGATGTCATGAGATATTTTAAGGGTTGTCCGACCAAAGGTGATGCATTATTTTATTGGGGGCTCCATGTGGCCAAACTTCATGGGAAATATCTTGGGAGGGCACACGGTTTTGAGAAAACCACTTGTGAGGTGTCCCTTGGCCATTAATGTCTTGTCCCCTCACTTTCCCTATAAATACCAATCCATTCTCTCATCCTTTGGACTCCAAAATCATTCTTAACGAAGTTCAGGTCTCCTTACCTCCAAAATAGTCCTCCAAAGGTTCCCTCAAGCCTCTCAATGTCCCAACCTTTGAGTTTTAAGAGTTATGTTTAAGGTAAGGGATCCGACCTCTCTCTTTCTTTTCATGTAATCTCTTTTATGTCATTTCTTTTATGCTCCATGTTCTTATGTGAGAGGATGTTCTTTTATATTTATCTTAATGCCCTTTTCATTTTTATATGATGGGATATACCCTCTTACTCTCGTCATTTCGTTTTATGAAAGTTTAAGTGACGACGTTAGGTTGCCGAATTTATAAGGGATTTTTTCACCCTTCTCTTTTTCAAGATCAATTTTCATGTCAAATCATTAAAATTCCTTTTTTATGTTGGGTTATGATCACTATACCTATCATACTGAAATTTTATGATCATATGATGAGAGACCCTATTTTATCTCATCAATTCATTTTTATTGAAGTTTAAGTGACGTCGTTAGGCTGCCGAATTTTTATAAGAGAAATCTTATTTTTGTCTCACTTCCATGTTTTTCATTTCATATGGTATATATTTAAAATTTAATTACCATGTTCTTAAATACCTTATATTCTATCCCCCAACATTTTTATGGATCATTTTTGAGTGGGTGACCCATGTCCCCTCTCTTTTCAATGTTTTCTAAAACCTTGTAACATAGCCGTTATGCTGCAGAATTTTCGTCTCAAAATGCCTCTCTCTCTTTTTGTAAAAATTATTTTGTGTTATTAAGTGAATAATCAAAGCTCTTATTTATACAGGGGTATTCCCATATATATCAAAATGTTCTATTTTAAATTCTGGTATTTACATACATGGAACCCGCTTTCTCTTTCCATGGGTTTAAAGTGACATAAAGTTCCTGTCATTAGAGCAGTTTTTAAAACGTTATCATTATGAAATGAAACCCATTTCTTTTATACTATATGGGTTGTTTATGAAATTATTGATGATGATATATGTGTCTCAAATGATAATAAATACATTTCAAGGGTGCGCCTAGATAGCGCTCTAATGCATTGGGTAAAGACTTAATCTCTAGAGATGACTTTTTAGACTGATACCTTGGTGAATAACCTTGGTAATTTTTAATGACACCTTGGGGATGGACATTGGTGAAATGAAATGATTTTCAATATTAAATGTTGCAGCGACATCTTCAAGTTATGAAAAATGGTATTTTTATTATGATATATCTCATGGTTTCATTCTCATTCCTTAAAGTTATTTTAATGTCCTTATTGAAGTATCTCATGTTCACATGTAAATGTTTCTCTTGTTTCCCTTACTGGGCCTTCTGCTCACCCTTTCTTTTGATGTATGTCCCCAGGTTATGAGATGCAGTAATGAACCTAGGATGAACTTAAGTAGAATCCTTTCAAGTGTTTAAGAAGAATGTTTTATGCTGTTTTCATGTATTATGTTCCTTGTTTCCAAGACACTAAACCTTAAAGATCCTCAGTTCTGTGTAATGAAATGAAAGTTTCTTTTATAAAAAGACGGGATGCTATAGTTGGTATCAGAGGATGGTTTAGTTATTTGTGGAAATTAGAATATAAAAATTTTAGGAAGAACCCTATAGAAAAGTTTAAATATAGGAAAACTTCCTTGTATTTTGGTATGTATTGAGTAAGTGGTTTATAAAAAATACATCCCTGTCTGGATACGAGCAGGTAGAGGCGGCTTTGGCTCAGATGTACATAGGGGTAAAACCCGAAAACACCGCTTTGAGCTAGACTCGAACGGGAACTGGTGCACGATAATGGGCCTTGCTGCACTCTTGGTTACGACACTCCTGGGGGATATGTTTGGATAATCACAAGCTTTTTATGAATCATTATGAAGGAATTATAGAGAAATGTAATTGTCTAAGAATGAAGTCTTAGTTAAAAGACTCATAAATGAAATAAGTTTCTCTCTAAAGATTTATTATTTTAGAAAATGGCGGGAAATAGGAGGAATTGTGCCGATGGTGACCGCAATGCACCATGTGCTGACGACCCTCCGATGGAAGCCAGAATAGAAACATTCATGCGAATGATGAACCAGCTGACTCAAGTTATGAGTAATAACTTGAATCAAGATGAGAGGCCGATCTCACCACAAAGGGAACAACATTCTGTTGAGTCCTTCATGCATCAACGACCACCATCATTTAGTGGATCTGCTGACCCATTGGTTTCGGAACAATAGATAAGCTCCATTGAACAGATCTTTTCTGTACTCCTTTGTTCGGAACAAGAAAAAGTCACCCTTGTTGTTTATCGCCTAGAGGGTGAATCTGATCAGTGGTGGTCACTGGTCAAAAACATGAAGCCTAGAGGAGATATGGAAGCTATGGAGTGGGAAGAATTACAGGGAATATTCTTTAACAATTATTTCCCTCGTTCCATGAGAACGAGAATGGAGAAAGAGTTTCTCAAGATGAAGCAGAAGGAGAACAAATCTGTCGGAAGCTATGAGATGAACTTCACCCAACTTTCATGATATACC
The DNA here is from genome assembly GCA_963277665.1 of Viscum album. Lineage (NCBI taxonomy): Eukaryota > Viridiplantae > Streptophyta > Magnoliopsida > Santalales > Viscaceae > Viscum > Viscum album. Next base: position 1,462,186,473 of record OY728153.1, on the reverse strand, counting down.
TCTAGCTTTGTCATGGATCCAAGTGGGAAGGTTGATAGATTTTTCGGTGGACTGAGACCTCATCTGTGGAAGAATTCATCCAACCGGGACTACGATAGCTACGAGGAGATCATGCGGAGTGCAATGAAAGTCGAGATAGAGTTTTGTGATACACAGTGGTCTCATAAATCAAATGAAAAGAAGAGATCGTTGGAGCCCAGTTTAGGGAAGACTTTTGATCAGGGAAGAGGTGGAAAGCAAATGAAACTTACCACATGCAATAAATGTGGGAAGAAGCATCCGGGGAACTGCTTGGTCGGAAGTGGCAAGTGCTACAAGTGTGGAAGAGGAGGACATATTTCTTGGAATTGTCATAGTGAGGTGAAGCCTGAACTCCCCAACACTAAAGACAGAGGAAAGATTGTTCTGGACTTACCCGAAGTCCATTGCTTCAAGTGTGGACAGCTTGGGCACTATGCTAATCTCTGTCCAAATCCAAGGGTAGTGGAAGGGAATCACCATCAACCTCATCAAAGGCCAGGGGAGCAAGGTCGTGCTTTTTCTATCACAACAACTGAAGTTGAAGCTCCGAGTGATGTGGTAGCAGGTACTCTTTTTGTCCTCTCAAAACAAGCAACTAATTTTTTTGATTCTGGTTCTTCGCATTCCTTTATTTCTTCAAAGTTTGAAAAGAATATAGAATCAATCCCCGAATTGCTTGAGGTAGAGTTGTCAGTCAAGACTCTAAGTGGGATTATCAATGCATCAACAGTGTTTAGAGACTCTAGTGTTTAGTTTAGTGAGCACAATCTTATCACAAATCTAGTAGTCATTCCCATGTTGTAATTCGATGTTATACTAGGGATGGACTAGCTCTCAAAGTATAATGCTAAGATCAAATGCAGAAGTAAGGAAATCTCAGTAGACTTGAATAAACGACCTACAGTTATCTTACAAGGAGAGATATCCCAAATTGATCCCTATCTAGAAGCACCTCCCATATCTTTCGTTATGGAGTTAATTGGTGATGATGAAGAAGGAAAAGGGAGCATAAAAATTGAAGATGTTCCGATTGTTCAGGAATACATGGATGTATTTCCTGAGGAGTTACCTGGACCTCCCCCAGAAAGAGAGGTAGAGTTCTCCATTGAACTTGTACCTGGGTCTCAACCGATATCAAAGTCCCCATATAGAATGGAAAATGTGGAGCTAGAGGAGTTAAAGAAACAACTCAAAGAATTGTTGGAGAAGGGGTTTGTCCGACCGAGTGTGTCTCCTTGGCGAGCACCAGTTCTCTTTGTGAAGAAGAAGGATGGATCAATGCGGCTATACATTTATTATAGAGAACTGAACGAGATCACAATGAATAACAGATACCCTCTTCCAAGAATTGATGATTTATTTGACCAAATTCATGGGTCTCAATTCTTCTCCAATTTTGACCTTCGATCTGGTTATCATCAACTGAGGGTGAAGAAGGAAGATATTCCAAATACTGCCTTCCGATCAAGATACAGGCATTATGAGTTTACTGCTATGCCCTTCGTCTTGACTAATGCTCCTGCTATTTTCATGGATTTGATGAATAGATTCTTTAAGGACTACCTTGATAACTTTGTTGTAGTTTTTATTGATGATATTTTGATATATTCAAAAATTCGTGAGGAGCATGAAGATCATCTGAGGGTTAATTTGAATACTCTATGGAAGGAGAGGCTCTTTGGAAAGTTCAGCAAGTGTGAGTTTTGTTTACAACAAGTGGCTTTCTTGGGGCACATCGTAACCAATGAAGGAATCTCGGTTGACCCTGTAAAGACAATGGTTGTGGAGGAGTGGCCTCAACCCACAACAGTAACTGATATTCGTAGTTTCCTTGGTTTAGCGGGATATTATATGAGGTTTGTGAAAAACTTTTCACGGATTTCTAATCCACTAACCAAGTTGACTCGAAAAGGGGTTAAGTTCATCTAGACAAAGGAATGTGAGGAAAGTTTCCAAGAGCTGAAGAAGAGATTGGTTACTTAACCTGTGTTAACACTACCATCTATCAGAGAAGGATTCGTTATTTTTAGCGATGCATCACTGAAAGGGCTTGGGTGCATCCTCATGCAAAATGACAAGGTAATTGCTTATGCATCTCGACAGTTGAAGATTCATGAGCATAATTATCCTACGCATGATCTAGAGCTAGTGACAGTTGTTTTTTCTCTAAAGATATGGAGGCACTGTGTTTATGGGGAGAAATGTGATATATACACCGACCACCAAAGTTTAAAGTATATTTTCACACAGAAAGAATTGAACATGAGACAAAGGAGATGGTTGGAGCTTATTAAAGACTATGATTATTCAATTCATTATCACCCTAGAAGATCAAACAAAGTCACGGATGCGTTAAGCAGGAAAGACCCTGTTGTTCTGGCAACAATGAGGATCCTAGGAGATCCCTTGATTAAAGATCTAGTAAAACTGGACATGAGAATTATAACGAAAGGGACATCATCAACCATATCCCAAATGATTTCTCAACCATCATTACTAGAGAAGATCAAGAAGGATCAAAAAGAAGATCCTTTGCTGCAGGAGAAGTTGGAGGCTGTTAAAGATGGGAAGTTCCCTGATTTCAATATTGATCAAGAAGGTGTATTGAATTTTCATACAAGACTATGTGTTCCATCTATTCTAGATATAAAGAAATAACTGATGGATGAAGCTCATAGATCTACTTTCCTTATATATCCGGGAAGCACTAAAATGTATAGAGACCTTCGTGATAATTATTGGTAGGATAACACGAAGAGGGAGATTGCTGATTACACTACAAGGTTCCTGGTGTGTCAACAAGTAAAGGCAGAACAACAACTTTCTAAAGGTGTATTACAACCGCTACCCATACCATTATGGATGTGGGATAATATCACTATAGACTTTGTAACTGGTCTCCCAACAACATCCAAAGAAAACAATGCGATATGGGTTATTGTGGACCATCTCACCAAGACAACCCATTTTATCTTTATTTGGGAAGATTTCTCTCTGGATAAACTTCCCATGATATATGTAAAGGAAGTGGTGAGGCTGCATGGGGTGCCACTATCCATCGTGTCTGATCGTGATCCAAGATTCACATCCAAATTCTGGAGAAGTCTTCAACATTCACTGAATACTGAATTGAATTTTAGTACGGCCTGTCATCTTCAAACTGATGGCCAATCTGAAAGGACTATTCAGACACTCGAAGACATGCTGAGATTATGCTCAATGGAATTTAAAGGTGGATGGGATCAACACCTCCCATTAGTTGAGTTCTCCTATAACAACAGGTTCCATTGGAGTATTCAAATGGCACCCTATGAAGCTTTGTATGGAAAGCGATGTAGAACTCCTACATGTTGGGATGAAACTGGTGAGAGAAAGATTCGTGGGTCTGATCTTGTGCAAGAGATGACAGAACAGGTTCATGCCATCCAACAACACATAAAAGCTGCTCAGAGTCGGTAGAAGAGCTATGCTGACAATCGTCGACGGGACTTGGAGTTTGGTGTTGGTGACAAAGTCTTCTTTCGAATTTCTCCATGGAAGAGAGTCATGTGGTTTGGGAAGAAAGGGAAACTCAGCCCTAGGTACATTGTCCTCTATGAAATCATTGATCGCATAGGAGTAGTGGCCTATCGTCTAGCACTTCCACCGAACCTATCTCAAGCTCACAATGTCTTCCATGTATCTCTCTTGAGGAAGTACATACCCGAACCTTTGCATGTACTGAACCCAGAGGTTGTACAACTGGAACATGACCTCTCTTATGAGGAGAATCCGGTGGAGATCTTAGACCGTAGAGACTAGGTTCTATGAAACAAGACTACCCACTGTGTGAAAGTGTTGTGGAGGAATCATAAATATGAAGAAGAGACTTGGGAGCCTGTGGAAACGATGAAGCAAAAGTACCCTCACCATTTCGACTAGGCCTCAAGTATAAATTTTGGGGACGAAATTTCTTAAAGGGGGAAGAATGTAACGACCCAAACTTTTTAAATAGTATATTAACTTACTATTAATGATCTAATAGATATCTTAATGGTTAATGCAGAAAGAGGAGTCAATGGCTTCATCTAGTAGACTCGAACGTTATGAAGCCCACTTATCAGAGCTTGGGAAGGAGGTGGCATCTTTGGGCTTCGCTTTGGACCAATCCCAAGCAAAACTCTAGCGTGTCAAGCTTGAATAGAAATTCCTACGGGAGAAGTTTAAGTTAGTAGAGATTACTACTAGGGCAATGTTATTTGAGCCTCCCTCAGATTCTCTCACTATAGCACACCTTACACTTAGGACATATACCGGTGTTATAAGGGGCTATGTGACGAGACCCTAGCTTCTTTCTGTAATCCTTTGGGATAAATGAATTGAGATTTCTTCCTTTAGTGATGTTTGTCAAATTCCAAATGTCCAAATAATTTTAGGATGTATTTTATTGTTTAATTTTGAAAAAAGGATATTTTTAAATATTTATATAAACCCTAAATAATTAATGATGTGTAATGATTTTCAAAAAATGGTCTTATAAAAAAGTGTTCAGTAAGGAATTTGGAGTCTAATAAGATCAACTTAATTTTTGATGAATAGTAAATTATGAATAGTGATTTTATGCTTAGGATTAGTAATGTGACCAAATGAATTAGTAATTTCACTCAAAGAAGGTTTTAATATAATTTAGACACCTAGATTAGGTAATGATATTCAATAAAATGGGTAAATAACAGTTTCATAAATTATTAGTCAGGTATTAGTTTTTTGGGATGAATAGTGTTTTTTAATTAAAAATTAAATTAAAAACATTTAGAAACATATTTTTATAAAATGGAATTTATTTTTGAACTCAGAGCACCGATATTATGTTATGGTAATTTTTAGGGTTTTTTTCTGAAAAAATGAATTTTCGGGGAATAGTGTTTTATTTAAAAATTAAATTAAAAATATGTAGAAAATTATTTTTATAAAATGAAGTTCATATTTGTAATGAGAGCATCGATATTTGGTTAAGGTGAAATTTTAGGATTTTTATGAGGAAGTTGAATTTCCAGTGAATAGTAAAAATACAGTTTTAGGGTTTCGGTATGTTTAATGACATCATAGCTGTTTCATGGTGATTTCATGAGATATTTTAAGGGTTGGCCGACTAAATGTGATGAAGTATTGTATTTGGGGCCCCATGTGGCCTAACTTCATGGGAAATATCTTGGGAGAGCACATGGTTTTGAGAAAACCACTTGTGAGGTGTCCCTTGGCCATTAATGCCTTGTCCCCTCACTTTCCCTATAAATACCAAGCCATTCTCTCATAATTTGGACTCCAAAATCATTCTAAACAATGTTCTGGTCTCCTTACCTCCCAAGGAGTCCTCCCAAGGTTCCCTCAAGCCTCTCAAGGTCCCAACCTTTGATTTTTAAGAGTTACGTTTAAGGTAAGGGATCTGACCTCTCTCTTTCTTTTCATGTAATCTCTTTTATGTCATTCCTTTTATGCTCCATGTTCTTATGTGAGATGATGTTATTTTATATTCATCTTACTTCCCTTTTCATGTTTATATGATGAGGGATCCCCTCTTACTCTCATCATTTCGTTTTATGAAAGTTTAAGTGACGTCGTTAGGCTGCCGAATTTATAAGGGATTTTTTCACCCTTCTAATTTTCAAGTTCTATTTTCATGTCAAATCATTAAAGTTCCTTTTTTATGTTTTGGTATGATCCTTATACCTATAATACTGATATTTTATGATCATATTATTAGAGACCCTATTTTATCTCGTCAATTCATTTTTTTTGAAGTTTAAGTGACGCCGTTAGACTGCCGAATTTTCATAAGAGAAATCTTATTTTTGTCTCACTTTCATGTTTTTCATTTCATATGGTATATCTTTAAAATTTCATTACCATGTTATTAAATCCATTATATTCTTCACCCCTACTGTTTTATGGATCATTTATGAGTGGGTGACCCATGTCCCCTCTCTTTTCAATGTTTTCTAAAACCTTGTAACATAGCCGTTATGCTGTAGAATTTTCGTCTCAAAATGTGTCTCTCTCTTTTTCTCAAAATTATTTTATGTTTTTAAGTGAATACTCAAAGCTCTTATTTCTACAGGGGTATTAAAATATATATCAAAATTTTCTATTTTAAATTCTGGGATTTATATACAAGAAACCCACTTTCCCTTTCCGTGGGTTTAAAGTGACATAAAGATCATGTCTTTAAAGCAGTTTTTAAAACGTTATCATTATGAAATGAAACCCATTTCTTTTATACTATATGGGTTTTTTATGAAATGATTGATAATGATATATGTGTATCACATGATAATAAAGAAATATCAATGGTGGGCCCATATAGGGCTCCAATGCATTCGGTAAAGACTTAATCTCTAGAGACTACTTTTTAGACTGATACCTTGGTGAATAACCTTGGTAATTTTTAATGACACCATGGGGATGGACCTTGGTGAAACAAAATTATTTTCAATATAGAATGTTGCAGCCACATCTTCAAGTTATGAAAAATTTTATTTTTATTATGATATATCTCATGCTTTCTTTCTCATTCCTTAATGTTATTTTCAGGACCTTATTGAAGTATCTCAAGTTCACATGTAAATGTTTCTCCTGTTTCCCTTACTGGGCCTTCTGCTCACCCTTTCTTTTGATGTATGTCCCCATGTTATGAGATGCAGTAATGAACCTAGGATTAACTTAAGGAGAATCCTTTCAAGTGTTTAAGAAGAATGTTTTATGTTTCTTTCATGTTTTATGTTCCTTGTTTCCAAGACACTAAACCTTAAAGATCCTCAGTTCCGTGTAATGAAATGAAAGTTTATGTTATAAAAAGACGGGATGATATATTGATCATCTTACCAAGTTAGAACATTTTCTTTATATAAGTGGAGATTTAATACATAAACATTTATCAAGACTATATATTATTTAATTTTTAAGACTTCATGGAGTACCCCTATCAATTGTTTCTGATCGTGATCCCCATTTTACATCATGATTCTATCAAAGTCTTCAGAAGGCCCTAGAAACTGAACTTTGATTGATCACAGCCTACCACCCTCAAAATGATGTAAAATTAGAATGGACTATTCAAACCTTAGAAGACATGTTGAGATTTTTCTCACTTGACATTCAAGGTATGTGGGATCAATATTTACCTCTGGTATAATTTTACTATAACAATCGCTTCTATTCAGGTATTCAGATGGAACCATATGAAGCATTATATAGAAAGGGATTTTACACACCAAGCTTTTGGGATGATGTTAGTGATAGAAAACTCATAGGCCCAGAACCTGTTGAGGATGCAATGAAAATGGTGAATATTATCCAAACCCACATCAAAGCAGCTCAACGTAGGCCAAAGAGCTATACTGATAACTGAAGGAAGGACTTGGAATTTCAAGTAAGAGATCATGTTTTCTTGAAGTTATCTCCATGGATGGGAGTTATAGTATTCATTAATAAGGGTAAATTAAGTCCCAGGTACATCATAACTTTCGAAATTTTTGAATGAATTGGTGTTGTAGCATACTGTTTCGAAATGCCTCCACGTCTCTCCAAATTTCATGATGTTTTCCACATGTCACTGTTCAGAAAATACATGCCTGACCCAATTCATATAATCACATATGAAGAAATAGAATTAGAACCCGATCTGCATTATTGTGAAGATCCCGTCAATATTCATGATACTAGAGAACAAGTTTTGAGAAACTGGATGACTCGTCTGGTAAAAGTTCTATGGAGAAACCATAAGATAGAAGAGGCAATATGGAAAACCGAGGAACATATGATGAATAACAACTCGAATATTTTAATGTATTAGTATTCTAGAAATTTAGAGGAAGAAATTATTTGAGGGAGGGAATAATTTAACACCCCAAGCTTCCACGATATGTTTCTCTTTGAAAAATTTAATAGCTTGCGATGTACGCAACTTCAAGTTCCAGCACACCACGACCAATCAAACTAGCTATTATAAATAGTAATACCCACTTTTTGAAATTTTATAAATTTTATTTTTTCCGAACGGACTTCATTTTTGGATTTGGAATATCAAAATTAGCTTAGGGTGAATTTTTTGTATTTTTCTGAAAACATTCAATTTTTGATGAATAGTGAAAAACCATGCATTATTGTATAAAACCAACATTTTATTTAAATAATTAGTTATTTTATTTAAAATTATTGCATGTAAAAATAGATACATAATACCTAAATATGCTCAATTTAATTTATTGGAGTCATATTATAATAATATTATATATATATATATATATAATTTTATTGAACTTTTAAGGCCTTTTACCCACTATCTAGGCACATTTGAAAATTTTCATAAAACGTAATGGTACCATTTCTGTGAATTGAATTTCAAAAATAAGATAGACCTGGTTAAAATCGGAAGGTAAAATGTGGTTCAAAAGGATGAAAATAATTTTGGTGAATAGTAACTTTTGAATTTTATTTACCACGGTTAAAATTAAATAGGGTAATTAAATGAAAAAAATGATATTATTATTACCCTAAAAATGTCCTAATTATGTTAGATAAGTGTCTTTTGACCAAAATAATCCTTATGAATAAAATATTATCCTTTTGGTCCACTTGTATTAGATTAGGACATTTATTATTAATTTAATTAAAGAAGAGTTAAAAAGTGCTAAATTCAATGTTTAATAACTAAACCATTTTTAATATAAGGATATACGTAAGATAAATTAGACTATAAATATTCATTCAAAATATAAAAATATTTCCTATATAATGGTATTTTTTCATAATTTTTAGACATTAAATAATTAAATTTATTTATGACTCAATGATGATCCAGTAATTACCTTGTTATTAAATGATTAAAATAATTGATATTATATATATTAATATAATTTTAAATTGAAAATTTTGATGTATTCCACGAATTTTATAGGTTAATATGACATGTAAGGGTTGGTTAAATAATTTTTTTTGAAGTGTTAATATTTTTATGACTTTCACAAAAACCAAATACTGAATAGTGTCAAAATTGACCTAAATGAGTTTTTAAAACAAATACTATATTATTAATTGATATAATATTCCTAAAAATATTATGTTCTTCCAAATGACTTAGATAATGTTAGATATATCAATAATGAACCGCATGGGGTTCTCTTGGAATTTTATTGTATGTTTATCAACCATTTATTATAATAACACAATAATACATGGTAAAAGTTAAACAAGTTAACCAAGAGTTAAATCTCAAATATAAGGTTAATATGGTGACCAAAACCTATCTAAAACCTTTTGGATGAGAGTTTTTAGATCCAGCCTCACCATATCCTCGAAATAAATCCCTTTGGAGCCATTATAAACCAAATATGATTGTATAATAAAATAATATTTCATGATTTTCCATAATTGACCCTTTAACCCCCTGATATATTATGATAAGTATATTTTTTTATGTCTTATGTTACACGCAACATCAAAGGAATATTTCACTGCACACAACACTAGCTTGGATTGTGTGACGAGAAATCGTGACCTTCCTTGATAGCGTGTGTAGTACGCAATACTAGGTTTCACGAAACAACGATATCTTGTTATAATATTATTATGGACTATTCATTATGAATAGTATTAACTATATTTTGAATTTTATAACATTATTATTCATCCAACATATTTTCTAGAACATGGTATGGGAACAAAATAAATATTTTGTGTAAAATAAGTATTTTTCAAAAAATGCAGTTTTGCCGCCATTTGATGGCGTACCCATTTTAAATATAGTTTTTGATATGTTTATATGTTTAATTTTACAAAATAAAATTCTTCCTTGGAATCAAGATATAAAAATTTAATTTGGATAAATTTTTCATATTATTCTGATAACTTTCATATTTTAATGAAAAGTAAAAACACGCTATATTTTAACTAAAAATAACTTTTTTCATCACAATAATTTATATGGATATATTATCTTTTTAATTGGTTTTAAAGTGTAATTAGAATATATTTTTACCATTTAATCCAATTTTTGGTCATTGGAATTTATTTTCACTTTGAAATTGAAAAATAAACAAGTGTCGATCTTTTGATAGTTATTGTTTCTTAAAAACACGCTATTTGTTTTGATAATGATAATTACTTTTAAAAATAATAAATTCCACTTCTATGTTTTGAATTTGGAAAAATGGACATCATTTTTGAATTTAGAATATCAAATATAGATTAGGCTGAATTTTTGGTATTTTTCTGAAAAACTTCAATTTATGATGAATAGTGAAACCACATAGTGGTAGTTAAAAAACTAACTCTTTCATTTAAAGGAAATTTTACCACTTCTATGAATTTAATTTGAAAAATCCGACATACATGGTTGTTGTCAAGAAGTAAAATGTGATTCAATAATATGAAAATAATTTTTGGTGAATAGTAATTTTTGACTTTTATTTACTCCAGTTAAAGGTAAATAGGGTAATTCAAGGTTAAAAGAATATTATAATAATTCAAAATTACTTTAACACTTGTCCAAACCTTATTGAATGAGTAGTGGCCGACCATGGGCATCCTTGGGTCTATTTTGGGACCCCATTGAGCCACTTGGTAGTGATAATGACAATTTGGATTAACTAATTTAATGTAATGATAAAATTGACATTAACAAAAGTCTTTTAGTATTTAATTTTTTTAAGGAGTTATATAAATTATCCTTTCTACTATAAATATATATTGAAAATCTAAAAATATTTCCTACATGGTGGTTTGTTTTTTAAATTTTTAGACATAAAATAAATTAAATTATTTATGACACAATAATGACACAGTATTTACCTCATTAGTAAATAATTTAAATAAATAAGATTATAATGATAAAAATATTATCCAAAACATGTCCAATTATGATTGGATGATTTTATTTCTACCACGAGTCATCTTATCTTCAGTTTTAATGAATTTTGGACCTTTTTAAATTGAATATTTGTTTATAATAAAATAATATTTTCACACTTTCCAAAGGTGCCCCTCTCCTCCCTTATAAAAGGGCACCTCCTCCCTCTCCTCTTTACACAACTTTGAGCCTCAAGCTCGGCCAACCCCAGCCCATTACTCTTCTCAACACCCCTAGTTATATTCTAGAGGTCCAGGTCTTCTTCAAAGACCAACATTAGTGCCCTAAGAGGAGGTTTCAAAGAGGCATGTCGAAAAAGAGGTAATATCTGTTACTGATTCTTTCAAATTTATTTCTTCTTCTACTTCCTCTTAATTATTTGTTTCATTATGAAGTAATAAAATCAGTATCAATCATAAACTAATATGTTATTATAAATGTGAAACAACCCTATTTCACCTTCTATCCATCCTACAGAAAATGAAATCATTGCGCATGCGTACGTACGGAATACCATCTCCACGTCGTGGTGTAATCTGTTTTCCACCACCACCATACTTGGATGGTTATAATGGTGTAAATAATAAATATATATTATTATTGTAAATTGGTATTGATTCTGAAATAGTATACATACACTTCAATACAATTCCATGATCTTGGGAATGATATCATCGCTCGTGCGTATGTATGGCCTACCGTCTCCACGATGTGATGTGACTCGTTCCACATGATCTTCATTGAATAATGATTATATAAATGAATTGAATTAATAAATATGATATATATTTACACTAATAACATTTTTTAAAATAGGAATCTATATCCTAAAAATAATAATAAGAATTTATTCGACAAAACATGCATAAGAACATAAAGCAATGAACACCCGAATAACAAGTAGCAATGAAATATTACTAATAAGAAGATAATAATATGACCATATATGATATCATAACAATAAATATGATTCTGTAATAAGTAAATGATATTATTTTAATCACTATATAGGAGGTTCAGATACGTACTGAGCAAATCAGACCTAAGGTAAGGGAAAATCTCGTAATCTCATGTTTATCTGAGATTGTTTATACTTCAGAATTTAATGGGGAATATTTATCATACACACCAATGTTTAATCAATATGTAATATTATTTCTATCCTCCTACAATTTTTTAAATCCAATTTTACCCTTTGGTGAGTAAAATATATGAAATGAATCTTTTGTCGTTTTTATTACGTGGTACTTTTAGACTTTTCCAGCCAAAGTATGAGAAGAATCTTTTTTTCACTTATATGGCATGAATGGATTTTTATTATTTCCATAGAACATTATTTCCATGAAGCTTCCTTTACAAATTTTCTAGATTATTTTTAATTAATTCCTTTTGGGTTAAAATGTTATAAATGTTAAGAAAGGAAAAATGTTTTGGAAGTTTAAATGATATTTTCCTCAAGAATGGAGTTCAAGTGTTTTATCAAAATTATTTTCCATATAAGATAATACAGGGTTCTGTTTCTATCCATATTTTTTTACATTGATTTGATTATGTTGTGATGGAATTATTTTTATGAAGTCCTTTATCTTATATGAATTGTTTTATGATGTCACGATGTGTAAGAATCCCATTTTTATTACATGGGTTATGCTATGATGTATGATTTATGATTTTGTGGCACACATAAGAATGGTTTCATTATGAGATGGGTGGGACCTATATCTCGCTCCAATGTATTGGTTAATGATTTATATCTCATGAGATAGACATGGCTGGAACAACAAGGTAATCTGGTTCAATGATACATGAATGGAACGAGGAGTGAACTCAGTTCAGTAATGGACTTTGTCCGCTATGATGTTCTTGGAAATGAGACTTGACTAATATGAAATGATTTTATATGATTATGTGTGTATGCCACAAAGTTTCATGTTTTAAGTTATGATTATTGGGATTTCATTTCACTACTATGATTTATCCCATGTTATGATATTATGATCTCTTTTGTAAGTTAATTTTTTGAAAATGTTATGTTCTTAGGAATATGATATGATTGATATTTCTTATGTTTACCCTTACTGAGAATTTGAGTCACCATTTTGTATGTTTTCTTTTCCCCAGGTCAGGAAGAAGGCTATTAAGTAGGATATTCCACAATAGACTCTAGATATGATGAAATATACAAGAGACAATGCAGATGATTTTGGAACCAATTGTTTATGTTTCCCAGTTTCTAAAGACACTATACCTATACGGTCCTATCCTGGTTTTGTTATATGTTGAAATAAGTATGCTTCAATTCTGAAGTAACAGCCATGTATGTAAATTATGGGTTGTTATAGTTGGTATCAGAGGAAATGTATAGTCAACCTTTGAAAACTAGGATGTGAAAGCCTTAGTAGGAACTCTAAAGATATGTCTAAACACAGAACACAATATTAGTGTTTTATAAATGGCCATGATCAACCTATGAAAATACCGAAAGTGTGAAATTTCATTCTTGATTATGTGGTTTTCCCATTATGATTAGTGTTTCTCACACTATGATTCTTGGTTTTAGTCAATGGCTGGAACCCAAAGGAACTATGTTAATGATGAATGCGACGGGCAATGCAATGATTTTACCCCTGAGAAACCGAAGATTTTGGGAGCTGGAATGAAAAATCTTGTAGCCATGATCACACAACTTTCTCAAGCTATGAATCATGTTGGACATCCAAACGAGCAAAGGAAGGAGAAAAATTCTGTTGAATCCTTCATGAGGCAGCGTCCACCTTCATTCATAGGGTCTTCTGATCCATTAGTGGCTGATTAATGAATTAGTGCCACTGAAAAGATATTTTCAGTTCTACAATGTTCTGAACATGATAAAGTCATCTTATTAGTATATTGTTCGGAAGTTGAAGCTGATCAATGGTGTAATCTTATTAAGAATACAAGGCAAAGGGATGAAATTGAGTACATGGAATGAGATGAGTTCAGGAACTTATTTTTCAATAAGTACTTCCCTCGTATTCTTCGAACAAAGATGGAGAAGGAGTTTCTTGAACTGAATCAAATGGATGATGAATCGGTTGGTACCTGTGAATCAAATTTTAAAAGACTTTTAATGTACGCTTCTAGAATTATTATCCAACCTGAGAGTAAGATCGATTGATTCTTTAGTGGCTTAAAACAAAGTCTTCTAAGGGCATTATCCATAAGGGACTTCAATAGCTACGGGGAAATTTTTCGATGTGATCTCAAGGTTGAGATGGAGATTGGAGTACGACATTAGTCATATGGGTTTTATTATAGAGGAAAATGGAATTCAAAGGGAAATCTAAAGACCACAATGATAAGAAGATGAGATTTCCCTTATGCTAAAACTGTTGAACGAAACATGGAAGGAATTGTATTAAAGGGACAAGTAAATGTTTTAATTGTGGAAAATAAGGTCATCTGGAAATTGAATGTCAAAATAATGGGAAGAAGATGTCTAATGATGCGAACAATGAAAGGGATACACAGAATTCACCTCCTACACTTCAATGTTTCATGTTCAAGGAAATGGGGAATTATTCCAATCAATTCCCTAATCCAAGGGTTGTTGATGATGATCGACGTCAACAAACTATTAAGGCCAAAGACAAAGGAAAGTCACATGAAATTTCTATCGGTGTTGTGGAGTATGATAACGAATTGGTGAAAGTTACACTTACCATCCACTCTAAAGTAGAAAATGTTTTATTTGATTCTGGATCCACCCACTCTTTTATTTCTGAAGAATTTTCTAAGGGTATCATCGTACTACCTCAACAATTAGATGTTGAGTTAGCTTTGACAACTCCTAATGGCACAATGGTTGCATCAAATGTTTATAATTCTTCTCCAATTGAAGTTTGTGGGAAAGTTCTTCTTGAAAATCTTGTTATCCTTCCTATAGTGGAATTAGATGTGATTCTTAGCATGGATTGGATTTCTTTATACAGAGCTTATATCAATTTCCAAAGAGGGGAAATCACATTTAATATTCCCGATCAATCTATTATCATCAATCGATGCAAGGATGAACATAACCTTATAGTGGAAATTTCTTCCATCTTATGGGTCTTGATTTCAATAAATGAAGGTTTTTTATCTCAAATGTTTGATAAAAACTGACGATTAAGAATATGCCCATTTTACGGGATTTTGATGATTTCTTTCCGGAGGAATTTCCAGGTCTTCCACCAAATCGGGAAGTTGAGTTTTTAATAGAACTCATACCGAGTGCTATTCCCATTTCAAATAAATCATATAGAATGGCCCTAATTGAGTTTCAGTAATTAAAGAAGCAACTCCAAGAGAATCTTGATAAGGGATTCATACGCCCTAGTGCATCACCTTGGGGAGAACATGTTCTGTTTGTTTGGAAGAAATATGGCTCAATGAGAATTTTCATTGATTATCGAGAACTTAACAAGATCACTATCAAGAACAAATATCCTCTCCCGTGCATTGATTACTTATTTGACAAACTACACAGAGTTCAATACTTTTACAAGATTGATCTTCATTCAGGGTATCATCAATTAAGGGTCAAAAAGGGAGATATACCAAAGACAGATTTCCATACAAGGTATGCACACTATAAATTTATAGTGATGCCATTTGGTATTACTAATTCCCCTGCTATCCTCATAGATCTAATGAATAGATTCTTTAGAAACTATCTAGATCAGTTTGTGGTAGTCTTTATAGACGATATTCTTGTCTATTCAAAGAGAAAGGAAGAATGTGAAGATCACTTGAGAAATTTATTAAAGACCCTAAGAAATGAGAATATTTATGCCAAATTTTCCAAGTGTAAATTTTGGCTTCAAAAAGATTCATTTTTTGGTCACAAAATCTCAATAGATGGGATATATGTTGATTTAGAAAAAACAGAGTTTATCGAAATATGGTCGAGACTAACAACAGTAACTGAGATCTAAATTTTTATTGGTCTGGCTGGATATTATTGACGTTTTGTGAAATATTTTTCAAGGTTATCTAATCCACTCACTAGGTTGACTCGAAAAGGTTTTAAGTTCGTTTGGACGGAAGAGTGTGAAGATAATTTCAAAGAGTTAAAATGAAGGTTATCCAGTGCACATGTGGTCACACTTCCATGATGTAGAGAAAGGTTTGTGATCTACAGTGATGCATCCGAGAAGGGACTAGGGTGTGTTCTCATGAAAAATGATATGGTGATAGCGTATGCCTCATGACAGTTGAAAATCCATGAGAAAAATTACCCAACTCATGATTTAGAGTTATCTGCGGTAATCATTCCATTAAAAATATGGAGGCATTATATTTAAGGTGAATGGTGTGATATTTATACTTATCATAAATGTTTAAAGTATATTTTCATATAAAAAGATCTGAATATGCACCAAATAAGATGGTTGGATTTGATTAAGTACTATGACTGCTCAATTCATTATCACCCTGGAAAAGCAAACAAGGTGGAAGATGTATTAAGCTGACAAGACCATGCTAGATTATCCATGAAGAGGATCACAAAAGATCCAATATTTATGTTTTTACAAAGTATGGATCTTGGAATTATAATGGAAGGGGAAAAATATTATCTTTCTCAAATGAATGTTCAACCATCTATACATGTAATGATTAAAGAGGCACAAAAAGAAGATGTAGAGTTACAAAAGAAGGTGAGAAATGTTCCTGAATTCAACCTTGATTGGCATTAGATAATAAGGTTCAGAAATCGGGTTTGTGTTCCTCCCATACCAGAATTAAGGAAGGAGCTACTTGATGAGGCTCATAGTTCTTCATTATCTATTTATCTTTGAAGCACGAATATGTATAGGGACCTGAAAGAGTACTTCTACTGGGATGACAGGAAAAGAGATTTTTCTGAATATGTCTCTCAATGCTTGGTTTGTCAGCAAGTTAAATCTGAGAGACAAGATTTCTAAGGGGATGTTACAACCATTACCCATACTGGAATGGAAATGGGAAAACATCAGTATAGACTTTTTCACTGGACTTCCTAAAACATCCAAAGGCAATAATGCTATCTGGGTTATAGTTGATCATCTTATAAAGTCGGTACACTTCATTGCTATTAGAGAATATTTCTCTCGGGATCTACTTGCCAGGATATATGTGAAGAAAGTGGTAATATCTCATGGAGTACCACTTTCCATTATATCTGATCAGGATATGAGTTTTACCTCAATGTTTTTGAGAAGTCTTTAGCACACTTTAGATACAGAGTTGAGTTTCAGCACTACTTATTATCCTCAGACAGACGGTCAGTCTGAGAGAATAAGTCAAACTCTAAAAGATATGTTAAGAGCTTGCTCTGTGGATTTCAAAGGTTGTTGGGATCAACAACTAACTTTGGTGGAATTTTGTTATAATAATAGCTTTCACTCCAGTATTCAGATGGATCCTTATGAAGCTCTCTATGGAAAGAAAGGCATGACTCCAACTTGCTGGGATGAAATTGGGGAAATAAAGCTATTAGGACCTGATCTTGTTGATGAGATGGCAGAGAAGGTCAGATCTAGTCAAAAACACATAAGAGCAGCTCAGAGTTGACAAAAAAGTTATGCTGACGATAGAATAAAATTCTTAGAGTTTGAAGTGGGTGATAAAGTGTTCTTACGAATATCTCCTTGGAAGAGAGTAGTGAGATTTGGAAAGAAGGGAAAGTTGAGCCCTAGGTGTATCGGTCTTTTCGAAATACTGGATCATGTTGGGAAGGTAGCTTACCGATTGGATCTTCCACCAAATCTCTCTCATGTTCACGATGTGTTCCATGTATCTCTCTTGAGAAAGTACATAACTGATCCTTCACATGTACTAAGCTCAGAAGTTTTACCGCTAGAGAAAGATCTTTCTTATGAAGAACAGCCGATAGAGATTCTGGATCGTAGTGAAAAAGATCTACGGAAAAATACCAATCAATTGGTGAAAGTTATATGGAGGAACCCCCAATTAGAAGAAGCTACATGGGAGCTTGAGGATATGATGAGGGAGAGGTATCCTCATCTGTTTGTTACGAAGTGACGGATTTCGAGGGTGAAATTCATTTTAAGGGGGGTAGAATGTAACACCCTGATATTTTATGAGAAGTATATTTTTTATGTCTTATGTTATATGAAACATCAATGGAATCTTTCACTACACACAACACTATCTTGGCTTGCGTTACATGCAATCATGACCTTCCTCGTTATCTTGTGTAGTACGTAATACCAGGTTTTACTAAACAACGATATATTGTTATAATATTATTATGGACTAGCCTTTATTAATAGTATTAACTAAATTTTTAATTTTATAACATTATTATTCATCTTACATATTTTCTAGAACATGGTATGAGAACAAAATATTTTTTTTAGGTAAAATAAGTATTTTTCAAAAAATGCAGTTTTGTCGTCTTTTGATGGTGCACCCATTTTAAATCTAGTTTTTGACATGTTTATAAGTTCAATTTTAAAAAATAAAATTATTCCTTGAAATCAGGATATAAAAACTTAATTTGGATAAATTTCTCATATTATTCTGATAACTTTCATATTTTAATGAATAGTAAAAACATGATATATTTTAATTAAAAACAACTTTTTTCAACGAAATAATTTATATGGTTAGATTATCCTTTTAATTGGTTTTAAATTGTAATTATAATATATTTTTACAATTTAATCCAATGTTGGTCATTTGAATTAATTTCACTTTGAAATTGGACATAAAACATTGTCGATTTTTTGATAATTATTATTTCTTAAAAACACCCTATTTGCTTTGATAACGAGAATTACTTTTAAAATTAATTAATGATACTTCTATGTTTTGAATTTGGAAAAATAGAAATCATTTTTGAATTCAGAATATCAAATATAGCATAGGCTGAATTTTTTGTATTTTTATGAAAAACTTCAATTTTTGATGAATATTGAAACCACATAGTGGTAGTTAAAAAACAGATTGTTTCATTTAAATGAACTTTTACCACTTTTGTGAATTTAATTTCAAAAATACAACAAACATGGTTTTTATCAAGAAGTAAAATTTGGTTCAATAAGATGAAAATAGTTTTTGGTAAATAGTAACTTTTGACGTTTATTTACTACGGTTAAAGGTAAATAGGGTAATTCAATGTTAAAAGAATATTATAATAATTTAAAATTACCTTAACACTTGTCCTAACCTTATTGGATTAGTATTGGCCAACCATGGGCATCCTTGGGTCGATTTTGGGACCCCATTGAGCCACTTGGTAGTGATAATGACAATTTGGATTAATTAGTTTAATGTAAAGACAAAATTGACATTAACATATATATTATAGTAATTAATTTTTATAAGGAGTTATATAAATTATCATTTAGACTATAAATATTCATTAGAAAGATAAAAATATTTCCTACATGGTGGTGTTTTTTTTATAATTTTTATAAATCAAATAAATTAAATTATTTATGACACAATAATGATGCAGTATTTACCTCATTAGAAAATTATTTAAATAAATAAGATTATAATGATTACAATATTATCCAAAACATGTACAATTATGATTGGATGATTTTATTTAGACCATGAGTCGTATTATCTATATCTTTAATGATTTTTGGACCTTTTGAAACTGCAGATAAGTTTATAATAAAATAATATTTTCACACTTTCCAAAGGTTCCCCTCTCCTCCCTTATAAAAGAGAACCTCCTACCTCTCGTATTTACACAACATTGAGCCTTCAAGCTCAGAAAACCCCTGCCCATTACTCTTCTCAACACCCCTAGTAATATTATAGAGGTCCTGGTCTTCTTCAAATACCATCATTAGTGCTGTAAGAGGATGTTTCAAAGAGGCGTGTCGAAGAAGAGGTAATATTTGTTACCGATTCTTTCAAATTTATTTCTTCTTCTACGTCCTATTATTTAGTTGTTTAATTATTAAGTAATAACATCAGTATCACTCATATACTGATATGTTATTATAAATATGAAACAACCCTATTTCACCTTATATCCATCCTACGGAAAACAAAAATCATCGCACGTGCGTACGTACGAAATACCATCTCCACGTCGTGGTGTAATCTGTTTTCCACCACCACCATACTTGGATGGGTATAATGGTGTAAAGAATAACTATATAAAATTATTTTAAAGTGATATTTATTCTTAAATAGTATACATACACATCAATACAATTCCATGATTATGGGAACGATATCATCGCTCGTGCGTACGTACGGCCTACTGTCTCCACGATGTGATGTCACTTGTTCTACATGATCTTCATTGAATAATGATTATATAAATTAATTGAATGAATAGATATTATATATATTACACTAATACCATTCTGGAAATAAGGTATCTATAACCTAAAAAGAAGAATAAGAATTTATTCGACAAAACATGCATAAGAACATAAAGCAATGAACACTCGAATAACAAGTAGAAATGAAATATTACTAATAAGAAGATAAGAATATGACCATATATGATATAATAAAAATAAATATGATTCTGTAATAAGTAAATGACATTATATAAATCATTATACATGAGGTTTGGATACGTACGAAGCAAATCAGACCTAAGGTGAGGGATAATTCTCACAATCTCATTTTTATCCGAGATTGTTTATACTTCATAATTTACTAGGGAATATTTATCGTCCACATCCATGTTCCCTCAATATTTGATATTATTTCTATCCTCCTACAATTTTTTAAATCCAATTTTACCCTTTGGTGAGTAAAAGATATGAAATGAATCTTTTTTCATTTTTCGTATGAGGTACTTTTTGACTTTTCCGACCAAAGTATGAGAAGAATCTTTTTTTAACTTATACGGAATGAATGGATTTTTATTATTTACATATAAAATTATTTCCATGAAGCTTCCTTTAGAAATTTTCAAGTTTATTTTTAATTTACTTCTTTTAGTTTAGAATTTTATGACATTTTAATAAAGGAAAAAAAATTGAAGTAGAAAGGATATTTTCCTCAAGAATAGAGTTCGAGTGTTTTATCAAAATTATTTTATATCTAAGATAATATAGGGTTATGTTTCTATCCCTATTATTACATTGATTTTATTTTTTTGTGATGGAATTATTTTTATGATGTCCTTTATCTTATATTAATTGTTTTATGATGTCACGATGTTTAAGAATCCCATTTTTATTACATGGGTTTTGCTATGACGTATGATTTATGATTTTTCAGCACACATAATAATGGTTTAATTATGAGATGGGTGGTACCTATATCTCCCTCCAATGAATTGGGTAAAGATTTATATCTCATGAGATAGACATGGCTGGAACGACAAGTTAATCCGGTTCAGTGATATCGGACTGGAATGAGGAGTGAACTCTTTTCAATAATGGACCTTGTCCACTATGACGGTCTTGGAAAAGAGCCTTAAATAGTATGAAATGATTTTTAATGATTATTTGTGTATTCCACAAAGTTTCATGTTTTATGTTATGATTATTGGGATTTCATTTCACTAATCTGATTTATCCCATGTTATGATATTATGATCTCTTTTTTAGGTTATGATTTTCAAAATTTTATGTTCTTATGAATATGATATGATTGATATTTCTTATGTTTAAAATTACTGAGCATTTGAGATCACCCTTTTGTATGTTTTCTTTTCCCCAGGTTAGGAAGAAGGGTATTAAGTAGGATATGCCACAAGGGACTCTAGATATGATGAAATAAACGGGATACAATGTAGATGATTTATGAACCAGTTGTTTATGTTTCCCAGTTTCTAAAGACACTATACCTATATGGTCCTATCATGGATTTTTTATTTATTGTAATCAGTATTCTTCAATTCTGAATTAATAACCATGTATGTAAAGTATGGTTCGTTATAGACCCTCACCTCTCTTATAATATGGTACTTCCTCTTCTCTCAAAATCACACCTCCAAAGCGATTTGTCTTGGATAAACCCTAATAGAATATCCTCCCAACTAACCTTACTTTAACCTAGAGTCCTTACTTTGATCATAATACAAGATCTCTTTTGATCAAGTAAAAATTAAGCACCTGAAGAAGAGGTAATAATTTCTTCACCTCTTTCAATGTTCTTTTCTTCTCCCACATCCTATTTCTTTGTTGTTTCCATAAAAAAACAATAAATCTAGTACCTTATAATTAATTTATGTTATTTTAAATATGGTACAACCATAGTCATTATTCTATCTATCCTATGAATGACAAAGTCACCATACGTGCGTATGTACTACTTACCGTCCCCACGTCATAGTGTTGTTTGTTATTCAACACTTAATTATTTGGATTGATATTATAATGTGTATAATTGATGTAAATAATAAATATGACATGTTAATGATTCTTTATATATGATATACCATCCAATTACAAAAAATTTTACCATCAATAGAATGTTATTCTCGCTCGTTCGTACATATGGATAACCATCTCCATGAACGCAATGAGATTCATTCCCCATCATAATCATTAAAGAAAAATTTTCATTTTATTATTAAAAATAATTTTTAAGAACTTAATATCATTCTGTATATGAATCTAATAAATCCAATCCATAACAAACATAACTTATGAACAATAATATAATGTAAAACGAATCAGTTAACTCCCGAAATAATGATACTACTAAAATATTATTAACAAAGAAATATTTGAATATCATATATGATATCATATTTATGTATGTGGTTCTTGTAAAATTTAATGACAATGATTTAACTATTATAAAAATGTTTAATGTACCCTCAATTAAGGAATAGCACAAGGTAAGGGTTAATTTTACAATCTCTTTATTTATCTGAGGTTGTTTATACATAAATATCTACTCAGACTTCATTATCATCCACATCCATGTTTCTTAGAAATATATTTAAAAATATGTTTACTATTACCTATAATATGGGTTAAAGTAATTTATACCCTTTTTTTACTTTTTATAGAATGTTATGAAAGTAATCTTTCCTTCATTTTCCAAACAAGGTACTTTATGACCTTTTCGAAAAATTAAGGTAATAATGTTTTTTAACATGTACGGAGGATGAAGCTATTTTCTATTGTTATAACACATTCGAAGCTTCCCTTACAAGATTATAAGACTATTTTCAGAATAATGGTTTTATTTTTTAAATATGTGACTTTTAAATGATTTCAAA
This sequence comes from Viscum album, assembly GCA_963277665.1. Classification (NCBI taxonomy): domain Eukaryota; kingdom Viridiplantae; phylum Streptophyta; class Magnoliopsida; order Santalales; family Viscaceae; genus Viscum; species Viscum album. The sequence goes on along the minus strand of OY728153.1, from coordinate 1,462,163,383 downwards.
ATAGAAAGAGATATTTCTCTCAAATAGTTTTGATTTCATCTATGTCAATATCCTTTGATGGATTTTACAATTATTTGAAGTTGATTTATTATAATTCAATCTTATATATTTTATTGAAGGTTTTGTGATATGTTTGAGTATGGATGTGTTATTTTTATTCCATTCATGATTTATGGTTAAAGTATTATCATTTTGTATGCTTTTTTTAATATGAATGTTTATGGAATGTTTCAATATTTTTATATGAGGAATCCATTGGACTTAGTAAGTGATGGGTGGATCCCACTATAGATCCTCGATGCATCAGTAGGTCTCATTAGACAAAATAGTGTCTTGACATAATGCATTGAAAAAATCTTATTTTTATTCTTGGAATGATTCCTTGACTATGTGGTTATGATGTTCGGCATTATGCATTCCATCATTATGAAATTAGCTATTGATATTACATGTGATTATTCGACTAGTAGATTATCCATGTGAATAAATAAATGGATATATTTAATTTATCTTTTCCATATAATTATGAAATATATGTCTAAAAGACTTGTTTTTTAGTCTTATACATTGCCTAAAATTTTTATTCTTATTTATGATGGTTTCCACTATATTTTTATCCTTATTGTGCATATGTGATCACCCCTTTCTATGTTTTATTTTTCCTAGGATGCGAAGAAGTATGTTATGATTATCCTATAGGAATAGGATAAGGGATATGTGTAAGAACCTGGGATTTCAGAACGGGTCAAAATCCTGACCCTGTTTAAATTTTTGACTTGTTTCCGAGGAAACTGAATTAAATGGGAAGTTTCTGGAATTTTCCAGACTACACGCCGTGTACTTTAAGTGCACGCCGTGTATGTCTAGGAGAGTGGATGACCGTGTACTCTCCGAGTACATGTCGTGCGGGTGACCATGTACTAGTTCTTACTACACGGCGTGTAGTTTTGAACACACTGTGTAGACCCCCAACCGTGTGAATCCATACATGGTGTGTAGGCCGTTGGACGGGTAAGAACCAGGGACACGCCGTGTTCCCTTTGGACATGTCGTGTAGTCCAGTCATGTATGAGGGATATAAATGGCGTGTGGGTATGTCGGCGAGGAAGAGAAGAGGAACTCAGTACACACCATGTACCAAGAGGTACACGTCGTGTACTCATGTCGGCAGGTTCAGAATGTAAGTCGGAGGAATCAGCCATCATTTGAACAGTTAAATGAAATATTCACAGCGTGTAGTCCTAATGTGCATGGCGTGTACTTTCCTTTTTTCGCTTAAAATAGGAAGCAGCCTCATATTGAGGCAGAACCTCAATTTTTGGCTGGGTTTAGCAAACCAAGTCGGCCGGATCTTCATTTGCTTCCCGGTTCTTCGTCTGAACTCCGATCTGATCTCGGTTGGATGTGTTGGAACCCCCTCGGCAAGACCTCGATTCCTCTTTGGTCGTTTTGTCTGATTTTTGTTCTAGAATGAGTTATATCCCTTTTAGTGGTTTTGAATATTTTGTAGATTTACCACGTTTTAGACCGAATTGGTGGGTGTTACCGGAGGATTAGCATCGTGCGAGTCTCAGGTATGTGGTGCATACCATATTTTGTGTTTTCGTGGTTGTTTGGGTGACGCGGCTTCGGCGCGTTTTCGGGCATTTTTGAGCGGGACCCGTTTTATCTGCTTTTTCATACTGAATTGTTTATGGGACCTCTGGGATGCCTTTGGGTATGCCCGGTTACCGGTTTGCGTGAGCAGGGCCGGGTGAGGGGTCGTGGCTCATCGGGGCATTTTGGCCGGGGAACGCCAAAATGGTTTTAATCGCAATAATATAATGTTAAACTATTAGTTTAAATTATTTAAGCCTGTTATAATTATTGGAGGCATTTAAGACCTCAGTGCTGTTATGGGACAACACCTGGTATAGTTCAATTCAACTGTTTAGTTTGTTTTTCTAGTTTATGTTTTTTTATTTAAACTGTTATATATGAAATTGCTGAATTTCATCTGCTGGACCCTGTTGGGTTGTGTTGGGCTTGGCCCGGTTACGCTTGAGTGATGCTGATCAAAGGTTGGGGCTTTGCCCGAGTTACTTTGGGTGGTTTTGACCACAGGATTAGGCGTCATGGATGTCGGATTGAGGCAGTGTGACTGTCAGATTGGGCATGGCCCAGGTTACTTGGACGGAGAGACCATCGGACTTGAGTGACATGGTCGCAGGGACATGAGGTGTCAGATGTTTTGGTGGCTTAAGACTATTTTGGGTGATTACCGCTCACCGGGACTTGAGTAGTGTGCACACAGAGATACTCGGTGATGAGGTGGTTTTGACCACTCGTGTGGGTATAGGCCCCCGTAGTTGCGGTTAGGTATTTTTGTTTGGGGGTGTTTATCGTAGAAAGACACGTGGGAGGTGAGGAGCCTTCGGGAAATGGGCGTGCCTTTGGGACGTCGGTACTTGAGACACGAGGTGTCAGGAGGCACTTGGTGTCGGGTTACTATTTGTGGGCGTGCCTTCGGTATGTCGGTACATGGGGCATGAGGTGTTAGGAGGCACTTGGTGCTATGTTACTATTTAGGGTGTTCCTTCGGGATGTCGGTACTTGAGACATGAGGTGTCAGGTGGCACACGGTGCCGGGTTACACGACAGAGATTCCAGCGTTGGCCGAAGCAGGTGACACTCCATGGTGGCTATTGAGCACCAGTGGAGTTTGTATTTATTTTGCATTGTACTGATTACTGCTTTCCTGGTAAATGCATGACTGCTTACACATATATATTTGGTATGCATCATTGGGTGGTATCCTACTGAGATTTTTCCCACACCCTGCACGGGCCCTTCAAGACGCGTGCAGACATCATGGATTTACGTGCAGGAAAGGGGCCAGCTTCCGGAGCTGGGTTACGTTAGTTGTTGCATGGAGATGGTATGGACCTTGAGGTCATGCCTAGCTGGGTTTACCTTGCTTTATTTATTTTCTATATTGGAATGATTGTTGTAGCTACAGTTGGTTAGCCATTGCCGCCCTTTTTATATTCAGTTGTGTATGACCTGCTTTGGATGCAAGTTTTACTGTTAGTAGTAGTTACATGTTATTATCATGCTGTTGTTTTTACTTTCCATTGAAGTTTTTTCTATGTTGCTTTCACTGTTTATTGATATTGGATATGCTTCCGCTATGCGGGTCTGGTTCGAGTCTACTGAGTTTTTCGTTCTACTGCACCTTTACTGTTATACTCAGACCAGAAACCTTACTATGATCCTCCGAGAGGGTATAGCCTCCCCACTATACCTATTCAGACCCTCTCTTCTAGTCGACAGCCTTTGGAATTTAGGGGAGGTGCACCTAAGGTAGTGACACCCAACCCGGTCGACACTGTTCGGGTGGCTGGCCGGGTACGAGATGTTACAAAGTGGTACCAGAGGAGTTCTTGACAAGGATTTAGTAGCTGTGTTTTTCTATCTACTAATGAGATTGAGACTTCTCTTTTTTATTTCTGCTGGTTTTACTATTTGGGATATGGTAGACTGGAGATATGTTGTGGTTACTGGGATGGTTTTTTTATCTTGTGCTTGAGTGCCTGCAGCCACAGGTACGAGGGATGGACCTAATTGATGTGGGTGGGAATTTCTGTTTTCATTTGTTCAGATTACAGTTTATATGATTTCCACCTTGGTGGCTCACTTGGTGTGTGATGTTCTTGATTGTGATATGTGACCCTTGACCAGGTGTGGTAAGGGAGAATTGGACCTTGGCCCGGTATGGCAAGGCTTGTTGCTTGGATTTTGATAGGCACATTTTTAGGGTATTTCAATTTCATAATTGCACGTATGCTTTGTGAAGTGATAATAACATGTGAATAAAATAAATCAATTGCCATGCTTTTTCTGCTTTGAAATGTAAAATAGTGAAATTCCTGATATAATTGCTTGTTGTTGCAATGTGTATGCCATGATTTATATTTTGTAGAATTTCATATTACAGGATTTTGGGTCTGTCTCTTATGAGAGTAGGCAGGTACTATGATTGAGGCAGTGTAACTGTCAGGATTGGGCGACTCGGTCGTCGGTTTGAGGAAACGTGAGTTGTCGGGACGGGCATGGCCCGAGGTACTATCGATACTTGGCTCTGTTGAGCAGGTAATGAGGCCATGAGGTCGGGATGCCGTGGGAATGGGTTGCGGTGAGGGGGAGTAAGGGTAGTTGTTATGAACTTCCTTTTACTACATTCCTTATCTGCGTAGAATATATTGTTATAAATATGTATGGGTTGTCTAACCATTGATGGTATTTAGCGGGTTACTCCTTCATGACTTGATGGAGCGTCAGGCATGAGAGGATACATTGTCGTAGGATCATGGTCATAATTCGGTACAGGCAGAGCACGAGCCGCAGGAATAGGCTCAGGGACAGGATCAGGTTCAGGATCCAGTGCAGGCAGGACAGTAGCTGGGTTTGGCATCATTCGGGCCGTGGCTCGATGAGAAGCTCCTGGAGATCCTAGTACGCATCTTGCAGGGGATGGACAGTGGTGTTCAGGGCGCAGAGCCTTTTATGGAATATCTGACGTGGGAGTTCCAGTCGCAGCACCCGCCTCTTTTTCAGGGTGAGGGTGGTCCGCAGGGGGATGAGAACTTGATAGAGAGTATGTAGATGATATTCGAGCATCTCGAGATTCCTCCAGGGTGGAGGGTCAAGCTGGTGATGTACATGTTGAGAGGACCGGTGAAGCATTGGTGGGACGTACAGGTTCAGGCTCGTAGACATGAGGGACTGGCATGGCAGGACTTCGAGGGTAGGTTCTTTGAGCACATCTACCCGGAGACACTGAGGGCAGAGAGAGCTCGGGAGTTCTTGAGTCTTCAGCAGGGGGGCATGTCTTTCATGGACTACACAACTACTTTCACAGAGTTGTCTCGCATTGCACCTGTTATGGTGAGCGATGATGCAGCTAGAGTGAGACGCTTCAAGGATGGCTTACGACACGCCATTCGGGACCAGGTGAACATTTTCAGGCTCGGTTCTTTCTCCGAGGCGGTGAATCAGGCGCTTATTGCTGATGGCAATGAGAGGGAGAAATCTCGCTTGGGCGGGATGACAGCTTCAGCTGATGGTTCGGATAGTAGGAAGCGGGGATGAGATGAGTTCCAGCAGGGCAGTCAGGCCAGGGATTCAGCTAGACCACCTCATGGGAGTTCTTCAGTGATTTTCTTCCAATGTGGACAGCAGAGACATGTTTGGACGCAATGCGACAGGCCTCCGAAAGAGTGTCAGGCTTGTGGACAGGACATGCATCTGGAGAGGTTTTGCAGGGAGCCTTCTCAGATAGCCGGCAGGCAGGGACCAGGATAGACTGCAGTGTCTGGAGTTGGTTCAAGTTCGGTACCCGGAGAGGGTAGTCGAGGTTCAGCTGTGCACGGAGGCCGTGACAGAGACAGTGAGACACAGCTCAGGGGTCAGTGGCCGGTGACTGGACCAACACCGCAGGGATTTCAGGCGGCAGGCAGTCGTGTTTCAGGCCAGGTGCACGACGTGGATCTGCCATAGGCTGAGTAGGCCGGTGAGTCGATGACAGTTAGAGGTACACCGCGGTGTGACCGTGATCTCCATGTTTTCCTTTTTGGCATGACCTGTAGAGGTATGTCTGTTTTGAGTGCACGAGGTGCACAAGATATTTGTGGACTGACTAGATGTTTGTCAGTGGGTTGGCACCGTATCGGGTGCATGATATATATATATATATATATATATATATATATATGTATGAGGTGTCGTGGGCATTGGGGCATCATGGATGCGGGTTACTTGAGGTGTCATGGGCATCGGGGCATCGTGGATGCAGGTTACTTGAGGTGTCGTGGGAATCGGGGCATCGTGGATGCGGGTTACTTGAGGTGCTAGGCACCAGGACCTCATTGAGGAAGACACTGCTATGGTGCAAGATACTTTGTGTGTCGGAAGCGACATAGGAGCACTAATGAGGTGCAGGGGTGGCGATTCGTCACAGGAGGTCTATGCGTCCCGAAAACAGGTTAGTAAACCCTGTTTGCTTTAAATTTTATTGGGTTGAGACCGGGTAAGGCAATTCCTAAGGTGGGGAGCCCCCTTGAGGAATTTGGCTGGAACCTTTGAGACCGGGGTAGTCCGGGTTGTTTAACTGGGGTGGGCATGTTCGGTGCCATCTCTTGGTTTGGTTTGGTAGCTCGGGGACGAGCTACGTTAAGGTGGGGAGTTTGTAAGAACCCGGGTTTTCAGAACAGGTCAAAATCCTGACCCTGTTTAAATTTTTGACTTGTTTTCAAGGAAACTGGATTAAATGGGATGTTTCTGGAATTTTCCAGACTACACTCCATGTACTTTAAGTGCATTCCATGTATGTCTAGGCGAGTGGTCGACCGTGTACTCACCAAGTACATGCCGTGCGGGTGACCGTGTAGTAGTTCTTACTACACGGCGTGTAGTTTTGAACACGCCTTGTAGACCCCCGACCGTGTGAAGCCATTCATGGCGTGTAGGATGTTGGCCAGGTAAGAACCAGGGACACGCCGTGTTCCCTTTGGACACGCCGGGTAGTCCAGCCATGTATGAGGGACATACATGGCATGTAGGTATATCAGCGAGGAAGAGAAGAGGAACCCAGTACACGCCGTGTACCCAGAGGTACACGCCGTGTACTCATGTCGGCAGGTTCGGAAAGTAAGTCGGTGGAATCAGCCGTCTTTTGAACAGTTAAATGAAATATACACGGCGTGTAGTCCTAAAGTACACGTCGTGTACTTTCTTTTTTTTGCTTAAAACGGGCAGTATCCTCGTATTGAGGCAGAACCTCAGAATTTTGGCCGGGTTTAGCGAACCATGTCGGCCGGATCTTCATTTACTTCCCGGTTCTTCGTCCGAACTCCGATCTGATCCCGGTTGGATGCGTTGGAACCCGCTCAGTAAGGCCTCAATTCCGCTTTGGCTGTTTTGTCTTATTTTTGTTCTAGAAAGAGTTATAGCCCTTTGAGCGGTTTTGAATCTTTTTTAGATTTACTGCATTTTAGACCGAATTGGTGGGTGTTTCCATAGGAGTAGCATCGTGCGAGTCTCAGGTAGGTGGTGCATACCTTATTTTGTGATTTCGTGGTTGTTTGGGTGACGCGGCTTCGGCGCGTTTTCGGGTATTTTTGAGCGGGACCCGTTTTATCTACTTTTTCATACTGAATTGTTTATGGGACCTCTGGGATGCCTTTGGGTATGCTCGTTTACCGGTTTGCATGAGCGGGGTCGGGTGAGGAGTCGTGGCTCATCGGGGCATTTTGGCCGGGGAATGCCAAAATGGTTTTAATCACAATATTATAATGTTAAACTGTTAGTTTAAATTATTTAAGCCTGTTATAATTATTGGAGGAATTTAAGACCTCATTGCTGGTATGGGACAACACCTGGTATAGTGTAATTCAACTGTTTAGTTTGTTTTGTTGGTTTATGTTTTTCTGTTTTAACATGTTATATATGCAATTGCTGAATTGCTTCTGCTGGACCCTTTTTGGGTTGTGTTGGGCTTGGCCCGGTTATGCTTGAGTGATGCAGATCACTGGTTCGGGCTTTTCCCGGGATACTTTGGGTGGTTTTGACCATGGGATTGGGCGTCATGGACGTCGGATTGAGGCAGTGTGATTGTCAGGTTGGGCATGGCCCGGGTTACTTGGATGGCGAGAACATCGGACTTGGGCGACATAGTCGCAGGGACACGAGGTGTCAGATGTTTTGGTGGCTTAGGACTATTTTGGGGATTACCACTCACCGGGACTTGGGTAGTGTGCACACAGAGATACTCCGTGATGATGTGGTTTTGACCACTCGTGTGTGTATAGGCCCCTGTAGTTGCGGTTAGGTTTTTTTGGTTGGGGGTGCTTGCCGTAGAAAGCCACGTGGGAGGTGACGAGCCTTCAAGAAGTGGGCGTGCCTTTGGGACGTCGGTACTTGAGACACAAGGTGTCAGGAGGAACTTGGTGTCGGGTTACTATTTGTGGGCGTGCCTTCGGGACATAGGTACTTGGGACACGAGGTGTCAAAAGGCACTTTGTGTCGGGTTACTATTTGGGGCGTGCCTTTGGGACGTCAGTACTTGAGACACGAGGTGTCAAGTGGCACACGGTGTCAGGTTACGCGATAGAGATTCCGGCATTGGACGAAGCTGGTGACACTCCATGGTGGTTGTTGAGCACCAGTGGAGTTTGTATTTATTTTTCATTGTACTGATTACTACATTCCGGGTAAATGCATGACTGCTTAAACACATATATTTGGTACGCACCGTTGGGTGGTATCCTACTGAGATTTGTCTCACACCCTGCACGGGCCCTTTGGGACGCGTGAAAACATCATGGATTTACGTGCAGGAAAGGGGCCAACTTCAGGAGCTGGGTTACATTAGTGTTGCATAGAGATGGTATGGACCTTGAGGTCATGCCTAGATGGTTTTACCTTGATTTATTTACTTTTCTGTATTGGCATGCTTGTTGTAGCTACTGTTGGTTAGCCATTGGCACCCTTTTTATATTCAGTTGTGTATGACCTTCTTTGGATGCATGTTTTACTGTCAGCAATAGTTACATGTTATTAGCATTCTGTTGTGTTTACATTCTGCTGCAGTTGTTTTCTATGTTGCTTCCACTATTTATTGATATTGGATATGCTTCCGCTTTGCAGGTCTGGTTCGAGTCTGTTGAGTCTTTCATTCCGCTTCATCTTTACTGTTATACTCGGACCAGTACCCTTACTATGATCCTCTGGGAGGGTATAGCCTCCACACTATATCTATTCAGACCCTAGCTTCTAGTCGACAGCCTTTGGCGTTCAGGGGAGGTGCGCCTAAGGTAGTGACATCCGACCCACTCGACACTGTTCGGGTGGCTGGCCGGGTCCGGGATGTTACAATATGAGTGTTTTAAAAGGGGATACAAAGTTGTTTTTTTTATTTCATGATGTAATGTAAAACTTTTATATGTATCTAGCACTTTCAATGATACTATACTAGTTGGTATTTCGAGACATTATCTCTTGTGATCATGCTAATGTTATGTAATAATGCACTGACTCTGGCTAACTAGGATCAGGGTGTTATATCATTCTCCTACATCTGGATACAACCAAGCCCAGTTCCTGATGTGTCATAGTACACCACGTAGTTGAATTCCTCCTCTGGAAACCTCATGATATGAGAACTCGTCAATCTCGGCCTCAAGTATTGAAAGCTATGTTGACATTCAACTGTAAAAACGAAGGGTTTCCCTTCATATTCAATGCAGTCCTAGGTACTTCCAGTCTAGATAAATCTGGTACAAACCTCTGATGGTACCCATACAACCCAAGGAAACTAAACACCTCAGTAATACTTTTGGGTGGATTCCAAGAACGCACCACCTCGATATTTTCTAGATCCACCATAACACCAGCCTCAGAGATGGCATGTCCGAGGAAGTGGACCATTCATATCTAAAACTCATACTTTTAGAGATTTCTATAAAGGTAGTGCTCTCTATGTGTGTCCATAACCATCCTCAGGTGTATCGTGTGCTCCTCCATGGATGTTGAATACACTAAGATGTCATCAATTAAGACCACTAAAAACTTGTCTATGTACGGCTGGAATATCATATTCATGAGTCCCATGAACACTTCTAGAGCGTTCATCACATCAAACAACATCACTAAGTACTCATAGTGGGTGTAGTGGCATCTAAAAGTCATCTTTAAGATGTCCTCTTCTCGTATAGAAAGCTGGTGAAAGCCTGATCTAAGGTCTATATTCAAGAACCATCTCACTCCCTTCATCTGATTTAAGAGTTTATCAATTCTCAATAGAGGATACTTGTTCATCATTGTCACTTGGTTCAAGCGCCGAAAGTACACACATAACCTCAATCTTCTATATTATTTCTTGGAAAATAACACTGGGGATTCCCATGTTTAACTGATGGGCCTTTCAAACCCCTCACTTTGTAAGTGCTCCAACTATACCCTCAGCTCCCAAAGATCTACGGGAGCCATCCGATATACATGTATAGATATAAGTTCCATTCTTAGGTATATATAAAAGCTAAACTCTACCACTTTGCGAGGAGGTAGTCCTGGAACATCCTCTCAGAAATCATCCTCGTACTCTTCCACTATTGTAGGGAACTAAAAACTCAAAACATCCACTTCTATATGGGTAAGGATGGCCACATGCAGCTACCCTCTTCTCCTGTCATTCAGCTCATTGAACCTGGTGTGGACCACATTAGGGTGGTGTTTGTAATATGTTAAAAATATATAATACCACCCCTTACTCTCCAAGACCCTCTGCCACTTCTTTCTCCCTCCAGATTAATATGTTCCTCTCAATATATATGCCCCTATGGGCCATCCACCATTTTACTGTTCACACGATGGGTTGGAAAATATCAATAAAGATGTCCCCTTCCATCTCCCAAAAATAATTACCTCATTCTAGGACAACTGGACTAAGCCTATTATCCTTGAGATGTCGATTCCCTATCTTGGGACCTCTTCTTAGAATGTCTCACACATCCAAGTCTATGAGACTGACATCGGCTTCCTACTTTTCCATTGCCGACATTCACGGGCTATATCCACTCAGCCAAAGTACTTAAAACCACAAAGGTTCCCTCTAGAATCCAACTATAAGTGGTAATTCATAGAGTAATAGTTCTGACTTAGATGTCCCTAAATGCATCTCTCTCCGCGGTTTGATACCTGAATCATCGGTCATATCATATTAATCGAGTACCTAGAATGGTTGGTACAGCTCGATGAATACACTGTTATCAACATGTCATCATACTGAAGTTGTAGATGCTCTGGGGTACACATATTCCTCAGCTTTATGGAAATATTCCCTTCTCTCATAAAGGTTCTCAAGATCTGTCCACAGAAAATTCAACTCATCTTAAGATCGGGTAATCTAAACCTCACCATCGCCCTACTGATCCATTTTGAAGGCTCACTACCAAGACTGCTATCTAATCAAATAGTACCCTAACTAGATGGAAAACACGATCACTTTGTCAGGCCATTCCATAGCTATCTGTGATTCAGGAACTCCTCGGAACCTGAGGGGTCTCTGTCACTGAAACTAACGTAAGAGACTAGGCATACATGCATACTCTACCAGTAGTGTCGATAGTAATTGATGACCAACAGGTAGTGGTAAAGCTGGGGAACCTCCCAATGGTTCCATCTTGGACAACAATACTTGTATCAAAGACTCATCACTCTGTGGAACATCCTTGTGGTCATGTACTAGAATCCTGGCTGGTTGTCTACATGGAGGTATCCTGATGGGTATCAAGATGAACCAAGATTAATAGATAATAACTAGTGATCTAGCTCTAACTCAAAAAGATCATGAGAAAACATTCAAGGACGCATTCAACTTGTGTTTTCATGTACCAAGACATAAAGCATAATTTAGGGTCCTGGTGTATGGATATGTTGGTTGCTGCACGAAATTGGACTCACTGGATTAAAATCCAAACTCGATACACTTAACACTATTTCCCCATAAAAATTTACAAACTCTTAGTTCTTCTAGTAGAACTGACCTTCCTCTGATACATCTTTTTCATGACCTATCCCCCAGGGACCCTACCATGACTACCACAATCCCTCATTTCATAGGCCAGGGGCTGGAGACTAGCACCAAGTAAGAATATCCCCAAAAGGGAAGGAATTATCCTTAAAACCTATACACACTCAAAAAACACAAATTGTGGAAAGTGAACACAAAGTAAACCACAAAATTCACTAAGACAAATACTAAGAGTATAGTACAAACTAAAAGTACAAAGGGGCCAGAATACAATCCCAGAATCACAAAAGAATGTACATCTACCATGGTCCTTCCTCTTGAGACCCCACCTGAAGGGAAGATGCAGGGTAACTACTTTTAGCTATAGTAGTACGTCGGTCTGTCCCTTATCAATATGAACCACTTGCTCCCAGACCACGAAGGTCATTATCAAAGCGTCGATCACCTAAACAGGACATGAAAAATTCGGGCGAAGCCCATGCAGGGGTGGGTAACACAATACTCAGTAGGGACCCCAAACCATAAAGTAAAGGCCACAAAGAAAGATCACATAGTTTGACCACAAAGCATGGTCACACAATTAGACCACAAAACAAAGACATCTCACACCATGTTTAACTCAAAGAATATAATGAATGTCTATCAATCATAAATCTGAATCATCATGTACTACTGAGGGACTCATTCTTGATGAGACACTAAGGTTTGATCATTTACTAGACCACTGAGTTTCTCCCTTCTAATGCACCACTGAGGTAAGCACGTATGATGAACCACTAAGGTATGCTTGTATGTTGAACTGTTGAGGTATGCTAATATGTTGAACCACTTAGGGATTCTCATCTGGTAAAACACTAAGGCACTCTTGTATGCTGAACCACTATGGAATGAACATCTGCTAAACCACTAAGTTACGCTCGTGTGTTGAACGACTGAGGCTTGATCGTACGCTAAACCACTAAGGTACGCTCGTCTCTAGGACAGCTGGATCACTTAGACCAGTTCATCTTTGGGACAGCTAGATCACCTATACGTACTCGTCTCTTGTCTAGAAGGATCACTAAGACCAACTTGTCTCTTAGCCAGCTAGATTACTATGACTAGCTTGACTCTGGGCTTGCTAGATCACTAAGACCCGCTCCTCTCTTGGCCAGTTGGCTCACAAAGACTCGTTCGTCATATCCTTTGTGTCACAGCAAGTCGTAGTATTCCTACTCATTGTGCGATTGATTCAGGGAGAATCTACTCCTCAATCCATTGTTCGCATCTCAACTTCTATGAAGGATCACTTGGAGTAATCCCAAATGACTATCTCATCGCAAGCGTGAACGCATCCCTTCCGTCAGGCGCCTCCCTGACCAATGTGCTGCCATCATTTCACCACAAATAATTTGGAGGATATGAGAAGAGGAGAGGGGAAGGAGTTACAACACAAAAATAGCCAAGTAATGATCTGAACTTTTGTTAATGTTGACCCAGATGTGTTATTATTAGTAGGATCACAAAGAACCAAAATAGGGAAGAATAATCACTAAGATAGATATCCACTTTATCCTGCATCATTAACCATCTTTCTAGAACGATCGATCCGTAGGTTAACATGTTCGTGGGTTAAGCCATGTTCATCGTTTAAAAAAGAGAACGGGGAAAATATATTAACACAGAAAAGAATCAAACACCTACCTAGGAAAATTAAAATTGATCAAGGATGATCATTCATCATCATCCATCGATCTCTGATTTAGAATCAATCTCCAAGGGTATCATAACCACTTTCTGATTTTTCAGTTTTCGTCATTTGAGAGTTTTCTATTAGAGACTCAGAGTTATTTCCAAGATCTAAATATGATATCCAATTATTGTTATCCCATTAAATGTGGAAAATATGTCGCAACGTTCCTATTATGCCGAGTCTCCACCATTATGTTATTTCATTAATAGAATTGATTTTCTGTTACATTTCATTGTATCATTGTTACACAGTTCTATTTATATAATAAAACATGCATCTCATCACTGTGTTGGAGTGAAACAATTTCGAATAAAATAATTTTTTTTAAGATTATTTTATATTTCCTGAAAATGTCTGAAAAATAACTTTTTTCCTCAACCCACGGTGTTTGAGGTTAAGTCATGCCTATAGAGAACATCTCATTATGAACTCAAAGGTGGTCTCATATTTTTAATACGAGTTACCATTTGTGAGTTATGAGGATTCAAAAATAAAATAAATTTTTTTTAAATTACATTATTTAAGGTTACATCCCAAAAACAAACAGTTACACTCGGCCCACGCCGGCCGTTGTTAGGCGCTGCCTAAGGGAATCATACCCACCCAAAATCAATGGTACTCTCATATTTCCAATTTGAGTTATTGATTATGAGTTATAAGGATTTAAAAAAAATAACTTTATTCAATTATTTTATTTGTGACCAAAAACTATTTTCCACTGTTGACCCACGACGGCCAATGTTAAGCTCTTCCTAAGGAAATAATGCCCTCACAAGCTCAACGGTGGTCCCATATTTTCTATACGAGTTATCATTTGTCAGTTTCAAGTATTTTAAAAATAAAATTACTTTATTTTATTATTTTATTTACGATTATTCCATTTTCACATTTTCTCACTAGAGGCATGTGCCGAATAATATTAAGTCGCTTTTGTAAACTCACCATCATGAAAGAAATGGTTCCTCTATGATTTCTGATCCGAGCAACTACTTATGTTTTATTCCAATTCTTTAGGAAAACTGCTCATTCCCACTGTTTAAAACTGAACATTTTTTGACAGATCATTCTATGCACTCCGGACCTCAGAATCACACACCATCTCAATTCTTGGTCTTGAAATAATCCCATTTAATTTTCATAAATATAAAATCATGGAACTATGGGGTATTACACACCTGGAGTCACAAACCCTTTCGGTTGTGTCATATAGACATATTTCTGAAGGTTCACATTATAGAATGAAATATAGACATCCATCTACCAAATCTAATAGTCATGGTAAGCTACTATATCAAGTAGAACTCTGATGTATTTAATCATGGAAACCGGGGAAAAGGTTTCATCATAGTCAATTCCTTAACATTTTTAAACCCTTTAGACACTAGATATGATTTATAGGTATTTATAGTGACTTACATGTCGAGTTTCCTCTTGAATACCCAATTTCATCCAATGGGATTTACATCGACTGGTGCATTGACCAGAACCAAACCATGGTTTTAATACATGGAATCCATTACAGAATTTAAGGCATCATGACATCTTTCAACTTATATGATCTCTACTGCCTCTTTGCAAGATATTGGTTCATCATTTTCAAACAATAATGAGTCACCGTCTCCGGTGACTAGAAAACCATATCTCTCTGGTTCTCTTACCTCTCTTATGCTCCTGCATATTACTTTTGTTTGAGGAGATAATATTTTCATGGGGACCTATGGAATATGTTCCTGTAGAAAATCTTATTTATCTTGATCAAAAACTTCATTATGGTCAATATTTCTCCCACTATCCTTTTTAAGGATGTTCTCCCCCTAAAGAAGGATGTCTTGTCTGGTGACAGACAATTTCTTGTCTAAGGGGTTTTATAGGTATTATACCATTGTTTTCAAGGGATATACTATAAAGATACACTTTCTTCCCTAGGGTGCCAGTTTTTTTCCTAATAAGGCCATAACAAATGTCTTGTAACCCCATACATGCATGTGTGCTAAAATGTGTTTCTTTCCAATCCATAACACAGAGGAAATTCCATTTGTCACTTTAGATTGTTATCAGTTTAATGTGTATAATGAATTTTTTAAAATATATCCCTAAAAGGATAATTAAAGATTTTTATGACTTTTTATCAACCATTCTATGTCTAACAAGGCATCGTTCCACCTTTCACTAACTAAATTCCATTGTGGTGTGTAAGGTGGATTGAGTTATAATAGAATCAAAAACTCATGTATAAAATTGATGAAATATTCATTATGAAATTCACCACCACTCTCTAATCGAATATTATTTATCTTTCTTCCAAGATAATTTTCAACTTAATTCATTAATTCCTTGAATTTATCAAAGGAATAAGACTTATAACTCATCAATTACACATACTGATATAAACTCATGTTATCAGTAAAAGTTATGAAGTAAGAATACCCACCTCTAGCTTCTACGAGAAATAGTCCACACACATTAGTGTGTACCAATCCTATAAGCTCTCTGATCCTTTCATCATGTCAACCGATGGTGGTTTTGTTATTTTTTTCCCTTAAACAAGCATGAAATCTTTAAAGTGGTTTTAGCTCAGATGAGTCTAAATAAAAATCTTGAAATATCTTTTTCAAACACTTCTCATTTATAACTCTAAGACATTGATTCCAAGGCTTGTTGTTATATGAGTCTTGTGAACATGATTAATTGTCAATTTCCCTAAAATAGTATTCATAAATTAATAATTAAATACCATTATTAAAATGTACCATACCACAACATATGTTGTCCTTATAAAATAAACAACTTTTATTTCCAAACTTGAAAATAAACCCATCTTTTTTTGAAATAAATGAGTTCATGGGATCATATAATAAGAAAAAAACTATAAAAAATGGAAGGTATGAATTTTACATTTGACCCCTCAAAGTAGTGGTAAAATGTAATTAGGGAGAGTGAAGGAAAAAGTGCAAATCACCTCATTCACTCCCTTTTTTGTAAGTGTATCCATAAGGAAATTGGATTACCGATAAGTATGTGTGAGGATGTACCTCATTCATGGGAGTTGGTTGAAGAATTTAGACCATTTCATTGTCAGCTTCCATGAAAGGTGGACTTTCCTAATTCTGACTACTTGGAAAATGGTTGTGGAATAACATTCACATCAGATATTTTTCTAGTTCCTTTCCTTTAAAATATTGAAATCACTGACCAGACTCATCATCTCTTCTTCCAAGGACATTTCGATTACAAAAGGACCATATTGATATCCAATAACATCCTTATAAGAGTCCCTGGAGATAGAATAATAACCAGCTAGCCCTAGGTTTCCCCTTGAGGCCTCATCAGGATTACAGTTTGTCCATCCAGTGAATGAAGGGAACAAGGATACATTAAGGGTATGGTGTAGATAGGATATATTCCCATGCAATTTCAGGAATATCAAAACTATAAGGTCTTTAAATAAATTATTGTAGTGACCATTATGCAAAGAGCTAGCATTTTTCACCACAAAAATGATATCATCACAGTCTTTATTGATGTTGAAGCAGGAATGCCCATGAAAAACATTGATCTTAACTTTACAAATGATGTGAATTAGTTCAATACATGTAAACTTGAATAAGATGGAGACCTATGTAGATAACTGGGAAATAATCAAAAAATACAAGAAATATTGAATGGGGATGGATCTTGGAGGATGCACTTAGGAGAAGGTAAAAACATAATTCCACAACGAATAAGTATTTTTATAATTCTAGAATAGACAGCCAATGTCCTCTTGATGTTAGTTGAAAAAATGAATCTTGAATAAAGGTAAATACCAACTCACTAAAGGTTTGTATGCACATGAATGTTTTGTAAATCTGCCTCAAAAATAGTGAAAACCTAGAATGAGGAAGCCAACTTGTGATGAGGGCACCAAACCATTGATGATGAACTTGAATTATATGTCTTTAAAAGGCTCTTTAATCAAGTTGTCCATTCAAGGTCAGATCCCAAATAAGGATGTCATACCAACTTAAGAATTCATAGGTTAAGACAACCTGTTTGATATCTGCAATGATCTCATTAAAATTTCTCAAATGGTCTTTTATAGAATTTTTGTAATCTATAACTTGATCAAGGGAGTCAATATTATCAATGATAGGGGTTCTAACACAATTATATGACAAAAACATGATAATGTAATTACCATTGGTCTGCCAGTGCACATGCCTAATGATTTTTTTGAGACTAACTTGAGTTTGGGCTAAACATAGGACTCAACATAATAGGTACTTCTAGATTTTACTTTATCAACATACCTATACTTGATAAAAGTAAAGGATGCTGAGGAATTTTTGATATGATTCTATAAAAATTGGGCCTACAAAGACTAATTAAATAGATTTAGGTTATTGATTCACAAGCCCCGCCCCCCAATGCAAATAGCATACAACATTTCATCCATAGAATAATGGAAATACATCATTCCAAAATACTTCCACTCCAAAAAAAAGTTCCTCACAAAGGAATTGATGGACTTGAAAACTGAGGAGGGATAGGAGTAAACCATGAAATAGTAAACCATCATTGATATAATAACATCCTTAACAAGACATGCCCTCCCAACTAGTGGGAGAGAATTTCCTTTCCATGATGATAGCCTCTTCTAGTGTTCTGGCTTGACACATGAAAAATGTATGACCTCATTTTCCTTACCTTTCTTCTATATCTTTCTCTTCCAGAAATTTTATTGATTGGGAGTTTTATACTATTTATAGTTCTTGATACCATTTTCCTTATTCCTCTTTTTCTTATTCACTATAAGGATTGTGGGTTTGTCATGCCCCAAGTTCTTATGTACTGGACAATCAATGTATGAAGTTCCAAAAGGATATTATCATTACTTGTCATGTTGTAATGAACAATAGAACTAGATAAGGTTTTGGGAAGCGATGAAAATATGATATCTATATGAAAATAATCTATTAATTTAATACCTATGATGTTTAATCATTTAATGTATCGAATAATCTTGACTACATGAGGCCAAGGTGGCATAGACTCTCCAAGATTAATTGTGAACAATGCATTCGAGATCTCATACATCTCTTGTCTCTCCTTCTCATGATAGATATCTTGGAGGTGAGACATCATGCTACATGAATCCATGTGATCATGTTCGTTAAAAATATCATTAGACATGGATAATATAATGAAACATTAAACATCTGTGGAATCATTCAAATCTTTCTCATAGAGTCTTAACTCTTCATCACTTGCCACATTTTTGGATCCTTTCGAAAAGGTTCTTCCAAAACATATAATTTTCTTTCCAGGGAAGGATGACACATAAGAAAATTTTCCATTCATATAAATTTGTTCCGATGAGAAGGTAACCCTTCTTAAGTATGGTTTGTGATGATTTGTTTGATGTCATTTTAATGATGTTTCAAAAAAATAATATAAGCATAATTTTATTACTTTATCGGATAAATTCAGACAAATAAATAAATATTTTATTTATTAGTCTATTGTTAATTTATTGAAACCCAATGGACCTCACCATTGGTTTTTGAATATCCTATTACGTGGATATCCAATTGTCAAGGATCCATATTCCCATTCTCATTACCCAAATTTTGGTTTTTCAAGAAACTTGAATTGTTTTATCTAGGAATTAAAAATGAAAATTGAATTAACTCACAATTCCTTGATCCGCTGAGTGGACTCTACAATCCTAAAATCCATAAATTGGATTTCATCAATGTTTTCCACTCAGTTACACTAATTCTTACTTGGGCAGTGAACCTTTGATGTTAACTAGGTTAATTCAACCCCAAACATTAAGTTAAAATTCCTCGATAATTAAAATCACACCAACATTGGACGGTAAATCACTTTAAACTATGTTTCAATTTCATCTAAAGTAGTGGGAGACTGTAGTATCTTAATATATATAATTAAGTTATTTTATTCTTTTATGTTTAAATTTACAATTTTTATTTTTATTAAACTCCAGTTAAAATTTAGTGTATTTTCTGAAGTGATTAACCATGTATTAGATAATATTTATGCATAATCCAATTTATTTTAGTTTTATCACACATGATTGTTAATTTCATTAAATTATGTGATCATGAAAAAACATAAACAATGAAATAAGCAAGACCCTTGACTGAAAAATAATAATAATGTGATATGATCCTAACTTCTTTCTAATGGTTAGTTTATCTAGTGGTTGATAAACTAACCACTAACCTAGGGGGAAAACACCTTAAAACAATTAATTTCTATGTAATAGATTTACAATTATCCACCAATGTATATCTCTTTGATTGTTTTCACCTCAGCTCCAAACATGAACCACCTCTACTATCTTGGGAGATCAATCCATTAAATATTCATTTACTCACACACTAGTGCAGGAAAAGGTTTCACATAAAAGAAACCATGGGCACACAGGTACTAAATAATAAGATTAAAGAAGTCAGGTAGGCCAAAATTTTAATTTAATAATAAATCAAATGAAAAATATCACATACAAAGGTATGGCCTATTCTCATGATCATCCACATGCATGCAACGAATTGTGTATTTAATAAAACTAGCATTTAACTACTAATCATTCTTATTTTAGACAAATCGTGCTCAAATCAATTAATTAACATATTTAATTAATCAATCATGTTTTCTTAATTCTCATCCAAATTTCCTTGAGATTCATATCCATTATAATTTTAAAAAAATTAAAAAATTTATTTAAAGTTAATTATGTACAATAGTGTTCCTTGGAGGAAACGTGGTGAATACCTGTCCGATTATGTCTAAAATGTATTATACTCATATATTTTTTACCCTTGTGACGTATGTTTGTAATTTTGCGATGTATACTATCAAGTTAATGATTACGAAAATTTCATGATTTTTCATTCATGTGTTATGCTTCAATGCATGTAGAGTAACAAATGTAATGCGACTTATACATGATATGAAGATCTGAATGTTATGAAAATATTCATTACACACACACACACAAACAAACACACACACAGATATATATATATATATCTCTAAAACCTATCCTATGGTGTGTCATATCATATTAATGAAAACACGTAAGAACCTGTCGATAAGGTTTACATAGTATAGAAAATTAATTTTAAATCTGTGTAATTTGGTATAAGTAAATTGCTTGTATAGGAAATATACACACTTTTTAAATACCACGCAATCTATCTAAGGTAAATTCCTAGGGACTCATCATGTGAATCTTGCCTCGTAAAAAAGGAGTACATTACATGTACAATAGGCTACACACAGTGCAGTCTCTGAATTACATGGCCAGCTGTCAGGTAGGTTGTGTATGGTAATACAGAGCCTATATGTGACTCAAAGGGACTATACTCTGTGTATATGGGCTATATGGTATGTACTCTGGCTATCAATGCACTAGGTCGGCCCAGTAAAAACACAGTTTAAGAATTAACTACACTACATGTCATCAATGCACACACATTTAATTAATTTACGAATTAATTTCTCCTGCATTGAACACAAATACATGGCATGTAATTTCATTTATACGGCGTATACTCTTGTGTTATCTAAAAATAATCCTTGTCACCTCTAGATGAGTTCTTTAATTTTATTTCATTCACAAAATTAATCACATTGATTAGATCTAAGCGAAATAAAGGAGGAATAATAAGATCTTGCAATTCAGATTAAAAGAACAATTAAAATTGAATTAAAAAACTAAATCAAAATTATGTAAATCATAAATGATCGTTAAATAATTATTATTAATTATGTAACCCCTCTAATACCACTTCTAGGTTCTCAATGCAGCAGAAGTGTGTGATTGGACTTTCCTAAATTTTATTTTTTCCATGATTGATAATCAATACAAGATTTAAATAAGGATAAACATCATGATCTATGGAATTGAATCAAATAAAATTGAAAAGGATAGAACACCAAAACAAAGATAGAGGATCATCCCATATTATTTATAATTATTTAAATTAAATAAATAATTTCCATGATGGAATTCATTCTTCCTTTATGGATCTAGAAATAGATTTGCATTATTCCATCATTTAATTTCATTAATCAAAGTAGATTCTCTCTAGTGGAGACCCAAAATTCATCCAAAAATCATCAAACTTCAAGATAAGAATCTTCAGGTGCTAGCACATCATATCTTACTACTTGCATAATCTACCTTTGATCGCCTCGAGAACCTCTTCCAAGGTGTTTTCTTAGATCTCTTCTTAACCCAAGATTCAGAGGTAGAGCAAGATCACTCTTTTTCTTGGGTGCGTTATTAGAGAAGGGATATCACTAGGTATTGAGCGGATTCTCTAAATCCATTATTCACAACCAAAAAAATGAATTACCTTATTGAGAAAATAATATAATTTGGTTATATATTTCTAGGGTTAAAATAAAATTATTTGATAAGTTTCTTTATTATTTATTTTATCCCTCTGAAACTGCATATCAAATAATAATAATATTATTATTATTTCTAGACATTCACTTAACTTCTAAATTAAATTTAATATTATTTAATCAAATAATATTCAATATTTATTATTTATCACCGAAACATTAAACTCAGTCTTTCATTCCATCATAATATTTATAAGGATTTGAGTGAATAATTTTTATTTACTAAATAAATAGGACTTCATTATTCTTTAGTAAATATATAAATATTATATTCACTAAATAGAAACTAAATTTAAATAAATATTCCACTCCCAATATATTCTCTCGAATAACTTGTGTTAGAATATATGTGATCAAGTACACTTGCTTATTATTAAACCATATCTGGGGTTAATTTTTATTCAACTTGTTAAATAATAAAGAATAATATATTATCTAAATGAGATTTTGGATACATTTAGTGTGTGACCCTCTAGGTCTCATTCTTAGTGGCATTAGGCGAAGCAGCCTAAATTCTAGGGATAGCCTATTGCAAAATGCCAAGGAACCCATAGAGAAATAAGTTATTTGTTCAATGACATGATACCTCATATGAATGATTATTGTGAAGTATAATCCCATTTTCATGATATCACAAATCAAGCTGGTTTCATGCAGGTGCCATCAACCTATGTGCTTGATGCCTCTTTCTATGACTCCCCAAAAATTGAACTTACCTATTGTACACCATGTCTATGGATTTATTTGGACTATATCATTTCCATCGAAGGTAATGAGATATCAACTTCTATTAAATAATATGAGAGTAAAATTATTTCTCTCATTAATAATTAATGAAATATTACTCATGATGCACCCGATGAATACTACATCGCTGCAAACATATATCACCACGATTTTCATCAATACATTAAATTATGTGACTCATAAAACTAATTAATAATTATCGTAAAATCTAAGGACCAATACACATGTCCTAAAATAGGAAAATCCAATGAAACATATAAATGAAGATGTCATACTGGAGGGTCTTTTCTCATTATATCATATCAAATGTTATCAAGGTAATACATAATGAGAATGTGCATCAATGACTTATGAGTCTCAAACCTTGATCGCTATTAACAGTTGTGGTCATCCAATGAAATCATCTTACTATAGAGAAAACATTTAATAATAGTGTCATAGTACTTATGGGTTCTCATCATAGTGGGAAAATAATATGACCTTTTAGTGTGACAGCTACTCCAATGATATTATCACAAACTATGTTACGCAGAAGAACAATAACGATGTGATAAAGAATTTATTAATATTAAAACTATGAATACATGTTATTATGGGGTATATAGAATTTTGTTCTAGGGATCCAACTCAAAAAGGATCCCCATTAATTATCTTGTTGGTGACATATTGGGTATGGGTAAAACTAAAAGGTTAGGATACAGAAGTTCAGGTGAAAATTTTATGATTAAGTTCCCAAGGAATGGAGTTTAAATATTATATTTCAATAAGACATGATGTTCTTCACATAACTATTGAAGAGTTATATAAGAAATAATTGATAATATTCTCAACCTAAATAGATCAATAATAAGAGAAATTCCGAAAATAGACTAAAATATTTGTGGAATATAGATATTTTCCCTTAATTTCTTTTATTATAATGGGTTGTATTTTTTTAGGTGTATATTAAATTAAATTCCTTATTGAATACCATTTTAAAACATGATACTCCTGGATTAAATGACATATGTTAAAGAATATAAACTCATAAAATATGACATTTATTTTTATTCTGGGTTTGTTTTGTAATATTATATTTTATTATTATAACATGATTTATATTATCATTTATAAATAACAGAATCATGAATATAACAAGATAAGTATTTTAAACATAATTTTTCCAATTTTCACCCATGGGTATTGGATACTATTTTTGCATCACCGATATTTCCTGATGTATTAATATTTAGATATAGAAGAGAATTGAAAAAGGTGTAAGTACATATACTTATTGAAAATTGAGAAAGGTTTATTTCATTATAAAAAGGAATGTATGATTTATAATAAATGAGTGATTGCATCTAGATTTATTATTTTTTTGTTTTCTAGACATTAATAGAAATTCGATCTTTTTTATTGTTTATAAAAAATATCATTATTTAGAATAACATGTTTTTGATTTAAATGACTGAAAAGTATTTTCCCATCATGAATAGGGTTAATGGTTTATATATCCAATATTTTTATAATACTATATAACACATTCAATATAAATAGGTTAAATTATTTATTCAATAACCACTTTTTGGGGAATTACAATCACTGTCATTTCTGTATTCATCATATTAGATATATAAAATATAAACACCTAGATAATAACGTTAAATATGAAAACAAAAAATTTAATTTTCATATATATATATATATATATATAATTATAGTGTCAACTATCCCATGATATTAGAGTATTTCAGGGTGTAATTTTAGATATTTTAATAATTTTCAAAGGTTTCACAATTTGATAAATCATGTAGGGTAAATGGTTCATGATGTTTAGTTTTGGAAGGTAACGATTGAATGATTTTCACAATGTTTTATAAAATATGTTATTAAATAGAGTGATGTTCTTAGGTTTGGATATTTTATAAAACTCATGTCCTTTTTAATTAGGTATTTCTCCTCACCCATAAACACATAGAACTACATATGTTAGGGGTATTAGAAGTTGATTCCCTACCTCCTTTATTATCACATAGTGGTATTTTAATAAGTTCTTAGTGGATCTATAATAAAATTACTAGGTAATCACTCCTCCTCCAACATTATATTGATTTTTACCCTGGATTTCTATTATTTCTAACCCTATCAGATAATGAGACTAAAAATAGTGACTATGGTTATTCTAAATTTTTGATTTTTGTTATTAGGGATTATGATATTTCTATTCTGACATATTCTATTGGTGTTTGTAGAATACATCATGGTTATGATGGTTGAGGTTGGTGTTTCCATATCATTTATCCTAACTTGTGAGATCATTAAATTCATTGTTATTTAATTATGATATTGAATAAGAATAACTAAATATATGATATCTATTTTTTTCAAATGTTTTTATTATTTATTATTGTTTTATTTTCGAATAATGGGTGAATTCTGTAGTTTAATAGAACTTTTGTTTTAAATGTTGTTTTTTTCATTATAAGTGTTCTATAAAATGAATATTCTGGATTCATTTAAGAAAAACAATTTATTAAAAGAGTTTGGGATTTAAAAAGATCTATAAAGTGTGGAGTTTTTATGTTTATGGGTTTATAGGTTTTTAATGGTGTCTATGTTAGATTTATTGAATTTTTTAGTGACTTACTTGGATTGATTGTTATTGGGTTTTGGTGTTTCTTGGGTTCTCCCTTGGATTTTCACTTTTTGTTGAAATGGTTTAAAAAATAAATTAACAAATGTTTGAATACAGACTTTAATGTAAACACTCATTTATAACATGACTGAAATAGTATTTATTTTATTGTAGGTTACACATTGGATGATCCATGTTACTAACTATGGTTGATGCTTTTTTTATTAATGGTTAAATGAATTTTGATTTATGTTTATTCTTATGGGAAAAGGGATGATTGATAATGGAGGTATTGGTGGTGCGGTGGATATGATAGTTTTGAAATGATTCCTTCCGCCATATGGTTATCACATGACTACAAATTCTTGGTTACTGGCCCACCTCCTTTTTTTATTCTTGATAAACCCTAGGCTACTATGTTGGAAATCTAGGGAAGGATGGTTTTATAGTTTAGGGTTTATATTTTTCTAGTAGACCATAGTTTATTTTCCTCTAGATAAGGGATTTACCTTTGATGAGGCTAGTTGAGGGTGATTTGGGTGATGGTCGGTAGGACCATTAACCTTACAATAGTTGGTACCACCTAGGTATATCAATTAGTGTTCCATTAGTTTCTATGATGTTTCCTAATGATATATATAATATTTTAGGACTTCATTTTTTCTTATTTTTCGTGTGAGTTTCTTATTGGTTGGTTTGGGATTACCTAGGATGTGTGTTTTATTTATGTATATTTTATATGTTATATGGTTTTACTGTGTGTCATTACTGTCATTATTTTTTAACATTCCGTTATTTCCATTAATTTTAGGGATATACCTTATGCTTACTTATGCATGACGATTTTCTAAAGGTTTTAATGAAAAATAGATAGGTTTTCCTTGTGGATGTATTTCAAATAGAAAATTAATGGTTTAATTTTGGTTTCCAAATGCATGAATTTTAAACTTGGGTTATGTAAGTGTTTTTTTTTAAACATGAAAATGATAAGGAATTTTTTTAATATTATATTTCAAACTATTATAGTTTGTTTCTTTCATAAAATTATTTAAAATTTCTAATTTTGGTTTCATATTTGTCATTGTCTCTTAACCAACATACTTATATTAGTGGGTATTTATTCTCCATGTTTTATTAAGGTTTTTAGGTCCCGACTTATGAGTTTGGTTGTTACCCACTCCCTTAGAACGTCTGTGGATGTTGGCTCATGCGGCTGACTAGAGAGTTACTGGTGATCGTTGGTTGGGCACTCGAGCTTGTTTGACTGGTTGGGTCATATTGTGTATATAACTTCTTGGCCTTATCTACTTTTTAATGTTTCAGTGTGTAGATTTTAAATATCCTATTAAATATTTTTTATATTTTTTTGGTTATTTATATGTAATTATTTTATTATTATATATTTATAATTATTTTCTTGTGTCATTTTTTATTTATTTAATTTATTAATTATTTTTTCATGGATATCCAATGTGTGGATACCTAATTCCATGTTTCTAGTTGAAACCTATTATGCAATTTAGTTGATCTGAAGTGTGAAATTGTTCCAATATGGTCACTTGTGATACCATTTTTCTAGTTTAAAATGTGGGGAAATTGGGAATGCAACTCAAGACTTCTTGTGCAGTGGATTAGGTGATCGTTCGTGTCAACTCAAGTTGGTTTGTTACATAATTTTAATAGACCCCTCATGTTATTTTGTGTTTATTATTAGGATGGATATAAAAAATCAAATATTTAGAAGTGAGTGTTGGGGAGTTCATGGATAGTTATTCCTCATGATAAAACTCAAGTTACCGTGGTTAATTAAGAGTTTCACATTTAATTAGGGTTTTATGAATTGTTATTATTCATATATTTTATAGACAACTTGAGTATTAGGGAGATTTCGAGATTTTTATTTAGATATTCATAGTTTTATAGTAAAATTAGAGGATATTTAGGAGGGTCTCTATTAATTAATTGTTAATTTGAAAAATTCGAAGGAAATTTAAAAACATTCTTGGTGACTTTTAATGATATTTTCATTGTTTGTGCATTTTATAACAAATTGTGCATCTAAATAGTGCAAAGTAGTAAAACATTGAAAACTTTTTTTCACTCCTTTGGTAATTTTAACTACTCTTATGATTAATTATTTTAATATAAGAGTAATTAAATGGAATATTATGTATTTTAAATATTTTTATCATGTATTAAGCAAATGTTTTATGATATGGTATTTTATCTTTATTTAATTGAGATTGGGTATGTTTCATGAAATATTTTCAAATCTAATTGAGTAAAACATTGAATATAATTTTGTTATATGATTTATTTTAATTTATATTTTTATCCCATGTATTATTATTTTATATGGTTTGATAAAGTGTTGTATTATTTATGATATTTTAGAATGTGACCCCCGGAAAAGGAATAAAAAACCAAGGATGGAATGGTTTGGAAAGCCATGCTAACGTCTTTGGAGTTACCTTTCTAATCTCTAACTCTGCCCAAAATCTCGATTGAGTGTTAGGTCCATGTTTATCATGGCTTGTTGATCATGCATGAGAGTTCATGAACTAGTATAATCTAGTATATTGGGGTGATGAAGTCCCTCAAGTTGTGATGGAGTGTCTACATAATGTGTAAGAAATCATTTATTCCTTAGAAACTCTTGAGACCTTATGGGACATGACCACTGCTCTATTTTTTTAGGGATAATGTATGAAATATTATAAGATAGTTGTTTTTTCCCAACCTCTTGATGGTTTTTCTTCAGAGTTTTTCAATAGCATTTCAATTTAATGGAATTAACCTAGATCAGTGAAGAAATTTTCATTGTTAGAGTTTTTTATCATTTATAATGGTTACCAATATGTAAAAGAGTATGTCATACACTCTTACAGAAGGGTTCCCTTATCTTATGAGTTAGTTATTAATGATTTGAACATGGATAGGTTATTTGAAATAGACCTTCATTTAGATTTTGGTTTGGTGGATAATCAACTTTTCCCTACTTTCTCTATGTAATTAGTATGTAAATCTCTCACCAATAAAGAGATTTTAAGAGGGTACAATTTAGATATTTTTATTCAGAATTGTTTTATGTATTTGAGGATGGGTTAGTTAGTGAAGACCAAAAACTATAAGGGATGATGTTGGAAAGCAGTGACCATATTTTATTTCTTTTTCAAAATAGTATGAATTCATTATATATGAAAAAATAGTATTCTTTCAATTTATAAATCCAAGGCACCTTAATCCCTCTTTCTTGATATACCTAATGAACTTTCATCTATGTGAGTTCCTTGGTTACATTCAGTGGTTTTGTAACTTGAATGAACATCAAAGGAATAAGTCTCAAACCTAGCTTAAATATGGGTAGTACCATATGGTGTTTCTTCCATTGAATAGTGGGAAATTGAGAAGCACTTCTGAGAGTGTTATCTTTTTTCATCAACCTTTTGTTGGCACTCCTTCTATATCATGTTTATACACTGTTAATTTTATATAAAATATATAAAAGTTTTTTTTATTGTTGTTATTGTATATTATATATTATTTTGTCACTAGTAGTGTTAACCATATGTATTCTATTTTTATTAAGATATTGATAAATTTTGGGGACTCATTATACTCGTCTATTTAAACTTCACTCATTTTGTTGGAGCCATATTCTATGGTACTTTTGGGTGTGATTTTCCATTGATTTTTTCTCTTGTGACCTCATGTTTTTTGAAGTATTTTACAGGTTTTTTACTTATGTGTGGATTTGGATTATAGAGGTTCTTGTGTGTGGTTTTATACATGATTATAATATTAAATTTAATTAGATCAAACTAGTTTACATCCAAAAATATCTTCTTGATAATATAATTTCATTAATTTAGTGAGGATTATTGCTTTTAAGGATTCTTAGTGTGTTATTATTTGTTGTGTTTTTAATCAAAATAGTATAGAACTCTCAAGGAGAATGTTTTTAGTATTCTAAGTTGAGGGTTTCAAAAGATAGATAAGTAACTATTCCCTTAGAATAGGTGTGGTGGTTTTTAAATACCTTTTATTCTAATTTTCTAATGATTTTTTATGGGAAGAAATTATCAATTT
Organism: Viscum album; assembly: GCA_963277665.1. Taxonomy (NCBI): domain Eukaryota; kingdom Viridiplantae; phylum Streptophyta; class Magnoliopsida; order Santalales; family Viscaceae; genus Viscum; species Viscum album. The sequence goes on along the minus strand of OY728153.1, from coordinate 1,462,134,205 downwards.
TTGGATAATTTTAATTCACCAAAATTTTACTTTCCTATATATATTTAAAATATTATTTTATCCATTGATTACAAAGAGTTTTTGGGGATAAATTTAATAAATTTTGAATACTTCCTTGGGTGGAATGACGTGGTGTTTGGATTGATATACTATTATGGGGTAAACCATGCATGATATGTAGTTTTTTTACATTTTGATGCATAGTTACCACACTCTTTGATAAACTGTGTGTGTAAACTAGGCAACCCTATCCGGTTTTTATATTTTGTACATTTAAAGTTCTTCTTCATTTCTTTATTCTCCTCACCTTACCCATTTCAAAACACAGCATGTGTGGGGGTCTTCCCAAACAATTCCCTTTCTTAATTTATCCACCTTTAGTGGTATTTTGATTATTTCTTGGTGGTTACTTCATCAAATCACAAGGTAAGAGATCCTTCTTCCCCTTAATCTTGATTTCTTTACTTGGTTTCCTCTTTTATCTAACTATGGAGGCCAAGGGTGTTTAATTTAATGACAATGGTTTTTCTAAATTTAGGGTTTTAGTTCCTAGTGTTTGTGATCCTTCTTTTATGACCTATTCTATTATATTACATTGAAAATTACTTGTTTATATTTTTTAAGGTTGGTGTTTCCATCTAATCCTTCTTTATTTGGAAGAACCTTGAATGATAGGGTATTTAAAATTGATTTTGAACTTGAATAATGAGGTATTTTTCATCTTGATTGGTTTTCTCAATGGTTTTCATCACTTTATTTTGGGTTGTCTTTATCATAATGGGTGAATTTCAGCGTTTAATAGAACTTCTATTTTAAATGGTTTTTTATACATTCTATGTATTTGATAAAATTATAATGTTGGATTTATTCAATAAAAATGTATTTTTCATTGTGTTTTAAATTTTAAATTATTCATAAAGTGGGATGATTCTTGTTTTAGGGGTTTCTATGTTTGTAAAGGGGTGAGTTTTTTATTTATGGATTTATTTAGTTTCTTCCTTGTATTGATTTTGACTGCGTTTTGGTGTTTCTTTTCCTTTCCCTTGAATTTACAAATTTTGATAAAAGGGTTTTAAAAAAGCTATTTCTAAATTTATGAATACTAAAATTAAATTAAAAACTCATTTTTTCACTTTATGGAAACAATATTTCGTTGGTTTTTGGTTATACCCTTGATTAGACTTAATATTTTTTCTTGTTTATTAGTTTTTTTGATGGTCAAATTAATTGTAATTTCTTTTTATTCCTTTTCTAAGGGGATGGTTTTTAAAGGGGGGTTTTAGCTATGGGATAGATATAAATGTTATTATATGTTTCCTTTGGTTATATAGTTCTCATGTGATTGACATATTCATGGTTACTAATCTACCTCCATTGTTTATTCTATGAGATACCCCAACCTACTAAATGTGGAATGTATTCATGGATACTTTTCTAATTGAGTATTTTTATTATATAATGGCCATTATTTGTAGTTATCTTGATAAGTAATGTGTCTCTAATGATTCTAGTTTATATTGATTTTATAGGTGAGATTTAGGACTATTAATATGCATGTGGTTCTTCCTTCTTAGGTATCTCTAATATTTTCCCATTAGTTTCTATATTTTTTTATCTTAATATGTATCATGGGTTTTTACTTATTTATTTATCATTTATCATGTCGGTTTCTTATGAAATTATTTGACTATGCCTTTTATTTTTTGTTTATTTAGGTTTCAGGTTAATACTAAATACTTTTATTGTGTGTCATTATAGTAAATCATTTATGAATTTACTTGTCTTTTTTTTCTTTTATAAATTTTTCTTGTTCATACTTATACAAGAAGGGTGTGTAATAGTTTTAAATAAAATATTATTTTTCATTTCTATGGATGTATTTCAAATATAAAATGAATGTATTGATTTGATTTTTTAAATGTAAGAATTTTAAAAATAGAGTATTAAAGTGTTGTTTTCTTTTCAGATATGAAAATAAAATAAACACCAATTTTATCATATTTAGTTAAAAACTAAAATACTTGGTTTATTTTATAAAAAGAATAAAATTGAAAAGTGTTGGAATCCTTATGGTTTTTGGATCATACCATGTATACTCACATAGGTTGATATATATTCTTTATGTTTTATACAAGTTTTCAGGTCCAGAATTTTATGTTGGTTTGTTACTGCATTCCCTTGGGAAGCGAAATGTAATTGATTTATAGTTGTGACATGAGAGTCATAGTGTGGTGGTTGGTTTTTCTATTTAGTTCATTAGACATGTTGGATGTGTTTTGTATCAACATTCTCATTCTTCTACACTTATTTTAGTTTTGGTATATAGATTTTAAATCTTGTATAAAATAGCTTTTGATTTTTTAGTAATTTCTTTGTATGTTTTTCATTATTATTTCTTGATCAATATTCCGTATTTGGATATATTATATTTCTAAAATGTTTTCATTTATTTGGAATTACTATCTAATGTATTAATACCACAAATCGGTTTTTTTGGAACTCGTTGTGTGGTTTAATTGATATAGAGGGTAAAAACATTTTCATTTGGTCACATGAGATAAACTAGAACTAGTTGTAAGCCTATGGTTTTCTAAAATGCACCCATTACTTGTAACAAATAATTCTTGGTGATAGTTCGATTAGACCTAAGAAAGTTCATTACATTAAATATGTTTAATTGGAATACTTTGATCATGAATATTTGGTTACACATGAATATTTTATATTAAAAAATAATCAAAGGATATTTTATTTGAAAATACAAATATATATTTTCCTATTAGAATTAATATATATTTATGTGTGTGGTTTAATGAATAGAATATAAATTGGTGTTCATAAGTATTTTATAAAATTTTCTAGTGATTTCTTTTAATATGGATATTTATTTCTTACATGGTGCAGGTTTTACAAAAATAAAGTTTTAAATTATTAAAACAATAGTTATATAATCAACAAAGAAAGATATTAAATTCTTAAATTGGGTTACTTTATAGAATAGTTATCTAAATAACACATTAACCATCTTAGATATAGTTGAATTTTTTCACAAGACAAACCAATAGGAATTACATAATCGAATGGTGTATATAAAAGGAGAAATCATACCTTGTTAGAAATGGTCTAATAATTGATGAGTCTTTTTGACAAGTAAATATCATTTTAAGGATAATATACATTGAATGTTACTTTCATACATAATTTTATTCCATCATTGGAAATCATAATGACAACATATGATATATATAGACTGGTAAATATCCCAACCTAAATTTTTTAAGGATTTTGGGTTACAAATCATATATAATACAAATTGAATAAGATAATCTTGGAGCCCAATCAGATAAATATATATCAATTGAAAAACGTAATATTACAAATATATATTATTTATATCAACATATATGGAACATAATTTTGCTGGCATGTTGCAATAACGTTTTACATCAAGGTTCAGTTTTTAATTTCATTGAGGTGTTATAATTTTTTTTAAATAGTTTTTGATTTTGTTATTGTTAAAAGAAAGAAATATTTGTTTATATCTTTTTTCAAAATATAGATTCTGTAGTGACTCTAAAAAGCCACTAGGAACAAATTATAGTAATCGAAATAAGACCCTTTATTTATATATACCACTAAAATCTTTATAGTGTGTCATGAATAATTTTACGTTCCATTGGGAATATATTATTCAATACTGAAACCCTCTTTGGATGGATCAACCATACTTTTTTTGGTGGATATTATCATAATTGTTTTGTCAATTATTTTGATTCAAATTAATTTTTTAATCCTAAAGAAAAATTATTTATAAAATATATTATTTTGAAATTATTTATAACCTCACAATATTCTTTTATCTCTAGAAAGATTTATTCTTGATAAAATCATGATCTTTAATGTCTTTTTAAACCATTAAGGAAACAAAAATTAAATTCATTGATTTTTTTGTTTGATTATTTCATATTTGATCTTTATTATTATCAATTCATATTTATATATCTATTTTGGTGAGATATTCAATTTTCAATCATTATGTTTTCATTGATCATATGTTTCTTATGCATATATCTGATTAATCCTATGGACAATGATCAAAAAAAATTTCATGATTCTAGTTAACTTTTTTAAATTTATTGTTATAATATTAGGTGTGATTTTAAAATAAGACTATTTAGATATTCTTAAAATGTATTTTTATCTAAAGTGATTTTAAATAGATGAAAGTTTATAATGGTAATAAGTATTCTATATTTGAGAAATTTATTAAAATGAAAGTTTAATGGATAAGAGGCAGTGATAAGAAATGAATATGATACACTAAATGATGAATTGGTTTTTATAAAAGTGAACATAATGTTAAATAGTGAAATTACATTATAAAATTGGTCATTTAATTATATAAGGAGTTGGTTTTTTTCTTTGAGAATATCTATGACTCATGTTGATGATTTTTGTATTTTTAGTGATTTATTCAAACATATAAATGAGTTTTGAAATGGATAGTTTTTTTAATATATGTTTTAATCTATTTTGATCATCATTTTAATGGCATATGGATATTTATATAATATTAATGAGTGACTTAAATTATTGAAAATTCGATATGGATAATTTAAATAATATTTGGAAAGAATTTGTGTGTTAAAAATTATTTATATGTTTAATGGTATGTGAAATTGTTATTGGTCAATGTTAAATGATTTATGTAAAGAGTATTTATGTAAAGTAAGGAATTATAATATCTAATAATATATTGGGTTGTTTGTTTAAGTTATTATTATTTTTTTATTATTTTGATGAACTAAGTGATTTTTTAAAAATCCATGTATTTGGATATGATATTGGGTATGTAATAAATTTTAATTGGATAAGAAACTTTCTGTGTGTTTGGTTAAACCATGATACTGACCGTAATGATAAATAATCTATCTATTTTGATAATACTAGTTTATTTCTATAATGAGATACGGACATGTGATTGGCTATGTTAAAGCCCAATCTATGTGTTTGGATATGATGTGACCTGATAAATGTATAGGATATCCACCTTATTTTTCCAATGAAGGTAAATAATTTGTCGAAATTGGTTTTTAAGCACTCAGCATTATATTATTTCTTTTTTTTATGTAAAATTAATTATATGACATTATATGATACCCATATGAACATGTTTGGATCGAAGTTGTGTTTGGGGCCTCTTATGTCAAATTCATAATTTCATTCTCATACCTTGTACATATGCATCTCACGTACATAATTAACTTTTTCATCATCATATGTGTAAGGCTAAAACCTTATATACCTGAGAGTTGGTTTCTAGGTTCATATGGACGATTTAGATAAATAATTTGAGGATATTTAGTGGGGTTATTTTTTATATTTAATTTTTCTTATTCAAGTTTTATTTCATATTGATATAAATAAATGGTTTTTTAATTGTAAATAATTTATTTCAATGGAATTATAGACATTTTTTGGATTAACTTAATCTTTATTTGATGTAAATTTTTCATTGTTTCCACCATGATTGGATATTTCCCAAATTATTCTTATTTTATATGTTAGGGTTCATTCAGTGATAAATCTCTCTCGATGTGGTATATTTAGACCCTCGTCATTGTTCACCAATCCCTCCTTATCTAAGAGTTCACCTAATTGTATATTGTATTTGGCCTTCAAGACACAATAATGTTGTGGAAGGATGTTATAAATTATTATAAGAGTAGTGTTTCTTTTATATAATTGTTTTATTAAAAAAAATTATATATCAATTAGATTACAGTTTAGAACATGAAATAGTTATTGGGTATACATGCATGTCTAGTTCATTTATTATGGATGACTAACTACTCAGGGGATTATGGGGTAATATTTAATATATTTATGAGTTATAGTTTGGTGATTTGCATGAAAGGTGTTTCAATGGTTTCTATATTTACCAAAATTTGGATAAAATAGTTCAGTACTCAAAAATATTATTTATTATAGGGGAATAGAATATTTATTAGTGAATGTGATGATGATTTGATTATATATTTATATAAGAAACTTAATTTTTCAAAATAATTTTATCATTAATAATTTCCTTAGTGTTTTAATACATCTATTATGAATGATGAATTAGTAAACTAAAATCAATGAGGTAGAAATTATGATTATTTTGATTTCATTTTCTTTTTTTTTGTATTTTATAAAGGAACTATTTTTATGGGATTTTAGGAAACCCTGTTACTTTAAGAAATAAAATAAAAAACAACAACATAACATAAAATATATATATATATAGGTTCCATAATATGTTAAAATTAGGTATATATGGATAAGATTGTTCATTATTTCCAAGGAAAAAATTTCATGTCGCATTTTAAATAATGGTGAAATCAATATTATTTTAATGATATGGTGAAATAAATGATAGTTATATAGTAATTTATAATAAAAATATTCTATATTATTCATTGAAATACTATTTTATCATGAAGGTGAAATCATTCGATAATTTATTCATTGAGACCAACTAATACTCTCTCCTCTTCCACATTCCTTTATTCTTTTGATGAAATTTGGATCTCTCTATGTTACATTTTTCTTCTGATACCATGTGAAATGTGTCAAATTATTATTTCATTAGAGTGTTTAAATGTGAGGGCCACATTGCATGCCCTCATACTACCTCTTGTGAGATAATATATTGGATTAGGTTTAGTAAATGTGGAACTTCCTCTTGGATCAATCCATCTTTTCTAGCTGAACATATAATTGGTGGACTGTATAGTGATGCATAATCTTTACAGTTGTATGAATTTCACCCAAGACTCTTGGTCAAATATTCTAAAACTATGGATTCATTCATTACCTTCTTTCAAGTAGACCAATAAAAATATTCAACTTATAAAACCATATTTCCACTAAATAAAATTAATAGGCTTTATTCCATTTATCTATATAATCATCAAAATTTTGATCATTAAAGGTATTTCATCAATTATATGAAATATTTCCTAATTTTGGTATCCCTCTAGAATTGAAAATATTGAATTATAAACCAGTGAATTAACAATATCATCATAGGATGGGGTAAAGGATACCTCACCTTGTACTAAAGACTCTAAATCTAAAATAACCAATGAAAACAAGAATTTTATTTCTGATCCAACATATTTTTACCATTATTTTTAATCATTTTTTCCAAAAAAAATATTTAATGGAACTTCCCTACCTCATATTAAAGGAATGACAATCCTGAATCTTGAATATGCCCTACCAAATATTTAGGGAGATTGAGATAAAATAATAATTAAATATTTTTATTAGAATATTGAAATGAGCTTAGCAAATTACCTAAAAAATATGTATATATAAATTTTATAATAGAAGAAGTATGCCATAGAGGCTTACCTAAATCACTAACAAAGGTTGGTGATGATGCATGTAAAAAAACATTCAACCCCTAAGGAAAAATAAATTAATCATATTTTTAAAGAAATGAAAGGATTAAGACCATGAAAATGTATGTTTATATTCAACATAGAATCAGATGAAAAGGTGAAGAGTGCCTAATATATCCCAACCACTGCATGGTTATAAAGACTCCTATATTGGCTTATGAACTTGTAAAAAATATCAATAGAGGGTTGTTTATGACAGAAATGTTTAACATCCTTAGATTTAATGAAATATATTTAAAAAATATATTTCTTGAATTATTTACAATAAAATTTTTATCTAGTGTTGTACAAAACAATGAGTTTATTCAATAGCATTCATGGCACGTGACCCCACGCTTCCTGAACCATGAAATAATATTATTTTAAATATGAGGATTAAAACCTAGAAATTAAATAGGTTGGTATGAATAGTATAAACTAATTTATAAAACATAGATATACATTTCTTACTCAACATAAATTTAATTATAAACTCATAGTAAATAATCAATCAATTTTTAGTAAAGTAATTATATTAATAAAAAAAATTATATTTATTAAAAAATTTATTAATTTTTATGAGAAAATAGTATAATTAATTTGTAGATATTTAGAAAATTTATTTGATAAAATAGAATTCAATTTCGTAATCATTAAATTGAAGTTAACTTGTCATGCAATTTTTTGATTTTTTGAAAAATATTTATTTTTTAGTGAAAAATGAAAAATACCATTTTTTGTAAAACTACAATTTCATTTCAATAAATAAAGAAATTTATATTCGTAATTATTTTTTTATGTGACATAATTGTTCATTATTAATATTTAATCCACTTAATTACTTTTTAATCAACTTTTTATAGGGTTTTAGTATAAGTTTATCTATGGGTTTTAAAAGTGGTTTTTTAGCTGTTTTAAAGTGTATAATTTTTCCATTATAATTAATTATATTAATCCCTAATGAGGAATGTTTTAAATTAATTTTATATATTATATATCAATATATTTTAATTTATATTTATATAGTGATTTTTATTAATCATAAATTTAATATAAAATTATATAATACTAGAAAAATACACCTCTTGAAAACCCACTTTTTCGTCACATCTATAGGTTTTTTTTAATTTAAAACATTATAATTTTATAAAATTTATTTTAAAAAATAGAATTTTTTTCTGCAATAATAATTTATAAATTATATTGTTATGGTTTTTTGAAAATTTTTAGAAAAGATTAACTTTTTTAGGAATGGTGAAAAATACTACATTTTAATTGAAATAAATATTTTAATTTAAATTATTTAAAAAGATAAATAATAGTTTAAATTTATTTTACAGTAAAATTGGTTAAATTTTATAACTACTAATCCAATATAGTTAATTTTAATCGATATCATTTTTAAATTTTATATAAAAACTTCAAAAATATGTTAACATTTTCTCTTTAAAACTCACTTTCTCATCAAGTCAATAGAATTAATATTGAATTATATTTTTCCACTTCTTCAAATTGAATTTGTAAAAAATGATTGAATATTTATATTAAGAATAATTTATAGTATCTAATAATTTTAACATAATTTTTTACCAAAATGAATTGTGTACAAAGTAAAAAATAATTCTCGTAGTTAAGGTAAATTTGGGTTTAATAGGGGTTAAATTAAAATGATAAGGGTTAAAAATGAAGCAAAAATTGTCCAATACCCATTTTATGTACATATATAGACATTTTAATGTATAATTATTTATAATTTCCCAATTTGTGTCTTTTTCATGTGAAAAATGTGGGTACAACTTTTTCTTTCAAAACATTATAAGTGTGTCACTTACCTCACTTATAAAATGCCACCATCTCTCCTATATTATTTACACATTCAAAAACTTTTTTGAGGCCATAACATCCCAAATAACTTTAAAAATTCCTTCATATGATCCTATTATACCAATTTATTATAGAAATATTTCCTCAGAATAATTTTTAGCCAACCTAATGAGAATACCTGAAAAAGAGGTGACGTTCATCAATTAGCATTTTTGTTTTATTTCTTCCTACAACGATATAAATTATTATTATGACATTATTATATATTAAACACGTAATTTTCTATATATATATGGATGTTTTATTCCAATTTCATGACCTATAACCATTTCCACATCCATCAAATTGGTTATGAAATCATTTTCCGTGTGTATGGATGACTACTACCTCACGAACCGATGTCGTTCATTTTTTCCAATACCACCAATCAAAGATAGGTATGATGATGTATTTTTAATTTATATATGATATTATTTTACTTAATTAATTATTAAATCTCACATACCTTCATTATATCTATTTTTTGTGAATACGATAATGTCACTTTCGTATACGGAGGACTACCACCTCACGAAGCGATGTGATTCATTAATACTTTACATGAAAGGTAATCAGGATGGGTTTAATGAAAACATGTCATATATATGACAAAAATATTATTATATAAATATAATAAATCATTTAACTTTCTTAATTTAAAACTAAAAAGTATATGGAAATAACATTCATGCGTACATACAACCTACCGTCTCTATGAATGATGTATTCCATTTTTTATCACAAAATTTTATGTATTAAAATAAATAAATATATAATGAATATGTATGATATTTATATAAGGGTTAAAATTATAGATATTATGAAACCATGATCAAATTAATATGACCAAAAATAACAAAACAAAACTTACAAGAAAAACATGAAGTTATTGCCTCAAACATGATTTAAAATGTAATTATTAATAAATGCATAATAAATGGTAATAAATAAATGTTATATTATAATACATATATATATATATCTGTGTGTGTGTGTGTGTGTGAATGATATTATATAATAGACGTATAATATATTTATATTTATTATATATGTGTTTTGAACATGTTTATATGATGTCAATACTTAAGGTAAGGTATCTATAGTCTCTCTTTTATTTTTTAGAGGTATATACAAAATCACCACTAGTTTCATTTTTGTGGTGTATATATTTAGACTTCTAAAAGTTATATCATGAATTCCATTATTTTTGTGATATTTAAAAGTTTCATTTTATTTTATTTTTTATTGGTTATTATGATTCAAAATATTACTAAAGCGGTAAAAAAAATTTGTCTCACTTTTCATTTTTTGAGTCCAATGTCATGTTATGCACCTATAATATTTTTTGAGGTGTATATATATCCCATTTTACATGTAAAATAATGAATTTATTTAATCTAATCATATTCTTACTCTCATTTAATTTTATTATTTCATGAGTCTTACGATCCAATGTTACCAGAGTGGTAAGGGTTTTGTGATACAATCTCATCTTTTATCAGGATTGCTCATAATTTTGCTTAAAAAATATAAAATATTATAATAAATATCTTAATAAACTCATGGATTCTCTTATCCTCGTATTATTTATATAGAAAAAAATATTGCCTTGATTTTCTTCTCTTTATGTTGAAAATAATTGAAAACAATTTAATAATAATAGTGTTTATTTCTCCCTTCCATAGAAAAACCATTCTCTTAAAAAAACATGATTTCTAAAAATGAATTAAAAAAATGTTTTTAAAATTTTTTAAATTTTTAACTAGTGAAATGTTTTCCCATTTTTTACCTTTAAGAAAAATTATTTAATTAATTCTTCTTGTAATTTTCTGAACAATTCTCATTTGAATTTTACCAAAAAATTGAAAAGAATATTTTATCTAATATGCACTCCATGAACAGTTATTCCTACTATCATAATTTCTCAAATATTTCAAGAGTCCCTTAAAAAAATTCAATGTTCTTTTCAAATAATAATTTTTCCATGAAATTTATGAAATTTTTATATTTTAAATAAACTATTTCAAAGTAAAATAGGATTTTGAAAATGATTTAAAAAATATTTTTAAAAGTGGAAAGTTTATTTTCCTCATGAAATTTCTTAAATTATTTCAATTGTTCCTTTATATGTTTTCAAGAAAATGAATTTCAAAATGTTTTATGAAATATTTGTTTAAAAAATAATTTTAAAAGAAAATTTATGTTTCTTAAGAAATGAGCACAGTGATAAATATTTCAAAATAATTCTCTATTTAATGTAATATCACTTGATGTGCCTTATATTTTTATACGGATATGAAACAAAAATACCAATCATATTGTTTCTTTGAATTGTCTATGATTAAAAATGTTTATTAACCATTATTCAATTCCATAGGTTATTCCACGAAAAAATTCTTATGAAACCTGATCCTTTTCAATGAGTTATTATTTGATGAAATGATGAAATGATTATAAAACCTATCACTTTTTATAAGTTATGATATGATGAAATTTTAGAAACCCCATTTTATTTTGTGGTTTATGAAACGATTACTATTTTATTCTCATGTGGAACACATATGTACAATTTTTATTATGTTAAAGGTGGGAACTGGATCTCCATAAAAATCATTGGGTAATAATAAATGTTCCACGAGATGAGAGGGTACGTTGGTGGTTAGTCCAAGCATGAAGTAGGTACACCAGTTTTTAGCCCATGTATAACATGTTATGAATGTTTTTTTGGGTATCCTTGGGATAATACTTTTTATGCTTATCTGTATGACACAAATTAACATCATATGCCAATTTTCTCCTAATATGGATCATTCACATTGATTCCCTTATGATTCATTTCTTATTAACATTCAACCATTATTCCATGACTCACGATTACCAACTTTGATATGTAGAGTGTGGTTTTCAAATATTATTCTCATGTTATCATACCCTTATTTTTATGTTATACTTATGAATATCCTCTGTTTACCTTTACTGAGCATCAAATCTCACATTTTCTAATTTTTACCTTTCCTAGGTCATGAAGAAACGTTTTAAGTAGGGTATGTTTATAAATGTCACTAAATGTGATGGTATTTATGAGATACATTGAAGATATTCCATGCATTAAAAATATTGTGTTTCAAACTTCCGATGAACCTAAACTATTACAATATTTAAGCATGTTTTTATGTAATCAAATAAATATTCATAAAAAATCATGTATTATCTATGTATGAAAATACTGGGTTTTTGTAGTGGTATTAGAGGAAAACATTTGTTAACATATGGAAACAAGGATGGGAAAACATTAATGAGATCCATAGGTATATTTATAATAATATTCCGAGGGATGTTTCTAAGGATAATTCTATGGATGATTCTCACTCTAAGAAAATGTATTTTGATTTTTGTAAAGGGTAGAGAATGTTTTTTCCAAGAAAGTAAATCCCTTTCTAGATACTACTAGTGGATGTAGCTCCAAAACAGAGGTACCTAGGGGTAATAAATTTGAAAAATGTGCATTGAGTTAGACTCAATCGTCACTTGGTTCATGAAAATGTGATTTGATGCTCAAATTGATTGACACTCCCACGGGATATGCTGTGGAAAATCACAAATTCTTTAGAAACCATCATGAAGGATTTAAATACATGATGATCATAGTTGAAATTGTATAAACATAAGGTGTCATAGATTCAAAAGAATTTGTCTTGATTTTGAACTCCTATGAATTATTTTTTAAGAGTATGTGGTTCTATACTATGAGTAGTGATTCCCACACAAATATTTGTTGTTTTAGTAAATTATAAGAAATAAAAAGAATTGGTTAACATTGAATGTGATGGAATATTTTATGATAGATATCCAAATGGTATGATGACTGGAGTGAAGGATGTTTTGATTATTCCTAATCGGTTATCAGGGAACGTGATTAATAACATTCACCTTAACTAGCTCTCAAACTCCCCAAGGAAGATAAATATAGAGTTTTTTTAGATTTCGAGTAATGGATACCTTGGAGGAAAGATGATTCGGTTTCCTACATGTTGAGAATGCAGAAGAAACACCCAAGTGAGTGAACCAAAGGAATGGGAATATGTTTTGATTTTGTAAAATAAGGAAACAAAGCAATTAATCTCTAATGAAAAAAAGAAAATGTTTTGTTAAGACAATGGATCAGAATATTATCCTCCCTAAAGTATTATTAATAAATGAATATTCTAAATGTGGAAAATATGGGAATTATGAAAATAAATTCCCCAGGGGAAAATCTTATGAGAGAAATCAATAATGTTTTATAAGTAATCGTTATATTACTAATGATGAAGAGACTATGAATAAAATATAAAAGGAAAAAGGTATTATAGAATAAGATGATGAATCCCAATTAATGGTTTGATAAGGATGTGGGATGATTGAAGTTTTTATGTATTTTAGTTTAAAAAATTAATCATGAAGTATATAAGGATTATTCATTATATGTTTTTTGTTTAAGATTTGAGAGAATATATTGAACGGTTTTGATGACCTAGAAAACTGATTTAACAGAAAGGAGATATTTTATGAAAAACACAACATTAAGGGAAGATAACCCTCAATATGTTATTGATATATATATATATATATATAATGTTGGGATAAATATATGATTGATATAGTTACTATAAATTAGATAGTACTTATGATTTTTGAACTAATTAATGATTTGTGGAAAAATATGTTTATGTTATAATTGATGAAGTTTATAGTATTATTAGATTTATATAATATATCTAATAATATGTGGTTTTATTCAAGTAATGAGGAAGTATGTATTTTTTTCATTAAGGTTTTCTTGTAACTCTAGTTGTTACAGTGATTCAAAAAATTATATAATTATTGTATTAACATTTTTGGTATTTGACAATCAAAATTTAATTTATGATATTTTGGGGATTAATGTTATGTTTATTTTGATAAATTTACTGACCTTATTTATAAATTTCTACGTTTTTATATCTATAAGGAAAACCATTTATGGAATGGTTTATTTTTAATTTTTGGTGAGGTTTATAGATTAATGTATTATTTCCACATAAAGTGATTTATGCATTATTTGTGTTTATAATTTTATTGGGATGATAAATAGGGATAGATGGAATGACTTATCATTCAATTATATATTTTATAGTCTAAATAGTTCTTTAGGAGACAAAAATCACCTTCATTTCTTGTATTAAGAGATGAAGTGGAAATTTATCAAGGCACAACCAAAGGGTTAGATTGTGAATTTGAAATGGAATGAAAACAATTATGTATATTTTCTCTTGAAAAATATATAATATTAACAAAGTATATTGAAATAAAATTTAGTCATATTATTATTATTTTTATGACATCAATGAACTTTTAAAACCCTCTTTCATTTATGATTTTTGGAAATTAACCATCTATGGATCACCCACTTTCTTAAGATTAATGTTTTGTACCACCCTCTATCAGTATTTTTGTGTTAGTTTTCTATTATATGCCCAAGTTTTTACATACCACCTTTTTTATCCTATGTTGAAACCTAGTAACATGTTACTTTAGTTATCCTTTATGTTTCCAACATTTTATTTTTAATATAATTTTTATTATCCACTTATATAATGTGGTTCTCTATGAAGGAATTTTAAAATGTAAAACATTTGGTGATCAAGATGAATTTTGAGGAAAGATTCATCTTAATGTGGTAGAATATAACATCTTGAGATTTTATGAAATATTTTTTTCAAAACAATTTAAATATTTTAGATATATTGCATAATATGAAAAAAAGTTCATCTTGTGTGACACGCAACAATTATTTTTTTACTATTGTGCATGATACACAACACCAAGCTTTAGAAAACCTTGAAATAATATTATTTGAAATATAAATATTATAAATAACCATTAAATAGGCTAATATTAATAGTATTAACTAATTTATGAAACATACATATAAATTTCTCACTTAGTATTAATTTTATTACAAACCATTAGTAAATAATCAATCAATTTTTAGTGAAGTAAATACATTCAACAAATATATGGTTTCACTAAAAATGATTTTTATTTATTTTTATGAGAAATTATTATAATTAATTCATATTTATATTAGAAATATTATTTTATAAAATGAACTCCATTTTTTGAATCATCATATTAATATTAATTTATGGCGAATTTTGTGATTTTTCAGAAAATATTGATTTTTCAGTGAATATGGAAGAATAATAATTTTTCAATAACTATTATTTCATTTAAAGAAGTTAAATTAGTTAAATTGAAAAATAAATTTTAATGTAACATGATTATTATTTTGTAAACTGTATTCTAGTTATTATCTTTTTATTGAATATTATATTGGACATTTGTATAATTTAATTTTTGGGTTTAAAAATTTGTTATTTCTCAAAACTATTTTAATATTTGTAATGTTTCTCCATTTTAATTAAATAAAAAATCCCCAATGGATAATGTTTTAAAGTTAAAAATGTATTTTAAATATTAATAAATTTTAATCTATATTCTTAAAATTATTATTATTAGACATAGAGTTAATATGAAATCATCTTGTTCTTGAAAAATACACTTCTTGAAAACCTGATTTTTCATCGTGTCTATGAGTTTTTTAAAAAAATTGAAACCTTCATAAAATTTATTTTTTAAATAATAATTTATAAATATTATTATTTTAAATTATTTAGAATTTTCTAAATAGAGTAATGTTCTTATGAATGGTAAACATATTGAATTTTAATTGAAAACTTCTTTTTTTAATTATTTATAATGTAAAATTATATTTTAATTTTTTTAAATGTAAAATTAGTTCTATTATATATCTATTAATCAAATTTAAGTTGTTTTATTCAATTTTATATTTAAATTGGATATAAAAACATTATAAACTTTTAAACAATTTTTCTCTGAAAATCTGTTTTCTTGTCATGTTTCTTTGATTATTTTTAAATTAAAATTTCCAAGTTGTGTGAATTGAATTTAGAAAAATTAGCTAAATATTTAAAATCATAATAATTTATATTATATAGTAATTTTAACTTAATTTATTACCAAAAGGAATAGTGAAAAGGTAAAAATTAATTACCACTGTTAAGGAAACATTGATATACTGAGGGGAGTTAAACTACAAATATAAGGGAAAATGATCCAAAACATTTAAAACCCAATAATATGCCAATAGTTTGACATTATAGTGTATAATAGTAAATAATAATCCATTTTGGAGACTTTTTTCATTTGAATAACTTGGGTACACCTTATTATTTAAAAACATTACAAGTGTTCCACTCACCTAATTTATAAAAGTGATCCCCATGCCCTCTCTTCATAACACATTAAAACCATTTTGATTCAGAAAATACCTATCCAAATGACTTCCCAAAACAACACCCATAATTCTATAATCTTTATTTCGTACATAAATACAACCTAGGAAGGAATTTTGTGAAAATCTAAGAATAATTCAAAAATAAGAGGCAGTGTTTATCCATGACTGTTTTTGTTTTATTTATTTCATAACCCAATTGAAATATTATTATAAAATTATGATATAATAACATAAATATGTTATATATAATGAGATTTGTTTATATAATTTTCATTATCTAAAATCATATCCACTTCTATAAAATAGGTTACGAAATCATCATTCCTGTGTACAGAAGAATACCATCTCGTGAACTGATGTCAATCGTTTTTCCATTACCACCACTAAAAAATGGATTTAATAATTTATTTATTGTTTTTATATTTTATATAATATATTATTATGATTCTAGAATTATAATATCACTCATACCTTTATGATTTCCCTATTATGGGAATACGATAATGTCACTCGTGTGTATGACAGATTACCACCTTGCAAAGAAATGTGATTCATTAAAACTTTACATTAAAGGAAATAAGGATGTATTTAATGAAAAAATGTGATTTATATGAAAAATATTAATTATAGAAGTATAATATATCATTTAACTATTTTATTTCAATCTAACAAAAAAATTGAAATAGTGTTCATGTGTACGTACGGTCTTCCATCTCCATGAACGATGTATTTCATTTTTTAACACTCGATTTTATCGATTAATATAAATAAATATATAATGAATATATATGGTATTAATATAATGGTTAAAATTATAGATATTTTTAAACCATTATCAAAGTAATATAACCAAAAAGAACAAATAAAAACATACACAAAAACAAATAATTTATTTCATAAAATTTGATTTTAACATGGTATTTATAATAAAATGGTCATAAAAGGTTATAAGTAAATAATATATGATATAATATTAATATATATATGAATTTTCATATAATATATGTATAATAATCTTATGTTTATTATATAAGAGGTTTGAACATGTATGAAGGAATTTAAGACTTAAGGTAAGGGATTTTTAGTCTCTCTTTTATATCTGGGAGTCATATCAAAATTCACCACTATTTTTTTAAGGTCTGTATAATATCCATTTGACATGTTATATAAAAAATTAAATTATTTTAATGATATTTAATGTTTCATTTAATGATATTCTATTTTTTGGGTTATGATCAAAAGATTAATAAAGGGGTAAGGGGTCTAATCTTAATTTCTCTTCTTTGGGACTCATGTTATGTTATGCAATTATATTATTTTCTGATATGTATATACATCCGGTATGAATTGTAATATAATAGAATTTATTTATTCTCATTATATTATAAGTTTCATATAATATTATTCTTTCATTGGATTTGTGATTTAATGTTACCAAAGTGGTCAGGGATTTATGTTACAATCTCATTGTTTAAAAAGATTTGTCATGGTTATGCTTATAATGGTGAAATAATATTATCTATATCTCAAGAAACTCATGAATTTTATTCTTATATGTTTATTTCTATAGAATGCATTTTTTCCAATAATTTTACTATAATTATTTAAATAATAATTAAAAAGTGTATTTACAAGAAAATCATCTTTATTTCTCTCTTCCACCGCAAACCATTTTTATTCAAAAACCATGATTTCTTAAAAAATTAAAAATATTTTTACAATTTATAATATGGTTTATTAGATAAATATTTACCCATGTTATACCTTTTTCAAAAATTATTTTAAAATAATAATATTGTCATTTTCAAAACAATTTCCATTTGGCTTTTACTAAAAATGTGAAATGATTCTTTTTTTAACATGCATGGAATGAAAAATATTTATTGCTATCATGGCCGCTCAATGATTTAAATAATCCATTACAAATTTCCAAAGTTATTTTTAAATAAATGTTTTTCTTAATATTTGGGTAAATTTTATATTTTAAAAAATGATTTCAATGTAAAAGGGGATTTGGAAATTTTTTTTTAAAAACAAATACTAAATGATAGTTCCCTCGTGAAATTCTTGAAATGAGCTTAAATAATATTCTATATGTTTTGAATAAAATTATTTTCAAAATTTTGTGAAATTTTAGATTTAAAAAAATTATTTTCAAAGATAATTTCTCTTCTACAAGAAACATTCCATGTGATCTATATTTTAAGATCATTCTCCATATAAGATGACTTCACATGATATAACTTGTTCTCTATTATTGATTTAAACCATAGATATCATTCTTATTCTATTTTAGAATGGTGTGTGATGAAAATTTGTTTAAGAAACATGTTTCTTTTCCAAGGTTTATACTATGAAATCATTCTTATGAAACTTGGTTTTTTTACACAGGTTCTGGTATAATTAAATTATGAAATAATTATAATACCTATCTAATTTCCTTAGTTTATGATATGATGAAATGTTTAGAAAACCCATTTCATTTAATAGGTTATGATATGATGAATGTTTTATGACCTTATTTCAGACATATATATTATTTTCATTATGTAATGGGTGGTTTCTATATCTCCCTTAAATTTATTGGTTAATGATAAATGTTTTATGAGCTCAGAGAGTACACTAGTGGTAAGCCCAATGCTGAATGATTTGGTACATGGGTGGTTAACCCAAGCCCAAATCAGGAAAATGGGTGGTTATACCAATCCTAACATGTTATGGATTTATTTTTTTGTATATTTGACATAATATTTTCTGTTATTTTGTGTACGTCACAAATCAATGTTGTCTTAAAATGTTACTCTATCATGGATGATGTTATTTGATTCCTTTATGATTCATTTATTATAAACTTTCATACCTTATTCTATGACTCATTATTATTATATTTGATATGCATCGTATGGTTTTCAAATGTTATGATCATGTTCCCATACACTAATTTTCATGTTATGATTATGTATCTCCCTTTTTACCCTTACTAAAAATCTTATCTCACCCTTTGTTATGTTTCATTTCTATAGGCCATGATGAGAGGTTTTAAATAGGGTATTTTTGTGAATATTACTAAATGGGAAGATATTTACAAGACATATTTGAGATATTTCATAAATTAATAATACAGTGTTCCATGTTACTAAAGTAAATAACTATTACAGTCCTCAGGAATGTATTTTTTTAATGTAATGATTAATAATATAAAATGATTTAATATCTATGTATGATAATCCTAGGCCATTATAAAATTTGTGTTCAAAGATTATCTAATAATGAATGAAGCCTCTTTAAACACCATTGATGAAATCAACAAATGGCGAATGAAAGTTATAGACCAAATTAGGGGATTAATTTTTATTATGTATCTAGAATTGAAAAAAATTAAACCGGGGACCTCACTTATTTATGTTCGGAATTAAAATGACACTAATTCCCAAAAAAATCCTCCCTTATCCAGAAAATCCTATCTCATCTTTGCCTCCTCTAACACACTAATATCACTATCACCATAAACTATCGCATTGTATCCCGCCTTCCCTTAATCATCTCACCTCCTCCCTCCATTCCAATGGACTCCATGAAGATGTTATCTGTTGTAGACCTCATTTTTATTCTGTAGATGGGATCCTTCTAGTTTATCCCTCCTCCAACCAATAACTATTATCTTTTATATCATTTTCCTCCTCCCAGTGCATTACTCTTTCCATCATACTTCCATGGTTGGTATCCTCCCGTAATCATATGTCCTCACATTTCAGACTTCACCGCCTTATTTATTTGAGCTACATCCAAGATAGGTGAAATTTTTCCTGTGTAATCTCATTCTAAAAATTCAAAGAAAGATTTTTGTGAGATTATTTTTCAATATCGTTATGTTAGAATTATATTATAAACTAAATCTTAGTAGTTTCTCAATATTTGTCGGGAATTTATTTTTCATACTATTTTCATAGTGTTATATTTATGACAGTTTAGTGTAAATGAATTTAATATATCAATCATAACTATTTTTTAGTTATTTTTTATGTTAGGGTAAACTGTAATGGATATGAAGTGATCACCTGGTTTGAAAAAAAACTTAGTATGTTTTTATTTATGGAATTTTTTTATTTAATTTACAAAAGAATGATATATTTATCTTGTGATATAATTCTATTTTCCTTTGTAATTTGTAGTAATTTTTTAAAAAAAATTATGTTTTATATAAAAATATTAGGGACTCGAATGATTTCATATTAGATTTTTGGCCACAAATGTCAAAAACCCAAAATAAGAAATATAATATCATAGAAAATGAAGAAAATTGTGCATTAGTCGGTCAAAGAGTTGAACACCGAAAAAACATAAATAATATATATTCTATGAATTTATTTAAGTATGTTATTAATTTTGTTAATAATATTGAGATGTTAAAAAAATTAGTCAAATAATTGGGATTTGTTACATTTTAGTAATTTTAATTTAATTTCCTTCCAAGAGATATCTATGAGAATTGTATATATGCCTTTAATCCTCAAACCGATGATATAATTCTCATAGTAAATAAATGATTATTACCATATACGATGTTAGTTACATATTATGAATTACTTCTGGAGGAAGATCTGATAATTTTAAAATGGATAGTGATGAATACATAAAAATGAATAATATTTACACGGTAATGAACTTAGCGAAAGTAAAGGAAATTTTTTAGAGAGATATATAAAAAGTAATTTTTTATTACATTTATGTTTCTTAGATTGGGGGCGTCGTTTCATCCTAGTTATAGTTCTTTCATAAATGAATGAAATTTTGGGATGTTGTGTGGTTGTAAATGAAATTTTGGAGAATATAATTGATCATGGTTTTTTTTGTAGATCATTTTCGTAATGTGTTTAAATATAATAATTCAATCCAAAAGGAAAATGGAAGAATCATGTTGGTAGTTTTATGGTGGAATTATTTGTATGTTTTAAAAATTATGAACTATAATTGATGTTTTTTATTAGTTAATAAATTAATGTTATAGATATGAATTTTTGGAAACTTAATTGTAGTTATTTTTTATTACCCACCTCCTGATTGGGGATGTTTTAAATTATCGTTTCAAAAATTCTTTACAATTTTGGGATGAAGGAAAGAATTAAAATCCAATTGAATTTAGAAATAATGAGTAAAAATTAAAATTATTTGGGCCTAATACATTACTAGGGAGAATTTATTCAAATCCCTTTTTTTCAATAATCTTGTAAAAATTTCCACATAATATTCCTGGAAGAATACTATTAAAATTTTAATGTTAAAATATGAAATTATAGTGTTAAAATATGAAATTTTAGTGTTAAATTCAAGACGATCAGTGTAAAACTGTGTAATCTAAGTGTTACATTATAGATGGTTCATTTTAAAAGTTGTATGTAAATATTTTAAATGTCAATGTCAATATTTTGAATTTAAGCATTAAATTCTATAACCTAATCATTAAACTCTGAATACTTAGTGATAAAATTTGGATTCTTCTTATTAAAATCTACACAGTTAGTGTTAAATTATATAACTGTAGTAATAATGGTTGGATTATTACTATTAAAATGTGTTATCATAGTGTTAAATTATAGATGTTATATTTTAAAATCTTTATTTTTAATGTGGATGTTAGGTTTAAATATAGAATATGGGTGTTAATTTCATTATTGTTTAAGTAAAAATATTCAAGGTAAAATCTAAAAATTGACTATTAAAATGTAGAATGTGTGTTTTAAAATGTGAATGATCTATGTTAAAACATAGAACCAAAGTGTTAAAATCATGATGATTCATTTAAAAAGCTTCATGTTAAAAATTTTAATGTGAGTTTATAAATATGGTAAGTCTTAAATTGTGGAATTTTGGTTCATTAATATGTATTTATTAGTTGGAAATATTCATCATTATATAATGTATGATAAATGTTAAAATATAAATGATTATTGTTAAATTGATGCAGAATCGTTTTAATTTATGGTAGCTTGATGTTAAATACCATGAATCCTCATTTTAGATTCCCATATGCTAAAATGTGAAATGTCAATGTTAAATTACAGATGGTCAGTGTAAAATTATATATACTGAATATTAATTTTTAGTATATTGATGTAAAATATCATGAAAGACTCATTTGAAATGACCAAATGTTAACATGTTTATTTCCAGTGTTAAAACTTCAAATTATAGTGTTAAATTGTGAAATTTTTGTGTTTCCATCATTGAAATGTTTAACTGAAAATATTAATCTTTATATTTCAAAATTTAATCTTAAAATATGAATTATAAATGTTAAATTGATATTATGAATGTTACATTTCATATTCTCAATGTAAATATATTATATATTTACATTAAATTCTTTTAAATCCCCATTTTAGATGCTCATATTCTGAAATGTTTATTTCCATTGTTAAATTATCAATGATCTGTGTTATATTATATATGTTCAACCATAATTTATTTAATCTTGATGTTAAGTACCTTGAAAGACTCATTAGAATTTCCCAAATGATAAAATGCATATTTCTAGTATTAAAACCTTGAAATACAATGTTAATATTTTGGTTTTTATTATTATTAGCTTGATTGTTTAATTGAAAATATTCATGTTTATATATGTAATGTTAATGTTAAAATATGGATGTCCAATGATAAAATATAGATAATTATGTTATATTGAAGTTGCTCGGTGTTAATTTCTAGTGTCTTTATGTTAAAATACTTGAAATACTCATTTGAAATATCTATATATTTAGATGTGTATTTCCAATGTTAAAACCTAGAATTATAGTGTTAAATTGTGTAATTTTATTGTTACCATATATATTTTTCAATTGAAAAATTTACTTTTTTATATCTATAATGTTTGTGTTAAAATATGGATGGTTGGTTTTAAAATTTGGATGTTTGGGGTAAAATTGTGGGTTCTCTCTGTTAATTTCTATTTAATTGATTTTAAGTACCTTGAAAACATGATTTTTGATTCCCATATGCTAAAATGCGTATTTATAGTATTAAATCCTTTAATTATAGTGTTAAATCTAGAACCACATTACTAACATTTTTCTTACCATCATATATTGTAGGATATCATATTATTATATTATGGATTTATAAATGGTGTAAATGATCACTTGCATGAAGTCGTTCTTGTTCAAGGAAATTTATTAGCTAGATCCTCTAATTATTATGTACATATATTTGATTATGTTCTATAGGAGGAAACCTAGAATAATGTAGAAAAAAATAAAATTAAGAAGAGATCAAAGAGGAATTTGATAATATAGATCATGCTGCGAAGGTAGACGATGATAAAGTAGATGAAAACATATTAGAGGCCTATAAGGAAGGTGATGTAGAAGAGGATAGTAATGAAATTCATTGAGGATGTTGAAGAGGAAGTGGATGATGTTTTCATTGAACAAAGATTGGGGGACCCAACTCTGGGAAGGATTTGTAGAGGTCACTCTAAAAGAAGACAAAAAATGTCACCGTTTGTTTAACAGCCTCTTAAATACTGATATGACTTTAAAATGAGGGTTTATTAGTTTTTCATCTTAATAATTAATCATAAAAGAAAATATAATTAGTTTATTATCATATTAATATTTTAATGAATGGATGTTTATTTAAATATAATTAACATAGTTATGGAATGTGTTTTGAATTTAGATTTATTGTTGCAATGTGTAATTACTATATGACTAGACAAGAGTGTCATTGTTTGATCCCAATAAAATGTGTATGTAACATGGTTTTTATATGTAACCCTTATAATCAAATATTTTATCATAAATAATTAGTAACATATGAATAAACATGTTAGAGTCGTATATGGTGACCATTATTGTAAAAACTCTTGTCAATGATCAGATATTTTCTATAATAGTGACTAGACACATATTTGATCCAATATTCATTACACTAATTCTAGGAATATATTGATGTACAAAAAATTATTATAGATTATATATTGTGATAATAATTTTTTAATGATAAAATTATTTCATGTAAAGAATAGTTTAATGTGGCTGATGTTCTGATCTATGTCATGCAAAATTTTGTTAGATACAACATAGTAGAATGTCAACTTGTATTTTCCTACTTATATAAATTTTATGATTTTTTTACTATGTTGACTTGGAGAAAAAGAAAGATCTTGTTCTCGACTCACTTGGTACAAAATCTATTGATAATCAAAAGAAAAATATGTATAATTTGCTAGTAGTTAAAATGGCCTTCTTCATCATTTGGTTTTTGGTAATCAAATATAGTTAATATTTTAGAAAGTACTAATTTAATACATCTATTAACATTAATATAGGGTGACTTCCATGTTACAATGTTTTGGAATATTTCACGCTAGGGATTTTATTGTCCCACTATATTTAATGTTATATATGAATCTATTAAGTTTCAATCTAATTTGTAGACTAAATTACACACTACTTTATTTTCTAAATCCATATTTATTATCTAATGGGACTATTTTCTTCAATTTTTAGTAATTATTATTAAATTCACTTGATAATATTCCTAGATGAATGTGATAACAATATGGAAATGAATAACTATACTGATTAAATTATCTTACACTTTTTTGTATATTTGTTATTATATTTAATATTTAGATATTTTTTCATGATATGTTTCTATATTCTTATTCATTGAAAAGGGTTTCAATAACAATATTTTGGTGAACCATGAACAATGGAAAAAGGATAAATTATTTTATGTATTATCTAGTTAAATATTTAATATATTATGTTTATGGTTTTATTAGAAATTTTGATTTATTTTATACTCCTTTGGATGAATTTTATATGAATTTAGTAGTATCATGACTGTGTATTTTCTGAACAAATTTCATAATCACTTCAATTATGAATGTGTATTTTTTTAAAACAAATGGAATTTGGAATATATAGAAATAGTATTGATATATCAATCATGATTCTTAATTAACATTTCACAAAAACCAAAAAAAATTAATTAGGAGTGTTAAAATATATAGAATTAATGTCAAAACCAATATGTTAAATGTGAAAATATGTATATTATGTCTTATATAAATGTTGATATAGTAAAAATTTAATAATTTCATATACCATCCAAATATTATGACTTAATTTATAAACACTATTGATTATTTATTCCACAACATCATTGTATATAGAAAAAACCAAAAAAAACTAGAATTAATAGGATTTAAATAGAATAACTCTTTAATATATTAATTTACTAAACAAAAACACAAAATTTTCTTTAGTTAGTGATGGGTAAAATAAAGATATCTATAGTTACTAAAGGAAATAAGAAAAAATTTCTTATGTTCTTGAAGGGTAAGTATAACTCAAAAGTTTCTTAAGTTATTAACGGTTAAATTATTATTTTCTTATGTTAATAAAGGGTAACTCATTATTTTCCAATGTTATGCAATGTGACATGAATATTTCATAAGATACAAAATGGTACATCAAAATTTGCATAAATTTCACAAGGTAAGTTTAAAGATTTATTATGTTTTTGATGGGTACATACAAAAATTATTAATTTACTAAAGGATAACTAGAATATTTCTTACTCTTCTGAAGTTAAAATCATAATTTTCATATGTTATTAAAGGGTAACTTGAATATTAGTAAGTTACAAAAGGGTAAATCAAAATTTTCTTACGTTTTTTAAGTTTAACTTCAAATTTTGTTAAGTTACTAAAGGTTTAATCAATATTTTATTATGTTAATAAAAGTTAGATTGAAATTTTTTATGTTACTAAAGGGTAAAAGAATATTTTATATGTTTATTAAGGTAAAATGAAAATTTCTCAAGCTTCTTTAGGTAAAAATTGATATTTATAATGTTTTTAAAGGGTTACATGAAATTTTCTTATTTTACTAAAAGTTAACATGGTGATTTCTTAAGTTACTGAAGAGTAACTTAAAATTTTACTATGTTTATAAAGGGTAACATGAAATTTTATTAGGTTGCTGAAGGGTAACCCAAAATTTTATTATGTTACTAGAGGGTAACTCGAATGTTTCTTGAGTTACTTATGGGTAACTCGAATTGTTCTTATGTTATTGAAGGGTAACTTGATGTTTTCTTAAGTTATTGTATGGTAACTTGAAGATATCATAAGTAACTTAAGGGTAACATGACTATATCATAATTTATTTAAGGATGAATCAAAATATTCATCTGTTAGTAAAGGGGAACCTAAATATTTCTTAAGATAAAGAATTGAAAATTGAAGATTTATTAAGTTTCGAAAGGGTAACTTGAGTATTTTTTATGTTTTAAAAGGGTAAGAATATATTTTCTTAAGTTGCACATGGATAACATTAATTTTTATTAATTTTATAAATCGTAACTCAAAGTTTTATAATGTTACTGAAATGTAAATTGGAGATTTTTTAATTTATTGAGTAGTAACATGAGAGTTTATTAAGTTATTATAGGGTAACTTGATGATTTATTATGTTTTTGTATGGTGACATAAAAATTTCATACAGTACTGAAGGGTAATGTGAATATGTATTTAGTTACTAGAGGGTAACTCAAAATTTTCTTCTATTACTAAAGGGTGAATTTAATATTTCTTAATTTAATAGAGAGTAACTCCAAATTTTCTTAAGTTACTTTTGGGTAACATGAGGATTTATTATTTTATATAAGGATAACTCGAAATTTTGACTTACCATTCAGTAAAATAAAAATATTTCATATTTTCATTCAATAATATAATAAGGATTCATGATACCCTTTAGTAAATTCAGAAATATTCATGTTACCCTTTAGAAATAAAATAAAACTTCAAGTTAACCTCTAATAACTTAAGAAAAAATTGAGCTATCATTTAATAACTCAAGTAAATTTACTGTTTTCCTTGAGTAACATAATAAATCATCATGTTATCCTTCATTAATATATGAAAATTTAGATTTACCCTTGAGTAACATAATAAATATTCTCGTTAACCTTCATTAACATAACAAATATTCATTTTACCATTAAAAAACGTTATAGATATTTATGTTATAATTAAATATATAATAAAAGTTTGAGTTACCCTTTAGTAACTTAATGAAATTTCATGTTAACATTTCTTAACCTAAAAAAGTCATCATTTTATACTTCATTAACTTAAGATAATTTTGAGCTACCCATTAGTAACATAAGAAATGTTCAATATAACCTTCTATAACTTAAGAAATTCCATAGCCTAGATATTCGGTTATGGGTATTTAATCTTCTTGTAACATTATAGGTATGGTTATCGAAGAATAATTAAATTATACCATAAAGATATTGAAGAAACGTGTTCTAATAGACAAAAAATGAAAAATTGATTAGTGTTACTTCAGTTATATGATTTTCACTTCCACCAGAGGTTGTAGCATCAGTGGATAGATGTTTATCGAGTCTGCACTTGATTTATGAGGATACTAATGATTTTTCAGTTTTTGATGATGATTCTAGTGTATAGGATGATGATGATATTGAGGATTTAGGTGGTCATGAAGGTGGTTCTTGAACTGATAATGTTGAAGCCAGTGTGATGATAGTGGAGATAGTTCAACACATTTCAATGTTGATGATAATATTATTGATATTAACGCTGATGATAATTGTGTGGATAAGGTTTCAAATGAAACTATTGAGTTACATCATTAATAGTTTATTTATTTTTATATTGATAATTTTTCCTATTTTTATATAATATATATTGAATTTTATATATAATGTGTTATTATTATTTTAGTGTTTGTGGTCTATTTATTTATAAATTTAATGGTATACTACATTATATCCATAGTTTTAAATGAAGTTAATCACCATAAAAATTATAATTGTTGTAATAGATTTGAACAAGAAAAACATGGTTATAAAATATATCCATGGTTTTTCCCGACTTATAAGGATTCAAACAATGTTTGATGTTCAATTTCATAGTTGTGGATACCTAAAAACTCAACAGAAATAAATATTGTAAGTTTATAGAACATAGAATTTTAAAACAAGATGACATGTTTAATTAAATTTTCACAAAAACCAAAAAAATGAACTATGAGTGTTAAAATCAATAGGGTCAGTCTTAAAATCTAGAATATTGGTGTCAGAATATATAAATTATTCCTCCTATAAATGTTAACATGGTTTAAATTTTAGAATATTATACATAATCATGTATAAATTAATAAATTGATAAACATTAGTGATTATTCATATCTTAAAATCATTATAAGTAGCACAAAATCACAAAAAAAAATAGATTTAATGGGATTTAAATAGCATAACTCCGCACAAAAAAATATCTAAATTGTCTTCATATTTACATTATAGTTTGATCAAACATTCTCTTATTAAAAACTAGATTTGCTACCATACAAAAAAAATATAACCCTCTTAAAGTTTTCACATTAACAAGATTGGGATTTCTAAACATCTTTCATCTGTTCCCATCTTATTTATAATGACAACAATGATAATTTTTCTAATTTTAATATTGAGAATCTATAATATTCTATGATGTTCAACCAAGAAGAAGAAAATATTCATAGGCTTAAAATTTTCTTGATCAATTTAATTATTATTATTTCAATGCATTCAATTATAACTTAGGTGTTACGATCAAAAAATATGTTATATAAAATTCATATCATGATTTAAATGTTTCAATTCCATATATTTTTCATCAATTATTTTAATTAATGTAAAATTACAAGAAACCAAAACTGAAAGGTTTTGAATAAAAATAGTCCACATTTTATTCATTATAAAATATGATCACCCTCCCATAGATTATAAAATATGTCGTGATCAACTTAATTTTCACAAAAAAAATGAAAAAAATTAAAAAAATTTGAAACATTACCATTATGATATAGAATACCAGTGTCAATATATTGAGAAGAAGTATCAAAATCTGAAAATTATTTTATCAAAAATTCCTGATATGGTTTACATTTTCATGTTTTATAAACCTTATATAAATCATTATAATTAATGAAAAAGTACTCTAATTAAAAAAATAGGATTTCAAAATAGTTACAAAAGTTTATTCTCCCGAAAAAAATAAAACCCTCTCACATACATCACAGAAATATTGACTGTGAATTCTACACCATTGTCATGTTTTCACAGCTTTAAATAAAACTATGTGAGTAATAAGACATGATCAATGGAATTTTCAAAAACAATCTATAATAGATTTCAAAATTTTTTAAGTGCAATGTTAAAATATGGAACAGTTGTGTTAAATTTTTAATATGAGTGTTAAATTCAAGGAATTCAATGTTAAAATTTGAAAATCATGTTTTGTGAATTTATCAAATGGATTCAATATATAAATTTCATATATCTTCTATAAATCATTTCTTATAATGAAAAATCACAAGAAACTATGATTATTAGAATTTCAATAAATTTCCCCAAAGTTTAGTCACTTAAAAAAATATAAATGTCTCATATCTTCTAAATCATCTAGGATTCAAAATTATATGTTTTTTTCATGCATACCCATATTTAAATAAAACCATGTAAGAAAGATTATATGATCAATGGAATTTTAATAAAATACTATAAGTGTAAAACATAGAGAAGCTATCATAAAGTTTTGGATGAGTAGTGTCAAAATATGGGATATTGTTGTTAGCATCTTCATGATCACTATTAAAATCATAGAATCAAATATTAAAATTTTGAAATTATGTTATCAAAAATTCATGAAATACTATAAATTTTTTAATTCCATACATATTTCATAAATCATTGTAGTTAACACACAGACATATAAAATTACAATTTATTGCATTTAAATATTAAAACCCTTCATTTTCACATCATTTCTCTCTAAACACAAATATTTTAGGGAAAAAAACCATTAATCGCATGTGAAAATATTTATAATTAACAAAAAACCATAATAATATAAAATTAAAAATATTTCAATAATTGTATGTCACACATTTCTCACCATAAAAAAATATTATCCTCTCGTAGCTGAAACATTAACTTGGATTGGTAATTCTACATCGTTCTAACTTGTGACCAACTTCTTCGCAAGGAGAATAATTATACAACATCTTATTTTGAAATTAACGCTCAATAAAATAATGAGTTAGTATACTAGGAGGAAAACATGTTGGAAGTGTTTTCTAAACATTTCGTCCATTATTCATTATATGTAACGTCCCTGACCAGGAAGCCATTAAACTAGTCCTCCAGGCCGAGTGGTTACATGACCTTAAGCGCACCTCCCCATACGCCAAGGCTTCCTACTTGCAGTGGGGGTCCATGTAGTCAACTGGGGAGATTATACCCACTTTTTATCAGAGTAAGCCACAATAGAATAAACCAAATTGCGGAAACAATAACCAAAAAACAAGGAACATGTATAACAAACATTTCCAACAGTAAATATGTCATGTCATTATACAAGTGAAAAATTGAAGAAATCCCAAAATAAATGCAATGGACAAATCCCCAAAATGGCCCCGACTCCATGTCTGGATCCTCCACCAAGTGCTACCCATGTCCACTCATTATCTAGCAAGGACCTTTTCCCTTCTCCTGACTTGCAAACATGAAGTCTGTTCGGGTACCCAACGGTGGCCCGAGCAGAGTGTGAGTACAAATCAGTAGGCCACCACCAACGGTGTCTACAAATTATCCAGTATGAACAGGTAGTGTATGCAAAAGGAATATGAATGATTATTGCCAAGAAATTAATTAGGGTCCCATTAACAAGTTTAGAACCAAGCCATTGCCATTCCATTACTATTCATTTATTACCAATTATCATCACTTACCATTTCATCACACTTCCATGGGTTAATCACATTCATTATGTTACATGGGTCTAAGGCCAACAATCACATTCAAGAGGGTAAACACATCATTATCCTATCTCACTAGGACTAACCCCTCATAGAAACCATAACCACACCTCGAAGCCTCATTCCGGGTGGATGCAACCGTTAGGAGAATAGACCCTCAGTCCCCTTTCTTAACTCGTGCATTTAGGGTGGAGTTTAGAACCTTAGTCTTCACTCAACCCGTGGGCGTAGATCCTCATGTCATACCCCACTCTACATAGCCATGTTCACATGCTTATATATAAGTAACAATCAACCATCCAAACCATTGCCCTTCGGCAAACACTATTCACAACAACCCCATGGGAATCCAAATCAGACCTTAACCCATTAACACATTACCATTTCACATCATTTAACCATTCACCCAATTCCAATGTGTTATGCCTATCTCACTAATAATTCATCATTAAACCCATAATCAATCCCATTATGGTCTTTAATCAATTTACACATTAACCCATTTAGCTCGTTCATCATTCCCATGAATCAACCACTAAACCCATTCCACTTTAACCCTTAGGTCATTTCCAAGTTTAGGTGCATCACCTAACTTCTATTCCATGTTCAACCAATCATTAAAATATATTTATCAAGGGATCTACAATTCATTACAACAAGGTCACTTGTTCAATAACAATCCCGAAACCTAGGAAAAGCCAACATATCCCATGGATTTCCCCAACTAGGTCAAGTCTATCCCAACACATCCCACGTGGATCGTTAGGGTTCCCATTTATGGATTTAAGAATCACTATTATCAAGCATGCCAAGGTTATTCAAAACATAACCATAGGAAAGAAAGAACACATCAAAACATGCACAAATACCCAAAGAAACTATGGGATATCACTTGTTGACCACCTACGTCGAAACCATGGTTGAACGCACTCTCAATCGAGTCCTTAGACCTCGATCCAACCAACATTTGGAGCTTCAACCTAAAATCACCCAAAAAATTGGGTTTTAGTGCTTTGGAATGAGAGGGAGAGAAGATGTAAACCCTAAACCAAAAATAGAACCAAGGATGAGATTAGCCTTACTCGGAGGTTCGATCTGCAACCAATGGCACCAAAAACACCTTATAATTAAAGGAGATCCATCCTTGGGAAGCTTGGGTCGGCCAAGTTCATTGCTAGGGATGGGAGGGGAGGAAAGTTGGAAAATACCAAGTGGGGTTGAAAAGCCCGGAGTGGAAAACTTGAAATTTTTTCCAACATTAAGTGGTCGCACTGTTTGTTCGCACGGTTTTGAAAACGTGTGCAAACTGTGTGCATGCCACTTCTCGGAGGAGGAGGAGTCGTACGATTTAGCTGCACAGTTTGGAAAACCCTGCACAAATTGTGTGCATGTTTTTTTTCTGGAGGAGTAGGGGTCGCACGGTCCAGCCTGGGCAAGCCGCATGGTTTACCTGGACATGCGCAGGTCGTGCGCCCTGTCTTGGCTTGGCCATATTTTCTATCATCCGTGCCTCGAGCCCCCCGAAACACCCCCAAGGCCTCTCACACTTTTAGAAAACATTTTAAAGCCCAAAAAACAAAGGGTTCAACCCAAAACGCCAAAAAACATACCTTTCCAAAAACCGGGATCTTACAACCTCCCCACCTTATGACGGCCCATCCTCAAGCCGAGTTTCCAAGCCTCATTGATCCACTGAAGAGATGATTTGAGGCCCCTGAGCCCACATATCTGATTCCTGCTCCCAAGTTTCTTCTTGAACTTTCCCATGCTGCCATAGTACTCGAACTAATGGAACAACATTGCCTCTCAAGACCTTTTCACTATGAACTACCACATGAACCAGATGCTCCTCAAAGGACGCATCAACCTCAAGCTCGACATCCTCAACATCAACCACATGAGATGGTTCAGGGTGATACCGTCGAAGCTGCAACACATGAAACACATCATGCATCCCACCATAGTGCTGTGAAATATCCAACTCGTAATCCACTAGTCCGATCCTCTCCAAAATCTCAGAAGGTCCCACATACCTGGGAACCAACTTACCCTAATTTCATATCTGCTGGTGACCCAACCTTGGAAACACCCAAAGGAACACTTTATCACACACCCCAAACTCAAGAGGTCTACACTACCGATCTCCATATGACTTCTGCCTACTCTGGGCCATATCCATTCGCTTCCTGATCAACATAACTCTCTCTGATGTCTCTTGCATGAGACTTGGTCCCAACAACTCAGATTCTCCAGCCTCTAGCCAACACAACAGAGATCTACATGGCCTCCTGTAAAGTGCCTCAAATGGTGCCATCTGAATCATAGCCAGAAAACTATTGTTGTAGGAAAACTACACCAATGATAGGTGTCTCTCCCAAGAACCACCAAAGTACAAGACACAATCTCTTAACATGTCTTCCAACACTTGAATCGTACGTTCCGACTGCCCGTCCATCTATGGGTGAAAAGTCGTACTCAAAAAACACCTGCGTACCAAGTGCCTTCTACAACCCTTGTCAGAAGTGTGATGTGAAACATAGATCTCAGTCCAAAACTATGGTCTGTGGTACACCATGCAACTGCACTATCTCTCGAACATACAGCTCACCCAACTGGTCAACTGTAAAGGTCTCCTGAATTGGTAAGAAATGAGCCACTTTCATTAACAGATACATAACCACCCATATTGCATCATTCTTCTACAGCGTCCTTGGAATACTCATGACAAACTCCATGGTTACATCATCCCACTTCCATTCTGGAATGGGAAATGGATGAAACAAACCACCTGGGAATTGATGCTCAGCCTTTACCTATTGACAGGTAAGACACCGTGCCATAAAGCCCCCAACTTCCTTCTTCATTCCAGGCCACCAAAACTGCCTTCATAGATCACGATACATCTTGGTCGAACTAGGATGAACTTCCCACTTTGATTCATGGAACTCTCACATCAACTCTTCTCGAACACACTTTGGCACAACCACACATTCACGAACATTAACAACACCATCCACACCGATGGCCCAGCCAGAAGGTAGCTCCCCACCTTTAATACTTTCCTTCATGTTCAAACACTCAGGATCTTCAATCTGACCTTCCTTAACTCGACTCAAAAGCGTCGACTCCATAGTTAAGGAAGCAAGAGTGACCTGACCACTCTTCTCCTGCACCTCTAGATGCATTTCTGCAAACAAATCCATCACCTTCAGCTCGGTGCTAGACTCCTAAAACATCTGATTCATACCATTCATTCTTAGAGCATCAGCAACATTGTTTCCCTTTCCCGTTGTGTACTCCAACTCAAACTCAAAAGACTAGAGATATTCCACCCATCGTCCCTACCGGAGATTCAAATCCCATTGTGACAAGATGTACTTTAAACTCTTATGGTCGTTAAACGTGGTAAACCATTCTCCCAACATATAGTGCCTCCATCACTTCATGTAACACCCCAAACGTCCACGGTACGTTTACGTTCGAATAATGCAATGGTGTGCATTGTACGCAACATTGATATTCTAACACACCACAACCAATCAAACTAGTCGTTATGAATAGTAAT
Organism: Viscum album; assembly: GCA_963277665.1. NCBI lineage: Eukaryota > Viridiplantae > Streptophyta > Magnoliopsida > Santalales > Viscaceae > Viscum > Viscum album. The sequence goes on along the minus strand of OY728153.1, from coordinate 1,462,099,165 downwards.
ACCTACTTTTTGAAATTTTATAAATTATATCTCTCAAATTGTACTTCATTTTTGGATTCGGAATATCAATTTTATCCTAAGGTGAAATTTTGGAACTTTTCGGATAACACTTATATTTTGATGAATAGTGAAAATTACTAAATTTTAATTAAAAAAAACTTTTTAAATAAAAAGAATTTATAGTGATAAGTTATTTTATTGAGTGGTTTTAAAGAAAAATTAGAATATATTTTTACCATTTTATCCAATGGTGTTCATTAGAATTAATTTCACTTTGAAATTGGACCTAAACAATTGTCATTCTTTTGATATATATTTTTTCTTAAAAACACGCTATTTGTTGTGACAACGGGAATTAATTATAAAACTAATTAATGAAACTTATATGTTCAGAATTTTGTAAAATAGACATCATTTTTGAATTCGGAATATCAATTATAGATTAGGGTGAAATTTTGGCATTGTTCTGAAAAACTTCAATTTTTGATGAATAGTGAAACTACTAAGTGGTAGTTAAAAAAAATGAATTTTTCATAAAACATAATTTTACCGCTTATGTGAATGGAATTTTGAAAATTCAAGAGAAAAGGTTAATATCAAGAAGTAAAATTTGGTTCAATGAGATGAAAATAATTTCTGGTGAATAGTAACTTTTTAACTTTTATTTACCACGGTTAAAATTAAATACGGTTAATTAAGGGTAAAAATGATATTAATATTACCCTAACACATGTCCTAATTCTATTGGACAAGTGTATCTAGACCAAAAAAACCTTAGGAATAAAATATTATCATTTAGGTCCACTTGGATTAGATTAGGACATTTATTATTATTTAATTCAAATAAGAGTTAAAAGAGTTAAAATCAATGATTATTTAATAACACATTTTTAATATAGGGTTATACATAAGATAAATTCGATTGTAAATATTCATTAGAAATATAATAAAATTTCCTACATAATGATATTATATTTATAATTTTTAGACGTTAAATAATTTAATATATTTATGACACAATGATGATGCATTAATTACCATAATAGTGAAAAATTAAAATAATTGATATTATAAATACCCAAATAAATATATTTTAAGACTTTTAATGAATTACACTAATTTTATAGGATAATATGGAATATTAGTATTGATTTAATGGACTTTGTTCGAAGTAATAATTCTGTTATGAGTTTCACAAAAATCAACTATTGAATAGTGTCAAAATTGACAAAAAAGATTTTTTAAAACAAATATTATATTATTAATTGATATTAAATTCCTAAAAACCTAAGGTTCGGCCAAGAGACTTATATCATGATAGGTATATCATTAATGGACCACTTGGGGGTCTCTTGGATTTATATAGTAATTTTATTAACTATATAATATAAAAATAAAAAGTGACATGGTAAATGTCAAAATAATTAACTAAGTTAAAACTAAAAGATAAGGTCAATATAGTAACCCAAAACTATCTAAATTATATTTTTTGAATGGTTTTGCGACCGATCCCCACCTTAACCTTTGAATAATCAACTTTGGAGTCATTATAAACTGAATATGAATTTATTATAAATTAATATTTCTAGCTTTTCCAATGGTGCCTCTCACCCCTCTTATAAAAGGGCACTCCTCCATATCATTTATTCACACCTTCAAAGCCTTTTGGTTCGGCCAACCCCTGCCCAAATACTCTCTAAACATTACTCAATACAACCTAGAGGCCTTAGTTTGATTAGAAAGCCAACCTATGGAGCCCTTTTGATCAAATCAAAAGGAAGAACCCAAAGAAGAGGTAATGTTTTCACCACCCCTTTTCAAGTTCCTTTCTTCTTCCACTTATAATTTCTTTGTTATTACCATTATAAAATAATAACTCCAGTATCTTATATATACTGTGATTTTATTATAAATATGGTACAACCATATTCAGTATTCTATCCACCCTTTGAAAAATATGTCACCATACGTGCGTACGTACGGCTTAACGTCTCCACGTCGTGGTGTAATTGTTATTCAATATATTATTATTTGGGTGGGTATAATAATGATGTGTAACTCATTTAAATAATAAATATAACATGATAATGATTCTGTATATATGATATACCATCCAATTATGTATTATTTTAATATCAAAAGAATGATATTGTTGCTCGTGCGTACGTACGGACTACTGTCTCCACGAACGCGATGAGATTCATTCTCCACCAAATCCATTAAAGTATAATTATCATTTGATGATGTAAAAATAATTTTTAAGAACTTTATATCATTTAGGATATTAATAAGATACAACCTATCTATGACAAACATGGCTTACGTAACAAAACATATAAAAGAAAACGAGTAAGTTAACACCTGAAACGACGATAATTCTAAGATGTTATTAACAAAGCAATGCTAAAAGATCATATATGATATCATATTAATGTATATGATTCATGAATAATTTAACAACAATTATTTCAACATTATACAGGAGGTTAACCTACCCCCAACCAAGGAAAAGTACAAGGTAAGGGGTTTCTTTTCTCACTTTTAATTCCGTGAGAATTCCATTGTTCACCACATTTTTATTACATGTGGTGTGTGTACTGCCCATGTTTGTATTCATTGTGTAATATACTTTAATTCGTGTATATTTACATCATCATTTTATGATCCTTATTTCATGGGTGTATGTTTTTTATGTTGCCAGATCAATAAGGGAATTTGAAATTTTAATTTCCACTCATTCGGCTTTACGGATACTTCATTGATTATTTTACTCCAAGATTATGTGTGGAATCACTATTCATTTGATTATGTCATAATTTCCACTCCTCTTTATATGGATATACTTTTTATACACATTATAACTCCATTGATAAATTCTCAAGTCATTGATATGAACTTGATAAGAGTAATGTTTACTCAATCTTGATTTGTTGAGATAAACATCCAATTCATTGGTGTTGTTTTTACTAGAATATGTGTGAATTTACTTTGATTGTTTTACAATGAATATCCAATAATATTTAGTGTCTTTATATTTTTCACACATAATTATGCCGTTGATTTATCCTTAACCTAAGGATACAGACTTTATGAGATATTTCATCTCAAATTACATTCCATTGAGACTTCTTTGTTGTTATACACCAAACCACTTTATTATGGTGTATATAATGTACTTTGACATAATATATCATGAATACCTTTTTTCTCATGATATTAAAAAGTTTTTATTACCTCAATTATTTGTATTCAAGTGTCTCTCTTTTGGTTAGTAACTCTAACTAAAATATCATTTTAATTTTTTAAAGATTTATTATTCTAAATATTTCTCATTAATGTCCATGTTTTAAAAATGGTTTGAAGGATTTATTTATATGGAAATTAATGTTTTCAAATCAAAATACCTTTTAAAAGTTTCAATGTGTTATGGGACACTTTGATTCAAAAATATATTTTATATAGCTTCTTGACAAACAGTGTGACTTTTAAATGTTTTCAAGAAAAAGAGGGATATTTCTCTCAATAGTTTGATGATTATTTTAATGTAAATATCCTTCATTATTCTTGATTGAGGTTAATGTGATACAATAAAATCTTCAATATTGTATCAAATGAGATATGTTTGACTGTGGATGTGCTATTTTTATACCATTCATGGTTTGTGGTTAAATTATTGACATTTCCTATGCTAGTTTTAATACGAATGTTTATGTTATGTTTAAACCTGTTCATATGAGGAATGAAGTAGACTTAGTAAGTGACGGGTGGAGCCCGCTATAGCTCCTCGATGCATCGGTAGATCTCATGAGACAAACTACTGTCTTGGCACAAGGACTTGGAAAAATTTTATTTGTAGTCTTGGCACGAGGCCTTGGCTATGTGGTAATGATAGTCTGGAATTATGCATTCCATCATTATGAAAGTGGTTATTGATATTGCATGTAATCATTCCACTAGTATAATATCCATGTGAGTAAGTAAATGGAATTATTTTATTTTATATTTTCCATTTTATGTTGAAGTTCAAGTTTAAAAGGATTTTGTTTTAGTTATAAACTGCCTTAAATGTTTATGCTTATCTATGAAAGCTTCTACTATAATGTTATCCTTATTGAGCATCTGAGCTCACCCCTTTCAACGTTTTATTTTACCCAGGATTATGAAGAAGTAATTTATGAATGACCTGTAGGGATAGTATGAGGGGATATGAAGAGAAGATGTTGTTGTAGTTTTTTTACCTTATGATGTAATGTAAGACTTATGAATATATCTAGTGTTTCCAAGACCACAAAACTAATCTGTCTTTCGAGACATGATCCTTTGTGATCATGCCAATGTTATGTAATAATGCACCGACTCTGGGTATCTAGGGTCGGGGCGTTACAGTTGGTATCAGAGAAGGTTTAGTACAAACCTTGGAAGCTAGATTTAGATAATCTCTGATTAGAGCATGTATACCTAAGTTGAACTTTGATGATTAGTATAGAAGAACTTCCTAGAATTTTGGTATTCTAGATATTTAATGAGTTTTCCAAGAAATACATCCTTGTCTGGATACGAGCAGGTAGAGGCGGCTCTGGCACAGATGTACCTAGGGGTAAAACCTGAAAACACCGCTTTGAGCTAGACTCGAACGGGAACTGGTGCACGACAACGGGCCTTGCTGCACTCTTGGTTACGACACTCCCGGGTGATATGCTTAGGATAATTTACATTTTCATTACAAACCGATTTAAAGTATTATATATATAAGATGAGATTAAATTACCTTGATTAATCCTAATGTGTTTCAAATTGAGAATATGGTGACATGTTAATCTCTGAATGATTGTATGACTACTATTACTCACACAATGCTTTCTGGTTTTACTCAATGGTTGGATTCCAAGGAAGTTATAGTGACTTTGAGAATGATGTACAAGGTGGGAACGGTGGTTTCAATGAGAAACAAAATGGAATGTTGATAGGCATAAAAGATATCGTCTTTATGCCAAGTCAATTTTCCAAAAATATGATCAACAATATATATATCAACCAATTATCGGACTCAACAAAGAAGAGAAATGTGATGAATGATAAGAGCTCCAGCAGTGGAGACCATGGAGAAAAGAATCCTCAATTTACGTCATGCAGGAAATGTGGAAGGAGACACCCAGGAAAGTGTCTCAATGGGACAAAGAAATGCTTTACATGCGAGAAGGAAGGACATAAAGTGAAGAATTGTCGAAGAAAAATGAAGAGTATTCTGGAAGAAGATATAAATGGTCCCAAGAATCCATTTACAGTCATTTGCCGTAAATGTAGGGGACCTGGCCATTACCCGAGTGAATTCCCTATTCTATAGGATATTTTCTTGGTCAAAGAAGAAGCTATGTGGAAATAAATGGTTGGAGAAATGTTTAAAAAGTTTTAGTGCTCCTTGTTGATGGGTTTACTTTGGAATAATTTTATCTTGTATTTTTAACCCTGCATTTTTTCATGTGAGAATGATATTTGAGGAATAATTATCTTTTCACTTGTGAATATAGTTATAAATAACCATTTGGTTTTATATGATCATTGGGGATTGAGAGAATTATAAGTTATTATAATTTGGGATGAAAATGCAAGGTATGATATAACATTTGTGGTTAAAATATGTTATGGTATTCTGAGGAATTTATCTCATTTTGGTAATATTATAAAATATAGTTTTTGAAAAAGGACAACACGTAGACCGTGTGACAACCAGTCGCGTCGGACAAAGCTGTGGGAATCGAACCCACAAACAAAGTGCGATTGGGATTTGTCGCCTACCACTGGACTACGTGAAGTCCCTGGTTAGTGTGACTATTATTTTTAGTTAAATGATTTTATTGATCAATAATAATTTGATTTGGGATCTTATGTCTTATCAAATGAATACCCTTAGTATAGGAAAATGATTTGGTGATTAAGTGAAAAATGTTATTTTGGAAGTTGTTCGCTTTGGTGTGAACACTATATGCCCAAGGAAAATAGCATAGTATGGGATTTTATTTGAGGAGTAATGGTGGATTTTTATCTACGTTTTTATTGTGGATTTATAGTGATTTGGGTTATTTATGGAAATGATTAACCTATAATAGAGAATATGTGATGAGGTTAATTACTTTTAAGTATGTGACTTTAAGAGTGTTTGATGTCATTTGGAGATAAAATTTAACATGGGAGACTACATAATCAAATTATCCTATGTTTTGGGTTTCAATATTAGTTTGGATTATATTGGTGGATTTTAAGGATAATTGATTATTGAATGGTATTTATTTAACTTTGGGGTATTGTTGGTTTAATTTTAGAAATTAAGATTAGTGTTTATTTCTCTCAAGGAAAATCCTTTTGGGTGATCATTAGATCCTGTACTAACCATTTTGGTTTTTATTAATCTCTAAAGACAATGTAAATATATAGTTCATCCTGCATGGATCATGTGATTCTATAGAAGTTTATTCTAGCTCTTCCAGTGTGACCAAGTCTTCTTGAATACTCATCGTTTAAAAAAAATGAGTTAGTGGTGGAAATTTATTAAAGAATGAAACTCTACTTAAAATGTAAGTATATAACTTTATATTCTTAGTCATTATCATAAATGAATTCCTCATCCTTATGTAATGTAACTTAAAACAAAAAAAATGTTGTCTGTTTAATTTCCTTCTAGGAGACTAATGGTTGTTTGTCCCAACAAAAGTTTGTGGTTTTATTATTGTTAACTTTCTTCTGATCATGATTTCTATCCCTCTCCATCAGAACATGACACTTAGTTTATCATCCATATCCATTTTTTCCTACATGGAATCTGAGTATGGGTTATCTTGGTTCACATTTATACCTCTCTTTCTTTCTTTAAAAGCGATAGTTTTATTTACTCTTTTTTCGATGTGGGACTTTCCATTATATTCCCAAGGACAATTTTAAAAATTGAGAGGATACAATTTATTGAAGGAGGGGAGAATGTAACATCCCATGCTTCCACGGTACGTTTCCTTTCGAATAATGCAATGGTGTGCATTGTACGCAACTTCGAGATTCTAACACACCACAACCAATCAAACTAGCAGTTATGAATAGTAATACCTACTTTTTGAAATTTTATAAATTCTATCTCTCAAAATGGACTTCATTTTTGGATTCGGAATATCGAATTTATCCTAGGATGAAATTTTGGAACTTTTCGGATAACACTTATATTTTGATGAATAGTTAAAATTACTAAATTTTAATTACAAACAAATTTTTAAATAAAAATAATTTATAGTGATAAATTATATTATTGAGTGGTTTTAAAGTATAATTAGAATATATTTTTACCATTTTATCCAATGGTGTTCATTAAATTATTTTCACTTTGAAATTGGACCTAAACAATTGTCAATCTTTTGATATATATTGTTTCTTAAAAACGCGCTATTTTTTGTGACAACGGGAATTAATTATAAAATTAATTAATGCAACTTATATGTTTATAATTTTGTAAAATAGAAATCATTTTTGAATTCGGAATATCAAATATAGCTTAGGGTGAAATTTTGGCATTGTTCTGAAAAACTTCAATTTTTGATGAATAGTGAAACTACTAAGTGGTAGTTAAAAAACTGAATTTTTCGTAAAACTTAATTTTACCACTTCTGTGAATGGAATTTCGAAAATCCGATAAACATGGTTAATATCAAAAAGTAAAATGTGGTTCAATGAGATGAAAATAATTTTTGGTAAATAGTAACTTTTTACTTTTATTTACCACAGTTAAAAGTAAATAGGGTAATTAAGGGTAAAAATGATATTAATATTACCATAACACATGTCCTAATTCTATTGGAAAAGTGTATCTCGACCAAAAACAACCTTAGGAATAAAATATTATCATTTAGGTCTACTTGGATTAGATTAGGACATTTATTATTATTTAATTCAAAGAAGAGTTAAAAGAGTTAAAATCAAAGTTTATTTATTAACACATTTTTAATATAGGGTTATACATAAGATAAATTCGATTATAAATATTCATTAGAAATAAAATAATATTTCCTACATAATTATATTTTATTTATAATTTTTAGACATTAAATAATTTAATATATTTATGACACAATGATGATGCAGTAATTACCATAATAGTGAAAAATTAAAATAATTTATATTATAAATACCCAAATAAATATAATTTAAGACTTTTAATGAATTAAACTAATTTTCTAGGATAATATGACATATTAGGATTGATTTAATTGACTTTTTTTGAAGTAATCATTCTGTTATGAGTTTCACAAAAATCAACTATTGAATAGTGTCAAAATTGACATAAAAGAGTCTTTAAAACAAATATTATATTATTAATTGATATTAAATGCCTAAAAATATAAGGTTCGGCAAAGAGACTTATATAATGATAGGTATATCATTAATGGACCACTTGGGGGTCTATTATATGTATATAGTAAGTTTATTAACTATATAATATAAAAATACAAAGTGACATGGTAAATGTCAAACTAATTAACTAAGAGTTAAAACTTAAAGATAAGGTTAATATAGTAACCCAAACCTGTCTAAATTCTATTTGTTGAATGTTTTTCGACCTATCCCCACCTTAACCTTTGAATAATCAACTTTGGAACCATTAGAAACCGAATATGAATTTATTATAAATTAATATTTCAAGCATTTCCAAAGGTGCCCTTCACCCCTCTTATAAAAGGGCACTCCTCCTTCTCATTTCTTCACACCTTCAAAGCCTTTTTGTTCGGACAACCCCAGACCAAATACTCTCTCAACATCCCTAAATACAACCTAGAGGCCTTATTTTGACCATAAAGCCAACCTAAGGAGCCCTTTTGATCAAATCAAAAGGAAGAACCCGAAGAAGAGGTAATGTTTTCACCACCCCTTTTCAAGTTCCTTTCTTGTTCCACTTATTCTTTATCTGTTATTACCATTCTAAAATAATAACTCCAGTATCTTATATATACTGTGATGTTATTATTAATATGTTACAACCATATTCAGTATTCTATCCACCCTTTGAATAACATGTCACCATATGTGCGTACGTACGGCTTACCGTCTCCAGGTCGTGGTGTAATTGTTATTGAATATATTATTATTTGGGTGGGTATAATAATGATGTGTAACTAATTTAAATAATAAATATAACATGATAATGATTCTGTATATATGATATACCATCCAATATTATATTATTTTAATATCAAAACAATGATATTGTCGCTCGTGCGTACGTACGGACTACCGTCCCCATGAACGTGATGAGATTCATTCTACATCATATCCATTCAAGTATAATTATCATTTGATGATTTAAAAATAATGTTTAAGAACATTATATCATTCTGGATATGAATAAGATACAACCTATCCCTGAAAAACATGGATTACGTAACAAAACATATAAAATAAAATGAGTAAGTTAACACCCGAAACGACGATAATTCTAAGATATTATTAACAAATCAATGTTAAAAGATCATATATGATATCATATTAATGTATGTGATTCATGAATAATTTAATAAAAATTATTTCAACATTATACAGGAGGTTAACCTACCCCAAACCAAGGAAAAGTACAAGGTAAGGGGTTTCTTATCTCACTTTTAATTCCGTGAGAATTCCATTGTTCACCACTTATTTATTACATGTGGTGTTTGTAATTCCCATGTTTGTATTCATTGTGTAATATAATTTAATTCATGTATATTTACATCATCATTGTATGATCCTGCTTTCATGGGTCTATGTTTTGTATGTTGCAAAATCAATAAGGGAATTTGAAATTTCAATTTCCACTCATTCGGCTTTACGCATACTTCATTGATTATTTTTCTCCAAGATTATGTGTGGAATCACTATTCATTTGATTATGTCATAATTTCCACTCCGCTTTCTGTGGATATACTTTTTATACACATAATCAATCCATTGATAAATTCTCAAGTCATCGATATGAACTTGATAAGAGTAATGTTTACTCAATCTCGATTTGTTGAGATAAACATCCAATTCATTGGTGTTGTTTTTACTAGAATATGTGTGAATATAATTTGATTGTTTTACACTGAATATCCAATAATATTTAGTGTATTTATATTTGTCACACATAATTATGTCTTTGATTTATCCTTAACCTAAGGATAAGGCCTTTATGAGATATTTCATCTCAATTTACATTCCATTAAGACTTATTTGTTGATATACACCAAATCACTTTATTATGGTGTATATAATGTACTTTGACATAATATATCATGAATCCCTTTATTCTCATGGTGTTACAAAGTTTTTATTACCTCAATTATTTGTATTCAAGTGTCTCTCTTTTGGTTTGGAACTCTAACTAAAATATCATTTTAATGTTTTAAAGATTTATTATTCTAAATCATTCTCATTAATGTCCATGTTTTAAAAATGGTTTCAAGGATTTATTTATATGGAAATTAATGTTTTCAAATCAAAATACCTTTTAAAAGTTTCAATGTGGTATGGGACACTTTGATTCAAAAATCTATTTTATATAGCTTCTTGACAAACAGTGTGACTTTTAAATGCTTTCAAGAAAAAGAGGGATATTTATCTCAATAGTTTGATGATTATTTTAATGTAAATATCCTTCATTATTCTTGATTGAGGTTAATGTGATACAATACAATATTCCATATTGTATCAAATGAGATATGTTTGACCGTGGATGTGCTATTTTTATACCATTCATGGTTTGTGGTTAAAGTATTGACATTTCGTTTACTAGTTTTAATACGAATGTTTATGTTATGTTTAAAACTGTTCATATAAGGAATGCATTGGACTTAGTAAGTGACAGGTGGAGCCTTCTATAGCTCCTCGATGCATCGGTAGGTCTAATGAGACAAACTAGTGTCTTGGCACAATGCCTTGGCAAAATCTTATTTGTAGTCTTGGCACGAGGGCTTGGCTATGTGGTTATGATAGTCTGGAATTATGCATTCCATCATTATGAAAGTGGTTATTGATATTGCATGTGATCATTCGACTAGTATAATATCCATGTGAGTAATTAAATGGCATTATTTTATTTTATATTTTCCATTTTATGCTGAAGTTCAAGTTTAAAAGACTTTTGTTTTAGTTATAAACTGCCTTAAGTGTTTATGATTATCTATGAAATCTTCTACTATAATGTTATCCTTACTGAGCATCTGAGCTCACCCCTTTCAATGTTTTATTTTACCCAAGATTATGAAGAAGTAATTTATCAATGACCTGCAGGGATAGTATGAGGGGATATGAAGACAAGATGTTGTTGTAGATTTTTTACCTTATGATGTAATGTAAGACTTATGAATATATCTAATGTTTCAAAGACCACTAAACTAATCGGTCTTTTGAGACTTGATCCTTTGTGATCGTGCCAATGTTATGTAATAATGCACCGACTCTGGGTATCTAGGGTCGGGGCGTTACACTTTAAGTCGTAAACTACTGCAGCCAACTCAGGGTCATGAGTGGGGTAGTTCCGCACATGGGGTCTCAACTGTCTTGACCCATAAGCCACAACCTGCTCATCCTGAATTATCACAACCCCAAGTCGGATTCCGGACGCATCACAAAACACAATGTACTTCTTTCCAGGATCGGGTAAGATCACGATAGGTGTGGTCATCAGCCGCTTCTTCTACTCTTAAAAGGCATTCTCACAAGCCTCAAACCACTTGAACCTGATTACCTTCTTTTTCAAGCCCGAAAGTGGTGCTGCCAAGCGAGATAAATCTTGAATAAACCTTCAGTAATACCCGCCCAAACCCAGAAAACTCCAATCATAAAAAAACTCTTGGGAAGCTCCCAAGATACAACTTCTTGCACTTTCTCTGGATCCGCTGACACACCTGCCTCCAAGATGATGTGAACCATAAAATGTACCTCACCTATCCAGAATTGACACTTGGATAGCTTGGTGTATAGCCGATTCTCTCTTAGCGTACCCAAGACGATGTCAAGATATTGGGAATGATCGTCGCGAGTTTTCGAGTACACTGAGATATCATCAACAAAGACAACCACGAACTGATCTAGATAGGGACGAAAGCTCCGGTTCATCAAAGCCATAATCACCGCCGGTGCATTGGTCAAGCCGAAAGGCATTAACATAAACTCAAACAGCCCGTACTAACTCCGGAAAGATGTCCGCGGTATGTCGGAAGACCTCAACCTCAAATGGTGATAACCTGATCTCAGATCAATCTTAGAAAACACTGATGCACCCCTCACCTGATCAAACAGGTCATCAATTCTAGGAGGAGGGTACCGATTTTTCACCATCATCTGATTCGACTTTCGATAGTCAACACACAGCATTAATGACCCATAGACCTTCATTAAAAAGAGCATGGGAGATCCCCAAAGAGACATACTAGGATGAATAATCCCCTTAAGCTCCAACTCCTCAATCTGAACCTTCAGTTCCTGTAGTTATACTGGTGCCATTCGGTATGGTGGAATAGAAATTGGCTCTGCTCCCGACAGCAACTCGATCGCTAACTCGACATACCTCTCAGGTGGTAACCCCGTAAAACCCTCAGGAAACACATCCTTAAACTGATCCACCATAGAAGGTAAAACAAACTATTCCCCTCATTCATTATCATCAAGCATGAGGCATGCTACTCTAGCCGTGTGTTCACTCATCTGTTGACAAAACTGCCCCGTACACCCTACTCGAACATCCCATTCGCCATGGTGGACATAAGTGTCACCCTCAGGTGACCTAAATGATACTCTATGATGGTAACAGTCTATGTGCGCCCGATACAACACCAACCAATCCATTCCCAAGATTAGGTCAAACCCTGACATCTCGAGAATGAACAAATGCCACATAAAATGATACCCACTGACTTCAAAGGCACACCCCTTTCATTGCATGATATCCTCAACCCGCACCCCCAACGGAGTGTCAATTGACATAACCCCACACACCCCCTCAAAAGGTAAACCCAACACTACCATAAGTTGAGTAGAGACAAAAGAGTGTGTGGAACCTGTGTCAAACAATGAACTAGCAAAAGTATAAGCTACAAGGATCATACCTCGAACAGTTGATGGTCCAGCCTCGCCATCACCAGGCGCAAACTGAACTGCCTAAAGCTGACTTGACCCTCTACCATGGGCTCCAGCCTGAACACCTTGTGCTGCACTACCCTGCTGGCATGAGAGATCTTGCCCTGGAGTTCCATGTCCACCGCCCCTACCAGTATGGCCCGTGGAGCTCCAACTTCCTACCTGATACGGGGAAACTGATCACATTCCCGTATCTGGTACCTGCCTTCCACCATCATACTTTCCCACCTTCTGAGGGTTCCTGCAGAATCTCTGCACATTCCCCATCCGGCCGCACGAACGACACTCAAATGGAGGTCGAGGACACTGACCACGGATATGCCCCAGCCTACTGCACTAATAGCAGAACATCTGATTTCCTCTCTGAGAGGCTGACCCTCTCTTCCAGCCACTTTGCAGACTTCCACCATGTTGTGAGCTCTCATGGCGTCGCTTTCGACCTTCGGTAGCTCCACCACTCATGTTTCCTATTGGCACCACTATCCCACTACCCGGAGCTCCCTTCAGGTTTCCTTCCGAGATTAGTTCCTGATCTACTACCTCGGCGAACCTCTTAAAGTGGAAGATGTTTACTTGAGACCTGATCTCATGTCTCAGCCCATCCTAGAAACACCTTGCTACTACTACCTCATCCCCTGCTATCACTAGTACAAAGCGTCTCAAATCATTGAAGCGACTGTCATAGTCCATCACCGATAGAGATCCCTAAGTTAGGCTCATAAACTCTACAGCCCGCTCCTGACTCAAAGTCTTTGGGTATAAATGATCCAGAAAAAATTCCTGAAAAACCTTCCATGACATTCCCTTAGCCTGCTCGATTTGAGCCTGAATGTCCCACCAATTCCTAGCCTAGCCTCGCAACATATAAGTGGCCAGCTTCACTCACTTTTCAATAGGGGTCTCCAGATGGTCCAGTATCGTCTGGATAGACTCTAACTAGAACTTCGCTGCTTCTGGCCCACCCTCTCTAGTGAAGGTCGGAGGGTGCTGCAGCTGGAACTCCCTGGTCAGCTTAAACATACTCGGTGCAACCCGCCCTGGGTCCCAATCCATCATCTGCATGAGGCGAGCCATGTTCTCCCAGAACTGGCCTTCTCCACCTTCATTGATCGCCACATTTTCTTACTCCTCTACTGGAGGAGTGTTCTCAGAAACATCCTCTCGTTTCCCAACTGGTAACCGATGTCGTGGTGGAATTTCTCTACAATGCAAAGCACGTGATTTTGGAACGCATACAATAAACTTTCAGGACACTATCAAAAGCTCTTTACTAGCTATAGCAACCCATTTTTCATACACTAACCCAACAACATTTTCTAATTTTTTTCAACCCCTATTATTTTATTAAATATCATTTACCCACTTTTTTCATTTCATTCTTTTCATTATTTCTTGGTTTCATGAAATTCATAATGCACCCTACTTTCCTGCCTCACACACCCACCCCATGCATGCGCCTAACACAATGCATGTCACCTATCTCCCTAGGTTCCTAAAAGGATGCATGAATGGAAATACTCGTGATGTTAAGGCCATGAGTAAAATATCATGAAACAGTCACATGAAACCACATGTGCATCACCCAATGGTTAAATATCATCAACAGTTACAACACACAACTAAGAACAAAAATTCCCACCCAGGGTGACTTGGGTTTTCCCTCGTACCTGGGTTAGCTACTCCAAATAATGAGCTCATTACCAAGGCTTGACATGTCTAATTTCTTGGCTACCAATCCCAAATAAAAAAACCTCAGAGAAGGAGAAGAAAAACCTACCTCTGATACCACTTTGTGTAATCTCCGACCCGGAATCCACTAAACTGGTGCTCCGAGACTGGTGGGTAGATGAACTTAAGTGTGCATCCCCGTACGCCAAAGGCTGCCGACTAGCAGCGGGGGTCTATGTAGTCAAGTGGGGAGACTATACCACTTTTTTACCAGAGTAAGACATAACCGAATAAAACAAATGGAAGAAATAATAACCAACAAACAAGGAACATGTATATCAAACATTTCAAATAGTAAATATGTCATGTCATGCTATAAGTACAAAAGTGAACAAAGCCCAAAATAAAGACAATGGCCAAATCCCAAAAATGGTCGCGACTCCATGTCCGGATCCTCCACCAAGTGATACCCATGTCCACTCACTATCTAGAAAGGGCCTTTTACCTTATCTTGACTTGAAAACATGAAGTCTGCTCGGGTACACAACGGTGGCCCAAGCAGGGTGTGATTAAAACTCAGTAGGCCACCACCAACAGTGTCTACAAAATATCTAGTATGAACAGGTAGTGCATGCAAAAGGAATATGAATGACGATTTCCAAGTAATTAATTAGGGTCCCATTAAGAAGTTCAGAACCAATCCATTCCCATTCCATTACCATTACTTTATTTCCAATTATCATAACTTACCATTTCATTACACTTCAATGGGTTAATCACATTCATTATGTTATATGTGTCTGAGGCCAACAATCACATTAAAGAGTGAAAACACATCGTTATCCTATCTCACTAGGACTAACCCCTCATAGTAACCATAACCGCACCTCGAAGCCTTATTCCAGGTGGATGCAGCTATTAGGAGAATAGACCCTCAGTCCCCTTTCCTAACCAGTGCATTTAGGGTGGAGTTTAGAACCTCAGTCTTCACTCGACCCTTGGGCTTAGATCCTCATGTCATACCCCACTCTCTGAATCCATGTGAACATGCTTATAAATAAGTAACCATCAACCATCCAAACCATTTCCCTTCGGAAAACACTATTCACAACACCCCCATGTGAATCCACATCATGCCTTAACCCATTAACACATTACCATTTCACATCATTTAACAATTCACCCAATTCCCATGTGTTATGCCTATCTCACTAAGAATTAATCATTAAACCCATAATCTATCCCATTATGGTCTTTAATCAGTTTACACATTAACCCATTTAGTTCGTTCACCATTCCCATGAATCAACCATTAAACCCATTCCACTTTAACCCTTATGTCATTTCCAAGTCTAGGTGTATCACCTAACTTCTATTCCATGTTCAACAAATCATGACAACATATTTATCAAGGGATCTACAATTTATTACAACAAGGTCACTTGTTCAATAACAATCCTGAAACCTGGGAAAAGCCGGCACATCCCATGGATGGCCCCAACTAGGTCAAGTCTATCCCAACACATCCCACGGGGATCATGAGGGTTCCTATTTACCGATTTAAGCATCGTTATTATCAAACATGCCAAGGTTATTCAGAACATAACCATAGGAAATAAAGAACACATCTAAACATGCACAAATACCCAAAGAAACTGTGGGATATCACTTGTAGACCACCCACCTCAAAACCGTGGTTGAACGCACTCTCAATCAAGTCCTTAGGCCTCGATCCAACCAAACTTTGGAGCATCAACCTAAAACTCACCCACAAATTAGGGTTTTAGAGCTTCTAAATGAGAGGGAGAGAATATGCAAACCCTAAACCAAAAATAGAACCAAGGATGAGATTATCCTTACCCGGAGCTTCGATCCTCAACCAACGACACCAAAAATGCCTTATAATCAAAGGAGATCCACCCTTGGAAATCTTGGGTTGGATAAGTTCGTCTTTAGGGATAGGAGGGGAGGAAAGGAGGAAAATACCAAGTGGGGTTTAAAAGCCCGGAGTGGTAAAGTTGTAATTTTTCCCAACTTTATGTGGTTGTATGGTTTGTCCGCATGGTTTGGAAAACCGTGTGCAAACCGTGTGCATGCCACTGCCCAGAGGAGGGGGAGTCGTACGATTTAGCCGCACGATTTGTCAAACCTTGTGCAAATTGTGCACATGCTTCTGCCCAGAGGAGGAGGGGTCGCACGGTCCATCCTGGGCAAGCCGCACGGTTTACCTGGCCATGTGCAGGTCGTGTGCCCTAGCTTGGCTTGACCATATTTTTTTCTTCCATGCCCCGAGCCCCCCGAAACATCCCCAAGGACTCTCACACTTTCAAAAAACAATTTAAAGCCGAAAAAACAAATGTTTCAACCCAAAACACAAAAAAACATACCTTTCCAAAAACCGGGATCTTACATTATATATCAATGAATTTAAATGTGGCATGTCACTGGTTTCAACTATATACATAACTCTAAGATAAAAGTATTTTGGGTTCTAAATAGATAAAAATCGACAATATATCTGTATCGATTGCCATGCACTTTTCTTATTGTTTTAATTTCATGAGATTAGGGGATTAAACAATTTTTATATACATTAAAAGTGTGTTCCCAAATACATAATTATATAGTGATATCCATATTACATGTAACACCCCAAAATTCTAATGTAAGAACATAATATTTTATAGCATGTATAACATGAAACACCAAGAACATAAGGGAATATAATACCCCAAGTCATTAAAATATAATTACTATTTAAAATAAATTAAATATATTAAATATATTTAAATTAACCCAACACTAATTTAGCGTGTGTCGCATGCAACAACGATTTTCTTTAATGAACTATGTTACATGCATGACTGAGTTTTACATAAAAAAAATTATTATAAAAAAATTATTATTTAATATATTAAAATATAACTGAGACTTTAAATTAAAGGGTTTCAATAAAATTAACTAAAATTTTAAAATATATGGTTTACACAAATATAAAATTAATTCATTAGTCACAAATTAAATAGAAATGAATATAAGAACAAATAGAATATAAAGGGGGTAATTTATAAAAAATTATATTTATATTCACAACGGTGTTTTATCCTAATAAATTAAATTTATTAATATTAGTGAATGATATTAATAAACTATAATTTTTATATATTCAATAAAATATTTTGTATATTCATCCAATATATTTGATAATCATAAGATAAGAATAACTTGTATTTTACACATACAAATATATATCTTTATAAAGATAGTTTTACCACATTTTAATGATAAACCTGTTTTAAATCCAATTTTTGGACCTTTTATTTATTTTAAATGCAAAAATAAACTTAATTTTTTAAATAGATAAATCATAATTAGGACATTATAATCAATTTCACTTTGAAATTAGATATAAAACCAAAGAAATCTTTTGAACATTTTTACTTTCAAAATATGCATTATCCTCCCATATTCGGGATTAATTTTAAATTAATTTCTTCCACTTATTTGATTTGAATTTTATAAATGAATTACAAATTTAAAATCATCATAATTTATAATTTCTAATAAGGTCAGCTTTTTTGACCAAAAATATTTGTGAATGTAATTAAAAATTACTTACAACTATTAAGAGGAAAATTAGCATAATAAAAGACTAAACCATAATCTTAAGGGAGAAAATGACCTAGAAACTTGTGAAAAATCCATTATATGTTCATATTTGTAACCTATAATACATTTTATATAATTTTTATCATTATTGGATCCACTTTTAATAAGAAAAACATGGGATTATTTCCCTTTTCAAAAATTTACAACAATAACACTCCTCCTCAACTATAAAAAAGAACACATCCCTCCCACTTCCACACACATATCAAGACACTTCAGCTAGACCAACATATCAAAAAATAGATTCTGAAAATCTATCCCATAAACCTAGATCCATCACTTTGGGAATAAATCCATACAAATAATTCCTTTGGTGCAAAACAAAAAGAGTTACCTATAAAATAGGTAACATTGTTCATCAAGCTCTTTTATATTATTTTCATTATCCACCCCCTAAAATTTTCTTTTACCAAGATTATATAAAAACTTCATTATCATAAATATAATTTCCTATTTTTGAATTAATTTCTTTACCTTCACTTACACACACATCCATCTAAATGGTAATGAACCTATCATTTTTGTGTAAGTTGAACAGCCGCCTCACGAAAAATTGTTTGATCGTTTTTACTTTACTTCCACTCATGGAGAAAATTATGGTGAAAAAATATTTATATATGATATATATTATATTTATAATGTATTTATAGTTATCTAATTCTTATATAACACATACCTTTAAACATTCTATTTTTGTAAATATGATAACGTCATTTTTGGGAGTGTGGAAAACCACCCCCTCAAAGGGATGTGACCCATTCACTCTATATATGGAATATATAAAGGATGGTTTAAATAAAACATTGTAATATATATGTTATAAATATGATAATAAAATTATAATATCTGTATAATACATTTAGTTCTAATTCTTTAAATGCATTAAATAAATTAAAGTAGTGTTTTTTCATATGTGTGGCCTACCGTCTTCACGAATGATGCATCCCATTTTTTATTTCCAAATATTATGGATTATTATAAATAAATATATACTAAATATATATTTTATTTAGGTCATGGATTACATTCTAGATATTATGAAACTATTATTGGAACAACATGTAACATGTTTCAACATACTCAACAAACTAGAAAATTAACACCCGAAATAGGGAAAGTAATGAAATATTATTATCAAATGGGAAATAAGATATTATAAAAAGATAATATATGAGATTATAAACATTAATATGGGTATTTAAAAAGTTTTTAACACTCTTAAAACAATTATACAGGAAGTTAAATGTTGTTTTACCGAAAGGAAATACAAGGTAATGGATTTTCTTCTCACTTTTTACATCTACTAGATACATTCCATATTCACCACTTACTTAATTTGTATTGTGTATATAAAATCCATTTTGATATATTATATCATGAAAGATTTTATCTTAATGGTATCCAAAAAATTAATTTAATTTTATTCCTTCATTTGGATTATGATTCAAAAGTTTTACAGTGGTATGGGACACTTTGGAATTTTTACAGATTATTTTCCTCAATAATATGTTTAATGATTACCTTTGCGATCTCACTTTCTTTTGTGACTGTTAAATTTCTCTTAAAATGATCACTTTCTTGATGATAATTTTTATAATAGATTACCTTAGTCTTAAATATCCATATTCTCATAAAATTGATATTATTATTTTCTAATAATTATATTCTTTTTCATATGGTGTTCACTTTTAGTTTCTTGATTAACTAAGGAATTATTGATAAATCCGTGTATTTTATTCTATATAGATATTTTATAAGGCACTTCATTCAAGAGTTAAATAAATTATTTGATATTTTAGGAATTATTCGTATAGGTGCGACATGTGTGGGGCCCATTATTGATAGCCCCTCGATGCATCGGTAGTCTCATGAGACGAATTAGTTCTCCAAATTAGATAGGTTTTTACCTGATATGCTAAATTTCCTTGTTAAGGTATTGAAGGTAAATGTACCATGTACCTTGGAAACATGGTGACCAATACATAATCATTTTCCTTATTTAGATTCATTTATTATTTATCCATGATTTGTTTCATGGACATATCTATATATTCATTCTATTCTCAATTTAATGATTAAATGGAATGCGTTTCAGATTCTTACCCTTCCATATTGATTATGCCTTATCTAGTTATTTGAAATTTCATGTGTTATCAGTTGTTTTACCTTACCATGTTTATTATTCTCATTAATTTATTATGGATTTAATTTTATTTAATCTTACTAAGCATTTAAGCTCATCCTTATTATGTTTCCTTTCTTCTGGTTATGATGAAGAAAACATTGAATAAGATTTCAAGGATGTAGTTTATTTCATTTTATTATGTATGATGTTTTTTTTAAAATTTATTATGGGTATCAAGTATCAATTATAGTTTTCAAAAACTTCTAAATTTTTTGGTCCTTCGGGGTGTGGTTCTTTTCAATCATATTGATTTATTAAAATAATACATTGAATCGGGCTTCTAGGGTTGTAGTGTTATAGATGGTATCAAAGGCAGTATATCATCAACCATGGAAATTATATTTTAGAAACACAATAGAACCTAACCATAGTATACACTTTGAGTATAAGTATATAAGAACATCCTATAATTTTGGTAAGATAGAGATTATGTGGGTATTCTAAGAAATACATCTTTATCTACATACTACAAGTGGGTCTGGTTCTAGAATAAATGTACCTGGGGGTAACAAATATGAAAAGGTGTGTCTAAACTGACTCGTCGTAACCTAGTACTTGACAACGGGACATATTGTGGAGCAGGTTTGACACTCCCTAGGGATATGCTTAGCATAGTTCAAATTTTCATTATAAACTATTATGAAGGATTTAAAAGTAATGATATCCTCAAAGAACCCATGTATATGATTATGATATTAGTTATGAATAAAAATTTCAATTTATATTAAGTGTTATGTTATATTTATAATTATACAATGTTCATGATTTTATGAGCTGATATAGTGTATGCCATTGTATATATATTCCACCTGTAGGGAAAAAGTGAATCAGTACTTATGGAAAATGTAGAGGTCTTCTTATTGATAAAGTTGATATATGTGGTATTAGAACTAAGAATGTTATGGATATATTAGGGATGATTAATCAATTTATGACACATAACCTTTCCTGGATGGTGAAACCCATTCCAAAATTAGATTCTTAGATATTGGATTTATTTATGCGATTGAGACCCCCATAATATAGTAGGACTACTGATCTAATGGTGGTTGACCAATGGATTAAGTCCTTGGAAAAGATATTTCGGGGATTGGCATATAGTGAAAAGGAACAGTTTCCAATTAAATTGTATTGTCTCAACGGTGATATAGATAAATGGTGATCATTGATCCAAAATACTATACAAAAATAATAACTAAATCTCGAGTAATTGAAATCTTTTAAGGACACAATTTTTCACAAATATTTCCCTCCTGAGCAAAAAAATGAGAAGAACATAAATTTATTTAGTTTTAAAAAAATGGAGGAATAAAGTGTTGTAGAGTACGAAGTTACCATTACATGGTTAAAAAGGTGTGATACATATTTAATATGAAACATAGAGTGAAATATTGATCATTTATTTAAAGGACTTAATCCAAGACTCTAAAGGTAAATGGTGTCTCAAACAACTTCATCATATGATGAAATAGTTTTATGTTTTATCAAGATAGAGAAATAATTTTCCAAGTCCTATGTAATAAAAGAGAGGCATGATAATTAAAGAAAGTAATAGAAAATGATAGATAAATGGAAGAATGATTTTTCAACATGTGATAATTGTAGAAAGAATAACCCTGGTAAATACATGAAACGATTGGAATATTTTTATAAGTGTAGAAGAAATAGTCATTAGGAAAAACAGTGCAAATGGGTAAATTAAAACATTGGTATATAGTTTTAAAACTACAAGGTGATAGTGAAATATGTAGACAAATTCCCCAAGCATCAATGGAATATACCTCCAAATAAGTTAAGGGATAAATTTCAATTATATGTTATTGACATAAACAAATTTGAATGATTAATGTAATTTTGTATCTGAACCCATGAAATATTTTTGTACAAATATTCTATTGATGTTGATATAAAATATATAAGGATTTTAATGAAGTAGTTTTTTATTAAAGATTTGAGATGATATATTGAATGGTACCAAGAAAATTGATTCATTAGAAACATATTATTTTAAAAAATACAAGGTTTAGGGAAATATAATCCCTAATGTGTTCATAATGTTGAGACAATGTTGTTTGGATAAAGAAATGATTAATTTGGATATGTGTTGACAACCTTGTAACTGATTAATGATTTTTTGGAAAAGTGGTTTATGCAATCACTTATTTAGTTAAGAACAATTTTCTATTTATGTAATATATCCAATAACATATTTTTTTACTTAATGAATAAATGATAATGCATGTTCCCAACAAATTATTATGTTATTTCAAGTTATTGCCATATTTAAAGAGAATACATGTTAAAGGTGTTCACATGTTTTGTATGTGATGATTAAATAGATACTTCTTATTGCTTGAAGGTTAAATATAAGTTCATTTTATAAAATTAGTGACCTTCCAATTTGTTATATCATAAACCTTTGGAAAATTATCCATTTATGAAATGGTTTAAGTTGATCTTTGGATGGGTTTTACAGATTGATGTTTTACTTCAAACTATAATTCAACTTATGCTATGATATGATGTAGAAATATTTAAATGTGAAATCCAAGGAAAATATTGTGTTTATAAAATTTTATATTTAGTTATATTCTTAGATAATGAAATAATTCAAAAACTCTAGGAAAAGGGTTTTTAAACCAAAATTTTGTCCTATTATTATAATTTTTTATAATATCACTATCCTTTTTTCATACCTTAGGTTTATGGATTTTTGGTCAAAAAATTACTCATGAATATCTTTTCTACCACTTTATATTAGAAAATGATAGTTATTTTATTCGTATATATCCATGTTATCACTAATGATCTTTTATTTGAAAGCCTAGTTTTGTGGTGGCCTTCTAATTTCATTTTCCGTTCTTACTATGAAGATGAGTTTTTAACCCTATTTACAATGTGGATTTTTCAAAAGTAGTTTATTTTCAACTATAAATCCCTTAATTACCAAGATCATGTTTAAATTTTTTGGACATAATTTAATTATGGTGGTGGAAAATATAACACCTTGAAATTCTAAAGTAAGCACATTGTATTTGATAGCATGTATAACATGAAACATTAAGATCATAAGGGAATATTATATTATGAAAAATTACAATATAATTAACATTTTAAATAAATTTAATATATTATATATCTTTGAATTCATTAAACTCTTAGTTAGTGTGCTTCACATGAAACAATGAGTTTCTTAAATGGCTTGTGTACACACATAACCAGGTTTTACCAAACAACAATCTATTATTAAAATATTTTTATTTAATATAATAAGATATAATATAGACGTTAAATTATAATTAGTGAATATGATTCAGTACATTACTAAAATTAATTTTTTACACAAATATAAAATGAATTAATTGGTTACAAATTAACTATAAATTAAGTTAATAACAAATTGAATATAAAGGGAATGTTTTTGTAGAAAACTATTTTTATGCTCACAAAGGTGTCATATATTATAGAAATTAAATAATATTATTGATTTATATTAATGAAATATATATTTTATATATTAAATAAAATATTTTTTATATTCATCCAATATATTTGATGAGTATAAGATAAGAACAAATACTATTTTACACAGAAAAGCTTATATTTTTATAAAGGTACTTTTACCAACTTTTAATGGAGAGCCTATTTTAAATCCAATTTTTGGAAATTTTATTTATTTGATATCTTAAAATAAAAAATTTAAATCAAAAGAGAGTAATTTATTTAGGGTTAACTTTTGGTATTTTTCTTTGAAGTTTCATTTTTTGATGAATAGTGAAAAATATTAAATTTTAATTCAACACTGATTTTTATATAATTTATTTATGTTGTTAAATTATATATTAATTTGGTTTTAAAGTTTAATTTGATAATTTTTTATTAGTTAACCAAATTTATTTCATTATAATCAATTTTACTTTGAAATTGGATATAAAACAAAATAATCTTTTGACCGCTTTTACCTTAAAAACATGGATTTTCATCCCATCTACAAGATTATTTTTAAATTAATTTATGCCTATTATGTGATTTTATTTTGGAAAAATGGATTATATATTTATAATAATAATTATATTTAATTTATAATGAGTTCAAATTAGTTATTTACAAAAAAATATTAGTGAAATTAATTAAAATTAATTACAACAATTAAGAGGAAAATTAGCTTAACAAGGGACTATACCTTAAAATTAAGTTCTAAAATGACCTGTAAACATTTAAAAAATACATTTTATATTCATATTTAAAACCTATACTCCATTTTATATACTATGTACCATTATAAGAGATATGTTTCATAAGAAATGGTTTTTTGGAATTCCCTTTTCAAAAATTTAAAAGAATGGCACTCCTCCACAATAAAAAGGCACTCACCCCTCCCACATACAAATACCTCTCAAGACACTTTTTATCGACCAAAATATTCCAAAATATATTCTCAACATACCTTCTCTTAACCTATAATCCTAATATAGGGTATAAATCCACCCAAAGAATCCCTTTGGTGCAAACCAAGATGAGTTCCCTGAATAAGAGGTCACATCCTTCCCTAAGCTCTTTTATTTTATACACCCCCTAAAATATTCTTATTCCAAGATTATATAATAGAATCTGAGTCTTAAATATACTATTTTTTAAGGCTTTGAATTTCACTTTCACACAAATCCATCTAATGGGTAACAAACCTACCGTTTATGTGTACGGTGAACTACCACCTCACGAAATGATGATTGTTGATTTTTCCTTTACCACCTCTTGTGGTGGAAATTATAATCGAAAATCAATTTATATATAATGTATATGATATTTATAATTTTATTATTATTATTTAATTATTATATAAAACAAACCTTTATTATTTCCATTTTGTGTAAATATGATAACATCATTTGTGGAAGTGTGGACTACTGCCCCCTCAAAGTGATGTGACTTGTTAACACTATACATGGAATGTTTAAAGGATGGTTTTAATAAAACTAATTAATATATGTGAAATATATGTGGCACTAGAATTATAATATAAATATATATAAATTACTTTTAATTTTTTAAATATGGAAAATAAATAAAAGTAGTGTTCAGGCATATGTATGTCATATCTTCTCCATGAAAAGTGCATTCCATTTCTTATCGCCTAATATTATGGATTATTATAAATTCATAATTAATAAATATATATTATATATAAATCATTTTTTACATTCTATATTGTCTGAAACCATTATAGTAACAATAAGTAACATGTTTTAACATACTCAACAAACTAGGCAATTAACACCTGAAAAAATAAAAATAGTGAAATCTTGTTATCAACCAGCTAAAAATATATTATAAAAAGATAATATATGATATTTTAAACATGAATATAGTTATATAATAAGTAAATAACACTATTAAAACCATTATATAGGATATTAAAAAACATTCATCCTAAATGGAATGAATGGTAATGGATTTCCATCTCACTTTTTACATTTATGTGATAAATATCATATTCACCACTTCTTTTGTGTGGTGTATCTACTACCCCATTTGATATATTTTATAATGAACCATTTTATATTAATGTTATCCAAAACATTCATTAAAATTTATACCTTAATGTGGATAATGATTCAAATGTTTCAAAGTTGTATGAGACACTTTGGAAGGTTTAAAAATTATATTTCTCAAGAATATGTTTAATAATTACCTTTGCAATATCACTTTTTTGTGATTGTTAAAATTGTCCTAAAACATTCATATTCATTATTATCATGTTAATTTTACATTACACTTGTCTTAAATATAAATATTCCCATTCAATGGATATTATTATTTCCTAAATTGAATACCATTTTACATATGGTGTTCACTTTGAAAGTTATTTTATTAACTAGGGAATTATTGAAAAATCTCTATCTTTGAATCAAAACGAATATTTTATAAGGACCATGTTTCATGAGTTAAAGTTATTATAAAATATATAATAAATTAATTTAATATGTACAACATGTCTAGGTCCATGTTATAGGTATCTCCTCAGTGCATCAGTAGTCTCATGAAATAAATTAGTTGGCCAAATTAGATTTTTTCCCTGATATATTAATATGTCTTATGAAAGGTCATCATGGTAAAGGTACCATGTAACTAAGAAAAATAGAACCAATAATTATTCATTTTTTTCATTTATTTAGTTATTATTTATCCATGATATTTTTTATTTATATATCTATGGATTTATTCAATTCTCAGTTTATTTATTAAATGGAATGTGTTTCAATTTATTACCTCTTTATATTTATTATGCCTTATCTAGTAACATTAAATGGCATGTGTTGTCAGTTATTTTACGTTCCATGTTTATTATTCACATAAATTAATTATTTCCTCTATTTTACTTACCCTTACTGAGAATTTCAGCTCACTATTATTATGTTTCCTTGCCCCATGTTATGAAGAAGAAAATATTTAATAATATTTCAATGATATAGTTTATTTCATTTTATTATGTATCATTATTTTTTTTCCAATGTAAAATGGTTGTCATGTAAGTAATTTGTATTTCTAAAACTGCTAAAATGATTGGACCTTTCATATTTTAGTCCTTTTAATTATGTCAATGTAATAAAATAATGCACTGGCTCTAGGATTCTATAGTCGGGGCGTTACATTACAGTTCCGAACTAATACCACATTATGTCCATATTACTCTACTAACATAATTTTATCCCTTAAAATGTTCTTCTTTAATTTATCCTAAATATTGTGAACAAATACATTTCTCCCACATTTAATGTCTTACATACTAGTAAACAAATTTACATAGTTTCTCATGAGGTTCACTAATCTTCATAAAATATTGTTTCTCCTCTACTTATAAATATCTAAATTGAATTATTTAGATAAATTTTGAATTATATTCCCCCATAAATGATGTGGAAATCTCAACATTTCACACCTATCAATATCAACATCATTTTTAACCCGTGTTGACAATTTTGGGGAAAATTATTAAATTATTCATAGAAACATTGAAATCCAAATCCATCTATGAATAAGAAATTGAATCCAATAATTTCAATTACCTTTAGTTAGTTCCTCTTCACATTCCCCAATATACTTTTTAAATTTTAGTGATAAAATTTTCTTTTATATGATATCATAATTAAGCATGTTTATTTCCTCTAGGTACTAATTTAACAACACTTATAATCGCATTGTTTTATCACAAAAAATAACTAGTTGAATATATCCCATAATTTCTTTTCTATTGTTTAGAAACCATGTCCAATAATCATATATTTCACCACCGACAATTAAATATTCCAATATAAAGAGGTTTTCATCCATATCAAATGTTGATGTTACTAACAAAGTACCTTTTTAAGGACTAGTAAGGTATGGTCATCCAGATATAACAAAATCCAAGAACCTTATAAGAAATAATTTATTAAACACCTATATACTAAGAATAATCATGAAAATATACCATGTTTTGAATATTCCTATATTACTATTGTTTCTAGATCAATGTTCATTGGTATATTTCATATACAAGGGATTAATATATAATGATACATTGGAATCTCATATATTCCACCAGCTTATTTTTTTCCAGGATTTTAATGTTTGAAAATATTTAAGGGATATAATGTAGTATTTATATAACTTAAATTGTATTTCATTGGAATATTTTTTAACATTAAACTTTATCTCATCACAATTTATTTATGACATTGATGATTCCTTTGAATTTTGAAAAATTATTATTCTATCTTGAGCTGAAGGCATGGGAAAATTTTGAAAAGTTTTCATAAAAAAATTAAAGTGGAATTACCCAAGTCATATGTTATGAAATTCCATTCAAAATCTCAATAATGCATTTGAAAATAATCTTTTTAGGACTATTTCATACAAATTCATAGTCTAACCAACATGAAATGTTGTACATGAAGGTTTTCTCCCTAAATTATTTTGGAGATGTAAAAATATGGCTAACATCCACTAAAAATTCATTCTACCTTCTATCATGTGACATTGTAATCAAACATAGAATAATACTAATTTCACAAGGTAAAATTTGGAAATCACCATCATATGATAAACATTGTTATGAATTCCACAAACTAATTCAACACTACAATGATAATATCAAATGTAAATAAAGAATATTTGAAAAAATATTATTATAAACAATTTTAACATGTAATTACCTTTGATCGACATCAACTATCAACCGAAACAAATCATCAAACCAAAACTTAATACAAACCTAAGAACAATTTAATTTATTTTGAACAATTGTTTTCACTCCCCCATCATCTATAGGGTCCAAAATAACCATTATGAAATATTAACATGCATTATAAATCTAACAATGACATATCACACATTATAATCAACGTTGAAAATCATATATTTCATCAAACGAAATTTGTTAGAATAGAAATCTACACAACAATATTCCACCTTCATCATTCATTTTTTCCATTTGAATCACTAACATGTACTCCATCAAAATTAAAATAAAAATAATCTTTCTTTGAATAATTTTCCTTTAACTTATATCAACCAGACTATAGAATTATTGAATATAAGACATTAACACTAATTATTTTCTTATATTAACAAAAATTAACAAAATAAATCAAAATCAATATAGGAGTCATATAATTAAAAGAAAATAGGGTTTCAGATATAGTTAGTTCTCGGATAAAGGAAATATGTTTTTGGTGATATGGGAGTTGATTGTTGGAAGAGGGAACTCCTAGGAGTATGTTAACTATGACATCAGAAAGATACCCATATGAGATGATAGTGGGATTAGAACTAGATAGAAGTATCATACTGAAGGATGGTTGGAGAAACATCATTAGGAGGCATTAATGGGATGATCATAGGATAGGAGGAAGCGATGAGATAAGCATGAGAGAGGAGGTGGAGGAAAGATAGAAATTGGTGGTTGGAGGGTCATGGGAGAGGAGGATGAAGCCAGATGATAATGGAAAATGAGGGCTATAAGAACATTAGGGAATTATTAGGATCAATAAGAGGGAAAATACTAGGTCATATGATTTAGTTTTATACCAAACATTAAAAAAAGTGGTATTTAGTTTTACATTTTCCTAATTCTAGGACCTGAAGTAGAATTAAGCCATTATATTGGTCTATAAATATCATTTCCCCTGAAAAATAAAGAATTCCATTATTTTTACCAATGACATCCAGGATAAACCGAATTTTAATGAAAAATGTGGGATTATTTAGATCCTTAATGATAGTAAAACCTCAAGAATAAAATAAAGTTGTAGATTTGTGTTGTATCCCCCTATTAGTATGAGAGGGAACCTGATAGCTTCCATATCCTGATGTGATTGATTTGATTTTTGTAATGGGGTTAGGGATGTATATTATTGAAATCGATACAATATGTGGTGTAAAATATTAATTTATTATCGATTTTATTGAGTTATAACACCAAAGTGTCATTGAATGTGGCGGAGGAGGAGGAGGAGGGTCAATCAGGACTAATACATTAATAGATTTCAGTTGTTGAAATACATTATTCTATAATCATTAAATATTTTAAGCATACTATAGATATATTAATAATAATGAAACATCTAATAATATTTCAAAAAAATTAAAGGGGTACGACAAGAGGGGGAGAGAAAATAGTGGTGAATATTTATCAGTGCATTCATGAAAAACATTCACCATAATCAATAGGATATATTAGACTACATTAAGTTACAAAATTTATAAAAATAATTAACAATACCATTAACTATATCAATTCTACATAGAGTATAAAATTGTTGATTGTGTTTTTTTTCTTAAAGAGTTGTGGAGAAGATGATGGGATGTTCTTATTCTTATAAATAAATCTTAGGGGTTGAATTTAGATGTGTTTCTAGAATTATTCTATAAAAATTTCTATAATAGGGAAATAATTATGGATATATATCATCTTTTCATGGAATTGATATTGGAGAATATATATTTTAGAATATGAAACTAAATGAATAGATTTATTTTGTATTTTATAAACATAAGAGGAAACAGACATATAAGGATTAACATTTTGTAAAAATAATTTAATTATAGTTTTAATATCAAGTGAAATTTATTTTTCAACCTATATATATAACTTTGGTATATATAGAAAGAATATAATGAAAATATTTAGGGGTCACAAATTTAGAAGTTATTTATTGGAGAATATTTGTATATCATAATAAAACATTGTTATAGGACTTATACCTGGATGGTGTGTGATATTAAATATAGTACAATGACATTTCATCTCCTTATATTAGGGAAGTACAATTTTATAGTGTTATTAGTTTTTTCATTTAGGTATTTCCTATATGTGTATCCATTTAAATTAAAAGAGTATAAGTTATGGAAAATTTGGATATTGTCAGCAATTGATTAGAGGAGAACATAGAAGACTGGTGTACATAGTTCTAATTAAATATATATATATATGTATATATATATTATACATAGATGGTATGGTCTTAGTAAATTTAAATCCAAATACCTGTTGTGAGATTCGTTAATAATTTATTATAGGTTCATGAGGAGAGCCTAATTATGATGTTGTGGCTCTTTACAGTTATGGATATTAGGGATAATACCTAGGGTGGGTTCTTTTAAGTCTTTTTTCGGTTGGGTCTATATTGATCACCTGATTTTAAGGTATGATCTAGAATAAGTTTACATTATTTAATTTATTCTTAATTTCAAACTCATAATGGGTATTCTTTCATTTGGGGTTTGTGAAGGATTATAATTTTGGTGAATAGGCCTTGTAGATGAAAGTAAAATTATGTGACATTGGGTACACATCTAGTTAAAAATATATGGGTTGGTTACCAATTGATTCCCATTGTGTTTCCTGAAGGATTTTACAAGGTTTTTAGTAAGTCACTATATACATTAAGAAAGTATATCAGGTACTCATTGTTTAATATACTTAAAGCCATAATGGAATTTTTTTAATATTATTAGAACCCCTTTTAAATGTATCATTTCCTCCGCCAAACTAGACCAACTCAACCTTATATGCCCACTTTATATTCCTCCTAAATTAAATTATCAACATACTCCACATTTCAATCCAGAAACACATATTTCTTGTTTTGTTGTTCCTCTTGGATTATGGTTATTCTCATAGTAGGATAAATCTTGGGAACAATTTTTTGATACCTCTTATTCCTTGACAAATAAGTAATTGAGAGTATGTATGTAAGGTTTTCAATTTCTAATGGGTTGTTCTTTATTTAGGTGAATGAATTTCATAATCTATCACCTTAAAGAATAAGGAATATAGTTTTTACCATTTTCTATTTTTTATACGTGTGTATGAAATACTATGTATGAGGGTGGAAGGTTTGTGTGTGTGTGTTTCTTCTTCCTAATGGATTATTAATATTTGAAAGACTATATATGGTGAGAACTTCTTTTTAAATGTAGGTTTAGTGTATTTTGAATCCATTACAATATTTATATGGTGAATGTATATTAATGAGAATTGTTTTTCAATATTGATAATTTCAATACTAAGGAAAAATTCTAAGCTTTTGAATTCTTCCATGAAGAGTCTATTTGTGTACTAATATATTGGATATAACTTCCTTAATATACAAAGGATAAAGGATTTAAATTAAATTTATCCTTCTAATTTAGATATGGTATGTATGTTGTAGTGAGCCAATAGAATTTACTCTATTTTGGGTGGTTGATTGGTCAGTCATGTCTTTCTATAGGTTTTTGTACATTCTATATGTTTCATAGACTTGATAATCTCTGAGTATGGATATGTTACACCCTCATTAGTATTGCATCCTTGTTTCATTGTTTCACTATCCTCATTGTGAATTATTTCTAATAGGATTTCTATATTAGACCATGCTAATGTTTGATTATTTCTTAGTAGCTAGCTATATAACACCCTCCTTTGTATGAGTTCTATCTTAGAGTAATGTTATGTTTCACCCCATGAAATCCTATAATTCATGGAGGTTTTCTAAATTATACCTTTATTAATATATTGTTTCTCCAAGAGGAAATCTATATTACACCCTTCTTATTAATTTCTACCCTACATCAAGATTGATGTTATATTGAATGTTTTTTTCTTAAAATAAGTTATACATATTCCTCTTGTATGATCCTACTAAAACCGATAAATTTGGTTGAAGTAGAAAATGTCAAGACTCGTGGTGGTATAGTTATCATATGATTACCCAACTATGGTTTATGCATGAAATTTTTTATTTTTTATTATTTTTTATATGTAGTTATATATGATGTTAGATTTACACTAAGGGCATGTCAGTGGTGTCCTAATAAGATAAATGATCAAAACATTCATGTTCATCGTAAATGGTGTATAGAATTCGCTACAAGGAATGAAATTTCAGAGAACTCCCTTATATCTAGTGGTTTAAAGGTCACTTAGTGATTAGGTTGTTGAGTAGGGGATTGAATAG
Source organism: Viscum album (assembly GCA_963277665.1). NCBI lineage: Eukaryota > Viridiplantae > Streptophyta > Magnoliopsida > Santalales > Viscaceae > Viscum > Viscum album. The sequence continues at coordinate 1,462,066,033 of OY728153.1, read as the reverse complement.
TCCTAATAAAGTGTATTGATAAAGGGGGCTATGATTTTCTCTCAATTGAGATATGTTCAAAATACTATTTATCTATAAACTGTAGGTAAGATGAATCTCAAAATACTATTTTATCATATGGTGTGGTGTTTATAAAAACATCACATTGGAAGGATGTTATAAATTATTTATTAATAGAATTTGTTCATTTGTTTTGGATATTTTTTCATATTTTATTTATTAAAAACATGCTCATGAACATGTTGGAGGTTGATTAAAGATGAGTTAATTGAAAATGAATTATGATTTCATGATGTTAAAAGAAATAATTGTATGAAAGAGTTCATTGAAATATAATATATTACAGTAAATATAACCTTAAAATATTGTGTAGAATCAACACCATTGAATAATGAGGTTGTGTTTTGATGTTTTTATTGAGGATTTGGGGTAAAAATATTAATACATTATTAAGATACATGAAAAATCCATAGGTCATTATTAAAGTATCTTAATATAATGACATAAAAAAATTTAGCATCATTCCATAATATATGTGTTTGTGTCATAATGTGATATGTCATTAAAATTCCATGAATCACTCTAATTTATGAGAAATCAGATGTTATTATATAATAATATATTCCATGACTAATTTATGTATATATTTTTGTTTTTATATGTAGATAAGATCTATTCCAAGAACATAGTATCACACCATGATGTGTGAGTCGTCTATATATATGTGGTGTCCCCCATGGTAAATTAGTGATGAAAAATTTTGATAAAAAACAACCCACTATAGAGATTATTCTAGGTATATTATGCATTATATCGAAGAAAACAATAATGGCACACACTTAATCCAAATTCCATAAGAACTCGAAGTTATAAAGAAATGAATTATCAACATGCAGACAAACATCATTCATTTTTCTATTTGGATTTTCAGAATGTATTTCTACTCCATAATTGTTTTTATTTTTTATTATATGACAATAATATGTGTAGAGGGATCCCAACTATTATTCAACAAAGATTGGAAACTCAATAGCAAGACAGGGTGAACCTTGTAAAATCCACTATGTCGCATTTTTTACTTCATTCTATATCTCATGAAATCACATTTATTCATTTAATATCTAATCACATTAGCCAATAAACAGAAAATTATTATGAGAGTTTTTATTTTTGTGACCACATATTCACCCACTATTAGTGGTTCTATACTCTTACTTATTCCAAAAATTATGTATCTAAACTGGATACTATTATTCAAATCCATGTTCAATCAAAATTTTCAGGTATAACTTTATCATAAATTCTCAATGTATATTCCCTTGGATAATAGATTTTTAGTTATTGATAACTTATTTTAATCAAATAGATCTATGAAAATCATACACCATTAATAATTATTGATTTACCATGATCAATGGGAATGGATTCCATATATAAAAGGAGGGGTTGGTTTTATATATTCATTATAATGGCTTCATATTTAGGAAATCACTAAGACTATAATAAAAAAATTATTAAGTTAAAAAAATGTACAATTTAATCAATAAGAATAATATATTTGTTTATAGGAGAGTTTACAATGAATTAATATTATCTCAATGAAATTATGTTTTTTCACATGATATGTATACAAATGCAATGAATAGAATTTATGGGAAGTTCTAGGATATCTATGAGGGAGATAAGAAAATTAACAATTCATAATTATAGAAATGTTATATTGAAAAAGAGGTTTTTTGAAAGGGGGTATACGATTCTATGGATAGCTCATTATTTTTGGTGAATAGAATTGTAATCTTGATTTTATATTATGGATAGATACATGAATATTCCTTAAGGGTGATATAAATTTTCCTAGATAATTTTTATGTAATGATTTATTCTCTATATAGTTAATACTTGGATGAGTGGACAATTATTAAACTTCAAAGTATCATGATTTACCATGAAATCAAGAGAGGGTAACCCATATAAGGTAAAAATGAAACTAAAAATGAGATTACTATTAATGATTCAAAGGAATTTAAAACATTCCAGTACAATATGTCTCATCAGGAGTAAACTGATGTCATAGAAGATGCCATAAATTTCATTGAATTTTTATCATTTTTTTAAATGTCATGTAACCAGGTTAAGGTAAATATTAGGGTAAACTTCATTTTAAGTGTTTTAATTTTATTAAGATTATATACTTTTTATACAGTATATATAAGAATAATAGTGGAGAAAAATTTGGTGATCCATCAATAATAACATCACGAAAATGAATGGTGGAATTTTAATCCAATGGAAGAAATATCTTTGATAGAAAAAAAATTTCAACACATCAAGGTAAAGGAATTTTATAGTAAAATGGGATGATACATCTTGAATTTAATAAAATGAAAAAGTGATGGAATAATATGAGGGGGAAAGACTCAATGATTTCATTATCAAATACAAATACCTCAATGATCCCACTAGAAAAGAAGAATATGAATGGAAACTTACTTATTTTATTATAGGAGAAAATGGTGGTCACAAAGCACCACCCTACCAAGAGCCTTCAAGGAAGGAGTAAATGATGTAAACCAAGGGAATCCACTAGGACAAGGGACATACACTCCAGGGGAAGGGTTCCTAAGTTATTATAAAGAACAAGATCATCCTTAGGAATTCTAACATGTGAAAGTGCATCACCCGCAAAGTTAGCCTCCCTCCAACAATACTAAATAGTCCTCCCAAAATCAGTTTCAAGTGCACATCTATGGATCACATACACCAGATCCCCATCCAGTTCATAAAAACTACACAACGATCTGACCAGGACATCAGAATCTTATTCAACCTCATCCATATGAAAACCAAAACTCTGATAAACTGTGATTCAAGTGAGAAGCACTCTAACCTCCACACCCAAAGAACATCCAGAACGAAAGATTATGATAAAGTCCTATAACATCAACCCACATGCATCACGCAGAACTCCACCACCTCTCATGATCCCATTCATCAAAGAGCCATCCACATTAAGCTTAAATCTTCGAAGTGGTAGAAACCATATTATCCATTGGCCTACCTGACCGCCTGGCATGAGTGGTACAAACAAACCGCAAGGACCGAGAAGCTAGTGTCCCCCTTTCAAAAAAGATCCCAGTTATAAGATGATTTCTTTTATCTAGATCTAAATAAAATAGTGAGATCTCTAGTCACATAGACGAGAATGGTTTTATGCCACCCAAATGACCTAACAAATGAAGGGGAGAATAACACACCTTGCCTTCCATTACATAGCCCTTACCTCCCACCCTTGAATTAAGAAGAAAGATTATAAATAACAACATAGTAATTATAATATCCATTAATGAGTATTTATAGTATTTTTATGTCAAAAAATTTAAATTTAATAGTTATTTGAATAAATCTCTATTGGAATTTCAAAATCAAGAAAGCTGAAGAAAGTTTCAAACTGATTTAAATATTTGTTCATTCCCCTTGTTTTATATTGATTACATTTAAAAACATTTTAGATACTAAATATTATAATCAAAATGGTTTCAATAATGAAAATAAAGGTAATAAGTTTATTATTAAACCCTTAAAATAGAAAACAACCATTTTTGATTCTAGTGATGGTACTGAAAATCCCAAAATAACAATTTAGTCTAGAAGAATAAGAGTATTTGAAACTAAGCCTAGGGGATATGAAATTGAAAAAGATAATTACTAAAATCCTAATGGATTTTAAAGGAATTATTTCATTTCACATTATAAGGTTGAGAAATGATTAGATTTTGGTGAACCTTATTTCAATTTGATAAGATTTTACATTGACAGAAGATGTTTCTGTTTCAGAGTCTATGAATGAAAATCCTATGAGTTCTAGTAAAATACTTAACTAATTCTATAAAATAAATTATATTAATAATATTTGTTCCAACATAATGTTTCTAGAGGAAAATTGGGATAATATAAGAATGATAAGGTATAACCTAACAATCATTTTATGTTCATATAAGAAACTTTTGGGTGGTGGGATTCAAATGGACACACCCCCAATAAGTTTAAAATGACAATAACAATGTTATTAAATAGTAATGATAAATCTAATTATATCAGTAGAATGAGTCATCCTGAAAAAAAATTGGTGGATAAGGTGGATTATTTAATATTGATAAGTTGAAGGACTTGGACAGTTGATAGTGGTTTTTCCTCATACAAGGCTAAAAATAAGAAACTCTTGGAAGATATTCAAATTTATGACGGGTAATTTTCACTTTTAGAGACTATATATCACTTATTTCAATGGAATTTTACACATTAAAACTGGTGAGATTAAATATGAATCCATTCAAAATCATGTTATTGATGGGATGAAGTACAATCTATTATTTGTCTCCAAACATTGTGAAAATGGGAATGTAGGGATATTTAATAGGAGTATAATTGTTATAAGAAGATTAAACTATGTCATAATAAATATGTATGGATATAAAATAATTGACAACCTATTTCATATTTATAATGATCAATGTTCATCTTACTTGAGAATAAAGGGGAAGAATAAATCTTTGAATATTATTCATGGATATTTAGGTTAAAACAACATGGAACTTATTTTAAAATATAAAGTTGTAAAGAATAAAATTAATCAAAATCCTAAAATACTTACCACTTATGACCGATGAAACTGATGGAAAATAGTGAACAATAATAACGAGGTAGTGGAGATCAACACAAATAATCCTCTTGAGTTGATATATTCAGATGTGTATGTTCTGATGAGTATGAATTCAAATAAAGAAGATAATTATTTCAATATATTTAATAATGATTTAACTAATATGAATTTTTTTCTATTTTATATAAAATAATTTACAAGCTCTTTATATTTCTATAAACATTTTATGGTTTTTTGAAAGTAAAATGGAATTTTTAGTCAAAAGTTATATTTCTGAAAATGGATTTGAATAAAATAATAGAGACCCTCAATAATATATTTAGAATCACTAAATAGGGCATGGACAGCGAGCCTATACCAGAGTGGTAAGGGCTCCTACTTGGCATCCAAGAGACCTGGGTTCAAAACTGGATGGAGGAAAATTTCTAGGTACTATAGTAGGACTGTAGCAGTCACTGTAGCAGTTATTGTTCGGTACTATAGTAGCCGGAACTATTCACCCGATTTGGGCCTTCGGGCCACCGGTTTGGGCCTATGGGTCTCCAGGGCCTTCGGGTCATCAAAGGACTTCGGGCCACAGGGCCTTCGGGTCACATAGACCATGGAGTAGACCAGTTCACATAAAACAGGCCGCATAAGAGGATCATAGAAACAGGAGTAGCAGCCACCATATGCATAGCTAACCGGATTGGAAGAATGAGAGGTTATGGCAGCCGCCATCGGGACAAGGCACCATGCAGCTTTGTACGGGGAAATTCTAGCCGATAAGTAATGCAAGGTGGGGATCTAAGGAGATCAATGATGCAAGACTTTGGGGAGGGGCAATTATAGTGGGATGGTCCTACGAGTCATGTAATGGGAATGGTGTGACTCTGGGCCTTCGGGTCATGTATTGCGGGTCATGTCGGGCCTTGTGCCTTGGGCCTACGGGTCATGTGTGGGTTCTCCTTAAACCCTTAAAAGGGGGATTATCTATAATAAAAATAAAAGGAAGGTCTTTGGGCCATTCAGGCTAAATTGGGCATGAATATAGTGCTCCGTACATACATTATAAAAATATATTAGCTGAGTGGAAGAAAATTATTTTAATGGTATTAAGGACAACCTTGTTTTTTGAGCACACCACATTAATATACTTTTAATGAAAATGGATAATAGTGGTTGTCTATATCGTGAATAAATTTTATAATTAATCCAATTTAGTGAAAATATATTAGAATATGTGGTTTATGAATAATCCCAGCATGGTAAACATTAAGGTATTCAAAATTCCGTGTTTCAAAAAAATTATAGAAACACATTTTGGAATATTTGATGAAATATTGGATGACGAAACATTCCTTGGATATAAAACCAGTATATGGAGGTATAAATATTTAAATAAAAATATAATGAATATTTATGATGTAATTGTTTTAAAAAAATTAAAATTCACTATAAACATCATTTTATATTAATTATGAGATAGAATATTCCTAATGTAAAAGTGATGAATATCATTGGATTATTTTTTTCATACATTATATTTTCAAAATTACCAGGATGATTCTGAGTTATCTAGTGATGAGGAAGGTCTATATCAGTGATTATTTAAGTTGAAAATGATTAGAAAATATTTTTAGTGTAAAAATATACATTCTAAAAAATTGAAAACCTAAATAAATATTTTAATTTATAATTTCTTCATCTTTTTCTAGCAACAGGAACTAGAGAGTGGTGAAGAGGAATTACAAAATGACGATTATATTATAGTGATAAAAAAAATATTAATAAAATTAAGATAGAATTTACCAAACAAATGGTGTCAAAATCCAAATAAAAGAAGGTGATAGGTAAATATTTTATTTTCATGAAAAAAAACTCAATGAGATTGGAGAATTTTCATGAAAAAAATATCATCTTATATAAAAAGGGTTCTCGAAAATTGATGTTGTATTTTTTATAAGTTGTTTTCTATAGTTATAAGGCTTTTAACAATCAAAATATTTTTTGAGATATGTGATTAATAAAATTATAATATGTTCCAAATGGATGAAAAGTCAATATCTATGAATAATAAACTTGAGTTAGTGTTATAAATTGAAAAAACATATGGTTTTACAATAAAAAATGATGTTCATTGAGTTTATATATTTAAAATGATATTATATGAACTTAAAAAACATTCCATGAATAGTATTAAATGTTGGATAGTAGATTAAGGATAATAAAATTAATGAAATGGAATGTGGAAAAAATCCCTATATTAAGGAATATGACACAACCTAACTCAATGTGATTATACCTATTGATGTCATTATTCTATTCATAAATAAAGTGGATATTACTGAGGAAATAATTTCCAAGTTATAAAACACTTTGAATATCATTGATCGGATAAGTGAAATTATTTTTAGATTATAAATTTATAAACCTGAAAGGTTAGATGTTTCCCCCACCAGAGAAATAGGTTTTTCATCTAATAATTAATTTCAAAAGGGATGGTTAAAGAGAGTTATATAATACTACAGAACATGGTAGAAAACTTTATTTGGATGTATAATTATTTTTGTTGATCAAATAAATATTTTAATGTTTATTAATAGATTTATATACATTGAATTATCTATATTGAAATCCATATTTTCATTCATTTTTTAGAATGATTCCAATGAAATACTAAGGATTCGCATCTTATGGATGTGAAATAGATATTACACTATGTTAAAGGAACTATCAATTATATATTTTAAATAAAAATAATCTACATTATATATTTATGGGGGTTTTGATGTGTATTAGGTATGTGAAATATATGCTTTAAAGGTCACTTCAAAAGGTTTGTTACTTATTGAAATAAGGTGCATTACTTAACACTCTAAAATGAAAATTTTAGGCACCCTGTGCACAATGACTACTCAATATATTTTATAACCAGAATCCATAAATCAAATGATTTTTATTAATTCATACCATTATGATGTGTTAATTAATGTTACATTTTTATTAATGATTTGGTGTGATAATCCAATTGAAATCAATATATCAAAAAAATACAGCACAACATTTTATGTCAAATCATAATTATATACAAATTTATTAAGGAGAAGATGTAACATTTTGATATTTAATTGGAGTGTGTTTCAATGAATGAACATTCTTCATATAAATTTATACAACCCCTTATAAATGATTCTAACTAGTCCTTGAGTGTGTTTTTTGGGAGTACATCTTCTCCAAAAATCACAATAAGTGTTATAAATTATCTTCCCTCATTCATATATTTTAATTTATTGATGATAGGGGAGAATAAAAAAGGAATTATACTTGTAATGGGGGGTAATCTATATATTTTTTCAAGAGAAGATCAATTGGATAAGAGAATAATTTTTTGTGGGGGGGGGGGATGATGTGTTGGTAGCGAAATCTCATAGAGTTGTTTATATTTTTATTTTCATGTCAGAAAAGAATCCAAAGGGGGTATTAAATTTATTTTAAATATTTTTTCATGTAGCTATGATTTTATATTATTGTCTATAATTTTTTTAGTTATTATGACCTAATTTTTATGCTTATTTATGATATTGATGTTATAGTTTCACTAGTATATGTGAATTTTTTTCATATCTATTCGATATCCACTATTGTGTGAAGAGAAACACATTAGGCCATATGGTGCCATTACTATAAAAAAGTAACCTTTTATAGGTTGTTAAAAAATAGTATCAAAACCCCATACTCCCATTAATTAGTATTTTAGGTATGTTATAATAGAGATTTGATTAATATATTTTTGTTTGGAATCTATGCTTGGGTCCAGCCATCACCTATATATTAGACAACCATGTTACTGGGGTAGTGATTTTTATTTTATTAATTTATAAAATTTATTAAATTGGATTTTTATCTATAATATTGTTTTCATTATGGTTTTACACTTTATTATTAGTGTGGAATGTTTAAAGGGTGTGTGAATATGCATAAAATTCAGAACATAGTTAAACTTGACATGTACTTTAATGAGTGGGTTTAGAAAATGATTTTTAAAAAGGTGGGGTGACAATACAAATATTTTCATACATTTTTGTATTGATTTAAATTTTTTCTAATCCTACCATTTTAATAAATTCTTATATAAATATCATATTTATTTTTTATAAAATAATATATAATATAATTATTTAATGGCATAAAACATCATTTTTATTCTTTTATTTCATATTTGGATTTATTAAAATAAATCCTATAGTTAAAATTTGTTGTTTAAATGTTATCAATGTATGTATGATAGTGGTGTTGAAATCATATAATTTATTTAAATAATTTTGATGTTTATTTTCAGAAATTTAATATATATTTTTCTAGATTTAGAAAAATGGATTGGGAAAAAGTCTTATAGTTCCTTCATAAGACAATTTATGAGTTATGTGGGATTTTTTATCCTAAATTCCTAGAAAAGTATTATGAATAGTAGAATTATTATATACATAATTAATTTGGAAGGATGAATAATTTTTTAATTATTTTATTATATTTAGAATTGATCTAATATTTTTTAAAGGAATAACATTATATTGTGTATGAATTTTCAAACATGTCTTAGGAAACATTGTATTTAAATGAGAGATGTCATCTATGAGTACGAAATTACATCTATGATTAGGATATGTATCCATTTCATAATAAAGTTTGGTTATATATTGGATATTTTATCTTTATATAGTTTAATTATTCTACACATAAGAAAATTTTATGTGTCTATGAGTATTTACAATGTTTGATAATTTACTTTTTAAAATGCTTAGAATTATTTATAAGTAGAATCAAAATATGATAACGCAGCTTCTACGAACTACTATGTGGATCATGATTTTAAATATAGTGATTTGGGGTTCCCATTTAGCATCCAGGCTACCAATATGATGTTTTCATATGGATAATAAGATTAATAATATTTCACTCAAGAACAAGTAAAGAAATAATGAATTATTAGGAATTTATGATCATGTGGAAATGTGAAGTCAGGATAAAGAAACAATTAGAGAAATTGAAAAGATATTAAATCAAATCACAAACCACTAAAAAATAATACGTAAATAGAGGGCATATAAATTATGTATATAACCATTTTGTTAACATAAAGTGTGAAATTATTTTTACTAAAATTCAAAACCATGATCAGTTATCATAGTTTTAATGGTAATTCCATTAAGGCTCACTATATATTTATTATATTTCACAAAACAATAAAATGATTCACTTTTTGAGCTATAAAAAACAAAAAATAATAATCTTTAATGTTCATCAACAATAATATATGAATAATTCTCTCCACCAAAATTAAAAGTTATATAAGGTCGAAAAAATTACATGTGAACCAGTTCTAGGGGTTGATAAGTAAAAAACCTCTTTCTTTTGTAAGAATTTTTTTTATAGAATCCCTATTGATAGGGATTGCAAATTTTTTGTTTTGGGAATTCGTATATGGGTAGATCCTTAACATATTCTCTTCAAAATAGCTTATTAAGTGTGTGAAACTTGTATTTTAATGGTATACTATGCCACTACCAATATTCCTTATGAAAATAACTTAAGAAAGAAAAATTTTAATAAAACATATAATCTAAATTTACATCATATATTTTATCATTTCTTAAGGAAGTAAAAAATAAATCATTCTTATAATCATAAATTTTATAATAATTATTCTCAAGATTAACATGATAAAAATCATCAGACAAATTATAAGTACTATGAATTTTATATTTTAAACCATAAAAAAAATAGAAATTAGAATAGTTTTAGAGTTACTAATTTTTATAAAGATTATTATTTTCTTTTATCATTGTCAACTAATGTGGCATGTCCATCATCATATTTCAAAAAATTCATGAATCATGGGTAGTATTTTTTTTTATATATGTTACACACACTATCCAAATACCTTATAATCTTAATACATATATTTTAGTAATTTACCTAAGAATAATTAATCAGGAAATTATTTTGGTCACCACACATTCAAAGATCAATAAAAGTTATAAAATAAATCCTTGGGTATCTATATTTGTCTCACTGGCTTGTTAACAAAAAAATTAATAGATTTTGAGAAAAATGACTTATTAGGTCTAAAGTATTGTTCCCCATAACCAAAATTTATTTTAGTGCTAAAAATTAATGTACTATTTTTTAGAATAAAAAATAAAATAATTCTTATAAAACATACTTTTATATATATATTTATATCAAATAAGAATTATATATATTGGTGGATTTTTATTCCCCAGTATCATGTTCAGGGTATTTGTTCCATTGGTAAAAAATTATTTCTTTTTTAAGTTTTTCATTTTCAAATTTCATCTCTTTGTTTTGTTTTAACAAGTTGAACTTTCTTCTTTTTTATAGAAATATCACTTTTTAAATTAGTAGGTAAGGAATGAAACTTCTTCAAATTTTTATATTCATCTTAATGTTTATTCATAGTTTATTCAACCCTAGATAAGTATTAAAATAATGTTTCATTATAAAGTTCAGATTCATACTGAAATTAATATTTAGATAAGGTATAAGTAGTATCATATAACTCAGATCTAGTGGAAATAAAATAGAAGTATTTTCTGTATTTTCATCATCCCTAGTATAAGAACCTGGTGTTAAACATTACATAATATTTAGTTCTAAATAAATAATTAATTATCTTAAATTTTAGGATAATTTTAGGTTTTGAGTTATATATAATTAGTTCATAACACCTAAATAATGAAACCATATAACTCTTTTTATTAGTATCCATTTTTACCACCATATTAGACCTTTAAAAACAAAACATGATCTATTTTCATAAAAAACATTACAAATTCTAAATTGATCACTTCCATTCCATTACCCATCCATAAACACTATGAAAGATAAATTAAAATGAGGGATAATCACAACAAGCTCAATAAGGGACATTATATGAAGAAAACCATTAGTCCAATGAAAAATTGGAAAACTCTTGAAAAATGTTTTTTAAGAATAATTTTTTACACCAAAGGGGATCATCTATCTTTTAAAAATATAATTATCTTCCCTTTTTTAAATAAAATATTTTATACAAAAACTCATTAGTAATCAAATAAAATTCATGTAGTTACCTTGTTAAATTATCCGATAGAACCCTTACATAACCCTAACAAATCAGAATAACCATACAATCTACTTCCATTATAATTATCTAGAGAATAAAATCATTACAAAAAACATTTGATTGGTTTCTTGAAACATCCATTATATAAGATATAATAGGCTCACCCAAGGCTTTCTAGGCACATCTATAATATAAGCTATATCGGGCTCACCCAACGCTATCTGGGTGTACTCATCATATAAAAAATTTCAAAGGACCATATCATGTATAAAAAATTATTATATTTATATGTTTTATTATGAAACCCTTGAAAAATATTTAAAACCTTATACAAAACCTTTTTGGATATCAAAATACCCTATCTTATTAAAAACTATTTTATATTAAAACACCAATTCAATACCAAAATACCTATAAAAGTGGAAATGTGGTTTATTTTCTATAAATAAAACATTAAATATTGTAAATAATAAAAACTTCAATTAACATTTATTACCATCTCTAATCAATTTATAAACTTCTAGGTATGTTATTAAAGGTTTGAAATAATTTAATAAAACTTTCTTATTTCTACCGTCAATCTTATAATTATAAACTGAAAGTCAATCCATACACAAAATAATATCAAAATCATGTATGGTTGGTTCAACAATGTTTATATTAAAAACCATGCCACTAATGAAATTATGAAGATTCCTAGAAGTCTTGGTTTCTTTAATACATCTACTCTATGTTTTCACCGGATGTTCTAACTTACTATCTTGAGTTGATATTCAAAATTCACTTAAATTTATTAGAAACGAATGAACATGAAGATCCAGAGTCAAACATGGTATTGGAATAATTTGAATACACAAGTAATATAAAATTAACCACTTCATTTGATGAACCAAAATCAACCATATAAGTAGAAAAATATTTTTCCTCACCTATTTTACTCTTATATTAATGATTTCTTGCCGAAATTACTTACTTCAGACTCATGTTGTTGTACTGAACCATCTCATTACAACTAAAATATCTAACTTTTGGATGGATATCAGTTACCCCATTATTGAATTCATCAATAATCTTTTCCATTCAAATATTGTCTATATAACCAAATTTTACACATCAATAACACGTCCCTAATTTCAAAAGACATTATACATTATTCATTTTACCACACTCACCATAATATGGGAACTTTATTTTCATACCTCTATAATTATTTAATGTAAGTTTCCCCATCACCTTCAATCCTTAATACTTCTTACTTTCGTCATCATGAGGTATATAAGTGTCAGATAACTCAATCTCAACTTTTTCACCATAATAAACAACTTTTTCATAGATTTTAAATTCTCATGTATCCAAAACTATTTGTAAACTATATTTTAATTTTCAGTAAAATATATTAATTTTACTATCGATTTTCTGAATAAAATCGGGTATGTACCCAGATAATCATTTAGAATTTTCTTCATATACAGCTACAGAATCATCATCTTTTTCCTCAATTACTAGAAATGTGTTTCCATCCATAGTCTAACAAACTTAGGGATATATTTCTCAACGAAATGATCATTAAATGTTTTCTACTCGATAAAATCATGATCATATTTCTCTCTAGTATTGTTAACAAGATACCACCTTTGATCAGCTTCACCATTAAAATAATAAATGTAAAGAGTTACCTTTTGATGTTAGGAAAATTACATGTTATCAAATATATTTTCCATGTAAATGACCAATACATAAACTACCACTAGATTAGAGGTTCCAAAAAAATTTAAAGGGTGTTATCTCATTGAATTGTCAACTATCAACATGTTTCTCTTTAAATAATATGGTTACTCTCTAACATGGATTTCACCACCATTTTTATCATTATTCAACTATTCCATCACCATAACAAATTCCCCATATATAATTATATCCATTAGAGGATACTTATTTTGAATGATGTCTTCCTCTTGGTTCCTTCTTGTTAAAGCTTCCATATTTCATCAATGGAAAACCATTTTGAAAAGACATAGTTCAGTCGAAGTAATATGAAAATCTTCACATTATATATAATTTCATCTTAACCAAAATATAAAATAATTCAAAGGATTTTATTAACATTATCTTAACCACTAAACTTATCTAAACATTTCCTCTAATGGCAACTATAAAGAATCGATCTTAAAAATTATATATTTTTGAGTTTTATGTCAAGAATCTATTTTCTTACATTTGAAAATGATTTTAGGATTAGAGTTCTAGATAATTAGGTCCTAATACATATATAAAAAATGCATATAATAAAATGTGGACACTTTCGATCAGTATCAATTTTTTCTACCCAATAAAACATTTAAAAATAAAACATGATTTATTTTTATGAGACATCGTCATGACTTTAAACATGGCCACTTTTTTTCTCCTACCCATCCACAAACCCTATGAAAAAATTAAAATATAGGATCAGAACAATAAGCTCAGTAAGGTACATAAAAATAAGAAAAACATTTTTATAGTGAGAAACATGAAAAATCATGAAACCTGTTTTTTAAAAATGTATTTTTATCCTTCAAGGGGATCATTTTTTAAAAAAATATCATTATCTTAACTTTTTAAAATAAAATGATTTCCCCAAAAACTCATTAGCAAGCATAGAAAATTAATTTATGTGTGTTGGTACATCATCTCAAAGAACCCTTACAAATTAAAATAACCATAAATCTATATCCAAAATACTTATGTAGATAGTATAAATGTTATAAAGTACACTGAGAGATATCTGGGCACACCCATCCAATAATCCATAATGGGATCACCCAACATTTTCTAGGTGCACCCAATGTATAATCTATATCAGGCTCACCTAATGTTATCTAGGTAAACCCATCATATGAATAATTTATAAGGAACATATCATGAATAAAACATTATAATATTTCATATATTCATTATTAAATCCTTTGAATTCTCTTTTAAAACTATATATAAAAAACATTCAGATATCATAATACAATTTCTTCATAAAAACATTTTTCTTTTAAAACCCTTATTTTCAATACCAAAATACCCATAAAAATGAAAATATGGTATTTTCATTAAATAAAATCTAAAATATTATAAATTAATCCAAATGAAAAATGATGGTTATTTCAATGGAAAATTTAATTATCGTCATATATATTAAATTAGAACATTCCTTTTGTCTTTTATAAATAAATTCAAAAATTCTGAAAAAAGATTAATTTTTTAAAACCTTATAAAGAATAAAGAAATTCCTTTATAAAATGTACTTGTATATATGATAAAATTTAGATTATAATTTTGAAAACATCAACATGGAAGAAAATGTGTTGTAATAAAATCATTAATATAGTATTTTTTAACGAAAAACCTCTTACCACATTAGAAACATTTTAATCATAATCCCAATAAAATAAAAATATTAATAAAAAATTAAATATCACGAGAATAAATAAATTCATGATATTACATTTCAAATGGTCTTTATATACACATCATGATATAATTTTGGTTCATAACATCAAATTCTTTCTCCGTGACTTGAAATTGAGATGAAGTCCCTTACCTTGATTCAAAATCATCCTGTAAGTTATTTATCTTATAGAATAATAAATATGTGTTAATTATCTACTTTAATAAAAACATTTTTCATGTTTATTATTCCTTTTACTTCACTTATTACCTTGTTGTGTAAAATTACTTAATATATTAAGTTTATATTTGATGTTTGGGTGATATTTGGTTCATTATTTCTAAAACAGTTTCTGTGTGTGTTGTCAAAGAGTTCATTATTTAAACATCTCCAAAATAATAATCATGAAATAACTATAACTATTATATATCAATTTTAATTTTAAAATTAATCATTAATTACAGTTACGTAATATTAACTACATTACAATCATGTATATCGTTGGTTCTACGTATGCATAAGAAATGTTTCCATTTTTTAAAACTCATTATGGAAATAAGGTAAGTTGTATTTTATCATTAAATAATGATAATAATATAATAAATATGATATAATTTCATTAAATATACTTATATACATTAACTATGTGATTTATTGATGAAAAATGACGCATCACTTTATGGAGACGGTAGTCCACACATATGCACGAACGACGTTGTCATTTTTTATTCTAAGAAAGACAATGATATATTAATTTTTAGAAATCATAAATATTTTAAAAATATCATAATTATTTCATTTATATCACATATATTCATTAAATATATCTCCATTACCTTCCATGTAAATCCTTAGTGAAAAAAAGCTCATCGCATCACGAGGCGGTAGTCCGCCATACACACGAGCGATACTGTCATATCCCCCATGGAATTTAAGGTAAGATGTTTTATATGATATAAAAACCTAAGTATAAATATGTTAAAAATATCATATATATATATATATAATTAAATCCATCATTATTACATGTCATGAGAGGCGATGATGGAAAATGAATGACATCAGTTCATGAGGCGATAGTGTGTCGTACATAGGAATAATGATTTTGTACCCTATTTGGTGTAAAAGGAGATAAATGTAAGTTATTCAATTAAAATAATAACATTTAATAATATTTGATATAATTGTTTTATTATATATTCGTAATTTAAAAAAAATTAATGAGGTGGAAGAAGAAATAAACTAAAGATGCTTGGTTAATCACGATACCTCTTCTTAGGACAAACTATTGGTGAAAAAAAAGCCTTTTTTGGATATATTTATGATAAATAAAGGTATTTATCAAATAGGGAGGTAAGTAAGGAAAGTATATTTTTATTTATTTTCTAAACCAAATGGATATTAATGTGTTAATAGGAGAGGAGGGTGGGTCACCTTTTATAAGTGAGGTGACTGGTACAATTATAATTTTTTAAAATAAAAATGTGCAGCCGCATTTTTCTTATGTCAAAGGGCTCACAGATGAACCATTATATAGAATTTTAAAAAATAAGATAAATATATAGATAGATAATAGACTTTATACAAGTTTATAGGTCATTTTAACCCTTGTGGTTTTAGTTTAACCCCCGATAAATCAATTTTTACCATGATTATGGTAATTAATTTACTTTTATTACTATTCCTTATAGTCAAAACATAATTTTACCTTATTAGATAATATAAATTATGATTATCTCAAATATGAAATCTATTTTACCCATTTTCAATTACATGAGAAAATAATCATTAATTTAACATTAAACTCTTAGATTAGATGAAAAACCATTTTTTCTTGAAATGTATATTTTAAGAAAATAATGATTTAACATTAATACTATGAATATTAATAATCAATGAATAAATTTAAATTAATATTTCTTGATATATAATATATAAATTTAATTTAAATAAATCCTCATTATGGGTTTTTTAATAAATTAAAATAGATAATTATTATGCACTTTCAAATAGTTTTCAGTAAAAAAACTATTTTTTAAACCCATCATTAAACTTATACTGAAATAAACTATAAATATGATTAAAAAGTCATTAAATTGATTAAATATATATAAATAATACTTATTTTACCTCAAATCATGTTAAAACATAATAGGACATTTATATTACTAAATTTTTTGAAAATAAATGACATTCTTAAAATTAGAAATATTTTACTTGTCACAAAAAAAATATTTTACAAAACAATACATAAATTTTAAATTGATTTAATTTTTATATAATTGTTTAAAAATGATATTTATTTTTTTATATTATAATTATAAAATTTAATAAATTAAACATTCAAATAAAAAATTATAATGTAATATTTTTAATTAAAACTGTTTCTGGTTTTATTTAAAATAATTATTTAAAATCTTTATAAAAAATGTAACTAGAATTCCTATTAATAAATGTTAATATGATTTATTCTATCATTAACTATGTTTTCACACATTTAATTGGTTTAATCGCTAGAGTTTTCCTCTGAAGCACTCGAGTTTTTCTTTCATCGCATTCTTGGGGTTCATTCCTTTATAATCATAATTCTTTTTGTACATAAAATTTAGACATATAGCCTTGATCTAGACATTACTTTTATATTCTCAGTAACAAATTCTTCAATATGTATCATCCATTTTTAATTATCCATTTTTCTTATATTTTCCTTTTCCATTTTATTTTCTAAAAAAGTCTTCTTTTTAAAAAATGTAAATCCCTTAGCTATATAAGACATATCTTATCAGTCAGGGAGTTTTATTCATTTCCAATGGAATAATCCATTAATAATTACTTTGATTTAGACACATATATATTGAATTATATATTTCTGTTATTTTTTCAATATCCCCATTTTTTACTTTGTGTTCTTCTTTATATGTAGTTAGTTTTCCAATAAGTTCCCTGACATGCAAGATACAAATTTTATGAGATTATTTTGTCAATAATTTTCTAGTTCTCCATATTTTAGGTTGAGATATAAGAATTCATAGAAACATATTATTTTCTTCTAATTGTTAACCAATAGAAATCATAGTATTTATTATCTCATTAAATTTTCAATAAATTTCAAAAATTGTTTCTTCAGGTTTCATTTTAAATATATAATATTTTATAGTATATGTATTTGAGTTCATTTATTTAAAATTTATGTGCCTTCATGAGACATAACAATATTATATCATATTTCAAAAAACACAACACATCTAGAAATATGATTAAATTTATCCTCCCTTAATTAACATGATAATCCATTTAAATATTGTAAATTATAGTTATACATAGTCATAGTTTCATCAATCATCATTTTTGGTTTCTTTGGGGTTTTTTATAATTATTTCCAATTGTACCCCAAATATCATAACCCATGCATCCAAGAAAGATTTTCATTTTGAGTTTTTTTAGAATATTTTGGACTATTAATAAAAGTAAGATGATTTATAGCATGACCTTATAGTCTAAAAGAATATATATTGATAGAATGTTAAATAAATAGATATAAAAAGATGGCCCTATATAATTGATCAATGTTAGAAGAAAATTAAAAAAGAAAACAAGTTATGAGATAATTTGAAATAAATCACTCTACTAGAAAATTTTATTCTTATTGGAATGATAAATAGGGGAGGTGAATTGAGATTCCAATAAAAAAATCTATTATGAAAATTTAAATTTTTATCCACTCAATTTACATATAACCATGTTAAAAAATGAAACAGGTATATGTAATTTGATACTTTATAGTAGCATCTCAAAGGAATAATCAATACATAATTAAAATAAAAGGAATTACTTTTTTTTTGAAATTATTTTTGTCAAAACCAACATTATATATATATATCACATATAAGTGCTACCAATTGGAGTTTTACTTTTTAAAATCTCTTTTTAAAATACTCAATAAAAATAATTTCTCAAAGAATTAAATTTAAAAAATGAAAAAAAATGAGAAACATATAACATAATTAAAAAATTTATTATCTCTAATATAAAACATTTTACTATATTATAAAAAATATTCCACTACAAAGATAATTTATTAAAAATAACTAACTAACCCACAACCCAGATCAAGTATGTTGATCCATAAACTAGATCATGTTATAATAGAAAAACTACACACAATAATTCACCGATAATAGAAAAGCCTCTTCTATATTAATTCATGGGAGAAAAATTTTAATAGATCAGGGAATGTTTATCAAGGTACGATTTTTTAATTTAGAATATTTTGTGCCAAATTGTATAATGGAAAATATGAAATAGTAAAATTTAAAAAAATAAACAACAGAAGAGAGAAAAATGTAATAAAATTTGATGCATGTGTTCTTTGATCATGTTCAATTGAATAGTATATTTATTTTCTCCTAATAAGATCATTTGGTATGCTTGATATTAGATGCAGTAGTCAGTTAGGATTCCTCTTCAGTTTTTTCAGTAGAGTATTGAAAATTATATTATCTTGGAGTGAGTAAGATTAATCATATTATCAAGAATTCATGTATTCTATATATATGAGGATTCATCATATTTTTTGAATACTCTCTTTTATATATCCATTGGATTTAATCATATTTGATATCCTCATACATACATATCACTAATGTTATGAAACAATCATTAAATTCATTAAAATATACCTATTAGAATTTGGTACTTAAAAACTAAAACTTTGAATAATTATTGTCAATCAAGTTTGTGCCTATGACTTATGGTTAGTTTCTCATATAATTTGGTCAGTTATATTAAAATTATGTCATTTTCCTCTTATGACTAGTTCATTAATTCCTTCATGCATTCAGTCTAAGTCATTATGTGATCACTCCAAGACTTCATTGAGTTTACTTCCTCGGTCAGTCAATAGACACAATCAACTGAAACCTCTTCATGATATAGCTTCATCACTTAGAAAAATATTGAATCTATCTAAAATTTTAAATCTTATATCTTCATATGTTCATTATCTTTCTTCAAGAACTATCTTCAGTAACACATATTCAATCTGACACTTAAAATATTTTCTTCACGATTAGAAAAAATATTCATGTGGTTGATCTGCAGGGTCAAATTTCAACTATCATTAATTGAATACTTTAAAATATTGGCTCAATGTTTAATAGTATATCCATGTATTTGGTTATTTGTATGTGTGTTCAATATAGATCAATGCATGGTTGATCAAACGTTTTTTATTTTTCAATAAAAATATTTTGATATTATAAAACATATAACATAATAGAATTACAATAAACATGATTTAGAGACTTTAAAACATAGAATTTTTAGACTAATATAAAATAATTCTTATACAATATCACCTCAAAGAGGATGACCCTATTGAATAACTAGGTATTTTACATGAGATTCTAGACTTAGGAAAAAATTTACTACTTGAAAATTCCATAGATAATGATGCTCTATAGAATTATAAAAAATCTATTTTCATATTAGGGGATGAGATAAATTATGACGGTTCATATGGTTTTGATTTTTTTCATGAAGAAGAAACTAATATTTCATCTTGTGTATAGGAACTAAATTCCTTATAATTTAGGAAGGAAAAAGGTATTTCAACTTTAGAACAACCCCAAAATCTATAACATAAGCCTTTTCACTCTAATTTTAAGTATGTGTACCTAATTTAAGGAATGACACTACCAGTGATCATTTCTAATAAACTATCAACAAATCAATAACATGAATTTATTTTGTAGTTAAAATAAATTAAAAACAATAACCTAGAGTTTAAGTGATTTTTCATATATCTGTTCAAATATTTACATGGATATAATTTTTCTTCAGGAGAATTACATACCTATTAAGAATCCATAAAAGATTTATAATCTAAAAATGATGGATGTTGTTAATAAATAAATAGAAAATATTTTAGATTCAAACATCATCTACCTCATCTTAAACTCACAATAGGTCGAACCTATTCATGTAGTTCCCATGAAAATAGGACTGAACATTTTATGGAATGACCACAATGAGTTAGTCCTTATGAGAATTCATAATATCTAGAGAGTGTGTAATGATTATAGGAAACTAAATTAGTTCATTAGTAAATAATAATTCCATATTCCTATTATTGATCAAATGTTATAAATATTACTTGATTGAACACGCCATAAATGTTTTGATGATTTTTTAGGTTATTTACAAGTGCTCAATATAATGAAGGATAATGAGAATATTTCCTTTACCTAACCTTTTAGAACATTTAATTGTATGAGGATTCCATTTGTATTCTATAATTCATCATGTACATTTCAGAGATTTATGGTAATCATATTTTTAGATCACATTGAATACTACTTAAACGAATTCTTGGAATAATTTACTATTTTTTATATTCATTTGACTATTTCTTGATAAATAATTTTTTTTAAACATGTATTGATAGAAAATTATTATTAATTTTAAAAAGTAATATATAATTGTGTAAATAGTAATATTACTTTGTAATTTCATTCAAAAACCATTATTTATGTGGATAAATCTAAAATTGAAGTGATAAATTATTTTCCTTAGCCAATTTATGTTATATATGTAAGATCTTTTTTTGGATATGTAGGATTTTATAGGTGGTTCATAAAAGAATTTAGTAAGATTTATCTTCCCATTTAAAGAGAACTTTTGAAATAAGATGATTTTGATTTTAATATTGAGTGCAAGGAATATTTTGAGGAATTGAAAAAAAAATATTGGTCATACCACTAGTTATGCAGCCACAAAACTGGGAGCAACCCTTTGAGATACTCCTTGATGCTTCAAGCCATGTTGTGGGATTATTTTTGGCTTATGTTCTCAAAGGAAAATTTCATTCCATTGTATATGTATCAAGAACAGTAGATTATTCTTATCTCATATACAAAGAATCCATAGAAAAATAGTTTTCTATACTTTTCTTGGATTTAGATAAATTCGAATTGTACCTACTTGGAACTAATGTCGCTGTACTTTCTGATCATGAAACAGTTAGATATTTAATGAATAATATTGAATCAAATATTAATATTATTTGATGGATGTTGTTACTTTAATATTTTAAAATAGATATTATAAATAAGAAGGTAATTAATAACCATGTGGATGATCAACTAAAAATATAACCCAACACATAAAAATCTTATATTCCATACAAAGATCTATATAATTACCACATTCTAGAGTATAAGTTGTACTTGATTGATAGAGATTTGTTTTGGAATGATGATATGATCAACTTTATATTAATTTCAAAAGTCTTATCTCACCTAAATCCCTAAAAAATTCAAATCCATAAATCTAAATCCATATTTTTCATTTAGGAGGATTCATATATTTAGAAAAAATTTAATGACCCACTAAACGTATATTCTTACATGGGAGTGAAATCTAATCTATTTTATAATTCTTCAATACCCTATATTGTGTAGTAAACTTTAGATCTCAAAGGAAATCAATGAAGTTATTAAAGGAAGGAATTTATTGGCCTTCCTTTATTAGAGATGAAAATGAAATTTTTAAAAACAATGAGAAATATCAATTCCTTGTATATATATTAATATTACTTGAAATTCCTAAAAACACATTATATTCTGTGAAATTATTGAATTATAGGTAATAGATTTATAGGGAACCTTTCCCACAAAAATATTTAATCTTTAAATAATGTTTATTGTTAATTATGTTTCAAAATTAATGGAAAATAATTCCACCTAATATGATGATGCTAATATTTTTTTATATCGTGTCATATTTTATAGTTTTAGATTGTTAATAGGAATAATCAATTTTCAATGGACCCATGTTTTCAATAGTAACCTGATGTATTTGGTAAGGAAGTATGGAATGCATCATAAGACATCAACACCCAACCATACACAAAATAAATGGGCAAGATGAAGCATCCAACAATGAGATCAATGGAATTTTGGAGAAAACCATTAATTATATATGAAATATTGGATCTACGGATTGAAATAAACCTTATGGGATTATATAAAATACTAAAAAACCTTAATTTGGTTGATTCTATATAGGATAATATTTGGAAACAATTCTTTGATCTGTGGAAATGGAACACAACTCCTACTAGGCTTTGAAAGAATTCAATGTTGAAAAGAAAACAACTGGAAGAGAGATGAAAAAATTATATTCAATAAATGGAGGAAATTAGAAGACAATAATTTCAAAATTCAAAATTTATAAAGAAATTATAAGAATGTCTCATTACAAGATCATTATGAGAAAATACTTATATCAAAGGGAAAAATTATAGTTGTGCAACTGATGAATCACGATGATTCCAAGTAAAATTCATTTTAGATGGGGAGGTCTATTTAAATTCACTCATTATCATCCTTTGGGTACTGTGTATATTGTGAAATAAGTTGATAGGAGTCCATTAACAATTAATGTTCATAGACTAGAGAGATTTTATGGAAATTTCTCCCAAGAACCTGTAGAGAATATAATATACCTCTAGCCTATATATAAATGAAGACACATAAGGTTATACTTATCCATGAAATTTATTTTATTAATATGATTTGAAATTTTTTTCATGACATATTTTTTATAATTCACTAAGCACACTACATAATTTTAGTTTGGGTGCCATTATTGTTTAAGAATTTAAAATTATTTTCTTCTTTTAAAAATTTTGTGTATTTTATAATTTTTTATTCTTCTTTTTCAATTTTTGTAACTGTTTTAGCCTAATTTAAATTATATTTACACTTTTGAATCAGCTCCAATGTTGAGAAATTGATTTAACCCAGTTAATAAAATTAAATAAATTGTGAAAGGAATTTGTTTTCAAATTATAAGTGATGGAATTTCACATAAATACCACTTATTCTCAAATCTCATTCTATGATATATTATCCTGCTTTTTAAATCACTTACATGAGAGGCATATCAACTTATTTTAATATACTTTTTATAATTCACATTTTCTTCATTGAACTATGTCATTATTGAATAACCATAATTTTTTGAGTAATCTCATCAAAACCTAAGATTACTCAGGGACTTTGTTTTACAAATTATTTATTCATTCATTTGATTTTGCATGCCTTTTAAAATTAACTTATATTCTATCATATCTTGACATTTCAACCTTGTATCCATATGAAACCATGAATAACATTGTTATTCAGCCACATTACAATAAAAAAATATTTATCTACCTTTATATATAAGATGATTCATTCGCTAGGTTTCATTCAAGTGTGAGGGAAGGAAGAAAAGGGTTGGAATATGAAATTTGTATATATCCATTTGAACTGAAATAGGTAGATTCATATCATATTTTTGGGTTTTTTGTTAGAATATTCAATATGAGAAGGATGGGAAATGTACTAGATTCCATAACAATAAGGGAATACAACTATACCAAAGTTTGAAGTAAAAAAGTACATCTTTTTCCTCTAAGAATTAAATTCTATAGAGAATTACTTATTTTAATTGAATCTGAAACAATTCCATAAGTTGGGAAATATGGAATATATATATATCATTGATTTTTTAATTATTTAAGGTGGACTAGCCAAGAAGATAAAGAAGAGTTTGGAGAAAAAATATAGCTTAAATCAACTTCCACGTGTTGTTTGGAAGAACTATTTGAATTGTTTGTTTCACCTACTTAAGAAAGGCCCTAAAACACATTAAAATAAGTAAAAACTTCCTCGTATAAGTTAGAGGATGATATCTCACCCAAAAGATAAAAAATCCAAAGTCCCTCTCTACCTTCAAGACCAGAACCAAAAAAATCAATCAAAAATTATAGAAATAAATATAAAGTGGATGTTCTTGTTACTACTGAATTTTAAGAAGGTTTGATATATCATAAAATAAAAAATAGTGTAGATATAAATTATTTTTTTATGGATAAAAGCATAAATCCATCCTTGAATTAATGTTAAAATCATTCATTATATTTCAACATTGATTAAAAACAACCAATCAACCTCAAAAAAATTATCATTAGAAACCACCAACCCTTAAACCATAGAACCAACCTAAACCCAACATGATATGGATAAATAAATGAGTCATTTGGTGGGGAAAAATAAATTTATCAAGACTATGGTAAAACAATCATGATATTGGAATGATAAATTTTTTTATTGAAATTCATAATTGACTATTGAGTGAAATAATTTGTGGAAGGTAGGAATGAGTGTGTGTGAGGGTATAAAAATTGGAAATTAAATGAATATAATTAATTAAAAAATGAAATTAAAATCATTAAGGAGACATGATAGCTTGGGGACCATGGAATTGAAGAGATAACTCACATTGGATAATGTTTCAACTTTTCTTGGATAATATTTTAGAGGTTTAATTGTTCAAGTGACTAAGGATAAAGTGTGGGGAGATTGATATGAATATATTTTTATATATTTTTTATTTGGTTTTAATTATTATTTTCCAACCATTTTAATAAATTATAGTGTAAATAAAAAATTTCATGTTTTGTAGAATAATTTGTAATTTAATTATTAAATGTATTGAAACAAGATTTTAATTGTTAATTTTATTTTTGAAATTATTTAAATAAATCCTACACTTATATTTAGGAGTTATACTATAATTAAAGGATTTATAGAGGTCCTTTTTCTAGCCCATAATTAACTTCAATAAGATCAAATTTTATTTAGAGAAATTCTAGAAGTACTATGCTGGAGTTAAAAAAAATGGATAAAGAAATACTCTTACTCTACCTTCATAGGACAATTTGTGATCCGTGTAAGAGATTTCATCAGATGAGTAGAAATAATATCCTTCATGTATGTGAATATTTCAATATGAAAGAAATTTTGTGAAGGTCATAAGATATTTTTATATATTTCATGATATTTTATATGTACCAAATGTTATAAAATAAAAATAGTCATACAGTGTATTCCACTTCAAACAGGCTATAGGATAACCATCTATGCACATAAGATTTCAGGTATATGTGGGAGAATTATCCTATGCATAGGGAATTTTGGGAACACATAATTGTAGAGAACCAAAGCTTAAAGTACATGGACATTACATTACATTTGAGGAATAATTAGTACATAACAAAAACAGACACACAAGGACCATAATAGTTTAGTGTCTTTGGAAACTCGAAATATAATCTTCTAATCATGGTTAAAGACTTCAACATCTC
Source organism: Viscum album (assembly GCA_963277665.1). Taxonomy (NCBI): domain Eukaryota; kingdom Viridiplantae; phylum Streptophyta; class Magnoliopsida; order Santalales; family Viscaceae; genus Viscum; species Viscum album. Next base: position 1,462,039,653 of record OY728153.1, on the reverse strand, counting down.
CCATAATGATCTTCCCCTTTTTTTCTTACCTAAAACCTTTCATTATATCCTAGGGAAAAGAAAACATAAAAGGGGTGAGCTCAAATGCCCAGTAAGGTTAAACATAGAGAACATAAAACAATCCATAAACATTTGAATGCAAAAACATGAACATAAAATCTAAACATCAAAATCATGAGCAAAGACATGAATATTGGAAGTACGTAAGGCATATATCATAAGGGAACATCAATCATGATAAAATAGCATGGGAATAAAACATGTAATTGTGGAAACCATTCAGAACATGTCATGATTTCCATAGTAGCCAAAGCATTGCTGCCAAGACCATCTTAGTGGACAAAGTCCCTTTTTGAATCGAGTTCACTCCTCGTTTCAGTACTGTAACACTGAACCTGATTGAATTACCATTCCATCCATGTCTATCTCATGAGATATAAATCTTTACCCAATGAATTGTAGGGAGATATAGGTTCCACCCATCTCATAATGAAATCATTCTTACTTGTGCCACAAAATAAACATACATCATTCATAATCACCCAATAAATAAAATGGGTTTCATAAACATCATCCCATCATCACATAATCCACATAAAAGAAATGGATATCATTTCATAATAAGAAAAGTGAAACCATGTAAATCATAGAGACATTAAACTTGAAACATACACATATGAAATAATGTCTTCTTTGATGGAAAATGGTTTTAATAAAACATTTTAAAGGAATTATTGAGGAAAATATCCTTTCTTCTTCAAAAATCATTTTCTTTTCACAAAATGCCATGAACTTTTAAAATAAAAGTATTTTGATGAAAATAGTCATAAAATCATGTAGATTAAGATTCATGAAAATGAGGGATTATGAAACCGTAAAAATCTGTTCATGTTGTATATGTTAAAAATAACATTTTTCTCGTACTTTTTTCGGAAATGTCAAAAAGTACCTCGTATGGTAAACAAAAAAGATCCCTTACATACCATGTATTAAAAGTAAAAATTGGTAAAAATGACTTTAAACATACATGAAAACATTTTTAGAAAACATGTGCCTGGATGATAAAGATAACCCCAGTAAATACTTATGAATAAACAATCTCGGATAAAAATGAGATCGATAAATTATCCCTTACCTTAGGTCAGATATGCTTCGTAAGTTTCTGAACCTCCTATATAATGATTTAAATAATTTCATTGAATTATTAGAGAATAATATTCATTGTTATGATATCATATATGGTTCACTTATGAATTTATATTAACCGTTCTTTTGTAAGTTCCATGTTAAAGCAACGTTTTGGGTTAAATCGTTTTATTTATCGTACGTGTTTGGACTTGTTGTTCTTGATATTATTACTTATATCTTGATTTACTTAATTAAAAAATGTAAAACATGATTTATATATAATATATATTCAGTATATACATATATATATATATATGATAGATCTTTTAAATGGAATGAAATACACCGTTCATGGAGAGGGTAGGTCGTACGTACGCATGAATGTTGTTTTCGTTTCCTTATTGAATTGAATGAAATTAAGTAGATGACATAAATATATATACACATAAATCCAGTATCATTATTATTTCATATATTTCATTATTACTTATTATATATACTTTATAATCATTCATGAATGGTTAACATGGGGAATGAATCTCATCGCGTCGTGGAGACGGTAGTCCGTACGTACACACGAGCGATGATATCATTCCCATGATCATGGAATTGCATTTAAGTGTATGTATAATATTTCAGAATCAATATAACTTTTCAATAATCATATATAGTTATTTATTTACACCATTATACCCATCCAAGTAAGATGGTGGTCAAAAATAGATTACACCACGGCGTGGAGACGGTATTCCATACGTACGCACGCGTGGTGATTTCGTTTTCCGTAGGATGGATAGATGGTGAAATAGGGTTGTTTCATAATTATAATAAAATATCAGTATATGAGTGATACTGATGTTATTACTTCATAATGAAACAACTAAATAAGAAGAACTAGAAGAAGAAATAAAGTTGAAAGAATCGGTAACAGATATTACCTCTTCTTTCGACACGCCTTTTTGAAACCTCCTCTTAGGGCACTAATAGTGGTCTTTGAAGAATAACACAACCTCTAGGATGGTTCTAGGGAAGTGGAGAAGATAAATTGGTAGGGGTTGGTCGAGCTTTAAGGCTCAAAGTGGTGTGAGGAAGAGAGGGAGGAGGTGCCCTTTTATAAGGGAGGAGAGGGGCACCTTTCGAATAACTAAAAATATTACTTTATTATAAAGTCATATTCAGTTTTTAATAGCTCCAAAATGAGTAATTTCGAAGCTAAGGTGGGGATGGGTCTAAATACTCTCATGAAATAGAATTTAGACAAGTTTATATTTCTATTTTAACCTTATCATTTAGAATTAACTTTAAGTTAAATAATATTTCTTTTACCGTGTCTTCTTGTTTTCTTACACTATAAGGTTAATAAACACACTATAACAAGCCAAACGAAACCAAGATGTTTATTATTAATATATATAATCTTATCTAAGTAATTTTGCCAAACCATAAATTTTTATGAATAAAATAAAAATTAATAATATAATATTTGTTTTAAAAACTATTTTATGTAAATTTTGACACTATTTGGTAATTGATTTTTGTGAAAATCGTAACAGAATTATTAGTTAGAAAAAGGTTATCTAAATCAATACTAACATATCATATTAACCTAGAAAATTAATTTAATTCATAAAAGTCTCAAATTACATTTATTTGTGTATTTATAACATCAATTATGTCAATATTTCATTAATAAGGTAATTACTGCATCATCATTGTGTCATAAATAAATTAAATTAGTTAATGTATAAAAATTATAAATAAAACACCATTTTGTAGGGAATATTTTTATATTTCTAATGAATATTTATAGTAGAATTTATCTTATGTATAACCCTATATTAAAAATGATTTAGTTATTAAACTTTTATTTTTACTATTTTAACCCTTCTTTAAATAAATTAATAATAAATGTCATAATCTAATCCAAGTGGACCTAAATGGTCATATTTTATTCCTAAGGTTGTTTTTGGTCTAATTACACTTATCCAATAGAATTAGGACATGTGTTGGGGTAATAATAATATCATTTTTACCCTTAATTACCCTATTTACTTTTAACTGTGGTAAAAAAAAAGTAAAAAGTTACTATTCACCAAAAAAAATTAATCTCATTGAAGCACATTTTAGTACTTGATATTACCCATGTCTCTCTAATTTTTAAAATTCCACTCACAGAAGCGGTAAAAGTATGTTTTATGTGAATTTTCAAATTCTCCTAGGAGGTGGGTAAAAGATGGTGAAAAGTTCAATAAAATTTTTATATATCTATAATTATTATAAAATGACTCCAATGACTTAAATTTAACTTATATAGGTATTATGTATCAATTTTGACCTAAAATAAATTTAAATAAAATAAATAATTATTTAAATAAAAAGTCGGTTTTTGAATAGTAACCCAGTGTTTTCACTATTCATCTGAAATTGAAAGTTTTCCGAAAAATACGAAAAATTCACCCTAGGATAATTTCGATATTCTGAATCCAAAAATGAAGTACATTTTGAAAGATAAAATTTATAAAATTTCAGAAAGTGGGTATTACTATTCATAACAGCTACTTTATATAACATATCATTGTTTAGCGAAACTCAGTATTGCGTACAACACATGCTATCGTGGAAGGTCGTGATTGCATGTAATGAAAGCCAAGTCATGGACGCGTGTTGTGAAAGCTCCTTTTGGTGTAGCATACAACACAAGATATTAATGAAATTAAAAAGAGTATTTTTCATAAAATCTTGGGGTGTTACATTCTACCCCCTTAAAATGAATTTCTCCCTCGAAATTCGTCGGGGTTATAAATGGTTTACTACTTGAATGTTTCTTTAATAGAAACTCACATCATAAAAATGAATACCAAAACATGGATTTAAAAACTAATGTATGAAAAGTAACGGTTACCAAAATTAACTAATCACTGTGTTTCCACATAGGAGAACATAGGTGAAAATATGGATATGGAAGAGAAATCTAACCGTCATGTTCTGATGGAGAGTGGTAGAGAACATGGCTATAAAAAATCCAAAAATCACAAAGCCATATATTTGTGATGATCTAGGGTACCATCTGATTCATCGGATATAAGGGTACAAGGACAACATTTTTGGTTTTCAAGATCATTTCCCTAAAGTTGAATAATTTTAATTTGAATAAATATTTACTTTATTTTGGTATAATATCACCGTTGTTCGTGCCTTAAACAATTTCCACTTAATCTCTTTAAGAAATGAAGTTGAATTTGTCTTTCACGAAGTTTTATCAAATCATGTGATAGAATGATAGGTCATTCCATCTGTCTCAAACATAAGTTAGCAAAAGTTATATAAATAATTCCATCTATGGTGAGATTAATCATATTGGTTCCAAAATGGACTTATACTTCATCTATCATCATGTATAATAAAATAAAACTAGTTTTTACTAACCAGGGACTTCCTGTAGTCCAGTGGTAGGAAATAAAGGCTCGTATCACTTCGGTTGTGGGTTCGATTCCCACAGCCTTGTCCGACGTGACGGGTTGTCTCTCATTCTGCAGGTTGTCCTTTTTTTCCTAAAAATACAATACTAACTTATGTGTAACATAATCCATTCCAATCTTTTGGCTTATCCATAATATTTCAATCCATTATAGTGAAAATGATTACCAGAGATATCGTATAACAAGCATGTTAATACCATCGTTGATCCCCATATATCATAAGATATGTCTTGTTGGTCACATTCCAAACATTCGAAGGCCTTAATCGTGTATTCTATTGAAAAGTGAATACCCGTTGAATCTTAGTGAAAACATGAGTGCTGTCAAAAGTTAAATCTTTCCACATACCAAAACCCCAAAATTCTATATAATCAAACCATGATATAACTATTTCCTTATATCAGTCGTGAGCTCATGAATACTGTCAAACATTTCATTTTCTCCTTATCCCTTCATTATGCGCATATCATCTTATTTCCAAGAATATCTCAATCACTTTCCATGGTTACTGGTACCATAAAATTATTGAAAACCACAATAGACCAATACATAAATATTCCAATATTCCATGATACTATATACAATATTATTTTGGAATCCCATTATATAAACACTTAATCATTCCACCACATCATTTTCATATTCAACATCGCCAATAGTGATCGCATGTGACTTCCCTTTTTCCTTTATCTTAAGTGGTTTCTCATGTCGATCATCATTAACCCTTCGATTATGGAATTTATTAGAATAATGCCCCATTTCATTGCACTTGAAGCATTGAAGTGTTGGTGGTGCGTTCTCTGCAGTCTTTTCTTTATTCACATCATTAGCAACCCTTTTTCCATTACTTCGACACTCAGCAGCTCGATGACCTTCTTTTCCACACTTAAAACATTTTCTAGTACCTTTAAGACAATCTCCACCATGCTTCTTTCCACACTTTGAGCATAAGGAAACATTCATCTTCGTTTCAACATTATTCTGTGATTTCTCCTTGAACTCCATCTTTTGTTTCCTATCAAAATCATGAGATGGATATGTAAAACCAACTTCCATTTCTACCTTGATAGCACAACACACAATTTATTCATAGCTATTGAAGTCTCTTATAGATAATGCCCTTCGAAGGTTTGGTTTTACGCCACTAAAGAATCGATCAACTTTACTTTCAGGTTAGATGAAAAAGTCAGATTCATACCTTGTAAGCCTTGTAAAATTCGCTTCTTATATACCAATAGATTCATCATCATTTTTCTTTAGTTCATGAAATTCCTTCTCCATCTTTGTTAGAAGAATATGAGGGAAGTACTTATTGAAAAATAAGTTCTTGAACTCGTCCCATTCCATGGACTCAATTTCATCTCTTGGCCTCGTATTCTTGATAAGATTCCACCATTGATCAGCTTCACCTTCCAAACTCTATACTGCTAAGATGACTTTATCATGTTCATAACATTGAAGAACTGAAAATATATTTTCAGTGGTACTGATCCATTGTTCAGCAACAAGTGGATTAGAAGACCCACTAAAAGAAGGTGGACGTTGCCTCATGAAGGACTCAATAGAATATTGTTCCCTTCTCTGCTCATTTGGAAGTCCATAATGATTCATAGCTTGTGTAAGTATAGAAATAAGATTTTTCACTCCATCCCCTATAAAATTTGTTTGTTCAGGAGGAAAATCATAGCATTGTCCATTACATTGATCAACACGGTTCCTTCGGGTTCCAGCCATCGTCTAAAACCCAAAAAGAATAGTGTGAGAGGCGAAAATCATGCTAGGTAAAACAACATAATAAAGGGGGAGTACCGTCAATATCTAACATCTTAGGTTTAATTCTAAGATCATTACCGTAATTCTAGGACTATAACCTATACATATACTTAACCTCAGGCACATCACTATACATACCTTAGAAATATCTCTAGGGATCTCACTAAAGTTCCCGCATCCTATTTTCCAAAGGTTGACTAAACCATTCCTCTGATACCAACTGTAGAGACCCAAATCTTGACGTACATGGACATTACATTACTTTTGCGGAATACTTAGTACATAACAAAAACAAACACACAAGGACCGTAATAGTTTAGTCTCCTTGGAAACTCAGAATATAATCTTCTAATCATGGTGAAAGATCTTCAACATCTCCCATAAAGATCTTCACCTTTTTTCCTTACCTAAAACCTTTCATTATATCCTAGGAAAAAGAAAACATAAAAGGGGTGAGCTCAAATGCCCAGTAAGGGTAAACATAGAGAACATAAAACAGTCCATAAACATTTGAATGCAAAAACTTGAACATAAAATCTAAACATCAAAATCTTGAGCAAAGACATGAATCTTGGAAGTACGTAAGGCATATATCATAAGGGAACATCAATCATGATAAAATATCATGGGAATAAAACATGTAATTTTGGAAACCATTCAGAACATGTCATGATTTTGATAGTAGCCAAGGCATTGCTGCCAAGACCATCTTAGTGGACAAAGTCCCTTTCTGAACTGTGTTCACTCCTCGTTTCAGTCCTGTAACACTCAACCGGATTAACTTACCATTCCAGCAATGTCTATCTCATGAGATATAAATCTTTACCCAATTCATTGGAGGGATATATAGGTCCCACCCATCTCATAATGAAATCATTCTTACTTGTGCCACAAAATAAACATACATCATTCATAATAACCCAATAAATAAAATCAGTTTCATAAACATCATCCCATAATCACATAATCCATATAAAATAAATGGATATCATTTCATAATAAGAAAAGTGAAACCATGTAAATCATAGAGACATTAAACTTGAAACATACACATATGAAATAAAGTCATCTTAGATGGAAAATGGTTTTAATAAAACATTTGAAATGAATTCTTTAGGAAAAAATCCTTTCTTCTTCAAAAATCATTTTCTTTTCACAAAATTCCATGAAATTTTAAAATAAAAGTATTTTGTTGAAAATAGTCATAAAATCATGTAGAGTAAGCTTCATGAAAATGAGGCGTTATGAAATCGTAAAAATCTGTTCACACTGTATAAGTTAAAAATAACATTATTCTCATAATTTTGTCCGAAAAGTCAAAAAGTACCTTGTATGGTAAAAAAATATTCCCTGCATACCATGTAGTAAAAGTCAAAAATGGGTAAAAAGTACATTAAACATACATGAAAACATTTTTCGAAAACATGGGCTTCGATGATAAAGATAACCCCAATAAATACTTACGAATAAACAATCTCGGATAAAAATGAGATTGATAAATTATACCTTACCTTAGATCCGATATGCTTCATACATTTATGAACCTCCTGTATAATTATTTAAATAATTTCATTGACTTATTACAGAATAATATTCATTGTTATGATATCATATATGGTTCACTTATGACTTTATATTACCCGTTATTTTGTAAGTTCCATGTTAAAGCAACGTTTTGGGTTAAATCATTTTATTTATCGTACGTGTTTGGACTTGTTGTTCTTGATTTTATTACTTATATCATGATTTCATTAATTAAAGAATGTGAAACATGATTTATATATAATATATATTCAGTATATACATATATATATGATAGATCGATTAAATGGAATGAAATACACCGTTCATGGAGACAGTAGGTCGTACGTACGCATGAATGTTGTTTTCGTTTCCTTATTGAATTGAATGAAATTAAGTAGATGACATAAATATATATACACATAAATCTAGTATCATTATTATTTCATATATTTCATTATTACTTATTATATATACTTTATAATCAGTCATGAATGGTTAACATGGAGAATGAATCTCATCGCGCCGTGGAGACGGTAGTCCGTACGTACGCACAAGCGATGATATCATTCCCATGATCGTTGAATTGCATTGAAGTGTATGTATAATATTTAAGAATCAATATCACTTTTCGATAATCATATATAGTTATTTATTTACACCATTATACCCATCCAAGTAAAGTGGTGGTCGAAAATAGATTACACCACGGCGTGGAGACGGTATTTCGTACGTACGCACGCGCGGTGATTTTTTTTCATAGGATGGATAGATAGTGAGATAGGGTTGTTTCATACTTATAATAACATATCAGTATATGAGTGATAATGATGTTATTACTTAATAATTAAACAACTAAAGAAGAAGAAGTAGAAGAAGAAATAAAGTTGAAAGAATCGGTAACAGATATTACCTCTTCTTTCGACATGCCTTTTTGAAACCAACTCTTTGGGCACTAAGATTGGTCTTTGAAGAAGACCATAACCTCTATAATGTTTCTAGGGAAGTGGATAAGATAAATTTTCAGGTTTTGGACGAGCATGAAGTCTCAAAGTGGTGTGAGGAAGAGAGGGAGGAGGTCCCTTTTATAAGGGAGGAGAGGGGCACCTTTGGAATAACTAAAAATATTATTTTATTATAAAGTCATATTCGGTTTTTAATAGCTCCAAATTGAGTTATTTAAAATCTAAGGTGTGTATGGGTTGAAATAATTTCATCCAATATAATTTAGACAAGTTTAGGTTTCTATTTTAACCTTATCATTTAGATTTAACTTTAAGTTAAATAATTTTTCTTTTACCGTATCTTTTTTTTTCTTACACTATAAGGTTAATAAACATACTATAACAAGACAAAAGAACCACAATATGTTTATTATTAATATATATAACCTTATCTAAGTAATGTTTCCGAACCTTAGATTTTTTGGAATAAAATAACAATTCATAATATAATATTTGTTTTAAAAACTATTTTATGTCAATTTTGACACTATTTGGTAGTTGATTTTTGATAAAATCATAATAGAATGATTAGTTCTAATAAAGTTAACTAAATCAATAATAACATGTCATATTATCTTATAAAATTAATTTAATTCATAAAAAAATTCAAATTACATTTATTTGGGTATTGATAACATCAATTTTGTCAATATCTCATTAATAAGATAATTACTACATCATCATTGTGTCATAAAGAAATTAAATTATTTAATGTCTAAAAATTATAAATAAAACCCCATTATGTAGGAAACATTTTTATCTTTCTAATTAATATTTATAGTCTAATTTATCTTATGTATAACCCAATATTAAAAATGATTTAGTTATTAAACTTTGATTTTAACTATTTTAACCCTTCTTTAAATAAATTAGTAATAAATGTCATAATCTAATCCAAGTGGGCCTAAATGGTCATATTTTATTTATAAGGTTGTTTTTGGTCGAATTAAACTTATCCAATATAATTAGGACATGTTTTAGGGTAATAATAATATCATTTTTACCCTTAATTACCCTATTTACTTTTAACCATGGTTAAAAAAAAGTAAAAAGTTACTATTCATCAAAAAAAATTAATCACATTGAACCACATTTTAGTCCTTGATATTAACCGTGTCTCTAGGATTTTTGAAATTACACTCACAGAAGTGGTAAAAGTATGTTTTATATGAATTTTCAAATTCTCCTAGGAGGTGGGTTAAAGACGGTGAAAAGTTCAATAAAATTTTTATATATCTAAAATTATTATAAAATGACTCCAATGACTTAAATTGAACTTATATAGGTATTATGTATCAATTTTTACCTAAAATAAATTTAAATAAAATAAATAATTATTTAAATAAAAATTCAGTTTTTGAATAGTAACCCAGTGTTTTCACTATTCATCAGAAATTGAAAGTTTTCAGAAAAATACCAAAAATTCACCCTTGGCTAATTTTGATATTCTGAATCCAAAAATTAAGTCCATTTTGAAAGATAAAATTTATAAAATTTCAAAAAGTGGGTATTACTATTCATAACGGCTAGTTTATATAACATATCATTGTTTAGCGAAACTCGGTATTGCGTACAACACACGCTATCGTAGAAGGTAGTGATTGCATGTAATGAAAGCCAAGTCAAGGATGCGTGTTGTGAAAGCTTCTTTTGGTGTAGCGTACAACACAAGACATTGATGAGATTAAAAAGTATATTTTTCATAAAATCTCGGGGTGTTACAATAATATATTTCATCTTCATATAGATTAATTATCATATACATAAAAGAATTTTTCACGCATAAGAGGATTTATCAGATAGTCTGGTTTACATTGTTAAATACTTAAACTTCTTCATAAGCAGAAAAAATATGAAAATATAGCAAATGTGAACCTTTATGTTGACCAATATTCATGTCATGTATTTGGGGTTCCACTCCAGCATGTATTATACCAATAAGATGATCCCACAAGGATTATAATATTTAAAAGATTTTGATCAAGAAAAACAAAAGAATCCATGGATTTTTATGGAACTAGGATCGCATGGATATGTGAAACAATAATGAAAAAAATGAAACATTATATGAATTCAAAAGTGAGGGTCTTGGAAGTTTTAACATGACTAAAGTAGATAGAAACTGAGGTTTTAAAATAAAATCATAGGGAAAAAGTAATAAAGGACTATTAAGAGTTTGTAGTTGCAAGTTCGTATTAGATGCTACTGTTGACGCTCCTTTCGTCACAGAATCTAAAGATCGGAAAAGGGAATATCTCAGCTGAAAGTGATTCATCCTTTGAAAAAAACATCAAAAATCGACAAAGGCATGAACAAAGGATCAACAGCAAATCCACCGCGCAAGTGATACCACTGCCGCGCAAGTATACTTGCGCGGCTACCTTGGTCGCGCAGATGACTTGCGCGACCTAATTGGTAACCTCCCGGTAACCGCCCTGGGTCTTCTTTTTGCCTATAAATAGACCCTGTGGGCCCCCCATTCGAGAGGATCTTTTTTTCAGAAACTCGGATTGAAGCTCTCGACGCCCAAGTCCCTTCTCAAAGCTTCCGGAACACTTCTAAGGTAATTTATTACCTAGAACGGAAGATCTAAAGAGAAGAAGGAAGGCCTAAGTGTTGAAACTTATCAAACACTTGCGCGCCGACTTAATTCCTTCAATATAACTTGCGCGTCCCTTCTCTGGAAGAACCTCAAGAGGATTGTAAAGGGTTTTCTAAAGATTCTCTCAAGCATTTCAATGTTGGTTGAAAATCGCGCAAGTACCACTCATGTCGCGCAAGTATACTTGCGCGACCAATACTTGCGCGCCGCCGCAGAACTTGCGCGCCTTTAAAGACTTGCGCACCCCTAACTTTTTGGGTGCCCATCTTGCCCATTTTTTCCCTCTTAAGCCATTTCACCTTTCCTGTTCAAGATTCAGTCTTCAAGATACTCTTCAAAGCCATTTATGGCATGATTTCTTGATTTGACATCCTTGTCTGAAAGGAATTCTGTGAAATATCTCTCAAAGTCTAGTGATTTAAATATCTTTATGTCACCAAAGATTGAGAGTTCATTCATTCAACCTCATCCTTTAAAATGATAGAATCTTTAACCTGGGTCTCCTTTTCAGGAATAATCCCCAGTTATAAAACCTTTGATCTGGGCATCCTCGTCAGGAGTAAGCCCCAAATCTTAATCCTTAACCTGGGTCTCCTTTTCAGGAATAATCCCCAGTTATAAAACCTTTGATCTGGGCATCCTCCTCAGGAGTAAGCCCCAAATCTTAATCCTTAACCTGGGTTTCCTTTTCAGGAATAAGACTCAGTCATAACCTTGGGCTTCCTTTTCAGGAATAAGCCCCAAGTCCCCTTAAAACTTCTCTTAACCAGTCATAAATTACCTTTTGATTTGGGTTTCCTTTTCAGGAATAAAACCCAATCATAAGTCCCCTCCTAACTTGGGCATCCTCCTTAGGAGTAAGCCCCAAGATTAGAGTATTCAAATCTCCATGAAGCACATATAACTTTGTGGACCCTGTTCATGGATTTTCTCCCTAAAAGTAAATCCTAAACCTTCATCTATCTGGGCAGTCATCTATACATAAGCCCCAAACAAATTCTTATGATTGCATTTTTTTTGGCACAATTGTCTAAAATTTACCAATAACTCTTGTTTCTCACACCGAGCATGACTCACGTGAGCTTAGAGTGTAAAAGTAATTATGACATTCATCTTTGAGCCATCAATCATAAACATCATACTCCATAACTCGAACTACGTGGGTTCTGATTCCTTTTCCAAAAGAAAGGATACGTAGGTAGCCCATTTATGGGTTCGATCCCAACTTTGAAATAATCTCTGTCCTTCTGAATGACGATAAACTTCAAGTGCCTCACTGAGTGGCTTTAAAACCATCCTGGTCATCAAAATGACCAAGAGACTTTTATATAAATGTTTTGAAGGATACCATTGACCAAGAATCTCTAAACAAATATAGATGATTCTATATTGATGAAGAACCTCGAATACATATAAAAGATTCTCTAAATTTCTTCCATATTTAATCATTGATTGTTAAAACTAAAGGAAAGCTCATTTTATACTTGGTAATGTAATAAGGATTCACGAACTTAACATAAATCAATAAAGAGAGTCCCGGAGTAGACAATAATTCCCCTCAAAAAGGTGTGATGAGTCCGACCTCCCATCCTCTCGACCAATGCAAATTCCCAACCCTCATTAGCCCACAAGCTAATGAGTGCCTGCCTTTGGAAAGTAGGTCCAAACGGATGGGGAATGATTGGATGTTTCCGGTTCTACGAGCAAACCCGTTAGAAACCGATCGGAACGTTTGAATATACCGTCCAGGAGGTCATCCCTGAATTCCGCGCGAAACAAAAATGGTGAACCCGACATGAATCCTTAACCAAGTTAAAGTGATGTTCTTCTTATCTGTTAGGCCCATTGGGCCGACAAGGAAATCATTGACATATGATCATCCTAAGATGCAGTAGCCTGATTCATCTTGATTATGTCTGTTACATGGAACAGGCACTCTTTTTTCAAGATCTTCTGCAAAAATGGCTTTCCTTAAATTCACCCATGTGAATACTGCTGCTGTGAACACCTCTACTGTGAGGTCTGCTGCTGTGAAAACCAATGCTGCTACTCCTGCTGGAACGTCATCCGCTCTGAGGATGACATCACCAACTCAGCGTCTTCAACGCTGTGTTTCTAATGCACTGGTTAAGGAGTACCGTCGCAACGGTACTATCCCAACTCTGGAGGCCGCTCGTCAAGCCCTCCAAGTTAACAATTCTACTTGGTCGTCCGGACAACGGCGACCAGCAATCAAGAAGCAGGCGGTGCTGACTACCGTCTCCAACCGTTTCGGGTCGTTATCCCCGGAACGCAATTTCCATTCACTCCCTTATTCCGAGGAAGTGAATGAGCAGGTCCCTCGGGGCCTTAATTCAAAAAGACAGGAGTCCTTCTCAAGGGCTCCCATCAACAATCGCCGCCAGACTCGTGCGGTAGTGCGCCCTCAACATGATGAGGGTACCGACTCCAGGCATTCAGCTCAGGTTCCTCGAACCCGAGTAGGCAAGATGAACCGCCAGAGACGGAATCCGGTTAACAATAGGCAGGTTGTCATCCCTGCCATCTCCGGAGAAGTCCACCAACCTAACTTGGTGGCAAACAACGAGCAGGCACACACACCTGCCCGTTTTAATTTAGCTGTCCAGCAGACTCGTCTGACAGCATCAAGCCGATCTCGCCAGGCAATTCCGGCGGAGTACCATAGGCAGGAACATACACCTGCTTATACATCACCAGTTAGTCAACAGGCTCGTCTGACTACATATGGTGGATCTCGTCAACCGCGTTTGGCGAAGTGTAATCAGCAGGCACATACACCTGCTAATACTAATCAGGCCTACCAACAGTCTCGCTTGGTAGCGCACGGAGAAGTCAGTCGGAAAGTCCCGACGACAAACAGGGGGCAGACTAAACTCTCTGCCTCCACACTTGAGTACTGTCAGGATTCACTGACAGGAAAAGGAGGACAGGAGTAGGCACATACACCTACTCCAAGCCCGGAATGGACGTATATCCCTGTTCCGGTGGCTGAAGTCACCAAGCATATTTTGTCAATGGTGAAAGAGCAGAAGCAAATTCCTGCTCATATTCTGGATGCTTGCCAGGATATCATAACATCTTCAGCATCATCTCAGGGACAGACACATAAATCTATCCCTAGCAGTGGAGTGACACATCAACAATTCACTCCGGAACAGACACACACATCTGTTCCAGTCCAAGAGGGTTATGGGGCATACTCCCCCATATCATATGGACAACCAAGTCAGGCACATACACCTGATTTGAGCGATGATCGTCAGCCTAACCTGACCATCTTTCCTGATCAGGCACATACACCTGCTCAGAGAAATCACTTTCGTCATCAATTGGTTTCTAAAGTGAGTAAGAAGGCATCTAAGAAAAAGATCCGCCCAGCACAGTCAGGAGATCAAAGGCCAATCTATAACAAGGCCTTGCTCGATCCTGGAGTTTATGAAGCCCTCAGACATTTATCTGTCGGAATTCAAGATTCTACTCCCTCGGTTCCCAATAACAGGAACATTAATTTTGAAGGTCTTCAACAGACACTTCCTCATGAAGACTTGCTTCATGAAAATTCGGTCAATCTTGAAGTTTCTTCTTCAGATGAGAGCCACAGGAACCCTCTGTGTGGTCAGAAGGCCAAGGAGCAAGAGATTTCATCTTTTGCTGTAACCCATCATGACGGTCCTCCTCATGGTGATGAACTTCGCTGCGAATGTCCTCTCCGCAGTAGTGATTCACGTTGTCTCGAAAATTCTTCAGAAGGCAATGTAGTGACAAGAAAGCCCTCCTATCTCGAGGCACTTACAAACGTAAAACCAGTCATGTCTGATGCATTACTATCGGCAGGTGAAACTCTTTCTCCATCAGAAGATAGCCTGGGGTTCAGGTTATTCTCCGAACCTTCCCTGGGTCATTCATCTTCCAGCATGAATAGTGATTCCTCTACCAATCTTGTTGAATCCGATGAAGCAACAAGGAAACACCAACTCTGTTCCAAACAGGTAGAATAATCTTCATTTAATGATAAAGAGGAAATGATGAACATGAGGAAAAAACTGGCAAAAGGTGAAGTACCAGTCATGTTTTGGCCTTTGGCTGATTCCCAGTACGACATTCCAAAGATGTTGACGGATGATGGAATCCATGATATTCGTCTCAACATATGGAAAACTCTTTGTCAATTAAAGAAGAAGGTATTATCTTACGATGAATATGAAAATCATCTTAAGATAATAGAAGGGTTACAACGCTAGATTGATTTGGCATCTCTATCAGTCTCTCGGTATCCGAAGGCTGAAAAGCAACAGAGAACCCTTCAACGTTCATGCCTTGGCGCACTAAGAAGATTGCGTCAGTTAATTTCCAATGCTCCATCTAATGTTCATATTAGAGGATGGGGTGTTCACGAAGCACTACATTTCACAGTGCTTTCCGGTCAGCAAAGCCCGCCGAAAATGGTCTCATGCAATGTTATTGCCCATGGCCGGCCACAGTTAATGGGATTTGTTCATAATCAAAAGATTGCTCGAGAACAAGCTTCAACTAGTTCCTCTCAAAATCAAGTATATAGAGAACAGGTTGTTGAATTTCTCCTACATCAAGCAGGCGAGAATATTGCACAAGCCTCTCGTCTGGAGCAAACACGTCATCAAATGACAGAAGTTTCGGAAATCATCCAACGGTCTGTTGAACCAGGTGATAAAAGTGGATACAGGTTAATGCATCCAGCTAATTTCCGAACTAAGATTCGCAAGATCAAGAGATATTTCAAAAAGATCTCAGACATAGCATGTCAAGAGACACCCCAGCTTGCCAGACTGGGGACTTCTCTAACCCAACCCTTAGAATCAACGAATGGGATTCGAGGAGTTGAGCGGAAGCAACAGGAACACCCCCAGTCCACCGGACTGGGGACTTTTTCAAATCTTCAATCCCTCCCTCAGAGAAATTCAATATTCTCTCAATTATGGAATAAGCCTCAAGAGGAACGAAGAGCCAAGATGTCAGGAGATTCTCTCCAAGTGACAGTTCTCCAAGAAATTCCTGAGGGATCAAGTCAACGGAATGCCATGTCTCATCATGGACATAGAAGGAGACAATATCACAGAAATGCTGATAGAAAGGATTCCATGCAATATGCATCCATTAATGTCATCAATGTCGTTGCTGCTGATTCACCAGATGAGGCTCAATCAGAGGGATCAGACGAAGAGGTTCCTGCTCAAGAAGTCACGCACACAGACCTAAATGAAGAAGGTGTGCACACACGTAATCAAAGGCTTACCCAAAATCTGGGTATTCCTTCAAGTAACCCACTTCCCCCTCTCCGAAAAGGATCCAATAAGGGGAAAGGTAAGAATCAGGTTACTTCTCACCCTTCCTCTGAAGGAGGTCAATCGCTCTCATTAGAGGAAAGGTTTGCACAACAGGAGGAAGAAATGAAAGAATTAAGAAGGTTGAATGCAGAACTACTTCAGAATAGTCTTCTTTTTAAGAATGCTGAAGTCCGACAGCCGAAGGAATTTGTTGTAACTACTGAGATGGATCAAGAATATCCTCCTTTGTCAGTACACCCACAGAGGTCTAATCCTATGGGTCAAACGCAACAACGGTTGGCAGTACTACCATCAGTTGCAGCACCAACCACCACGTCTGTCCAAGCTCCATTCATTGCACCTACCCAAAACCAAGTTCAACCTGACGTTTCTCAAAAGTTAATAACTACTATTGAGTCATTAACAGCTCGGTTAGAAACTATGGAAGGGAAACGGGCGCAAGTTCAACCTGAAAAGAAAGTTTACCCTGAATGGGTAGATTCAATTTCTCCTCCATCCAGTTTTGGAAACCCTATTTTCCCTACTTTCAATGGATCAGGCGACCCTGAACAACATTTGACGCATTACGTATCTTGTTGTGATCCTATGATGGGAACTCCAGAGCAGCAAGAAGCAGTGAAACTCAGATGCTTCGTGCGAACCTTGTAAGCACCAGCTTTTGTCTGGTATACAATCTTGAAATCCCGGTCAGTCATCGGATGGGAGGATCTTCGTCAAAAATTCCTTCTTCAGTTTAGCTCAACTTTGCCAAAAACGACAGTTTTCAATCTTACAAACTGCAAGCAAAGGGAGAATGAAAGAGTCTCTGATTTCATTGCTCGTTGGAAGGGATTAACGTATTCCTTGAGTTTATCACTCCCTCAGGAGGAATTGTTTCCAATCTGTGTGGCAAATTTGCGTGATGAATTACGCACGCCATTGATCCCTGTGAAATACACAGGAGGGTTTCGAGACCTTACTTCAATCGCTCAACAGATTGAAGATTCCCTTATACAGGCTAAGGTTAAATCTCGTGTAATTCCATCAGCTCCAGGAAGAATAATGGGTAAAGCAGAAACTGCTACAGTTATGCTTAAACAGGCACCTGTACCTATTTCTACTTCAAAACCTTCATCTTCTCGAAGGGATCCACCTCCTGAACGCCAACAACAAAGGCTATTTCGTCCAAATGATCAAAAAGATCAATGACGAAAACAATTTGAGGATATGAAGAGTAAAACATACTCTTTCCGAAGTGAGCAAGTTCCTGGTTACTTCATTTCAGCTCTGGAAAATAATTTGGTTCAATTACCAGTGCCCAAGAGGCCAAACAAGGAAGGAGATGAAGACCGTCCCAATTATTGTCCCTTTCATCAAATGTTGGGGCATCCCATCCAGGAGTGTTTTGTCTTTAAAGACCTCCTGCAAAAGATGGTCGACTTGGGACAAGTCAAATTGAAAGGTTCTTCAGCTCATGTAGCGTGTATTACCGCTACAGATCCAGAAGAAGGAGGCGAGTGGCAGGAAGTCAAAAGCAAAACTGCAAAAATATATGATGATTGGATGGTCAGAAAGACAATCAATCGGACCCATTCCATTTTGCGAACACAATTGAAGAAGCCAATTGTGTCTCCTACAAAAGCTGCAGTAAAGCCTCCATCAAAGGACAAATCCTCAAAAGGGCAGCACAATTCAAAGAAGAAAGAGGAATCAGGAGAAGATGAGTATGCATCAAAGCCTAAATTGTCTTTGACTCTGGCAGATTTCATGCCATCTACTTCAAAGCCACGGGCACCGTCCCACCAAACAGCACAGCCTAAACAGGCTAACCAGGCATAGTCTTTATCAGACGAAGAGTTAATCTTTGGTTCTGTTAATATGATTCAATTAACAGATTCATATTTCAGTCTTGATAAGCCTGAATTCCCTGTATCAAATAAAGGAACCCGAGGAAGTTCTAGAGGTTCAGGATATAGGGGAAGACGTGGATCTTTCCGAAGCCACTACTCTAATTCTACCCCTGCTAGCACTGTATACGCAGCAGAAACTCGTGGTAGAGCCCTTCAGCGAGCTCAAAAAGAACAAGCAAGTTCTTCTGCCAATGGCCAACTCAGCTTCGGCACAGTTATTTTGGAAGATCGATTAAATGTTCCATCTTCTTTATCTCAGCAAGTAAATGGATCTAATCAGTCTAATTTTCCAAAACCAAAGATGTTGCCAACTTCAATACAAGATGCATCAGCTTCCAAAGCATCTGCTTCCAAGGTACCTGCTAAACCGCATATTCCTATTGGGAAACGCAGGCCTCTAGATCAAAAGTATGATATATTGAAACACTTGGCCCAATTACCAGCCAAATTATCAATTTTGGATGCTTTGAATCTATCAAAAGATCTTCGGGAAGAACTCATCGAAGCTTTGTCAAGTCCTCAGGAGTTTGAAGCTGAAATTGCTGCGGCTGAAATTTATCACATAGAGAATAATCCTGCAGAATGTCATGCAGTGATATCTTTTACTGATAAAGATGAAGATGATGTTGTGCATGGGCACATAAAACCTTTGTACTTATCTAGAAAAGTCAATGGTATTGATGTTCGAAGAGCTTTTATTGACAATGGTTCAGGAGTCAACCTCATGCCCATTCATACACTTCGTCGATTGGGCCTCACAGAATCTGATTTATCTCCTTCTACCATGATGTTGCAAGGATATGATAAAAATGAACAAGAACCACTGGGAGAAGTTACACTCAGAACTCAGTTTGGAGATCTTGTTTCCAATTCGGATTTTATGATTGTTGATCATGACTCATCTTTCAATATCTTGGTTGGAAGACCCTGGCTACATCAACATGCAGCTATTCCTTCATCATACCATCAATGTCTCAAATACTGGTTCGATGGTCAAGTTGGAACATTGTATGGTGATAAGGCCCCGTTCAAGACATGTGAGTCTCAATACATTGAGGCGGAATTTTATCACATGAAAGGAAGAGAAAAATCTACAATGAAGGAAATTACCAAAGTTAATGCTCCATATGGTTTGGAAAAAATTCCAATAAATCCATTTTCACATGTGAGTACAGATTATGTGTTACCTATCAGTCAAATTGACAAAATAGGCCCAAATCAAAATACTCTTATGGAAAGATCCATAATGTCAATTACGGCAATCGAGCCAGACAACATGGGAGAAATTGGTAACTTACCAAGCAGTGATGAAAGCATAAGTGGTGACGTTTTCATTTCGTCTGCTGAAATCCAACAAGTCTATACTTCGCTAATCAGGCCAGAAGAAGTTATAGCAACACCAGAGGTGAATATTGATGTCGATTCTCAATCCATCATCTCCTCTTTAATTCCCAAATAAGACCCTTTATCATCAATAGGGTCGGAAATGGAAGCTTCTTCTTCAAAATGTGAAAATTTTGACATCTCTTATGGTCATGAGAATTTCATTTTTTCATCTACTTTGCAAGTAGAAACGGAAGAAATAACACATGATGAAGAGGAAGAGGAAGATCTTAGAGATGATCCTCCAGCATTTGAAGAGGGTATCTCTACCACTGTGGATGAACTCAGAGAAGTAAATCTGGGTACAGAGAAAGATCCACGCCCCACTTTAATTAGTGCGGCCATGACCCTTGAAGAACAAGAGATGTATATTTCTTTTCTAAAGCAAAATAAAGATATTTTTTCTTGTAATTATACAGAGATGCCTGGTCTTGATCCTGATGTTGCCACCCATCATTTGGGTTTGCCAAAAGAACATCGAGGATTCAAGCAAGCCGCGAGAAGAACACACCCAACCTATGCTTCCAAAATCGAGGCTGAAGTGGATAAGCTTATCAAAGCTAATTTCGTCAGAGAAGTTCAATATCCCAAGTGGTTGGCTAATATTGTCCCTGTAAAGAAGAAGAACGGACAAATTAGGGTTTGCATCGATTTTAGAGATCTTAATCGGTATTGTCCCAAAGATGATTTCCCAATTCCGATTACAGAACTCTTAATTGATGCGACGGCTGGCTATGAAGTACTTTCTTTAATGGATGGATATTCTAGATATAATCAGATCCGAATGACCCCAGAAGATGAGGAATATACAGCCTTCAGAGCTCCTCAAGGTGTGTTTTGTTACCGGGTGATGCCCTTTGGTTTAAAGAATGCAGGTGCAACATATCAACGCGCCATGCATCGTATATTCAAACCTTTTCTAGGGAAATTTGTTGAATGCTATGTAGATGATTTGGTGGTTAAATCCAAACAACGTTTTGATCACTTGGCTGATTTGGAAATCATATTCCACAAGCTTCGACAACATAATTTGAAGATGAACCCCTTAAAATGTGCTTTTGGGGTAACCTCAGGAAAATTCCTCGGCTTTGTTGTACGCCATCGTGGTATTGAAGTCGATCCTGAGAAGACCAAATCAATCCTTGGTATGGCACCTCCTCAGAATTTGAAAGAATTAAGAGGACTTCAAGGACACTTAGCCTATATTCGGCGTTTTATCGCCAATTTGGCAGGCAAAAGTTTACCTTTTACCAAATTATTGAAGAAAGGAGTCACTTACCAGTGGACTAAAGAATGTCAAGAAGCATTTGATGTTCTCAAGAAATACCTCTTAAGTCCACCAGTACTCATGCCACCTGTTGAGGGTAGGCCTCTTATCCTCTATGTGACAGCTTTAGAGCGATCATTGGGTGCCTTTCTCGCTCAAAAGAATGATGCTGGGAATGAAAATAGTCTCTACTATCTCAGTAGAACTATGCTTGAAGCAGAAACCCGGTATTCGAGTATTGAAAAGTGCTGCCTAGCATTAATCTTTGCAGTTCAGAAACTGAGACACTACCTGCAACATCACGAGGTCCAATTGGTATCTCGTAATAATCCACTCAAATTAATCCTTAGTCATCCAATGCTTACAGGACGTCTGGCAAGGTGGGCGGTTATTCTACAGCAGTTCGACATCCAGTATGTGTCTCAAAAGGCAATTAAGGGCCAAGCTCTGGCTGATTTCCTGGCTGAACACCCTTCAGTGGAAGACACGTATTCAGATATCGAACTCCCTGATGAGGAAGTTTTTTCTATTCAAGAGAGTCCTCAAACATGGGAAATGTATTTTGATGGTGCTTCTAGAAGTCCAACAGGGAAGAAAATGGAAAATCCTAAATTCAACAAAGTTGGTTTAGGAATTGTGCTCATTTCTCCAGATAAGGCAGTGTTACCTTATTCCTTTTTGTTGTTGGAAGGTGGTACCAATAATGAAGCTGAATACCAAGCTCTCATTACAGGCTTGGAGTTAGCGCTTCAAGCACAAGTGAATCACATAAAGGTGAAAGGTGATTCAGACCTGGTAATCAAACAAGTCAGTGGGGATTATGCCATCAGAAAAGAAGAATTAATCCCTTTGTATGATTACGTCAGAGAGTTAATGTCAGAATTCCCTTCAGAACCGACATTTTCTTATGTCCCAAGATCACAAAATGCTCAAGCTGATGCACTGGCTAATATAGCCACAGCTTTAGCAGATCCAAATCGAGACGAGACAACCATCGGTATTGCCCACCGTCGTGCAATTTCACCTTATGTTCAAGTCAGAACAGAGGAAATTAATGAAATTAGTCCCATTCCTGAACTGTATGGTCATACTACAGGATGGATGTCACCTATCAAGGAATACCTTCAAAATGGAACACTTCCACCTGATAGAGCCGAGAAAGAACAAATTCGGCGACGTGTGGTCAATTTTACTCTTTATGATGGTCCAAACCACCTCGAGAAAATTCTCTACAAACGTGGTTTTGATAGAGTTCTCTTCAGATGTATTGATGGTGAAGAGACAATGGATGTCATAAAAGAAGTGCATGCAGGAGTCTGTGGTGCCCACCAGTCTGGACATAGACTGTCTGATCAAATTCGAAGGCTTGGATACTTCTGGCCTTCAATGATACAAGATTGTGTTAATTTCACAAAGAAGTGTCATTCATGCCAAGTATATGCCAACTTCATTCATCAACCTCCAGAGTTGCTTCATACAGCTAAATACTCATGGCCATTTTCCACATGGGGAATGGATGTGGTGGGACCTTACCCTTCAGCTACGGCCAAGCAGTTTAAGTACATTCTTACTACTACTGATTTCTTTTCCAAATGGGCAGAGGCAGTACCTCTCAAAGAAGTCAGTTCTAAATGCATAGTTAGCTTCATCAAGTCTAACATCATTTCTAGATTTGGTGTCCCTCATACCATATTGACGGACAACGGAACCAACTTCTGTTCTTCTGAGGTAAAGAAATTGTATCAAGAATAAAACATTAAGTCCAACCATTCATCTCGATATCATGCAGCGGCTAATGGCCAGATAGGGGCCTTCAACAAGACTCGTTCAAATATACTGCAAAAGATAGTAGATAAAGATAAGAGGTCATGGCCTGATAAACTCTATCATGATTTATGGGCTTATCGGACTACCACTCGCAATGCAACGCGGTCTACACCATATTCATTGGTATATGGAACAGAAGCAGTCTTGCCAATTTAAGTTCAATTGCCCTCACTCAGAATAGCCATTTGTGATAAGTTATCAACAGATGAGCAATCCCAAAAACGGTTGAATGAATTGGAACAGTTAGATGAGAAGAGATTGTGCACTTTGCACCACTTGGAAATCTATCAGAATCGGATAGCACGAGCTTTTAACAAAAAAGTTCGTCTTCGTTCATTCATTCAGGGAGAATTGGTATTGGATCTCAGAACACCAATGATACCAGGAAAGAAGCCTCCCAAGCTTGAACCAAAATGGGAAGGACCTTATTAAATACATAAGGTCTACTCCAATGGAGTGTATTCTCTGATCTCAATGGATGGAGAACACATCACGACTCCAACTAATGCCAGATTTCTGAAGAAGTATTTTGTATAAACACGAAATATTGTTCCCAGAACCAAGACTCTTACATTTTGGTTCATACAGCAATGGTCCAGTATGACCTTAAACTGCAACTTCGTCCAACATGACGTTAAATTGTGTTACCTTCAATGTCCAAGATGACATTAAACTATATTTTGTCCGAGATGACATTAAACTATATGTCGTCCAACATGACATTAAACTGTGTCACTTCAATGTCCAAGATGACATTAAACTATATTGTGTCCTAGCAACATGACATTAAAATGTGTGGCACATTCATCGTCCAGCATGACGTTAAACTGTAAAAAGTCCCCAGAACTGATATCCTCATATTGGTTCACCTTAGTCCTAGCTACATGACTTTAAACTGTATAGCACCAGTTCGTCCTTGCTATATGACGTTAAACTATACAACAATGGTCCAGTATGACTTTAAACTGCAACTTCGTCCCACACGACATTAAACTGTGAAAAAGTTCCCTAAACCGTCCAGTATGACCTTAAACTGCATCATCCCTGGTCCATGTATATGACCATAAACTATTTGCAAATCCCTTATGTCCAGCAAGACGTTAAACTATGACGTCCTAAATTACATGATGCTAAACTGTATAAAAGTCCCTCACGCCCGGAAAGACATTAAACTATATAATCTCAAAATTCCAGTATGACATTAAAACTGCACCATTCACGGTCCATGCATATGACCTTAAACTATTCGCACCTTCGTCCGACATGACGTTAAAATGATACAGTCTTTTTTCCTTACTGCATGACATTAAACTGCACAGTCCCCCTTTCGTCCAATATGACGTTAAACTATTTTATCCCCATCGTCCTAACTACATGACGCTAAACTATACAGAAAATCCTTGATAGGTCCTACATGACTTTAAACTGTATTTTGTCCCTGCTACATGACACTAAACTGTGCAGAACCAATAGTCCTAACTGCAAGACTTTAAACTGCATAGTCCCCTTTTTTATGTCCTACATGACATTAAACTGTACATCGTTAAGGTTGTTATTACCTCTTGTTTCTCACACCGAGTATGACTCACGTGAGCTTAGAGCGAACATCAACCATAACACTCCCTTTGGGCCACTAACCATGTGTAAGTCCCAACAATATTTTTTATTAGATCATTGTCCACAAGAACAACTTGATCATTGATTCATTCTTTAATTGAACTACACGGACTTTGATCCTTGCCATCCAGGCTGGGTATGTAGGCAACCTCCCAAAGGTTCAAGCCCAAAAACAATCTCTTCACATCAGTTCACCACCATCTCACATGATGATGATTTGTGAAACCACCCCTGGAATCAATATCTTTACATTGATTCACTTTCGTCCTTGTTATATGACGTTAAACTATACAACACTTTTGTCCGGTACGACAATAAACTACAATATTCTTTGATTTCCTCATTTGAGAAGGAACCATTATTAACATTGATTCTTTTTCAATTATGGTTTTCATTTTCAAAAGACTACGTACATACATGATAATGCCTAAACTTTTTATCTTAGGTTAAAACCATCATTGCACTAAAGTCCCCTTTCACCCTTCACATGTACGAACCAAATTTGTACAAAGGGTAGTTCTAGAACTACGTGGACTTGATTCCCATCCTTATAGGATACGTAGGAACATTCGAGTGTCCCTCGAATCCAGTCCCAAGTCTTTTGGGCCTAACCCCAAATTTCACTTCCAGTCCCAAGTCTTTTGGGCCTAACCCCAAATTTCACTTTCAGTCCCTTGGCTGAAAAGTCTTCATGAAAACACACACTGTGTATTCATTATTATGGTCCGAATTATATGACCTTAAACTAAGATCACTCATACTTTCGTCCTGCACGACGTTAAACTACATTTCAAGAACTACGTATGGCTTGA
Source organism: Viscum album (assembly GCA_963277665.1). Taxonomy (NCBI): domain Eukaryota; kingdom Viridiplantae; phylum Streptophyta; class Magnoliopsida; order Santalales; family Viscaceae; genus Viscum; species Viscum album. Next base: position 1,462,014,006 of record OY728153.1, on the reverse strand, counting down.
TTCTCATTCTTATGAGATACGTAGTGAAGTCCAAAATTTCAATTTAGGACCCAGCCACAACATGATTATGGTTTTCATTGACCTATGTATCTCTATATACATTGGACAATACCCATCTTTATGTGTTATAATCCTAACCTTAAATATTTTCAGATCTTCATAACCCTTTTCATGACTTCTAGTCACAAAAATGTCAAACTTCTGAGAATTCTTTTGCCTGACTATGCAGCACGTGCCCATAGGTGGCCTTGCATAAACAGTCCACATAACAGACTTTTCAGCCAAAAGATGCTATTTTATTTGACTATGCAGCCAATGCCCATAGGTGGCCCTGCATATTCCAACCCCCTAACGGGTTTTGTTAGATAATAGTAACTTCATTCTTGGGAAGAATGCCTCTTTTGTCCTTATTTGTCTTAAAATGACAGTATGTAGGGATCCGCAAAAATAGCCATCCTTAACATATTTTTCCCATATCCTTTTTCATGATCTGAAAGTATTCAAGTCTATGGTTTATTCTTCTTCCCTACGTTTGGGTCAGACCTTCGTAGGAGTGATATTCATCCAGTTCTTCGATATTCTTGTTTGGAAATATCTTCTCCATATTCAAGTACCTCTTTCCATACAACAAACTCTATGCTTTAGAAAATTTGAATCTCCATAAACTTTCACTGGCTTTTAGCACTAGGAAAGTAAATTTATGGGAGTTCTTTTGCCTGACTATGCAGAACGTGCCCATAGGTGGCCTTGCATAAACAGTCCACATAACAGACTTGTCAGCCAAAAGATGCTATTTTATTTGACTATGCAGCCAATGCCCATAGGTGGCCCTGCATATTTCAACCCCCTAACGGGTTTTGTTAAATAATAGTAACTTCATTCTTGGAAACTACTTCTTTTAATGCCTTTTAGCTCTTTTTTCATATCATTCCTCAGATTCAAATATTCTTAAGCCATAGTTTACATTTTTTCCCTCATACTTGAGTATGGTAAATATGTTTTCAGATAAATTGTCAAGGAATTGAATCCATTTTAATCCATTTTCGGTCAAAGCTATTTCGACCTTAAACATTAGCCACTTTATGTCCGGCATGCATGACTTTAAACTGCCCACACAAAAGACAAAGGAACTCTGAATAAAAGTCAAGTTCCAGCTCACTAAATATACATTTTTTGTATGATTTAGTTAATATTGAGCAGTTAAAAGGTTCAAAGTTTGTAGGTTTATTTGTAATAATCCTAGTAAAAATCAAACTATGCTTACTAGGCCCATTGGCTTAAGTAAATTTGAAGCAGGTAATGGAAGAATGCAGGTACAAAAGATTGAAGACAAAAGTGTTTTTCATTGATACACAAGAGTTAGAAGGACATCCACAGACTGGAGTCTCTTCTCTTCTTTCAAGAATTACAAGAGGCTTTCAACATAACACTTCATTTGATTTACGGCATCCCGATCTTCATTAGAAACCACCTAGAATTCATTCATTCAACTGGATACAATAAGAGATGCAGTGATACCAGCTCTTCTTGGAACAATTGTAAAAGGATGTTCTTGAGTGCGGTTTGAGAAAAATTTTCTGCTGATCAAATAGTGACTCTGTTTCTGTCCAAGAGACTTGGAAGATGGATACGTGGATTTGAGAATGGAGCATTGGATGTAAAGAGCCATTTGGAGAGAGTACTCTTTTCAGATATTGCTCTAATACCATGTTTGTCTTCTCTCCACCAACCGGCAGTGGAAAACATTTCAGCCCATGGGTTTGCCATTTTCATATCTGCAAGGGAATGACATGGAGGAAGAATTTGAAAGTTCACACCATTTTTGTTACTCTTAATGCACAGCATAACTGAAATAGAGAAGTAGCAGTGCAGCTGCATCTCAGGTGTATAATTGTTTGCATTTGGAACATTGACTCCTTGCAGATGACCATGAAAACACAGAGACAGGTAGATGCTCTGTGGGAAATTAAGATGATATTTCTTCAAATACTTATCCAAATATGGGAAAGTGCTGTCGCAGATATCATAGTAATCATGGCCAATAATGTTCATCATGTCATCAATCCCCTTGCTAGCCAGTTCATCAGCCGTTTCAATTCCCTTGGGAACCACTGAATCTGCACAAAAGATGAATAAACTAACTCTTAAATGGGTTTATTTTCATAAAATTTGTGAAAGAATTTGGAAAAAATGGCTAAGGCATTAAGGCGCGCAAGTATGGAGATGTCGTGCAAGTGGTACATGTGCCGCGCAAGTTTTTGATGCGCAAGTATAAACCGTGCAAGTACAAATACCTTTACAGTGGCACGACATTGAGGAAAACACTAGAAAACAGAGCAACCTGCGCGGTCAAGGTGACCTGCGCGGCGAGAGCTCGAGAAGGGATGATGTCCGGAAATCCGGATACTTGTACGGAGAGGAGGCCGTGTATTTGTAGGCTCGGAAGCCTACCTGCGCGCCGTACCCAGAGCACTTAATGCCTGCGCGACGCAAACTTTCGCGCCGCACTTTGCGTACTGAAAACTTGTGCGCCTCCCTTTTCCTTTGGAAGGATTCGATTTCCTCAGAGTCAAATCCTCATTTCTCTCCGGATCCAACTCTGAGGGGGGGACTTTTGTTGACGCTCCTTTCGTCACAAAATCTAAAGATCGGAAAAGGGAATATCTCAGCTGAAAGTGATTCATCCTTTGAAGAAAACAACAAAAATCGACAAAGGCATGAACAAAGGATCAACAGCAAATCCACCGCGCAAGTGATACCACTGCCGCGCAAGTATACTTGCGCGGCTACCTTGGTCGCGCAGATGACTTGCGCGACCTAATTGGTAACCGCCCGGTAACCGCCCTGGGTCTTCTTTTTGCCTATAAATAGACCCTGTGGGCCCCCCATTCGAGAGGATCTTTTTTTCAGAAACTCGGATTGAAGCTCTCGACGCCCAAGTCCCTTCTTAAAGCATCCGGAACACTTCTAAGGTAATTTCTTACCTAGAACGGAAGATCTAAAGAGAAGAAGGAAGGCCTAAGTGTTGAAACTTATCAAACACTTGCGCGCCGACTTAATTCCTTCAATATAACTTGCGCGCCCCTTCTCTGGAAGAACCTCAAGAGGATTGTAAAGGGTTTTCTAAAGAGTCGCTCAAGCATTTCAATGTTGGTTGAAAATCGCGCAAGTACCACTCATGTCGCGCAAGTATACTTGCGTGACCAATACTTGCGTGCCGCCGCAGAACTTGCGCGCCTTTAAAGACTTGCGTGCCCCTAACTTTTTGGGTGCCCATCTTGCCCATTTTTCCCCTCTTAAGCCATTTCACCTTTCATGTTCAAGATTCAGTCTTCAAGATACTCTTCAAAGCCATTTATGGTATGATTTCTTGATTTGACATCCTTGTCTGAAAGGAATTCTGTGAAATATCTCTCAAAGTCTAGTGATTTAAATATCTTTATGTCACCAAAGATTGAGATTTCATTAATTCAACCTCATCCTTTAAAATGAGAGAATCCTTAACCTGGGTCTCCTTTTCAGGAATAATCCCCAGTTATAAAACCTTTGATCTGGGCATCCTCCTCAGGAGTAAGCCCCAAATCTTAATCCTTAACCTAGGTCTCCTTTTCAGGAATAATCCCCAGTTATAAAACATTTGATCTGGGCATCCTCCTCAGGAGTAAGCCCCAAATCTTAATCCTTAACCTGGGTTTCCTTTTCAGGAATAAGACTCAGTCATAACCTTGGGCTTCCTTTTCAGGAATAAGCCCCAAGTCCCCTTAAAACTTCTCTTAACCAGTCATAAATTACCTTTTGATTTGGGTTTCCTTTTCAGGAATAAAACCCAATCATAAGTCCCCTCTTAACTTGGGCATCCTCCTTAGGAGTAAGCCCCAAGATTAGAGTATTCAAATATCCATGAAGCACATATAACTTTGTGGACCCTGTTCATGGATTTTCTCCCTAAAATTAAATCCTAAACCTTCATCTATCTGGGCAGTCATCTATACATAAGCCCCAAACAAATTCTTATGATTGCATTTTTTTTGGCACAATTGTCTAAATTTTACCAATACCTCTTGTTTCTCACACCGAGCATGACTCACGTGAGCTTAGAGTGTAAAAGTAATTATGACATTCATCTTTGAGCCATCAATCATAAACATCATACTCCATAACTCGAACTACGTGGGTTCTGATTCCTTTTCCAAAAGAAAGGATACGTAGGTAGCCCATTTATGGGTTCGATCCCAACTTTGAAATAATCTCTGTCCTTCTGAATGACGACAAACTTCAAGTGCCCCACTGAGTGGCTTTAAAACCAGCCTGGTCATCAAAATGACCAAGAGACTTTTATATAAATGTTTTGAAGGATACCATTGACCAAGAATCTCTAAACAAATATAGATGATTCTATATTGATGAAGAACCTCGAATACATATAAAATATTCTCTAAATTTCTTGCATATTTAATCATTGACTGTTAAAACTAAAGGAAAGCTCATTTTATACTTGGTAATGTAATAAGGATTCACGAACTTAACTTAAATCTATAAAGAGAGTCCCGGAGTAGACAATAATTCCCCTCAAAAAGGTGTGATGAGTCCGACCTCCCATCCTCTCGACCAATGCAAATTCCCAAGCCTCATTAGCCCACAAGCTAATGAGCGCCTGCCTTTGGAAAGTAGGTCCAAACGGATGGGGAATCATTGGATGTTTCCGGTTCTACGAACAAACCCGTTAGAAACCGATCGGAACGTTTGAATCTCCCGTCCAGGAGGTCATCCCCGAATTCCACGCGAAACAGCTACGACTGTTTTTGTTGTTATTTTATTCATTATTTTGTTTTATGTTTTATTTATCTCTATAATTTATTCTTATTATGCATCCATGTGTTATACCCATCTAATGTAGGGGTAAATTATAAGTGATTTGAGAAGGATATGTTTTCCTTTTGAATTTTTGACACCCACCAAATGAAAATCTAAAAAATCATAGGGGAAGAAATACCTAAAACATGGGTATTATTTTCTCTATAAAGAGATAAAATTTAAGGTGGTTGGAACATGAATATCATGTGATCTTCCAAAATAAACATGATCAGATAACCTTCATAAGGTCATGTGAAATGGTTATGTGGAGTGCATGACCTGCTTCCAATCTTAGGAAGCCTATTCAATAAGAAATTATATTCTTTTGAACGATTTAGAGACATTAACTAATCTTGTATAGGCTACCAGATGAGTTCCATTACATCAAATTACTTTCCATCTAGTGAGAGCATGAAAACCCATAAAAAATACTTGTAAAATGAGATTAATAGGAAAATGGTGGAGGTTTTCCCTAGTTGTAATCTTCATGAAATAATCCCATGAGATTCTCAATACATAGTGGAATCCTAAGAAACATGACAGCCTTATTGTGAATGATCGCATTGACATGTTACCCTCGTCACATGAAGGGTTTTATACATGTCAATGCAACTATGTGCTTCCCATCTGGTTCCAATATAAAATAGAAGAGTTATCCATGAAACAGCTCACACATCACCATAGAAATCATTTTTGGACACAAAACACATCACCAATGGGGAGAGTAATTGTCTTCAACTACAATCATACAATGTCATGAGACCACCAGCCTTTATGAAATAAAACAAAGGAAATAAAATTTGAATGACGAGAGATTATTGTGAGGGGAAAATACATTGATATCACGTCAAAGGTTTTTTGCACCCCATATGGTCACCATTGATCTCACATAGGCCCTATAGATATGTTATAATGGTCTCGAGATGCACTATTGAAATTTTATCTTGATCTCACTAAGACCCCTGAACAAGCCACATGTGTCTTAACGAATGTCCTATAGAAAAGCATCTAAGATCAATTGAAAGCCTTTTAACAGGAATCCAGATCTCACGAAGGCCCTTATACATGTTGGAATGGAATTTAAAAATCCCCATTAAATTTCCAAATGATTAGACAAGATCCACTTAATTATCCAAAATTCGATAAAAGGGGAACTGAAAAGATTGTCTTCTAATCACTGAAATCATGAGACACCCCAGAATAACTCATATCTTGATCATGAAAAGTGTAATAAAACCATCCATTGTCTATATCCGAGATCTGTATGATATTCACCACAAAAGGTGGAATATAATTGGGGTGGAAAGGCCAATAAATCCCCCCCCCTCAGCACAAAAAAATACATCTTTGAATCCAAATATTGGAAAACCTAGGCATTATAGAAAGAATTCTCTAAGTGGAAAATATGCTAATAATAATTCCTTCCACAAGGTAAAAATATTGGTAATGACTTAAGGGATCATTAGCCGTGCACAAGAATTTTTTGTGATCACTTGAGATCATATGAATCAATTTAGGGAGATTATGAAAAGGATATCCTACATATCTTCTAAATCACACAATAACTAAACAAGATAAAATACTGAAAAAATCTGAGGAACATATGTAATAAAATTTGGAATAAATGACTACAAGATGGGAGGCTCACTCAAATAAAGTATACACCTATCCTCATTCACATTTCATGACTCATACAAATCCTATCACAACACCATGGAATGTTACTTAAATCATACGATGCCTCTTTGTTATACTATTTAGATCATTAAATTTCCCTCATACATGTCAGATAAGTCCAATTGGGGCTCCCAAGCATGCCAATCGTGTCTTGAAAATCCCTCCTGGGCCTCCATACAGATCATTAAATGTACTCATATAGGTAACCCCGATTATGTGAAATCTCTATTGTGTATCACCTATGTCTCATGAAGGCCTCATAAAATACTAACTAGGGTAGGTGGAACCCTTTAAGATTGTTTCATGATGAAATCAAGACATGTCATCATGGGTCATATGATAGCCTATAGGAAAAGTCATCTAGTTGTTCAAAGTCTTCATTGATCATATTATGGCCTCCATACATGCCATTCAGATTATGTGATGTCCCTCATACAAGTTTATTGGATCATGTGATTTTCTTTGCACATTTCCCCAATATAATTGAACATTTCAAGACATCCCCTAACATTTCTGGAAGACAGTCACGTAGATTAGGTAGACAACCAAGACTTGAAAATGAAGGAATCACATTAAATGATAATACTATCTAGTGCACATACCATGGAAATCTAAATGTGTAATTCCCAACCAGTTTCATTATATGACTTCCCACATACCATGGAAACCTCAGTGTGTAAGCCTTGGTCAACTAAACTATGTGAATTATGATTCATGAAATAACTAGGATATATAGGATGCCTTTCTAATTCCCAAGATCAAATGGGCATCCACTATGGTGTAAGTCTCCCTGTTTATATGATATTTCACCCATCATGGCTCAATTATTCCTATGGGATGACCATTCTACCTAATCCATCAGCAGACTGAGGAACTAACTGAACTATGAGAACTTTGATTCCTAACATAACTAGGATATATAGGATATTTACCTGTGTCCTTAGATCCATATTTAGTACCCCTAGGGTTATCCTATTACATAAGTCTCGCATCCATTGTTATTGATACTGATTACTTTATATCCCTTGTTTCCCATAATGAGCATGGCCCACATTGGCTTATGGAGTTACAATGGTCGGGTTATTCACATCATGAATCCCCACCATCCAGGAAAATAATAGTCTGTAAACCCCAATGAGTGGAAATATATTACTACACCCATATAAGGGAGTCTACCTTGGGTCTAGTTCCATGGGCATGATAAAGCTTTGATGACTTTGATTCCTACTATAACCAAGATATGTAGTAAGTCACCTCGAGTGTCGAAATCAAATAGTTAATGTGTAAGTTCATTCATATATTTACTTTTAGTCATGATGTTAAACTATATCGGTTTAATGAACTATGTGGGTTTTGATTTCTTCTATAATCAGGATACTCAGAATGCCTCATAATGGCTCAATCACACCATCAACATATTAATTTCCACCCTACATGGTAGAAAATTTTAAAGTTCCTAGTGATATGTCTACAACTTATAAGTAGAAACCATTTAGGGAAAATGGATGAAGAACCCCATATACATATATATGGGCTCACTAAAATATTCCCCTTCATATAAAAAAGGGTTTACCATATGATCATTTTATAGGGTAATCGGATCCATATTGGTATTAAAAATAGATTCATGAACACTTATTAAATATATAAGAGAGTATAAGGCCCAAACATTAAACATAACTTATTCTTGTGAATTTTTCCTAGAATTTATTTTCAATCATTCCAAATGATCTTTTAGGTATATAGTTTTAGAGAATTATTAAAAAATCATACATAAGCATTCAATATTACAGAGTACATAAGTCTACATGCTATCCGTTTTTTTCTCAAAACAAAAACTATTAAAAATAAACATGGTTTCTTTTAAATAAAAATATTCAAATACATTCATCATAGCACCTTATTTTTTTACAAATCTTAAGACCTATAAAAAATGTTTAAAAACATTGGAATAGCACAAAAATATATTTAAGGGAAAACAAAATAAATAGTTTACATGTGATCATGAGAGATATAAATAAGAACATGAGGACTTTCATAAAGTCATGAGAAATAGGAATATCATACCAATAAGAAAATGGATCACAACATGAAAATGTGGATACAAAATTTAATTTTGAAATTCATAAGAATATCACCAAGGTCCATCCATAATGTTTCATATCACCAAGGTCCATCCCAGGGGTGTTATAAAAATTACCAAGGTTATTCACTAAGGTATCGCAAAACATATCATCTCAATATATTATTTTCATTACCCATTGAATTTGAGCACTATTAGGGCATACCCTTAATATTTATTTATTTTCACTAAATACACATATATCATAATCAAAAATTTCCTAAATAATCCAAATAAAAAAAATAAATCGGTTTTATAGGGTTTAATATATGTAAATTATAGAATAAAATATATTATTTTTTGTATTTATTAATACCCTTATAAATGTAATAGGTTTGGGTATTAATATTAATAAAATAAGATAATTTCTTGAGAAAAATAGAGAGATTTTGAGACGAATATTCGGCAGCATAATGACTATGAAACATGGTTTTAGAAAACATTAAAAAGAGATGGGACATGGGTCTCCCACAATAAATGAATCATAATAAATTATATAGATATAATATAATGTAAATAATAATAGACTATGTAAATTTTAAAGACATTCCAAATAAAAGTGAACTTGAATGGAAAAGAGAAGTGGAGAATTCCCTTACGAAATTTCGGTAGCCTAACGGTGTCACATAAAAATTCATAACATTAGTTAATTGAGAGAAAAAGGGGTCTTTATTAAATTTTAAATAATATGGAAAATAATAGGAATAGGTAATTATATATCCCAACACAAGAAAATAGAAATTAGAATGGCATAAGATTACATGAGTGCTTGAAAAGAGAAAGGTGGTAGATTCCCTTACCACATAAGAAACACTTGAATACATATCATTAAATAATTAAATTATACAAAATAGTAAATATCATGAGAATATAGTAATTAATTATACACAAATTAAAAGGTTTTTATATACACATTAGAGTGAAATAAAGGTGCATAACATCAAGATATTCCCTAAAGAAAGGAGATTGAGACGAATTCCCTTACCTTGAGTCTGACTTGTATCATTCGGTCTTTATCTTCCCAAATAATAAACATAAGTTAATTTATATTTGTTCAAGAAACTTTTTAATTTTTTTATTCCTTTGATATTACTTATTACCATTTATGACAACTACTTAATGATTTAATTTAATTTTACATTTTTAGTTTATGTTCTGTATTGGAGTCAAAAATGAACTCGTTATGATTACAAATTGTCCATATGGTAATAATTCCATCATCTCCATAATAGTTTTCATGATTTAAATAAAATATAAATATCATATATTTATTTATTTATTCATAAAAATCTATAATATTTTGAGATAAAAAATGAAATGCACCCTTCAAGGAGATGGTAGGTTGTACATACGCTTGAATGCTACTTTCATTTCTTTCTCATACTAAACAAATAATAATAAAAAGAAAAAATTATATTATAATACCAGTATTATATTTATTTAATTTATTTATCAGAGTTTTAATAAAACCATCCTGTATACATTCCATATATAGTGGGAACGAGTCAAATCACTTTGAGGGGTGATATCCACACTCCTCAAACCAAATTATCATATTTACACAACATGGAAAGCATAAAGGAGTGTTCTAAATAAAAAAATTACAGAATCATAGATAAAATATAAAAAAATTATATCATATATAAATGTATTTCCATCATAATGTCCACCATGATAGGTGGTAGGAGAAAATTGAACAATCATCGTTTCATGAGGAAATAGTTTGTCCCACACAGAAACAGTATGTTCTATATCCATTAGATGTAGGTATGTGTAAGATTAGGTATAACTGATATCCTAACAACGTCCTAGTATATTTGGGATACTGGTTTTGTTATAAAATAATGGAAAAAATAGAGTTTATGGGGTTTGAGAAGGTAAATAAAGGAAAGGAGCTTGAGGGAAGATGTTACCTCTTATTCAGGTAACTCTTTCTTATTTGAGCCAAAAGATTTCTTTGAGTTGGCTTTTTCCCAAGTTAAGGCTTCTAGGTGTAAGGTAGGGATGTTTGGAGCTTATTTTAATAGAGTTTTGATGATCTGGGATTCTTGATAGGTGTGTGAATGGTGGTAGAAGTTTTGTCCTTTAATAAGAGGGATGAGAACACTTTTGGAAAGTCTTGAAATATTATTTTATTATAAATTGAAATTTGAATTCTAATAGTTCAAAAGTAATATATTTCTAGGATAAGGTGAGGATGGGTCGAAACCCCCACAACCAATAGGTTTTATACATGTTTTAGTCACAAAAGTAACCTTATCCTTTATCTTTAACCATTAGTTAAACACATTAACTCTTACTGCGTCTTCTTGTATTTTCATAATATATGGTTACTATAGTTACTATAAAATGCCAATAGAACCAAAAGTGAACCATAAATGAAAATTTTAACATTTTATAAGTCATTTGGACGAATCAGATATTTTTATGACTATTATATCATTTAATAAAATTGTATTTGTTTTCAAAACTAATTTATGTCACGTTTGACACTATTTAGTAATTAATTTTTGTTAATATCGTAACAACATGATTCCTACAAACCAAAATTATTAAATCAAAGATAAAATTTCATAATCGTCCAAAAAAAATTATATGTCATCAAAATGTTCAATTTATATTTGTTTATAAAATTTATAATATAATTTATTAGAAGCTTTAATTAATGAGGTAATCATTGCATCATCATTGTGTCAAAAATAAATTTATTTATTTAATGTATAAAAATTATAAATAAAATACTAGGATGTAGGAAATATTTTTAGATTTATAATTAATATTTATAGTTGTTGATATATTTCATATAAATCAATTTAAAATTATTTTACTTATGAGATACATGTTTATGGTATATTTCACTTTTCTTTAAAATAAATATTATAAAACATCATTATCACTTACAAGTGGATTTATGGGGTCCTAAAATCAACCCAAGGATTCAAATGGTCAAACATATCTCATACAATAGTATTAGGACTCATTTTATAGTTTTTTTATATTATTATAATATTATCTCTTTCTCTTATTTACCAGATTTACCCTTTAACCATGGTAAAAAGAAATAATTACTGAAGTTACTATTCATAATTTCAAAAAATAAAGGGGACCTATTTACATATTTTTTGGCCTTATTATTCCAAATATGGAATCCATTTTTCCAAATTCAAAACAAAAAGTTGGTAGAAATTTATTTTAAATTAATTATCGTTGTCAAAACCAGAAATTGGGTTTTTAAGAAGTAAAAACTATCAAAATATAGACATGAGTTTATGTCTAATTTAAATGTGAAATTACTTCCAATGAACAAAACTAGATAAAACAATAAAAAAATGATCCAATTACACTTTAAAAACAATTAAATGGACTATATATCTCTATAAATTAATTAGATGAAAATACAGTTTTGAATTAAAATACAGTATTTTCCATTATTCATTAAAATATGGATTTTATTAGAAAAATACAAAAATTTCAAACAAAGTAAATTTTGATGTACCTCTTGTAAATGAGAATTTTATTTTTTAAAATAGAACACATAAAGGTATCAAAAACATGATTTAAAAAGGGTTTTCCTTCAAAAGGTAGTAAAAAATCCTTTTATAAATATTAGAGTATTTTATGCTTAAAAATGGATTCATTCTCATTTTAAGTCTCTAAAATTCATTAGATAAATTTAAAACAAGTTATCAAATATGTAAAATCATAATATTATTAATTCAAGTCATTCCCACCAATACAACGGCTAGGCATTAACTACTATTTAAAATAATAATATTATTGTTATATTATTTTCTAATATAACTCAATGTTGTGTGAAACGTAAGATTTTGAAGATACCCATTATTGTGTGTCGAGTAGACTTTTGGAAAAAGTGTCCCATTTAACATAAAATAAATATCTTATTTATAAATATTATTAGATATGAAATCGTATTACTCTATAAATAAATAGGATGTTATATTCTTCTCCACTTTGCGAAATTGCATCCTCGAAATTTAAAATTGTGCTCGGTAACATCATTGAAAAATCCCACATTAAAAAAAAGTGTGAAAAATTTACTAATTTAAAAAATTAAAGAGAAGTACAAAGGTCGCCTGAGATAAAACATATTAGGATTTCATATAGGAAAACATGGATATGGATTAAAAACTAACCATCTTGTTCTGATAGAGAGTGATAGAAAACATGATCAGGAGAAAGTTAACAATTAGAAAACCAAAAAATTGTGATGGGTTTAAAGGTATTTAATTTCCCATTATGAAAAGTTAACATACAACATTTTTGTTTTATTTTCCTTTTCATAATGTTACAAAATTTATTTACAAGTGTTACTAAGAACATAAGGAAACATACTTACTTGTGGATTAGAGTTTCATCCTTTAATGAATTTCTACCACACACAAATATTTTTCTCCAAATGATGAGTATTCTGGGTAAGTTAACTTCTATATAATCCCATAATCCATAAAATATTAACTATCTTTTTCTCCTGTCATTAGAAATTATACATTATAAAATATGTTAGGTTATTATATGATAATTCCCAAAAATAATAAACCTTATATGATGAAAAAACTACTTCAATCTCCAAAATTAAACAAACCATACCAAAATCTCAACAAAGACCATTCGAAAAACTATTTTCCTTAAAATTATTCAAAATAATCCAAAATAAGATTGAACCCTAAAATTCAAAAGGATTTGATCACATATTCTTCTAAGATAAAATTTTTACATTTGTCTCCAAATAACATCAACCACCCTTAATTCCTCATACCAAAAATTAAATAACCTAATCACATGATATCCAAGAAAGTCTAATCATTTCATAATTCCCATAAGTCCAGAATTAAATAACTCAACCATTAATCCTAAAATAAAACTCAATATTATTCTATTTCCCTTAATCATATAAAGTACCCAAAATAGTGAACATCTTCCAAAATAATGTTTATCACTTAATCCCCCAAATAATTTTCAAATACCATGGTTATATAATAGATAATATATATGTCTCCAAAATCATCTTATTATTATTTAATCAACTCATTTAACTAAAAATAATTAAGTCATAAAAACTATGGACTTCACGTAGGTCAGTGGTATGAAATAAAATCATATCACACTTTAGTTGTGGGTTCGATTCCTGCAGCCTTATCAGATGCGATGGGTTTTCACACGGTCTATGTGTTGTCCATTTTATAAAAATATATAATTCTTAAAACTTTCCCAAAATATTATAACATCCTCAAAAATAACCATATTAAGTTTTAGCCATAATTTTTATCTCAAACCTTTCATTTGACATTCAAAATGTTATAAATCTGAACAACCTGAAAAAAAAATGTCTCCAAAAACACTGTTAATCACATTTAAATTTTACAATATAATCCTAAAAGTGTTTCTAAGAATAAAAAATTATGATCAACCATACACTTATAAACCCATAAGAAGAAATAATAATCTTTAAAGTTGTCTAAATCCTTTTCTGATACTAACTATAAGGCCTCATCCTAAAACATAAATTATTCTAATGACCTTTTACTAGAATTTATTTTCATTCATTCCCAAAGATCTTTTAGGTATAGAGTTTTAGACAATTAGGAAAAAATATTACATAAACATTCAATATTACAATGTAGATAAGTCTACACACCATCTGTTTCTTTTTCATAAAACAAAAACTATTAAAATTAAAAATGGTTTATTTTCAAGAGAAATTTATGAATGCTTTCATCATAGAATCTTCTTTGTCCTTATCAATCATAAGACCTGTGAAAAAGAATTAAAAATTGGGATGAGAACAAAAATATCAGTAAGGGAAAACAGTGGAAATATTTTACATATGATCTTGAGATATATAAATAAGAACATGGGGGCATTCATAAAGTCCTGAGAAATATGAATATTATAACAATAAGAACTTGGATCATAACATGAAAATGTGGATACCGAATTTAATTTATATATTCATGATCATATCACCAAGGTCCATCCCCAAGGTTTCATATCACCAAGGTCCATCCCCAAGGCATCATAAAATTTACCAAGATTATTTACCAAGGTATCATAAAACTTTTCATCTCTAGAGATTAATTTATTTACCCAATTGTAAGAACCTGATTCTTATTTTTGAGGTACGGGATTTATCTTTTCTCTTTTCCTTAAGTATTTTTGAGAAAATATGGAAAACAGGGAAAATTCCTAAATTTTGGAACTACACACCATGTACTTTTCCACATGTTGTGTACTTTTTGCCGTGTGGGATGGGTACACTGGGGGTGTATCCATACCGGTGACGAAGGGTGTAGGAACCGACTACACGCCGTGTAGTGGTACCTTACACGCCGTGTAGACAGTCGGCAGGCCTAAACAGTAAGGCGGTGGAGAAGCCGAAAACTGGGCGATAGTACACGCTGTGTACTTGGGAGTACATGCCATGTACTCATGTCGATGGATGAACAGTGTGGCAGTGCCTCTAGAGGAACAGTTAAATGAAGGAAGTACACGTTGTGTACTCATAAGTACATGCAGTGTACTTTGTTTTTTCAGATTAAAACATGCAGTAGCCTCCTCATTTGGAAGAGGAGGCATTTTAACCGTTTTGGAGCAAAGGAGGATGACCAAACCTTTGAAGATCCACCGGGTGTTCGTCTGGAATCTGATTTAGCTCCGGACGATCTCGTTGGAACCGCGTGGGTAATCCCTTTGTTCTCCTTACGCCGTTCTCACCAATTCATTCCCAAGGTAATGTTATTTATGTTTAACTGGGTTTTGTTCTTTGTCAGATCTACGCCATTCTTGGGCGTTTCTAGAGTCGGTGTTCGGGTATAACGTTTGTTGGCGTATAAGGTAGGTGTCTTGGTGTTAATTTTTCCAATTGTCATGTTTTTTTTGCATTTTCATGCCACAAACCCATGTTGGGGTGTCGTTTGGCTTAGTTCATTGCTATATTTAATGCCTAGAATTGAATATGTGATTAATTGTGATATTAAAATTCTGGTTGGGATCGTTGCTTGGATCTGGAACTACCCCGGGGGTGTGTTTCACTATTTAGCCGTTTGGCCAGGATACTCGAGGGTATGCCTTTAAAGTAGTAATCATAGAATTTCCTTGAAAGGAATTTCTTGTTACTGCATTTTGACAAGTTGGGCATGGCCCAGTTACCTATTTATCCTGAGGGCGTTGTTGTGATTAGCCTATGGGCACTACACTATTTAGCCCGAGGGCTGTAGTTATTTCACCTGAGGGAAACCTTTCGTGCCTGAGGGCTTCACTTATGTTCCTGAGGGCGACACTTCGTATGCCTGAGGGCACTTTCTATTTTGGCCTGAGGTCAATACCTGCGGGTTGGATTCTGTTTACCAGAGGATAAGATTTTACTTGTCTGAGGAAGTGGATTGTTGACTTAGAAATGCACTGTGGTGGTTTCTAATATTAAATGGATTTAATGAATAATAAAATGGCAATATAACTGTTAATTTGGTTACTTTTGGGTATTTATTAATTTATTGCATTTAACTATTGCACACTATTGTTGCATGCTTACACGCAGTTGGGAACGTTCCTTTGGTGGGTGCCTACTGAGATATATTTCTCACACCCTGTTTGGGTCATTCTTTTCGTCCCAAACAAATTACGTTGCTATAGGTGTAGATAGGGGCAAGAGTCCATATACAGGTACTTGACTATTGCTGAGGAGTATGAGGGCATGGGACCGAGCCTAGGCTCGCGATGCCACTGCTAGTTATTTTGCTTTGATTTGCTGTACTCTGCACTTTGTTGTATTATATTGATGTATAACATGTTCTGGATGTTTTCTTAGAACTTGAGACATGTTGCATCATTATTTATATACAGTTTTTTATTTCAGTTTTGTATGGTTTACTACTTTCGCTGTTTGTTGTATGTTTTCTTTCGTATTCCGCTGCGCTACAATATGAAAAATGAGGGCATAGTTTCCCCACTATTAGACCTGGACCCTCGCTGCTAGTCGGAAGCCTCTGGTGTTTAGGGAAATGCACTTGAGGTCACATGGTGAACTGGGATCGGGGCACCCGTTGAGTGGCACCCAGGGCCGGGATGTTACAAAGTGGTAATAGAGGGGTTATTTTCTTTGACTTACTTTTTGGAGCAGTAGTCAGGGATAGGATGAACAGTAGTTGGTAATAAGTTTTACCAGGGCGTAGCTAACCCGTGTACAGGGAAAATCCAATTTACCTCGTATTGCAATTTTTCTGATTTCGCAAATTTTACAGTAAATATGTTTTCACCTTTAGGTGACGCACTTGGGATTGTGCTATTTATAATTTATCTGTGAGTTATATATAGTTGCAACCAGATGAGATGAAGGTATTCCATCTCATACATCATGTAGGCACATGCTAGATATCACATTCCATGCATAGTTTCCATTCCATGTAGGTGCATTAGAAATTCGCATATTGTTGTGATAGTTGTTGTTCTAGAAAAGCATGATGTTGTGATAACTTCTTGATAAATACCTGCTCGGTGATAGGGTATTCTTTGTGTGAGATTGTTTATAGAATGGACGCCAAACTTTGGTTTTTGGGGAGTATGGGCCCCCATTGACTAGAATTTGGTGGATCATTGACTTTTTATTGGTTATAACACATATGAGATGTAAAACATTGATTCGTGGGGAGTATGGGCCCTCACGGGTCGGAATTTGACACTTAGGTGGTGTTTTTCAGCATTTCTTGGGTTCTAGGGAATTTTCTGAGGCATACTGTCCAGAAACCCAGTATACACGCCGTGTAGTATTTCTATACACGCCGTGTATGTTCTTCTGTTAGGGAAGAAAAATGAACTTTTTGAGTACACGCCGTGTACTCGGAGTACACGCCGTGTAGTCTCTTCCCGTGTCACAAACCGTGTTGGTGGTGACACGGGGTAGGGAAGGCTTGGGTAAAACACATCGTGTACCTAATGGACACACCGTGTAGTGAGACCTAGAGTCCGGCCGTGTAACAAACAACATAGGTCGGTGAACTCCTATACAGAACATTCCATGTCAATGATGAACACGCCATGTAGTGTGACCTGGGTACTTGGCCGTGTAACTAACAACACGGGTCGGTGTCACCCCTCCTTGAACAGGTCGTGTACCTGTGGGACACGCCGTGTAGTCTTGTCCGAGGACAGACCATGTGGTGTTAGCCGTGTGGCTGAAAAATGGGATGGTGTACACTCCATGTGCGGGTGTAACACGCCGTGTAGTGTCAAGCCGAGTAGTCGGCCGTTTCACAGACGACACGGGTAGTTGTAAAATTTCACCATACACACTGTGTAGATGTTATACATTCCATGTAGTTTTTTTCAACAAGATCCATGTGGCTTAGCCGTGTGGAAGGACCGGGGCAGGGGAAGGGAAGTCAACTACAGGTCGTGTAGTCAGTATACACACCGTGTAGTCTTGTTTTTCAATTTTTTAATGTCTGATTCCTCTTATTCCCTTTAGGGTTTCTTCATTTTCGGTATTTGATAATCTTAAATCTGAGGCATGCTTTTGACCTTGTAGTGTCATGCCGCCTAGACGACTGCGAGTTGTTCTCCAGGAGAGCGGTGACGATTATACTCCAGAGATGGTGGGCCATGGGTTACCGGTTGATCCTCCAGCAGATCCAGATGCGACGCCAGCTTCGATACCAGACACAGGCGTGGAGGCGCAGTTCCGTGATGGCTTTATGCGGTTCATGCAAACCTTCCAGGGAGCACTGCAGGCTGTCTCATCTATGGCTGAGCTGACATTTATCTTTCAGTAGAAGCATCCGCCTACGTTTTCAGGGGATGGTGGACCACAGGCTGCGGAGTCTTAGCTAGGATCGATGCATACTATTTTTGAGCATCTTGAGATGCCTCCAGGGCGGAGGGTCAAGCTTGTGACTTACATGCTGCGTGATTCCGCCAAGAGGTAGTGGTATGTTACCACCCAGACAGAGCATCATAGAGACATGGCGTGGGACGATTTTCAGGTAGTCTTCTATGACTTCTTCTTTCCCGAGCCGCTGAGGGTAGATAGATCTCGAGAGTTCATGAATCTCCAACAGGGCGCTATGTCGGTGATGGACTATTCTGTTAGTTTTATAGAACATCAGCATTTTTCACCCGTGTTGGTGGGTGATGAGATTTTGAGAGCCATACATTTTGAGGATGGTCTTTGGTATCACATCCGAGCACTGGTAAATGTTTTTAGGTTGCCTGCTGTACACGCGATTGTGAACCAAGCGCTCATTACAAAGAGCAACCTGCGGGAAGCTAGTTGTGTGGGCCAGGGTGGTTCAGCACCAGTAACTGGTAGTAATTCTACTGGCAAGAGGAAGATATAGATGGAATTCTCTCAGGGTGGAAGTACTAGCCATGCAGCTTCTTCAGGTGGTCTAGTCACGTGCTACCAGTGCGGCAAAGAGGGGCACAAGAGGCCGTAGTGTCCACGTGATCCAGTAGAGTGTCGAGCTTGCAGAAAGATGGGTCATTTCCAGCGCTTTTGCAGGGCGTTTCTACCAGTGGCTAGTGAGAGGGGTTCTGTGAAGACTCCACGTGCGGGAGCAGGACCGATGGCGTCTTACCAGTCAGGGTACTGGAATACGTCAGGGCATGCAGGCAGAGATGGTGGTCGTGGCCATAGTAGCCAGACACTAGGATCTCAGAGGCAGCAGGGCGGGACAGCTTAGGGTAGTCAGACTATGTCGTAGGACCGCGGCACTGGGCAGGCATATGCAGTGCAACAGACCCAGCAAGAGCAGGATTCCAGACCTTCTACCGTCATAGGTACTATTCTAGTAGCTTCTGTCTTATCTTTGGTACTTTTTGATATGGGTTCTACACATAGCTTCATATATGTTCCCATTTTGGAGAGCCTTAGGCTCTGTGTTTCGTCTTCTTTTGTTGTTGTTACGATAGACACTCTGTTGGGGACTAGAACGGCTGGTGTGCATCAGTGCAAGGAGTGCCCCCTTGAGGTTGGTGGGTGTCAATTACATTGGGACCTCTCTGTATTAGAGATGACAGCTTATGATGTCATTCTTGGGATGGACTGGTTGGTTCCCTTTTGATCCTTTTTAGACTGCTATCGTCACAGGGTGCATTTCACGTCACCAGAGGGAGAATATTTTCTCTACAAGGGCGAGTGGGATGTTCAGACGAGTCGAGCTGGACCAGAGCATCATGGGTGAGGTGGAGTCACAGCCCAGATTGCGAGCTTATATCTGGATGACTAGGGGACTTGTCATACAGATTTCCCTCCAGTGGTTGATCGTTTTAGGGATGTCTTCCCGGACGAAATTTCAGGTCTTCCTCCGAAACGTGAGGTGGATTTCTCTATCGAGCTTATGCCAGGAGCAGTATCAGTATTCATTCCTCCTTATAGGAAGGCCACGCCTGAGTTGCAGGAGATCAAGAGGCAGTTAGAGGAGTTACAGGAAAAGGGTTTTACCTGACCCAGTACTTCTTCATGGGGTTCTCCGGTCCTTTTTTCAAAGAAGGTGGATGGTACCCTCAGACTTTGTGTGGATTATCGGAAGATGAACCAGTTGA
The DNA here is from genome assembly GCA_963277665.1 of Viscum album. Classification (NCBI taxonomy): domain Eukaryota; kingdom Viridiplantae; phylum Streptophyta; class Magnoliopsida; order Santalales; family Viscaceae; genus Viscum; species Viscum album. The sequence continues at coordinate 1,461,993,797 of OY728153.1, read as the reverse complement.
CGGTTAAGAACCGATATCCTTTTTCAAGGATTGATGATCTATTTGATCAGCTTCGTGGAGCACAAGTGTTCTCGAAGATTGACTTGAGATCGGGATATCATCAACTGCGCGTTAGAAAATATGATATACCTATCACAGCTTTTAGGAGAAGGTATGGTCTATACGAGTATACGGTTATGTCGTTCGGACTCATGAACGCGCCAACAGTTTTCATGGCTCTGATGAATCGTGTGTTCCATCCTTATCTGGACTCTTTTGTGGTAGTATTCATGGAATAAATCTTGGTGTACTCTCACACTCGACACGACCATGCCACCCATCTTTAGATCGTATTGAGTACACTGAGAGAGCATCGTCTATATGCGAAGCTCTCAAAGTGCCACTTTTGGATGGACCAGATTCACTTCCTGGGTCATATCATCTCAGAGGCAGGAGTTTCTGTAGACCTAGAGAAGTTGATAGCAGTAGTTTCCTAGGAGCAGCCTAAGAACATGTTTGATATACGGAGTTTCTTAGGGCTTGATGGTTACTACAGACGCTTCAAACAGGACTTATCCCACTTAGAAGCACCGTTGAAGGGACTGACTAAGAAGGGTGTGAAGTTCTTTTGGTCAGAAGCTTGCGAGGCAGCTTTTCAGGACCTGAAGGGAAGGTTGACATCAGAACTGATCCTGATACTCCCAGAGCAGGGGAAGAGCTATACAGTTTACTTTGATGCATCACGTATTGGGATGGGAGCAGTTTTGATGCAGGGCGACCGAGTTGTTGCGTACGTGTCTTGGCAGTTGAGGCCACATGAGAAGAATTACCCTAAGCATGATCTCGAGTTGGCTGCAGTTGTTCATGTGTTGCGATGTTGGAGACATTATCTGTTGGGAGATCATTTTGTGGTTTTCACCGACCACAAAAGCCTCAAGTATATATTTACTCAGCGTGACCTAAATCTGAGGCAGAGAAGATGGGTTGAGTACCTGTAGTCCTTCAATTTTGAGCTTGCCTACACACCTGGTATAGGTAATGAAGTAGCTGATGCACTAAGAAGGAAGACTCAGATACTGGTAGTGCAGGAGGCCAGTGGTGAGTGGAAGCTCATGGATTTGTTCTCTGAGATGCATCTGGAGGTGCATGACAGTCAGGGGCAGACTTATCTTTCATCTTTAGCTGTGAAATCTACCCTCCTAGACAGAGTGAGAATGAAGAAGCTATCTGATCCGGAAGGCCTAGTTCTACGGGAGTCGGTGGCAAGTGAGGACCCTCCTCCTGGTTGGAAGATAAGCGACGAAGAGGTCTTGTGGTTCCATGGACGAGTATGGGTTCCAGTGGATATACACGAGGAGCTGATGCGGGAGTTTCATGCTTCAGTTTGGGCAGTTCATCCCGGGGTTACCAAGATGTACCGTGACTTGAGACGTCAGTACTGGTGGCTGGGTATGAAGAGAGATGTAGCTAGTTTTGTTACAAGATATTCCACCTGTCAGCAGGTGAAGGCAGAGCATCAGAGACCAGCTGGGCTGTTACAGCAGTTACCCATTCTAGAGTGGAAATTGGATGATGTCGTGATGGATTTCATGATGGGATTTTCGATGTCACCTATAGGCAATGACGTTGTGTGGGTTGTTGTGGACAGACTCACGAAGGTAGATCACTTCTTTCCGATTAAGGAGACCTTCGATGTAGATGAGCTCGAGAGGCTTTATATCCGAGAGATCGTATGTCTTCATGGGGTCCCTCGTTCTATCATTTCAGATAGGGACGCTAGCTTTATGTCTCATTTCTGGCAGAGTTTTCAGAGGGAACTAGGTATACAGGTGCTTCTGAGCACAACATACCACCCTCAGACAGATGGCTAGTCAGAGCGTACGATACAGGTGCTAGAGGACATGTTGCACGCATACGTCCTAGACATTGGGGAATTTTGGGAGAAGCATATACCCTTAGTCGAGTTTGCCTATAACAGTATGTTTTTAGGTAACTATTGAGATGGCACCATATGAGGCTTTATATGGTAGGCCATTCCGATCACCTTTGTGCTGGTTAGAGGCAGGTGAGGCAGCTTTACTGGGACCACAGCTCGTGTAGGAGACATCTGAGCAAGTCCAGTTGATTCGGAAGCGGATGGCTACCGCGCAGTCTCGAGAGAAGTCATACGCTGATCACCACAGAACACCTTTGGAGTTCATGTTCAGGGATCAGGTTTCCCTGCGTGTTTCACTGAGGCTGGGACACAAGCGGATCAAGAAACAGGGTAAGCTTTCACCGAGGAATGTGGGGCCATTCGAGATTATGTAGAGAGTCGGGCTGGTTGCCTATCCGTTGCAGTTACCGCAGCGGTACCGAGCCATGCACGACGTCTTCCACGTGTCTTAGTTGCACCGCTATCATTCAGACCCATCTCACATTTTTCAGCCTGATGAGGTTGATCTAGAGGAAGATGCATCCTTTGAGGAGCATCTGATTTGTATCGTTGACAGGAGCATGAAGGTTCTCTGAGGTCGTTCAGTTCCTCTCGTATGGGTTCTATGGCAGCATGGGAGAGTGTAGGATGATACCTGGGAGCGGGAGGCCGACGTAAGTGCTCAGTGGCCAGAGCTGTTCTGAGCATTATCTTCGCCACCCTGGAAAAGGCAATTTGAGGACGAATATCTATAAGGGAAGAAGTTTGTAAGAACCCGGTTCTTATTTTTGAGGTACGGACTTCTTCTTTTTTCTTTTCCTTAAGTGTTTTTGAGAAAATATGGAAAACGGGGAAAAATCCTAAATTTTGGAACTACACATTGTGTACTTTTCCACACACCATGTACTTTTGGCTGTGTGGGATGGGTACACGGGGTGTGTAGCCATGCCGGTGACGAAGTGTGTAGGAACCGACTACACGCCGTCTAGTGGTACCTTACACACCGTGTAGTCAGTCGGAAGGCCTAAATAGTAAGGCAGTGGAGCAGCCAACAGCTGGGCGACAGTACACACCGTGTACTTTGGAGTACATTTCCTATAATCATGTCGACGGATGAACAGTGTGGTGGTGCCGCCAGAGGAACAGTTAAATGAAGGAATTACACGCCGTGTACTTTGTTTTTTCAGCTTAAAATAGGCAGTAGCCTCCTTATTTGGCAGAGGAGGCATTTGAGCCATTTTAGAGCCAAGGAGGACAACCGAACCTTTGAAGATCTTCTGGGTGTTCGTCTAGAATCCGATTCGGCTTCGGACGATCTCGTTGGAACCACGTGGGTAAGCACTTTGTTCGCCTTACGCCATTCTCACCAATTCTTTCCCAAGGGAATGTTATTTATGTTTGAATGGGTTTTGTTCTTTGTTAGATCTATGCATTTCTTGGGCATTTCTGGAGTCGGCGCTCGGGTATAACATTAATTGGTGTATAAGGTAGGTGGATTGGTGTAAATATTTCTAACTGTCGTGTGTTTTGTGAATTTTCATGCCATGAACCCATGTTGGGGTTTCATGTGGCTTAGGTCGTTGCTATATATAATTCCTAGAATTGAATAGGTGATTAATTTTGATATTAAAATGCTTGTTTGGATCGTTGCTTGGATCCGGAACCCCCCCGGGGGTGTGTTTCACTGTTTAGCCATTTGGCCAGGATACCTAAGGGTATGCCTTTAAAGTATTAATCATAGAATTGCCTTGAGAGGAATTGCTTGTTACTGCATTTTGACATGTTGGGCATGGCCCGGTTACCTATTTAGCCAGAGGGTGTCGTTGTGATTAGCTTGTGGGCACTGCACTATTTAGCCCGAGGGATGTAGTTATTTCGCCAGAGGGAAACCTTTCGTGCCTGAGGGCTTGACTTTTGTGCCTGAGGGCGACACATCGTACGCCTGAGGGAAATTTCTATTTCGGCCTGAGGGAAATACCTGCAGGTTGGATTCTGATTACCTAAGGGTATGATTTTACTTGTCTGAGGACGTAGATTGTTTACTTAGAAATGCAGTATTGTGGTTTCTAATATTAAATGGATTTAATGAATAATAAAATTGAAATATAACTGTTAAGTTAGTTACTTTTGGGTAGTGCTTACTTTATTGAATTTAACTATTGCACACTGTTGTTGCATGCTTACATGCAGTTGGGCACGGGCCTTTGGTGGGTTCCTATAGAGATATATTTCTCACACCTTGTTTGGGTCACGCTTTTCGGCCCAAACATATTACATTATTGCAGGTGTAGATGGGGGAAAGAGTCCCTATACAGGTACTTGACTGTTGCTGAGGAGTAGGAGGGCATGGGATCGAGCCTAGGCTCGCGATGCCGCTGCCAGTTTTTTTGCTTTGTTTTTCTGTAATCTGCACTTTGTTGTACTGTATTGATGTATAACATGTTCTGGCTGTTTTCTTAGAACTTGAGACATGTTGCATCAATATTTATATAAAGTTGTTTATATCAGTTGTGTATGGTTTACTGCTTCCGCTATTTGTTGTATGTTTTCTTTCATATTACACTATGCTACACTTTGAAAAAGGAGGGTATAGTTTCCCCACTATCAAACCTGGACCCTCGCTTCTATTCAGTAGCCTCTGGCATTTGTGGAAATGCGCTTGAGGTCACGTGGCGAACCGGGCTCGGGGCACCCGTTCAGTGGAACCCGGGGCTGGGACGTTACACCAATGAATTGGATATCTATCAGAGAACACCCTTAATATTTCTCTATCTTCATGTGATCCACATATATCATAATCCAACATTCCATAAATAACCCAAATAGAATAAAATAAATGGGTTTCATATCAAAATCATGACATTTTAAAATGTGCTTAAAAACATGATCATTATGTCATTTAAAACCCACAAAAAGGGGATGAGGGTTTTATGTTTTCCAATTCCAGAATCAAATATTTCCTTTTTATTTATTGATGAATAACCCTAGAAATAAAATTGGTTTGGTTATTCACATAAAAAAATAAGATAATTTCTTGAGAAAACAGAGATATTTTGAGATGAAAATTCTACTGCATAACAGATATGAAACATGGTTTTAAAAAACATTAAAAAGAGAGGTTACAGGGTTATAAAATACATAAATGACTCATAATGAAGTATAGGGATATAATGAAATGTAAATAATAACATGGTATGGAAATTTTAATGTCATACCACATAAAAGATAACTTTAAAGAAAAAGAGAATTAGAGAATTCCCATACAAAATTTAGGCAGCCTAACAGTGTCACTTATAAATTCGTAAAATAAGTTGATTTAGAGAAAAAGGTGAATTTAAACATTGTGAAATAATATTTAAAGTAAGTTTAATAGGTAATTACATATCGAAACATAAAAAAATATAAATTAAAAAGGCATAACATTATCGGAGAACTTGAAAAGAGAATGGTGGTAGATTCTCTTACAATATAAGAAACACTTAAATACATATCATTAAGTAAATACATTATACAAAACATTAAATATCATTAGAATATTATAATTCAAGAAATAATGAGTCAAAGGGTTGTATATACACCTTATAGGAAAATAAAGGTGTATAACATCAAGATATGCCCCCAAAGAAATGAGATTGAGACAAAGTCCCTTACATTGAGTTTGACATGTCTCATTCGTTCATTATCTTCCTAAATAATAATATTAATATAATTTATAAATTTTTTAGAACCTTTTTATTGTTTTTTTATTTCTTTTATATCACTTATTACCCTGTTATAACCTTTACATAATGATTTACGTTCATATCAGACGTTTAGTTGATGTTCGGTACTAGAGTAAAAAATAAACTTGTTATGATTACATATTGTACATATGGTCATAATTAAATAGTATATAGAATGATATTAATAATATAAATTACATATAAATATCATATATTTATTTACTTATAATAATCAATAATATTTTGAGAAAAAAATGAAATGCACCGTTCATGGAGATGGTTGTCCGTACGTACGCATGAACGCTCCTTTCATTTCTTTGTCATATTAAAATAATAATAATAAAATGATAAAAGAATATTATAATTAAATTATTATATTAATTTCATTTATGTCTCATAGTTTTAATAAAACCATCTTTTATACATTCTGTGTATAGCGGGAATGAGTCTAATAGCTTTGAGGGGGCGGTAGTCCATACTTACTCAAACGAAATTATCATATTTACGCAACATGGAAAGAATAAATGTATTTTCCAAATAAAAAATTTACAAATTCAAAGATACAATATAAATTTAATATATATAATATATAAATATAGTTCCATCATAAATGCCACCATGAGAGGTGGTAGAAGATAATTTAACAATCATCATTTTGGAGGTAGTAATTCGTTGTACACAGAAATAGTATGTTCTATATCCATTAGATGAAGGTGTGTGTAAGTTTAGGTGTATCCCTTATCATATAGAAATCCTATTATATTAATGATACTTTTTTTGTTATAAAATAATGTAAAAAATAGACGTTAGGGGGTGGAGAAAGATAATATAGGAAATGATCTTGAGAGAAGACATTAGCTCTTAATCGGGTAACTCCTTTTGATTTGAGAAAAAGGATTATTTTATTTGCCTTTTTCCCTAGGTAATAATTCTAGGAGTAAGGGATGTATGTTGGTAGTTTATGTGAGTAAATTTTAGACGAGGCTAAAGGATTTATAGTTATGTGTAAGTGGGTATAAGTGGTGTTTATTTATAAAAGGGGGGAGGGGCACTTTAGGAAAGATTTGAAATATTATATTATTATAAATTGATTTTATAATTATAATAGTTACAAAGTGAAATATTTTGATGATGAGGTTGTTATTGGTCGAAATAATCTCAACCAATAGGTTTTATACATGTCTAGTTCACAAAAGTAACTTTATCTTTTAGCTTTAACCATTAGTTAAGAATATTAATTCTTACCATCTCTTCTTGTATTTTAAAAATATATGGTTTCTAAAGTTACTATAAAATTCCAAGAGGACCAAAAGTGGATCATTAATTAAATTTTTAAAATTATATAATTCAGTTGGAAGAATCGTGTATTTTTAGGGTTGTTATAACATTGAATAAAATAGTATTTGTTTTAAAAAACTCATTTATGTTAATTTTGACAATATTTAGTAATTGATTTTTGTTAAAGTCATAAATACTTTATTCCTTCCAAAAAAATAATTATCTCAAAGATAAAATGTCAAAATAATCTATAAAATTCTTGGATGTCATAAAAATATTCAAATTATATTTAATTTAATATTTATAATATAATTTATTTGAATCATTGATTAGTGGGGTAATCATTGCATCATCATTGTGTCATAAAGAAATTTATTTATTTAATGTCTAGAAATTATTAATCAAATATCATGTAAGAAATATTTTTATCTTTCTAATAACTATTTATATTTTAATATATCATTTATATAAATCAAATTAAAAAAATTTAGTTAGGAGATACATGTTTATGTTATATTTCCCTTTTATTTAAAATAAATATTATAAAAGGTCAATATCACACCCAAGTGGCTCCATGATGTCCAAAAGACATCCCAAGGATTATTTTAGTATAAATATCTCATCCAATAGGATTAGTACACGTTTTGGGGTAGTTTGATATTGTTATAATATTATTTTTTACCCTTATTTACATGATTTACCCTTTAACAATGGTAAATAGAAATAATTAATAAAGTTACTATTAATAAAGTCCAAAAAATAAAGGGGACTTATTTACACAATTTTGAAATTATTATTCCAAATACTTAATCCATTTTTCCAAATTCTAAACATATAATTGGAAAAAATTAATTTAAAATTAATTCTCGTGGTCAAAACCAGAAAGCGGGTTTTTAAGAAGTAAAACCTATCAAACGATTGACATGTGTTGATATCCAATTTGAATGTTAAATTACATAAAATGAACAAAAATAAATTAAATGATAAAAACATAATCCAATTACACTTTAAACCTAATTATAAGTACAATATATCAATATAAATAAATAAGATGAAAGGCATTTTTGAAATAAAATGCAATATTTTTAATTATTCATTAAAATATGGATTTTATCAGAAAAATACCAAATTTTTTAAAAAATTAAATTTTGATGTCCATATTCTAAATAATAAGATTATTTTTTCAAATAAACCATATAAAAGTGGAAAAAACAACATTTAAAAAGGTTTCTCCATCAAAAGGTGGTAAAATGGCCATTTAAAAATATTAGGGTATTTTATGCTTAAAATGAATTCAATATCATATTAAGTCTCTAAAATTCATTGGATAAATGTCAAAAAATTTAAAAAATATGTAAAATAATAATATTGTTAATTTTATTCATTCTTTACAATACAACGGATCAGTGTTAACTTCTATTTAAAATAATAATATTATTGTTGTATTATTATTTTTTTGTATAACTCAATGTTGTGTGCAACCTAAGATTTCCAAAAAACATGTTGTTTCATGACGATTATGATTTAGAAAAAAGAGTCCCCTTTAACATAAAATAAATATATTATTCATAAATATTAATATATATGAAAATGTATTATTCTATAAATACCTATGATAGTACAGAGAGTCTCAAAGTAAGAAAACATTCCTCCCAAAATTGTGTGATGAGGAAAAACTCCTATCATATCACCTAATTTGTGTTCCTAAGTTTCATTGGGTCTATAACACCAAGTGTCTTCTAGTATTTAGAAATAAGGTCTATTTCCAGTTATATATTTGGGAACCATTGAGAGTTTCTATGGAAAATAAACTTAAATGGTGAATTCGATGTGAATGATTATGAAATCCATTAACCCCCCCCCCCCATTATAAACTATTTGTTCAAACCAAATGCACCACAGAAGTATCATTCATGATGAAACAGAAATAGTGAACCTGACATGAATTCATTTAACCATGAAATATCCTTATAGGGTAAAAATGATAGAATTCTCAGTTCTATTTATACTATTTTGTTCCTATTAAGAGTTTTCCCTAAAGGTTGTTTCCATTTACCAAAGAACCAAAAATGGTGAACCTAGTTTGAATCTCTCAAATAGTAAAATGATCAATTAACCATGCATTGGTCCATTTTGTTTGCATGTCCTACACAAACAAAAGGTGAACCTCACGTGAATATCTTAAATAATATGATGATCAGTTTACTATGTGGCATCCCATTTTATTTTCATATCCTATGAAAACATAATAAACTTATCATGAATCTCACAAATGATCCTATGTAGCTATTATTCTCATGAAATAAGTGCATCCTATCTTTGACAGGTCTATGAGAGTAGATTTTTCAGTCCAAGGATAATATAGGAAAATTGTGTTACCCATGCATATCTGATTGAGCACATATCTTACAGATGATAATGCACTAATCTATGATATTTTTCAATAATTACTTCCTAAACATAGATACTGCTCTAAAACACTACCCCCTAATCCAATATGACTTCTCCCCGTGACTATTTTGGTGAATCAACTATGGATAGAACCCTTATGTACCTCAGAATGACCTCACCAACATAAAATCTATAGTGTATGGTTGAAAATGAAATGGTTTATGAATTCCATCAATAAGGTATGATCCCAACCCTTGAGGCTATGCATGAGGGTCTCCATGTACTAAAATTGATGAGTCTGCATTGTCCAATGAAAACTGCAATAAATCCATGGGAACTTTACACCGTAGACAACTTATTCAATAGATTATCCTTAGTGAATGACAATAAACACATTCAATATATGATAAAGGTTGACCATGGATATAGCATTGGATATCCTCTAGTTCAAGGGCCACCAAGAAGATATCCTTTTAACCACATTCCCTTTTTCCATCCTACCATTTCCCTTCATTCGCATGTTGAGGTTACAACCAAACAAATTTTCGCCTCTGATACCCTAGCACAAGAAATAAGGAAGAAACATCGGGTGCATAAGTTTCTAGATAATAATGAGGTGTATCATTTCCTCCCTCCCACTGATGATTGTTACGGGCATATTCTGAAAGTTACCTATGAGTATGCTCATATCCCTACTCACTCGGAATAATTCTGCAAGAATATTCCTACAACAAGCTTGGGGAGGCACACATCTATACCCCCATGAATGAAGTCCATCAATATATTCTATTGGAATAAGGAGGATAGAAGTGTGATCATATTATCACTTAAATTAAATATATCTACAAGTATTTAGTGGAGATAGAAAATATGTAGGATTACATTCTTGTTATCAATTTTAATAAGTGTCACTAAATCTTAGTAGCAGGTGAAGAACTGTGTTTGAATATTCTAGTACTAGTATAGATACAGGGAGAGGAACATATTCCAATCACTATAGTCAGAGAAACACAACACATTTATCAGAATAAAAATTAGTTACTTTAGAGATATAACACATTCTTTCTCTCATCTAGGAGGATTATTGTCATATTCTAGAAAAGAATTAGGTACAAGAGCAGGCCCATATTCCTATTCCAATTGGGGATAACCATGTTAGAGTTGCACTTGACTTTAGACCGTGGCACATTCCTATCAAAGAAGACCAGAGGAATATTCCACGGGCTCAGGGTTGACCTCATTTCCCATTTTTTTGATGGGACTCATTAAGTGAGAGCGGCACATGCCTTGGGATAGGGTCATATTCTAATCGAAAAATACCAATGTCATACTCTAATGGATCAGGATTGGGATCCTATACCCATTTTTTCTGAGGCTCACCAGGTGAGAATAGAACATTCCTTAGGGAAAGCTCGTATTCCTATCAGGGAATCTATCAGGAATATTCTAGTAGATCACAGAATCTAAGCTCATATCCCTACTTCCACTGATGAATGACTACATTAACATTATTCTAAAACTATATGGAAGTAGGCTCATATATTTCTCCCATTCTAAAGTTTCGTTAGAATATTCTGATGAAGAATGCATATTTATAATGGGATCACATTCCCACTCCAACTTGGGATCACTGAGTGAGAGTGGTAGATGTCTCAAGACATGGGCATTGTTATGTCAAGAAACACTGGTGGCATACTCCAAGGGCTTAGGATCAAACTCATATCTCTATTATTACCAAGTCTCACCAATTGACAAGAAAAAACACCTTAGATCAGGATCATATTCCTTCCCATAAATAATAAGATCATTGGCGTATTCTAGAAGGCTCTTAGTATTAGTATCATATTCTTGTGGAACCATAAAATTATCAATATAGTATAGAAGCTTTTCTATAGCATGCTTGTATACCTATATGGTTACAAGAGAAAGGTCTACATATTCTATCCATGATGAAAAAGGATGCCCATATCAATAATATATTTAATTTTAGTGTCTTTGAAGATGTTAGAGAAATATTATAAACTCACCAAGGGAACATCAAATCTTCAACTGAAGAAGAAGGTAGTCATTATCGTGATTGTCTTCCTCGTGGTAGTCTGGAGATGGATTGTCAGGACAATAATATTGACATCCACCATGGTCAACCTCCATACAGTGATATCGCCCACGAAAAAAGAAATCATCCCCTTTCTCATACACCTCTTTATAGATAATTTCCCAAGACTCAAACGATTTCATATATAGATGAGCTCAAAACATCAGTGTAAACCATATTTATTTCCCCGTAAACACCCAACAACACTCCACTCCATCCATCATATTAACCTAAGAAGAATATTTTGTGGTCTTAATAGATGGAGGCATGTAAGTATGATGGATATGAGTTCAATATTGACATATCATGATAGTTATCAAAAAACAACTCCCTATCTGGTTCCTTCCCCTCACCACATATGACTATGATATCCCAGATGAGCTAGAGAAGGGGTGAAAGCATTATCTGTGACAAAATATATGGGCTACCCATTAGATATTAAAGGATAGAAAACAATATTTTCTATGATATGAGGGTCTAATTTAGACCATCAAGATACTCTATTATAATTTAGACCTTTTTGTTATCTCCATGGATCGGGACCCAAAACTGGAATATCATAGTGTAAATATACAACACACTAGCCTTCGTTACATAAAAACTATTTAGTGGATAATCTCTAAAGGAATGTCATGAATCAATATTTGAGGATGGGTAAATTATAGAGTTTATTTACTCTTAATTCCCTAAGAATAGAATATATCCATATAAATAACAACATTTAATGTCATAGACTATAGATAAATAAAGGGATCAGGTGACACATGAGGCAATCAGTCACTACAATGAAATTTTCCCATTTCAATAGAGACATGAAATCCTGAATGGAGGAAGTGGGTAGCCAAAAGATATTCAAACTAGCCCCCTCAATGAAATGGGAACACATTTCACACATGGAATTCTAAGTTACAATAAATCAAATATCTTCTCATAATTAATGACTTTTATCATCGGATGCCATTACACCCAGCTCATTCATGAGAACAACTACTCTGTATCAAATCGATGTGACAGAAACAACCCTAGCAGTCATCTTGGAGAAAACCCAGTATGTCGGGTCGGGGAATATCTAACACCACCTCCACCCCTCATATCATCAATTCTAAAGAGGATTTAGTACATGCTTACAGTAGATGCAATCAAAACACAGATCACTGGGCTGGGTAAATTTTTATCTCAATCATCACCATTGGGTTCATCATCCCCCAATAGAATCCTGGAGAAATGAACAGTGGTTTCATATCAACCCCATCCCACCATGATGGGGTAATTTATATCTCAATTTTTTTCCTAGTAATCATCAAATCCTTAACTAGAATCGTTGTATCCTCAACAATATGACCAATCAATTCTAATTATGGCCCTGAATAGTCATGAGCATGCATGGATGGTGGATTTTTATCATCATCATCACTAAAGAGGGAATTATTCATATCTAGGTTTGTAGGTAAATATAAATGGTCATCATTCCATCTATTCCTCCCACCAAAAGATGAACCTCTACTATTTAGGTTTTGTTTTGGAAAAAAACTAAAACTCCCTCAAGGTGATTTTTCATAGACTAGTACCGAAGGAACATATGTAACAGAAATCAAACCTTTACAGGCTCATAGGCCAAAACATCCTACCATAGCTAAGGTTTCATGAAACAAACCTAATATAGGTAGTGTATAATCATCTTATTGCATTAAATGTAATGGGACAACCACCATTACCTGATACACCTAAGTAAATGTAATCACTGTCAACACAATAAATAATGTGGATCAATACAAAATTGGAGAGGGTATAAATTTAAAAAATGTACCCAGATACGAGGATCTAGATGCACACACCAATGTTTCATTCACCCAGAACCAGAGGAGGTACCAAAATATGGAACCTCAAAATATCGAGTTTCAACCTTTATGGAGAAACAATGCCAAAGATAAAGGGAAAGGTGTGGATACATCCCAATCACTGCTCATAAAAACTAAAAATAATTTCATGTAAGAATAGTTGTCATAATATGAGAGTGAGATACAAAATATCAGATAACTCAATTGAGTGATATATAGGGGAAACATTCCCAATGGGTATTGTCTTTAGATAGAGATGAATATTCACCCTTCTAAAGCTGATCCACCCATAAGGGTGGCATCTGAGAGTCATACTGGCTCTTCATATAGGAATCTAATATACACAAATTAGGAAGTAAACAATGATCATGATTTACCTCCATTATGGAGACAAAATCACCATCTTCAGGGCAATCAATAAGTATTAGGATGGATCAACAATCAGTGGGAGATAAAAATGGGGTCACTTCATCAAACCTCTCCTGGTTCCTATAGACGAGAGGAGGATTAGACAGTAGTACCTTCAAAACTTCTCAACATCTTTGAGTCTATGACTACTTCAATTAAATCCATGGAAGGGAGATGTGAACCTATTCATCCTAAGAGATATCTATATCCTAAATGGATAGATTCCACTTTGCCTCCAACAGAATTTTGTAATCCTACATTATCCACATTTGATGGCCTGAAAAATTTAAAACAACATCTCACACACTTCATGGCCCAATGTGGTCAGATGGTGGGCCCTTGAGATCAATAGGAGGTGACCAAGATAAGATTTTTTATATAGAATCGGGTAAGAACAACCTCTGTTCGGTACAGTATCCTTCTAGTAGGATCTGTTTTTGGATGGGAAGACCTTCATTATAAATTCCACTATAAGTTCAGCTCAACACTAAGGAAAACAAAAAAAAATCAACATGAAAAATTGAAAGCAGTACAAGAATGAGATAGTGTCTAACTTCATATCCATATGTAAAGGTTTAACCTATTCACTCATAATTCCTCTCCCATAGAAATAATTCCTATATCTCTATGTTGAAAATCTCTAGTATGAGTTATAGACACCTCTAATTCCAAGGAAATATAGAGGTGAATTATGTGAGTTTGTATTAATGAAACAACGTTGGGAAGATGCCATTTAATATACCCAAGCTAAGTCTCGACTCATTCCCTTAGCATATGGGGAAATGATATTTAAGGAAAAACTATTGTCATTACCCTAAAACCAACATCATTTCTCATTGAAGTATCTAGTGAGGCTATGAATTGCCATATGCATCTAATCAAGCTACAAAAACCATAAAATATACCTTTTCTTGAAGAAAAAATAGATCAGAGTCACTTAGGATTTGAGTAATGGATGAATAAAACATTATCCTTTTGAAACTATAAATTCCCCTATTATTTTATAGTATTCATGGATAATAATCTTTTTAAGCTTCCATAGCCTAGGTGGCCCAACGAGGTCAACCTCATCAATCATCCAAACAACTTTCCATTCCATAGAAGGCTAGGTCACAACATCCAAGATTTCTTCATCATCAAGTAAATCCTATAATACATGTTTAATTACATAAAGGTGATATTGGATAACTCCCTAGAGTAGGTGACCTTCATAACCATCATCCAATCAGAAGAAGAAGGCAATTGGAAAAAAAATTCTTGCGAGACATGGGAAGATGTTCAACAACTGGATGAATGGAAATACATTTGATCAAGCTCATGCTACCATATGAGCATAACTTTGTAGACCCATAAATGTTCCATCACCTAGGTAGGTGACATTAGATATTCCTCCCAGATTTGAATGCGACTATTAGACATAGGATGAAACAGAAGTGGAAGAGTCATTTTTTTCTCTGATGTATGCTCTGACTCTTTAAGATTTCTTCCTTGCAACATCTAAAGCATGATAACTGCCCCATCAAACATATCCCTCATCAGATAAATATCTCATATTTGGATATTTTAATGTGACACACATGGAATTCCTCTTCCATAGTGATTAATACTCCTCCAATTATTAGTTCTTTGCACCCAACCAGGGAACAGGAGGCAGCATGCAAAGGAACTGAGGATACATGGGAAATCACAAGTGGGGTTGGGACCTATATTTTGGCCACATACCCATACAGGAAATATATAAAACTAATACCCATGGTAAAGTGCTCCAGCAAGCCCAAATGGGAAATGTTGGTGTCTTAGAACCCTCCAAGGGTAGTCTGTGCCCTTTCATTTTACATGAAAACATACTGCAGGTGTTATTATCTAATCATCCTATACATTGGGGAAGGTTTTCATGACCTACAAAAATTTTAGTAGATGATACCCAAACCTATCCATAAGCGCCATACTCATCTAGCTCAAATACCAAAGTCTCTACGATGTATAAAATATAGAAAAAACACCTTGGGAGGTGTTGACCTCTGGCACAAAAGTATGACATTATGAAATAGTTGGTGGTTGTACCATCCAACCCTTTTAATCCTAGATACACTCTATATTTCAAATTAACTCATATAGGAACTTGTGTAAAACCTCTAGAAACCATAGTAGTTCAAAATAAAAGTTGTTGCATCTGAGGTTTATCGAGTGGAGACCATTCAATTAGAATTCCATGTCACCATCTTGTTTGTAGAGCAGGATTAGGAAGAGGTCATTCAGGGACACATAATACCCCTTTATGTTTTAGAAAGACACGATAATGTAAAAATACAAAGGGACTTGATTGAAAATCGCTCCAGGATCAACCACATCCTGATTCAGACCCTTAGCCGTTCGGGATATAGTTTAGAAGACTTATCTCCCATAAATTTTACCATTCAAGGGTATGATATGCATAGGAAAAGATCTCTCGGGAACATAAATCTAAAATATTAGTTTGGGGATCTCACATCTAATGATGATTTTATGGTTATCAAGAAACATACTGCATACAATATACTGTTGAGAAGTCCCTGACTCCATAGCCACATGGAGGTACCTTCAACATTTCATCAGTGTTTTAAACAACCCATTAATAGAAAGGATAGAATAATACATGGTGATAGATCCCCCTTAGATTCTTGTGGATCCACGTATGTTGTGGTAGGTTTATACAAAAGGGAATACAAAAAAACAATGGTGGATGGAGATGTATTGGTTGTATCCCCCAATATCTTTGGAACTATCCCTGAAAATCGATGGAATATTATCGATAGTGACTATGTTTTACCCATAAATCTATTTGAGGAAATAGACTTGATCCCAGATGTCCAAGCCCCTTTTGTCCCCAATAATATATTAAAATTCAATGAACTCTATAATCTCTCTACAACAACTTAGGATATAGGTAATGATAATGTATTTTATCATGGGACCTCTCACACCAATAGTGATAGAGATTCCCTCATATTGCAAACATTGTCTGAAAATGCCTCCATAATCTCTGATATGAAAGAATATGAGAATGAGCTTAAGAAAACCCCTCCCACATTTGAGGAAGGTGTATCCATCACCATTGATGTGCTCAAATAGGTAAATCTAGGAACATAACAAGACTCATGTCCTACATTGATTATTTATTCCTTTCCTCGTGATGAGAAAGTTATATATATTGAATTTCTATGGAAACATTGATATGTATTCTCTTGAAACTATTTAGAATTTCTGAAACAAAATCCAGATGTGTCTACACAGCATCTCATCTTACTTGATGAGAATTGAGGCTTTTGTAGGAATACATGAGGATGAAAAATTCTCATGATACCAATGTTGAGGTGTAATTTAAAAAATTTATCAAAGAAAACTTTTTCTAAGAATAAAAATACCCAATATGGCTCACCAACATCATCCCTATCAAGAAAATGAATAGGGAAATTGTGGTCTGTATCGATTTCAGAGACCTTAATCGACATTTCCCAAAGAAATACTTCCCATTTCTAGTCACAAAACACTTTATCAATGATAATTCTAGATTCATTTCCCTCTCATTCACGAATAGGTATTCAGGGTACAATCAAATATATATGTCCCCTGAAAAAGAGGAAACCACTACCTTCAGATCACCCAAGTGGATATTTTTCTATCAGGTCATTCATTTTGGATTAAGGAATGATGATTCCACTTATCAATGTTCCATGCATCATATTTGTATTCCTTTTTATGGATGAATAGTTTAATGTTATGTCAATCTCCTGGTGGTCAAATCCTAACAGTGATGTGACCACTTCGTGGATCTTCAAACAGGATTTAACAAGCTGTGGTAGCACAGTCTAATTGTGAATCTGCTGCAATTAACTTTTAGGGTAACATTAAGGATATTTCTTGGATTTTTGGTACACCACTATATCATATAGGTCAACATGGAAAATACAAGTGTTATTATAGAAATTTCACCCCTTTAAAATCCTAAATAATAGAGGGGGATTCAAGGGTACCTCATCTACATTCAGTGTTTTATAGCCAACTTGTATAGGAAATATCTACCCTTCACCAAGATAATTCCAAAGGGGAACACCTATAAATGGGATTATGAATTAGAAGAATCCTTTGAGTGTCTCTATAATTATATGTTTCATCCATAGGTTCTCATGCCGCCGGTGGAAGGAAATCCAGTCATCTTATATGTGGTCTCCATAGAATGCTCACTCGACACCCTCCTCACACATAAAAATGATGTAGTAAGTGAGAACAATTTCTGATAACTTGTCCAAATGATTCTTTTTATTGATATCTGATACTTGAAGACTGAGAAGAACCAGCTCACACTCATATTTTCTTTTTATAAGCTAAGGAATTACTTTCATCACCACAAATTCCACCTAGTCTCACTTATTAAAATTCTCAAGTACATACGTGTATATATTATTCTAACCAGGCACTTGGATTAATGGGAATCTATTCTACGATAATATGAAATCCATTTCCGATCTCAAAATTCAGTGAAAGGGAATCCCCTAGTATATTTCTTCATGGAACATCCTTCCCTTGAATGTTTACCAGTGGACACCAAACTTATGAACGAGGGTGTTTTCTACTAAAATAACACACAATAGATATGGGAGATGTATTTTTATGGTTCCTCCCATATTCCTATAAGCTATAGAATCGAAAACTTGGGACTCAGTCGACCGGTCTTCGGTACTATATTTTTTCTCCAAAAATATAAATTTTTTCCTACTCTTTCTAACTGTCTAAATGACGGGCCAAAATGAGGTTAAGTACCAATCCCTCATTATTAGCCTGGAACTATCCTTAGTACATTAAATATCCTACCTAACCATGAAATTTGATTCAGATCTAGTGATAAAGAAGATTAATGTAGAATATTCCATTAAATAATAATAATTGCCCCCTCTCACTAGATATATCAGGGGAATAATAGTGAAGTATCCTTTTGAGCCCACATTTCATCATGTTACCTAATCAAATATTGATATTTATGATGCATTGGAAACTTTATCCACCATATTGGCCAATTCACATTAAGAGGAATAAATCTTTCGTATCATGCACTAAAGGATGGTCTCATTGATCAACATCTTTGATATGGGATAAATCAACCATGTCATCACTACACCAGATCATAATGAACCAATATCCACCTCTAGATTGATGCATCCCACAATTATTTATCTCTAAAATGGGATCATCCTAACATAAAAAGAATAAGGGGAATATATTTGATGAAGAGCAGAGAACTTTACACTATGGAATAGTCCAAATGATAAAAAACACTCAATGAGTGAGGATTTGAAGGAATCATCCTCAAATGTGTAAAATAATTGTTGGAGTTTGTGACCTAGATCAAACTTCGTTATACTTAATTATAAACATGTTTTCATTGGATGGATATTAATAAACTTTTTATCACATCATGATTGTTCTTTTGTATGACATTGTATGTGATAATTTTCTAAGAGTATCTATTACACAAAAAGTTCCTAGCGGATCCCTACTATGATGAGAACCCGGAAGTTCCATGACACTATTCTTGAATAGATGTTCTATAACTTGATGATATCATTTGAAGGGACACAAATGATATAGGAAATAAGGAGTGGAGACTTAGAGGACTTTGAGGAATCTTCTTAATGGTGTACACCCTTAGTAATGTCTATGAGGATATTATGAGAACAAGACCCACTAGTAGAAAATCCACATTCATAAGATTCATTGGATGTTCTTATCTATGGATGTGTGTATTGGTCCTTGGACATTTATATTATTATTAATGGGTATTATTACATGTGCAATAATATTTATTGGTGAAAATAATGATGACATATTTCCATGGTGAGGTAGGATATATTGGGTGCATCATGAGTAATACTGCATTAATGAATATTATAAGAAAGGATTTGTCCCTTCTGTTCCATAACGAAAGTTGATATATCAAACCCTTTTATGGAAATGATATAGCCTAGATAAATCCATTTCCTTGGTATTTTATAGTCAATTTCAATTTCTAGGAATTCAAAGAATAAGAAATTTAGCACACGGGTTAATAGAACATGCATGCAACCTGGTTGATTGGAGATATCGAGACAAAGAGATTATATTACATGGAAATCATTTGTATGAGGTGACATGACATTGTGGCCTTAAATTCATTCCCTATGGGTGCCTTGGAATGTTGTTAGATTATAACATCGGTCTTTAGGCTACTCCACCTAATTCCACTGAGAAAGAGGCCTAGAGGGTCGCACACTAAGTGTATCCAGTATCATAGTTAAATATTTTTTTTGAAGGTTGGGGATGAAGCCTCAATTTATTATTTAAAGAAAATACCTCTTTAAGACTGGGTAGAGGGAGACCCATTACATAGCCTGAAGGCCCAAGGCCAAGTTGTTTGAATACAAGGATGGAAAGACCATTTTTGGCCAAATGGACTCCTTAGTGAACAGTACTGCTACAGTACCTGTGCTGCTACAATACCTGCTACAGTACTGTCGCTGCCACAGTGCCTCCACCGCTACAGTGTCGTCACTGCTATAGTTATACCACTACTACAGTACTGCTATGATACTCGGAAATTTTTCCCTTCTCGGATTTAATCTTCGGTCTTTTTGATGCCAAGCAAGATCATATACCACTTGGGTACATGGTCGTTGGCTAAATAATATATTATTAATTTTTTTAACAATTTGAATAAAGATTATTTCTGGTTGTGGTTTAATAATTATTCATGGATTCCTAATATCATTTATTTTAACACTAGTTATTTGATAGAATAAATTTTGGGGGGAGTATTTAATAAATATTTAATTTAAATTTAGTGAATATAACTTTTATATATTTATTGGAAAATAATGCAGTGATATTTGTTTAATAAATAAATTTTCATTATTAAAGGTTTAACAAATATGGTGGAGGATTAGTAGACCGAGTTAATGTCCAGTGATAAATAATAATATTGAATATTATTTCATTAAATAATATTTATTTATAACTCACAATATAAGTGTGTGTTAGTAAATAATAACGTTGCTCTTATTATTTTATATGGGGGTTTCTCTAGCATTAATAAAATAACTAAGGAACTTTTGAAAATTATCTATCATTACCCTAGTGCATTAAATACCTAGTTATATTATTCTCTTACTTGAAATGCTCTAACCAAGGTTCACTGATTGTGTTTTTCAAAACGAATTGGAAAAAATATCTCAATCCTTGAGATTTTATCCCTCTCCAAGAATATTATAAAAAATGATAGAGATCCTCGACCACTGAATCACATAGAATGCTTTATAGGTGGTTCTTAAGGCGATCTAAGGTATACATCGCAAGAGAAAATATATTTTATTCTATCTCATAGAGACTCATTTAGCGATGTACAAAGATATGTGGAACATGTTTCAATAACTAATAGAGTTATCCTACACTTGGATTCTACAATGAAATGATGACGCACTGGAGATCTGTGGTTGTACGCATCAAAGAAGAAAGAATAACCTTGGAGGTAATTATTATTTAATGAAATTAATTATAAAAAAAAATATGTTCATCCTCTCTCTTGGTTTCAGGTTCCTATTCCTTTGTTCTATTTCTTCGATTCAATTTTTTGGATCACAGCGTTCATAATTGCATAGATCCTGAATTGTTCATTGAATATGGAACAAATTAAATTTGGGCACCGACCCTCCAGTGCTTCTGTTGTGCCCAGAACCTTCAAGTGGTATCAGAGTGGGAATATTATTATTTATAATAATTTAAATAATTATTTTTTGATTTACTATTTAATAATTTAGTTTTTAAATTCATGTTTAATCGTTATTTTAATATTAATTATTAGATATATTCTTCCTTTATCATTTCTCACAGATCTAATAGAAATAATTAATTTTTTTATTAAAACTAAATCAAGGAACTCATATGAAGGTGCCAAGGGTTCTTTCTAGATAACACAATAGTACATGTCATGTAGTGGGATATAAACACCATGTAGTTGTGTTCAATTCATCAAGAGTAGTTCGTAAATTACTCAACCTATGTGTATTGATGACATGCGTTGTAGTTAATTTGTACACCACATGTTGATCAGAACTGATTGGCACACAGTCAGATAGACTACACATTGTTTGTCCCACTGGACATGGTGTGTTGTCCCTTTAAGGTTAGGGTTGGGCCGTGTATTCCATACACATCCTACATGACCGATGATCGAGTTACGTAGAGTAAATATGGCGTGTGGCCCATTGGACACTTTGTGTACTCCAAGATTTCTGAAGATCGCCTCATGCGCTGAGTCCCTAGCCTTGTACTTCAGATACACAGTGAAGAATGTACACGTTGTGTAGATCGGATCTACATGCCATGTACTTTTATTAGTTTCACATATTTATAATTTATTATATTAAATAACCCTTGAGACAAATACTTGTGTGTGGGAATAATGTTTGGATAAACTAAGTGATAGGCTTCAATATATTTATAAATAAATGTTTTATTAACATCTGCATGATATTCAAGATAAGAACATCATGTGTGTTTTTTATTATATTTATTATTCTATCAGCATGCTATATGTCACAAAGAATAAAGTGTATAAAAGTATAATACATTTTTGGTAGTTTTGGATGGGTATTCATCAGGCTACCTCCAAGGTAAAAGTTATGTCCATAGTTAATATGAAATGAATTAATTAATTTTTTTAAAATTATATTGGATGAAAATAACAATGAAATTTAGAAAAGGATTAAGATAAAATGATTCATTAATTAAAGATAATAATTAATTAATTCGAGTGCAATTTATCTTAAATAATAATGATTAAATAATTGAATTCTAGTTTTATTAAATGCGTAATTTTTGGAATGAATGTAGAAAATCATGAGCTAGGCCAGACATTTGTATGTGATTGGTTACCTTTTAATTTATTATTAAATTAAATTGTTGTCATGCGTGCCTTATCTCCTCATTAATATGTAGAGCCTACATTCCCATGATTTTTGTTATGTAAACCCCCTTTTACCCATCACCTGCATGTGAGTAAAAGCATATGTAATGGACGGAGCTCCCAAGATAATGGAGGCGGTTAAAGTTAGAAGTCGAGGTGAAACCAGCCCAAGGAGATAAAAAGGTGGACAGGTGAAAATGGTAAACACGAACCTAACTGGTTCAAGGTGTTTCTCCCCTAAGACTGTGGTTAGTTTTTCAATCACTATATAAAAATTTCATTAGAACAAGCTCCTGATCATGCCATTTATTTTATTCCTATTAGTTTTAAGGTTAATCTTTATGGATGTTTTTTCATGATTACATTATTAATGAATTAACAAGTATGAAATATTGAACTAAAATAAATTTTATTATGTGTAAATATTATCTAAAACAAGGTTAATCACTTAATCTTATACCACTTAATATAAACAATCATGTGAAAATTTAATAAATTTAAATTTATGCATAAAGGATAAAATTTCTCAATAGAAATATTTAGTTCGTAAAAACTTCTATCAATTCAGTTATAATCAATACATAGATCAAAGTGATTGGCCTTCCCAAGTTGGGGTGTTTTCAATTATCAAGGAATTCTATTTTTAGGTTTTTGGTTGACTTGACTTAGTTTACATCAAGGGATGACTTCCAAAGTTGGACTTGGTGTTACTAAGAGGCAATGGTTGTAGAAATAAAAAATTATGGATATCAAGATTGGAGAGTCCACTCAACGAATCAAGGAGCTACGACTTAATGTGGTTGGAATTTGGCATGCCTACCTAAAAACCTTCAAATTTCTTGACCAGAAAACATTGGGGTAATGTGAATGGAAATTTAGATCCTTGCTGCTAGAACATTCAAGCATCAAAATATTCTGAATCCAATGGTGTGGGCTATTGGGTTTCGATAAAATTTTGGGAGACTAATGAATATTTATTTATTCATTTTTCTTAATTTTATCAGATAAAGTACTAAAACTGTATTTATATTATTTTTAGAAATGGAATTAAAATTACATAAAACATATCATTGTTATCCATACTCAAGAAGGAAAAAGTTATCACTTGCACTAATTTCCAAGAGTGGTTAGGGAACCTTCGGGTCATCCATCACCTTGAAAGGAAACTATATGTGCTGGAAGAACCTTTACCAGTTGCACCTGGAAATCAGGTGAGTGATGAGGAGCTCTTTATGTATGAGAAAAATCTGAATGATTCTATAGATGCTCAGTTCCTCATGCTATCATCCCTGAACAATGAGCTCTTGAAGCAATATGAGTAAATTGATGCTTTTAAAATAATGTCTCACATTTGGGATCACTATCATGAGAAGGTGAGACAAGAGAGGTATGAGATATCCAACACTTTTTTCACCACTAAACATGGAGATTATACGCTAGCTCCACCACATTTAGTCCATCTTATTGGATACATTGAGCGTCTGTACATCTAGGGGATAAATTTCCTGGATGAGTTATTTATAGATCTGAAACTATCATCACTTCCCAAGACCATATCTAGTATTATTGTTAATTATAATATGATAAATTATGAGAAGAGTCTATAGGAACTTCTTACTTTAATTATCCAAGTCTATAAGTACATGGGGAGTGAAAAACCTGCAGTCCTTATGGTGAATAATAAGATGAAGGACAAGGAAAAGGGACCTAAGACTTATAAATAATCTAAATCCCCTAAGAACTGTCTGACCAAGAAGAAGTATATCCAAAGGTAGGGTAAGGAAAAAGAGGTAGTATGCTTTGCATGTGAAAATTCAGGCCATTGTAAGAGGAACTGCACCCAGAGGCAAGGGGAAGCCAAATGTGTGTTCATTATCGAGTGAAATATTTCCATTTATAGACATTGGGTATTAGATAGAGCTTGTGATGATCACATATTTATTCAAATGTAGGAACCAAATAGATTCCAGAAAATTTGCAGAGGAGAGGTGGATCTGCGAGTTGCTAGTGGTGTGAGGTTGGCTTCTCTATCCATCGGTGACTACCACCTCACATTACCAACAATAATGATTTTGGTTTTACATGGCTATTATTATGTACCTAGTTTTACCAGGAACATAATTTTTGTATCATGTTTGGATACAGATGAGTTTATTTTCATGTTCGGAAATAAAAGTTGTCTCTTTTATAAGGAAAACATATATTATGGTATAGATCATTTAAATAATGGTTTATATATATTAAATTATGAAAACCAAGTGTTTGAAATTTTAAACAAATCAAGTTCGCATGACTCATATAACACCCATTTGTGGAATCACTATCTCTGTCATGTAATAGATAAGAATTTAACAAAGATCTATCAAGATGGTTGTTTAGATTCTTCTGATCTAAAACCAGTTGACAGATGTCATCTTGTTTAGGAGGGAAAATGACCGAACCTCCATTTGGTGGATAGGGTGAAAGGGACAAAGAGCTTCTAGGATTCACACACACTGATGTGTGTGGTCCATTTCTAGTATAAGGTAGATGTGGGTATTCTTACATCATAACATTTAATAATGACTTGAGTAGATATGGATATATTTACTTGATGAGGTATAAGTTTGAGTCCTTTAAGAAATTCAAGGAATTCAATAATGAAGAAGAGAATGATCTTGGTAAGAAGATAAATAAGCTTCGATCAGATCAAGGTAGATAATATCTTAACTAAGAGTTCATTAAAATTCTATGGGTTTTTTGTATTCTATATGAACTCACTCCACCTTATACACCATAGTGGAGTGGTTTTAGTGAAAAGAGGAATCATACCTTGTTGGAAATGGTAGGGTTGATGATGAGTCATGCAGATCTTCCATTGTTTTTTGGGGATATACATTAGAAATTGTGGTATACACATTAAAAAAAGTACTAACGAAGTCATAAAATGCAATTCCATTCATGTTATGCAGTGGAAAGAAACCCATTTTTTCACATACATGTGTATGGGGATGCGGTTCATTTCATAAGGATTTCTCAGGCACCAAACTAGAACCATGGGGCATGAGGTGTATCTTTATAGGGTTTCCCAAGGAAACAAAGGGATGCTACCTATATAACCCCTTAGAAAAGATAGTAATTATTGCCCGATAACCTATATTTCTTGAGAGGTAGAACATCTTCAAAAAGGATAGTTGGAAAAAGATTGAATTTAATGAAGTTGATGCGCAATATATATAGGAGTTGGTACAGGAACAAGGTCGATAGGTCTCCATGGAAGAAGTAGTTCCTAAAACACTAGTACTGTGTATGATATCAAGAGAGGTAATGGAACTAGAGAGATATGTTTTTCTAGTCACTGATGTTGGTGACTCATTACTATTGGAAAATAATGATCCCTTCTCCTAAAAGGAGGTAGTAGAGAGATTAGAAGCTGCAAGATGGAAAGAAGCTATGAATTTTGAAATGGATTCCATGTATCGAAACCATGTGTGGGTTCTATTCAATGTTCCATTTGATGTAAATCCTATTGGGTGTAAATAGGTATTCAAGAAAAAAACTGGTCATGGAAGGTAAAGTAAGTACCTTTAAATCAAGGAAAGTGGATAAAAGTTTTAAATAGTGCCAAGGAATTGACTATGATGAATTTTTTTTTCCAGTTTCCATGTTTAAATCCATAAGAATCATAATTTCTATAGTATCATACCATGGATATTATATTATTCAGATGTATGTCAAAACTACATTCCTTAACATGAACATTTAGGAAAATTTCTACATGACATAACCAAAAGGGTTTGTGACACCCGGTGATGCCAAAAGGGTTTTCAAGTTGCAGAGGTCCATTTATGGATTGAAGAAAGAATCTTAATCATGGAATATTCTATTTGATGAAGCTATAAGGGAATTTGGTTTCATTAAGAATGAATTTGATCCATGTGTTTACAAAATTTTTAATGGGAATGCAGTCATTATCCTAGTAGTATATGTTAACGACATATTACTTATTGGAAATAATATACCAGTCTTACAGTTCGTTAAATACTGTTTGAACAAGTGCTTATCCATGAAGTACATAGGTGAAGCAGCCTTCATTCTAGGGATCAAGATCATTCATGATATATTCAAGAGGCTGCTTGGAGTAAGTCAAATTACTTATATTGACCAGATACTAATGAGATTTATTACGGAACAATACAAATGGGGATTGGTTCCAGTGTCACATGGTTTACATCTATCTAAGAAAATGTGTCCCTAGATACAACAGGAGAAAGATAGAATGAGTAAGATCCCATATACTTCAACAATAAGATCAATTATGTATTCTATGTTAATTATAAGACTTCATGTTGCCTATGCATTGATAATGGTAGGTAGACATCAAGAATATCTAGGAAAATATCATTGGACTAATTTTAAGACTATCTTTATGTATCTTAGAATAACTAAGGATATGTTCCTAGTGTATAGAGGAGATGAGAGGATTTTCATCAAAGGGTAGGCTAATACCAGTTTTCAGATGGATCCGAATGATCTGAAGTCACAGTCAAGATATGTTTTCTGTATCAAGGGAGGAGATGTGAGTTGGAAGAGTTCGAAATAGTTTGTTATAGATAATTCTACAGCGAATTTTGAGTACATAGCGGCTTCTGATGCAGCCAAGGAAGTTTTCTGGATTTAAAACTTTTTCCAATATCTAGATGTAGAGACCCAAAGATTGACATACATGGACATTACATTACTTTTTCGTAATACATAGTATATAACAAAAATAGACACGCAAGGACCGTAATATTTTAGTGTCTTTAGAAACTCAAAATATAATATTCTAATCGTGGTGAAAGATCTTCAAATTCTCCCATAAAGATCTTCCCCTCTTTTTTTTCTTACCTAAAACCTTTATTTATATCCTGGGGAAACGAAAACATAAAAGGGGTGAGCTCAAATGCCCAGTAAGGGTAAACATAGAGAACATAAAACAATCCATAAACATTTGAATGAAAAAACTTGAACATAAAATCTAAACATCAAAATCTTGAGCAAAGACATGAATCTTGGATGTACGTAAGGCATATATCATAAGGGAACATCAATCATGATAAAATAGCATGGGAATAAAACATGTAATTGTGGAAACCATTAATCACATGTTATGATTTCCATAGTAGCCAAGGCATTGCTTCCAAGACCATCTTAGTGGACAAAGTCCCTTTTTGAATCGAGTTCACTCCTCGTTTTAGTCCTGTAACACTGAACCAGATTAACTTACCGTTCCATCCATGTCTATCTCATGAGATATAAATTTTTACCCAATGCATTGGAGGTAGATATAGGTCCCACCCATCTCATAATGAAATCATTCTTACTTGTGCCACAAAATAAACTTAAAACATTCATCATAACCCAATGAATAAAATGGGTTTCATGAACATCATCCCATCATCTCATAATTCATATAAAACAAATGGACATTTCATCATAATAAAAGTAAAAACATGTAAATCATAGAGACATTATACTGGAAACATACACATATGAAATAATGTCATCTTATATGGAAAAATGGTTTTGATAAAACACTTGAAATGAATTTTTGAGGAAAATATCCTTTCTTCTTGAAAATCATTTTCTTTTCACAAAATTCCATGCAATTTTAAAAGAAATATATTTTTATTGAAAATAGTCATGAAATATTTTTTAGGAACCTTCATGAAAATAAGTCTTTATAAAACCGTAAAAAAAACATTTCATGTCGTATAAGTTAAAAAAATATTCTCCTCATACTTTTGTCAGAAAAGTAAAAAAGTACCTCGTAACGTAAACAAAAGAAAGATTACTTACATACCATGTAGTAAAAGTAAAAAATGGGTAAAAGGGACATTAAACAGACATAAAAAAACTTTTAGAAAACATGTACAGGGATGATAACAATAACCCCAGTAAATACTTACGTATAAGCAATCTCGGATAAAAATGAGATTGGAAAAATTATCCCTTACCTTAGGTCTGATATGCTTCGTACGCTTCCGAACCTCCTGTATAATGATTTAAATAATTTAATTGACTTATTATAGAATAATATTCATTGTTATGATATCATATATGGATAACTTATGACTTTATATTACCTGTTCTTTTGTAAGTTCCATGTTAAAGCAACATTTTGGGTTAAATCGTTTTATTTATCATACGTGTTTGGACTTGTTGTTCTTGATATTATTACTTATATCCTGATTTACTTAATTCCAGAATGTAAAACATGATTTATATATAATATATATTCATTATAAACATATATATATATATGATAGATCGATTAAATGGAATGAAATACAATATTCATGGAGACGGTAAGCCGTACGTACGCATGAAGGTTGTTTACGTTTCCTTATTGAATTGAATGAAATTAAGTAAATGACATACATATATATGAACATAAATCCAGTATCATTATTATTTCATATATTTCATGATTAGTTATTATATATACTTTATAATCATTCATGAATGGTTAACATGGATAATGAATCTAATCGCGTCGTGGAGACGGTAGTCCGTACGTACGCACGAGCGATGAAATCATTACCATGATCGTGGAATTGAATTGAAGTGTATGTATAATATTTCAGAATCAATATCACTTTGAAATAATAATATATAGTTATTTATTTACACCATTATACCCATCCAAGTAAGGTGGTGGTCGAAAAAATATTACACCACGACGTGGAGACGGTATTCCGTACGTACACACGCGTGGTGATTTAGTTTTCCGTAGGATGGATAGATGGTGAAATAGGTTTGTTTCATACTTATAATAACATATAATTATATTAGTGATACTGATGTTATTACTTCATAATGAAACAACTAAAGAAGAATAAGTAGAAGAAGAAATAAAGTTGAATGAATCGGTAACAGATATTACCTCTTCTTTCGACACGCTTTATTGAAACTTCCTCTTAGGGAACTAAGATTGGTCTTTGAAGAAGACCAGAACCTCTAGGATGTTTCTAGTGAAGTGGAGAAGAGAAATTGGTAGGTTTTGGCCAAGCTTGAAGGCTCAAAGTGGTGTGAGGAAGAGAGCGAGGGCGTGCCCTTTTATAAGGGAGGAGAGGGGCACCTTTGGAATAACCAAAACTATTATTTTATTATTAAGTAATATTAGTTTTTTAATAGCTCAAAATTGAGTTATTTCGAAGATAAGGTGGGTATGGGTCGAAATACTCTCATACAATAGAATTTAGACAATTTTAGGTTTCTATTTTGACCTTATCATTTAGATTTAACTTTAAGTTAAATATTTTTTCTTTTCCCGTGTCTTCCTGTTTTCTTACACTATAAGGTTAATAAACTTACTATAACAAGCCAAAAGAACCCCAAGTTGTTTATTATTAATATATATAACCTTATATAAGTCATTTTGCCGAACCTTAGATTTTTAGGAATAAAATAACAATTGATAATATAATATTTGTTTTAAAAACTATTTTACGTCAATCTTGACACTATTTGGTAATTTATTTTTGTGAAAATCATAACAGAAAGATTAGTTCGATCAAAGTTAATTAAATCTGTACTAATATTTAATATTAACCTATAAAATTATTGGAATTCATAAAAATTATCAAATTACATTTATTTGGGTATTTATAACATCAATTATGTCAGTATTTCATTAATAAGATAATTACTGCATCAACATTGTGTCATACATAAATTAGATTATTTAATGTATAAAAATTACAAATAAAGTACCATTATGTAGGAAAATTTTTAGATTTCTAAGGAATATTTATAGTCGAATTTAACTTATGTATAACCCTATATTAAAAATGATTTACTTATTAAACTTTGATTTTAACTATTTTATCCCTTCTTTAAATAAAATAATATTAAATGTTCTAATCTAATCCATGTGGGCCTAAATAGTCATATTTTATTCCTAAGGTTGTTTTTGGTCGAATTAAACTTATCCAATAGAATTAGGACATGTGTTAGGGTAATAATAATATCATTTTTACACTTAATTTCCCTATTTACTTTTAACCGTGGTAAAAAAAAGTAAAAAGTTACTATTCACCAAAAAATATTTTCATCTCATTGAACCGCATTTTAGTACTTGATATTATCCGTGTCTCTCGGATTTTTGAAATTCTACTCACAGAAGCGGTAAAATTATGTTTTATGATAATTTTCTAATTCTGCTAGGAGGTGGGTAAAAGATGGTGAAAAGTTTTATAAAATTTTTATATATCTAAAATTATTATAAAATGACTCCAATGACATAAATTGAACTTATATAGGTATTATGTATCAATTTTGACCTAAAAAAAATTTAAATAAAATAAATAATTATTTAAATAAAAAGTCGGGTTTTAAATAGTAACCCAATGTTTTCACTATTCATCAAAAATTGAAAGTTTTAAGAAAAATACCAAAAATTCACCCTAGGATAATTTCGATATTCTGAATCTAAAAATGAAGTCCATTTTGAAATATGAAATTTATAAAATTTCAAAAAGTGGGTATTACTATTCATAACAGCTAGTTTATATAACATATCGTTGTTTATCGAAACTTGGTATCGCGTACACCACACACATTCGTGGAAGGTCGTGGTTGTGTGTAGTGAAATCCAAGTCAGGGATGCGTATCATGCATGCTCCTTTTGTAGTAGCATACAACACAATACATTAATGAAATTAAAAAGAATATTTTTCATAAAATCTCGGGTGTTACATTCTACCCCCCTTAAAATGAATTTCGCCCTCGAAATTCGTCGGGGTTATAAATTGTTTACTACTCGAAAGTTTATTTAATAGAAACCCACGTCGTAAAAAGTAATACCAAAACTTGACTTTAAAAACTAAAGTATGAAATGTAACAGTTACCCAAATTAACTAATTACTGGGTTTCCACATAGGAGAACATATGTGAAAATATGGATATAGAAGAGAAATCTAACTGTCATGTTCGGATGGAGAGTGGTAGAGAACATGGATATGAAAAAGCCAAAAATTACAAAGCCATAAATTTTTGATGATCTAGGGTACCATCTGATTCATCGGATATAAGGGCACTAGGACAACATTTTTGGTTTACAAGATCATTTCCCTAAAGTTGAAGAATTTGAATTAGAAGAAATACTTACTTTATTTTGGTATAATCTCACCGTTGTTCATGCCTTGAAAAATTTACACTTCATCTCTTTAAGAAATGAAGTTGAATTTGTATTTCGTGAAGTTTTAGCAGATCAAGCGATAGAATGATAGGTCATTCCATATTTCTCAAACATAAGTTAGCAAAAGTTCTATACATAATTCCAACTACGGTGAGATTAATCATATATGGTTCCAAAATGGACTTATACTTCATCTATAATCCTGAATAATAAAATAATACTAGTTTCTACTAACCAGGGACTTCCTGTAGGCCAGTGGTAGGAAATAAAGGCTTGTCACACTTCGGTTGTGGGTTCAATTCCCACAGGCTTGTCTGACGTGACGGGTTGTCGCCTGTTCTGCAGGTTGTCTTTTTTTTTCTAAAAATAAAATACTAACTTATGTCCAACATAATCCATTCCAATATTTAGGCTTATCCATAATATTGTAGTCCATTCTCATATTATAGTGAAAATTATTACCAGATATTTCATTTAACAAGCTTGTTAATACCATCGTTGATCCCCATATATCATAAGATATGTCTTGTTGGTCACATTCCAAACATTCGAAGGCCTTAATCATGTATTCTCTTGAAAAATGAATACCCATTGAATCGTAGTGAAAACATGAGTTCTGTTAAAAGTTAACTCTTTCCACATACCAAAACCCCAAAATTCTATATACTCAAACCATGACATAACTATTTCCTTATATCAGTCATGAGCTCATGAATATGGTCAAACATTTCATTTTCTCCTTATCGCTTCATTATGCACATATCATCTTCTTTACAAAAATATCTCAATCACTTTCCATGGTTACTTGTACCATAAAATTATTGAAAACCACAATAGACCAATACATAAATATTACAATATTCCACGATACTATATAAAACATTATTTTGGAATCCCATTACATAAACACTTAATCATTCCACCACATCGTTTTCATATTCAACATCGCTAATAGTGATCACGTGTGACTTCCTTTTGTCCTTTGTCTTAAGTGGTTGCTCATGTCAATCATCATTAACCCTTGGATTAGGGCATTGATTAGCATAATTCCCCATTTCATTGCACTTGAAGCATTGAAGTGTCGGTGGTGCGTTCTCTGCAGTCTTTTCTTTATTCACATCATTAACAACCCTTTTTCCATTACTTCGACACTCATCTGCTCGATGACCTTGTTTTCCTCACTTAAAACATTTTCTAGTCCCTTTAATACAATCTCCACCATGCTTCTTTCCACACTTTGGGCATAAGGAAACATTCATCTTATTTTCACCATTATTCTGAGATTTCTCCTTAAACTCCATCTTTCATTTCTTGTCAAAACCATGAGATGGATATGTAACACCAACTTTCATTTCTACCTTGATAGCACAACACACAATTTCTTCATAGCTACTGAAGTCTCTTATAGCTAACGCCCTTCGAAGATTTGGTTTTAAGCCACTGAAGAATCGATCAACATTACTTTCAGGTTGGATGATAAAGCTAGATGCATACCTTGAAAGCCTTGTAAAATTCTCTTCGTATATACCAACAGATTCATCATCCTTTTTCATTAGTTCAAGAAATTCCTTCTCCATATTTGTTTGAAGAATACGAGGGAAGTACTTATTGAAAAATAAGTTATTGAACTTGTCTCATTCCACGGACTCAATTTCATCTCTTGGCCTCGTATTCTTTATAAGATTCCACCATTGATCAGCTTCACCTTCCAAATGATATACTGCTAAGATTACTTTATCATGTTCAGAACATTGAAGAACTGAAAATATCTTTTCAGTGGTACTGATCCATTGTTCTGCAAAAAGTGGTTCAGAAGACCCACTGAAAGAAGGTGGACGTTTCCTCATGAAGGACTCAATAGAATATTGGTCCCTTATCTGCTAATTTGGAAGTCTAGAATGATTCATAGCTTGTGTAAGTATAGAAATAAGATTTTGAACTGCATCTCCCATAACATTTGTTTTTTCAGGAGGATAGTCATTGCATTGTCCATTACATTGATCAACACAGTTCCTTCGGGTTCCAGCCATTATCTAAAACCCAAAAAGAATAGTGTGAGAGGCAAAAATCATGCTAGGGAAAACAACATAATAAAGGGGGTGTTCCTTCAATATCTAACATCATAGGTTTAATTCTAATATCTTTACCATAATTATAGGACTATAACCTATACTTATACTTAACCTAGGGACATCCATAGACATAACCTAGAAATATCTCTAGGGATCTCACTAAAGTTCTCGCATCCTAGTTTCCAAAGGTTGACTAAAAGTTTCCTCTGATACCAACTGTAGAGACCCAAAGCTTGACGTACATGGAAATTACATTACTTTTGAGGAATACTTAGTACATAACAAAAACAGACACACAAGGACTGTAATAGTTTAGTGTCTTTGGAAACTCGGAATATAATCTTCTAATCGTGGTGAAAGATCTTCAACATCTCCCATAAAGATCTTACCCTCTTTTTTTTCTTACCTAAAACCTTTCTTTATATCCTGGGGAAAAGAAAACATAAAAGGGGTGATATGAAATGCCCAGTAAGGGTAAACATAGAGAACATAAAACAATCCATAACCATTTGAATGCAAAAACATGAACATAAAATCTAAACATCAAAATCTTGAGCAAAGACATGAATCTTGGAAGTACGTAAGGCATATATCATAAGGTAATATCAATCATGATAAAATAGAATGGGAATAAAACATGTAATTGTGGCAACCATTAAGCACATGTTATAATTTCCATAGTAGCCAAGTCATTGTTGCCAAGAACATCTTAGTGGACAAAGTCCCTTTCTGAATCGAGTTCACTCCTCATTTCAGTCCTGTAACACTGAACCAAATTAACTTACCATTCCATCCATGTCTATCTCATGAGATATAAATATTTACCCAATGAATTGGAGGGAGATATAGGTCACACCCATCTCATAATGAAATCATTCTTACTTGTGCCACAAAATAAACTCAAAACATTCATCATAAACCAAAGAATAAAATGGGTTTCATAAACATCATCCCATCATCTCATAATACATATAAAACAAATGGACATTTCATCATAAGAAAAGTGAAACCATGTAAATCATAGAGACATTATACTTGAAACATACACGTATGAAATAATGTCATCTTATATGGAAAAATGGTTTTGATAAAACACTTGAAATGAATTCTTGATGAAAATATCCTTTCTTTTTTAAAATCATTTTCTTTTCACAAAATTCCATGCAATTTTAAAAGAAAGATATTTTATTGAAAATATTCATGAAATATTTTGGAGGAAGCTTCATGAAAATAAGTCTTTATAAAACCGTAAAAAAATCATTTCATGCCGTATAAGTTAAAAAAACATTATCCTTGTACTTTTGTCAGAAAAGTCAAAAAATACCTCGTAACGTAAACAAAAGAAAGATTCCTTACATACCATGTATTAAAAGTAAAAATGGTTAAAAAGGACATTAAACATACATAAAAACACTTTTAGAAAACATGTACATGGCTGATAACAATAACCCCAGTAAATACTTACGTATAAGCAATCTTGGATAAAAATGAGATTTGCAAAATTATCTCTTACCTTAGGTCTGATATGCTTCGTATGTTTCCAAACCTCCTGTATAATGATTTAATTAATTTCATTGACTTTTTACAGAATAATATTCATTGTTATTATATAATATATGGTTCACTTTTGACTTTATATTACCCGTTCTTTTGTAAGTTCCATGTTAAAGCAACGTTTTGGGTTAAATCGTTTTATTTATCGTACGTGTTTGGACTTGTTGTTCTTGATATTATTACTTATATCCTGGTTTAAATAATTAAAAAATGTAAAACATGATTTATATATAATATATATTCAGTATATACGAATATATATGATAGATCGATTAAATGGAATGAAATACATCGTTCATGGAGACGGTAGGTCGTACGTACGCATGAACGTTGTTTTCATTTCCTTATTTAATTGAATGAAATTAAGTAGATGACATACATATATATACACATAAATCCAGTATCATTATAATGTCATATATCTCACGATTACTTATTATATATTCTTTATAATCATTCATTAATGGTTAACATGGAGAATGAATCTCATCGCATCGTGGAGAAGGTAGTCCGTATGTACGCACGAGCGATGATATCATTTCCATGAATGTGGAATTGCATTTAAGTGTATGTATAATATTTCAGAATCAATATCACTTTGAAATAATCATATGTAGTTATTTATTTACACAATTATACCCATCCAAGTAAGGTGGTGGTCGAAAACAGATTACACCACGGCGTGGAGACGGTATTCCATACGTACGCACCCGTGGTAATTTCGTTTCACGTAGGATGGATAGATGGTGAAATAGGGTTGTTTCATAATTATAATAACATATCAGTATATGAGTGATACTGATGTTATTACTTCATAATGAAAAAACTAAAAAAGAAGAAGTAGAAGAAGAAATAAAGTTGAAAGAATCAGTAAGGGATATTACCTCTTCTTTCAACACGCCTTATTGAAACTTCCTCTTAGGGTACTAAGATTGGTCTTTGAAGAATACCAGAACCTCTAGGATGTTTTTATGAAAGTGGAGAAGATAAATTGGCAGGGTTTTGCCGAGCTTGAAGGCTCAAAGTGGTGTGAAGAAGAGAGGGAGGAAGTGCCCTTTTATAAGGGAGGAGAGGGCCACCTTTGGAATAACAAAAAATATTATTTTATTATAAAGTCATATTCGATTTTTAATAGCTCAAAATTGAGTTATTTCGATTCTAAGGTGGGTATGGGTCGAAATCCTCTCATCCAATCTAATTTAGACAAGTTTAGGTTTCTATTTTAACCTTATAATTTAGATTTATGTTTAAGTTAAATACTTTTTCTTTTACCGTGTCTTCTTGTTTTCTTACACTATAAGGTTCATAAACATACTATAACAATCCAAACGAACCCCAAGTTGTTTATTATTAATATATATAACTTTATCTATGTCATTTAGCTGAACCATAGATTTTTAGGAATAAAATAACAATTAATAATATAATATTTTTTTAAAAACTATTTTATGTCAATTTTCACACTATTCGGTAATTGATTTTTTTTAAACTCGTAAAAGAAATATTAGTTCAAAAAAAGTTAATTAAATCAGTAATAATATGTAATATTAACCTATAAAATTATTTTAATTCATAAAAAGTCTCAAATTACATTTATTTGGGTATTTATAACATCAATTATATCAATATTTCATTAATAATATAATTACGGCATCATCATTATGTCATACATAAATTAAATTATTTAATGTCTAAAATTTACAAATAAAATACCATAATGTAGGAAATCTTTTTATATTTATAATTAATATTTATAGTCTAATTTATCTTATGTATAACCCTATATTAAAAATTATTTACTTATTAAACTTTGATTTTAACTATTTTAACCCTTCTTTAAATAAATTAATATTAAAAGTCCTAATCTAATCCTTGTGGGCCTAAATGGTCATATTTTTACTACTAAGGTTTTTTTGTCGAATTACTCTTATCCAATAGAATTAGGACATGTGTTAGGGTAATAATAATATCATTATTACCCTTAATTATCATATTTACTTTTAACCGTGGTAAAAAAAAGTAAAACGTTACTATTCACCAAAAATTATTTTCATCTCATTGAACCACAATTTAGACCTTGATATTAACTGTGTCTCTCGGATTTTCTAAATTCCACTCACAGAAGTGGTAAAATTATGTTTTATGTGAATTTGCAAATTCTCCTAGGAGGTGTGTAAAAGACGGTGAAAAGTTCAATAAAATTTTTATATATCTAAAATTAATATAAAATGACTCCAATGACTTAAATTGAACTTATATAGGTATTATGTATCAATTTTTACCTAAAATAAATTTAAATAAAATAAATAAATATTTACATAAAAAGTTGGTTTTTGAATAGTAACCCAGTGTTTTCACTATTCATCAAAAATTGAAAGTGTTCAGAAAAATACCAAAAATTCACCCTAGGCTAATTTCGATATTCAGAATCCAAAAATGAAGTCCAATTTGAAAGATAAAATTTATAAAATTTCAAAAAGTGGGTATTACAATTCATAACGGCTACTTTATATAACATATTGTTGTTTAGCGAAACTTGGTATCGCGTACAACACACACTTTCGTGGAAGGTCGTGATTGCGTGTAGTGCAAGCCAAGTCAGGGATGTGTGTTGTGCAAGATCCTTTTTATGTAGCGTACAAAACAAGACATTGATTAAATTAAAAATAATATTTTTCATAAAATCTCGAGGTGTTACACTAGATGTGGTACCTATAAGTAAATACCCTATCACATTGTATTGTGATAATACTATTGTGGTCGCTCTTGAAAAAGAGACAAGGTCACATCAATATACAAAGCATGTACTTCGGAAGTATCACCTATTGAGGGATTTTTATCAAATGGGTAAAGTTAGAGTGAGCAAAGTATTCATGGAAGAGAACACAGCAGACCCCTTGACTAAAGGGACATCTCAGCAGAAGCTTGAATATCATGTGAGAGCTAGTGGACTGATGAATTCTAGTAATTGGATCTAGTGCAAGTCGGAGTCTGTTGGAGTTGGTTCCCTAGAACCAACTTATTTGTACTTTATGATAAACATGTATTCATTGGATGGATATTAATGAAATTCTTATCACATCATGATTTTTCTTCTGCATGACATTGTATGTGATCATGTCCTAAGAGTAGCTATCAAACTAAAAGGTCATACATGATCCCTGCTTTGATGAGAACACGGAAGTTCCATGAAACTATTATTGAATATATATTCTAAAGCCGAATGATATAATTTCAAATGACACAAATGATACAGGCTGTTATGTTTAGAGACTCATAGGACTTTGAGGTACCATCTCATGGTGTACACCCTTGGTAATGTCTGGGAGGATATTATTAGAACGAGACTCTCCATTAGGAAATCCACATTCATAAGTTTCATTAGATGTTCCTATATGCGGATGTGTGTGGTGGTCCTTAGACTTTATGATTATTATTAATCGATATTATGACTCATGCACTTAGATATATTGGAGAAAAATGTGACGACATATGTCCATGGTGAGGTAGGATATATTGGGTGCATCACGTGTAATACTACATTAACAAATAATGTGATAAAGGATTTTCCATTTTTGTTCCATAATATTAGTTGATGTCTCAAGAACATTGATGGAAATGATATAGCCAAAATAAATCTATTGTCATTATGTTTTATAGGCAACATCTATTTTTTGGGAAGTCCAAGAATGAGAAATCGAGTACATGGGTTAATGACACTTGCATGCAACCTGTTTGATTGGAGACTTCAAAACAAAGGGATTATATTACACGGTGAGAATTTTTATGAGGTGAATTGTTGTTGCAGCATTAACTTCTTTATCTCTAGGTTCCTTGATGTGTTTTTAGATGCTAACCTTGGACATTAGGATACTCAGCCTAATGCCACTAAGAATGATTTCTAGAGGGTCACACACTAATTGTATCTAGTACCTCGGTGAAATAATATAATATTTATTATTTAAACAAGTTGAATAGATATTATTCCCAGTTTTGGTTTTATAATTATTCCTATATTCCTAATCGCTTTTAATTCAACCCTATTTATTCGAGAGAATATATTGTGTGTGGAATAATTAATAAATATTTATTTTTTATTTAGTGAATATAATATTTATATATTTATTGCAGAATAATGAAATTATATTTATTTAATAAATAAATAGTAATTATTCAAGGTTCAATAAATATGATAGAGGATTGGAAGATCGAGTTAATGGTATAGTGAGAAATAATAATATCGAATACTATTTGATTAAATAATATTTAATTATAAATCGCAAGATAAGAACATATCAAGAAATAATAATGTAATTGTATTTATTTAACATGGGTGTTTCTATAGGATTAATAAAATAAATAAGTCACTTGTATAAATTATTTTTTATTACCATAGTAAATTGAATACCCAGTTATATTATTCTCTTATTAACAAAGAACTTTCCAAGGCATTCCTTTTTTTTGTGCACAAAAAAATGGAGAAAATCTATCAAACCAAGATAGTTCATCCCTCTCAAAGAATGATATAAAAAATGAGGGTGATTCTTTTCCACTGGATTAAGGAGAACACGTTTGAAGCGGTTCTCAATGAATTCTAAGGCAAGCATTAAAGCACAAGGATCTTCTGTGATAACCCCAGGAGACTCCTTCAGCAATGTCTGGAGATACGTGAAATATGTGTGGATCGTTGCTAGAGTAATCCTACACATGGATCTATGGTTGGACACATAAATGAATAAATAATAACCTTGTAGGTAATTATTATTTAATTAAAATAATTATAAACAAAGTATATTGATCCTTTCCCTTGGTTTCATGTTTCTATTCCTTTGTCCTATTTATTTTATTCAATTATGTGGATCACAACATTCATCATCACATAGATCTCGGATTTTACATTAAATATGGAAAAAATGAAAGTTGGGCACTAACCCTCCTGCACTTTTGATGTGCTCTAAACCTTCAAGAATGACATATTTTTTCCATCATAGAATAATCCCATGTAGGCTCCTATGGCTCTCATCAGTCTAGGACTAGGATATCTCACTAAATTTGGAGCCTTTGATACTACAAGAAAACCATGATACATGACTATGTAAAATTTACCAAAAATGTCATGCATTATAATTTCATGAAAACTTCATCCATCAACCCACGAAGTATCTACATATATCTAAATATTCCTGGTCATTTTTCATTCAAGGAATGGTTGTTGTGGGGCCATATCCCCCATACATAGCTAAGTATTTCAAGTACATCATTACTTCTAATGAATTTTTCTCCAAATGCTATGTGACTATTCCACTCAAACAATTAAGGATTAAGAGTATCATCAACTTCTTAATATCCCATATCATCACTAGGTTTGAAGTCCCTCAAATTTTATTGATAGAAAACAATACCAACTTTTGTTCTACAGAGTTAAAGAATCTATACATAGAGTACAACATCGATTAAAATCACTCATCCCACTATAATGCAGAAGAAAATGGATATATAGAGTCCTTCAATAAGGCAATGTAAAATATACTCTATATATGGTGAATAAAGACAAGAATTCATAGCCAGAAAAGATCCTCCATTCTTTATGGGCCTACCAAAATACCACTTGTACTGCTACACAATAAACACCATATTCATTGGTATATGAGAACAATGAAATATTTTCTATAGAATTTCATCTTCAATCACTCTTAATGGTCATTTGTAACAAATCTCGGATGATGATAAATTGAAAAATTAGCGGGATGAATTGTAGTAACTCAATGAGAAAAAGGTGCATACAATACATAGCCAGATACTTCATAATAATAAGATAGCATGATCCTTCAATAAAATGGTTTTCCTCTGTTTGTTCCTAAATGGATAACTGGTGTTGGATCGCATACCATAATGATACCAGAAAAGTAATATTTTTAGTAGGATCCCAAATAAGAAGGGCCTTATGTCATATATATAATGTCTATCACAATGAATCTTACTCATAGGACACAATGGATGGGGGTGTGTCACACCACCCACCAATGCGATGTTTCTTAATAAATACATTACATATATTCCATCAAGTGTCTTTTGTCTTAAAATAAAGATGTTAACATGCACATTATCTTTTATCCTTGAAGCGGGACATAAAATAATACATCATCTTTCTTCCTGGAAATAAGAAATTAATCTGGAAAACATATTTTATCTTGGAAGAAATTATTTAAACTACACAACATCTTTCATCCTTATAGCGAGAAATTAAACTGCACATCGTCTTTCATCCTGGAAGAATGTTGTTAAACCAAACAATGTATTTTGTTTTGACCACATGACATTAAACCATGAAAATCTGTCTTTCCCACATGAAATTAAACTTCATTTAATATTTCCTCAATATATAATGTTAAAATTCATATAAATATTTGTCTCAACAATGACTCACCACACACAAGCTAGATCTGTGTGAAAGAAAGATAAAATGACCATGTCTCTATGTGAGAGTCGGATCCACATAAAGAATACCTTAATCCAAGAACTATGTGTGGATTTATTCATGATATTTTATGATATGTAGTTACACCCAAACCTCCAGTCATGGGCCCAAATGCAAAATTACATTTCTTCCAGGTCAGGTAACCCACGTCCTCACCACATGATGATAAACTACATTGCTAAGGTCTTTTCTACATGACATGAAGTATCACATGTTTTGAGAATATATAAGTCTTGATTCTCATTCTAGTGAGATATGTAGGGATGCTTTGATCCTATATATTGGCCCATCCACCGCATGATATAAAAGCCCTATGTCCATTATCCTTTTACCTATATTTCTTGAGAAACCATTTCCATTCCTTTTTTCTCAGGTTGAGCATAGCTCACATGAGATTAGGAATTATGGTAAGGGTTTTACCACATAATCAAGGAATATTTTTACAAAAAATAACCATAAAGGTCCTTGATGAAGGATCTTAAAAGAAACACTATGATTCTTCAACACATGGCATTAAAATATGTGGTTGATTTCCCCTTCTTTATAAGAAAATGTACATTAATGTAAACCTCACTCGAGAGGTCCACTACCCTTGTTTTTGGTCTTCCACTACACATACATTATAGAAATATGTGAGGATTGATTATTTTCATCATAGTATACGTAGTGAAACCCATATCTCTCTTCCTGGACCCATCCATAACGAATAAACATAAACATTCCCCACTCCTTATGTACGAGTCAGACCGGCACAGAGGTATTTCATTCAAGAACTACGTAAAACTTGATTCCATTCATTAATGGATATATAGTGATGGCAAAACCTCAATTCATGGTTCAGTCCAAAATATTCCATTATTACTTTAGGGATCCAACATACTTTTTTCATGATGAAAAACTTCATGGTTTATTAAGAACTACATGTGGATTGATTTCTATCATTACATGATCTAGAGTGACACCCAGATCATTAATCTCAGGCCTACATACAAAAATCGATAGGAACAATTTCCCCCTCCACATATGGGTCAAACCTTTGTTGGGTGATTTCAATTCAAGATCTACATGCGGCAAAAAATTTGTCCTCATATGATATGTCAGAATACTAGTATCTCTGATTCCTATTTCCAACCGTGATGAAACAAAATATTCCCCCATCCATATGTACGGTTCAGACCTTCACATGGAACTTATGTACAATAAT
The DNA here is from genome assembly GCA_963277665.1 of Viscum album. Lineage (NCBI taxonomy): Eukaryota > Viridiplantae > Streptophyta > Magnoliopsida > Santalales > Viscaceae > Viscum > Viscum album. The sequence goes on along the minus strand of OY728153.1, from coordinate 1,461,950,726 downwards.
TATGTGTGGCATAATTTCTGACATCACAATATACATAGTGACACCCATATCTCTAATCATGGTTCCATCTATCACATAAAAGATTAACACCAAACTATATAAGGAATGGGACATACGAGCTCAATTTTCCTACGAATGAGTCAGATCTATGTATAGATTGCTTATGCACATGAAACAACTTTAAAAACTTTTCACATCAGTTCTCGTGACCTTATAAAATGAATTCAATCTACAAGGGAACAAATACATCTTCACCAAATGATGTTAAACTGCAAGGGAACAAATACATCCACCTTGCATGACGTAAAACTACATGGAAAATGTCTTCCTTGAGTGATATTAAAATTTCACAACAAATATGTCACCACTAAATGATGTTAAAATGTATAGTCCATCACCCATTATCATCTCTTATCAAAGGACCAAAAGAGACTTACCCTTGTAAACCAAATTACATGTTGTTTCCATCATTTTTTAAGAACCTCAATTAATAAATCACACATCATATCTTGAGTTCCTTGGGTTTCCACAAACCTTTTGTGGACTTTGGAACACAAAATAGATCCCTATAATTTACCACAATATCAATAGATAAGGGCTTAGACCTACGAACTAGAGACATCTTGGCCCTATATAAATAGATTTCTAACCATTGTGAGCCTAACATCACCATGGAAGAACCCATCACCCAAGGGTGTTCTAGGCCATCCCCATCATGATTATCCCATATCATTACTCACAACTCGATAAAGCCTTGATTTAAAAAAATTCATCTCCAAATCAAAAGGTTATTACTGTAATATTTACCTATAGTATCTTAATTAGGCATTTTGTAACATTAAGCTCATATTAGGTCTATGTGTGTCATGACATTAAATTGCATCTACTTTGGTCAAAGTTGTATGACCTTAAACTCTAGCCTTTTATTGTTCATATCAAAATACATTAAACTTCTAGAAAAAGTGGCACAATACTTTTCATGTTGAAAACCCTAAAATAGAGACCTAATAATAATTGGATTCTTCAGTCCCTAAACTCTTCAAATATAGAAATTAAGTGAAATTTTAGGCAAATATAAATGAGGCATAAATCTCATAAGGACCACTTTGTGGCTCTAGTAAAAGATTATTCATGATCAATGGACCATCTAGTCCGTGAAAAAGTTTTACTAATGGTTTTTTACATCTCCTCGCTGTGATAACATATTCATTAGATGTCAAAACAAATTTTAGGGTGCTCGAAAATTTTATGAATATTACATTTTCCACAAATTCACCTTCATTATTTATGCATATAGGGTCACTATAAACCTTCCATGGCCATTGGAAAGGAAAATATATCTCTCTATTTGACTATTCTATTGATGCATAAGTGCTCTAACCTAGAAACCAGAGACATCTTGGCCCAATATAAAGATATTTATGAAACTTGTGAGACTGACATCACCATGGAGGAACCCAGCCTTTAAGGGTGTTCATGTCCATCCTTGGCATGATTGTCCCATGCCATCCCCATGACCCAAGAAAATTGGACCATGATTTTTAATCCTGGTAACCAGACTATTCAAGAAGATTTGATATCCTCAAAGTTATATTGTTTTATTTTGTGCCCTTTCTCGCAAATAGGAATTCAATGCTCTATTCCAGAACCTTTTGATAGACCACACCTCGTGACTCGGAATCACATAGAATTGGGACTAAGCTTTACAAATAAAGAGATAACATTTCCTATGATTCCATAATTTTTCATGGATGTATTTTTCTCCATGCCCAACTTTATCACTCGGATGTTTAATTATTGAAAAATATTTTATGTCCCATGGAAAAGGGTTGGGACACCTCTATGTGACCATGATACCAATGCATAAGGGTTTTGACCTACCAATCATAGGAAACTTCTCCTTGTAGGAAAGAAAACCCAATCCTTTTGTGACCTAATAACACTATGGTGGAACTCAGCACATTAGGGTGTTATGGGTAATCCCCATCTCATACTCATTGAATCAAACATTTAGGTTATGAATTAAATAATCCACATTACAACTATCCAGTTGCACTTAACATCCCTAGTATTTCCACCTCAACCAATATTACCCCCATAAATCTTCCATGACCCTTGGAAAAGAGTGGATATTCCTATGTTTTACTAAGATAACAACACATAATGGCCTTAACCAACCAATCAAAAGAAATCTATTTCATTCAAGAAAGGAACACTATTCCTCATGAACCTCGACCACACCATGATGGAACTTTGCACCCCCCGAGTGTTTTGGTTCATACATGGAATTGCCTCCACATATTTCATATTCAATTCATGGAAAAAAATTAAAATACATTAAATATCAATCTACATGCTAAAAGGCCTTCAAATATAGTGATAGAAGGTCTGAGATAAAAGACTTTAAAGTCAACAATAAAAGGTTCAATATAAAAGACCTTAAACTACAGTGATATATAGTCCGAGCTAAAATACATTAAAAAAAATTGAATGACAGAGATAAAAGACCATAAACATTATTGATTGAAGTTTCAAGATAAAATACCTTAAACTACAATAATAGAAGGTGCAAGATAAAATAACTTAACTAAAAAATAAAAGGTATGGGATAAAAGTCCCTAAACTACAACACATAAATTATTTATTTTTAAAGACACTAACTAGAAAAATCCCAATGACTTATGAGGGTAGTTAATTTCCTCATAACCAAGCCCTTGTTCTCGTGAACGTCGCTCCTGAGGGGGGTACATTTTTTGATTACCACCAAATGATAATTGAAAAATCCATAAGTGATGAAAGACTTGATAAATGCACATTATTTTCTCTTAATATCAATGTAAGGGAAGGTGGATGAAACACATGGATCACGTAATCTTCAAAAAGAAACGTGATTGCATGACCTTCATAAGGTCAAGTGTAGCACATGACATGATTCAAATCTCACGGATCCCCTTTTACAAGACCTTCTATTCTTACAAAGGCATCCAAGACATTTTTTAATCACACAATGGCTACCATATGAGTTCATCCGAATCACATGACTTTTCATCTGGTGGGAATATGATAGACCATCCAAAAATACTTGTAAAATAATGAGTAAAATATGAAAAGGTATATGCATTTCACTTTCATAATTTTCATGTGATGTGCCCATATGGTTTGTAAGACACTATAGACGCCCTGGAAACATGCCCTTCTTATTATGAAAGTTCCCATTGGCATTTCACCCATATCATGTGAAGGGTTTGGTACTTGTGTAGGTGATCATTTGCTTCCCCTCCTACTCTAAACAAAAATAGAATGGTTGTCCATGAAAATGCTCACGCATCATCATAGGACCCTTTGTTGGTCATGAGACGCATCACTGATGGGGAGAGTAATTTCCTGAAGCAACACTCATAAAATTTCACAATACCCCCAGGCTTTTTGAAATATAATAAAGGAAATAAAAGTGAAATGATGGGAGATTCTTGTGAGGAGAAGTTGCATTGATATCACCTGAAAGGGGTTGTCCACCTGGGATGATCACCAATGATCATGTGGATTCCACCTAATCATTTTAGAATGGTCTCATGGTAGTCCTTGTGGCATGTCAGCTTGATCTCATTAAGACCACTAAAAAATACACCTTTGTCTTATGGAAGGTCTCGAACAAAGAATCTCAAATTGTTGAAGATCCTTTCAACAAGCATCCAGATCTCACAAAGGCCCTTGTAACACCCCGAGTGCGAGGCGGTTATCCGGTCAGGCTGGAAGACGGGGCAAGCGGATCCGAGAACCAACCTTCGCCGAGTAGCATCTGATCTGAAGACATGGAGCTACTCTAAATTCCGTCATCCGGACCGGCAATGCAATTTCCTTGAAAGGAAGATTGGCTATCTTCTTAGCAAACCCCCGTCTAGCAGCATTCTCTCCAAAATAAGTGAAACCCAACGAGAGCTGGATGTTGCCCTGTGCAATAAGGAAGGTTTTTGGGCTATGCGAGCGCGTGATATTCATATAGCAGAAGGGGATGCTAATACCTGTTATTTCCACCAGAAGGCTTCAGCAAGACGCCGGAAAAACTTTATTTCTGGCATTCTCAATTCAGATGGTAGTAAAGTGTCAGACACAGGGGGAATCCAAGAAGCTTTCCTGAGCCATTTTCAGAAACTCTTCTCGGCAGGCCATTCTTACATCTCTCCCGAGATTGAGGACTGCATCAAACCTGTGATTTCTGACGATATGAACAGACAACTTTCTAATGATGTGACGAATGACGAGACTCTTAAGGCCTTAAAGCAAATCCACTCTACGAAAGCCCCGGGACCAGACGGATTCCACGCCCTCTTTTTCAAGAATTACTGGCACATCATCGGTCCAGACATTTGCAATTTAATGCGGGATATTTGGGCGGGGAAAACGGACCTGTCTTCTCTTAATGAAACTATTCTTACTCTCATTCCCAAGATGAAAACTCCGCAAGGGGTCTCGGACTTTCGACCGATCAGTCTGTGCAATGTCTCGTATAAGATCTTCTCGAAGATCCTGGCGAATCGGTTGCGGCCTTGGCTACCCGACGTCATTTCAGAGAACCAAAGCGCTTTTGTGGCAAAAAGGTTAATCACTGATAATGCCATTATTTCTCATGAAATTTTCCACTCCATGAAAACGCGTACACGAGCGAAGAGAGGGATCATGGCGTGGAAATTGGATATGGCTAAGGCCTATGATAGAGTGGAATGGAACTTCCTCGAATATGTGATGCTCAAGATGGGTTTCTGCACCAAATGGATTGCCATGATCATGCAATGCGTCTCGTCAGTCTCCTTTTGCATTAATGTCAACGGGGTGCTCACCCGAGGCTTCTCCCCATCCCGTGGGCTTCGCCAGGGAGACCCTCTTTCACCCTTCCTTTTTATTTTAGTGGCTGATGTGTTTTCTAACCTCCTCTCCAGGGCAGCCTCGCTTTCCATTATCCATGGGGCGAAAGCGTGTCGCAAGGGCCCCCCGATATCCCACCTCTTCTTCGCTGATGATTGCCTTCTTTTTTCTCGAGCTACCCCTAATGAGTGTACTGCAATCTGCCAGGCGATTCAACAGTTTGAACGGGCTTCAGGACAAATGATCAATCAGAGTAAATCAGAAATTTCTTTCAGCTCTGGAGTTCCCCAGCCAAAAAGTCAAGATCTCTGCTCTTTAGCACGCATCCCTGGGGTCGATAAGCACCAGAAGTATCTTGGGCTCCCGACGGTGGTTGGACGATCAAAGAAAGAAATCTGTTCAGCTATTGTGGATCGAATTGAAAGAAAAATACAAGGCTGGACCCCTAAAAAAATCTCCAAGGCCGGCAAGGAAATCCTCATCAAGGCGGCACTTCAATCTGTCCCCAGCTATTTGATGTCTATTTTTAAACTCCCTGATGTGGTGCTTTCAAAGATTCAATCCAGTACATCTAACTTCTGGTGGGGACGAAAGGACGGAAAAAATAAAGTCCATTGGATCGCCTGGTCTGCTCTCTGTCAACCTAAATCTGAAGGCGGAATGGGCTTCCGGGACCTTTCTCTGTTTAATGATGCTTTGCTGGCTAAACAAGGTTGGCGTATGATTAATAACCCATCATCCCTATGCACGCGTGTTCTCCGGGCTAAATATTTCCCACATAAGGATTTTATGGATTCCCATCTTGGCTATCGACCCAGTTTTATCTGGAGAAGCATTTGGGGCGGTCGTAATCTACTGAGGAAAGGGCTAGGCTGGAGGATTGGGAATGGTTCTACGGTCAAGATTTGGACCGATCCTTGGCTTGTTGATCAGACAGACATGAAGGCATCATCCCCTGTTTATCCCGGATCCGAACATGCCACAGTCTGTTGTCTTTTTGATGATCAAGGGGCGGGATGGTGTCTGGAAAAACTCTACTCTTGGTTTAATGAGAGGGATAGGAGACTTATTCTGAGTATTCCATGTGTGTCAGACGCAGGGCCAGATCATCTCTACTGGACAAACGACAGCTCAGGTGAGTATACAGTGAAAGCTGGCTACCGGCGAGCTCTTTCTGCTCAGATTTCAGAAGGAGATGCGAGGCCCTGGACATCAATTTGGAAGCTTAATGTTCCCCCTAAAGTTCGCTTTTTCTGGTGGCAGGTGTGTACTGGTATCCTCCCAACTAAGAGCCTCCTTGTCTACAGACACTTTTCAGACGACAACTCTTGCCCTTTCTGCCCTTCTGTGACTGAATCCCCTTTCCATGCCCTTGTTCAATGTCCCGGGGCTCAGGAGATTTGGAATGGCTGGGGATCAACTTTAGAGCTGTTCCCGGACCCCGCCTCAGATCTCACAGCTCTCCTGATGCGATGGTGCTCCTCCTTTTCGCCGGCTAACGCAGGCGCCCTGTGCATTGTGGCTTGGATTATCTGGAATAGGCGGAACGAGGCCATCTTCAATCATTTCCGGAGGCCCCCCAGGTTTTGGATTGACCGGGCATTGTCATGGATTGCGGTTTGGCAGAACCACCCTGAACAACAAAGACTTTCCACCCACCCTCCTCTTCCCCAACATTGGTGCCCCCCACCGGAAGGGATTTTTAAGATCAATGTGGATGCCTCTCTCCCTAAGGATGGCCCAGTTGGACTAGGTTTACTGGCCCGGGACAACCTGGGAAATCTCATCGCTGCCAAATACGAAGCACGTCATGCACTTTGGGAGCCCTCAGTCGCGGAGGCCGCCGCCATCCTTGCTGGATTAAACTTCGCAAAAGATTGCGGTTGGGACTCCATTCACATCGAATCCGACTGTCTCACTGTAATCAATGCCATCAATCTCACTGACGGCGGGCTTCAACCTTTCGGTCCCATTATCCGGTGTATTCATTCGCGGAGACAAGGCTTCAATTCCTGCAATTTCTCATTTATTAAAAGGGAAGCGAACGAAGCCGCTCACAAGATGGCAGGCATTGGCCCTCCCTATGAGGATGTGCTCTGGTTCAATCATTTTCCATCGTGGTTATGCACTTGTATTTCTGCTGATCTCCATCATTAATGGATCCGTCTTTTTTTGTCAAAAAAAAACTAGACGTTATGAATAGTAATACCCACTTTTTGAAATTTTATAAATTTTATCTTTCAAAATGGACTGCATTTTTAGATTCAGAATATCAAAATTAGCCTAGGGTGAATTTTTGGTATTTTCTGAAAACATTCAATTTTTGATGAATAGTGAAACCACTGGGTTGCTATTCAAAAACCGACTTTTTATTTAAATAATTATTTATTTTATTTAAATTTATTTTAGGTCAAAATTGATATATAATACCTATATAAGTTAAATTTAAGTCATTAGAGTCATTTTATAATAATTTTAGATATATAAAAATTTTATTGAACTTTTCACCGTCTTTTACCCACCTCCAAGGAGAATTTTCAAATTCACATAAAACTTAATTTTACCGCTTCTGTGAGTGGAATTTCGAAAATCCGAGAGACACGGTTAATATCAAGGACTAAAATGTGGTTCAATGAGATGAAAATAATTTTTGGTGAATATTAACTTTTACCTTTTTTTACCACAGTTAAAAGTAAATAAGGTAATTAAGGGTATAAATGATATTATTATTACCCTAACACATGTCCTAATTCTATTGGATAAGTGTAATTAGACTAAAAACAACCTTAGGAATAAAATATGACCATTTAGGACCACTTGGATTAGATTAGGACATTTATTATTAATTTATTTAAAGAAGGGTTAAAATAGTTAAAATCAAAGTTTAATAACTAAACCATTTTTAATATAGGGTTATACATAAGATAAATTAGTCTATAAATATTCATTAGAAATATAAACCGATTTCTTACATAATGGTATTTTATTTATAATTTTTAGGCATTAAATAATTTAATTTATTTATGACACAATGATGATGTAGTAATTATCTTATTAATGAAATATTGACATAATTGATGGTATAAATACCCAAATAAATGTAATTTGAGACTTTTTATGAATTAAAATAATTTTATAGGTTAATATGACATGTTAGTATTGATTTAGTTAACTGTTTTCGAACTAATAATTCTGTTATAATTTTCACAAAAATCAATTACCAAATAGTGTCAAAATTGACATAAAATAGTTTTTAAAACAAATATTATATTCTTAATTGTTATTTTATTCCTAAAAATCTAAGGTTCGGCCAAATGACTTAGATAAGGTTATATATATTAATAAAAAACAACATGGGGTTCTTTTGGCTTGTTATAGTAAGTTTATTAACCTTATAGTGTAAGAAAACAAGAAGACACGGTAAAAGAAAAATTATTTAACTTAAAGTTAAATCTAAATGATAAGGTTAAAACAGAAACCTAAACTTGTCTAAATTATCTTAGATGAGAGTATTTCGACCCATACCCACCTTAGCTTCTAAAAAACTCAATTTGGTGGTATTTAAAACCGAATATGACTTTATAATAAAATAATACTTTTTGTTATTCCAAAGGTGCCCCTCTCCTCCCTTATAAAAGAGAACCTCCTCCCTCTCTTCCTCACACCACATTGAGCCTTCATGCTCGGGAAACCCCTGCCAATTTCTCTTCTCCACTTCCCTAGAAACATCCTAGAGGTTTTGGACTTGTTAAAATACCAATCTTAGTGCCCTAAAAGGATGTTTCAAAAAGGCGTGTCGAAAGAAGAGGTAATATCTATTACCGATTCTTTCAACTTTATTTCTTCTTCTACTTCTTCTTATTTAGTTGTATCATTATGAATTAATAACATCACTATCACTCATATACTGATATGTTATTGTAAGTATGAAAAAACCCTATTTCTCCATCTATTCATCCAATGGAAAACGAAATCACCGCGCATGCGTACGTACGGAATACCGTCTCCACACCGTGGTGTAATCTATTTTCCAGCACCACCTTAATAGGATGGGTATAATGGTGTAAATAATAACTATATATGATTATTGTAAACTGATATTGATTCTGAAATAGTATACATACACTCCAATACAATTCCACGATCCTGGGAACGATATCATCGCTCGTGCGTACGTACAGAATACCATCTCCACGATGTGATGCGACTCCTTCTACGTGATCATCATTGAATAATGATTATATAAATGAATGGACTGAATGAATATGATATATATTACACTAATAACATTTTGGAAATGAGGTATCAATAACCTAAAAATAAGAATAAGAATTTATTAGACAAAACACGCATGAGAACAAAAAGTAATAAACACCCGAATAACAAGTAGCAATGAAATATTATTAATAAGAAGCTAAGAATATGACCATATATGATATCATAAAAATAAGTATGATTCTGTAATAAGTCAATGACATTATTTAAATCATTATATAGGAGTTTCGGACACTTATGAAGCAAATCGGACCTAAGGTAAGGGAAAATATCACAATCTCATTTTTATCCGAGATTGTTTATACTTTGGTATTTACTGGGGTGTATTTTATCATCCACATCCATATTTCCTCACTATGAAATATTATTTCCATCCACCTACAATTTTTTAAATCCAATTTTAATCGTTGGTGAGTTTTTAGTAAAAGATATCAAAGGAATCTTTTGTCGTTTTTCGTACGAGGTACTTTTTGACTTTTCCGACAAAAGTACAAGAAGAATGTTTTTTAACTTATACGGCATTAATGGATTTTTAAAACATTATTTCCAAGAATCTACCTTTACAATTTTTCAAGTTTTTGTTAATCAACTTATTTTAGTTTAAAATTGTATGACATGTTAAGAAAGGAAAAATGTTTTTGAAGTAGAAAGGATATTTTCCTCAAGAATGGAGTTCAAGTGTTTTATCAAAATTATTTTCCATCTAAGATAATATAGGGTTATGTTTCTATCCCTATTATTAAATTGATTTGATTATGTTGTGATGGAATTATTTTTATAAATTCTTTTATCTTATATGAATTGTTTTATGATGTCACAATGTTTAAGAATCCCATTTTTATTACATGGGTTATGCAATGATGTATGATTTATGATTTTGTGGCACACATAAGAATGGTATCATTATGAGATGGGTGCGACCTATATCTCCCTCCAATGCAATGTGTAAAGATTTATATCTCATGAGATAGACATGACTGGAATGGAAGGTTAACCCGGTTCAGTGAAACAGGAATGAAACGAGGAGTGAACTCAGTTCAGATATGGACTTTGTCCTCTAAGATAGTCTTGGCAATGTTTCTTGACTACTAAGAAATGATTCTCTATAATTATGTGTGTATGCCACAAAGTTTCATGTTTTAAGTTATGATTATTGGGATTACATTTCACTAATATGATTTATCCCATGTTATGAAATTATGATCTCTTTTACAGGTTAAGATTTCCAAAATAATATGTTCTTATGAATATGATGTGATTGTTTTTTTTACCCTTACTGAGAATTTGAGCTCACCCTATTTATGTTTTCTTTTCCCCATGATATATTGAATGGTTTTAGGTAAGAAAAAAAAGGGGAAGATCTTTATGGGAAAAGTTGAAGATCTTTCACAATGATTAGAAGATTAAATTCCAAGTTTCCAAAGATGCTAAACTATTACGGTCCTTGTGTGTCTGTGTTTGTTATGTATTAAGTATTCCTCAAAAGTAATGTAATGTCCATGTACGTCAGGCTTCAGGACTCTACAGTTGGTATCAAAGGAAAGCTTTATTCAACCTTTGGAAACTAGGATGTGAAAACTTTAGTGAGATCCCTAGATATATTTCTAAGGTATGTCTAGGGATGTCCCTAAGGTTAAGTATAAGTATAGGTTATAATCCTAGAATTATAGTAACGATCTTAGAATTAAACCTAATATGTTAGATATTGAAGGTACTCCCCCTTTATTATGTTGTTTTCCTTAGCATCATTTTTTCCACTCACACTATTCTTTTTGGGTTTTAGATGATGGCTAGAACCTGAAGGAACCATGTTGATCAATGTAATGGACAATGCAATGATTGTCCTCTTGAACAAACCAATGTCATGGGAGATGGAGTGAAAAATCTTATTGCTATACTTACACAATCTATGAACCATTCTGGACTTCCAAATGAGTAGAGAAGGGAATAATATTCTATTGAGTCCTTCATGAGGCAATGTCCACCTTCTTTCAGTGGGTCTTCCGATCCACTTATTACTGAACAATGGATCAGTACCACTGAAAAGATATTTTCAGTTCTTCAATGTTTTGAACATTATAATGTCATCTTAGCAGTATATCTTTTGGAAGGTGATGCTGATCAATGCTGGAGTCTTATCAAGAATACGAGGCCAAGAGATGAAATTGAGTCCACAGAATGGGATGAGTTCATGAACTTATTTTTCAATAATTACTTCCCTCGTATTCTTCGTACACCGATGGAGAATGAGTTTCTTGAACTAAAGCAAAAGGATGATGAATTTTTTGGTAGATACGAATTGAATTTTACAAGGCTTTCAAGGTATGCATCTGGATTTATCATCCAACCTGAAATTAATGTTGATCGATTCTTCAGTGGCTTAAAACCAAGTCTTCGAAGGGCATTAGATATAAGAGACTTCAGTAGCTATGAAGAAATTGTGCGTTGTGCTATCAAGGTAGAAATGGAAGTTGGTGTTACATATCCATCTCATAGTTTTGACAAGAAACAAAAGATGGAGTCCAAGGAGAAATTTCAGAATAATGGTGAAAAGAAGATGAATGTTTCCATATGATCAAAGTGTGGTAAGAAGCATGGTGGAGATTGTCTTAAAGGGACTAGAAAATGTTTTAAGTGTGGAAAAGAAGGTCATTGAGCAGCTGAGTGTCGAAGTAATGGAAAAAGGGTAGCTAATGATATGAATAAAGAAAAGACTATAGAGAATACACCACCTACACTTCAATGGTTCATGTGTAATGAAATCTGGCATTATGCTAATCAATGCCCTAATCCAAGGGTTAATGATGATCGACATGAGCAACCACTTATGGAAAAGGACAAAGGGAAGTCACATGCAATCACTATTGGAAATTTTGAATATGGAAACGATGTGGTGGAATGATTAAGTGTTTATGTAATGGGATTCCAAAATAATGTTGTATATAGTATCGTGGAATATTGGAATATTTATGTATTGGTCTATTGTGGTTTTCAATAATTTTATGGTACCGATAACCATGGAAAGTGATTGAGATATTTTTGGAAAGAAGATGATATGATCATAATGAAGGGATAAGGAGAAAATGAAATGTTTGACTGTATTCATGAGCTCATAACTGATATAAGGAAATAGTTATATCATGGTTTGAGTATACAGAATTTTGAGATTTTTGTATGTGGAAAGAGTTAACTTTTGACAGCACTCATGTTTTCACTAAGGTTCAATGTGTATTCATTTTTTCAAGAGAATACATGATTAAGGCCTTAAAATGCTTGGAATGTGACCAACAAGACACATCTTATGATATATGGGGATCAATGATGGTATTAACATGCTTGTTATATGAACTCTATGGTAATTGTTTTCACTATAATATGACATTGGACAACAGTATTTTGGATAAGCCTAATGATTGGAATGGATTATGTTAGACATAATTTAGTATTGTTCAAGGCTAGAACTTTTTTGATATTTTTGATGGAATGTTATAATAATGTGGTTTTAGAAAAATGACAACCTGCAGGACGGGCTACAACCCGTCACATCGGACAAGGCTGTGGGAATCGAACCCACAACTGAAGTGTGACAGGCCTTTATCTCCTACCACTGGACTACATGAAGTCCCTGTTTAGTAGAAACCAATTTTATTATATTAAGCAGTATGATATATGAAGTATAAGTCCATTTTAGGAACCATATATGATTAATCTCACTATAGATGGACTTATGTATTTTTGATAACTTTTTCTAAACTTTTGTTTGAGACAGATGGAATGACCCATCATTTTATCACATGATCTGCTAACACTTCACGAATGACAAATTCAACTTCATTTCTTTAAGAGATGAAGTGGAAATTTTCCAAGGAACGACCAACGGTGAGACTGTACCAAAATCAAGAGCATATTTATTCTAATTCCAATTTATTCAGCCTTAGGGAAATGATCTTGAAAACCAAAAATGTTGTCCTAGTGCCCTTATATCCGATGAATCAGATGGTAACTTAGATCAACACAAATCTATGGCTTTGTGATTGTTGGATTTTTCATAGCCATGTTCTCTACCACTCTCCATCAGAACATGATGGTTAGATTTCTCTTCCATATCCATATTTTCACCTATGTTCTTCTATGTGGAAACACAATGATTAGTTAATTTGGGTAACTTTTAGGTTTCATACTTTAGTTTTTAAAGCCATGTTTTGGTATTTCTTTTTACTATGTCGGTTTCTATTAAAGAAACTTTCGAGTAGTAAACCATTTATAACCCCGACGAATTTCGAGGGTGAAATTCATTATAAGGGGGTAGAATGTAACACCCCGATATTTTATGAAAAATATTCTTTTTAATTTCATTAATGTCTTCTGTTGTATGATACACCAAAAGGAGCTTGCACAACAGGCATCCCTGACTTGGATTGCATTACACGCAAGCGCGACCTTCCACGATAGCGTGTGTTGTACGCAATACCGAGTTTCTCTAAACAATGATATGTTATATAAACTAGCCGTTATGAATAGTAATACCCACTTTTTAAAATTTTATAAATTTTATCTTTCAAAATGGACTTCATTTTTGGATTCAGAATAACAAAATTATCTGAGGGTGAATTTTTGGTATGTTTCTGAAAACTTTCAATTTTTGATGAATAGTGAAAACACTGGGTTACTATTCAAAAACCGCCTTTTTATTTAAATAATTATTTGTTTTATTTAAATTTATTTTAGATCAAAATTGATACATAATACCTATATAAGTTCAATTTAAGTCATTTGAGTCATTTTATAATAATTTTAGATATATAAAAATTTTATTGAACTTTTCACCATCTTTTACCCACCTCCTAGGAGAATTTGTAAATTCACAGAAAACTTAATTTTACCGCTTCTGTGAGTGGAATTTCAAAAATTCAAGAGACACGGTTAAAATCACGGACTAAAATGTGGTTCAATGAGATGAAAATAATTTTTGGTGAATAGTAACTTTTTACTTTTTTTTACCACGGTTAAAAATAAATAGGGTAATTAAGGGTAAAAAAGATATTATTATTACGCTAACACATTTCCTAATTATAGTGGATAAGTTTAATTCTACCAAAAAAACCTTAGTAATAAAATATGACCATTTAGGCCCACTTAGATTAGATTAGGACATTTATTATTAATTTATTTAAAGAAGGGTTAAAATAGTTAAAATAAAAGTTTAATAACTAAATCATTTTTAATATAAGGTTATACATAAGAAAAATTAGACTATAAATATTCATTATAAAGACAAAAATATTTCCTACATAATTTTATTTTATTTATGATTTTAAGACATTAAATAAATTAATTTATTTATGACACAATGATGATGCAGTAATTATCTTATTAATGAAATATTGACATAATAGATGTTATAAATACCCAAATAAATGTAATTTGAGAATTTTTATGAATTAAACTAATTTTATAAGTTAATATGACATGTTAGTATTAATTTAGTTTACGTTTTTCGAACTAATCATTCTGTTATGATTTTCAAATAAATCAATTACCAAATAGTTTCAAAATTGACATAAAATAGTTTTTAAAACAAATATTATATTATTAATTGTTATTTTATTCCTAAAACTCTATGGTTTGGCCAAATAAATTATATACGGTAATATATATTAATAATAAACAACTTGGGGTTCGTTTGGCTTGTTATAGTAAGTTTATTAACCTTATAGTGTAAGAAAACAAGAAGACACGGTAAAAGAAAAATTATTTAACTTAAAGTTAATTCTAAATGATAAGGTTAAAATAGAAACATAAACTTGTCTAAATTCTATTGAATGAGATTATTTCGACCCATACCGATATTAGCTTCGAAATAACTCAATTTGAAGCTATTAAAAACCGAATATGACTTTATAATAAAATAATATTTTTAGTTATTCCAAAGGTGCCCCTCTCCTCCCTTATAAAAGGGCACCTCCTCCCTCTCTTCCTCACACAACTTTGAGCCTTCAATATCGGCCAACCCCTGCCAATTTCTCTTCTCCACTTCCATAGAATTATTATAGATGTTCTGGTATTCTTCAAAGACCAATCTTAGTGCCCTAATAGGAGGTTTCAAAAAGGCGTGTCGAAAGAAAAGGTAATATCTGTTACCGATTTTTTCAACTTTATTTCTTTTTCTACTTCTTCTTCTTTTGTTGTTTCATTATGAAGTAATAACATCAGTATCACTCATACACAGATATGTTATTATGAGTATAAAACAACCCTATTTCACCATCTATCCATCCTACGGAAAATGAAATCACTGCGCGTGCGTACGTACGGAATACCGTCTCCACGCTATGGTGTAATCTATTTTCCACCACCACCTTACTTGCATGGGTATAATGGTGTAAATAATTACTATATATGATTATTGTAAGGTGATATTGATTCTGAAATAGTATACATACACTCCAATACAATTCCATGATCATGGGAACGATATCATCACCCGTGAATACGTACGGAATACCGTCTCCATGATGTGATGTGACTTGTTCTACATGATCTTCATTGAATAATGATTATATAAATGAATTGAATGAATTAATATGATATATATTAAAATAATACCATTCTGGAAATTAGGTATCTATAACCTAAAAATAAGACTAATAATTTATTCGACAAAACACGCATAAGACCAAAAAGTAATACACACCCAAATAACAAGTAGCAATGAAATATTACTAATAAGAAGATAATAATATGACCATATATGATATCATAAAAATAATTATGATTCATTAATAAGTCAATGAAATTATTTAAATCATTATACATGAGGTTCGTACACTTACGAAGCAAATCATACCTAAGGTAAGGGAAAATATCACAATCTCATTTCTATCCGAGATTGTTTATACTTTGGTATTTACTGGGTGTATATTTTATTATCCACATCCATGTTTCCTCAATATGTAATATTATTTCCATCCACCTAAAATTTTTTAAATCCAATTTTACCCTTCGGTGAATTTTTAGTAAAAGATGTGAAAGGAATCGTTTGTCGTTTTTCGTACGAGGTACTTTTTGACTTTTCTGACAAAAGTACTAGAAGAATGTTTTTTTAACTTATATGTAATGAATGGATTTTTAAAACATTATTTCCAAGAAGATTACTTTACAAGTTTTCAAGTTTATTTTTAATCAGCTTCTTTTAGTTTAAAATTATATGACATGTTAAGAAAGGAAAAATATTTTTGAAGTAGAAAGGATATTTTCCTCAAGAATGGAGTTCAAGTGTTTTATCAAAATTATTTTCCATATAAGATAATATAGGGTTCTGTTTCTATCCCTATTATTACATTCATTTGATTATGTTGTGATGGAATTATTTTTATGAATTCCTTTACCTTATATGAATTGTTTTATGATGTCGGTATGTTTAAGAATCCCAGTTTTATTACATGGGTTATGCAATGATGTATGATTTATGATTTTGTGGCACACATAAGAATGGTATCATTATGAGAAAGGTGGTACCTATATCTCCCTCCAATGCCTTGGGTAATGATTTATATCTCATGAGATAGACATTACTGGAACGAAAGGTTAAACCGGTTCAGTGAAACAGGACTGCAACGAGGAGTGAACTCGGTTCAGAAATGGAATTTGTCCGCTAAGATAGTCTTGGAAATGTGTCTTGACTACTAAGAAATGATTCTATATGATTATGTGTGTATGCCACAAAGTTTCATGTTTTATGTTATGATTATTGGGATTACATTTCACTACTATGATTTATCCCACGTTATGAAATTATGATCTCTTTTGCATGTTAAGATTTCCAAAATAATATGTTCTTATGAATATGATGTGATTGATATTTCTTTTGTTTACCCTTACTGAGCATTTGATCTCACCCTTTTTATTTTTTCTTTTCCCCAAGATATAATGAAAGGTTTTAGGTAAGAAAACAAAAGGGGAAGATCTTTATGGGAAAAGTTGAAGATCTTTCACCACGATTACAAGATTAAATTCCAAGTTTCCAGAGACACTAAACTATTACGGTCCTTGTGTGTCTGTGTTTGTTATGTATTATGTATTCCACAAAAGTTGTGTAATTTCCATGTATGTCAGGCTTCAGGTCTCTACATCCCTTTTACATATCGGCCCAACATTGTAAAATCCCCCTGAAATGATCACATGATGAGTCATGATACCCTTAATTGGACAAAATTCAATAAAAGTGTGTTAATATGATGATATTGTTGTCTCTAAAATCTTTTGAATCCCCCATATAACCCATGGATTGATCATGCGAAGCTCATTAAATCCATCCACTGACTCCAGACTAGAACTGTGAGATATGCACTGCATAAGGTGGTGTATAACTAGGGTGGTTAGGCCTATAAATTCCTCCCCTTAACACGGAAATTATATCTTTGGATCCATGCACCAAAAAACAAAGGCATCGTAGTAGACTTCTCAGAGATACCAAACTCACAATTGCTAGGTATTTAACTGGGTAAAGATTTGTGGGAGGACCTAAGGGATCAAGAGGAATGCATAGGAATTTCGTTTTATCTCCTGAGATCACGTGAAGGACTTCACATGGATTATGAAAATAAAATCATGAATTTATGTTGAATCACATGATACCTAAATAAACTAAAACACTAATATAATATAAGGAAAACATTCATTAAAATCTGGGATAAATGACTAAAAGATAAGAGACTCATGTGAAGAACGTAAATGATAATCCCCATGCACTTTTCATGACCCATCCTGATCATGCAACCAAACCATGAAATTTTTTATAAATAATGTGATTCTCCTTTGGTGTACTATTTGGATCATGATACATCCCTCACACATACCATATAAAGTCACATGGCGCTCCCTAGGCATGAACCTAAGTGTCTAAAAGCCCTATGGACTCTCCATCCAGATCATGAAATGTCCTCAGATAGGTCGAACATATTATGTGATAGTGTCAATGTGCATCATCTAAGTCTCATAAAGTCCTCTGTACTTACCATACAAGTCATGCAACATCCTCATAGAATGATTCAGGATGAAATTATATCATGTTATCCCAAATCATGCGAAGTACGGAAAGTTATCCTAGTCTTGTGATGTCCTCTGGACAGTTCATCCTTGATCATGAAATAGAATTTAGTTATGTCATTAAAATTATGTGATGTACCTTAAACAAGTCAACTGAATCATGTGATTATATTTAGACATGTATTCAACATAAATGTACATGTACATACATACTCTAACATGTCAAGAAAATAGTCAGGTATGTCAAGAAAACAACCAGACCAGGCCATGCAGCAAACCCATGACATTATAACTCTATCCAGTGAGCATACCAAGGAAACCATAGTGTGTAATCCCTAACAAGTGGCATGATATTTTGTCCCACATACCAATAAATCCATTGTGTGTAATACCCATTCAACTAAACTATGAGAACATTGATTCCTATAATAAATAGGATACATTGGACACTTTTCTAATTCATGAGCTCAAATAGGAATCCACTTCGGTGTAAGTCCCCCCATGTCTCTGACATTTCAACAGCGAGGACCCAATTATTCACATGGGTTAGTCATTCTACCTCAACCATCAATGGACATTGGAACTAACTAAACATTGAGAACTCTAAATCTTACCATAAAAAATATATGCAGAATGCATACCTAAGACTTGAGATCCATATTAAGAACCCAAAAGGATATCTGAGTACACATGTCCTGCATCCATATGTAGTGAGACAGATTAATTTCTATACCATGTTTCCCACACTGAGCATTGATATTGTGGTCTTAGAGAGTTTCAATGTTCATTTCATTCACATCATTAATCCCCACTAGTGAAGGAAACCTCTTATGCAATCCCTGATGAGTGTCATAATATGACTACCCCTATATAAATGCATCTACCTTGGGTACATCCCTAAGGGTTTCAAATTACTTCTATAAAAAGGATCCATAGGTGGACCCCTCGAGGATTGATCTCAAATACCTAGTGCCTAATATCCTTTAAATATATCCTTTACACAAGATATTAAACTGTATAGGTTTAATGAACAATGTGGGTTTTCATTCCTTCTATTAGTAGGATACATATGACACCTCATAATGGATCAATCCCTTACTCAACATATTAATCACCCCCTTCACGGAGGAAAATTAAAAAGTTCCTTGTGATATGGATTCAATATATAAGCATCTACCCATTAGGGAAATTTGATGAAGAACCTCATATATATATAGATAGGCTAACTAAAATATTCCCCTTCACAAATAAAAGGGTTTATACTATGATAATTTTGGTAGGGTAACCAGTTCTGAATCAACATTGGGAAGATATTCATGAACAACTCTTAAATCTATATTAGAGCCCCAAAGTAGGACAAAATTCCCCACGAAAGGGTGTTCTGAGCCTGACCTCTCATCCTCCTGACCAATGTGTGTTCCTATATTTCATTGTATCTGAAATCCAAAGTGGCTACCATCATTTGGAAGGAAATTATTTACCCAGTTATAGATGTGGGAACTATTAGGACTTTTTATGGAAAATAAACATAAATGGTGAACCTAATTTGAATGATTGTGAAAACCATCAACCCCCCCCCCCCCCCCCCATACACACACACACAGACAAACAATCAACAGTTAGGATAGACCTAATGAACCTCGGTTGTATAATTACTGAAGAAACAAAAAATATGAACCTAACATGATTTCATTTAACCACAAAATCTCCTTAAAAAGATAAAAATGAAATACTACCTATTTCTTGACAAACCATTTTTCTCCTATCAAGAGGTTTCCCAAAGGTTGCATCTTTTTTCAACAACATAGTAGTGTTTGAGTATTCAAACTTCATTGAATGAATTATATCTCTTTTTTTAACTGGATTTGATTTTTATCCATAGTTATTAATATTTGAGTTGATTATATTTGGTTTTAATTATTTTATTAGTATAATTAACTCGTAAAATTATCCATAATATCCCTTAATATAGTCGTTTCTATATGTTATGAAATAGGCTAGGGTTGATTGGTGACAACTTTTCTGATTTTCAACATGTGTGGAAGGGGTAGTAGACACTCTTGATTGTTTTGGGAGAGAAAGTCCTAGTATAGTATTACCTAGTTAAATTATGAGTGGTTTAATACAACTCTTACATGGTTGGAAGAAGGGAGCACCCAGATGATATTTTGGTTATAAATATTATCACCCATAATATTCAACCAAGGGTGAGAGGGAAAGTGATAGTGGATCCCCTCACTTATCAGTTAACTATAATAATATTATAATAACATAATCATTATGAAAGCATTGTAATTGGAAAACCAAAACTGACCCAACCATCCTTATCATTGTGTTCATTTCATTCTATTTTTTACTTTTTCAACATTTTTTAAAAAACCTAAAAAATAAAAAGACACCCCTTATCACTAACCCCAATGCATAGTGACAACTAATTTTTTATACTCTACTCTATTGAAAATTATATGGTTACAACAAATACTACATTTAATCTAGGAATAAATATATTTTGATACACCACAGTAAAAATGTTTCATATGGTTTTATTAATTAAACTATACCAATTTGTTGTAAAAATTATTATTAAATAAACCATTGGTGTTTGAAAAATTAATTAGAACCTATGGTGATAGATCATCCTATGATTACTACATTGATATAACTATGATGTGAACATGTACATGTGATGTGAACATAAAAATTGGGAGAATTGTGTAGTAATGTTTTTTCATTGTCTTATAGAGATGGATATTAGTGATTTCATTGTGAGATAACATTAGTTTTTTAATGTTCATTTAAGTGGTGAGTTTAGATATTATAAAAGCATATTATAATGCTAGATTGACTGTTTTTTAATATCTAAATTATTTTTAAAGAAATTAAATTAATGATTTTGGTATTTCTTTATTATTATTCCTTGATGATATCTTGTAGAGTAGTAGATATACAGGGTTGAGGATTCCCCAAAAATACCTCTAATTGATCAGAAGAGAGGAAATGATCATTCTCCTAGAGTTATCCATGTTTTTTAGGATGATATTAAATTATAGGATATTATATTTCAATTGGTAATTATGTCTTGTGAAGGATCACCTAGGGGTGAAACCACTATAGTGGTCCTCACCATGAATTTATTGATATGACACCATATTACATTCATGGGTGAATGAGGCATACATGGTGATAATGATTATATTGATTGAATAAATTAAATTTTTAATCTAATTAATATTATTGAGAATGTGTTGTTGAATATATATGATCTTATACTTCAGTGTCATGTTATGTGATGGTGGTAAATCATATTTCAGACATTCATACATGAGGGACTTACATAGGATGCTTTCTAGGAACTCTTATTTAAGTTGTTCTTTCTTAATACACTTAATATGAACCATACCCAAGTGTTTATTATTATCTATCAAGGTGGAAATTTAGAGATATAATATCCTATATTGTCTTGGATTTTCTTGTCTTATAAATGTTTCTAGTAGAAAATGTGTCCTAGTTTCTGTTAGAGTTGGTGTCCTGAGAACCAACTGTTTATACTTTGATTACATGAATGTGACCTTATTATATATTGTTCATTGTTCTACATGACTATAATATAATAAAGTCCGGGAATATTTGTTGCATTAATGAGGTCATGGTAGATCCCCACTATGATGATAACCTTTAAATGCTATAAAAATATTCTTAAATAATGTTCTACGATTGGATGACATACTATTATAGGACACATAGTATACAAACCATCACGTGCAAGTACTTGTAAGAAGACAAGACTCTCTCTCATGGAGTTCTCACTTGGTAATAAACAATATGGGAGATTATAAGAACAGACCCGCCAGTAGTAATTCTGCATGTCTTGATGTCATCAGACATTACTATCTATGAGTGTGTGTAATGGTCCTTAGACTGAAATATTATCATTAAATCATGTCATGACTCGCGCACTTATATTTTCTGACAAAAACCATCACGAAGACAGTTAGCGGGAAGTAGGGTACGTTGGGTGCGTCATGAATGACATGTTGTTAATAGATTAGTCAAAGAACAATTTGTACCTTCCTTATTTATGGAGGTAGAAATCTCATTCCCTTTGATTTAAATAGAACTGCCACCCAAATTCCCTGGCTATAGTGTAATGACGAGTTTATTTCTGGAAGTCAAAGAATGACAGATCAAGCATATAGGTTTATGACACTGGAATGAAACCTTCTTGATGAGATATTAAGATAAATGGATTAAATTACATGGTAAGCGTTTGTATGAGGTGACACGTCAATGCGGATTTAACTTCTTTCTCTTGGGTGCCTTGACCTATTGCTAGACAGTAATCTTGGACTTTAGGCAAGCTCGACTAATTCCAAAGAGAAAGAGGCCTAGAGGGTCACACACTAAGTGTATCCAAGTATCTCAAGTAGGATAAAGATTATTCTCGTATGTGGGTTAATAATTAATCAAGGAATCCTAAATCATTTTAATTATAGAGGAATAATAAAATGAAAACAGGTACACACTGTGTATAAATGATTACATGTTGTGTAGTTTTCAATTTTTAAAGGGAATGTAAAACAAGTACACGCCATGTATTAATGATTACAAACCGTGTAGTTTTCCTTTTGGAAAACAAGTACACGCCATGTATATATGATTACGTGCTGTGTTGTTTTTACAGTCGGGATTTTCAGGAAATAATATTGTCTTATTAAATGATATTTATTATAATTAATGTGGGCGCATGTCAAGGAATTAATGATTCGACATGGGGTTTTCAGTAAGAGTTAATGAAATAAATAAAACGTGTAACGTGTTTATTTATTGTCATAACTCAATAACCTCAAACCCGATTATAAATATCCTCAAAACCCCAACACTTTTCCCTAATTGTTTTGAACAACAATTATAGATAATTCACTCAAGGCTAAAAGAATTACTTCCCCCAAGAACGATCTCAAGACCGAGAGAGATCCTCCTCCATCGGATCAACACGATCTAAGGAAAAAAAATGAAAGAAAAGGATTATCTACACTAGCACCTGGATACTCTGTTGGTGACGTCCAGAGATACGTGGTGCACGTGTGGATCACCACTAGAGGAAGTCTACACTTGGCTTCTACGACGCAACGATGAATCACATCGGAACGTCATCAGAAATATCAATGAAGAAAGAACGCCGTATAAGGTAATTCGTGTAAATTAGTTAAATTAATTATAATCAACCTTTCTTGATCCTCATTTTTTCTTCTAGTAATATTCTTATTCTTTGTCTATTTCTGTGATTCGATCCATGGAGTCTGGCATTTATCTTCATATTGATCCAGGATTGATCATTTCTAATAACAAAAAATCCAAGTGGCCACATCCACCCATGATCTTTCGATGTTCCTAGAACCTTCAAATGTTATCAGAGGGAGGTTACAATGTTTATTATAGTTATTTACTTTTTGTTGATAATTGACGCATTTATATTTGATTCAATTCAAGATAAATCATATTATAAATATGAATGAACTAGATCTGTTCTTCCTCCTTCGTTTCACAATTCACATAAAAAAACAACCTTTTATTTTTAATTTTGATTAAAATAAAATTGACGAACTCATTAGGAGGAGCTGCTCTTTCTGTTTGTACAACACAAGAATACATGGCGTGTAGTGAAAACTACATACCGTGTACTTAGGTTCAATGAACCGGCACTGGTCTTTCAACTCACATCGTGTTAATTGAGTATACCTAAGTATTTATTACACCGTGTTGACCAGCACTGATTGGTGTGTGGAAACAGGAATACACGGAATGTTTGTTGAATCAACACGCCGTGTAGTCTGATCCAACTCAGGTGAAACCATGTACAGGGATAAGCTGTGTACCATGTACATGGGATTTCCAGGCTGGTAACCGCGTAATAAGGAATTACATTTCTTGTTAGACTAATCTACACGTCATGTGCTCAAAAATTTCCAAAGTATATAAAATATTCCAAAGCCCCCAGTGTGTACTTTGGATAAAGGGTGAAAACAAATACACGCCCTGTAATATAGCCTACATTCCATGTACTTTCCAGAAAATGAATTTCACTGGGTTACCTTCAAATTACAAAGACCTATACAAGGAATACGGATGAGAAGAATCTCAAGGACATTCTGAAAGGAATTTATGATATAGAATTGATTAAATATAAGATTATAATTAATTTAATTCATTCGGGACTTATCATAAAAAAATGATTAAAATAATTTGAATACTAAATATGTGTAAATGTCATTGCATGTAATGGATGATCATGAGCTAGGCCAAAGAACCTTTGTGTATGTATGGTTTCTTTTAAATTTGTTTAACTTAAAATCGCTGGCCTGTGAGCCTTCTTCCAATAAAATGTAGGGCATGCGTGCCCATGGTTTCTTTAATGTAAACCCCATGTAATGAAGGATCTCCCAATCTAGAGGAGAAGGTTCAAAATTCGAAGCTGAGGCAAAACCAACACAAAGAAGATATAATGGTGGACAGGTGAGAACTGCAAAACATGAACCATCGGGTTCAAGGTATTTTTCTCTAAGTCAGGGTTAGCTTATCAAACCGCTAGATAAGCTAACCAAAAGAAGCTCATGATCATTCCATCTTATTTTATTTCAGCCCGATTTCATGGTTTATTTATTATGTATGCATTGTCACGATCACATAGTTAATGAAATAAACAAGCATGCAAAGATGTAATAAAATAAAAATCAGACTATGTGTAAACATTATCATAACATGGTTAACCACTTAAGCAAGCATCACTTAATATTAACAAGCATGTGATAATGCGAAACTATGCATAAAGAATAAAATCCCTCAAATACCATATTAAGTCAGACCAAGCCTTCCATTATTTTATTAATGGAAAGACTCAATAAAACCATGTGTTTGACCAACCCTTGTTGGGAAACTTACTTTTATAAAGTAAGCTCTTATGAAAGTTTTAGGTTGACTTAAACATTGTACATCCAGAGGAGTAGCCCTTTCTGGACTTGTTGTAAAATGGAGGCAAGTGTTGAGGAAATCCAAGTTAGGATTTCTGGATTGGGGAGTCCACTCAACAGATCAAGGAATTGTAAGCTCACAGTTGGCAAAGACATGCCTACCTAAATACCTTCAAATAGCTTGACTAACCCTTGTTGGGGTTATGTGAAGGAGAATATGGATCCTTGACACTAGAATGTCATGGAAACTAGACATTCTGAGATCAATGGTGAGGGACATTGGGAGTTGATAAAATAGTCAGAGACTTAAAAAAAAATTATTATTTCTCATAAAATGTAATCAAGAAAGTATTGACAAATCGGCTCTTTTATTTTGTAGAATCAAAATGACAAACTCGTCAACCAGATTTTCTCTACGATCAATTCAGGATAAAGACAATATCCTCACTAGTAGTAACTTTCAAGAATGGATTAGTTTCCTTTGGGTTATCCAACACCCTGAACGAATGTTTTACAAGTTGGATTCCTCACTTCCAGATTCGCCTGCCCAAGGGGCGAGTGATGAAGATTTCCTGGTCTATGATCAAAATTTGAGCGATGCACTCAACAAGAAATGTTTTATGTTGTCATAAATGTCTAGTGATCTCATTAAGTCTCATGAAGACATGGATTCCTATAGCATGCTCGAGCACCTCCGTGGTCTATAGCAGGAGAGAGAAATATATGAAAGGTTTGAGATCTCCAAGGCTCTATTTCAGAGCATGCTTGGAGAGGGTTCCCTATCTGGGCCTCATGTAGTAAATCTCATTGGCTACATTGAGCGCTTGGAGGTTCTAGGGTTTAAACTCCCTAAAAAACTGGGTACTGATCTCATTCTTGCATCACTCCCCTAGAGATTCTCTACCTCTCTTGTAACATTCAACATGAACAACATTGAGAAGTCTCTATCTGATCTTCTTATCCTCCTTCCTCAAGTGGATAATGATATGAAGTGTGAAAAGCCTTTTGTATGTATTGTGAATAAAAGTAATGGGAAGGTGAAGATATTTAAGTCAAAAGCTTCTTCAAGGCCTTACTTGAAATGGAAGATCAAAGGGGAGGCAAGAGAATAGGAGGCTGTTTGTTTTGCATGTGGCAAGAAGGGCCACTGGAAGAAAAACTGCACACAGCCAGGGAAGCAAGGGGAAGCTTCATGTGAATTTGTTATTTAATGAAATCTATCTATTTATATCAATTGGGTGTTAGATACTACTTGTGGTGATCACATATGTATCCAAATACAGAAACAAAGTAGATTCAAAATGATTGACTGAGGTGAGGTGGATCTGCGAGCATCCAAAGGAGCTAGACTCACTGTTGTAGTTGTCAGAGACTACCACCTCACATTGCCTACTAGGATGGTCTTGGTATTAAAATAATGTTATTATGTACCCTATTTAACCCAAAAAATTATTTCAGTATCCAGATTAGATATTAATGGATTCATCTTCAAATTTGGAAATGATTGTTGCTACTTTTATAAAGATAGAATTTTTCTTTTAGTAGGGAACATTTATATAACGGCCTTTATGTGTTAGACTACACAAAAAAATTAATGGCAATCGATGGCGAAGTTAATTCACATGACTCATACCAAACTGAACTTTGGCATCAGCGGCTAGGTCATGTCAATGAGGAATGTTTGAAAAAATTACATCAAGATGGGTATTTAGATTCTTTCGAACTAAAACAACTTGGTGTATGTCATTGTTGTCTACAAGGAAAAATGAGCAAATCCCCATTTAGTAAGAAAGTTGAAAGGGCTAAAGAGCATCAAGAATTAGTTCACACAGATGTGTGTGGACCATCTCCAGTTGAAGTAAGGGGTGGGTTCTTATACTTCATAACTTTTTCTGATGATTTTAGTAGTTATGGATATATTTACTTAATGAGGTATAAGCCCGATTATTTTGATCGGTTCAAATAATACAAGAATTAAGATGAGAACAAGCTTGGTAAGAAGATTAAGAAACTCCACTCAGAAAGAGGAGGAGAATATCTTAATCAGGACTTCATTGATTTCTTACGGGAGTTTGGGATTCTATATCAACTCACATATCCTTACACACCTTAGTAGAATGGTGTAAGTGAAAGGAGGAACCACACCCTATTGGACATGGTGAGATCAATTATGATTCATGTGTGTCTTCCATTATCCTTTTGGGGATATGAATTACAAATAGTAGCACACGTACTAAACCAAGTACTAACTAAATTGATAAATGGTATTCTATACGAGTTATGGAGTGGACGCAATTCCATGTTATCAAATTTACATGTGTGGGGTAGTGAAGCATTTTTTAAGGCCTCTTCAGGTTACAAACTTGCACCCTGAGGCACAAAGTGTATCTTTATAGGATATCCCAAGGAAACAAGGGGATATAACCTATACAACCACTTAGATAAAAAGGTTATAGTGGCAAGACACGCCATATTCCTTGAGAGGGAGCACATCTCCAAAAGAGATAGTGGGAGCGAGATAGACTTCGATGAATTCGAGGCTCAATATACATAGGAGTTTGTATAAAAACATATTCCACAAAGCCCCATGGAAGAAAAATTTGTTCCAACGACACAAGAACTGCACAAGAGAATTAAAGAGGTAAGATAACCCAGGAGATATGGTTTTATAATCACCAAGTATGCTGACTCATTATTTGTTGACAATGATGATCCTCTTACCTATAAGGAATCATTTGAAGTCACAGATGTTTCCAAGTGGCAAGAAGCCGTGAATTCTGAAATGGATTCCATGTACCAAAACCATGTCTAGATTTTGGTAGATCCTCTAGTTGAATTAATTCCTATTGGTAATAAATGGGTATTCAAGAAGAAATTGGTCATGGAGGAATAAGTTAGCACCTATAAGGCACAACTGGTTGCAAATTTTTTAGACAGCTTCAAGGAATTGACTATGATGAAACCTTTTCATCAGCTGTGATGCTGAAATCCATCAGAATCCTATTGGTCATTTCCTCTTACAATGACTATGAAATTTGGAAAATATATGTCAAAACAACATTCCTTAATGGGAACCTCTAGGAAGATGTCTACATGACACAGCCTGAATGGTTTGTGACTCCAAAGGATTCCAAAAAGGTATAAAAGATGCAGAAACCCATTTATAGATTCATGCAAGCATCAAGGTCATGGAACATTAATTTTGATGAAGCTGTAATGGAATTTGGCTTTGTTAAGAACGAATGTGAGCCTTGTATCTACAAAATATTTAGTGGAATTGTAGTCGTTTCCCTAATAGTATATGTTCAAGACATATTACTAATTGGAAATGAAGTACCTATCTTATAGTCAGTTAATGCATGGTTTGATAAATTCTTCTCTATGAATGACGTGGGTGAGGTAGCATATATTCTTGGGATCAAGATCCATTGTGATAGATCCAAGAGAATGTTTGGCCTCAGAAAAAGTACATACATTGACAAGATACTAAAGGGATTTATTATGGAACATTCCAAGAGGGGATTGTTGCCGGAGTCACATGGAATTCATCTTTCCAAGAAAATGTTTCCTCAGACACATGAGGAAAGAAATAAAATGTCAAGGATCCCTTACACATCTGTGATTGGGCCATTCATGTATGTTATGATATGTACAAGGCTAGATGTTTCTTATGCATTAAGTGTGGTAGAAAGATATCAATATGATCCAGGAGACCGTCATTGGATGATAGTCAAGACTATCCTTAAGTATCAGAGGCGTACTAAGGATATGTTTTTGGTTTATGGAGGAGATGAGGAAGTAGTCATCAGAGGACGTGTAGATGCTAGTTTTCAGACTGATCAAGATGACATGAAGTCGTAGAGTGGATACTTCTTCAGTTTGAATGGAGGTGCAATGAGTTGGAAGAGCACAAAGCAACATGTGGTCGTAGATTCTATAAAAGAGTCTGAGTATATCGCAGATTATGAGGCTACTAAAGAAGAAGTTTGGATGTGAAGGTTCATCCAAGATCTAGATGTAGTACCTAGTAGTAAATATCCTATCACACTCTATTGTGATAATATTGTAGCGGTGGCACTAGCAAAAGAGCCAAGGTCACATCAGCAGATAAAGCACATACTTCAGAAGTATCATCCCTTGAGGGATTTTTCTAAGAGAGTTGAAGTTTCAGTGAGTAGTATTTCCATGGAAGACAACGTGGTGGACCCCATGACTAAAACCTTGACTCAGCTGAAACATGATCATCATGTGAGGTCTAGAAAACTAAAATTCGTAGGCAGTTGGATCTAGTCCAAGTTGGAGTTTGTTAGAGTTGTTGTCCAGAGAACCAACTGTTTATACTTTGATTACTTGTTTGTACACTTATTATATATTGTTCATTGTTCTGCATGACCATAATATAATAATGTCCTAGAATATTTGTTGCATTAATGAGGTCGTGGCAAGATCCCCACTATGATGAGAACCTTGAAATGAAATAACTATATTCTTAAATAAAGTTATACGGTTGGATGACATAATATGATAGGACACATAGTATAAAGATCATCATGTTCAAGTACTCGTAAGAATATTAGACTCTCTCTCATGGAATTCGCACTTGGTAATCTCCAAGATGAGAGATTATGAGAACAGACCCGCTAGTAGTAATTTTGTATGTCTTGGTGTCATCGGACATTATTATCTATGAGCGTGTGTAATAGTCCTTAGACTAGAATATTATCCTTAAATCATGTCATGAATCACTCACTTAGGTTTGTTGATGAAAACCATCATGAAGACAGTTGGCGGGAAGTAGGGTATGTTGGGTGTGTCACAAATGACATATTGTTAATGGATAAGTCGAGGAAGGATTTGTACCTTCTATATTTATGGAGGTAGATATCTCAGGCCCTTTTATTTAAATAGAACTATCACCCAAATTCCATGGACATGGTGTACTGACGAGTTTATTTCTGGAAGTAAAAGAATGACAGATCAAGCATATAGGTTTATGACACTGGAATGAAACATTCTTGATGAGATATTGAGAAAAAGGTATTAAATTACACTGTAAGCATTCCTATGAGGTGACACCTCAATGCGGCATCATCTTCTTTCTCTTGGGTGCCTTGACCTGTTGCAAGACATTAATCTTGGACATTAGGAAACTCGCCTAATTCTAGTCAGGAAGAGGCCTAGAGGGTCACACACTAAGTGTATCCAAGTATCTCAAGTAGGATAATGATTATTCTTGTATGTGGTTTAATAATAATTTAAGGAATCCTAAACCATTTTAAGTATTGAGGAAGAATAAAATGAAAACAAGTACATGTTGTGTATAAATGATTAGAAACCGTGTATTTTTCAATATTGAATGGGAATTTAAAATAAGTACTGCCATGTATTAATGACTACACATCCTGTAGTTTTCCTTTTGGAAAACATGTACACACATTGTGTTTATGATTACACTCCATGTAGTTTTTTCAGTCAAGATTTTGAGGAAATAATATTGTTTTATTAGAATATATTTTTATAATCAGCATGAGCGCATGTCACAGAATTAATGATTCGGCATGGGGTTTTCAATAAGAGTTAATGAAATAAAGAAAATGTGTAATGTTTTTATTTATTGTCATAACTCTATAACCTCAAACCCAATTATAAATATCCTCACAACCCGAACACTTTTCCCTAATCGTTGTGCACAACAATTCTGTAGAATTCTCTCAAGGCCGAAAGAATTCCTTCTACTAAGAACGCTCTCAAGACCAAGAGAGATCCTCCTCCATCAGATAAACACAGTCTAATACGTACAATGCAATAAAAGGTTTCTCCATGTTAGCACCCGGAGACTCCTTTGGCGATGTCCAGAGATACTTGGTGCATGTGTGGATCACTGCTATAGAAAGTCTACACTTGGATTCTACGACGTAACGATGAATCACATGGGAACGTGATCAGAAATATCAATGAAAAAAGAACGCCTTAAAAGATACTTCTTGTCAATTATTTAAATTAATTATAATCAACCTGTGACAATCCTCATTTTTGGTTCCTGGACTACTCTTCTTCTTTGTCTATTTCTGTGATTTGATCCGTGGAGTCTGGAATTTATCATCGTATTGATCCCGGATTGATCATTGCTAATGAAAAAAATCCTAGTGGGAACATCCACCCACATGCTTCCATTACACCGAGAACCTTCAATTTCCACACAGGTTTGAGACAGGCCTATGAATAGATCATATATACAATATGAGGATGCTCAATTTATTGAATTATTATATGGTTTTTTGAAATGAAATTACTATTGATAAGGGTTTTATAGAGTAGATACATAGGTATTTATCTCCTATCAGTTTTTTTGGTAGTTATTTATATAGTAGTAGGAATATTAGAGTTGTTGTGTTTTACTGGAGAGATGAGAGAATGTTGGGTTATAGATATGGTTATTCAGTTTCTACTTTTTTGGGAGATCATAACATATGATATTAGTGTGGGATAGTTTTCCATTATTTGTATGCATGTTCAAACCCTTTAAAAGAGTTTAATATATGTTAAAGTATTGGAAATTTCTAGCACTATTATTGACCATTAAAATAGTAAGGTATAATTTGAGTTTTGGGAAAGAACCAATATCCTCAAAATTGGTCATGGGGATCATCACAATTTAGAATCAGTACATCATTAAGTATCATAATATAAAGAGGTGGGAAAGGAACCTATGGTGGATAGAATTAGGTAGCATAGGGTGTAGTTCTATAGGTAAGTAAGGGATAATGCATTTCATTCCCTAGATTAGAAAGAGGTTAGCATTTGAACCAGAGTATGTTTTAGTATAAGTTATTGAGGGACCTTTGATGGTGAGACATATGGTCCTATAAATGATTACATAATCTAATTCCATATTATATATAGTTGATGCAGTGGTTCAGGTATTTCCATAATTTATTTTTAGAAATTAATTTCTAAAATTCCAAGGTCAGGTGGTGGGACGACGTGCAATTTTGAGGTCCAGTGTACCTGAAACAATCCATTGAAAAATGTTAATATTTTAACAGTGCACACATGCGATTTTCCTAAAAATGTAGAATATCTTCTTAATGGGTGCTTGAATTAGAAATCTAAGGGTACGGTTGTGTTCAGAGAAGCGAGTTTACCCTAGGCACAGCCTAACATTGATCGGCACGGTCAACTGTGAAAATTAGTTTTTTGGATGTAATTGTAACTAAAATAATTAAATAAAATTGTTTTATTTTGAAATACTAATAACTCATAAATGGTAACTTGGGTTGGAAATATGAGAAAACTGTTGGGTTCGTAAGGGTGTTTATTCTTTAGGGGAGGCCTAACATCGACCGGCATAGCTCAGCTGCAAAAGTCAATTTTTTGATGTTTTAAAAGAATAAAATAAACATTCGATTTATTTTATTTTGACATTTCACTACAATGTTGTAACATAGTGATAATCCAACACGTTTTCTTTTTATTAATAACTTGTTAGGAATTCAAGTTTATCACCATAACCCTGTAATTCCTCAGAGAAGTAGAGATGTGCCTTTAGAGAAAATGTGGAGAACGACGATAGATTGGAAACCTCAGATTTAGCAGATGAAGGATTGACGAATGACAATAACACAACTTCAATCTTCATCGATGATATTTCCAACTCTATGTATGACTTTTTTTGTGAATTTTTATCCCCGTTTGATTGTCTCTTGATGGAAGTGAGTCAATCCTTCTAACAAGATTGATTTTCAGATTATGATTTATATTCCATGGGTTGGAATTTATAATAATTTGTTGTTTAATAGTTTATCATTGTTTGTCGTTCTAATGATAACTAATCAAGCTCAAACCAAACAACAATGAGGGTTTGGTCAAATTGTTAATTGTAATTTTTTATTTTTATTGACCGAATCATCTTTGGAATTTATTTTAGACTGGGTATTTGATAAACATACTATAATTAATCATTGTGATACTAATCTTTCACACCATGGGTTCAGATTTTGAAAACCCATAGATCAAAATGAGCTTGTCTCTGCGGTTTGACGTGAGGTAGCTAGGTGGTGCGTGTTGGCACGCGAAGTGACCTGATCAGCATGAGATAAAATATTCACCATATGTGGGTGGTCGGATGCCATGAGGATGTGGTGGCACACATGGCCGCCACGTGAGGACCTATGAACAACTGGAGTGGTGTGGTTTTCTGATGTTGCATGCGGGATTTCAGGAGGTCGTCTGCGCCACGTGATTGGTGGTGCAGCATGGTGCAGTGTGAAGGTGATGCTGCAAATTGGGGTTTTTAGGAGTTATGTGTGAATTTTGGGAAGAGGATGGTGAGATGAGATAATTAATTAAATGGTTTAAATAAAAGGTAAATGGGTCCCCATGGGATACGCCTAGGTGGGGGAAGGCATGGGAATGAGTCCCCATTTATTTAGTGTATTATAATAATAATAATTATGATGATGATAAAATCAAACAATCATAATATGGGGTGCGCATGGTGGACTAGCATCGTCTCCAATACCCTAGATAACTGGAATATCTAGTTTACCCATGTTCATCAAAAAAACGGTCGTTGGATTTAAATGCAATAAAAAAATGTGGCTATAAGATTTTTTACAAAAAATCATTTTTACCCTCTGCAATTATTATTGTCATATATCTGTAATACATCATAACAACAAATTAAAACATTAAAAACGTATCAAAAACATAAAAAACATATCAAAAAACAGAAACACTGAAAAATAAAATTCTATTTAAAATGTTCTAAAAAACTCTATAAATTACAAAAAAATAATAACATATAAAAAACATTGATATAAAAAATCATAAAAAGAATTGATAAAAAACATAAATATATCAAAACCAAAAATTATATATATAATTTTTTGATATAAATTACTATTTAAAACATATCAATTTATAAAAAAATTATAACATTGAAAAATATGAATTCCATTAAATACTTATTTTTAAAAATATATCAATTTTGTATTACATAAATAAAATTGTAAACAACTGTTAGTCTTTGAAAGTTTAAAAAATATTTTTTATGAAAGAAATTAAAAATATGTACTTCAAAAAATGTAACAAATCATTGTTACATTTAAAAGTTAAATAATTTTTTTTTTGGAAATAATAAAATTTACTCAAATAAAAAGAAACTCGTTATTTTATAAATGTATAACCATTTTTCTGGTGTAATATTTTAAAGGCATAAAAATAATAAATTTTATAATGGAACTAAAAATAAAAAATACAAATTTCAAGAAAAAATCACATTTTTATTTAAAGGGAAAATTTTCAACGAAGAATTTTCATTATAAAAAACAAAAAATAATAATAAAAAATAAAAGGCCAAAATGTAAATTTAATTTTAATGAATGTATTTATATTAAATAAAATTACATATATTATGTATTAAATTTTTTATATAAATTTTCTAAAAATAATATATTTTATCCTTTAAAAATATATATAATACATGAATAAAAATGTAAATAAAATTTTCATATTTAGAAAGTTCCAGTGGAGGTTCCAGTGGAAGTTCCAGTGAAAGTTCCAATGGAAGTTCTAGTGGATTTTCCAGTTCTAGTGGAGATTCTAGTGGAGGTTCCAGTGGAGGTTCAGGTAGAGGTTCCAATAGAGGTTCCAGTAGTGGTTCCGGTAGAGGTTCCAGTAGAGGTTCCAAGATTCAGTGGAACTCCATTGGACGTTTCAGTAGACGTTCCAGTAGACATTCCAGTAAAGGTTCCAATGGAAATTCCCATGGAGGTTTTAGTGGAATTTCCAGTGGAGGTTCCGATGGAAGTTATAGTGGAGGTTCCGATGGAAGTTCTAGTGGAGGTTCCGGTGGAAGTTCCAATGGAGGTTCCAGTGTAATTTCCAATTCAAGTTCCAATGGATGTTCCACAATACTACAAAAATATATATATTTATAAAACTATAGAAAATATTAATAAAAATTATATTTTAATAAATATATTTATATTAAATTAAATTATATATAATATATTTAATGTATTTTATTCAACGTCTATACTAATAAAAATTATAAATCCATTAAGAGGAAGTTCCAGTGGAGGTTCCAGTGGAGGTTCCAGTGGAAGTTTTAGTGGAGGTTCTAGTTCCAATGGATGTTACAGGGGATGTTCTAGTGGAGGTTCTAATGGAGGGTTCAGTGGAGGTTCTGGTGGAGGTTCCAGGTTCTAGTGGAACTTCCAATGGAGGTTCTATTGGAGGTTCTAGTGTATGTTCCAGTGGAGGTTTCAATGAATGTTCCACAATACAACAAATGTATAAATTTATAAAACTAAATAATATATTAATAAAAATTAAATTTCAATAAACATATTTATATTAAATGAAATTATATATAATATATGTAATATATTTTCTTCAACATCTATACTAATAACAATTATAAATATATTAATAGGAAGTTTTAATGGAGGTTCCAATGGAGGTTTCGGTGGAGGTCCCAGTGGAGATTCCAGTGGAGGTTCCAGAGGACATTCCAGTGGAGGTTCCATTGGAGGTTCCCATGGAGGTTTTGATGGAGGTTCCAGATTATAGTGGAACTTCTAGTGGATATTCTAGTAGAGGTTCCAGTGGATGTTCTGGTGGAGGTTCCAGCGGAGGTTCAGGTGGAGGTTCTCGTGGAGGTTCCCGTGGATGTTCTAGTGGATGTTCCAGTGGAATTTTTAATTGAAGTTTCAATGGATATTCCACAATACAACAAAAGTATATATCTATAGAACTATAGAATATATTAATAAAAATTAAATTTTAATAAACATATTTATATTAAATGCAATTATATATAATATATGTAATATATTTTATTCAACATCTATACTAATAACAATTATAAATCTATTAAGAGGAAGTTTTAGTGGAGGTTCCAGTGCATGTTTTAGTGGAGGTTCCAGTGGATGTTCCAGTAGAGGTTCTAGTGGATGTTCCTAGGGAGGTTCCACTGGATGTTTCAGTGGAGGTTCCAGGTTCTAGTGTAGGTTCCAATGAAGGTTTCAGTGGATGTTCCAGTGGAGGTTCCAGTGGAGGTTCTAGTGGACGTTCCAGTGGAGGTTCCAGTGGAGGTTCTAGTAAAGGATCCAGTGAAATTTCCAAATTAACTTTCAATGGATGTTCCACAATACAACAAAAGTATATATTTATAAAATAATATAATATATTAATAAAAACTAAATTTTAATAAACATATTTATATTAAATGAAATTATATATAATATATGTAATATATTTTATACAACATCTATACTAATAACAATTATAAATTTATTAAGAATTTCTAGTGGAAATTTTAAAACAAATATTTCTTATACATTTAAAAAAATTGCATGACTTTAAAAATATTAATGAAAATTTATTAGTTTTAATCAAATAATTAAAAAAACTATTTTTTTGAAGATAAATTATTGCCTTTTGTAAATGTCATAAAAACTTTTTTTACACTAAAAATTCATTTCATTTACAATAATAATTGAATTTACAATACAATAATCTCAATATTCTTTTACGCATTTAAAATAAATCATGACTTTAATGATATCAAATAAAATTGATTAATTTTCACCTAAATTATTAAAAATATATTTTTATCCATATTTCTTAGTACTTTTTTTAAAAAAGTAACGATTTTTTTTAACAAAAAAAATATTTTAATTACAGATATTATTTGTTTTAAAATATAATTTACTCATTTATATTTAACATGTTTTTAAAAAAATCACACACTTAAAAATATGTTGATTTATTTAAATAATAAAAAACTGAAAACACATATTATTTTGTCAATTTTAAGAAGTGCGTAATTTTTTTTATATAGGAAAAATATAATTTCATTTACAAATATCTTCAGTTTAAAATATATCACAATTCTTATTATTTATTTAATATATAATATAATATTATAAACTAAAAATAGGGAATTCCGTTGATTGGAGAGAGGTAGATCATCTCTCGCATCATTTTTTCCGCAAGACTAATATACCCTTCATTTTGTTCTCTTACGCGATCGCCCCTTTTGGAAAAAATACAACATATCGTTATCTCAGTGCATCATCAAAAGATCCATTATTTTTTGGGATTAGAGACGATAACACACGGCACATGGTGGGTTATATGTGATCCCGTCAAATTCACTTCCCTATCATTAAGTATGAATAACTATATAATAATATTATTTTTACTTTGTTATTAAATCCATGTTTCAGTTATATATTTTAATCGAAATGTTGGATTAACGTGTGGTTACTGTCATTAATACCCTGACTTTGAGACAGTCATTTTAAGACCAATGTTGGATATTTGATTTGGTCTCGTGGCTCAGGCCTACGAAGTGCCCAATAATAATATTATTGTTGTTGTTGGTGGTGGTGGTGGTGTTGTTATGAAGTCTTGTATCTGATATAGATTCTTCATACGGTGTTAGAATGATGAACTATTTGTGGTATTATGACCCTTGAAATTAGAAAATACTTTTAAGATAATCTAAGTGAGTTTTGGTGGAATTTGTCATACAACCTAATGGATTGAATAGTAGGTTCTCCTAGTACAAGCACGCTTTGTGAAAAATCGGTGTGGTTCGTATAAAGAGATTCTAAGACGGTCAGTCCCCTGAAGATTTAAGGCGCGGGTATTCCTTACCTCTTAGCTCAGGAAGAGACGGGACTCCCCACGTCATGGGTGTGGGTTAATTACCTTTGTATAGTTTCCTCTGGGGGTATTACTCCCCTGATGGAGTTGGGTGTGGGTTTCCCCAAGGTGTCTGTGTGGTTGGATAGTGCTCTCCTACTCTAATAGGGAGCGGGCCATCCATACTAATGGAAAGGTTGAGTAGGTACTCCCCAATCAAACCAGGGTGTGAGTCCTCTATCCTAGGAGTTAGTACTCCCCTTTCATTTCAAGGTGTGCTTACCCATAGTGATTAAACTGAAAGAGTCGATACTCCCATGTCGTACCAGGGTGCAGGTCCTCTAGTCACTCAGTGGTACTCTTCTACTGGGATAGGGTGTGATTCATCGATATATGAAGTAGTACTCTCCTATCATACCAGGTTTAGGGTCCTTCATGAGTCGTACTTCCCTATTAGATTAGGGTGTTGGTCCGTAATTATGGAGTTCTACTCCGTCTCCGAGTAGCAGGGAGGAGCGATTCCTCTATTGGAGACAGAGCTCCCTTGGTTGTTACATATAGTTATGAGGAGAGGTCCCATTCACTGAGGGTGTACGAAACTTATAAAGAAGATTGTTCTCCCTCGACAAACTAGGGTGTGGGATGCTCTTTACAGGAGTGACTAGGGTTTCAAAAGTTATTTAGGAGTAGTGCTCCCTCAACTGTGGAACAGTGGTGAGGGGCAGACATCTTCACATGGGTTTCCTTACCTTGTGCTAGGTGCAAGATAGTGATGAAAGACCTCTGGTTCTAGGCACTAGAGTTTGACCTAGTAGGATGTTCCTGATGGAGCACGATCTCTCAGAAGTACCATTAGGAATGTTAGAGTTGTTCTCGATGGAGTGTATACCTTGGATGGGTGCCATCTAGTATGGATGAGCTCATGGAATGTGTTATTATGGTTTTATGTGTTACCTTTAGAACATAAAATGAGAATCCTGATGCTATCTATAAGGTTGGGACATTGTGTTTCTTGGAATCTAAAACAATTATATCCAGATGTTCTTAGTATATGTATGGTCATATACCTATGTGAAGCAAACTGTTCATTTCATTTTGGTATTTCCCTTGTGCTTTTCTTTTGTGGTTTTTGGGTTGTCCTACTGAGTATTATTTTACATACTCCTGCACCGGCTTTTCCCACACGTGTCGTGTATTGTGCAGACGATCGATATTTTGATAGAACCCTAGGTAGGCTAGGACAAGGTAGTGCTTAGTGAGGTCCAGACAGACCGAGGTGCATTCTAGAGGATTTTCAGACGATAGTCCTAGTACCTCTTTTCTTTATAGGTTGGACTTATACTACAATTCTCTTTTCTTTTTTGGGTTTTTATTCTAGCTCAGTTCATTTTTTTTCACTTTACTTTCCTTTTTTACTCTGAGTGGTATCTTAGTGGTTTTCATGCATTGTTTACTTAGTGTTTTACATTTCATCTTTTCTATGCATGAGTAAAGGTATATAGGAAATGCCTCCCATGTTACTGATATACCTACTAAGTGCTAGTCGCCATCCACTGGTCTATTTGAGGCCATCTTGGAGGAGTCACGACACGGACCCCTCTGGGATGGGTCGTGATAGTGGAAACCGACTCTTTTACTTTGGATTGGCTACTTACTGATTTATGAATGGTGTTAGAATTTTTACCTAGCTTATTTATGTTAGAAATATTTTTCATAATTAAATTATATTAGGTTAATATATTCCTTGAGTGTACCATAATTATTGGTGTATATGATCACTTCTTAGATTTCATGATTTTGGATGCATTATAATCTATATTATCCCATGTATGGATTTGATGATTCACTTTTAGGCTCAAACATGTTTCTATAAAAGGGGAGTTTCCATTAATTCCATAGTAAGTAGAGACTAAACTATCACAAAATAATTTCAATTATATATATGAATATTAGGATAATAACTTTAGTAGTTGGGTATTATCAGTACCAATATGTAATGTATGATCATTTGGGTTGATCAAAAGATTGTTCCAAATACTTTTCTTTTAATACTACACCATTTATGGAAATTATATTTTAATTATTTCTTAGATTTTCCTCTTATAAGGGAATTTGATTTCATTATAGAGCTCATGCCTGGTGTTTAGCCAATATTAATACCTTATTATCATATGACATCATAAAAGATGAGTAGGATAAGGACTAAAATCTAGGACCGTGAGCATAAGGGTTTTATATGGCTGAGTACCTATCTATATGATGTCCTGGTATTTTTTACCATTAAATACAATGGTTTAATGATATTTTTTGTGAATTATATGAATCTAAAATAGGATAAATTGAATAATAAATATACTCTTCTAAAGATAAATAGTTATTTTTTATTAGTTGAGGGGAGATTAATAGATTCCTATGATAAGGCTATCATTATTTTTATTTCAGAATAGAGTATGTAAACAAAAAATTTGTTTTTAAGTTTTATCATTCTATATGAGTTTTTGTTGATTCTATTCACCAAGAAAAATACACAGGCGATGTTCAAGGATCTTATGAATAGGATATTTCCCCTATATATGCAATCTATTAAGATAGTTTTTGTTGATCACATTATATTATACACTTAGATATATGAGAAAAAGGGTAAGATTTGGATGTTGTATTAAACATACTTTAAGTTTATCTCATATATTCCATGTATGTGAGGTTCAAATTTTTTTTATCGAGATGTGAATCTTCATGGGCTTGTTATATTTCAAGTCAGTATTTTAGTTGATATTGATAATGAACTAGATATGAAATATTATTTAAGGCCATATTATATAATTAATATTATCATATTCCTAGGATTGTAAGGATTTTATGGTTTGTTCAATTGGGAATTATTCTTATTTCTATATTTTATGACTTTTATCAATGATGACATGCTAAATGTGAGTGGACCGATCTATATGAATCTATATTTCTAGAATTAAATGGAGTTTTTACTTCAAGACCAATTTTGTTTCTACCTATCCTAGGGATATGTTATTCATTTTATTATAATGTGTTTTTTGTTAACCTTGTATTTTTGTTCATTCAGGATGATAGGGTAGTTTCTTATGTCTCTAATCAACTGTGACCCCATGAGAGGACCAACCCCGTATATAATTTAGAGTTTTATGATATGATACTTGCTTTAAAGATAAAGTTCTACAATATATATAGAGATATATATTTATTTTACAAAGATCATAAGATCTTGTGGTACATTTCCTAATATGGGATCTAAACCTATGATGCATGAATTTGGTCAAGTACCTATAAAAAATCAAATATCAGATATCATATTACCTAAAAGGTAAATTTCAGATATCTAACCCTTAACTAGAAGACCTAATATCATGTATTTCATGAATATATAGTGGAATAGTGTCTCATGAGCCTTTTCTTATAGTGTGACCTAAATATGATTGACCATCTGGTGATTATGACTATTACTGCTCTAGTTATCACTAACTCCCCAATGTACTAATTTATTCTAACCATGAATCTTATTTCGATAATTTCATAATTTCATAATATGGGATAACCTTTTTGATAAGGAACCCACTATTTATTGGAATCAATATGATTATGGTGTGATCCATATCAATGAAAGGGTGATAATCCATATGTCTATAAGAGGGGGTTGATGAGGTCCCCTCATACCTCTTGATGTGTAGTGCAACCAAGTTTGAAAAATATGTGTTATGATATTTGGTGTCGATTATAGTGGCCATGAATTAAGAGGGACATTATGGTTTATATGTCTTGATGTCCCACATAAAAGTTGGTAAATAAAGAGATCCAAAGTCTATAGGAATTACGATAAGAACCTCCAGTGCCTACTTAGATACAAGACATGGTCACCATGGTTTTCTTCACAAGAATTTCGCAGCTTCCCATCAGTTGTGATACACTATAGTTTATAGTTTCCTAATTAATAATGGTCTATCACTTCTTTCCTATCTGAGATACCCAATAATTAGATAATCAGGTAAAGTGGCATATATAGGAGGTCGTACATCATATTGAGATTCCTTTGAGAACCATGTTAGATAAAATCATGTGATTCATGTCCCATTATATATGGGGTTATAAAAAGAATTGGGAACTTGGTTGAAGCTTATTACAACCTATCAAAAGAATAAATATTGTAAATAAAAGAGGATAATGAAGATATTATTTAATTGTTTCTAGGAATGTGTGCTATATTTTAGTAAATATGGGAGGACCAACTAAAATGGTATGTTTTCTATTAAAATAACATCTATTAGCCTCTGATATAGATGGATCCCTATGAGGCTCTATGTGGTTGACCATACCATTCAACTATATATTTATTAGTGGAATTAAATTAGATTTCATTAGTATAATATTTGTATAGGAGACCTAAAATAAGGCGCAATTGATCTGGATGAGGTTAGCCACCACTTGGAATAAGTAGTGCATATATATCAACTAATGGCTATAACTTTTGAATTTTTTCTCTAAGTTAATGGTTATTTTTATAACAATGATGCGAACATGTACATGTGATGTAAAGAGAAAAATTGGGTTAATTGTATAGTCAAGGTTTTTTATTATCTTATAGATATGGATATTAGTGATTTCATTGTGGTGTAACATTGTTTTTTTTTTAATTTTTAATTAAGTGGTGAGTTTGGTTATTGTAAAATCATATTATAATGCTAGATTAAATGTTGTTAAAAATCTGAATTATTTTTAAAAAAATATAAATTAATGATTTGGGAATTTATTTATTATTCCTCCTTGATGATATCATGTAGAGTAGTAGATAGATAGGGTTGAGGATTCCCCAAAGTTACCTCTATTTGATCAGCATATAGGAAATGATCATGCTCCTATTGTTATCCAAGTTTTTCAAGATGATGTTCAATTATAGGATATTGTATTTCAATTGGTAATTATGTCATGTGAAGGATCACCTTAGGGTGAAAAAACTATAATGGTCCTCACCATGAAATTATTGATAGGGAAGCATATTACATTCAAGGGTGAATGAGGCATGCATGGTGCTAATGATTATATTGATTGAATACATTACAATTTTAATCTAGTTAGTATTCTTGAGAATGTGTTGTTTAAGCTATATGATTTTATACTTTAGTGTCATGATATGTGATGGTGGTAAATCATAGTTAAAACATTCATACATCAGGGAATTACATGATATGCCTTCTAGAAACTCTTATTTATGGATTTCTTTCTT
This sequence comes from Viscum album, assembly GCA_963277665.1. Classification (NCBI taxonomy): domain Eukaryota; kingdom Viridiplantae; phylum Streptophyta; class Magnoliopsida; order Santalales; family Viscaceae; genus Viscum; species Viscum album. The sequence continues at coordinate 1,461,907,664 of OY728153.1, read as the reverse complement.
AATACACATAAGATGGACAATACACAAGAGTTTATTATTCTCTATCAAGTTGTAAATTCAGTGATATATAATCCTAATTTTTTTGGTATTTTCTTTTCTTATAAATGTTACTAGTAGTAAATGTGGCCCAGTAGCCACACAAGTTTGAGATAGGCCTATGAATAGATCATATGTACAAGGGGAGGATCCTCAATTTATTGAGTTATTATATGGTTTTTTGAAATGAAATCACTACTGATAATGGTTTTCTAGAGTGGAGTCGTGGGTATTTAATCTCCTATTTGTTTTTTTGGTAGTTACTCTTATACTAGTAGGGATGTGAGAGTTGTGGTGGTTTACTAGAGATATGAGAGAATGTTGGGTTATAGAGATGGTTATTCACTTTCTACTTTTTTTGGGAGATCATAACACATGCAATCATTGTGTGATAGTTTTCTATTTTTATTATGCATGTTCAAACCCTTTAAAGGAGAATCATATATGTTAAATTATGGGAAATTTATAGCACTATTATTGAACATTAAAATAGTATGGTACAAGTTGAGGTTCGGGAAAGAACAAATATCCTCAAATGTGGTCATGGGGATCATCCCAATTTAGAAACATTACATCATCATGTATCTTAAGATAAAGAGGTGGGAAAGGAACCTAGGGTGGATATAATTAGGTACCATAGGGTGTAGTATTATAGATAAGTAAGGGATAATGCATTTAGTTCCATGGATCTGAAGGAGGTTTACATTTTGAACTAGAGTATATTTTAGTATAAGTTATTGGGGGACCTTTGATGGTGAGACATGTGGTCCTATAAGTGATTTCATATTCTAATTCCATATTTTATATAGTGGATTTAATGGATTAGGTTTTTCTATAATTTATTTTTAGAAATTAGTTGGGAAAATTTTGAGGTCAGGTACTAAAAAGACATGAGATTCTAAGGTCTGGTGTACCCAGAACAATCCATTGAAAAATGTTGAGTTTTCAATAGAGAAAGCATGCAATTTTCATGAATAAGTAGAATATCTTCCAAATGGGTGCTCGAATTATAAATTTGAGGGAACTATTGTGTTCAAATCAGTGAGTTTACCCTAGGCGTGGCCTAACATTGGTCGGCTAGGTTCAATTGTGAAAAATATTTTTTGGGACGTAACCATAAATAAAATTATTAAATAAAATTATTTTATTTTGAAATCATAGTAACTTATAAACGGAAACTCGGATTTGAAATCTGAGACTGCTGTTGAGTTAATAAGGGTATGTTTTCCTTAGAAGGCCTAACATCGACTGGTCCAACTAAACTGCAAAAGTTAATTTTTGGATGTTTTATAAGAATAAGATAAACTTTAAGTTTTTTTTGACATTTCACAGCGATGTTGCGATGGAGAGATGAGCCAACAAGTTCTCTTTTTATTAAGATCTTGTTAAGAATTTTGGGTTATCACCATAACCCTATAAATCCTCTTAGAAGTAGAGAAGGGACTAGAGAAAATGTGGGGAATGTCGACAGATCGACAACCTCAGATTCGGCGGATCAAGCATCGACGAATTACGACAACACTGATTCAATCTTCATCAATGGTCATTCCAACTCGAGGTATGACTTTTTTTGTGGATTTTTTTCCCCGTTTGATTCTCTCTTGACGGAAGTCAGTCAATAATCCTAACAAGATTTATTTTTTTATTATTATTTATATTCCTTGGGTTGGAATTTATAATAATTAGTTGTTTAATAGATTATCTTCATTGGTCATTCTAACGATAACTAATCGAGGTCAAACTGAACAATCGTCCATAGTTTGGTTAAATTGTTAATTGTGATTTATTATTTTTCTTGACTGGTTCATCTTTGGAATTTATTTTTATTTTTAGATTTTATAAACATCAGATAATTAATCAATGTGAGACCAATCATTCACACCATGTATTTTCCACCATGGGTTTGGATTTTGAAAACCCACAGATCGAAATCGTCTTGTCTGTGCGGCTCGACAAGAGGTAGCTAGGCGGCGTGTGTTGGCACACGAAGTCACCTGACCAGCATAAGATGGAATCTCTAGATGTGGTTGGTCGGATTCCATGAGGAGGTGGTGGCACACATGCCTACGCATGAGGACCTGTAAACAAGTAGAGTGGTGTAATTTTCCGATTCCACATGCAGGGTTTCAGGAGGCCGTCTGCACCACGTGATTGGTGGTGAAGCATGGTGCAATGTGAAGGTGGTGCTACAAATTAGGGTTTGTAGGTGTTATGCATGAAATTGGGGAAGAAGGTGGTGAGATGAAAGAATTAATTAAATGACTTAAATAAAAGGTAAATGAGTCCCCATTAGATTTTTTATTTTAATACATTTTTAAAAAAAATTATTTTTTAAAAAATGACTGGGTTTAAAATATTTTTAAAATTTCACCTCAAAGACGACATCGTATATGCCGCCTTTGGAGTCGTGTGAAAGGCGGCATCGCGGATGCATCCTTTCCAGTAAAACCCCAAAAAATTATTTTAAAAAAAAAATTATTTTTTGTTTTGTTTTGTTTAAATATATATATATATATAAACAAAACAAAACAAAACAAAAATCAATTTTTCAGAAGAATTTATTCACTATTTAAAATCCAACAGTACTGCCATTACAGTAGTCTGGATTCTGACAGAAGCTCCCACCCAGAGCTCCCTTTTATAAGAGATCTTACCCTGGAAATCATTCCGCATTTCCAATGTGGGATTCTGGTTCTCCATTTCCTACATAGAACACTTTGCATTTCCGATGCGGGGTTTTGTTTCAAGTACGTGACTTTGAAAGACTATAAAATATAAACTATAATACCAATATAAATAAAACTTAAAACATGAATTAAACATATAAAAAATAGTATATAAATGAAATAATTTCATAAAAATGATGATAAAAAATAATTTATAAGCTTTCAAAACCACATACATGAATCTTAAAATGTTTCAAGTACGTGAATTTCAAAGCCTATAAAATATAAACCACAAGACCAATATAAATGAAACATTATACATTGATTAAACAAATAAAAAATAGTTTAAAATAAAAAAAATTCCGTAAAAAATGTTAATGAAAAATAATTTATAAGTTTTCAAAGACAACTACATGAAACTTAAAAATGTTTCAAGCACATGACTTTGCAAGCCTGTAAAATATAAATTATAAGGCTTATATAAATGAAACATAAAACATGGATTAAAAATATTACAAATAGTTGAAAATAAAAATAATTTCATAAAAAATGTTCATGAAAAATAATTTATAAGCTTTCAAAACCACCTACTTGAAACTTAAAAATGATTCAAGTGTGTGGCTTTGAAATACTATAAAATATAAACTATAAGACCGATATAATTTAAAGTTAAAACATGGATTAATCATATAATAAATTATTAAATTAATAAGTTAATATTATGAATATTTAATTATATAATAATTAATTAATTATTAATTACTAATAATTAATTATATATTAATTAATTAATTAATTAATAATATAATGACTTTTAATAATTACAATTTAATAATTATAATAAAAAATTATAATTTATAACTATATTACTAATTAACTAATTAACTATTATATAATTAATAATTATATTACCAATTAATAAATTAATTATTATATAATAATTTTTAATAAATACTAATTAATAATTTTATTGAATAATTATAATTTATAATTATATTACTAATTAACTAATTATAAAAAGAGCCTCGGCTCTATCTTTTTCAAAAAAAATTACAAATAAACTATTATATATTTAATAATTATATTACTAATTAACTGACTAATTATTATATAATTAATGATTACTAATTATTTATTAACTGACTAAAAATTATATAATTAATAATTATATTACTAATTAATTAATTAATTTTTATATAATTAATAATTGTATTACTAAGTAACTAATTAAATATTAAATAATTAATAACTATTTTACTAAATTTCTAATTATATTACTAATTAACTAATTAATTATAATATAATTAATTATTAATAATTACTTATTAACCAACTAATTATTATACAATTAATAGTTATATAACTGATAATTATATTATTAATTAACTAATTGATAAATAATAATTAATAATTTATAGTAATAATGAATAATTATAATTAATAATTATAATTAATAATTATAATGAATAATTATAATGAATAATTATAATGAAAAAATATAAAGAATAATTATATTACTCATTAACTAAATAATTATTTTATAATATTTTTTAATAATTACTAATTAATAATTATAATGAATAATTATATTACTAATTACCTACTTAACAATTATATAATTAATAATTATATTACCAATTAAGTAATTAATTATTATATAATAATTTTTAATAAATACTAATTAATAATTATAATGAATCATTATAATTTATAATTATATTACTAATTAACTAATTATAAAAAGGTCCCAACCTCTATCATTTTCCAAAAATTAACTAATTAACTATTACATATTTAATAATTATATTACAAATTAACTAATTGGTTATTATATAATTAATGATTAATAATTACTAATTAACTAATTAAAAATTATATAATTAATAAATATATTATTAATTAACTAATTAATTATTTTATAATTAATAATTATATTACTAAGCAACTAATTAATTATTAAATAATTGATAAATATATTACTAATTAACTAATTATATTACGAATTAACTAATTATATTACTAATTAACTAATTATATTACTAATTAATTAATTAATTATTATATAATTAATTATTAATAATTACTAATTAACTAACTAATTATTATACAATTAATAGTTATATAACTACTAATTATATTAGTAATTAATAATTAATAATTAATAATTATAATGAATAATTATAATGAATAATTATAATGAATAATTATATTACTAATTAACTAATTAATTATTATATAATAATTTTTAATAATTACTAATTAATAATTATACTGAATAATTATTTTACTAATTAACTAATTAACTATTATATGATTAATAATTGTATTACCAATTCACTAATTAATTATTATGTAGTACTTTTTAGTAAATACTAATTCATAATTATAAAAAATAATTATAATTTATAATTATATTACTAATTAACTAATTATAAAATGGTTCTCGACTCTAAATTTCTCAGAAAAGTAACTAATTGACTATTATATAATTAATAATTATACTACTAATTAACTATTTAATTACTATATAATTAATGATTAATAATTACTAATTACCTAATTACAAATTATATAATTAATAATTCTATTACTAATTAACTAATTAATTATTATATAATTAATAATTATATTACTAAGTAACTAATTAATTATTAAATAGTTAATAATTATATTACTAATTTACTAATTATAATACTATTTAAATAAGTTATAATTATATAGTTAGTTTTTAATAATTACTAATTAAGTAACTAATTATTAGAAAAATAAAAGTTATATAATTAATAATTATATTATTAATTAATAATTAATAATTATATTATTAATTAATAATTAATAATTATAATTAGTAACTATAATTAATAATCATAATTAGTAATTATAATTAATAATTAGAATTTGTAATTATAATGATTAAAGGTAATTTATAATTATATTACTAATTAACTAATTAATTATTATATAATTAATAATTATATTTTCAAATAACTAATTAATTATCATAAAATAATTTTTCATAATTACTAATTATTAAGTATAGTAAATAAATATAATTTATAATTATATTACTTATTAACTAATTAACTATTATATACTGAATAATTATATTATTAATTAATTGGTTAATTATTATATAATTAATTATTAATAATTATTAATTAACTAATTAATTATTATATAATTAATTTTTAATAATATTAATTTAATAATTTAATAATTTATTATATGTTTCATCCATGTTTTAACTTTAAATTATATCAGTCTTATAGTTTATATTTATAGTATTTCAAAGCCACATACTTGAATCTTTTTTAAGTTTCAAGTAGGTGGATTTGAAAACTTATAAATTATTTTTCATGAACATTTTTTACGAAATGCTTTTCATTTTCAACTATTTGTTATATTTTTATTCTATTTTTTAAGTTTCATTTATATCGGTCTTATAGCTCATATTTTATAGGCTTTCAAAGCCATGTGCTTGAAACATTATTAAGTTTCATGTAGGTGTCTTTGAAAACTTATAAATTATTTTTCATCAACATTTTTTACGAAATTCTTTTTATTTTAAACTATTTTTTATATGTTTAATCCATGTATTAAGTTTCATTTATATTGGTCTTGTAGTTTATATTTTATTGGCTTCTAAAGGCACATACTTGAATCTTTTTAAGTTTCAAGTATGTGGTTTTAAAAGCTTATAAATTATTTTTTATCAGAAATTATTTTTGTTTTCAACTATTTTTTATATGTTTGATCCATGTTTTATATTTCATTTATATTTGACTTATAGTTTATATTTTATATTCTTTCAAATTCACGTACTTGAAACAAAATCTAAAATTAGAAATGAAAAATGTTCTGCGTAGAAAATGGAGAGTCAAAATCCCACATTGGAAATACAGAATGTTTTCCAGGGAAAGCTCTATAATAATATTTTTTTTTAGAAAGGCAGCAACGAGGTTGCTGCCTTTCCACTTAACCCGAAATACAGCATTGTCGATGCCGCCTTTGCGTACCAACATAAAGGCGGCGTCGTCGAAGCCGCCTTTGTAGCATATTTTAAAAATAAATTAACCTTAACTGTTTTCCAAAATTATTTTTAAAAAAATGAATTTAAAAAAAATCTGGTCCCCAAGAGATGTGCCTATGTGGTGGAAGGCGTGGGAATGGGTCCCCATTTCTTTAGTGTATTATTATTATAATGATAATTATAATGATAAAATCATACAATCCTAATATGGGGGTGCCCATAGTGGTTTATACGTGATCCCATCAAATTCTCTTCCCTCACATTAAGTATGAATAAAAATATATTATTATTATTATTACTTTGTTATTAAATCCACGTTTCAGTTATATCTTTTAATTGAAATGCCAGATTAATGTGTGGTCGGTTTCATTACTACCCTAACTTTAAGACAGTCATTTTAAGACCAATGTTTGATATTTGATTTGGTCTCGTGGCTCAGGTCTACGAAGCACCCAATAATAATAATATTATTATTATTATTGTTGTTGTTATTATTATTGGTGTTGTTGTTATGAAGTCCTGTATCTAGCATAGATTCTTCAACCAGTTTCAGAATGACGAATCGTTTATGGAATTTGGACCCTTGAAATGAGATGGTCCATTTGAGATACTCTAAGTGAGTTTTGTGGAAGTTGTCACATAATTTATTGGCTTGAGGAGTAGGTTCCCCTAGTACAAGCACGCTTTAGGCAGAATCGGTGTGGTTTGTGTAAAGAGTTTCTAGGACGGTCACTTCCCTGATGATTTCAGGCACGATTATTCTTTACCTATTATCTCAGGAAGAGACGGGACTCCCAACGTTGTGGGTGTGGGTTTATTAACTTTGGGTATTTTCCTCTAGGGGGTACTACTCCCCTAATGGACTTGGGTTCGGGTTTCCCTGAGGCATTCGTACGGTTGGACAATACTCCCCTACCATGCTAGGGAACGGGCCATCCATACTCATGGAAAGGTACAGTAGGTACTACCCTTCTAGACTAGCGTGTGGTTCCTCTATCCAAGGAGTCAGTACACCCATGTCATTCCAAGGTGTGGTTCCCCCATACTAAATGAACTAACAAAGTTGATACTCCCTTGTCATACTGGGGTGCTGGTCCTCTAGTCACTAAGTGGTACTTCCCTACCAGGTTAGGGTGATGGTCCTCAATCAATGAAGTAGTACCCCCTTATCATACCATGTTGTGAGTCCTTCATGACTCATAATCCCCTATGAGATCAGGGTATGGGTCCACAATTACAGAGTTGTACTCCCCCATCTCTGAGTAGCAGCAGGGAGCAGTTCCTCTATTTGAGGCAGAGCTACCTCAGCTATTGGATATAGCTATGAGGGGCAAGCCCATTCACTTGGTGTGAATGAAACTTAAATAGGAGCTACTGTTGTAATGACCCAAATGTTTGTTAACGAAAATTCCTCTGTATCTAATTAATTGTATTATTATGAAAAATGGTTATATAAAATATACACTTCCTTGGATTTATGTTTTTGGATTTCAAAATACCATTAATAATTGTTACCATTGCCAAAATGGCCATTGAATAGTGATCACGTGATTAGTATAAATATAGGGATTTAACAAATCTAATTTACTCAGAAAAAGGAAGTGATGACCTCATCCAGTAGACTTTCCTTGTACAAAGCCCATTTGTTAGAGCTCGGAAAGGAGTTGGCGCCATTGGGGTTCTCTTTTGACCAATCCCAAGCCTAGCTTCAACACGTTAAGCTAGAGCGGAACCGCCTATCGGAGAAGTGGAAGTTGATAGAGATTACCACCCGAGCGATATTATCTGAGCCACCCCAATAGTCTGTCACCATCGCACACCTTACCCTTTAGTCTTATGCGACTGTTATTAGGGGTTATGTAACAAGACCTTATCACTATGATTATGTGAATTATTTTTTTATATAATAAAGAATATACATTCATTTTATTATTGTTACGTTGTAAATAGTTTTTAAAGCACAAATAGTATTTTTTAGTTAATATTCAATTAAGAAATATATTTTTATGAATTAATGGATTTTTGAATTAAATAATACTTTAATTAAATATTATTACTCAATTAAATTTTTATATAATATAAATTACTGTATAATTATTATGAATACACTTGTGATTTTTATTAGGGTTTGAAAGCTATTTTTGTCAAAACCCATGAATTTTCGACAAATGTCGGTTTTTGTTTTAAAAGTAAAAATTCACGTATTTAGAATTTTATTTAGATAAAATAAATATTATTTTTTTAATCAGGATGTCAAAATTATCCAATGGTGAATTTTTCATAATTTTCTGAGACAATCGAATTTTTCGGTAAAAATTAAATAATGTTTAAATATATAATGTGTTTTATGACATAATAATGACCCAATAGTTATGTTATAAAATATAATAAATGTTAGGTTCGTCCAAAATATGTTTTACCATAAAAATAATGTGATTTTAGTTTTTTTTTTACAATGATTTAGTGGACTCTTCAAGAATTATAACACATTTTATCTTTTTTAATTGATTTCCTTGGGAGTGTGACTCGCCTCCATATAACCAACCATATTATTTTAAGAGGTTCAGACATTGGACTTATAAAATATTATTAAACAATCCCCTTTGGAAAAAATCATGGGCAAAAACCATCGGTTGGTTTGTGGTTTGGATTAGTTTAATGTGTGGTGACCCAAACCTAAATAATAAAGAATTTTCTCTCCTTTCCTATATAAATCCACCCAAGATCCCTCTTATTCTTCACTCAAAGCCTTTAGATCTCTACCAAACCCTAACTTCCTCTATCTAAAATCCTCTCAAGGTGCCCCAAGATCTAAAGAAGCCTCTCTCAAGCCCCTCCAAAGCCTTTGGGATCACACTTCCAAGTAAGGGATTTCTTCCTTTTACAATTTTTTCCAAATTTCATTATGTTGTTATGCCATTTTATTTTCAATTAAAAACGTTGGGGTCTGATTTTTCACCTCCCCCATACTTTAATCCTAATGTTTGAATGATGATAGACCTCTTTCTCTCTCATTAATTCCTCCCAAGTACACCTGTTACCATGCTAAAATTCTGTATTGGATTTCTCTCTCCTCATTTACATTCAGGCAATTATTTTGTATTAAAAATATAAATTCCATTACATATTTTGGTACATATATATATATGAACCCCTTGATTTTAATTTCATTTAAATCTTTGGAGACACCACTTACACTCTCACAAACCATTATTATGAACTCTTATGTCACGTCGTTATGTTGTCGAATTCCACCGTGATTTTCCAAGCCTAAGTCATTGTGTAGTGAATACAATGCATATTTATCTATCAAGGATATTCGTTTTCTTCAACATATAATTATTGATTATAGAGTTTCATGTATGAATTATACATTCCTTTATCATGGAATAAATGATGATTTTTTATGAATCCATGTTATATGATCCATGGGGCACACTTATGCATGAAATGAAATGTTTACGAAGGGTGTGCCCTGATAGCGCTCCAACGCATTGGGTAAAGATTAGAATCATGATACATCAAGTGCAATGAGGATTTACTCATTCTAATTAAAGTGCAAAGATGTTTTACTCATGCTCCATATGCAATTATCCTTGGCTCATGATAATACCATGTTAAGTGTTGTTGCCACATTTCCATGTTGTGATAATCATGCTTTATCACACATTTATGTTCATGTTCCTCTTATGATCCACTGATATTCCTATTGCATAACATATATTGTATTATTCATGTTATTCCTTGTTTACTCCATTACTGGTCTTTATATCTAACCCTTTTCACATGTATGTCCTCAGGTTATCCCATGCAATGCTAAGTACGAGGGAATGTTGTGGTTATGTAAAGGAAGTTTTCAATAAAGATTTTGTGTGTTTTATGTTCTAAGTTTTTATTTAATGTTCCTAATCCCCAAAGACACTAGACCTCTAGATATTCTATGTTGTATCAGGTGAATTTCATGTAATCAATCATGTGTATGTATGTAATAAAAAGAGGGGTTGTTATAGTTGGTATCAGAGGATAAGTTTAGTTATTTTTGGGATTAGGATTAGAAAACCCTAGAGAATGACTTAGGGATAAAAATAAGTATCATCAAAACATCCCTAAATTTTGATGAGTATTGGGTAAGTGGTTTATCAAGAAAATACAACCATGTCTGGATACGATCAGGTAGAGGCGGCTCTGACATAGATGTACCAAGGAGTGAAAACTCCGATAAGGAGTTTCTGGCTTGACCTGGGGTATCCCGATACAAGACAACAGGCCTTGATGCACTCTTGGTTACGACACTACTGGGGGATATTCTTTGGTAAATTCATAAGCATAGTATAAACCATTGTTAAGGGAATAAAAAACTCCCCTAAGAATATATGTTAGAAAATAGATCACAGATAACACAGATTGAAGCCAATTGATTCATAAGTTAAGGAAATAAAAGTTATTTATAAGTCATCTGTTTTTGTCTTTGCATTACCCTTTATGTGTTACCCCTGAATTTCCTTTTATTCCATCCAATGACTGGTAATAGGAGGAATCGGGCTAACAACCTATGTGAAGATCAATGTGATAATTGTCCTAATGATATGCCCAATCTGATGGGAGAGGTAATCACAAACATTTTCATGATACTCTCTTAGTTAACTCAATATTTGAATAGAAACATGGTTCAAGAGGAATTTTCAACCCCCTATGAAAGATCAAGTCACAATCGAGAGCTTTATAAGACAACGACCTCCTTCTTTTAATGGATCATCTGATCCCTCAATTCCCAAACAATGGATCAACTCCATTGAAAATATATTCTCCACCCTTCAATGTTTCGAACAAGAGAAGGTTCTTTTGGAAGATTATCATATGTAGGGTGAAGCTGATCAATGGTGTACATTGATAAAAAATACAAGGCCTGAGGAGGAGATCGAGGTGTTGGAATGGAAGGATTTCCGGAAAAAAATCGATAATTATTTTCCACACACCCTTTTACGTGATATGCCCCATGTCTTAGTTTTTACCCCCGAATGCATGGTTGGACGCTTCTTTGGTGGGCTAAAACCTAGCCTACAGAAATCCTTGGCGATCCATGAGTACGATAGCTATGATGAAATTGTCTGATGTGCCCTCAAGGTCGAAATGGAGATCGATGAATCTTATGGGTATAAAAGGGATAAGAAGCATAAGGTGGACTTCAATTTTTTAGGTCCAATGGATAAATATAACGGTACTAAGAAAACCCATAACCCCACTTGCCAATGGTGAGAAAAGAAGAATCCTGGAAATTTCTTGAAGGGGACGAGGAAATGCTTTTGGTGTGGAAGAGAAGGGAACCTAGCCATTAATTGCCGACAAGAAAAACCCATGGCTGAGAAAGAGGATAGGAACGCTCCGTTTGACCCTCAACACGTTGTTCATTGTTTCAACTACAAATAACCAGAGATTCTTGAAAATCAGTGCCCTAAGCCAAGGATTTTCATAGGCAACCAACAACCTCCATGGAAGAAAGGGAGAGCATTTTCCATCACTACCACTGAAGTGAGCCCCGACAATGATGTGGTGACATGTACGCTAGTTATTTATTCAAGAATAGTGAACATAATCTTTTATTTGGGTTCTACGCATTCATTTATATCCCAAAAGTTTAGTACAACAATCCCAACACCACCAAATATCATGGAAGTAAAGTTGTCGATGGGTACTGAAAATGGGGCAATCATTGCATCCCATGAATATAACTCCTCCACTATCATAATTTGTGGTGTGAACTTCCCAGAAAACCTCGTCTTACCCCCTCTAGTGTAATTTGATGCAATTATTGTCATGGATTGAATTTCCTTATATAGAGCCAACAAAAATTTCCGTGAGAGATAAATCACTCTCCATATTGAGAATCGACCCCCGATTCTATACAAGTGAAAGGAGAATGATTAATCTCTTTTAGAACCATTAACTTAAGTGTGGATATTACTTCCCTATAAGCATGTGTATCTTGATCAAATGATTTAATCTAAGGAAGCAACCATACTTGAAGACATGCCTATTGTGAGGGAATTCACTAAAGTGTTTCCCGATGAATTTCCTGGTTTTCCTCCTAGAAGAGATGTTGAATTCTCAATTGACCATATACCTGTGGCATTTATAATATAAAATAATCCATATTGAATGGTTGTTTTAGATCTTGAGGAGCTGAAGAAACAACTATAGGAGAATCTGGATAAAGGGTTTATACACCCAAGTGCTTCACCATGGGGTCCTCCAATCCTCTTCATCAAGAAGAAAGATGGGTCAATGTGACTCTTCATTGATTATCATGAGATAAAAAATTCACAATAAAGAACAAGTATCCTCTGCCTCAAATTTATGACTTTTTCGATCATCTATGTGGAGCACAATACTTATCCAAGGTAGATTTGCGGTCGGTATATTACCAAGTAAGGGTGAAGGAGGAGGATATCCCCAAGACTTCTTTTCATACAAGGTATAGGAACTATGAATTCATAGTAATGCCTTTCGGACCCTATAATACTCCAGAAATCTTCATGGACTTGATGAATAGATTATTTATAGATTACCATGAAAAATTTGTGGTAGTCTTTATAGATGATATTCTAATATACTCCAAAACCTAGGAGGAGCATGAGGAGCATCTAAGAACATACTAGAGACCTTGAGAAAGGATAAGCTCTATGAAAAGTACATAAAGTGTGAGTTTTAGATTAATTAAGTCTCATTGTGGGGTAATATCATCATAAGAAATGAGATATATGTGGATCCCTCCAAGATAACTTCAATTGAGGGATGGTTGAGGCCAACATCGGTAATGTATATCTGTAGCTTCCTGGGGTTAGCTGGATATTATCGCCGATTTATAAGAAATTTCTAATGATTTTCCAACCCTCTTACCAAGCTAACTTGGAATGGAGTAATGTTTTCATGGAGTGATGAATTTGAAAAGAGATTCAAGGATTTGAAAAGGAGGCTTATCACTGTGCCCGTACTCAGACTCCCAATAAGTGGACAAATATTTGTGGTATACAGTGATGCTTCAAATATGGGTTTAGGTTGTGTGATAAATTAAAATGATAAAGTGATATCCTATTCCTCAGGGCAGCTAAAAATCCATGAGCAAAACTATCCCACACATGATCTAGAGTTGGAGGCTGTGATCTTTACGTTGAAAATTTTGTGGCATTATCTCTATAGGGAGAAGTGTGAGATATATATCGATCAAAAATGCCTCAAATATATATTCACACAAAAATAGCTTAATATGCGCCAATGAAGATGGATAAATCTCATCATGGATTATGACAGCTCAATACACTACCATCTCGTTAAGGCAAACAAGATGACAGATGATCTAAGTAGAAAGGATCCTACATCTTTATCAATGATGAGAATTGAAATAGATCCAATATTCTTATATTTGAAGAGGAAGGACATGTAAATCATTAAGGAAGGAACATCATCAATCCTTTCAAAAAATGATTACTCAACCATCCCTCATGGGGGAAATAAAGGATACTCAAAGAAAGGATGTGGAAATTATAAAAAGGGTAGAAGCTATCAGAAATGGGAAATCCTTAGAGTTCGTGGTTAAAAATTATAGAATTGTGATAATTGGGTCATGATTACATGTTCCATCTGATCCAGAGGTAAAGAATGAGCTTTTGGATGACACAAATAGCTCAACCTTCTCTATTCACCCGGGAGAACAAAGATGTATCGAGATCTCTATGAAAACTTTTGGTGGGACAATATGAAAAGGGAGATTGCTGAATATACATTAAAGTTCCTAGTATGTCAGTAAGTGAAGGATGAGAGGTAAAAGTATAATGGGATGATGCAACCACTTCCCATACCAACATGGAAGCGAGAGAACATTACCATAGACTTTGTCACTAGACTTCTAAGGACATCTAGAGGAAACAATTCTATACGGGTCATTGTGGATCGTCTTATGAAGATAACTCACTTTATCATGATTCGAGAGGACCTATAATTAGATCAAATTTCATGGATTTACATTAAATAAGTGGTAAGGTTGCATGGATTATCACTATCTATTGTATTCAATCGTGATCTGAGATTCACCTTGAAGTTCTAGAAAAGTCTCCAACATGATCTAAGCATTGAACTGAACTTCAGTATGGCCTATCATCCTCAAATTGATGGCCAATCTGAGCGAACTATACATATAGTGGAATATATGTTAAGATTATGTTTTATGGACTTCGAAGGGGGATGGGAAAAATATCTTCCACTAGTTGAATTCTCCTACAATAACAGTTTCCACTCGAGCATCCGAATGACACCATATGGAGACCGTTAAGTGAAAAGGTGTAGAACACCAGTGTGTTGGGATGAAGTCAGTGAGCGTAAGATGTTAGGACCTAAAATGGTCAAATAAATAGTGGAGAAGGTGAAACCCATTCAGTAGTATATCAAGGCAACCTAAAGTCGACATAAGAGTTATGCAGATAACCGTCGTTGAGACCATGACTTTAAAGTTAGAGAAATGTTATTTCTATGAATATATTCATGGATGAAGGTCATGAGGTTTGGAAAGAAATGGATGTTAATTCCTAGGTACATCGTCCCCTAAGAGATTCTTGATCGTGTCGGTGTTGTGGCCTATCAACTAGCACTTCCACCAACCACGGCCAAAGTACATGATGTCTTTCATGTATCTCTCTTAAGGAAGTGCATACCAGACCCTTCCCATGTAATCTCTTCAGAGGTAGTATAGTTAGAGGATGATCTTTCTTATGAAGATTAGCTAGTGAATATCTTAGATCGTAGGTAAAAGGTTTTATGAAATAAGACAATTCCCCTCATCAGGGTGTTGTGGCGAAACCAGAAGTTTGAAGAGGCAATGTGGGAACTAGAGGAAGTGATGAAGGAGAGTTACCCGCATCTGTTTTAGTGTGGGAAAAGGAAATTTAAAGTGAAAAATTTCTTAAGGGGGTAAGATTGTAATGACCCAAAATTTTGTTAATGAAGATTCCTCTTGATCTAATCAAATGTCTTATTATGAAAAATGGTTACATAAAATTTGCACTTCCTTGGTTTTATGTTTTTTTATTTGAAAATACCGTTAGGAATTGTTACCATTTCTAATATATCCATTGAATAGTGGTCACATGATTAGTATAAATATAGGGCTTTAACATATCCAATTTACTTAGAAAAAGGATGTGATGGCCTCATCCAGTAGACTTTCCCTCTACGAAGCCCATTTTTTGGAGCTCATAAAGGAGGTGGCGTCATTGGGCTTCACTCTTAACCAAACCCAAGCAAGCTTCAACACGTTAAGCTGAGGCAGAACCACCTACGTGAGAAGTGGAATTTGATAGAGATTACCACCCAATATATGTTATCTGGGCCACCCCAAGAGTCTGTCACCATCACACACCTGACCCTTTGGTCTTATGCGGGTGATATAAGGGGTTATGTAACAATACCATAGCACTATTATTATGTGCATTATTTTTTTATATAATAAATAATATACATTCATTTTATTATTGTTATGTTGTAAATGGTTTTTAAAGAACAAATAGTTTTTTTACATAGTATTCAATTAAGAAATATATTTGGATGAATTAATGGATTTTTTAATTAAATATTATTTTAATTAAATATTATTACTAAATTAATTTTTTATATAATATAAATGATCATATAATTAATATGAATACGATTTTTATTTTTATTATGGTTTTAAATATATTTTTGTCAAAACCCATGAATTTTTGATCAATATCGGTTTTTAATTTAAAAGTAAAAAATTCACGTATTTAAAAAATTATTTAGAAAAAATGAATATTATTTTTTGAATCAAGACATCGAAATTATCCATTGGTGGATTTCTCATAATTTTCTGAGAGTCCAATGTTTGGGTAAAAAATAAATATTGTTTAAATATATAATTTGTTTTATGACATCATAATGACCCAATGGTGATGTAATAAAATAAAATAAACATTATGTTCAGAAAATATATGTTTTACCATTAAAATAATGTAATTTTAGTTTTTTATTTATTTATTTTGAAATGCTTTTGTGGACCCTTCAAGACTTATAAAACATTTTTCCATTTTAAATTGATTTCTTGGGAGTGTGACTCTCCTCCACATAAGCAACCCTATTATTTTAAAACATTTGGACATTAACCTTATAAAATATTTTTTTCTACTCCCCTTTTGAAAAAACAATTGTAAAAAACCATGGGCTGGTTTGTGGTTTGGATTAGTTTAATGTGTGGTGACCCAAACCTATATAATAAATAATTCCCTCTCATTTTCTATATAATCCCACCCAAGCTCCAACTTCCTTTTCACTCAAAGCCTTTGGATATCAAAAAACCCCTCACCTCCTCTCTCTATAATCCTCCCATGGTTCCCCCAGCTCTCAAGGGTCCTCTCTCAAGCCCCTCCCAAGCCCTTGGTATCACACTTCCAAGTAAGGGATTTCTTCCTTTCTCAATTTTGTCCAAATTTCATTATATTGTTATGCCTTTTTATTTTCAATTAAAAATATTTGGGTATGATTTCACACCTCCCCCATAATACCCTCCTTATGTTTTAATGATGAGATATCCCTTTACCTTTCATTAATCCCTCCCAATTACACCCGTTACCATACCGAAATTCTGTAATAGATTTCTCTCTCCTCATTTACGTTCAAGCAGTTATTTTGTATTAAAAATCTAAATTACATTACATATATTGGAAAATGTATCTATATGACCCCCTTAAAATCCATTTTCATTTAAATATGATGATACACCCCTTCTACGGTTATCAACAATTTTTATGAACTCTTATATCACGTCGTTATGCTGTCGAAATTGCACCGTGATTTTCCAAGCCAAAGTCATTGTGTAGTGAATACCATGCCCATTTATCTATCAAGGGTATTCACCTTTGTTAATATTTAATTATTGATCATATAGTTTCATGTATGAATTCCACATTCCATTATCATGGAATAAATGATGATGTTTTATGAATCCATGTTATCTTATCCATCTGTCACACTTATGCATGAAATGAAATGTTTGAGAAGGGTGCACCATGATAGCGCTCCAATGAATTGGGTAAAGAATAATATCATGATACGTCAAGTGCAATGAGGATTTACTCATGATAATTCAAGTGAAATAAGGGTTTAATAATACTCCATGTCCAATGAGCCTTGGATCATGCTAATACCTTGTTAAGTGTTGTTGTTGCATTTCCATGTTGTGATAATCATGATTTATCATGCCTTTATTTCCATGTTTCTTTTATACTCCATTGATATTCCTATTGACAAACATTTATTTTATTATTCATGTTATGTCTTGCTTACTCCCTTACTGTTCTTTATAGCTCACCCTTTTCACATATATGTCCTCAGTTTATCCCATACAATGCTAAGTATGAGGGAATGTTGTGGTTATGTAAAGGAAGTA
Source organism: Viscum album (assembly GCA_963277665.1). Classification (NCBI taxonomy): domain Eukaryota; kingdom Viridiplantae; phylum Streptophyta; class Magnoliopsida; order Santalales; family Viscaceae; genus Viscum; species Viscum album. The sequence continues at coordinate 1,461,889,480 of OY728153.1, read as the reverse complement.
TTCAATAAAGATTTTGGGTGTTTTATGTTCTAAGTAGTTATGTATTGTTACTAATCCACAAATAAACTAGAACTCTCAATCTTCTATGTTTTATCAAGTGATGTTTATGTAATTAATCATGTTTATGTTTGTAATAAAAAATAGGGTTGGTATAAGTTCTCCCTCGATGGACTGGGGTGTGGACCACTCCTTATAGGAGTGAATGGGGTTTCACAAGTTCTTTAGGAGAAGTGATCCCTCAACTGTGGCAGAGTGGTGAGGGGAGGGTATATTCACATGGGTTTAATTTGCTTTCTTTGGGTGCAAGACCATGATGAATGGACCTCTAGTGATGGGCACTAGAGTTGGACCTGGTAAGATGTTCTTGATGGATCACAATTTCTCAGACATACCATTAGAAATGTTAGAGTTATTCTTGATGGAGTCTATTTCTTGAATGGGTTCCATCTAGGATGGCTGAGCTCATGGAGTGTGTTCTTATGGATTTATGTGCTACCTTTAGAACACACAATAATAATCCTAATGTTGGCTATAAGTTTGGGACATTGTGTTTCTTGGCATCTAAAACAAGTATATCCAGATTTTCTTAGTATATTTATGGTCATATACCTCTGTGGAGTGGAAAATTCATTTTGTTGTGTTTTTTCCCTTGTGATTTTCCATTGTGGTTTTTTGGGTGTCCTACTGAGTATTGTTTTAATCATTCCTACATGTGATTTTTCCACACATGTCCTGTATTGTGAACACGATCGATGTTTTTACAGAGCCCTAGGTGGGCTAGGACCAGGTGGTTCTTAGCAAGTGCCAGACAGACCGAGGTGTGTTCCGGAGGCTTTTCAAATGATAGTCTCAATACCTATTTTCTTTACAAGTTGGACTTCTACTGCAGTTCTCTTTTCTTTTATAGGTTCGTATTCTACCTCAGTTAACTTTTTTCACTTTACTTCCCTTTTGTAATATGAGTGAGATCTTAGTGTTTTGGATGCATTGTTTACTTAGTGTTTTTCCTTTCAACTTTTTTATGCATGCATACAGGTATATAGGTAATGCCTCCCATGTTAGTGATATGCCTACATAGTGCAGGTCACTAGCCCTAGGCCTATTAGAGGTTATATTGGGGGAGTCATGACATGGACCCGTCTAGAATGGGTCATGATAGTGGAAACCAACTCTTTTTCATTGGCTTGGCTACTGACTGATTTATGAATGTTTTTAGAGTTTCCATCTAGGTTATTTATGTTATAAATATTTTTCATAATTAATTTATATTAGATTAATATATTCCTTGAGTATACCATAGTTATTGGTGTATATTATCACTTCATAGATTTCATGATATTGGATGTATTAACATCAATATTATCCCAAATATGGATTAGATGATTTAATTTTATGCTCAAACTTGTTTCTACAAAAGGGGAGTTTCCTTTAATTACATAGTAAGTGAAGGCTAAACTATCACAAAATAATAACAATTATATACAGGTATATTAGGATTATAACTTTTGTAGTTGTGTATTATCACGACTAATATAGTGTATGATCATTTGGGTTGATCAAGAGATTGTTCCAAATACATTTCCTTTAGTACTACACCATTTATAGGAAGTATTTTTTAATTATTTCTTAGATTTTTCTCTTATAAGGTAAGTTGATTTCATTATAGTTCTCATGTTTGGTGTTTATCCAATATCAATACCTTCTTATCATATGACATCAGAAAAGATGAGTGAGATAAGGATTAAACTCAATGACCTTGAGCTGAAGGGTTGTATATGCCTGAGTACCTATCTATAGGATGTCCTAGTATTTTTTACCATGAAATAAAAAGGTTTTATGATATCTTGTGTGAATTATAGGAATATTAATACATTAAACAATTAATATACACTTCCGAAGATAAATAATTTTCTTATTAGTTGAGGGGAATTTAATGGATTTCTATGATAAGGCCATCATTATGTTTATTTCATAATAGAGTATGTAACAAAAAACTTTTTTTTAAGTTTGTTTATTCCATATGAGGTTTTGGTGATTACATTCACCTAGAAAAATACACAGGTTGTGTTCAAGGATCTTATGAACATGATATTTCCCCTACATATGGACTCTATTAACACAGTGTTTGTTGATTACATTATATTATACTCAATGATATATGAGAAAAATGAGTAACATTTGGATGTTTTATTAAACATACTTTAAGTGTATCTCATATATTCCATGCCTGTGAGGTTTAATTTTTTTAATCGAGATGTGAATCTTCATTGGTGTGTTTTATTTCAGGTAAGTATTTTAGTTGATATCGAGAAGGAACTAGATATGAAATATTATTTTTGGCCAAATTATATATTTAATATTATGAGATTCCTAGGAATATACGGATATTATTAATTTTTAATTTGGGAATTATTCTTATTGGTATATTTTATGACTTGTATCAATGATAACATGTTAAATGTGAGTGGACCGGTCTATATGAATCAATATTTCGAGAATTCAAGGGATGTTTTACTTCAGGACCAATTTTGTTTCTGTCTATCCTTGGGATAGGTTATTCAACTTATTATAATGTGCTTTGTGTTAACATAGGGTTTTTTTCATGCAGGATGATAGGGTAGTAGATTATGTCTCTAATCAACTATTACCTCATGAGAGGACAAACCCCATATATAATTTATAGTTTTATGATATGATATATTCTCTAAAGATCATGTTCTAAAATCTATATAGAGGTATATATTTAGTCTACATAGATCATAAGAGCTTGAGGTACATTTCCCAATATGGGATATGAACCTATGATAATGGAATTCGGTCGACTACCTATAAAAATTCAATTTTCAGATATCATATTACATAAAAGGTAAATTTCATATATATAACCCTTAACTAGAAGACCCATGATCAGGTATTTCATAAATATATAGTGGAATAGTGTCTGATGAGCCATTTCTTATAGTGTAACCTAAAAATGACTTACCATCCTGTGATTATGACTATTACTCCTCTAGTTATCACTAACTCCCCATTGCACTAATTAATTCCCAACCATGAATCTGATTTTGATAATTTCATAATATGGGATGACCTACTTGATAAAGAACCCACAATATATTGGAATCAATATGAGTATGGAGTGATCCATATCAATGAAAGGGTGATAATCCCTATGTCCATAAGTGGGGGCTAATGATGTGCACTCATACTTGTCGATGTGTAGTGCATCCATGTTTGAAAATGATGTGTTTTGATATTTGGAGTAGATTTTAGTGGCCATGAATTAAGAGGGATATTATGGTATATATGTATTGATGTCTCTCATATTAGTTGGTAAATAAAGAGAGCCAAAGTCTATAGGCATTACTATAAGAACCTCCAGTGCTCACTTAGATATTGGACATGGTCACCATGGTTTTCTTCACAAGAATTTGCAGATTCCCATCAGTGGTGATACAATATAGTTTATATTCTCCTGTCTAACAATGTTCTATCACTTATTTCCTATCTGAGAGACCCAATAATTGGATAATTAGTTAAAGTATCATATATAGGAGGCCATACATCATATTTATATTTATTTTAGAACCATGTTAGATAGAATCATGTGATTCATGTCCCAATTCTATATGGGGTTATAAAAAGAATTGAAAACTTGGTTGAAGTTGAGTACAACCTATCAAAAGAATAAATATTGGAAATAAAAGAGGATAATGAAGATGTTATTTGATTTTTTCTAGGACTTTGTTATATTTTAGTAAAGTATTGGAGGACCATCTAAAATGGGATTTTCTCTCATAAAATAACATATATTAGCCTCTGATATAGATGGCTCCCTATGAGGCTCTATATGGTTGACCATACAACTCAACTATATGTTTCTTAGTGGAATAAAAATTAGATTTCATTAGTCTAATCTTGGTATAGGAGACCTTGAATAGGGAGAAATTGATTTAGATGAGGTTAGTCAGCACATAGAATAAGTCGTGCATATATATCAACTAATGGAAATAACTTTTGATTTTTTTATATAATTTAATGGGTATTTTTAGGACTTTTCCTTTAGATTGATAATTATAAATAAATTAAAAAATTACTCTTTTTCATGTTTTTCCAGTATGTTAGTGATTTTTAAGGTATTAAAAGCATATTCTATAGAATGAAACTTACACCATAAAATTATACCATGCATGATATATTTCACATGAATTATCTTTGATAGTATGATCCAAAACCATCACACATTAATGACAGTAAGGATATCATATTTTTGGTGGTTGTATCTTTAAAATGAGTGACTAGTATTGTAAGTAAACTAAATAGAGAAGGTGTTTCAAAGTATATAGTTTCCTCCAGATCATGTACAGTAGTAAAACAAACAGATATAAAACGAGATATGAATGTGGAAATCAGATATGAATTCCTAGTAGCCTAGATTTTATAAAAAGAACATTAGGGATACATCATTTTTTTTAGAATATATAATGGGGGAGTAAGTAAAAAAAAACCTCATATTCGATGATATGCTCTAGAATATCTTTTTATTATTTAAATAAATTTCTATAACTTATTCAACTTAGTTTTGGAATCATTTAGAAGTTAGTAGATGATCATATATCAGTTGTGAGGGACATATTACTATAAATTAATAAGAGGATACACTGGTTTCCCAGAGAAGGATCATGAAATAATCCAAGGGTAGTATCCCCTATCTTTCAACAAGTTTTTTAGTGATCTAGAACTGATTGTAATATAAATTATTGGATTTTAAATGTAATTATATAGGTTAATAAAAGCTCTTTGAACTAAATACCTTAATCTATTTTTTTTTAAAAGGAACATATTTTAAATACACCATCTCATTCTCCCATATCAACAAACATTACCCTAAATTCCTTCTTTGACTACTTCCTCTATTATTTGAGCTCCATACTCATCATTTCAAGATGTAATAATGTTTTGTTGTCTGTTTTCTCCAAATTTATTCAAGTTTATGCCTATTATATGATAAATTATGGGTTTCATTTATCTCTCCCTCTTATTATATACAAATTATTAATAAATATTATTTATGTCATGTCTTCCTTTTATAGTACATCAATCTCAATTCAGGATATATACTCTAAGAGGTTTTCTCCATAAGTCTTATAATAGGCTGTTCATAACATACTCTATTATTTATATAAGCATACATAGACTACTCTATACTGGGGTTTCATGTATATGTTTTTCCATCAACCCATAATTCTGTTAAACTTAGGGAGAAATTGTAGGGAGTGAATAACCCTTGAAATTTTGGTTTAGAGTGCTTAAAAAAATTTAGAACTTATGTAATGTGAATATGAAGAGTTTTTCATTATCTGTTGATCATGATAATTTTATTATTAAAAGAAATGTCTTTATTTGGTATTGATTCTTTTAATTTCCTATTTTATTACTAAGGTTTGAGTTATACAATCTTCTATATGAGAATATGGACGGGATTAAAATATGGCTAATTAAATTACATTAAGAGGGGATATAATTTAATGTTTATTCAATGTGACTTAATCTCAATTAAAATTGTTGGTTGATATGATCACTATTTTTAGGGTAGCCTCAATTCCTTTTGAGAGTTTTTCAGCTTTATTACTTCCTCGATATTGATTTATTTTGAGAGTTTTTAAATTTTATTACTTCTTCATAATAGGATTGGTATGTTATTCCCTATATAATGTTGGATTATTCCAAAAGGATATATATTATACTTACTCCTTGATATTTGGTTCCTCCATGAGGTTTTCTATCATACAAACTCATTGTTATTTGGTTCTTGTTAGTGGTTAGATATGTCACATACTCTACTATATTATGTTCCTGACATCATGATTGGGTATTGGATTTAATGTTACTTTATATCATATCTCATGTTATAGTTATTCCATTGGTAAGGGTTTACTATTTCCACTAGTATTATCCAATACAAGTATGGTTAATATTATTTGGTGCTTGTTTAGTATATGGGTACCCATCTTGGGTACATTTTGGAAATTATTTATTATTTACTATTTATTATATGTACTTCCTAATGAAGATGAATTTTTTTAAGGGATCATTGGTCGATTCCTACTAGGTTACATTATCACACCCTATATATGTACCTTAGTGATATTGTATACTTCACTATAAGGATTCATGTACGGGGAAGGCCCCTATATTAGATTGTTAAATTTTTTAGCTTAACTATGAAACAAAAAAGATTATGGGACATGGTCTTATATATATTTTATAGAAAAGATACCAATATTTTCTTACTCATTTTTATCATCATGTATACAATCCACCTATTATGGTGATTATTATTTTAACTATGTATATATTAATACCATGTGATATGTTTTTTTATTTCATGGTGATGATTACATATCTTTTGAATATAGAAATGATCCCATCTTAGAAAAAATATTTTTATGCTAATTATATGTTTATTGTTATATTTAGGCATTATATCAAGAGAATAGTCTCTTATATATACATATATAGACATTTATGTTTTTTAGAAAATCCATACATATGTGGACATATGTATAAGGATACACGGAAATCTAAATTAGAATCAGTGGCCTAATATACGGTGTAGAAAGATTCCATAAAATATCAATTGTATATTTTTAATAGTTCAGGTTTGGATATCAGTCCATTCTAAATTGGCTAGTATTATACTTTATATAGGTTATTTTATTTCCCTTATTAAAGCTAACATTGATTTTGAAGTGGGTTTAAATATAGAAATATTATCAAGGGAGATAAAAATAGATTATCCACAAGGGAATAAAAATTATCCTATCAAATGATGTCTAGTATGTATAGTCATTATTTGTTATTACAAGAAATAGTTGGATTTATATAAAATTCAGAAATCAATCATTTATAAGATTTTAGGGATTGGTTGGTTGAAAATTTATATGTTAGAATTGATTGTTTCAATATATGGGTGATGTTACTTCATTATTTAGATAAATATTTTACATAAATTGGAAAATAATATTTTAAGAATAATAAAACATGAATTCATTTAGAAAATTTAAGGACCATTAGTACTCTGATGTGATATATATTTATTACATCGTTTTAAGGGGATATTGATTACTCTTTTTCACAAATTATTAACCCTTTAAAAAATATTTAATAATGATTTATTAGGTTTTTTAGAGAAGGATTTAATGTTTATAAAATAATTTGAATTGACCAAGAATATGGTATTCCATTGAGAAGGGGGTGAATAAGTGGTACTACATAATTATATTTATGTTTTAATCAACCATTATGACTTTATAAAGTCTAATCCTCTTAAAAATTATTTTTTACCATCACCCGTAAGTAGTATAAATAAAATTAAATACAAGGCACGTGATATTTTTACAATGTTTAATCTCCATGTGGGAACTTACTCATTGATGTATTCGAGTTCTATAAGAGACATAGATTTTCCACTATAATCAATCACTAATTACAAGTGTATGGGAAACTATCATCCATTAAACAAAATTTTTTCCCAACACATATGACTCATAAAAAGAAAATATACTAATTTCCAATATTTTTCAATAATACTACTAAACAATGTGAGTAAGATGATGTTCACTCCCAACGCTTTAGCAACAAAATTTGAGCTCCTTTTGAGCCTTTTGAATAATTTAAATCAACTTCTTGTCACTATTTATATTTCAAAAAAAATAATTGTCTAAACCTTATAATCCTAGGATTTTAAAATTCTGATCACATCAACTTAGTGATCTTCTAAAAATTATGTGCTTACTCTACTGATTTGAGATCATCCAAATCAATATTACTCTTTGATCAATCTATAATTTCATGAAATGTAGGTTAGTCTCTCCATATTAATTCTCTTAAATTATTAGAAGTGAGATATAAATGAACTCAATATTTATATATCCAACCACTCTATAGTAAATTACATTTCTAAACCTCATAACATCTTATATCCTTATAACTTAGTCAACCACTTCAATGCCACTATAGATATTGGATCTAACTAAAACAACTCAAATCATCCTAAAAATATCATCATTAACTCTCACTATGACTTTGTAAGATATCATATAGAATCATGATTTTATTTCCTTGAGTATTGAATCGCTATGTACAATTAAGAATCTTTTCAATTTAAGTTGAATTATCCTAAAGATTAATTGAAATAAATTGAATCTTTAGCATCTTATGAATCTTAAACTTCTAAAAAATATGAAATGAAATTCAATAAACTTCTTCATCTAGTTTTATTTTTTTATTATAACATCCAAATAATTAATCCTTTATATTCATAATACTAAATATTATATAACTCATGTGTTTCTAGTTATCTTCTTCCATTTCTCTGACACATAATTTGAACTAGGGATTTTAGCATATCAACCTTCCAAATTTCAATCAACTTCACCTCTGATCATACTCATTTTTTAGTTTCCATAAATTATTCTCACCTAATATTTAAAACATATATCCATTTAGAAATATGTTTAATATACCATATTCAAACACCTTCTAGGATTAAATCATGGTCTATATTCCAAAACTCTGAATGATCATAGTTATTCATTCATGTTAGTGAATTCTTTGGACTTAAATTATCCTCCTGAACATCTTCATCATTAATTGCTTTAACTTATGGTGCTTCATATTCTCAATTTATCTTCTTAAAACCCTCAAGATCAACCTTTTGATACTCAAGACTTTTCTAAATCTTTGGATCCATTAATAGATAAATCTTATATATTAAATATTGATTATTAAATATTTTTTCCCTTTTCATTTTCTTGTATACACTCCTCAAGCCTAATTTATATCAAATAACTTCTCGAATCATCACCAATATCACTCTCCCTTTAGAGTTTTTAATTTTTCTCAGTTTGACTCATATTTTATTCTAAAATATCCATGGTTTTGTAAATTTTAATGAACAATACAACATCATCATAATTAATTTACAATATATTTAATAAATATTCTTCATACCCTCAAATTTCTAGTAGACTAATTTGTTTATTACTATTGACATTTATGTAATATGTAATTAATCTCATACATATCATTATGCCTTATAACTTTACCAAATTTCCCTGATCATGACCATCACATAAGAAATATTTATTCTCATGCATTGTGAAAGATATCTACCTTTATCATATTTTCAAACCCCCAAAAAATATCTTCTTTATTCTAGGGAGAATCATTCATATTGTGTAAGATATTTTCCTTTTCTTATTTTTCAGTTTTTTATTTAATAAATTCCTTACATATTCATGTTATTCCTTTTTCACCTTCAACATACAAAAACATTCCTCATCTAAATATATTGTTAAATTTTGAACATTAGTACTCATAAAACTCTAAACATCCTAATGCACTTATTCTAAAGATTTAAAATCCTAAATATATCACCTCTAAGATAAACTATTAAATCCTATGAAAAATTGTTATATTACTATCATATAATTATAAAACCTCAACTTTCCTTATTCAGATTCATTACTCTTAAAATAACTCCTTCATCATGAAATATTCCTCAAAAAACTTTATCACAAATTTTATTGAAAACAAATATAACACAACTTCAATAGTTCTATAATTTCTCTATGTTATTAATTCACTCCACTTAGATTTGTTATCAGGACCCAAAACTCTCTATTCAATCTTAATAACTCTCGTTAGAACTACTTTCATCTTTTTATCAATCAAAAACCTTTTTAGAAGGTATGTTTTCTAATTCCACACTGGTGGATAATGAATTTTTTTTAGAAAATTATATCACCAAGTGACAAGTAATTTTTTCCATGATTTTCATATTCCCACTCTCAATTAAAACATTTAATTTTTCTCTCCATTTTCTATTAGTAACATATTTTGATTCAAAAAATATAAATTATATATTTCTATACATATATTGAAATAGTTGTTAATTTATATTCTCATTTTACAATAGAATCCAAATTAAAATGCAGTATTCTTATAAACTCTTTATGTGAGAGGGGAAGGCTGAAAAAGAAGTTGAATCCTAAACTTCTCAAATATTTCCCTTGACATATATTTAGTCAACATATCAAAAATATAATCATTTATTGATATATAATCTATCTTCGCATATCAAATAAAACCTTTATCCTTGATGAAATTATATGTAACATCAATGTGTTTTAATATGTAATGTTAAACTAGATTTATTAGTTAGGGAAATATAACTCTAATCATCAGAAATTATTTTCAATGTTTTCACATGCCTGGAATGTGACAGACAAGAGATACTTTGTGATATAGGGGATCAATTTTAAGTGGATATTGTAACTTTATTTATAAATGTTTTGGATTTTCATCTTTAAAAAGGGTTATAAGTTTAACAATTTATGAAAATATTAACTTACACTTTGGATGAAGTTTTTTTATATTCAAGTATAATATCACTACAAGAGGATTTCTACATATTGGATAACCTGATCTAACAACTTTGTATTGATGCTAACTGATGACAAATTGGATGGAATATCATGGATCTCATGATCTGTTAATACTTTAGGAATGAGAAATTCACCTACCTTTTTGGATAAAGAGGTGAAGTGGATCATGAAACAATAAAGGGATAGGTTATCATAGAATCATGCAAATAATATTATCATGAAAATTCTTCATCTTTAGGAAAACGATCTCGAAATAAAATGTTTTCTGATACCTTATTTTTTTGAACTAATGGACTTTTAAATCATCGTAGATTTATGACTTTGAGTACCTTAACTTTTCAATGGTCATTCACTAGTTTATTATTATTGAACTCAATCACACCCTATTAATATTTAAAATTTTCTTCCAAGTTTATGTTTTCACTTCCCTACTATGTTCTCCTATGTGAGAATATAGTTATGATTTACTTTGGGTAACCAATATGTTTTCATCTTTCCTCTTTTAATGGAAGTTTTAGTATTTATTTCTATGATGTTGGTTTCTATGAAAGGAACTTTCAAGTATTAAACCTTTAAAAACAAATAAAACTTTTGAGGTAGAAATTCATTTTAACGGGAATAGAATGTTAGCCCCTGATATTTTGTGAACTTTTTTTCAAATTAATTTAATCATTTTCATATTTTTCATTTCATGAAACACTGAAAATAGCTTATTTTATAGTACTATATTTGTCTTGATTTATATGAAACACCAAGTTAATTCTATACTACACACAACATAAATTATATTTTCCCTAGACAAAACAATGAGGTTAGTTTACATTAAATTCTTAAATGACTTTACTTGATGTCTTTCATAATATGTAAAACCAATTTTTATTGAATAACAATATATTATTAAAATATTATTCCATATAATAAAAGTTTACATTGTTGTTAAATTAGTAGTTATGAAAATTGTTAACTAACTTATGAAAATATATAGTTTAAATAAAATATAAAATTAATTCATTGGTTACAAATTAATTAGTAATTATTATTAAAACTGATTGAATATAAAGATATTGGTCAGAGTGGATACTCAAGAGGGGGGTGAATTGAGTTCCAATTAAAATTTCTGTTAAAATATTGTCTATTTAAAATCTCCCAATTTATAAAATAAGTTAAATTGTAGTGAATTTATACAGATTGTAAATGTTCACTTAGCTTCTCAAAGATTGATTAGGTCTCGTTTAATTTAACCACAATATCAAACTAACTTTTGAAACTAACCTACTGATTTAAAATAAGTGTAAACACTTTCTAATTTAACTATCAAAGTAGCTTTAAAATAGTTTTGTATTTCAAATTAATAGCAGCGGAATAAATGAGATATATGTATTATAATTTGAACATAAACTAATGATGCACAAAATATATAACAAGAGGTTCAGTCTCAAGCCGAGACTTAATCCTCTCAAATTTATATAAATTTGATCCACACCCTGGATCGGGGTTAGGAACAGCTTACAAAACTGTTCAGGCCATACAAGGACCTCTACCACTGTTCTACGTGGGAAACAAAACAAAGACCAGGCCACATAAGGACTTCTTCCACAGTGGACGTGGGTAAACAAGAGTTAATATATTTGGAGTGAGGATTTGATATCCTCCAGTTCAGTATAGGATACATTGTGTGTATAAGATATATAGATTACACCACATTACTCAAAAGTTAATAAATAAATCACTTAGAGAAGATAGATAAGATTTTAGAATGCTATAGTGATTATCAATGCATCTCTAGACTTGTTGGATTCAGCAGGAATTCTTCTGAGTCCTCTGGTTTTTCTATTGAAAAACAGTGTGTCATAGTTAAGCTTGTGTTCTATAGGAGTGATAATGATATCTTGAGTCGTCGTGTGTTCTTCAGTGGCGTTGGATTGCATTCATGAGAGTTCTTTGAAAGTCTTCCAATCTCCTTCTTGTTCAGGATTGTTCTTCTTGTTCAGCATAGTGCTCTCAGGTGTATGTAAGTTCTTCTTGTTGTATCATCACACTTTTCTCGCTTCACTCCTTGCACGTGTACTGCATCTCAATATTTCTTATATTCCTCAAGTTCTGGCAGTAGGAATGATTCCCTTTTCATAGGTATGAGATACGGTTTCCTGACATGCCAACAACTATCATTAAATAACATTAATTGCATTAACAACATCATATATGACTGTTAGCATTATTTAAATAATATTGAAAAAACGTTAAGAAACTGTGTCACAGTGATTATGTAAATGGTTTCTTCTTCACGGTATATGGTTCAGGGTATGAACTTCACGGTATGTCTAGGTCACGATGTCTAGCTCACGGTGTCGAGGTCAGGGTTTTTCCTTCACAGTGTCTGGGTCATGGTGAGTATTTCCCAGTGTCTGGGTCATGGTGATTCCTTCACGGTGTCTGGGTCACGGTGAGTCCTTCATGGTGTATGGGTCACAGTGAGTCCATAACGGTGTGTCCATACTTAGACAAATATCTATATTTGGACTTAGACAGTAATATGCAGAATATGGATTAAGTTTAATCATTGGAGAGTAAGAGAACTTGAATCATAAATATAAAAAACGTGATAATATATGTGAGATTTTTAATCATGCATAAGAATTGTAAATAATAAAGAGAGTAATTAACATCAATAAGATTTGTTATCATTAAAACATGATGTGTAGTTATTATTTAGATTGAAGAGAATTATCAAGATGTGCAAATGAAGATTGAGATTAATTAAAAAAATAGGATTTGTGATCATTAAAACATGATTAACACATGAGGAGTCCAACAATATCCCCCTTTTTGATGATCACAAATCATATATAGTCAAAATATAAATGAAATGTAACATTAAAGAAACTAGCATAGTAGAATAGCAGAAATCATTATAGTACTGACACTTGCAGTTTTTCTCCCCCTTTTATACTTGTAGTTTTTCTCCCCCTTTTGGGATTATCAAAACGTAGAGAAAATGAAAAGAAACACTGAATTTTGCATTAAAAAGGGTTCTGAATAGAACATATAGGAGAGGTAAAAACAGTAAACAAGAAATGACATCCCATCAAAGAGAAAAAGTCCATGGACTCTTCAGGGATCCATATTTTCCTTGCCTTTATCAACAGCAGGAGCTAGTGCTGAAGTAGAAGAAGGCATAGATGTGGTAGACAAAGAGGGTAAGGGTAAACCTTCAAAAACAGATGGATCCAAAGTGGGAGTAGTAGAAGATCTAGGCTATGGTTGGTCAAGAATGACTGGCCGGATCTGAGAAAGAGCATGGCTAACTATCATGGTAGTTGAGGCTAAGGTAGGTAGACTAGGTCTAAGGGGTGCAGCAGCTAGATAAACTATATAAGTACTCTGCACATAATGATACGGCTTCAAAAGATTGATGAAATCAGTAATGATTTCACCACCATATTGCATAGCCTTTTCAAAATCGTCCTTATTCTCCATAAATCTGTCCAACAATCTGGTGAACTCTGTAAGCTTCTGAACTTGAGCTTTAAAATCTTGAGTCACTGGAGGGATTCTCAAATTTTCCACAAGATATCTAAAGTGATCTTTCATATCACTTTTAGAGAAAATCCAGGAGAGAAACAAATCTATTTTCTTGGTGATCTCTTTTTGAGCATCATTGGCTATCTTAGAATGAATCCTAACCAAGTGCAATGCTCTATCACTGTTCTTAACCACTTCTGAGAAAGAAGATATATCCAAGCCACTGAATCCATTCTGAAGTTCTTCCTTGATTATGGATCTCATCAGAGAATCATCCAAAAAAGGTGTGGAGGTCTGACCAGAAGTAGGCAAAGCCTTGACAGCTTCATTTAGAACATTGAGCTGTTTCAAAACTTTTTGCAGGCATCCAGTGTATTCATCTATAAGCTTATTCAGATTTTCTACAAGCTCCCTCATGTGTTCCAACATATTGGTGTGTCTTTTTCCAATCTACTCATCAAAATAAAGTAGATATGGATGAACTTTAGACACAATCTCCATTGCAAAGAGGGAATCAGATGTCTCAGGAGAAGAAACAACTGGTGCAGGGGTAGAAACAGGAGTAGGCACTGTACTCAAAGACAACTCATTCTGCAAATTTGCTACCATATTTTTTAGATTTGCAACATCATTACTCCGTAGCTTATTCTATACTCTGACTTCTTAAATTTCTCAGATCATCTTTGGTTGAATATGCAAGATAATATTTTCCAAGATAATTGAAGCATCTTCTTGACTTAACTGAGTCACTGGACAAGGTTGACTGGATAGGATCTTCTCAACTTCAGCTAACAGAGTCTCTCTAAAAACATTCAGATCATCTTTAGTCACAAAGGAGTGATGGTCGGGTAAGGGTTCATGTAAAGGTAGTGGTTTAGATTCTGGTTGAGGTTCAGAGTCGTCTTCAGAATCAGATTCTGATTCAGATTGAGGTTGGGGATCTGGTTCTGGTTCTGGATGAGCTACAGACATTAGTTGAAACAGAAAAGAAAGATCTATTCGAGTTGTAGACACTTGCTCTGACTCATTCACATCATAAATTCTTGGGAATTCATATCTAGTTTGCACATAGTATGAGACAGAAGGTTGAGAAGCTTCAACAAATCCAACTTCTATAATATCAAGGTTTTGAGGTTCCTCCCCCTCAAATTGTGATTCCCTTTCAGATTATTGAGGCTCAGGAACATGGTCAAGATTCACCGGATCATCTCTAATCTATTTAGCAAACTCTTGCCTTTCCATCTGAAAGGAAATTTCCATCCTCTCTTCAGCAGAGGGAATAGTCTCAGGAGCCGATTACTCTACTGGTTGAGCTTCCAAACTTGCTTCTTTCTCACTAGAAAGATCATCTTCAGCAGGATCTTCCTCTAAGGTTGCTTGCTATTCTGAATCAGGAAAAACCAATTTTCTTATAGCATTATGATGAGCTTCTGGATTGACATCTACACTAGAAGAAGGAGCTTCCTCTTCTCTAAAACTAACATCAACTTCCTCTCCTTGAGGTATTTCAGCAGGGATAATAGTAGGGACAACAGTCCTTTCTTTTTCAACAGGATTTGTTTCCATTGGAGGTCTTCCAGCTTATTCTCTAGGAGATACTTCAGCTGTTACTTCCTATTCTTCTTCTTCTGAATACTCATCCACTTCATATGGTTCCAAACTAGGATCATATAAATTTTTAGGCCTTCTTGGATAGTCAACATGATTAAACTTTTTATACAATTGATCATTATCCTCAACCCAATGCTTCTTCTAGGGGTTCCATCTAATCTTCATATTTCTGATGATAGGCATGGATAGGAAAAAATCAAAGTCCTCTAACTTTTCTTCATTCGGTCCAACCATCCCTTTAGAAACTAACATAGCTGAGATTATCCTTGAGTAAAACAAGGATGTGGATTTGGAAGTGACTTTAATCAGGACACAGATATGGTTAATAACATACTTGCAAAGATTGATCTTATGTCCATTCTTCAACAGGTGAATCAAGAACACATCCTGATACTTCATCATAGAAAAATCTCTTTTTCTTGGGCAAATCAAATTTTGAACAAACTTGAACAGAATTCTAGTCTCCCCATCTAATTCAGCAGCTATGGCCCTTCGCTTGGTGCCATTTCCCGTCAGAATTTCCAAATAATTCTCCAGGTCAAAGATATTGGTTGTTGTAAGAGGGTCTCTCTGTTAATCCTCACAAAATCCTTCATGTGGAATCCCTAGGCATGCAGCCCACAGCCTCGAAGAGAAAGAGAACTTTTTTCCATTTATCCATCTTGTCACCATAAATCTTTCTCCAAACTCAAAAGAAAACTTCACATACTAATAGAATTGAGATACCAGCCTCGGGTAAATCGGTCTATTCTATCCAGAGAACAATTCAAGCCATCCTTGTTCTCTTAAAACTTTCAAAACTAAATATTTTCTAGACAGCAATCATTCAGGGCAAACTTCTTTTTCAGGTACAACAGTACGACTTACCAGGTTTGGGTTTAGAGGTCCTTCTTGGTATCTTCTTCTGTTTCTTAGAGCGGTGCTTCTCAGACGAGGGTGAATATGGATGCTTCATCCTTGGGATCCACTGAAGGTTCGGGCGAGAGGGAAAAGAAGGTTCAGGAGAGAGTTTGGGTAAGGAATCGAATTAAACCCTTATGTTTTACCATTTGGGAATGTCAAACGTTATAAAAACAAAAATGTGGGAAATCAAATAGTGGTGAAATAAAAATTACCGCGATACGGGTTAAACTAAGAATAAAAATAATCTTTACGGTGAGACCTTGAGTAGGCATTACAGTGTGATGAAAACTAGTCATTACGGTGAGACAGTTGGTAGTCATCACGGTGAGATAGTGAGCATTTTGTGTAGTCACGGTGACACAATGAGTTGACAGACCGTGAGCATAAAATAGTAACTTAGAAACGGTGAGTATGAAACTGTAAAGTAAAATATAGTAAAGTATTAAACATTAAGATCAGTAAGTTATTTACTTATGATTAATCATACCAAGATCATGTATGATGTAGTCTAATCTTTCAGAATTTAATGGTTTAGTGAATATATCAACAAGTCAATATTCAGTACCAATGAATTCCAAAGTGATATCACCTTTTTGATATTGATCCCTCAAAAAGTGATGTCTTACATCAATATTTTTTGTCCTATAATGACAAACAGGATTCTTATAAATGTTAATAGCACTTGTGTTGTCACAATTTATTGGGACATGTCTGAATTGATATCCATAGTCTAGTAATGTGTGTTTCATCCACAAAATTTTTGCACAACAACTGCCAGCAGCTATGTATTTAGCTTATGCAGTAGATAATGTAACCGAATTTTGTTTCTTACTACACCATGATACTAGTGACTTGCCTAAAAGGTGAAATGTTCTAGATGTGCTTTTTCTATCTAACTTACATCCAACAAAATCAGCATCAGAATAACTAACTAATTCAAATGATTGTCCTTTGGGATAGAACAGTCCTAAATTGGGAGTATTCTTGAGGTATTTGAAAATTCTCTTTACAAAATTTAAATGTGACTCTTTAGGGTTTTCTTGAAAATGAGAACACATACACACACTAAACATAATATCAGGACAATTAGCAGTCAGGTAGAGTAGACATCCAATCATTCCTCTAAAAGTGGTTTGATCAACAGATTTACCATCTTCATCAAGATACATCTTACAGGTGGTACTCATGGTAGTGTCACTACTTTTTGTGCTATCCAATACAAAACATTTTAAAAGATATCTAGTATATTTACTTTGAGATAAGATAATTCCATCATCATTTTGAATGATTTTAAATCCAAGAAAGAATTTAAGTTCACCCATTAAACTCATTTCAAATTCATTTTGAATAATTTTAGAAAAATTAGTACATAATGTAGTTTTTGAAGATCCAAAAATAATATCATCTACATAAATTTTTACAACTAAAACATCTTTATAACTTCGTTTTATAAACAAAGTAGGATCAGCTATTCCTTTTGTAAAACTTTTAGAAATTAGAAAAGTACTTAATCTATCATACCAAGCTCTTGGAGCTTGCTTTAAACCATATAAAGCTTTTGATAATTTGAAAATATGATTTGGAAAATGAGGGTTTGAAAATCCAGGTGGTTGTTCAACAAAAACATCCTCAGCAATGTATCCATTCAAGAATTCACTCTTGAAATCCATTCGATATAGTTTGAAATTTAGATGTGCAGCATAAGCAAGTAAAATCCTAATAGCTTCTAATCTAGCTACTGGAGAAAAAGTCTCCTCATAGTCAATACCTTCTTCTTTACTATAGCCTTGTGCAACTATCCTAGCTTTATTTCTAACTATGTTTCCATATTCATCTACTTTATTTCTAAACACCCATTTAGTGCCTATTGTGAAAGTATCCTTAGGTCTTTCAACAAGATTCCAAACTTTATTTCTTTCAAATTTATTGAGTTCTTCTTGCATAGAAATTACCCAAAATTCATCATTAATAGCATCATCAATGTTTTTAGGTTCAAGTTGTGACAAGAAGGCTTGATGTTCAACCTGATTTCTAAGAGAAGCTCTAGTCTGTTTCCCTCTATCAAGATTTCCTACAACAGCATCTAAAGGATGATTCTTTAGAATTCTAGTTGATCTAGTAAAGGTAGGGCTAGACACTTCAGGTTCTTATCTAGGATCTGGTTCATTAGGAGCAGATTCTGGAATAAGTCCCGAACTGGTTTTCTTTATAGCAGGTTCATTGATTTTATCATTAAGGTCCAGAACAGATAAATCTTCTTCAAGATTTTCAAGAGAGGTTTTAGGCTCATGTGGATCAGTTTCATCAAACTTTATATGAAAATATTATCCCACACACTTGGTTCTTTTTTTGAAAACTCTATAAGCCTTTATGGTTAAATAATATCCTAAAAAGATTCCTTCATCACTCTTAGAAGCAAACTTATCAAGATTATATTTTTTATTAAGAATAAAAACTTTGCAGCCAAAGACTCTAAAGTATCTAACTTTAGGTTTTTTTATTGTTCCACAACTCATATGGGGTATTTTTAAGAATAGGTCTAATTAAGACTCTATTAATAATATAACAAGTTGTATTCACAGCTTCATCCCAAAAGTAAATAGGTAGGCCATATTCATTAAGCATAGTTCTAGCAATTTATTGAAGGGTTCTATTTCTTCTTTCTACTACAACATTTTGCTGAGGTGTCCTAGGAGAAGAAAAGTTATGTCTATAGCCATTGTGTGAGAAATAGGATTCAAATTCATTATTTTGAAACTCACGCCCATGATCACTTCTTAGGGTTTTAATCTTAAGTCCACTAAAATTTTCTACAGATTTGAAGTATTTAACAAAGTAAGAACAAGCTTCACTTTTGTGAGCTAAGAAGTATACCGAAGTATATCTAGAAAATTCATCTACTAGGACATGGACATAGTGCTTCCAATTTAAGCTAGAAACTATAGATGGTCCAAACAAATCCTTGTGAACCAACTTGAGAGGTTGAGAAGTTGAAACTTCTTTCTTTGATTTAAAAGAAACTTTATGTTGCTTTCTCTTTTGACAGGGATTACAAACTTTGTCATTTTGGAACTCATGTTTAGGTAGATATCTAACTAATTTCTTCCTAGTTAGTTTTCTAAGTGAATGTATATTGAAGTGTCCTAATCTTCTATTCCATAACAAAGATTCTTTATGAAAAGCATTTAAATTGGTAAAATTTTGGTTGGCTAAGGAATTTAAATCAACAGCATAAACATTTTCATTTCTTAAAGCAGAAAAGACTAAAACATTTTTAGAATTAAAAACATTACAAGAATCATTTTCAAATTTGAAATTAAAACCATCATCACATAATTGTGAAATACTTAACAGATTATATTTAAGTCCATCAACAAATAAAACTTTATAAATTAAAACTGAATTAGTGTTACCAATTAGGCCTAGGCCGATGATTTTCCCTTTTGAATTATCACCAAAGGTGACATGAACTCCATAAACCTTTATTAAACTTTTGAAACATGAGTAATCCCCAGACATATGTCTTGAACATCCACTGTCCAAATACCATGTCTTCTTGTGGGAACTCTTCAAGAAGGTTTCCTATAAAATAGATTTAGATAGGAAATGATTTTGGTACCCAGATCTTCTTCGGTCCATACAGGTTAGCAATCAAAGCTTTTGGTACCCAAATTTGTCTTATGGGTCTCATATACATTACAGAATCAAAATATTTTGAAAGATAAACTCTATTTTATTTATAACTATGTGAATAACTAGTTGAAGCATATAAATGTACAGAACTAGAACTAGCAGTATTCTGTCCAGATTTAGGAATAAATCTATTCTTGGTAATCTGTCTCTGTCTAAGTTTGTAGCCTATTCCAGTAGTGTATTTTGGTTCCACTTTCTTTCCTAGAATTTGAGTTAGTGTATCTTTTCCATTTGTGAACTTCTCTAAGTCTTTTTTATGTTTCTCATTTGACATTTTCAGTTCAGTGTTCTCCTTTAACAGTTGAGCATTTTTCTCTTTTTCAATAGTAAGTTCGGTTTTAACAGTTGAAGTGAGAGAATGTTGTTTCTTCAATTATTTGTATTTATCCTTAAGTTCATTGCATGTCTCTTCCAGCATATTACAATATTCAAATAATTCCTCACTAGTCATGTTTTCAGAATCTGAATCAGATTATGCATCATCTCCAGAATAATAAGAATTTAAAACAGGAGTATCTGAGGTTACCTCAGATGTGTTTGTCATGAAACACATGTTGGCACGATTCTTTTCAGAATCAGACTTTTCAGATTCACTTGTGCTATCTTCAGAAGCACTCCAAGTATCCTTCATATCTTTTTTGTACTTACTGTCCTTATAATCATATTTCTTCTTGAATTTTAGCTTTGGGCAGTCTGCTTTAATGTGTCATTTCCTTTTGCACTCATAGAAAACAACTTCATCACTTTTATCTGGCTTTTTTCAATCCTTCTTCCAATGTCCCTTACTATCATACATTCCTTTATAATTTTATTTTCTGAAAAAATTCTTCTTCCTATAAAATTTCTTACACCTTCTGGCTATCTAAGCCATTTCAGCATCACTGTCATAGTCTAAATTTTTTCTTGTTGAACTATCAGTTTGTATTTGAGCTTTATCTTTGTCCTTACTCTTTGAAGCAGTAGTCTTGAAAGCCACAGATTTTCTCTTAGGATCATCATCTTCCTCTTTATTCACTTTGAGTTCTTCCTCATACATCATAAGCTTACCAGTGAGTTCTTTGACAGGTAGAGCAGCAATGTCACATGACTCTATGATTGAAACAGATGTGCGTCTCCATCGGTCTGGTAAACATCACAAGATTATCATAATTTGTTCCTTTGCTGGAACAACTTTTCCGAGTGAATTCATTGTATTGACTACCTCATTAAAC
The DNA here is from genome assembly GCA_963277665.1 of Viscum album. NCBI lineage: Eukaryota > Viridiplantae > Streptophyta > Magnoliopsida > Santalales > Viscaceae > Viscum > Viscum album. The sequence goes on along the minus strand of OY728153.1, from coordinate 1,461,868,089 downwards.
CTGAGATACATATCATAAATAGGTTCATCAGACTTCATTTAAAAATTATCATAATTAATAGTATAATTATTTAATATCATTTCTTTAACATTGGTTGTTCCTTAATGAGAAACACCCAAAGTATCCCAAATTTCAAAAGCAGTTTTACAAGCAGAAATTATGTTAAAATCCTCATCTCCTAGAGCACAGTACAGGGAATTCATAGCTTTACAATTATTATTGTAGGCAGTCTTTGTTGGTTCATCCCAAGTTACTCATTCAGTTTCTGGAATTTTATATTGTGACTCTATAGCAGTCTAGATATCAAAACCCATAATTTCTAAATGAATTTTCATATTATGTTCCCACTGAGCATAGTTTATACCATTAAAGAAAGGTGGCATGTTAGTAGTAGCACCCTCTAGTCTATTGTACATAGCTAGATTTTAGAAAGATAATTTAAAGAGATAAAATTTAGAACTAACAGAAATTTAAGATTGTTAAATATGCTACTAAAATCACAGTTGAAAAACAGAGTATTTCAAAAATCCTTAAACAAAAACAAAACCTTTGATACCAAATATTGGTCAGAGTGGATACTCAGTAGGGGGTGAATTGAGTTCCAATTAAAATTTCTATTAAAATAATGTCTATTTAAAATCTCCCAATTTATAAAATAAGTTAAACTGTAGTGAATTTATACAGATTTTAAATGTTCACTTAGCTTCTCAAAGATTGATTAGGTCTCAATTAATTTAACCACAAGATCAAACTAACTTTTGAAACTAACCTACTGATTTACAATAACTGTAAAAACTTGCTAATTTAACTATCAAAGTAGGTTTAAAATAGTTTTTTATTTCAAAGTAATAGCAGTGGAACAAGTGATATATATGTAGTATACTTTGAACTTAAACTAAAGATGCACAAGAGATATAACAAGAGGTTCAGTCTCCAGACGAGACTTAATCCTCTTAAATTTTTATAAATTTGATCCACACCCTGGATCGGGGTTAGCAGCAGTTTACCAAACAGTCCAGGCCACGCAGGGTCCTCTACCACTATTCTAAGTGGGAAAAAAACAAAGACCAGGCCACACAAGGACCTCTTCCACAGTTGATGTGGGTAAACAATAGTTAAGAGATTTGGAGTGAGGATTTGATATCCTCTAGTTCAGTACATGGGACAGTGTGTGTATAAGATATACAGAGTACACCACACTGCTCAAAAGTTAATAAATAAATCACTTAGATAAGATAGATAAGAGTTTAGAAAGCTCTAGTGATTATCAATGCAACTCTGGACTCATTGGATTCAACAGGAATGCTTTTGAGTCCTTCTCTGGTTTTTCTGTTGAAAAACAGAGTGTCTTAGTTAAGCTTGTGTTCTACGGGAGTGAGAATGATCTTTTGATTCATCATGTGTTCTTCAGTGGCGTTGGATTTCATTCATGATAGTTCTTTGAAAGTCTTTCAATCTCCTTATTTTTCAGGATTGTTCCTCTTGTTCAGCACAGTGCTCTTGGGTGTATGTTAGTTCTTCTTGTTGTATCATCACACTTTTCTTGCTTCACTCCTCGCACGTGTACTGCATCTCAATCTTTCTTATATTCCTCAAGTTCTTGTAGTATGAATGATTCCCTTTTCATAGGTATGAGATACGGTTTCCAGACATGCCAAAAACTATTATTAAAAAACATTATTTGCATTAAAAACATCAAATATAACCGTTAGAATTATTTAAATAATATTTACAAAAAGTTAAGAAATGGTGTCACAGTGATTATGTAAATGGTTTCTTCTTCACGGTATATGGTTCACGGTATGAACTTCATGGTATGTCCATGTCACGGTGTCTAGCTCACGGTGTTGAGGTCACGGTTTGTCCTTCACGGTGTCTGGGTCACGGTGAGTCCTCCACGGTGTCTGGGTCACGGTGAGTCCTTCACAGTGTCTGGGTCACGGTGAGTCCTTAACGATGTCTGGGTCACGGTGAGTCCTTCATGGTGTATCCATACTTAGACAAATATCTGTATTTGTACTTAGATAGTAATATGTAGAATATGGATTAAGTTTAATCATTAGAGAGTAAGAGAACTTGAATCATAAATATAAAGGCGTGATAATATATGTGAGATTTGTAATCATGCATAAGACTTCTAAATAATAAAGAGAGTAATTAACATCCATAAGATTTGTTATCATTAAAACATGATGTGTAGTTATTATTGAGATTGAAGAGCATTAGCAAGATGTGAAAATGAAGGTTGAGATTAATTAACAGTAATGGGATTTGTGATCATTAAAACATGATTAACACATGAGGATTCCAACAAAAGAAAAATATTATTATTATTAAGCTTACAAAGTTGTTTTATCCTAATAAGTTAAAGTAATTGCAATTAGTAAGTAATATTAATGTAATATAAATATTTTATAATCGATAAAATATTTTTGATATTAATCTAATAAATTTTATAGGCTTAAGATAAAAACCCCAAATTTTAAGCGTAAATACTATGTTTTTATTAAAGCACTTTTACCGCCTTTTAATGGAGAACCTATTTTAAATCCAAATTTTGACACATATAAATATTAAATTTAAAAATAAACCTAATATTTTAAATATAGACAAAAAAAATATCTTACTGTAAATTTTTGGTATTTTTTCTCTGATGTTTCAAATTTTGATAAATAGTGAAAAATACTAAATTTTAATTTATAATTGTTTTTTCAAATAATTTATTTACATGGTTAAATTAAATTTTAAATTTGTTTTAAAGTTTAATTATATATATTTGTTTCAAATAATCCAATTTAGGTCATTAAAATTAATTTCACATTGAAATTTAATATAAAAACATATCAATCTTTTGAACGTTTTTTCTTTGAAACCCAACATTATCGTCCCATGTGTGAGATTAAATTTAAATTAATTTTTTCTAGTTATATAATTTTTGTTTAGAAAAATGGATTAAATATTTTAAATCAGTATAATTTATAATTTCTAACAAGGTCAACTTATTATTTGACCTTAAATATTATTGAATGTAATTATAATTAATTACAACGAGTAAGTTAAAAATTAGCTTCAAAGGACTAAACCCTAAACATAATACCAAAAACAACCAATAAACTTGTCAAATAGCCATTGTATGATCATGTTTCAACCCTATCCTCCATTTGATCTACTTTATACCATTATTGGATCCACTTTATTTAATGATCTGTGTTTTGAACTAGATAAAAATCTAGAGGAAATTTGAACTTCCTCATTTACTGGTTAGAACTTTTTTAAAACTGAGACTCAAAATAGAATTCTAAGAGTTGGAACTATTTATTTTGATTTTTTTGGATTTGGGTAAAGCCCTAAGAAGTTTCTTAGGTGTCTCGGGGTGTTTTGGGAGCGCCAAACCCAAAACATCATACTTTTAGAGGGTCTACACTTGGTGCATAGTTTGTCTAAAACTGTGCAGCCCACGGTAGGAAACCATATAGACTTATACAGGTGGATAGTGGTTGTCGCATGGGCCTATGTATGGTTTACCAAACTATGTACCTAGCCCACACTGTTAGTGGAAATTAGGTAGTACCTCAATACTATTCACTACACGGTTGGAACATAGTTTTTAAACTGTGTATTCAGCCTGTGCGGGATACTCCATGTGCCAAGTAGAGGGTACACAGTTGGCACATGGTTTTCCAAACCATGTCGCACAAATCGTTTAGGGTACCCTATTTTAAAAAATTGAATTAATTTTACTTAAAATTAAAATTAATAAAACAAAAACTTACCCCTAAATATCCCCTCAAAATCACGACGCCCCCCTTGGGGGGATCCCATTTGGGTTTGCAATCAAACCCCCCCAGACTCCCTCCTTCGATTGACTATTTTTTTCCAATTTCTTTGAAAACCCTATTTTAATCTTCAAGGTATGGTTCTATGCTCTTCCTCTCCATTTCCAGCTGATTCTCGGTCTCCCCATCGCCTGGTATGGTTCACCTAAAACCATAGGGTTAGGTCTAACCAATATTTTGGTTTTTTTCTGAATTTAGGGTGGGTGTCTCCTCTCTTAGGACCCCTTTGAGTGAGTTCCAATATACTTCAAAGAAGGTGAAGCAGACTGGGTCGATTTGGTTCACCACCACCATCCGAGGTGAGATTATTTCTCCACTATCTAGTTTCTCACCTTCTAATTTATGGTATTTTAGTGGTATTTAGTGCCTAGTATTTTATCCATAGTGTGTAGACCTTTCTATGGTATTTTGGAGTTCCTTCTATTTATTATAGAGAGCTTTGTGGATTTTTGAGTGCATTCAACCACACACAAAGCTATTTTTAAATATATATATATATATATATATATAATATCTTCTTTGTACATATTCCCTCATGGTGAGGGGAATATTTACATTGGACTAAGAGGTATATATATGCATATATAGTAATGTGTGTGCATGAAAGTGTGGAACAACTTCGAGTGGTAGTCGCTCAAAACGTATAGTGCCTACATGCTTGGCTTGGACCACCTATTGATGTAGGATCCATTTCCATGCCCTTTAATTTTATTAATGCATTAATTACTTTATTATCACACCACCCTTAGTTTTTAATTAATGCAATATCATTAGATTAAATGATTCCATTGATAAATTTAATGAATTCTTAAATATGATATATGATTGTGAGATAAGAATGATATGATTTTATAATAAAACCCATCTAACGAAGGTCCACTGCCTTCAATATAAAAAGTAGAGGTTAGAATTTTATACTTTCTTAGTTAATGGCATTGATGCTTCCTTATGCATTTTCATTGGTTGGTAATGGCATGTTTTGTAAATTGAATGGTCTTCCTTATAAAAAAAAGTTACCATGTATGAATCTATGTTATTTTAATGAACCCCTTCCTTATCATTTTAGCCATATACATGGTGTTTCCTTGAGCAAATGAATTAAATCAGGTAAATGGAACATCCTATGCATGTTATCTTACTTTATAAGTGGAACTGGCCTTATCGGTAATTCTTCCACCAAAGTTGGCATCCCCTAAGTGTTTACATGAGACTTACCACTTGAACATCCATTTTTTCTAATTGAATGAGTCTAAATGGATTGAATTTTTTTCATGTAGGATGGTTACCCCATAACTTTTATAATCTCTAATTGAAAATCATAAGAGGGTTATGATTTATGTATTAAATTATGAATATGGACATGGATATTGAAATGCATAAGAGTATTTTATTTATGCATTATATTATAAATGTAAATTATGGTTATATAGGGTATGAAATAAAACCAAATATTGATAGGTAATACCTCATAGAATACATCATAAATGTGATAATATTTATTTACTAAATGAGATACATAAATGAGTGTCAATGTGAGGTAATTTTTCAATGCTAGTTATACATATGCTATGATTTTAAGGAGGTTTGATGAGAATAGAGAATCAATACTCTTTTACACCAGTACTATGATCTTCTGGAGGGATGAAGAGCATAGAGACTCAATGTTCCATTATAATGATGTTGAGCATGATAGTAAGGGTGGTCTGATGAGCATGGAGAAACAACACTCCTAACATCGATTTGGATAGTGATGGTAAGGGAGGTCCGATGATCATGGTGAGTCTAAACTCCCTTATATCGATATTGAAACGATGGGAAGGGAGGTCTAATGAGCTTGGAGACTCAATAATCCCTTACACTAGTTTCGGGATTACTACCCCATGAGTAAATCTTATTGGCTCGTAGACTGGTTGTTGGAAATATGCGTGTTATGTCTCGGTCCACTCTATAATATATATATATATAAATAAATATAAATTTATGCTATATATATATATATAATGATGACATTTTCAGACTTATTCTGGTTATGAGATGAAGTAAGTATACCCATCAATCATCCCTTAGGTACCTGGATGGGTGGTTATTTATTTATTTATCATTGTTTTCATTCTGTTAAACCTTCACACTACATTAATTTATGTTTCACTCTTTGGATTGGGCTAGACATCGTGAGTGCTAACTGACTGAGATTTTATCACACACCATGATAGGGTACCCTTGGTACCTGAGTAGACCTTATATTTATATGATCTTGGTTGATTTCTATATTTCTTGTACCTGGGAGTTAGGATTAAATGGATGAGCTAGAGATTGGGATACTTGTTGAGATAGCACATGCAGATTTTTTGTCCATTATTTATCTGTGTTATTTGTAAAGAAAATTATATGTTTTCTATTTTCTATTTTCTGTTATGTATCATCATTATGACATGCATGCATGCTTTGTATAAACTAGTTTTGGACCCATTTTCTAAATTGTTATTATTTTTCTTTTGTTGGTGTCTTCCGTTTTTCTACCAATTATGATATTATCCACTATTTTATGTTTTTTATACTCTGATAACACCACTGTGCATCTATGATAAGAGAGTATAGTCTCCTGACTTTTACCTCCAAAGACCCTAGCTACTAGTTGGAAACCTTTGGCGTATGGGGAGACATGCTTAGTTACATGTGACCCACCGGTCTGACTACCAGTTAGATGGTAAGGCAGATCAGGATGTTCCAAACTAGTATCATAGGTTTCTTCATTTCCTTTGCATTACTACTTTGGGATGGTAGAAAGGAGACTAGGAATGTTTTGGTTCTTGGTTAATAGTCATTCTTGGGACTAATCACCCATATACATGAAATGACCAAGTAGTCAGGGCTAGAATTTTTGTTTCTTTTGTTTTCTATTACAGTTGATATGATTTCACTTTGAGTGAATGGTGAACTTTTCTCTACTTATTGATTTATGAATTTTATGGAATTTTACCCTTGGCCTAGTAAAGAAAGGATAAAGAAAAACGTGCTTCATATTAGTCACATATAAATTAATATGTCCTGAGTATACCATGCCATGTAGTTTCATATGTAGGTTTCTTTCTATTTAATTGTGTGTCTTGAATGTTATTCAATTATTTTGATTAAATTGAATTTTTTTATATTTAATTATAGGTTTTTAAATTACATGCTTAGTTATACCAACATTGGTAACTTTTTATCATTTTTTCTTGTTAAAATGTCATGACTTGTAATTCATTAACATGTTAATGTGTTTACGATATATGATGGCATATTTTTCTTTGTTTATATATGGTTTTATAATCGGATGAAAAGATAGTGGTAGTGAATGAATGACAACCAATTTTTGATTGTAAAGTGTATTGGAACCTTATAACTAGGTAATGGTGATCCGTATTTTCAAACCATCAAGAGAATTATATATAAATACATTTTAAAGTTTGAAGTTAAAAAATGTGAAAGGATTCTTAATTGAAAATTTTAAATTGTTTTGGTTTAGGTAAATGGGGTCCAATTTTCAATTTATGGAGTGTATGGGAACTTCATGAATTGGAAAATTGAAACCCATATTAAATGTATTGACTATGTTATGTTTGAAATGGTTATATATGTAAGAGATATTTAGTTCTAATCTGAAATTAATTGGTTAGATTTAAAAATGAAACTGTACACAAGTAGGTCAGTTAAGAAATTTCCTTGATAAATGAGTTGTTTGGGTGTTTAAAACTTTAATTTGAGAAACTAATATTTGGTTTCTTTCTAAAGAACCCAGTTTGGCTCAATAGGGCCTTTATAGGTCTCCTTTTCTATTCAAAAGTAATTTTTTTTGATATATTTCCTACTTATAATGGGATTTCAATGAAAATTAATGTTTTAAAAGTAAGTTTTATGAAATGTCCATGTTTTCCCTTGGGGAATAGGTTAAAATTAAGTACCTTGTGTTTTTCTACGAAAAATGGTACTTGATATTGTGAGTAAATCTTTTGATGTTTAAGGATATAAATGTGATTAAATATAAAGGGCTTGGAAATTGAACATGTAGTGGTGTCCAATTTTTAAATACCCTTTAGTAGGGGTATCTTGAGCTTTTCCCTTCGAGTTTTCTTAGAACAGAACCATGGGTTTTTTTAGTATCCATTATTTTCTTTATCAATGGATTAGATGATTGGTTTTTGAGCCCAGTGTTTTTTTGGAAGATAAAGTGACATGGTCAATGATTTTTCTTCCTAAGGGGATATCCCATAGTAGGTATCACCATTATAGCTTCTATGACATACTAATTCTTATGATATTTATAACATTTAGTGCCCTTAGGGTTCTATTTTCCCTTGTAGGACTTTCAGTATTCGATGAAACCCTTGTCTTTATGGGTTTTCATGATTTTACTGACCTTTATATGGGCTTGATCATTGGGTAATTCTTGTTTTCAGTAGTTTAGGCATGTCTAGGGAATGATGAGCCACTTTATAGGTCATTTTTTCCTTTCTTTTTCTTATTAGTAGATGACTTGTCGCGTCATTTTCCAAATTAAAGGTCATGTGGGGAAGTACGATTCTGAGATAAATCTATTTTATGGACCATCTCATACATGAATTCATAGTGTTTATGGCCTATGGGTAGTATATGGGATGTTTCATCTTTCTTCTAAATCTCAGGGTAGCATGTGTTCTCATATGCAGTTTCATCGAGTACTAAATGTTGAAATGAACCGATTGAGTTTAGTGAAATATTTGACCTTTATGTTGTTCTATAGAGTCTCAGGATATCTTTGGATTAGAGTGACATGTTCTTTAAATAAAAAATTTCTTACCAATTATTGGGAGGACAATCTCGAGACTTGTGTGTTTTTGACACACTAGTCGGCTCGATTTTGGTTTCCTTGTCTAATTCTTTGACATTGTGATCATGGATCTAAGGAGCACCATGATGGTTTCGGTAAACATGGACTTATAAGTATAAGGAACACCGCAAAAGGTCCATTTCAAAATGGTTAGTTTTTCTAGAATGATTTTGAGGATTGTGAGTTTAAATTGTGTCGGTGCTTGCTCAGCAACATAGCTTTGTTATGGTTGGTTGTGTATGAAATTTTTGAGAACTTCCAATGGTCTTGGATGTACATTGATGGTTAAATTTTGAATGACCATGAAATTACTTGGGTGGAAATGGTTTCATGGTTGGTTAATGATGGTGTGTTGGCATGGTAAAGCTGAGTTTCTCCCAAGGTGTCGATAGGTTGTGGTTCGACTGATCTCCTTTCCAGTAATTTGGTATGTTTGACTGGAAGATGGTTGAATCCTCTTTGTGTATTATGATAAGTGAAGAGAATGTCCTATATCTTAACATCATACTAGGTACACTAATAGATAATTAGTATTATTCCATGAAAAATATATAAATGTTTTTGAGATTTTTTGTGGTTCTCTTTTGGTATTTCATGCTAGATGCGTGGTTTACTTCGTGGTTTGGTCAGTAATTTCACCGGAATTTGGGTATGTACTTCGATGGGAATGTTCATGGTGAATGTGAGATTACATGGGATAAGAAATCATAGTTCAGTTGCAAATGCACCAGTCATCTAATCCAATCATCTTGAGAATGGTAAGGCAGAGTGGCTTGATTTGTTAACCCATTCCACAGTGTGTGGTCTGTGAAGGACCATGTCTAGAATGTTGTCAGGTGGAGATGAGTGAAGGTTGTGTTGGATAGGGTTTTCATGAAAATTTATCTCGATTTGGTCCTTGATGTCAATGGGGAATCGACTGCTTTTAATCATTTAGTAAATCACAAGAGATGCATTGTTAAAACTCTTAAAAGAAAGATTTTAGGGAAATTGTTATGGTGGTCGTTTTGTAGATTAGAATTGGACACTTAACGTTAAAGCCTAAGGTGGAAAGTAACTTTAGCAAAATTCTTTATGAGATTATGATGTCATCATGTCTCTAGTTCAATGGGCTTGGGTAAGTGTTGTTTCAGTGTTTTGGTTGGAAAACGAGCATTGGATCAAGTTTTAATGGCCAATGGGTCGTGTGTTCAATGAATACTCATAGGTGTATTGGGCGTTTTGAAATACAACACGACCATTTGAGAAAAGCTTCACAACCCTTGTTGGTTGGGTGATTTCTGCGTTATTTTCGAATGATTCTCGGAGATGAGAAGTTCTAAGTTAGGAAGGTTGTATCAATCCATTTTTTGAACCGGATGAAAATCCAAAGGAAATTTGAACTTTTCCATTTACTAGATGAACCATTTTTAAAACCAATCATATAAATGGAATTCTGTTATTTTTATTGCATTAATATGCTTTTTTGGACATGGGTAAAGGCTCTATAAGTTTCTCAGGTGTCTCAGTGAGTTTTGAGACCACTAGACCGGAAAAATAAACATTTTAGAGGGTCTCCACTAGCCAGACAAATTTTCCAAAACCATTTTTCCCACAGTAGGAAATAGTGTGGCCTCATAGAGGTTGATAGTGTCTATCACATGGGCTACACACAATTTTCAAAACTATTTTTCTAGCCCACATAGTTAGTGGTGATTGGGATGTACCTCAACATTATTCACCTAAAGGTTGATGTATAGTTTCTAAACCATGTGGCTAGCCCATGCAGGATTCTCTAGGTGCCCGGTAGAGGGTGCATGGTTGGTGGACGATTTTTCAAATCGTGAAATATACCTTGTTTTAAAAAATTGAATTTATTTTAAAAGAAATTAAAATTAATATAAAATAAAAAACTTAACCCAACCTCTCTCCTTCAAATTAGGACACATCCCCCGGGGGGGCTCCCTTTGGGACTCATGCTCAAACCTCTTCCAACTCCCTCCTTAGATCGACTATTTTACACCAATTTATTTGAAAATAATATTTGAATCATTAAGTTATGGTTATATTCTCCTTATCCTCTCCATTTCTAACTGATTATCAGTCTCCCCATCACTCGGTATGGTTCTGCTAAAAACCTAGGGTTAGTTCTGACCCATATTTTGGATTTATTCTAAATTTTGGGTGTGTGGTTCCTCTCCTGGAAACCCTTTGAGTGATTTTTGACATTCACCGCTGAAGGTGAAGTGGATTGGGTTGATTCAGTTCTTTGCTGCCATCCGAGGTGAGGTTCTTTCCCCACTACCTAGTTTCTCACCTTCTTATTTAGGGTAGTTTGGCAGTCTTGAGTCTCTAGTATTTTATCCATAGTTTGTAGACCTTTTCACGACATTTTTTAGTTATTTTATTTTTTGTAGAGCACTTGGTGACTCTTTAAGTGTGTTTAACCACACACAAGTGCATTTATATATATATATATATATATATTACTTGTACATATTCCCACATAGTGACGGGAATTTGAACAATGGACTAATAGGTATATATACATATATAGTAATGTGTGTGAATGCATGTTTGGAACAAATTTGAGTGGTCTCTACCCAAAATGTATAGTTCCAATGTGCTTGGCATAGACCACCTCTTGAAGTAGGATCCCTTTAATGACCTTTAATTTTATTAACTCATTAATTAATTGATTATCACACCATCATTAGTTTTTAATTAATTAAGTATGTTTATTTTAAATGATTCCTTTGACAAAGTTAATGAAATGTCAAATATGATATATGATTGTGTGATAAGAATGTTATAATTTTATAATAAAACTCCTCCAATGGAGGTGCACAACTTTCAAGCTAAAAAGTAGATGTTAGACTTTTATTCTTACTTAGTTCATTGCATTGATGCTTCCTTATGCTTTTGCCTTTGATAGTATTTTCATGTTCTGTAAATTCAATGACATGACTTATAAAATGAAGTCACCATGTAGGAAGATATCTTATTCTAATGACACCCTTCCTTGTCATTTGATCCATAGACATGGTGTTTCCATGATTAAATGAATTATATTAGTCAAATGGAAGATCCTATGAATGTTAGTATGCTTTATAAAGGTAATTAGCCTTGTAGGTAATTTTCCCACCAATGTTTCCATCTCCTTAGTGTTTCTATGAGACATAATACTTAAACATCCATTTTTTGCTAATTTAATGAGTCCAAATGTATTGAATGGCCTTTATATATATGATGGTTACCCATGAATTTTCTAATGTCTAATTAAAATGAATAAGAGGGTTATGTTTATGTATTAAATTATGAATATGGACATGGATATTGAAATGCATAAGAGGATTTTCCTTATGCATTATATTATAAATGAAAATGATAGTTATAAAAAGGGTGATATGAAAAAAATGCGTGAGAGGTATTGCATCATGGATTACATCATAAATGTGATTATATTTATTTACTAAATGAGCTATATAAATGAGTATATATGGGAGGTAATGCCCCATTCTAGTTATAAATATGCTATGCCTTTATAGTGGTTGGATGAGCATGGAGACTCAATGATTCATTACACCAATACTATGAATTTATGGAGGTGTGAATAAAATGGTTACTCAATGATCCTTTATCACGGTTTTGATCAAGATGGTAAGGGAGATCTGATGAGCATTGAGACTCAATTCTCCTTACATTAATGCTGAGAATGATGACAAGGGAGGTCCGATGAGAATGGAGAATATATGCCCCTTTACAACAATATTGAAATGATGGTATGGGTGGTATGATTATCATGGAGACTAAATGCTCCCTTACATCAGTGTCAGGCCTACTACCCTATGAGAAGTGCTTATTATCTCATAGACTGGTTATTGGAAACTTGTGTGTTTCGTCCTAGTCCACTCGAGCAAATATATTTATATATATATATTTATTTATTTATATCTGTATCTAAATTTATTCAATACACACATAGATATATATATATTGATGAAATTTCCATACTTATTCCATCAATGAGATGAAGTATGTATACCCGTCAGGTGTCCCTTCGGAACCTAGATGAGTGGTTATTTATTTATTCTGCATTTTCATCATTCTTCCATACCTAGACACTACATTAATTTATGTTTCATTGTTTTTATTGGGATAGAAGTCATGGGTTCTAGACTACTGAGATTTTATCTCACACCCTACTCAGATACCCTTGGTACCTAAGTAGACCCTATATTTGTAGGATCTAGGTTGATTGTTATATTTCTTTACCTTAGAGTTAGGAGTAAAGGACCGATTTGGAGCTCGGGATGCTCATAGAGATCTCCCTTGGGTATTTTTTGTCCTTTATTTATCTATACTTTTTTTAAATAATTATGTATTTTTTATATTTTTAGTTATGTATCATCATTATTTCATGCATGCATGCTTTGTATAAACTGGAATTGGCCACATTTTCTAAATTGTTGTTATTTTTCTTATGTTTCTATTTTTAGTTTATCTACTTCTTCTGCTATTATATTTTATTTTCTTCTATTTGTACTCTAATAATAATATTATGCATGTTTGATAATAGGGTATAGTATCCCCACTATCACCTCCTGATACCCTCCCTGCTAGTCAGTACCCTCTTGTGTGTGGGGAGATGTGCTTAAGGCTATGTGACCCACCAGTTAGACTATCGGTTAGATGGTAATTCAAGTTAAGATATTACAATTTACATGGAAAAAACATGGTTGGTATTCCTTTTCAAATTAATTACAAGAGTGTCACTCCTCCTACACTATAAAAAGATATCCTCTCCTCCCACTTCCCCACACATCTCAAGCCATTTTAGCTCGATGAAGCTCTACCCTAATAGCTCCTCAACATCCCTCCCATCAAACTAGAAGAATAACCATTTTTGGAACGTATTCCAAGAAAGATTTTTTTTTCAAAAAAAAATGATTTAACCAAATAATATAAAGTTTGTATGAGTATGATGAGTGTCAGGACACAATGTAATGTACTTTCATCTCACTTTTTATTTTCATGAGATTCGTTCCATATTCACCACTCATTTCATTTGTGTGGTGTGTATACTACCCAAAAATGTATTATATAAATATTATTATTTAATATATGGGTATTTAAATATCCATTATAGGATCTTTCTTTCAAGTGGTTAAGTTTTAAAAGTTACAAAATCGGTAAGATAGTTTTGTCTCAATTTTTATTATTTGAGACACATGTTTTTATGCACCAATATTAATTTTCAAGAAATAAATAATTCCATTTTCATGTTATATCATGAATCCACTTATATTCATTATATATAAATCTTCATTTAATTTCATTTTTTTACAAGGGTTTCATGATTCAAAGTTACCAAGTGGTAATAGATTATTGAAAAAATCTCATCATTTATCAATATTATTTATGATTCATATTTAATTGACGAAATATTATGATCCATATCTCAATAAATATCATTAATTTACTTAAACCCTAGTAAATAATGTTATATCAACGTAATGGTACCATTTTTTATCTCTTTGGTACATAATATGATCAAGAAAATGTTTTTAAGAAAGTCTGAATTTACCTCTCTCTTCGGTCAGAAATTTGTGTTCCTTCAAAACCATATTTTCTAAAGGGATTCCAAAAAAAACTCTACTATTATTCTATGATAATTAAATGAAATTTTTACCTATGTTTTACTTTTAATAAAAAATTTAAAAAAGGAATCTTCTTTTCATTTTCCAATGCAAAGGGAATGTTCGACATGTAAATATTTACCTACCATCATGACCGGCATTCCATTAAAGCTTCCTTTACAATATTAAAAAGTTATTTCAAAAATAAAATGTTATCATAATATTCTTAAAATTAATTTTTTTAATGTATATTTCAAGAAAGAAAATTTCAAAATGTTTTCAATCATATTTTATAAGTTTCAATGAAAAAAGGGATTTCAAAACATTTTCAAGATTCTTTCAAAATATTTCAAGTAAAAAGGTTAACAAAAATTTGAATCATTATTTATAATTTTTTGAATTATTTTCAAAGAAATGGTTTTCAAAATGATTTCAAGATTTATTTATAACTTTTCAAAGTATTTTTAATGACATTGTTTTCAAAACGTTTTCAATATTTCATTATAAGTTTTCAAAGGAAAAGGTTTTAAAACAATTTTCAAATATTACTTTATAAGTTTTCATATTTATTTTAATGAAAATGGTTTTACAATGGTTTTATTTTTTAAAAAACATTTTCGAAATATAAAATGTTATTTTTTCAAGGTTATTTTTTTAATATATCTTTAAAAATTATTTCTAATCTAAGATGAAATATGTTGGTGTTACACGTGACTTTCTAGGGCAATGATTCAATATTTACATCCATATTATTTATTTTAATGGTTTATTTTTTTAATGGAATGATTTTTGTGGAACCCATTTCACTTTAATGGATTATATTATTTTTAAACATACTGCTTTTCATGGGTAATTATTTTAAAATGATTATGAAACTTGTTTCATTTCTAAATTTTAATGATATGATTAAATTTTTATGATACCAATTTAATTTCATGGTTTACGATATGATTTTCAATGATATAGTGGCACATGTTAGTAGGATTTTACTATGAGATTGGTGAAATTCATATCTTCCTCCAATGAATTGGGTAAATATTTATATCTCATGAGATAGACTAAGATGGTATTGGGAGTGAACCTTGAATACTAAGTTGTACATGGGAGTGAATCATGACTACCAAGATAGTATGTGGAGTGAAATCATTCTACTAATATGTCCATGGTAGTGAATCATGACTACCAAGACAGTATGAGGAGTGAAATTATTATACTAATATGGCTATGGGAGTGAACCATGACTACTAATATGGTATGGGGAGTGAACTCATGCAACTAATATTTCCATGGTATAAATTCCTTGACTATTATGTAAATACTTTTTTCTGATTATGTGTTTTCAACAATTCCATTTCATATTCCTATGTTACGATTTCATGTCTTATGTTATTTATTTCCTTATGATTCATGTCGTATGAACTGCCAAGATTTATTCCATGATTTATGTTTATGATATTTTATATATAGGGTTTGATCTTATATGGTTATGATCATATTCTCATGCCACTATTCTCATGTTTAGGATTACATGTCTACCTTGTTTACCATTTCTGATCATATGAGATCTGACCTTTTTATGTTTCCCTCCCAAAGATTTGAATATGCATATCTTTTATTATATTTATTAGAGGGGTTCCAGTCTTGGATAACCTAGTAATAGATAATTTATCTTGTAGATGTAATAATGTTTCCATTTCCATGCATCCAAAGGCACTAAACTAATACGGTCTTTGGTTTCCCATTTGTATAATGTTTTAGGTATTCCTAAAAAGTTAAGTAATTTATATGTACATTAAGATTGGGTTGTTATATATACATGCTTCCTGAACCTTATCAATCCATCCTCATCAAGGTTAAACTAATGAAAATTTCTAACCTTCTTCTACAGTTATACATCTTCCTTATACGCCTCTTTAATCATCACTTGGATAGAGGGTTGAACATTCATTTGAGAAAGATAATATTTTCCCATTCCATCAGGATTTCCAGGTCTATCCTTTTTAAATACAAAAATATAGGATCATTTATGATCATCATAATTTATAATCTAACATGATCCTTTCAACTCAAAGTATCAACCACTTGGTTCTCTTTCCCAAGGTTGTAATTTATTGAGCAGTCACAGTCATTTATCAGATTTAACCATCTTCTCTAGTGCATGTTCAACTCCTTTTTGTGAATATATACTTCAAACTTTTATGATATGTTTATATATCACACTTTTCTCTACAAATATAATTCCTCTATATCTTTATTGAAAATTTTACAACAAAAAACTTTAAAACATTAGTTGGTAAATTTTTCTCATGAATATTCAATTATAGTGAGGCATACGCTATAACCATGTTATTTTTTATAATAAAACATCTCAAAAAATTATTGTATGCATCACTATAGATAAAAAAACCGTACCCACTATAGGGAAATGTATGAACAACTGCACTGACTAACCTTCTCTTCAATTCCTTTAAATTTTCCTCAGAGTCATCTATCCATGGGAACATGGAACCCATCTAAGTTAACTTGGTCAAAGTATTGGATAGTCTTGAGAAATTACCTAGAGACTATTGATAATATATATCTAAACCAATAAAACTATGGATCTATGCCACTATGGTCAGTCTAGGACAACATTCAATAGTCTCTGTCATTAGTGGATCTACTGTCGTATCGTCTCTTGAAGTTATATAACCAAAAAATGAAACCTTTTGAAGACAAATTTCATACTTTATAATTTTTTCACATATTTTATCCTTGTTTTGGGTCTTTAGTACAATTATCAAGTGGTTTTCATTCTCTTACTTTCTCTTTGAATATATAATAATATAATCTATAAGGACTACCATAAACTGATCAAAGTAATCTATAAAGGCTATATTCATCAAATCCATGAAGATAATAGTAGAATTAGTAAGACTAAATGGAATCACTACATATTTGTAGTGTCTATAACTTGTATGGAATTTCATCTTGAGTATATCCTCCTTTTTTTCCTTAATTGATGATATCTATAATGAATTTCAATCTTGGAAAAGTATTTAGATCCATGAAATTGATGAAAAAATTTATAAATATAGGGAAAATTATACTTGTTATTGATCATGATCTCGTTCAACTCCTTATAATTAATTTAGAGTCATATTGATCCATTATATTTTTTAAAAAACTAATAGGTGGACCCCAATGAGGAACACTTGGTCAAATGAATCCCTTTTCAATAATTTCTTTGAGTTTCTTCTTTAATTCATACAAATAAATCAGGACCATTCTATAGGGAGTATTATAAATTGGCATTGAACCAGATATGAGTGCTATTGAGAACTCATCTTCATGTTTTTTTCAAGGATAGTAAACTATTCCGAAAGTAAATCAAAAAATTCACAAAAAATAGTAATATCATCAATGTCTATTTTATCCCAAACCATTTGAGAAAAACACACCATCTGAATGAGAATTAATACCCATACAAAGGATTTCGTCTCTATAAGAAGTTCATACTTATCATCACATTGACCGAAAATCATAGGTTGGTTTGAAATATCAAACATAACTTCCCTTACTAAATAATGGATGTGTAATTTATGAATAGAAATCCAATAAATTCCTAATCTGACCTTAAATTCAACTAGAGGAATAATGAAAAGATTTACAGGGGCGCATTCCCACAAACGTCAACTAGAGAGGAAGCAAACACTTGAGATGCAATCATCATAATATTAGGGTTTTTCATTTAAAATTACACATATAATATTTTTAAAGGAATCTTAATAACCTTATTAAATAATTTAGATATGAAATATTGGGTTGATCCAAAATTAAATAAGACATTAACATTTATAGATTGGATGGTAAGTGTACCTTTCATCATGTTGTTATCAAACCCCTCATTAGAAATATAAATTTCATGATATTTCCCCATATCCCTTAGATTAAAAGGTTTATAATTTCAATCTTCATGATTAACCTTCTGGTTTGGGCACTGGTTATTATAATTCTCATTCTACTTAAACTTATAGCACTGAACTAGGGTAGGTTAATTATGTACATATTTCAATCCATTTTTATTACTAGCTAACTTCTTCTCATCACTTTTGTAATCAAATGTATGACGACCTTCCCTTCCACACCTAAAACATTTATTATACCCTTTAATACAATTTACTCTGCTTCTTCCCACTCATATAACATAAAGGAAATCTCATATTATTTTCTCCAAGGTTTTTAGATTTTCCTTTGAGCTCTATCTTCCTTTTTTATTTCAAAATAATTATATAGATACATAAATGCAACCACCATTTCAACCTTGATTTCACAACACACAATATATTCATAGCTACAAAAGTCTCTTATGGATAACACCCTTACTAGAATTCTCTTTAATCCACTAAATATCCTATTAACTTTACTTTCATGTTGGATGATAATACTAGAATCATACTTCATAAGTCTTGTAAAATTAGCCTCATAGGTACCAACAGATTCATCATCCATTTTCTTTAACTCAAGGAACTCTTCATCTATCTTTGTATGATGAATAAAAAGAAAGTACATATTGAAAAATAAGTACTTGAACTCATCCCAAACCATGGATTCAATTAAATCTTGTTTTCTCATATTCTTAATTATAGTCATAAATGGACCTCTTCACCTTCTAACTGATAAAAATCAAGAATGAATTCCTCATGTTCCAAACATTGGAGCACAAAAAATAACTTTTTAGTGGTACTGAACCATTTTTTAGAAACTATTGGATTAGAAGACCCAATGAAATAAGGTGGTCACTTCCTCATGAAGTACTCAACATAATGTTGTTACCTCATTTGCTCATTTAGAACTCCAGAATGACTCATAACTTTAGAAAGTTGGGTGATAATAACAGTATGATTTTGAATTCAATCTCCCATATCATTCATATTCTCATTTTAATAATAATTTCATTTTCTGTTGCACTTAATATTAAGATGGTTCTTTTGGTCTCTTTCTATTGAATAAAACTAAAAATCATAGAGTAAGAAATAATTATCATAGTGGGAAACCACATAATCATGAAAAACCAATTATAGGATATTTAAATTATGACACATTATTTAATCTATGACACCTTAGTTTTATCCTAGGTTATTTATATCCAACTTGAATTTAAATCCTTTATGATGATTCGTGAAGAGGTTGTGAATTTACCAAAAATATTCCACATGAGTTTCAAACCAAGTGTGCAAGAAAGCCCATTATCCTGCTCCAGTTCCCCATCGAGCCTAACCCAATACAGTATTTTCAGGGCTATTACCCCTATATAAATCTGTTTTAGAGCCACATCCACTTGTAGTATCCATAAATGGATTTATTTCTCATAAACAACTCACTATATGTTTTACCAAATTCCCATGACATTTTTCTATACGTTGGATCATCCTTAGGATTATCCTTAGAGACATTTCCTTAGGGATCTCACTATGTTTTTATCATTCAAGTTTCCAAAGGTTGACTAAAATTTATCTCTGATACAAACTATAGAAACCATAATTTCTCATACATATATATTACATCATTTTTTCATAAGACTTAATACATTACACAAAGAGACACCAAAACACCATATTAGTTTAGTGCTTTTAGAAACATGTAATCATAAACACTGGTACATAATTGAGCTACATTATCTCCCACTAGTTTCTTCATGACAAAAACCTTTCTTACACACATCATACATAATACATATCTTAATAACATGTGGAAAGTAAATATAAAAATGGGTGAGCTCATATTCTTAGTAAGGGTAAAAATGAGATATATAAGCATAATCATAAGAATAAGGGTATGATACTAAGATAATAACATTATAAGATCATACCTTTCATATTAAAGACCATAAACATAAATAATTTCATAAATATTGGAATTTTATAAGACATGAATCGTAAGGTAATAAAGAACATAATCTATGTAATCATAATATAGGATTAACACATGGAATTTTGGTATACACTTAAGAATATAAATATTATTTCCATAGAAGTTATGGCTTAATGAAAAGGCCATTATAGTGGAATGGGTTCACTCCTAGAACCATAATAGTAGTCATGGTTCACTCCCAATACCATATTAGAGGAAAAAGTTATTTACTAAAAAAAATCACTCCCCATACCTTAAATGTATATCTCATGAGATATAAATCTTTAACCAATCAATTTGAGGTAGATTTAGGTCCCACTCATATTATGATGTAATCATACATATGTGTACTACAAGATCATAAAATTTCATCATATCATAACCCATGAAATGAAATGGGTATCAAAAAAATGTCACCATATCATAACCTATGGAAAAGAGATAGATTTTTTAATCATTTCATCAAAACATAACCCATTAATAATAGAGGGCCTCATAAAAATATAACCCGTGAAAGATAAATAGGCTCCATAAGAATATTACTCATTAATTAGAAATGGGTTACATGAATATATGTCACGGGAAATAGAAACAAGTTCCATAAATCATATAACCCATGGAAGAGAAATATGCTTCAGAAACATCAATCTATCAAAACATAAACCATTTAGAAAAATAATATAATGGAACCCTTGGATAATATACCTATAAAGTCATGGGTAACACCAAAGGATGTCATATTAGATGGAAAATAATTTTGAAAGATCATTTAAAACATTTCTTGAGGAAAATATCCTTTTCACTTTAGAAAAAACATTTTTTAATACATAAAACATTTTGAAAACATTTTTCTTTGAAAATATCTTTGAAAAATTATAAATGAATATTTGAAAATAATTTTAAATAATTTTTATTAGAAAATAATCTTTAAAAATCGCTTAAAAAATATTTTGGAAACATTTTTTTGAAAACATGGTTTTAGAAGAAAATAGATTTTTGACTCAAGAGATAAATGAAGTTAGATTTTCTTAAAAATGTTTTCTTAATAATAATAAGTGTTAAAGAGTAGAAAAATGGTACCATTACATGATGATATAATGAATAAATATATGAGAATAAAATTAATTATAATTCATGAGATATGGACCAAATATTGCATCAATGGAAGTATAATCATAAACAATCGCAAAAAATGATGATATTATATCAATAAACTCTTACCACTTTGGTAACATTGAATAAAAATAAACATAAAATAATAACATTAAATGAAGATTAAAATACCATTAAAATAAGGATATTCATGATATAACATGTCAAATGGTAGTATATTGACCGCATAAAATAATATTAGTGCATATAAAATAATGTGTCTCAAAGAAGGAACATTGAGATGAATTACCTTACCGAGTTGGTACTTTTGAACCGTAAAACCACATAAAATAGGGATCATAAAATGGATATGTAAATACCCATAAATTTAAATATAATTATAATAGAATTAATTAACTAGTAGTATATACACCACACAAAATAAATTAGTGATGAATAAGTTATAAGTCTCATAGAAATAAAAGTGAGACCAGAAATCCCCTTACCTTATATCTTGACTCCCATCATACTCGTTCAAAACTCATGTATAATAAAAATAAGTTTATTCTACATATATTGCATAAAAATATTAAATTATATCATATATATATGATTTTATTATGACCATTTATGACCTATTTATTATCACTTCCATGTTAAAGTTAGGTTTGTTGTAATAACCGCATTGTTTTTCGCATGTGTTTTGATTTTTCATTTTTCGCCCCCTAAATTATGTTCAAATTTCATTACTTAAAGAATGTAAATAAAGATATAAATATCATATATATTGATTTTATATTTAGTTACAATAATATATAAATTATAGTAATATAAAATGAATTACACCGTTCATGGAAACGGTAAGCCGTATGTACCCATGAACATTGTTTTCATTTTCTTATCGTATTTTTTAAAGAAATAAAAGTAAATGATATTTATATACATATATTATTATTAAATTAGAATTATAATTTAATATATATCACATATGTATATTTTAACCATAATTTATACATTCTATGAAAAGTGTGAATGAAACACATCACTTTGAGGAGGTGGTAATCCACACATCCACAAATAATGTTATCATATTCCCCCAAAATGAAAATCATAATGGTATGTGTTGTATAATAATTATATAATTATAAATAAATGATAAATATCATATAAAAACATAAATTACACCATTAATCTCAACCATGAAAGGTGGAATTGGAATAATGAACGACATCGGTTCGTGAGGCGGTAATCTATTGCACACGTGGACAATGATTGTGTATCTCATTTGATGGAAGTGTGTGTAAGTGTAGGTATAACCCTTAAAATAAAGAAACTTAAGTATTTTTATGTTATTAATTTTATTATATAATCTTGATATGAGAATAATTTAGTTGTTTTATAAATAAATAAAATAAAAGTGCTTGTTGAAGGATGTTGCCTCTTCTTTGGGTAACTCCTTTTGGTTTGCACCAAAGGGTTTTATTGGATAAATTTATACAAAAATTTAGTATTATATGTTGAAGGGATTTAATTTTAGGGTAGATTTACGTAGGGTTTTTCCAATCCAAATCCCTTTAGAGGTATGAAGAGGTGAGGGTTGAGTTCCCTTTTTTAGTGGGGGAGAAATGGAATTCTTGTAAATGTAAAACGGTAAACACTATTGAGAGGCCCTCCTTACATAATATTTCTCCAATAATTGTAATTTCTAAATAACATAGGTAATTGGTATAAATATTTTCATAAAAGGTATTTTTGACATGTCTCTATGTTATTATTTCCCTAAAAATATTGTTTAACTATTAAGTAAATACGTTTTTACCTTAATCACTATAGTTAATTTTAATTACTTTTACTAATCACCATGGTAAAAAAGTAACATAAACATATTTGAAAATTTAAATTATTATAATTTAAAATATTTAATCCATTTTTCAAAATTCCAATCATGTAATTGATATAATTTAATTGAAAATTAACCCCAGATATGTGTTGCGAAAGTGGGTTTTTAAAGCGAAAACGTTTAAAATATTGAAATGTTTTTGTATCCAATTTCAATGTAAAGTTGGTTAAAATGACCTAGATAATATTAATTAATATTTAATTTATCTCATTATACTTAAAAAATAAAATTTATCTATATAAATAAATTATACAAAAAAAGAATTTATCAATTAAAATTCTACATTTTTCATTATTCTTCCTAAAATGAAATATTTTAGAAAAAAAATAAAAACATCACCCTAAGATAATTTTGAAATTATTAATTAAAAAATAAAGATTTTTTATAAGAATAAATTTCTATAGCAGTCTTAAATGAATTTAATTATTGTTTACAGAAGGACATAAAAAAGAGGTTCTTTTGAGAAAATAATATTTGAAAACATATAAATACTTTACTGAAAATTATATATTTTATTATCAATATGTTTCCTTTATGTAAAACCATTATAAATAATATTTAAAAATTGATTATTACTATTAATATTATTAAGTTTAATGGATATTTAATAATTGTCTTGTTTAAAATAATTATAATAAGAAAATGATGTTTAACAGAAACTTATTGCTGAATGTAATAAAAGCTAAGACAATGTTTTATGTGGAGAAAACATAAATTAGTGTATCATATAAAAAATGTTTAACTTGGTTTAGTGTGAAATTGAAGACATAAAAAGAAATTTAATTTAATCAAAAAAAGTTTCATAAAAACATAGGGTGTTACAAGGTAAGTATGACTTTTATTTTTCTTTCCATTCTGTGTATTATTTGAGTAATATTTAATACCATGGAAGATTTTATATGCCATATTTATTCTACGTTATGTTTCAAATTTCTTATTTACCATTCATATGTTATGTAATCTTTACTATAATAATTTTTCATTTCTATTTCAAAATTATATGGGTATTTGTGTATAAATAGTAGAACATTTTCTGGGTGTTCAGGTTGGAAGATGACCCTAATAGACATAACCTGCACCCTAGAGGTGAGTTCAGGTGACATGAATCATTGTACACGGCTCTATATAGGATGTTTAGTGCTTGATATTCACATGTTATTGGCCTATGGTAGTAGGACACCATATTCCTTTTGGAGAGGATCTTTAGGCTAGTGTGATGTACCATTGGCGAACATCCTTGCATATGTGTAATTTTTGATTATTCGGGGATGTCAAGCATGTGTACCATCAAAAGTGAGTAGGTAGTCATGTGTCATGGGAGAAACATTCTCTTAAAGTTGGGCATCTAATTTTTTCATAAATTAAAAAAATTGATTTTCCTTAAAAAAAGGATGGACGCATACTTCATGATCAATGTCAAGGGGTGACTACTTATGGTATAGTTCTGTCATGTAACATGCAGGTATGATCAAGCTTTGTAGTATCTTGTTCAATGCATGATTGATCGGTACAATATTAGTCGTATTTTTATATTCACATTTACCTTTATCTCCTGGAATACCCATCTATATACATGTACATTTATGTTATGGATTAATTTTTTTGTGTCCAATTGGGTTTATACTCACACCATGCACAAGCCTTCTAGTGCACCTACAGACTTCATGACTAGTGACCTAGGGAAGGTAAGAAACATGTGGAAGGTTTCTAAGGATATTAGATTTTTTATATTGATTACATACTATAAAAAACTCTATACAAAAACCATAAATTCTTTTATTTATCTATTTTCTTTTGTTCTTTTTATACTATTGAACTACCACATTGGGGGTTTGTTTTTTATTATTAAGTGACCAGAAATTAAATGTTATATTGAATTTTATTATGTATTTTCTACTATGGTATTTATTTTGGTTGTTTTTACAAAGGGTATAATCTCCCCATGGTACTTCCAGACCATATCTGTTAGTTGGAAACATTTTGTGTATGGGGAGGTGAGAATGAGGTCATTTGAAACATCAGATAAAACTCAATGATTTGGGTTGGGGTGTTACAAAGTTGTGTCTAATTTTTATAAATAGACAGGTCACATTTTTTTAATTACTAGACTCATAAGCTTGAGTTAGCACTTACAGTGTATGTTCTTATGTTTTTTGTGGATCTATTTTTTTGGTATGTGGTTTTAGGGTAACACTCAACACAAGAGTTAAAACTAAATCTTTTAATATATTTAATTAAAGAATTAATAGAATTATTTACAGAGTTTTTATAATTTTTTTACTTTAATAATGTGCAATAATATAGGAAATGATAATGTTTTTTTGTTGTTTATAACCATAAATCTCATTTTTATTCAGAACTAGAATCAAAAGATGACTGAAAGATCATGTATATTGTCTCATAGTTACATTTGGTGGGTCTAAAGAGTATATCAATGTGGATTTAGCACATTTTATTAATAATTAACCATTTATAATGTGATTAAAATAGATTTAATTTTTAAATTTTGTGTGACTTTTCATTTGAGAAAAGATTCGTGATTGGAAATAGGTGCCTAGATGGAGTTTAGATTCTAAATCTCTCTCGTATATAAAATGACTATTGATATATCTTTTTCACATGATATAATTGGTAATACGGTATTATCATATTTCTCAATGGACAGTTCAAATTTTCTAAGATAAAATATATCATCGAGTTCAATGAATCATTATTTGTCTAGGGATAAAGAGAGATATTTTCATATTTTTCTAAAGATACATTACTTGTTAGTGGGTAATGGAAAGGATTAAAATATGAGTATGATTTTAGTTAACATTATACATCCCATTTGGAAAATATAATGAGGATATGAGGAACTTTTAATATCATAATGGATAGTATTTATAACGACCCAAACTTTTTGAATGATAATTATTTCCTGAAAATGCATGTTATATTATTTTATATTTAAAAAAATATCTCTCTCTAATAATGAAGTAAGTATATTTGGAAATGTGACCAATGGGTTTTGACTATTATATAATCATTGTTCAATTATGACCATTGGTCATTATGATCATTGGTCAATATGACCATTTGTCAATATGACCATTGGTCAATATGACCATTGGTCAATATGGCCATTGGAAACTATACTCTTAATAATAATTTTAACAATATATTTATTTTTTATAAATAGAAATGAAAAATGATAATTAATGCAGAAAGAAATGTCGATGGCCTCATCCATTAGAGTTGTGTAGTAAAAATCTAGTTTATTAGAGCTTTGAGGGAGGAAGCATCACTGGGATTCACGCTTTGCCAAGCCTGAGCCATGCTTCAACAATTGAGCCTTGAATAAAATCACCTTCAGGAGAAGTTCATGTTTGTTGAAATTACCACTTGGGTGATGTTATCCAAGCCTCCCCATGAGTCTATCACCATTACACACCTCACAATTAGGTCATATACGGGTGTTATAAGGGGTTATGTATCGATTCCTTGGTTAAATAATGTATAATACCTTTGTATAAATAAATTTTTTGTTTCATCAATTTTGTTTTGAGTTTACTTTTTATTAAAAATATGACGAATTTGATAAAATGATTTTTCTGTCAAAAATTGTACTTTTCAGAAAATATATAATTATTATAAGAAAATAATGAATTATTAATAATTTTAATTTTAATTAAATATTATTATTAGAAAAGACTTATTTAAATTTGAATGATAAAATAATTTTATTTTTTTCAAATGTCAGAAATTTTATTATTCATTTTACTATTCATTTTATATACTCTATTATTTTTAATAAATAAGGGTTTTTATGTTTAATATCATAATTATAGAATTATTATGATAAAATAAACATCATTTTTTAAATCAGACATCTAAATTTGGTTAGGATAATTTAGGATAATTTTCTAAATTTTTTTGTTTTTTTTTGAATAGTAAAAATACAATTTTGAGTTTTTAGTATGTTTAATACATCATAATGATGTAATAAGTAATTTAAATAATGTTCAAATATTGAGGATTAATTTAAGATATTATTTGTCCCAATTGGACAATAACATGGGAAAACCCATGGTTTTGAAAATACCACTATCAAGGTGTCTAAGGAAATCAATAAAAACTCCCTCACTTTTGCTATAAATCCCACACATTTCTCAATTAAATTTCATTAAAAATTAAGAACCAAAAAATCTATATTTTAAACTCCCAATGATTCCTACCAATTTTTACTCAATCCTACAAGGTCCCAATTTTCTAGTTTTAAGAGTTACTCTTCAAGGTAAGTAAAATATCAACTTCTCTTTTACTGTCAAGATCCCTTTTTGGTGGTATGCCTTTCAAATTTACATACTATATTCTTCTGTCCATTTTATTATATCCCTATATGTTATTAATATTATTTTATTAATGGGTTAACCTTTTACCCCCCCCCCCCATTTTAGTGTCTTCTAAAACTATGTTTCATACCTGTTATGTGACCGAATTTTCTTCTCAAATTTTCTCTATTTTTTCTCAAGAAATTATTTAATTTTCATTATGTGAGTACCCAAACCTCTTTCTTCTCTAGGGTTATTTACCAATCTGTAAAAAGTTTTTGTTTTATTCTATAATTTACATGCATAAAACCCTCATTCTATTTTCATGGGTTATAAATGACATAATTATCAATTCTTTAAACAATTTTTTAAAACACTATTATTCCGATATAAAACCCATTTCTTTTATTCCCTAAGGGTTATTTATGAAATTTTTTATTGTAATATATGTGGATCACATTAATTAATACATATGAATGGGTTTCTTTGATATATATCCAATGAATTGGGTAAGAAATTTAATCTCTAGAGATGACATGTTTTACGATACCTTGGTGAATAACCTTGCTAAGATTTATGACACCTCAGTGATAAACTGTAGTGATATATTTATGAATGAATTGATTATATTTTATATCCAAATTTAAATGTTATGATTAATGTTAATTTTAATATGATATGTCCCTTTTTTCTTTTATCATGTATTTATGATATTCCTCAAGTTCTTATTGATATTCCTCAAGATTACTTATAAATTGTTTCCCATTATTTCTCGTAATGACCTTATTCTCACCCTTTCCATTGATGTATTTCCCTAGGTTATAAGATGTATTAAATTTAATTAAGATAAACCTTAAATAATCCTTTATAGTGGAATAGAATAATGTTTTGAGTTTTCATGTATTATGTACCTATTTTTCAAGAAAATAAACTTTAAAATATCTTATATTTTATACAATGTAAAGAAAAGTTATTAAAATGGAATCCCACATTTTATTACATAAACATTTCATTACATTTTACAAAACAAATCACCTTCTAATGTTTAGTTTCTTGAAAAAATGGTACATAATACATTAAAACTTATAATATTATTCTACTAAACTTAAAAGGATTATTAAAGGTTCATCCTATGTACATTTATTGAATCTCATAACATAGGGACATACATAAAAGAGAATGGTAAGCATAAGGCTGAGTAAGCGAATACAAGGGAAGGAATTTACTTTTGATCTTAAAGAATATCAATAAGAACTTGTGGAAATACATAAATTCCTGAGAAATAGGAATATAATAATAATAGTAACATGAATAATAATTTGAAAATGTGTATAAAAAATTTATTTAATTCATTAATAATAATATCACCAAGTTTTATTAGCTATGTGTCATAAACATTACTAAGGTAATTCACCAAGGTATCATAAAACTTGTCATATATAGAGATTAAATTCTTTACTCAATGCATTGGATCACTATTTAGGATCACCCATCATATTTAATAATTATTTTGAGCCAAATAGGTAATAATAAACCATTTTATAAATAACATGTTGAGAATAAAAGAAATGTGTTTCATATCAAAATATTTATGTTCTTAAAGTTTTTCTCAAATACAAGATCTTTATGTCATTATTAACCCAAAAAAATTAAGGTGGGTTTAATATATGTTAATCAAATAATAAAATAGATCATTTTTATACCTATTTTAATACCACTATAAAATAAATAGGTTTGGGTATTTAAAAAATAAAATAAAAGAGTTTCTTGAGAAAAAGAATGAAATTTTGAGAGGAAAATTTGGGAGCATAACGAGTAAGAAACATGGTTTTAGAAAACATTAAAAAGAGATGGGACAAGGCTAATCCATTCATAAAATAATATAAATACATTATATGAGTAAATTAAAATTTAAATAAAAAAATATTATGGAAATAATAAATGGATACCACATTAAAAAAGTGAACTTATAAGGAGAAGAGAAATTGAGATTTCCTTTACCTTGAAGTGTTTTCCTAAATTTTGAATATCAATATATTGGGGGCTTGATGACACCTTTAGAGGACTCCTTGGGAGGTAAAACTATCATATCTTCATGTATTATGAATTTGGAATGAAATCTTACGGATAAATTTGTGATTATTTGTAGAAAAAACGAGGGATTGTTTTATTGATTTCCTTAGACACCTTAGTAGTGGTATTTCCAAAACCATGGGCATTCCTATAGTATTTACCCATGGTATTTTCCACTTGGGTCACATAATATTTTATTTTAATACACAATAGTTGATCATAATTTTATATCACTTATTACATCATTATAATTTCATTAAACATACTGTAAACACAAAACTGTATTTTTATTATTCACTTAAAACAAAATATTTTAGAAATTTCTCATAAATTCACCCTAACCTAATTTCAATGTTATGATTTCAAAAATTATTTTTTATTTTATCATAATAATTATCTAATTATTATAAATTTAATTTTTAACTATAAAAAACCTTAATTATTAAAAATAATAGTGGTATAAAATGCATAGTAACATTGACAGTTGAAAGAAAACTAAACATATTTTATCATTTAAATTTAAATAAGAGTGTTTTAATTATAATATTTCATTAAAATAAACCTTATTAATAATACCTTAGTTTATTATAATAAATAAATCTTTTCTAAAAAGTTCAATTTCTTACATAAAAAATAATTAATCAAATTCATCATATTTTTAAGAAATACTAAACTCAAAACAGAATTGATGGAACAAAAATTTTATTTATAAAAAGGGATTATATAATAAGTAACTAATGACTCAATACATAACCCCTTATAAAACCTACATACAGCCTAATGGGGAGGTGTTTGATGATGATATACTCATGGGGAAGCTCTCCTAACATCAATCGAGTTATAATTTCTACTATCGTGAACTTCTCCCGTAAGAGTTTTCATTCAAGATTAACATGGTAAATCTCAACTTGGGATTGTTCAAGAGTGAAGCCCAGTGATTCTACCTCCCTCCCAATTTCTGAAAAATGGGCTTCGTATGACATGACTCTACCAGATGAGGCTATCGAATCTTCTTTCAGCATTAATTTTCCCTTTTCATTTCTACGCACAAACAATAATTACAATGTTAAATTTATTATTAAGATTATAGTTTCTAATGGTTATATTTACTAATGTTCATAATTGAACAATATACATATAATGGTCTAAACATGATAGTCACATTTCAAAATATACTTACTTAATTATTCAAAAGGTATAGTTTTGTTAAGTAAAATATAATATAACACACATTTTAGGAAACAATAATCATCCAAATAGATCAGGTAATTAAATTCTTCTCCCCTTAAGTAATTTCTTCTCTAAAATTTCATCTCATCCCCTCGATTGAGAAAAGATAAGGGTACTTATGCCTCACTGTTTCCTCTAGTTCCCATGTGTCTTATTCATATTTGAGGTCCCTCCGCAATACTTTAGCGAGGCAGGTAGTATTGTTGCATAGAAACTTTTCTCTACGGTATAAGATCTCCACTAAATACTCGTCATAAGAGAGGTCGTGTTCTAGTTGTACCACCTTGGGATTCAGTACATGTAAAGGTTTATTAATATGCATTCTTAAGATATTTTTGTGTAATAAATCTTAAACATGAGCTATATTTGGAATAAGGGAAAGAATATATGGCACTTATCCTTTGTGATAAACAATTTTATATGGTCCAATGTACCTAGGAAAAAGCTTCTCTTTCTTCACAAACTACATGAATCTATTCTAAGGTGAAATTCGAAGGAATAATTTGTCTCCAACATTAAAATAAAAGTCCCTTTGATGGTTTTTAGCATAGATCTTCTACTGACTCTAAGCAGTATTTATTTGTTGTTGGATGATATGAAACTTTTATGTAATCTCTTGCACAACATCATGCCCAAGAGGATTTATCTCACTAACTTCATCCCAACAAGTAGGATTTCTACATCACTTTCTATATATAGATTCATAAGGATCCATTAGAAAACTTTAATGGAAGCTGTTGTTGTATGAGAACTCATATAACGGGAGATGTTGATCCCATCAAACTTTAAATTCCATTTTTCATGTTCTCAGAATTTCCTCAAAATTATAAATTGTCCTTTCAGATTTTTTATCATTTTTAGGGTGATATTCCATACTAAAACTCAATTTAGTATTCATATCATGTTGAATACTTCTCTAGAATTTTGATGTGAACCTTGGATCATGATAAAAAAAAGATAAAAAGTGGCACTCTATGCATCCTCATCACTTATTTTACATTATCTTGGAAATTTAGTCAAGAGATAAATATTCATGAATAGATATAAAATGGGTAGACTTGGTGAGATGGTCCACTATAACCCATATCACATTATTTATTTTGGGTTTCATTAGAACTACAGTGAAAAAGTCCATAGTGATATTGTCCCACTTCCTTACTGGTATGGCTAGTTGTTGTAATAATCATTTAGGAAGATGTCTCTCTACTTTCACTTTTTGGCACATAAGGCACATTGTAGTATAGTCGGTAATATCCATTTTCATTTTATCCCACCAATAATGATCATTAATATCCCTATACATTTTAGTACTTTAAAGATATATTGAGATAGTAGAGCTATGAGCTTCATCCATCATCTTCTTTATTTTCAGAATAGATGGAACACATGGCCTTGTTTGAAATTACAGTACACCATCTTGATCAATATTTAACTCAAAAAACATCCCATTCATCACAGCCTCTAATTTCTTCTATGGAAAAGGATCTTCTCTCTGATATTTCATGATTATATCTTGTAATTGTGGTCGGGAAATCATTTGGTATTGGGTTGATGATGTCCCTTCCCTTATGATTCCCATGTCTAGTTTTACTAGGTATTTAATCAAAGGATCTCCTTGAATCCCCATCATTTCCAACATAATATGGTATTTCCTACTTAATGCATCAGTGACTTTGTTTCCTCTTCTAGTATGGTATTTAATTGAACAATAATAGTCTTTAAGAAGTTCCAACCATCACCTCTATCTCGTATCCAATTCATTTTTCATGAAAATATAATTCAAACATTGATGATCTGGGTATATATCAAATTTCTCCCCATAAATATAGTGGATCTATATATTAAAATCCATAAAAAACTATAGCCAACTTCATTTCATGTGTAGGATAGATTTTCTCTTTAGTATATAACTATCGAGATGCATAAGCAATCACCATGTCATTTTGCATGAGTACTCACCCAAGCCCTTTCAGAGATGCATCACTAAAAATAATGAATCCTTCTTTGATATAGGGTAGAGTTAATAGGGGTGTAGTAACCAATCTATTTTTATTCTCTTGGAAACTTTCTTGAAAACTTTTTATCCAAGTGAAATTGGACCCTTTTTTAGTGAACTTTATCAATGGATTAGAAAGTCATGATTTTTTTTCAAAAAAACCTC
Source organism: Viscum album (assembly GCA_963277665.1). NCBI lineage: Eukaryota > Viridiplantae > Streptophyta > Magnoliopsida > Santalales > Viscaceae > Viscum > Viscum album. The sequence continues at coordinate 1,461,835,125 of OY728153.1, read as the reverse complement.
CTATAATATATCGCTAATCCAAGGAAACTATTAATCTCAGTTACTTTTTTAGGATGAGGACAGTGTTTTAAAACCTTTTTCTTTTCAGGATCAATTGAGATTCCTTTATTGGTTACAATGTTCCCCAATAAATAAAATCGTTGTCTCAAAAATTTATATTTTACTAACTTTTAAAATAACATATCCTTCCTCAATGTTTTCAATATAATCCATAGATAATCCTCATGCTCCCTAAAACTATTGTAATATATCAAAATACCATCAATAAAACCCATAAAAAGTTATCAAGGTTATCTTTAAATACTCTATTCATAAAATCCATAAATATAACAAGATAATTAGTTATAACAAAGGGAAAAACAGCAAATTCATAATGCCCATATCTTGAATAGAAGGCAGTATTTAGAATATCTTATTTATTCACCCTCAATTGATGATAACCAAATCAAAGATTAATCTTGGAGAAGAATTGAACCCAGTGAATCTAGTAAAATAAATCATCAATTCTAGGAAAAGGGTAATTTTTCTTCACTATGATCTTGTTATGTTCTCTATAATCAATGCATATTCACATTAATCTATCCTTATTCTTCACAAAGAGAACAGGTTCTCCCCAAAGAGACACATTTAGATAGATAAACCCCTTGTCCAAAAGATCTTGGATTTTCTTCTTTAATTCATCCATTTACAAATTTTAAATTCTATATGGGGTCTTTGATATTATCTTGGAACTAGGCCTGGAATCAATGAAAAACTATACCTTTATTTCTAGGGGAGGTCTAGGTAACTCCTCTAGAAATAAGTTAATGTATTCTTGAATTATGGGGACACATTATAATTATATAAATTCATTTCCTTCTTCATCTTCAATGATCATCTCCATAAATATGGCTTTTGGTGGTTCTTCTAGACAAATATCAGGTCAATATATTTTTCCTTTAAAAATAATTGTATATTTTCCATTCAAGAATATTGAGATTTCCATGATTCTATATTTGATCTCTGTATTATACTTTGAGAGACAGTTCATCCCTAGTATAATATTGAATTCCATCATAGGAATAACTACTAGATTTTATATGAGATTATTCTCACCAAAGTAAATACTAGAGCTTCTATACACTTTTGATACATTGATAACCCCCCTAAGAGTCTTGAATGATAGTTATACTTATAAAAGTTCAAGGATTTTTTTTATATTCTATGTAAACATGGAGGAAATAAATGAATGTGTAGAAGAAAAATCAAACAAAGTATTTTCTAGATGTTAGAAAAAATGAGAGTGCCTTCCAGCACATCATCCAGATCTTTAACTTCAGTCATCGTGATAGAAAAAGCACAACCTTTATCCCTTAGCCTATGCTGATCTTGATGGTGATTCCCCTCCGCTAGCTTCGGATTTGGATAGTGATTGTAAAAGTGCCCAAAGTGTCCACACATGAAGCATTAGACTTTATAATGGGTGTGCACCATCTCTCCTTTGTTTTTATTGTTGATAATTCAAGGCTTCACCTCACTAAAATAGTTCTGAGAAATATGTCATTCTCTTCCACACTTGTACGATTTCCCGCTCTTGAGAAAGCAGTTCCCCAAATGCTGACACTACAGGAAAATGGATCTATACCCATGCGTTTATACCCATGGTTTAAAAAATCATGGGTATATATGGTATGTTTTGAACTATACCTATAATTTTGTTAAAATCATGGTTATACTAACACAGATTTGATGTTTTTATCAGGCTTCTCCACTCAATTTCTCATTTCCTCCCAAACATCTCTCCCTAAGACCTGGCCTCTCCGCACACTCCACCCCTCTACGACCTAGACCTCTTAACATCATCTCTACCTCCAAAACCCCACCTCCCTCCCTTCGACTTCTTGAATCCATGGCCGCCTATGCATCCACCTCCCACCCCCACCTCCACCTCTTGTCCCTCACCTCCACCTTTGCGATGCCTCCGCCTTCGTCACCTCCTAACCGCGACCACCTCCACCTCTGCCTCAAGGCCCTCGCCTCTGCCTCTATGGAAACCATTGAATCCTCCCAACCAAAGCAACCTCCACCTCCCCCACATTATATCTACTTATAAAGGACCCCTATGTATGGATTTATCCATATTCTCCATGGATTTATTGGGTTATTTGGTTCTTGGTTGGTGTTTCAAGGTTAGATTCTCTATTCTCTTCTACTTATTCTCATCCCTTTTCAAAAAATTCTTATGTCAGTTTTAGTCAAAACCTTGGGACTTTTTTATAAATATATCCTTCTTACTAATTTTAGGGTGTGTTTATTGTTTTATTGGTACAAGTATTCTCATTTTTAATGGATTTTTATCACCTATTGAGGTGTGTTTTCTCCATTCCTAACTCTTTATAGATAAAAATATGATTTCTTGGAATTTAAAACATAATATTTTAATGGATTAGGGCCTTTAGTAAGTTTTTTAAATATTTTTTAAAAAAATAATCTATTTTACACTAGATTACATAGATTCAAAGAGGGTTTCTTTTATTATTTTTTTGTTTAAAATTGTTTTAACTTTCTTATACACATATTCTATTTTGAAATTCCCTTTTTTCTCATTAAAAATGGTTTCTTAACCCATGATGGATGTTTTTGTTTCTAAAAAAATACTAAATTTCCATTATTATAACCATGTTTTTGTATATTATTATTAAATATATTCTTTTTGATTCTTGTATTTTTATATAATTTGTCTTTTAAAGTAAATTTTATAATTTTAGTTTTTTTTTCACTTTTATATTATATATTAAAAAAATTATATGGAAATAGTGTTTCATTTTATTTTAAAATTATTGTGTCAATGATTTTAACTTTGTTTGTTTAGAAAATTAATTTCATGATTCGGTACTTGCTAAGAGTTAAAAAGTTCTTATTGGCATTTTACAGAAGTTTTTTGGATCATACTGTGATTTTTTTTCGTGATGTTTGAATAAAACATGGATTATCATGTAAGAGATAAATCATAGAAGAGGTGAGTTGATTTATTATAATTTCTTGATTATTCATGTGATTTATCTTGTGATTTTTATTCGCATCACTACATATATTGTTAGGTGAACCTCAGAACATGGATTAGAAAACCTAGAACCAACTAGGTTCTTTTTACTCATCCTGTGTGTCTCTCGGACTAGTGACAAAGTATAAATAGTACCACCATTAGACTAGTTATTTTTTTGTATCTCCATCATGTTAGTAGAGGGTTTCTCCTAATATAGTTAAGTCATTTCACTATGTAACCACAACCTTAGTTTTCTTATATCCACTCACATGGTGTTATCTAATTTTAGTTATTTATTTTATATATTATACTTTATTTACATTTAGTTCCTTCCCTTTATTTAGTGAATGATGTCACAATATTTATTCTATATTTTATTCTCTATTACTTATTATTATTATAATTGATTATTCATATCTCATATCACAAGTATCACAACTTTTTTTAAATATTTAATAACCAAGTTTTGGAATTTTTTAAAAGTAAATTAGTCAAAAGTCTTTTTTAAATCATGTTGTTGATATTATTTGGTTTTCAATGGAATTTTGATGTTTTCCTTAAAAGGTTCATACCTAATTTTCTCTAGTAAATTAGTGGTGTTTCATAAATAATGTAGTCTAATTACATAATGTAAAATCTAGATTTTAATTAAGTGTTTTTTCTTTCTTAAATGATAAAATGCCTCTAATTTCATAAAATATATTTAAAACTAACATAAAATGGTTTTATTATTAATGACTATGTATGGGGTGTAGGGAGGATTCCACTTGAGAATTTTTAAACTCATTCTTATAAAAATGTTAGCTTCTTCTCATCTACTGGAGGACTTATCTGTTTCTAAAAAATTTCTATATGATTCATCTAGTATGGGTATAGAGTGGAGGCATGATGTTGACCATGGGTTATGTGGGAAATAGTAGTTTGGTGTTGAACTCTTTTTTTATTTTGTACTGTGTATGTATTAGTCACTTTTTACTTCTTATATCTCAAGACCATCATCTTGTTTATCTCATTTCTTTTATGTTATAAATTTTATAAATGTTTATATATATGGTTGTCACTTGTTTCTTATGTTTCATATTTTGAAATTATTTATTTGGTTTGAATGAACGTTTGAATTGTAGAAGTTTTATGCTAGATTCTCATTATATTTCTATTCTATATTTTATTATGATAATTAGTTGAAACAATTCCTACAAGTTTATATTTAATTCCTCAGTAATTTTCTATGGATCAGGTGTATAGGGAACATGCTTCAAATTATGTCACGGGTAGCCTCTAGTGCTAGTTTGAAGGGTGTCCTAGGTTGGTTCATGATAACAATAATTTGTGTCTATCAGTATGATATATGTAGACTATATAGCATATATTTTTTATAAGTGTTGTAGTTTCTCAAAATCATCATTATTTACTTTAGCATGGACCCAGTCTACTATTTTTCCAATAGGATATGTTTACAGCTTTGACATAGAATATGTCTATTGTTAAAATGTGAATAATTTTTTATTATTTTATATAGAGAACATTTTTTGGGTTTTTCTTTAGGTTGATTCTTGATGTTTATGAATCTTGGGTCCGATTGGCCTTTGTAAGAAAATTATTCCACGTATAATGAAAAAACCAAACCAAACCAAACTTGTACCTCTTTAAACAAAAATGATATGCATAAACCCATGATAACCTGGCATGAATCGAGCACAACCAAAATATACTAAATTGAATCAATTTGAATAAACATAACCTGAACCATAATGGATAGAACAAAACCAAATAAAAAAATAAAATGACACATTTTAAAAAAAACTTTCACAAACTAACAAAATCTTACTAGAATAAATGTAAATCAGATTAACCAAAATAGATCTGAATGATCAAAATCAAGAAAATTTAATTGAAATAGAAAAAAATTGAATGAAACTAAATTGTACCAAGTAAAACATATATAGCTTGAAATAATATGATATTACAAATGATGAATCAAATTGGACCTAATATAATTAATTCAAACCAATATGACCGCAATTAATAAGAACTAAGCCAAAATAATCCTATCTAATATGAACAAAATTTACTCAAATTGAGTCGATTAGAACCCAAATCAATGAAATTGTTTAATCTTGTATAAATAAAAACAAGATAAAATAAAATTAATGAAAATGTAGAAAGCAAAATTTAATGAAACAAAATCGAACTAAGATGTAACTCGAGCCAAACTGATTATATACCATTAATAGGAAGAGTAATTACTAGTTAACATAAATTTAATATTTGATAATATAATTTTGAAACATGGATTTTTTTCCCCATTACTTGTAGGAACATGATTATACCTATGGGGGATTTTGGTTCTTATATATTTGTTGGTTACTTGTTTAATCATAGGAGACATGTATTTTATAGTTTATTTTTTATTTTATTTTATATATCTCATTGTCCACTTATACCGTTTACCGCTTTCTATAGATGGAGGGTACTTATATCTCATAAAGGGGTCCATAAGGGAACTAGAGGCGGTTATGCATCTTTCTTTTCAGTGGAGGGAGATCTGGGTAGTTGAGGGATTAATATTGTGTTTCATTTTTTGTCTGCTTTTACTATATTGCTTCTATTTATTTTCATTTCCTTCAGTATGGATGTCTGAAATGTGGATGGGTAATGCTGAAATTTTATTTATTTTCCATGGTTGTTTTAATTGATTTTTTTGGGAGAAATCGTTCCCAAGAAGTGATTCATGAACTAGATTTCATGATAGATTACAAAAGAAAATTGACCATGAATAATCAAACCATCAACCAAATTCATGGGTCTAAACCAAAACACCCAAAAAAAAATTCTTTAATTTTTATTTGAATAGTCAAACCATCTTAAGGGAATGGATGAACACATGGCTCCCCATGTTTTGGGAATCCCTTATTAAAATTTATTCACTCTAGTGTGACCATAAGTAGACTCATGTGTTACATTTTCCACATTTTTCAATGATGCTGGGAGAATCACGCATAGAGAATAAGTGTATCCCCCTTAACAGCTATGGAAATGTCCCACGAGATTTGGGGATGCCCAAATAACAAACTTAGTCCTCTAATTTGGATCCATATTTGAGTAATAAATTTTTTCATATTTAGAGGGTTAAAAAAGAGGATCCCAAACTTGAATTCTAAGAATTTTGAGATTCATACTAACAAATTCACCATTTTTTCCTCACACGGGTCTACATAATCATCTACCATCTATATAAATTATCACTGGATCAGATAAAATTACCAAAACATAAGTCATTCACTACCCACATCGCTAATAACAAATATATCTAGTTGAGATAATTCTCCTCAAATGTTCCAAAAATATTAGCCTTCAACTCACTGATTATTTTAATTATCAAACAAGCAATTAGTATTTCCTAAAGGTCTAAAATAAGTATAATGAAACACACTTAATGAAATATAGTCTATTATAATAAATGTTAATAATTTCTAGGGAAAAACTCTGTCTCCTTCATTAAATCATTGAAATTTTAATTCAACTCTCTTGGAACTTTCATTGAACCATAATAGATCTATTTAATCCTATACATAACATCCTAGTTATAATGATCTATAAAACATTCAAGTTACTCCATGTAAAAATCTTCATTTATGTCACCATGGAGAATTTTTCCCCCATCCAACTACTCAAGATGATGTCTTTCCAATGAAATCGTACTGAACAATTTCAAAATAGTTATATGTTTAATGACTTTAGAAATTAACTCTTAGAATTATAAACATTCAATTAGTTGAAAATATTTTACAACTAGCTATTCTTTTAACCTTAATTTATCATCTAATTCTTCCATGATCTGATATACTCATTTTTCTTCTATGTTATTCTTTAAAAGTAGATCCCTCATTATGATCCCTTAATTCAGATACAAGAAGGGAATCAATTACGTCCCTCATAGTTGACACCCACTAATTTGATTCTTCTTGATATTGTGAATTTTTTGGGCTTTCCCTCATCTATTATAAGAAAATACTGAAAAATCAATTTCATACCACTACACTCATATACTCATCCTAGTAGTTCTCAATAATTTCCTCTATAGTTGTGATGCTTCTGATAGTAAAATTTTTAGGTCTTATCTACCAAATTTTTTTATCATGATTCAATATTACATAATAAATATCATTCTTTATGCCTCAAAACACTGTTATATTTTTTCCACCTTCTATTAATTACTCCAGATATATCAGTTGTTCAAGTTTAATGTGGGCCCTAGATCTTCTAGAAAATCAATAATATCGAGATGCCTATATAGTTAAATCATATTTTTCAATGAAACTTTTATATCAACCAAATTTTTGTCTTGGATCTAGTCTATTCATGGGATATTGTCATTAAATATTAAATTCTGAATTTTAAATTATGATGACCTTATGAGAGTTGTTTCCTGCAGTCAAAATAAAAATTCTTTGTCACTATATTCTGAAATGTAACAATCTCAAAACATATACTCTATCATGTCTCATTCCTTGGAATCATTATATACATAGGTAAATGAACTAAAAAAAATTTATGTGTATGAACTAAATCTTAATTCTAGAGAAATAGTTTAGATAATTTCAGTGGACAATTTGTGATAACAGACTCTTATGGATTATGTAAGTTCCATTGTTCACTAGTTTAACCCAAAGCAACTTGTTGACCACCTCTTGAATACTCATTCTTATTTACTTATTTTCTAGTATCTAGTTCACCATTTCTACAATTCTATCATGTTTCAGTGTCCATGGAATGACCATTTCAAAACTAATACAATTTCTCTATCATAGCCTCTATTTCTATTTTCTTGATACTCTCAAAAAATTTCTAATCATAATAATCTTCTATTTCATATGGCCTCATTTTCTATGATTCCCTTTTAATATATGGTGATTTCACTAATCTCATGTTTTTTCCTAATTAATTTCATCCAAACTTTGCATGTGGTATCATTAATAAATTTCTCATATAAGAGTGATCCTCCATGATAAATCACCAGATCTATCCTGAATAAATTTTGTGTAACAAATATTACTTATCATTGTTTTGTGAAATATGGTTGTCTAATTTTTTTGGATTGGTATAGCTCGATATCAAGGCATCGGTAGCCCATGATTTATGGAACTGTGGGTATAGCCTATACCCATGGTTTTAGGGGATATACCCTTGATTCCAAACCGTGGGTATATGTGATTTTTTCAATAATTTATTCTTATTAATGACATATTTCAGTGTGATTCCTAGAACTACCACATAATATATCCTCTAACTGTAGATATATTATAACAAAAAATTCATAGGGTTTGCTGTATAGTCCATCATTCTATCTTCACAGTGTGTCATTACATCTTCAAAATTCAAACTATTATGTTGTGAAATGAGTTCCAAACACCTGTTTATACTTAGTATCCATTATATCGTTATGTATAATGTTACATCGTGATGTGTTACTCTTTCACAAAATTTCCATCATTCATTGCCAAATAACTCTATGAATCCATGAAATTCTAAGATATTGATGTTTTTATCTTTTATTCAATGGTTGATATGTAGAAATATCAATTATGTTATTTCTTAAAAAATTCCTTTATATAGACACTATAAGGGATTTAATAATTCCAATATAGATAATTCACAATCATTATAAACGTCATTATTAATGGCATGCATCCTTTAAAAATGTAATTTCTAAGTATGGTAACCAAATATATCATTGTAAAAGAATATACATGCTCCATGAATTCTCATGAATATTTAACTGGCATCAATTGAATAAAATTAAAATAAAAAACACTAGTTATAATAAAAGTGAAGGTGAGGGGATAAAATCAAGAGATTATTCTTCTATGTTCTTTTTAAATATTATTTTAAAATATTATCAAGAACTTGATTTATGTTAGATACATAATTAATATCCATAATGTGAACGACAATATAGAATCAATATATTTTAAAAAATTATTTGGGAAATAAGAATAAATTTGAACATTATTTGGAAATCAGAAGGGTAGAAACAAGTGGATAGTTGGGAAATTTAAAAATAATTCACACACTAAAATGTGGTTTGGTGATAGGAAATGATATTTATTTAAATGGATAAGAAACTTGAAATGATATTTTTATAATTATAAAAAGGAATTAAGAAAAATAAAACATATAATGTTAGAGTGAAAATTATTCGAGAGAGTTCTAATGATAGAGAGGGAAGAAATTTTTTGACTTTTAATACACCATTTTCATCTAATTCTTAGATAATCAATACTCATGGTATATATCATTTATCCTTATCTAATGAGATGTTTTTTGTCTATTTAGAAGTGGTATGTTAGTGAAAATATAGAGGTATTATTATGATCATAATTTTTATGGTAGTGGGTTTTTGAAAATCTAGATATATTAAAATTTGGTGAGATAATCTGATGCCTAGTATATCTCTAGATTATGGAAAAATATTAATTATTTGTGTTTTCTAATGAATTTGGGATATCATTTTTATGTATAGTGTGGAAATTTAAAAATATAAATGGTTTCCTTGGTTATGAATAATGGGATGTAATATAGAAGAGTATATTTTATGATGCGGGACTCGATGATAAGAAAAATGGTAGTTTCGTGTTCTTTAGATGATGTTGATAAAAAAATTATTGTATCAAGGAATAAAACAATTGAGTGATAAGGACTTGGAATCTATAAAGAAAATTAAAATTTTTGAGGCTTGTTTTATGGACAATCAATTTATTGTGAGGATTAGTACTATAATACACTCTTATAGAGTTATTATAGATTAAATTCATTTATATTTATGGGGAACAACTTTAGTGGATCCTCATAGTGTTTGAAATTATTTTATCACTTTAATTAATGATTTTTCTATAAATTAATTTGTTAATTTCCTAAAATTAAATTATGAATTATTCATTTATTTTAAGAAGTGTAAAACCATGGTGTAACAACATATGAGAAAATAGGTTAAAAATATTATCACTAACAATGATTTACAATTTTGTAATGGATTGGGAAAATTCTACATAGATAGGTGCATAGTGAGGTACCATACTATTATAAAAACAATAAAATATAACTATATAGTATAAAGGATGAAAAAAATACTTCTATAAGAGGTTATGTAAATTCATGTAAATTAAAGACTTCATTTAAAGTTCTAGGATGATGCAATTAACACTGCTTTTTATTAGATAAATAGATCTTTTTCAATTGAAATTGAATTTACAATATATATGATGTATGTTATGGTAATACATTTGATTATTATGGTTTAAGAATTTTCTTATTCCAACTTATGGTCATGTTAATGATAGTACACTTAAACCTCAGACTATGAAATATATATATTTAGGATATATGGTATGAGTAAATGGTTATAGATATAGGTGTACTGGGAAGAATATAATTCCTAAATATATTGTTATAAGGGTTATTAATTTTTATGAGTATATTTTTATATTCATATAGAAGATGATATCGATCATGTGAGACATATAAATTAGGGTTTCATGTCAATGGTGGAGTTTGATGTTCAATACCCTATCATGGGTTATTTAGATAATGTGGAGCTATTGAGAGAGGTTTTGGTGGTTCATGATACAAAATATGAAAACAAATAATCTGGAAGAGAAAATATATACATTTGAAAAATAACAAGGTATATAAATTATTTTTTGATTTTTGAACTGGTCATATGGATTTTCTATTTGCAAGGCTGAAGAATATTGAGTCACACAAGGTTTAATAATATAAGAAACCAATTCCCAGCATAGAGGGGATAAATTAGTTAATTTCTATGACCAAGGGTATATAATTATTGGAAAAGAATCATCCTTGAGATTTCAAACCACCATATAGGGGGTTCATGGATGTTTGATGCAAGAAGATATTCAAGAAAAATGAGGGAATGTCTAGAGTTAAGCCATCATGATTCAAGGAATTATTAATGAGAAAAGGATTTTCATAAAGGGAGGGGATAAATAATAATGAATCTTTCTCTGATTTTGATTTATAAAAAAATAGAGTTTCACTATAAATAGTGAATTTGTTTTATCTTGAGATAGAGTAGCATGATTTAAAAATAAAAAAAATCACATAAATTTAGAGATGTATATTTTTATGTCTCATCCTAAGGATTTTAATATTTATATAATTTAAAGTCATGTATGATTGTAGATAAATATTTATATTTGTTTTAATAGTATTTAAAGAAATGATATAATTGGTTTGATTCATTTATGATGTCTCAATAATATCATTGTAAGTTGTTTGACAATTTTGTTTATTCGAAGATGTTATCGAATGATTATTTTATCGGTCTATAATTGTAAATTGATGGCATGATGATTTTGGAAAAGAGTATGATTAATAATTATAATATTAAATATTATTTGAACAATGAGTTAAAAATGAAGGATTTTGGACTGGTAAAGAGCATATTTGGCATACTTATTTATAGAGATATGAATACTGGAAAACTTTATGTAAGCTAAAAGAAATAAATTCAAATTTTTGAAATGTTCACAGATGGAAAGATGAAAAATGGTTGGTATACCTTTATTATATCATTTTAAATTTAATTTTTACTCTTTACCAAACACATTTTATGAGTATAGTTAGATGATCAAATTTATATATTTTAATGTCAATCGTTGTTTTATGTAAGTCATGGTTTCTACATGTCTTGATTTTTCGAATTTAATCTTTCAGATTAGAAGGTTTATGAGAAATATTAGGAAGGATCACTTGGAGGTTATCAAGTGGATTACATTATATTTGATTCGTATAAAATATTTTTGTTTAGTTTATGGAATTTATGCTACTGATAGAGAATTAATAGGTCAATCAAACTAAGATTATGACTAAAATCATATTAGAATATGGCCTTTGATATGAATTTTTTCACAATATTTGGTGGATCTATCAGTTAGAAAAAAATATTAAAATCGATAGTTTTTTTTATTTTATACCGATTATAGATTCATTTTATTGATATAAAAAGTGAAACAAGGTTTGTGGTTGCATAAATTTATTGATTTTTGTTATTAAAGGTTAAGAGTTTGATTATATTATATGATATTAAAGGCAAATAAATATTTTAAAATAACTTGGTGTATCATGAATTCTCGAAACATATTTATATTTTATTTAATTTCATTTAATATATTTTAAAGTAATATTAAAATTCCAAATTTTTTATCCAACAAATATATTGATCAATTTATTACTTATTGATAATTTCAAACATAACTTGGACTTAGTAAATTGCTACATTTTTTAAGGCCTTTTATGTAGTTTTATAAGAGAGTTTATGATAAATTAATGTCAAGTTAGAGGTTTTTTATTATTAACCTGAATTTTTATTCATACAGGATCTGGTCTATTTATCATTTTTATTTTGTGTCCAAAAATTTAATTTACATCAATAATGGTTATATTTTTCCATCAATTATAACGGTTTCCGCATATAGTGAGAATTATCCCTCATTCCCATGGATGAAAATCAAATCAATCAAACTATATGAATCTTATATGTTTGATTTCTTTTTTATTGGTGCGGGTGAACTTGTTTCTTCTTTCATGATTCAACATTTTATCACTAATGATCTGTGTAGCCTTAATGCAATCCCAGTGCACCATAAATCAAAGGTGTTAAATGTTAAATACATATTTTAATGTTTGAACATTCAAATAAAAGTGATCAAGGGTAAATATAAAATATTAAAATATAAAAAATCAATTAAAGTAAACAATAATTCTTAAAATAAAAATAAATTTTAAATAAAAAACTAAATATGAAACAAAAAATAATAATTACTATTATAATAATAGAATTATTAAAAATAAATGATCACTATAAAAGTTATTTAAAAATTATTTAAACTATAAAATTATTATAAATTTAATTAAAAAATTTAATAACTATTTAAATATTTCAAAAATATAACTGAACGTTTATTCGAAAAGAATTACTAAAAACACCCAAATTTTAAAAAAAATCCAAAAAAATTTAAACATGGAAATTAATTTATTTTCTTTATTAATTAATTAAAAATTTAAAAAATATATAAAATAATAAAATTTGAAGTGTAAAAATAATTAATAATTTTTACTTATAAATTATCAATAATAAATATTCCAAAGTGGGGATTCATTTTTTCAACGGAGTAATTTTTGAACTAATGTTTTTTAATTTAACTCTGAGAGATAGAAAAATTCAATGTTTATAAAATAATTCATATTTTATTTCACCATGTTCTTTATATCATAATAAATTGACCCCTTAAAAATAATTATGAAAATGTTAAAATAATACATCATATTAAAACTTATTAAAAATTCAACAAAAACAAAAAACTAGATGCACATTTTTCAAAACTTTTCTATATCCCCAAAAGAGAATATATTTTAGCTATACATGATGAAATTTAATTAACACATGATAAATGGAAAACAATATAAATCATATATCATAAGGGAAGAGTACCATGGGTAATGAAAACTTGGTTCTTGATGTCTCTTAATAAGGTTTTATCCTTGATTTTTCTCATTTACCAAATTAAAATATTTGTCTAAATAAGTTTTCTCCATAAAAAATGGCCCCAAATTTATCTATTTTGAGAAATAAATTTTGAGAAACTAAAAATTAAGATAGTTATGTAAGGTTTCTTGATAAGAATAACATCCTTAATTTTGAATATGATGTCTTGTTTAGAAACTAATTGGGGGTGAGGGTGGGTTTGAGGAGTTTTTATTTGAAAATAAATGTGTAAAAATGAAAATAAGATATTCCAAATGATTTATATTAATCACAAAATTTATGTTCACTCTCTATAATTTATGCTCTACCAAGGGTTGTAATATAATGGAAGTTTAAAAAAATCATGTTCTGATCTCTAATTTAATGTAATTACTAATTAAAATTCACACTTCATATTTCAAATCCTCTCATTGGATATAGGAAATGGGAACTTAATTTTTTGTATAAAAATAAAAATTGGGATTTTCAAAAACAGTCTAGCCACCTAGATAGTGATTTAAATTTAAACAAAAATTCAATCAAAAAATCACACTAAAAAATGAAAATACATAATTCCAAATATGAATGAATTTTTTTTCCATATTTAGTCTTCAATAATTTAATGAATGATAAAAATATGAAAATTGGGATCTTTTTGTTCGCCCCAATTAAATTATAGTGGTTATGGGTGGTAATTGATGTTTTTAAAATAAAAAAAGATAGTTATAATGATGGTAATGAATATTTATAGATTAAAAAATAAATAATTATGTGAAATCATAAAAGATAGAAAATATTGAGGTCAAAAAAATTAATGTTTTAGTTTTTATGAAACTTATAGAACAGTTTTGTTCATTTTTAATGAGTGGAAATAATATAAATTTATCTAAATTTTAAATTTTAAATGAAGTATTTTTTTTAAAAGTTCTAGAGAAACTACTTATTTAATTATTATTTTCTAATATAAAATTTTAAAATATTGTTCTTTATGTTTAAATGTTTTAAATTACAAAATGTAAAGGTTTTAATTAAATAAAGTTTTAATTTTTTATTAAATAGTGGACTATTTAAGAAATTCAATTATATTTTTTTACAATTAAAACTTTCACTTTATAATATTTACTTCATGGGATTTCATTTAAATTATTTTATAAGAATTTTATTATTTTATTGAAAGTAGTGGCAGATTATTTTTTAGTCAAAATTTTTTAATGTGGATATATTTTTTGTAATATAAAATGTTAATTATGTATTATATAAAAATTTATTATGATTTATTTATTATAATAGATAATATTATCTATTAATTATTGATGATTATGAAAGTAAAGGAAGTTGGTACAGATCTAGGAGGAAGATTTCATCATAAAAAATTATAAATATTAATAATATGTGGAATGTAAATAATGATCATTAGAGTAGATAAGGTTACTGTTTTTAGTTCCCCAAGGTACCCTGAGTGGGGGTGGGGTGGGAGTGAATCATGGTGTTTCTATTTTTAACCTTTTTAACCTTATTACATGTATTTTATTATTGATCTTGTTCCCACCTAGGAAAGAACTTTGTTCAACTAATTCCATTACTCTCAACCTCACTAAAAATTTAAATTATTGTAGGAAACTAATTCTTGTAGGGAAATAATTATTTTTACTTGCTTCACCAACACATGGATACTCCATGAAGCATACAGTTGGTAGCATGTCAACACACTTATTAACCATTAATCTTAAAAAATAATTAGTGGATACATATTGGTTGTGCTCACTCTATGCTTGATCTCAATTCCTTATAATGTTTAGGTATCAATAAATATTTTCCCATGACACACTTCCCTTCATCCTCCTTTGAAAACTACTCTAGGGTATGATACCCTTCGTTTATAGACATCTGGTTCCATATTCAATTAGCATCACTTTCTTGGATGTGTAAATCCCAAATTTTGTGTAGATGATGTATTGATATCCAAATATGATTCTTTATAGTGAATTTTTTGACCTTCTACTTGTGAAAATTCAACTTCTTATTTCTAGCATAGGAATTGAATCCTATTCTTTATTATTGCACTGTATCAATCTCCAACTTCTCTGAAAATATATCTCCAGGAAGATGTATTTTTCCACTTTTTTGACGTATATGTCTTTAAGAAAAATTAGCCATAATCTTATCCTTATGGTTATAGGCATGTCAATGATGTTCAATGGAATATCTTATCTATCATTGTCTCTTAGGTTTTTAGATATGTAGTGAAGGATCATGATAAGTTCTTCTTTTCTTCTTCTTTAGTAGAATACTACACCAAATGTGAAACCTATTTTCCATATTTTAAATTTAGAACCAATTTTTTCAACAGTATTATTTTAGAATGGAAATTTCACATCTGGATTATATATATTCCTAGATTTCACACTCAACAACAATACTTTATATTATTTTAAATGATAATAAAATTGATTAAAATATTAGAGATACGCACCAAATAACCTTTAATAAGAATGTGTATTTAAAAATACACCTCATTCACACTAATAGAACCTCTATATTTCCACATCCTATTTTTGTACTAGTTTGTTTCATAGGTAAAAAAATCCACTAAATACTATAACACCATTAACTATAATTATTTAAAAACAAATATTTATCTTATTCTCACATCGACTAATTCATTTTCCAACCTTTTATTTGGTAGATTTATATTTTATTTTATTACATTCCACTAGAAACATCACCACATGTGATTTATTAATTTTTATATTTAGTCATGTATTTTATCTGAAGATTCATAATGTTTAAAAATTTCAATAAAAATTTTGTAATAATCTGATTGAAAGGAAAATTATATAGGAAAATCATAGATAATATAGTATTTGAGATCAGAATAATATCATTGAAAAATATTATTGGTCATTTTTAATAGAATTTTAATTCTGAAATGACACGTATACAGACTACAAATGGCTCATAAGTATTCCTTAGATGACAAATACATATCTTGGAAATAATAAATACAAAGAATGATGACTCGTACATAGAGGCATGGTGAATAGTAAATTGTAATCGATTACATGTATATAGAGGCTAGAATTAATCATATACTGATGAATGCATCATACAAATATGCCCAACGACATATACACTACATTATCAATCATAATCAAATTTTCCATGACTCATGAAAAACTCTTGGATTGACTCTTAAACAGTCTTGATGAATAATATATAGGTATATTGGCTCAAACATATATTACTTACCTACTTGAAGACTCGTACAAAGAAGGGATTATCTAATTTTCTAGAGTTATTCCTTCTTACCAGATTTCAAAAAAATTACTTCTAGAATTTGTTTAAAGAACCTTGGTCTTTCATAGAACATCCCATGAACTCTTCTAAGTCCGATCATATAACCTTATTCATAAGTATGAGTAATATTGGATCCATTTGACCATATATATCCTTGGTAATAACATCAAAAAATACAAAAAAGAAAGATCCATTTTTCTATAAGACCAAATCACCATTGATATAAGTGTCACAAATTTTTATTCATATAAAGATAGTTATATAACAATATTTAAAGAATTAATTTGACCATCTATCACATTTATTGTCAAAAAATACAACAAAAACCCATCAGTTTTCAACAATGTCCCCTTTTTAGATTTTTTTCATATTATTTCAACTCATGTTCAAAATGTCTCCAACTTTTTCAATGAAATACAGTGGGGGAAAGTAATTAGATTGATTATTGTTGTTTACACCCATTATGTGTGTCTTAATATCTACCCCCTCTGTTATTGGGATCTCACTTTTCAATTAACTCTCCCCATTTTAATGGGTTTAACTCCAAAACCCCCATTTTATATTTAGAAAACAAGAGGGTTTTATTCCTAGGATTCCCCTCCTCCTCTATGAGAAACTTCTTCATTTTGAAATCTCCTACTTGTTTGGGGAAGAGTACTTATCCCACTATTTATATATGGAATAACTCATCATTTTCTTTTCATTCCCCCTATTTCATGGGAGAAAATCCTCTCATTATATGGATTCATCCACTTGTTAAATAACATTTAGAACTTTTTATAAATTTCATTCCATTTCTGGATATACTTCATAATTCTAGAAAAACTTCATTAACTAATTATAAACCACTTTATTCACTTTGAAAAAATTAAATTAAATAAATTGAGTAATTTAATTTTCCACATAGAATTTGAGTCATTGAGATATCCTCTAAGCCTACTAAGCCTAACATAAGTGTAGACGGAATGAGTTTCTGAAAATAAACCCTCAAATATTTATATGTTATTAATTGGTTTTTTAATTAAAATACTTATATATAAAACCATTAAATTTCTATAAAACCCACCCTATGTCCTAACTAAAATTTTACACCAAAACATTTTTAGATAACTAAGAAAAATACAAAATGTGATAACATACAATTTTTTGGATCCATTGATACTACTTTTTACTACTAATACCACATGTTACCACTAATACCACATGAACTCCATTTTATCTAACCCGTTAAAATATCTTCTATTTCTTAGATAAGGATATACATCTATAGAAATTTAACACTAACTCCCCCAAAACATTGGAATAATTTATGTTGATGAGTTATTCACATTTGGGTTAGAACGTTTTAGTAAAATACCTATTTTTAGTAGATTTTAGTATCTGGTAAATAGTTGATACCCCTTATTAAACCATGTGAAAATAAATAAATAAACATTATATGTTTTTTATGCTACTAATAATCCATATTATTCCTTTTAATGGTATTATTCTTCTAACTTCATATCCTAATAAAACTTATTTTAATCCATATTCAGTATGATACCACTGGTAGTCTTTGATATGGATTTAAAACCATTTTTCCTCACTAGTGAGGAATCTTTTCATCCAGTTTTTAAATTAAATAGTAAAAATCACATCAAATAGTTTTCATATTTGGTTTTAGGAATAAATAAAATTTGAAACTCCTTTTCAGGCCTAAAAACAATGAGTCTTGAAGTGCCACTTACTTTACTTATTTCATGTATCATTTTAACTCAAATATGTTTACTTTTTAGCATACACATATGTGTTATATTACAAAATTTACCACATTTATTTTGTCTCTACCTAAATTATGTAATACTTAAAAATAATTAGAAAAATTTGAAGTGAATAGGGAGAGGGGTACCTATATTTTCATTAATTTGAGGAGTTTTGGATGGTCTTGATGAATCAACCCCTTGTTTTCTAACATTCCTTTTTCCTTTTTACAAATTTCAGGAAAGGGATTTCAATAACTCATCAACCTCATATTCTTTATCATGATAATATTTTATATCAAACTTCTTCAACCCCATTACCATGTATTTTTTATATATGGAACCACTTACATATATTTATTCTATGATGTGAGAGTTACTTCAATTTCAAAGTATGTGATTTTACAAATTTATATAATAGTTTTCACTTGAGAACACCTCCTATTGTGATGAAACTCTAGTTGATAATTTTTACATATTACATATCTAATAGCGGGCCCTTACACAAGTCCTTATCTATTTTCTTAGAGTTGTTTTTGTAAGACCACAAAGGCATGCCTCTTCCTTGATATTAATGAGAGCCATCTAAAACTTCTTCTTGATTATTGGATACTTCCTATTAGGTTCATACACATTTCTCATAGTTGGGGTATATCCATCCCTATTCTCTATCCTCAACATATTATTCCTTTCTTTATAATAGTATATTGTAAGTAACTAGATTTTGGTGACTGATATACCATTTTTTGATTTTTAAAATCATCCTCCATTGCTCAAATCCTATTTTCCAACACAACAAGCTTCATTAAAAGATAAAATATCTTCTTATATGTCATAGGAGTGGTGAATTTCCTAGTTAAGTTTCTTTAATTCTTAATTCTCCAATTTATTTCATGATAACTAGGGTTATCACATATAAAAAATCTCCCATAAAAATTATATCTTCTGTGAACACCACTCAATTAATAAGTTTTTACATCATATTATCCATATCCATTTGGATTTCGGGGCTTCAAAACACATGATAATGATGTTCCAAAACATTCACAATAGGATAACCTTATTACTACCATATTTTAGACCTCATTTCATAGATATTCACCAAGAAACTTCAAATTGATTCTATATTATAGACTACATTTTTTTAGAATTTACATATGGAATTCTCTTTTATGTATAAGTAGTGTCTTCTATAGAGGGAATATTCTTCTTTTAATCAGATATTTTTTATCCTCTCTTCAAGTTCATTGATTTTACCATCCTTATCCTTCACATTTTATTTAAAATTCTTCATTCTTGAGGAATCACCAACCAAAATGTTTTTCTTTATTAAAGCTAGGTTTTGTGTCGGATTAGTCTTACCTTCAAATCAATCTCAATGGATATCATAATTCTAATTTATTGGGAAATTTAATTTATAAAATCAATTTCTTCTTTCATATTTTCTCCAATTTTCCTCATACCAAAATTTATACCCACCTCCTCTCTTTTTATCCTTTTATATTCTGACAAAAAAGTTTCTATGAATGGACACATCACTCCATATATACCTTCATATTGTTCCAAATTCTTGTGTAAGTTTTTTATACTCTTGTTCATTGCATGAAAAATTCATAGATTAGTAACTTGATGTTTTTTTAACTTATTTAACAAAGTCGCACCACCTTTTCAGCTCCATGAGAAAGTAAAAAATTCCTTATACACCAGATTTCTCCACACTTGGGTTAGAATCAAATATAGTAGTAGATTTAGAATTTATTCCACATTTGGAGAGATCCTAATCATGGTGGAATTATTCTTCTTCTTAATTCCTTTTTATATGATTCTTTCTTTAGTAACTTTACTCACTGGTATTGTGGAATCCATACCACACAAGCCTCCCAATTTCCACATATCATTGGCAGACCTATTGTGAGAGATATTTTGTTATATATCTTCTTATATACCTCCCCTTAATTTCTTATTTCGAGAAGAATAAATTTATAGGTTTCAATTATCTTTCCCAAAGATAATTCCATACTGACTTAACATAACAATCTATTTATGAACAAATACTTAAAATAATTCCATAACTACCTCCATGTATGTAATGATCTCCTTTGTCCACATCTATAATTTTATACAATTTAAAAATGGTAGCTCCATTGTTTCCTTAATTTATGAAATAAATATAAAAACACTTCCTTTGGTTGAACACATAGTCATATCCTTAGGATCCGAGACTAAATCTGTATAAAAATACACCTCATTCATGTTGATACAACCTCCACATACCCAAATCCTATTTTTTTAATATATTTTTTCATAGAAAAACAAGATCCTCTAATTCAATGATCATTATAAACCAAATCTATTTAATAAAATCTTGAACATTCATCCATATGTTGTTTCACTATATTATTTTTTCTTTTTTAGTGTGATATTTTATTTTCTTATATTCCATAGAAGTATCACTAAAACTCCTTTATTTATTTGTATCATGTGTCATGGATTAAATATGAAGTTCCTTAATGTTAAAAACATTTAATTAAAATTGTTTTAATTTTATGATTTAAAATGAAAATAAACTTTGGATATTATAGATAATATATCCTTTTTGTTTATAATAATATCCATAAAAATTCCATTGGTCAATTTCCAGAAATTTCAATGTCCCAAATAAAACAGACATAGATTGGGAATGACTCAAATGGAGTCCTCAAATGAAAAATAATCAACTTATAAGTAAAACATATACAGACTAATGAATCATACATATAGGCATAGTGAATCATTTTTTTGTAGTTGATTAATTATATATAGAGGACTAAATGGCACGTACACTGGTAAATGAATCATATACACATTCCCAATGAATAGTTCACTACATGAGCACTCATACGAAAACTATCCAAGAATCATATGAAATCCCTAAAATGAATCATACATAGTCTATATGACTCGTATAAAGGTCTATTCACTCAACTGTATATGGATCCCTTCTTGAATACTTATTTATATAAGGGAATAACTATTTTCCAGAATTCTATATTCTAACTAGATTCATAGAATTACTTCTAGATTCAATCCAAATCACCTCAAGCCTTTATGGAATATACCATTACCACCTTTAATTGTTTCTATATTCTCTTCCCCATAAGTATTAGTAGTATTAGCTTCATTTCACTATCACTATACTTTTTCAACAAATCCAACAATATAAATAAGCAATATCCATTTGTAAAAAAATCCAAAGTATCCTTGATATATGTGTCTCCCTTGTGAGTGATATAAATATGAGTCTATAATATCCATATAAGAATAAATTTATCCATATTTCAGTTATATTATTGATAAATCCAATGCACACCCTTATGGGTTTATTAAAAATTAAAATAGAATGGTTAATTTTGGAGGATTTATATTTGGGGTAAGTTTTTATCTAAAAAATGAGTGTGGAGGAACCTACATTCTATAAATCTGAAAATCACATCCTCTTTTAGCCTTTTTATAACAAGAAATTTCACTACTAAACTCATATAATTTCTTATATTCTTAAACATAATATAAATTTATAGATATTAAATAAAAAATCCATTAATTCATAAATTTCATTCTTTTGATAATTTTTAAAATCTTATTTTTAATGTAATATATGAAAAATAAGGAAATTTCAAGAATAGGTTTTTATTTAACATTAAATTATTACTCAAACATCATTATTTTTATAAGCATAATGTAAAGAAAAGTATATTGTATTTTTTAATTAATATAAAAGGATTGGCCATAGTCTCCTGCAACTTAGTCTTTCTTTAAACATAACTAGATTTTCATTATTAATTTTTATAAATTAACTATCTCAAGTATATTCTACCAAAGGGATAATATAGGATTGGATTTTTGGAATTATAGAATATAGGTTCCTCTACACTAATTTTTTAGATAAAACCCCACCCCAAAATTAAATCCTCAAAAATTAACCATTCCATTATAATTTTTATTAAACTCGTATGGGTGTGCATTTGATTTATCAATAATATATATTAAATATGGATAACTTTATTCTTGGAGGGATATTATGGACTCATATTTATATCACTCACAAGGGAGACACATATTTCAAGGCTTCTTTGTAATTTTTTTCAAATGGATCTTGTTTATTTATATTGTTGGATTTATTGACAAAGGATAGTGATATTGAAATAAATATCATACTTATCATACTTTTGGAGAAGGTAATATATAAACAATTAAAAGTGATAGTGGTATGTTCCATGAAGGATGGAGGTTGGCATAGCAAGTGAATTTTTCCATGATATTAATATACGTACTGTGGGATCGAACATTATTTACTAAGTTGACATGAACAAAGCATGTGATAGAGTAGAATGGAGTTTTATCATTCGGGTCATGAGGGCATTTGGCTTTCAGTAATGGTTCTGTGACCTTTGTTTTAGGTGCTACTCATCTCCTTGGTTATCGGTATCCTTGATGGGAAAGTGTTTCGGTTTCTTTAAATCTGTCTGAGGTGTTCGGCAGGGGGACCCGTTGTCCCCAACAATTTTTGTTCTGGCAAAGGATGCGTTGTCCAAAAATTTGGTTAGAGGCTTCTCGGAGGGTAGGTTGAAACCATTCTATGGGAGAAGGAATGCTAGCTACATCTCACATTTGATGTTTGCAGATGATATTTTGATATTTTTGAATGGTAGTAGTAGATCCTTGAAGAACCTTGGTGACATGTTGGTCAGGTATGGGAGGTTTAGTGGACAGTCTGTTAATCCTTTGAAAATTCATGTTTTTATCTCGGACAGGTGTTCCAGGAGGAGGTGTAAGGTGATCCAGGAGATTTTGGGGTGCAAACATTAATGTCTCCCTATGTTGTACCTTGGGGTTCCTTTGTCTTCTGGGTGAATCAAGAAGGATCATTTCAATGAGATCCTCGACCGGCTTTGGGGTAGGATCTTCAGTTGGAAGAACAAGATGTTGTCATTTGGAGGTCGGGTGATGCTCATTAACAGTGTTCTCTTGTCCATTCACATCCATGTTTTTTCTGTTGTTAAGCCACCGAAAGGAACAGTGGAGAGGATGAAAAGTGTGTTTTCCACATTTCTTTGGGATGCGAAAGCGGAAGGAAGATGCCACTGGGCATCTTGGAAGCAGCTGGCTCGTCCTGTGGATAAAGGTGGACTCGGTCTTCGATATGTTGAGGTTACTATTATGGGAATGCAAGCACGGTTATCCTGGGAAGTAATTGTTGGGGAGACTCTTTGGGCAATGTTTTTCAGAGCGCGATATGGCTGGCTGGGGGAGGTTCGCATGCAGGGCATGACTGTTTTGGCGAAGAGCATGTTTGCTCATATTGAGAGACTATCTGGCTATGTCAGGTGGATTGTTTTCTGGGGGGATATTAGTTTTTGGGAGGAAAACTGGGTCGGGGAGAGGCTGGCGTACTCGGGTTGCCCTTCACTGAGGATATCATTTAGCGAGGCAAGTGGCAGGTATGAGTTTATACAGGCAACCCTTAATCCTAGCCAACTTGAACTGTTTGGAAGCATAGTGATGAGTAAGGAGCCAGACCTGTATTGTTTCATGAAAACTGGAAATGGTAGGTACACTGTCGGGGGTTATAGGGAAATCCTCTAGGGAGAAAGTGCTACGTGGGAGAGGTGGCCAGATGTTTGTTGCAAGGAGATACTGGTGAGAATAAATTTTTTGGTGTGGAGGGTCTTAAATAGGGCGATACCAATGGAGGATAACATACAGAGAAGAGGGGTATGCATGGTTTCCCGTTGCTACTATTGTGAGTAGATGAATTCAGAAACGATGGCCGGTCTTTTCTTTCAAGGACAATGGGCCTCCTATGTCTGGTCTCTCTTCAACCATTCCCCTTTCTTGGTTGGTGGGTCGTGCTGTATTCCGGACTACTTGTCCGTCTGGCATCCAGGTAGTGAGAACAGGGCAATGGAGCGGGTTGTCCGAATAATCATCTTGGTTGCTATCTGCTGGGTGCTTTGGGAGGCGAGGAACCAGGTTCGACTGGGGAACAAATGTTCATTGGTGTCCATGCAGGTCCAATTGAAGTCACTTATTGTTGAGCTAGCTTCTCTCGTCAAGGGAGGGTTATCTTTAGTGGCAGTGTGCAACCTGCTCAATAGGCCATGCATCCAATGTAGAGGAAAGAAAAGATGGGTGAGGTGTCTACCACCGAAACAGGGCCTGAATCTAAAAATTTATGGATCCTGTTTGGGGGGGGTTATGAGGGGTGGTGGGATACTCAGAGATTGTTGGATTTTAGTGCTAATGGCGTTTAGTGCCTTTTATATTCCGGGGAATTCATTGGGTGCGGAGGTTCGAGCACTTCTTTCCAGATTGTTGGTATGCAGGCGGAGAGGGATGCAAATGTCAGAGGTGGAGTCTGATTCTCAGTCTCTAGTGAGGATGCTACAGGGAGGCCATTGCATTCTGTGGGACTTGATTTATCTCATTCGTAGGTGAAAGACAGAAACTAATCAAGTTCGGGTTATTCACCACAGTTGGAGGGAGTCTAACTTTGCGGCAGATGCCCTCGCCCGCTTGGGTAGATAGGAGGAGCCACTTTTGATATTTGATAGTTTTAACTCCCTTCCCCTTGAGTTCTTTACTGTGGTCCAAGGAGACTCCCTTGGACTCCACCACTTTCGACCTCCTTGAAGGGAGATTCTTTGTTTCTCTGTGCTTCTTCAAATAATAAAAAAAAAGTATTTATCGGAAGAAGGGGTTCATCTACAGTTGAGTAAATAGACATTTATTAGAGTCATATAGACTATTTATGAGTCATTTCAAGGATTTCATATGAGTCCTGGATAGTTTCTATATGAGTGATCAAGTAGTTAACTATTCATTAGGAATGTGCATATGAGTCATTTACCAGTGTATATGTCATTCAATCCTCTATATACAATGCATCACCTACAAAAAAAGAGTCAACATGCCTCTATGTGTGATTCATCAGTTTATATATGTTTCATTTCTAAGTTGAGTATGTTTCATCTGAGGACTTCATTTAATTCATTCCCAACCTATGTCTATTTTATCTAGGACATTGAGATTTCTAGAAATTGACCAATGGATTTTTTCAAGGATATTTTTCTAAAAATATATATATATTATCTATTATATCCCAAGTGTATTTTCCATTTAAATCATAAAATTAAAACATTGTTATTAAATGTTTCAAACATCATGTAACTTCATATTAATTTCATGACTCATGATGCAAATAAATAAAGTTGTTTTAGTGATATTTCTGTGGTATAAAAGAATATAGAATATCACACTAAAAAAGAAAAAACAATATAATGAAACAAAATGTGCATGCATGATCATGATTTTATTAAATGTATGGGGTTTATAGTGATCATGGATTTAGTGTATCATGTTTTTCTATGAAAAAATATATTACAAAAATAAGATTTGTGTATGTAGTGGTTATATCAACTTGAATGAGGTGTATTTATAAACACATTTGGTATCAGATCATAAGGTTTCGACTGTGTGTTAAACCAAAGGATGAGTTTTAATATTTATTTCATACATTAAAGAAACAATGGAGCTTCCATTTTTTAATTTTAAGAAATTATAGATGTGGAAAAAGGAGATAATTTCATACATGGAGGTAGTTATGGAATTATTTTCATTATTTGTTCATGAATGTATTTTTATGTTAAGTCAATATGGAATTATCTTTGGGAAAGATAAGATAAACCTATAAATTTATTCTTCTATAAATAAGGAATTAAAGGGATCTCTAGAAGAATACATATACCAAAATATTTCTCAAAATAGGTCTACCAAATATATGTGAAAATTTGGAGGGTTGTATGGTATGGATTCCACATAACTAGTGAGTAAATTTAATAGAGAAAGCATCGTGTAAAAGTGAATAAGAAGAAGAATAATTCCTCCAAGAGTAGGATCTCTCCAAATGTGGAATAAATTCTAAATCTACTACTATATTTTATTCTTACCCTAGTGTAGAAAAAACCTTTTCATGAGGAATATCTGACTCCCTTATAGAGTTGAAAAGGAGGTGCGACTCTATTGAAAATTTTAAAACAACATCAAGTTACAAATCTATGAATTCATCATGTCATGAACAAGAGGATAAAAAAATTACAAGAGAATTTGGAATGTTAGGATGGTACGGATGGAGTGATCTATTCATTCATAGAAGTTTTTTTATTGGAATTTAAAGGGCTAAAATGAGAGGAGGTGGATATGAATTTTAAAATAATGAAAATATGAGAAAACGTGAAAGTGGAAATTGATTTTACAAATTAAATTTCCCATTAAATTAGAATTATGATATCCATTGAGATGGATTTTAAGGTAATAATCGTTCCACTTAAAACTTATCTTGAAGAAGGAAAAAAATCTTGAATGAAAGATTCCTTAAGAATGAATAAGTTGAATTAAAATTTGAATGATAATTATAGTAAAATCAATGAACATAAAGAGAGGATAAAAAATATATGATTATAAGAATAATGTTCCCTCTATAGAAGACACTAATTACACATAAAGTAGATTTCCATATCTAAATTCTTCAAATAAAAGTTGTCCTAAATCTATACATAATTTCTATTTTATTGGTGAATCTATGTGAAATGAGGTCTAAAAGAAGGTAGTAATAAGGTTATACTATTGTGAAATGTTTGGGAACATCATGATCATGTGTTTAGAAGCCAAAAAATCCTAATGGAGATGGAAAATATGGTGTAACAACTTATATATCAAGTGGTCTTCACACAATATATAATTTCTATGGGATATTTTTTATATGTTATAACCATAGTTATCTTGAAACACATTGAAACATGATGAATTAATAAAACCTCACCAGGAAATACCCCACTCCTGTGATATATAATGAGAGATTTTATCTTTTATTGAAGCTTGTTGTGCTGGAAAATAGGATTTGAGCTATGAAGGATGATTTTGGAGATCAAAAAAATCGCATATCAGTCACCAAAATCTAGTTAAATACTAAAACCTTTTATAAAGAAAGGAGGAATTTTTTTAAGATGGATAACAGGGATGAATCTTCCCCAAATATGAGAAATTTTTTAGAACCTAAGAGTATGTATTCACTAAAGAAGAAGAAGTTAGATATGGATCTCATTACCATCAAGGAAGATGCATGCCTTAGTGGTCTCATAAAAAAACTCTAAGGAAATAGATAAAGACTTATGGAAGGTCCTTCTATTAGATAATTAATATGTAACAATGATCAACTAGAGTTTCATCATAAGAGGTGGTGTTCACAAGTGAAAATTATTCTACAAATTTATAAAATAAAAAGCTATGAAATTGAAGTAATTGTCACGTCATAGAAGAAATATGTGTAATTAGTTCCATATATAAAAAAATAAATGGTAATGGCGTTGAGGAATTTTGCTATAAAATATTATCAAGATAAAGAATATGAGGTTTATTAGGTAATTACATTCCTTTCTAAAAAAATTAATAGGGAAAAATGAATGTTAGAAAACAAGGGTTTGGTTCATCAAGACCATTAAAAATTCCTCAAATTAATAAAAATAGAGGTATCCCTCTCCCCATTCACTTCAATTTTTATGATAGTTTTTACATAGCACATATTTTAGGTTGATACATAACAAATGTGGTAGATTTTGTAATATAACCCATATGTGGATGCTAAAAACTAAATCTATTCGAGATAAGATGATGAATGAAATAAGTATAGTAAGAGGCACTTCAAGAATCATTATTATTAGGCCTGAACAAGAGTTTCGAGTTTTATTTAGACCTAAAACCAAATATGAAAACTGTATGAAGTGATTTTTACTATTTAATTTGAAAACTAAATGAAAATATTCCTAAATAGTGAGTAAAAGGGTTTTAAAGCCATATCAAAGACTACCAGTGGTATTATAATAAATATGGATTAAAATAAGTTATATCAGGACATGAAATTAGTATAATGAGACCCTTAAAATGAATTATATGGATTTTTGGTTGCATCAAAAACTTAAAATGATTTTATATTTATTTTTACATGGTTTAATAAGGGGTATCATCTATTTAAAGTATACTAAAGGATACTGAAAAATAGGTATTTTAGTGAAATGTTATTACCTAAATATGAAGAACTCATCAATATAAATTCTGTAAATGTTTTGGGGGAGTTGGTGTTAAATTTTTATATATGTTCATCCTTATCTAAGAAATATAGAATATTTTAACGAGTTAGATTGAATGGAGTTTAAGTGGTATCAGTAGTTACATTTGTTATTAGTAGTAACAAGTGGTATCAATGGATCCAAAAAATGGTATGTTATCACACTAAATATTTTTTCTACCTGTATAAAAATGGTTTGGTGTGAAATTTTAGCTAGGTCATAGGTTGGGTTTTATAAAAATTTAATGGTTTTATACATAAGTATTTTAATAGGAAAACCAATTAATAACAAGGATATATTTAAGTATTATTTTCTAAAACTCATTATATCTACACTTATGTTAGGCTTAGTAGGCTTAGAGGATATCTTGACTACTCAAATTCTAAGTGGTAAATTAAATTCCTCATATTATTAAATTTTATGTAGTAAAAGTGAATAAAGTGGTTTATAATTAGTTAATGAAGTTATTCTGGAATTGTGATGTATATCTAGAAATGTGAAAAAAATATATAAAAATATCCAAATGCTATTTAACAAGTGGATGAATCCAAATAATGAGAGGATGTTCTCCCATGAAAAATGTGAAAAATAAAAGAAAATGAAAAGTTCTTCCCTATACAAAAATGGGAATGTGTACTTTTCCCCAACCAAATGGGAGATGTCAAAATGAAGAAATTTATCATAGAGGAGGAGTGTAATCCCATGAAGAAAACTATCTTGTTTTCAAAATATAAAATGGGAGTTTTGGTGTTGAACTCATTCAAAGGGGAATAGTGTACTGAAAAGTGAGATCCCAATAAAATAGGGGCGAGATATGACTACACACAAAATGGGGGGAGACAACAATGGTCAATCTAATTACTTTTTTTCCAATTGTATTACATTGAAATGGTGGGAGAAATTTTGAATATGAGTTGAAATATTATGAAAAAAATCCAAAAGCGGATATTGTTGAACACCTATGGTTTTTTGATGGATTTTTTTAAAATAAAAGTGGGAGACAGTCTAAGCAATTCTTGAAATATTTTTATACACTCATCCTTATATGACTAAAAATGGTGACACATATTTCAAGGATGATTTGGTCTTATTGAAAATTGGATCTTTTATTTTTGTATTTTTTATCTTTTAAAAAAAGATACAGATAGTTCAATGGAGCCAATACTACTCATACTTATGAACAAGGACATATGACAAGACTTGGAGAAGTTCATAGGATGTTCCATAAAAGTTCAAGGTTCTTTAGATTAATTCTAGAAGTAATTTTATGAAAACTAGTAAGAATGAATAATTTTAGAAAATTGGATAATCCCTTCTATGTATGAGTCGTAAATTAGGGGAGTAATCTATTTTTGAGCCAATATAGCTTTATATAATTATTATAGTAATGTATGAGTCAATACAAGATTTTTTTCATGAGTCATGGAACATTTTATTATGGGTGATAATGTAGTGTATTAGTCGTTAGTCATGTTTTTATGAAGCATTCATCAACATATGGTTCATTCAAGTAGCTATATACATGTCATCGTTTACAATTTAGAGTCACTATGAATCTGAGTACGAATCATCAATCTAGATATTTATAGTTTCCAAGAATTGTGTTTTTCATATGGGGACTACTTATGAGCCATTTCAAGTCTGTAGATATTTAATTTCAAAATTTACGTTCTATTAAAAATGACCAACAATATTTTTCAATGATATTACTCTAAACTCAAATACTATATTATCTATGATTTTACTATAGAATTTTCCTTTAAATTAGAATATTATAACATTTTTATAAATGTTTCAAACATAATGAAGATTTATATTAAATCCATAACTAAATATAGGAATGAAGAAATCATATGTGGTGATGTTTTTAATGGAATAAAATAAAATAACATATTACTCTATAAAATAAAAGGTTTGAAAATGAAGTAGTTGATGTGAGAATGATAATTTTTTTAAAATAAGTTTGATTAATGGTGATATAGTATTTAGTAGATTTGGTTTACCTATGAAACACACCATTACAAAAAGATAAGGTGGCAATATATAGGTTCTAGTAGTGTGAATGAGGTGTATTTTCAAATACAAATTCTTATCAAAGGTTATTGGGTGAGTTTATCTAATATTTTAATCGATTTTATTATCATTTAAAATAAGATAAAGTATTGTTTCTGAGAGTGAAATCTGGGAACATATATCATCCATATGTCATATTTCGAGTCTAACATGACAATGTTAAAAAAATGGTTCCCATATTTAAAATATAGAAAATAGGTTTCAAATTTGGTGCATTATTCTACTAAAGAAAGAGAAAATAAGAATAATTTATCATGATCCTTTACTACATATCTAAAAACATGAGAGAAAGTGGGATATAGGATATTCCATTGAACATCATTGAAACACCTATAGGAATAAGGATAGGAATATGAATAATTGTTTTTGAAGATGTGTATGTCAAAATATAGGAAAATCCAGCTTCTTGGAGATCTATATTCTAAGAAGTAGGATATTACTGTAGTGAAGAAATGAAGAATAATATTCCATTTATGTACTAGATATAATAAGGTTAATTTTATCCCGGAGAAGATCAAAAAATTAATCATAGAGAATCATATTTGGATATCAATATTTTATCTACACAAAATTGAGGATTCACACATCCAAGAAAGTGATGCTAATTGAATATGGAACTAGAGATATATAAATCAAGGGTATCCTACCCCAGAGTAGTTTTCAAGGGATTATGAAGGGAAGTGTATCTTCAGAAAAGATTTATTGATACATGAACATTATAAGGAATTGAGATCAATCATGGAGTTAGTACAACCAATGTGTATCCACCAAACAATAGTGAGCTTAGTGGTTAATCGGTGTGTTGACACACAGCCAACTATATCCTCATTGGAGTATCCCAGTGTTGGTGAATAAAGTAAAAATAATTATTTCCCTACAAGAATCACATTCCTACATTAATATTAAGTTTCAGTGAGTGTAAGAGTAAAGGAATTAAATGAACATGGTTCCTACCTAATTAGTATGAAGATCTGTAAAAAATACTTGTAAGAAAGATGAAAAGGTTTAAAATAGGCATACCTTGATTCACCCCCACCACCACCCCCACTCAGGGTACCTTGGGGAACTAAATATTTTATTCTCTTCTACTCTAATGATCATTATGTACATACCATATATTATTATCATTTACAATTTTTGATTATGGAAGATTCCTATAAGATCCCTACCAAATTCCTTTACTTTAATCATCATCAATAATTAATATATATTATTATCTATTATAATAAAACAATAATAATAAATTTTTATAAAATAAATGATCACTATTTTATTTTATAAAAATATATGCATATTAAAGAATCTTTACTAAAAAATATTTCGCCACCACTTTCAATAAAAGAATATCATACTTATAAAATGATTTAAATTAAATAACATTTAGTAAATATCATAAAGTCAAAGTTTTAATTGTATTGAAAATACAATTTAATTTCATAAATATTTTACTATTTAATAAAAAGTAAAACTTTATTTAATTAAAACCTTTACATTTTATAATTCAAAACATTACATCATCCAGAACACTATCTTTAAATTTTATATTAGAAAAAAAATTAAATAATTTGTTTTTCTAAATCATTTTAAAAACAATTCATTTAAATTTTCAATTAAAATAAATTTATAATCTTTCCCCTCATTAAAAATAAAAACACACTTCTATAAGTTTCATAAAATATAAACCATGATTTTTTTGACCTCAATATATTCTATCTCTAATGATTTCATATTTTTATTTATTTTATAATCAATAAAAATTCCTTTAAATCATTATTATTATGTAGATTATATTAAAGACATTAATTACCACTACTAACCTATATAATTTCATTGGGACTAACAAACATATTATCATTTTAATATTTTAATCATTCATTAAATTATTGAAGAAAAAATATGGAGAATAATTTCATTCTTATTTTAAATATGTATTTATAATTTTTAGTGTTATTTTGTGCTTAAATATTTGTTCAAATTTCTAGTACTCTTTGTGTTTCTATAATTATTTTTAAAAACAAAAATTTAATTTTTATACAAAAAATTATGTTCACATTTCATGTATCCAGTAATAAGATTTAAAATCTGAAGGGTGAATTTTAATTTATAATTACATTAAATTAGAGATCGAAACATGATGTGTTTTCATCTTCTAGTTTAGTAAAATCCTTGTTGAGAATAAATTTTAGAGATTGAACATAAATTGTTTGAAGAATATAAATAATTTAGAATATTATATGTCCATTATTGTTTCATTTTTACATATTTATTTTAAAATAAAAAAACCTCAATTGTGCCCTTACCCCTGATGATTTTTATAAAAGAAAATATATTCGATATTGAGGATGTTATTATTATCAAGAAATATGGCATGCCTATCTTAATTTCTAGCTCTTCAAAATTTATTTCTCAAAATTATTAAATTTTGGGCCATTTATTATAGAGAAAACTTACTCGGATTGATATTTGAAATTGGTAAATGAGAAAAATCGAGTAGAAAACCTCATTAAGAAATATCAATAACCAATAATTAATTACCCATGGTATTATTCCTTTATATTTTATGATTTATTTTATTTTCAATTTATCATGTGTTAATTAAAATTCATCAGGTATAGCTAAAATATTTTGTGTTTTGGGGTTATAAAAAAGTATAAAATAATGTATATCTAGTTTTTGTTTTTGTTGTTAAATTTTGAATAAGTTTTAATATGATGGATTAATTTAATATTTTAATCAATATTTTGAATGGGACAATTTATTATGATATATAGAAACATGTTGAAATAAAATATGAATAATTTCATTTACATTGAAATGTTATATATCTCACTGTTAAATTTAACAATATGAGTTCAAAAATTCATCCCTCGAAAAAATGAATCAACACTTTGGAATATTTATTATTGATAATTGATCTGTATAAATTATTCATTATTTTAAACCTTCACATTTTTCTTATTTTAGATAATTTTTACTTTTTAAATTAATAAATAAAGTAAATAAATAATATTTTAATTTAATTTTTTTAAAAAAATTGGTTGTTTTTCATAATTTTATTTGAATAAGCCTTTATTTATTTTTTAATGTATTTAAATAGTTATTAATTTTTCAAATTAAATTTATAATTATTAACCAACTAACATAATGTTTTAAATAACTGTTCTAGAAAGAAATTATTTTGAATAATTTTATTAATTAAAATAGTAATTCATATTTTTGGTTTCATATTTAGTTTTTATTTAAAAGTTATTTTGAATTTTTAGAATTATCATTTAATTTAATTCATTTTTATATTTTAATATTTTATATTTACCCTTAATCACTTTTATTTGAATTTTCGAACATTCAAATCTATGTTTAGCATTTATCACCATTGATTTATGGTGCACTAGGATTGCATGAATGCTACACAGATAATTGGTGATAAAATGTTGAATCATAAATAAAGAAACAAGTTCACCCACACCAATAAAAAAATAAATCAAATATATAAGATTTATATGGTTTTATTGATTTGATTTGCATCCATGGGAATGAGGGATAATTCTCACTATATGTGAAAACAATTATAATTGATGAAAAACTCTAACCATTATAAATATAACTTTAATTTTACACCATAAAATAAAAATGATAAATGACCAGATCCATCATGTATAAAAAATTCAGGTTAATAATAAAAAACCATTACCTTGACTTTAATTTATCATAAACTATCCTACCAAAACAACCTAAAAGGGCCTTGGGAAATTTATACATTTACTAATTCCAAGTTATTATTGAAATTATCAATAGGTAATGAATTTTTCAATATATTTGTTGGATCTAAAATGTGGAAATTTAATATTACTTTAAAATATATTAAATGAAATTAAATCAAATATAAATATGTTTCGACCATTCAAGATACACCTAGTTATTTTCCAATCTTAAAGTACATGGAATATCACATGATATAAATAATTTCATAACCTCTAATCATAAAAAATTAATAAATTTGTGCAGCCACAGACCTTCATTCACTTTTTATATCAATGACATGAATGCAGCATCGGTAAAAAAAAGAAACTATAGACTTAAATATTTTTTTCTAACTGATAGATCCACCAAATAGAGTGAAAATTCATATCAAAGATCGCATTGTAATATGATTTTAGTCATAATTAGTCTCATTGACCTGTTACTCCTCCATCGGTACCATAAATTCCATAAACTAAACAAAAATCTATCATACCACTCAAATACATTGTAATCCACTTTATATCCTCCTATTGACCCTTCCTAATATTTCTCATAAATCTTTTAATCACATAGATTACATTTAAAAAATTAATCCAAATAAAAACCATGACTTACATCAAACTATGAATTACTTTAAAATATATAAATTTTCTCATGTGACTCTACTCATAAAATATGTTAGGTAAAGAGTAAGTATTAAATTCAAAATGAGTTTATAAAGGCATACCATCCAGTTTTCATCTTTCCATGTATAAACATTTCAAATATTTCAATGTATTTCTTTTCAAAAACAAAAATCCTTCCAATATTTATATCCCTATAAATAACTATGCCATATATTCTCTTTACTAGTCCCAAATCCTTCATTTTAACATCATTTTTCAACTAATTTTTAATATTATAAATTTGAATCATACTCTTTTCTAAAATCATCTTTCCTTCAATTTAAAATTATAGACAGATAAAATAATAATTTGGCAATATCTTTGAATAAACATAATTATCAAAATAATTACAGTTATATTATTGAGACATCATAAATGAATCAAAACAATTATATCGTTTCTTTAAATACTATTAAAAAATATAAATATTTATCTATAATCCTACATGACTTTAATTTATAGAAATATTAAAATCCTTAGAATGAGACTTAAAAATATATATCTCCAAATTTATGTGAATTTTTTTTATTTTTATATCATGCTACTCTAACTCAGGATCAAACATATTCACCATTTATAGTGAAACTCTATTAGTTTTATACATAAAATAGAAGAAAATTTATTATTATTGATCCCCTTCATTTTTGAAAATTCTTTCTAATTAATAATTCCTTGAACCATGATTATAAAGACCCAGCCTTAAAACATTTCATAATCTTGAATTAAGTTAACAATTCACATTGAGGATCTTTTCAAGTTTAGTGTTTTAGAGAATTAGGTCATAACTGTTACATTACATCCCAAAAGATACAATGTAGACACTTCTACTCAGTTCCCATTATTTTTCACAAAATAGAAATTCTTGAGAAAAAGATTCATGTCTAGTTCAATGTTTTAGACAACATGACTTTTTCTTGATCCAGTCCTTGACACTATTCCACTTCATGTCCTGTGAAAAACATTTCAAAAACATGGGATGAGCATAAGAAGCACAGTAAGTGATACACAAAGATGGAAAACTTTCAGTTTTTCAAAATAACAATTAAACCATGAATACTTTATCATAAGTAATACTTTTCACCTTTATGAAGTAGTAAATACTCTACATGGAATAAGAGATCATTTCTTACCATTTTGTAACCAAAATATTACCATAAAAACTATATAAAGAACACCTAACATATAAAGGTAACATGGGATATAAACATACTTAAATAGAATAACCATACAGTCTACATACACACATATCACTAAATGGAATAGCCATAGAGCTGACTTCCATACCCAATGCATTGGAATTTATAATGTAACCAACCGTCCTAGTTTATCCCAGCACCACCCGTCATTTTGTTTATCACGTAACCACCTATCAAATTTCCAAGTACCATTATAAAATCATAAAACATACGAAAAATATAAAAGAAAGAAAAAATTTCCACATTTCAATCACAATATATCACATAAATATATTGACATAAAAATCCATTATAAAAACCATTTTCAATAACAAAATTCATAAAAGAGTATATGGTATTTATTTTCCTTTTAAAAACATTACGGCTTGATAAGGAATCCAAAGACCAAATAATACTCGTGCTGGCAGAAAGGTTGTTGTCACCGCTTACATTAAAAGAAACATTATTTTTTGTCATTTAGTAAAACGCTTCGTAGAAAAACATTACCTTTGAATGAAATAAAAAGTAAAAGGTGTTTATACAGCGTATAAAAGATAGTCGTGTATAAAACAATATATTCTTCAGTGAAAGGAGATTGAGACGAAGTCCCTTACCTCGTGTCCGACTTGACCCTTTCGTTCTTTAATCATCTGAATAATAAACTAAAGTTAATTTCTAGAAGACTAAGAACCTTTTTTATGTTTAATTTTCCTCTGGTATCAATTATTTCCATTTTATAAACATTATGTAATCATTTAAGTTATTAATGGTCATTTTGTTGATATTTGGTACTTGAGTCAAAAATGGACTTCTTATAATTACTAGTTGTTTGTGTGGTCAAAATTTCATTATATACATAATGATATTCATGATTTATATATCATATATATCATATATATCCAGTATATACATGTATTTATAATACTACATAACATTTGGAGATAGGAAATGAAATGCACCGTTCAGGGAGACGGTAAGTCGTATGTACGCATGAACGCTACATCCATTTCTATTTCGTATTGTAATGGAATGAAAACTTAATGATACATAAGAATATTATAATTGCAGTATAATATCATTAAATCCATCCTTTATACGTTCCACATAAGGCATGAACGAGTCATATCACTTTGAGGGGGCGGTAGTCCGCACTTCCTCAAAAGAGATTATAGTATTTACCCACTATAGAAACCATAAAGGTATTCTATAAATGAAAAATAAATAAGAATAGAAACAGTATAAATATAATATATATCATATATAAATAAATTTCCATCATAATTTCCACCAGAGAGGCGCTAGGATATAATTGAACAATCATCGTTTTGTGAGGCGTTAGTTTTCCATCCCCAGAAACAGTATTTTCTTTTCCCATTAGATTGAGGTGTGTGTAAGTGTAGTTAAAATACTCCTCATAACAACATAATATTATATTTATGATACTGGTTCTGTTATAAAATAAAGGAATACAAAGAGTTTATGGGATTGGATAAGTAAAATAAAACAAAATAACTTAAGAGAAGACGATACCATTAATTCAGGTAACTCTCTTCAGTTTGAACCAAAAGGTTTTGTTGAAGTGAATTCTGCCTAAGGTAAGGATTCTAGAGGGAATATAGGGATATTTAGAGCTTAGTTAAGTAGGTTTTGGATGATACAAGAAGATTTAGAGGTTTGAGGAATTGGTTAGAAGTGGTGTCCTTTTATTAGGGGGAGGAGGGTCTCTTTTGGAATGTTTGAAACAATTATTTTATTATAAACTTATATTCGGTTTAAAAAGGTCCATAAATCATTAAAGGAAAAGATAATATGACTAAGTGTATAAATAAAATCATCCAATAAGAATTATATAGGTTTTGGATATTATTTTAATCTTTATAATCTTATTTATTTAAATCATTTATTAATGAGGTAAACACTACATCAATATTGTGTCATAAATAATTTAATTTAATTGATTTACAAAAAATATAAAAAAATACCATAATGTAAGAAATATTTTTATATTTTTAATGAATATTTATAGTATAAAATATAACTTATATAACCCCATGTAAAAATTAATTTACTAAAAGATATTTGTTTATGCCATTTATTCCATTTCTTTAAGTTAATTAAAATAAAGTGTCATTATCACACTCAAGTTGCTCCATGGGGTCCCCAAATTGAACCAAGGATACCCATAGT
Organism: Viscum album; assembly: GCA_963277665.1. Lineage (NCBI taxonomy): Eukaryota > Viridiplantae > Streptophyta > Magnoliopsida > Santalales > Viscaceae > Viscum > Viscum album. The sequence goes on along the minus strand of OY728153.1, from coordinate 1,461,796,517 downwards.
TTTATATGTATCAAAAAATAGGATTAGGACACATGTTAGGGTAATTTTATATTATAATAATAATATTTTTTTACCCTTATTTTCTAGATTTACCCTTTAACCCTGGTAAATAAAATATTTGCTGAAGTAAATATTCATAATGTATAAAATAAAATTTACCTATTTAAAAATTTTGGACCTCCTAATTCCAAATATGTAATCCATTTTTCCAAATTCAAAACATAGAAGTGGCAGAAATTAATTTAAAATCAATTCCTACTGTCAAAACAAATGCGTGTTTTTAAGAAATATTAACGATCAAAAGACTGACACCTATTTATGTCCAATTTCATAGTGAAATTACTTACAATGACCAAAATTGGATTAAATAGTAAAAACATAATCTAATTAAACATTAAAACCAATTAAAAAGATAATCTAACCTTATAAATAAATCATATTAAAAGTCAGTTTTGACTTAAAATACAATATTTTTCCACTATTCATTAAAAATGAATTTTATCAGAAAAATACAAAAAATTAATCTAATGTAAATTTTTATGTCCCAATTATAAAGAATAATTTTATTTTGTCAAATAGAACATATAAAAGTGACCAAAACTTGATTTAAAGAGGTTTCTCCATCAAAAGGCGGTAAATCGACCTTTTGATGAATATTTGAGTATTTATGCTTAAAATAAAATTCTTTCTTATTTTAAGCCTCTAATATTTATTGGATAAATAAAAAAAATTAACAAATATTTATAATCATATTTTAGTTAGTTCTATTCATTCCCGCCGATACAAAGGATAGCCATTAACTGCCATTTAAAATAATGATATTATATTATTAGTGTGCAATGTAAGATTTCAAGGAAAATTGTGGTTGCGCATCAGGTACACCATAGAATATAGAAATACATTTAAAGTAAAATTAATATCTAATTCAAAAATATGAATAATTATTAAAATGTCATATTTCTTTATTTATGTGGGATGTTACATCCTTCCCCACTTTTGGAAATTGCTTCCTCACAATTTTATTCACTTATCAAATAAATGGGGGCATTTATCCCTCGTAGAATTTTCAGATTCCCACATTGTCTCTTCAACCATATGGTTTTTTTTTCACAAAACCTTTACCTGGAGAATTACCTTATTCTGTAATACTTGCTCTCTTCGGTCAAGATTCTGGATTGGTCGGTCCTCATAAAAGAGATTCTCTTCCAACTGAACTACCTCTGGGATCAAAACATGTGAGGGATCTGGCATATAGTTTCTCAACATTGAAACATGAAAAAAATTGTGTACATGGGATAAACATGGAGGTGAATCCACTCTATATGCAACTGATCCAATTTTCTCCAGGATTTCATAACGTCCAATAAACCACATACTCAACTTTCCCTTCTTACGAAAACACATCACACTTTTCCATGGAGAAACTTTGAGAAAGACAAGATCACCTAACTCAAAAGAGATATCCATCCTCCGGTTATCCGCATAACTTTTCAGCCTACTCTGATCTGTTCTCATGTTCTTCTGAATCAGCTAAACCTTTTATATCATCTCTTTTACCAATTCTGGTCCCATTAGCTTTCTTTGACCTACTTTATCCCAAAAAATCTAGAGTTTGACAATGCTATCCATATAATTCCTCAAATGGATAAATCTTTATAATGGAATGAAAATTGTTATTATATGAAAATTCAACCAAAAAAAATTTTGGTCCCAACTTCCCTGGTAATCCAGTGAACAAGAACGTAGCATATCTTTCGGAGTCTGAATTGTTCGTTTTGACTTACCATCTGATTGAGGATGAAAAGTTCTACTAAAATTTAATTCAGTAGCCAATGACTTTTGAAGGCCTTTACAAAAGTTAAAAGTTAACCTGGGATCACGATCAGATACAATGAAGAGAGGAACTCCATGAAACCTAATTATCTCTTTGACATACAACCGATAAAGATAATCTAGAGACAAAGTATATTGAATATGAAGGAAATGAGCAGATTTAGTCAATCGATTAACAATAACCCAAATTTTATTATTACCTCTTGATGTCTTCGGTAATCCCATAATGAATTCCAGGGATATATTTTCCCATTTCCACTCTTGAACTGGTAAATACTGCAGCATCTTTTTTGGTAATTTTTTCTTAGCTTTAACCTGCTGACAGGTCAAACACTTCACAGTAAAATAAACAATATCTCTTTTTATTCCATCTCATCAATAATACTCCCAAATAACTTTGTACATCATAGTACTACCAGGATGAACCGAAAACAGGGAACTATGAGCTTCACAAAACAACTCATTCTTAAACTTTGAATCACAAGTAATGCATAATATTTTCCCAAACCACAAAACACAATCATTATCAAAGTTAAAATCAGGAAACTTACCCTTTTAAACCAACTCTACATTTTTCTGAAACTCATAGTCGCCCTTCATTTCTTGTTTAATTCTGTATGATATGGATGATCTCACTGACACCTAAAACAATACAGAATTATTTCCCACACCAACAACTTCTATGCCAAAGTTCATCAAACCAAAAACAAAAGGATCTCGTTCCAAATGTAGCATGGTTAATGAAGCATTTCTTTTTCTACTCAAAGCATCATCCACTTTATTTTCTTTTCTAGGATGGTAAAGGATTGTAAAATCATAATCCTTGATTAATTCCAACCATCTCCTTTGTCTCATGTTCAATTATTTTTGAGTGAATATATACTTTAAACTTTTATTAGTCAGTATATATTTCTCATTTTACTCCATAAAAATGATGCCTCCAAATTTTTAAAGAAAAAAACACTAACTAAATCCAAATCATGTGTAGGGTAATTTAACTCATGAGGTTTCAACTGAAGTGATGAATAAGAAATTACCTAATCATTATTCATAATGACACAACCAAGTCCTTTCATTGAAGCATCACTATAGATAAAAATCTCACCATTTCTTGAAGGATGTTCCAAAACTGGAGCATTCACCAATATTCTTTTCAATTCCTAAAAAAATCATCACATTCTTTTGTCCAAATGAATTTAACACCTTTTCGAGTTAACTTAGTCATCGTACTAGATAACCGTGAAAAATTCTTAACAAACCTCCAGTAATAACCTTCCAAACCAAGAAAACTACGAATCTCAGTTATATTTGTGGGTCTTGTCCATTCTTTAACAAATTGTTTTTAGCAAGATCAATAGTTATGCCAATTTTTTAAACAATGTGACCAAGGAAATAAATTTTTTGTAACCAAAACTCACACTTGATGAATTTACCAAATAGTTTCTTTTCTTTTGGGGTTTTCAAGACAACCCTTAAATAACTTTCATGATCCTATTTACTTTTAGAATAAACCAAAATATCATCAATGAACACAATCACAAACTTATACAGGAACTCAGGGAAAATTATATTCAAAAGATCCATGAATACTATAGCAACCCTAGCCTTTTTCAAATAACAATTCATGATTTTAAACATAATTCTTCATCAGAGTACAATCCAAGGATCATTAAGTCTAGTGTCTTGAAATACTAGGTACATATAACATAAAACATGGGCTAAAAACTCTTCTTTATTTAATATTCATAATGAGCTCCTAACTTCCTTTGATTCCTTATATCTGGATAGGGTACCCTGGGGAACACATGAAAAAAGGGATGAGCTAAAAATCCCAGTAAGGGAAAGAAGATAAGAATAAACTTTATGCGCATGAGTTAGGAGGCTTGACATAATGATATTGGAAGCATGGAACATATGGAATCATAACATATAAACATGGGATCATAAAAACATGGAATAAAATAATCATGGGATCATATAAGAATGATATCATATAAGAATAGTTTCATAAAGAGGTGGCAGCAACTTTGAACATGCCTTTAGTACGAGTCAAGGATAACCACCAATCTCGTTTCCAATAGTAGCACAATCCAAGGCTAACTGCCCGGACCGTTTTCCCATAATCTTCTCATGAGACATTAACTTTACCCAATGCATTGGAGCACTATCTAGGCGCACCCATATAAGCTTATTCATGTATATTATTACCACATAAAGAACCTCAATCATAAATAAACAAAAGAGTACCCAAGGAAAGAAATGGGCACACAATCAAGTTATGAAGAATAATAAAAAGGGGCGTAACATACAAGCATCCATGAAAGAAAGGAATTAAATCATATATAGTAATTAATAATGTATAAAGACATAAATAATGATAAGAGATAACAAAAAAAAGTGATAACATGTAAAAATAGTTTTTAGGAGTCTTTGAGTCAAAACATTTTAGTGTGGTTTAAGAAAACATCGAATATCTCTTAAAACGAAAAGAAGCATAATATTTTTTATAAAACAAGAAGTAAACCATGAGGGTTTTCATTATATAAAGACTGATTTTATAAGGAAAAAGGTGACTTAAAACAAAGTATAGAGTACACTTGATAATAGGAAAGAATTCGGGAAGTTCCCTTAAAACGGGTTCACTTATCGGGAAGTAATGAGGAGAGAATCACTTAAAATCATGCATATTTCTGAAAGAAAGTGATGAAAGAGTATTGATAAATATACTTGGAACATGTAAAAAAAATTATGTTATGCACAAGAAAATATAAGATAACATCATTTTGGTAGAAATGTAGATAAGACAACCCGAAGGAATAAAAGAGGTTCGGGCAGAATTCTTTACGGATTATCAGCATGGTATCGGGAGTACTTGAGGGGGCTTAGTGAGAGAGGAAATGGAATTCTCATCACTTATAAATAAATAGGTCAGTATGTGGGAGGTTCAAAATCATACCCCATAATTAATAATTACACACAACATGTCTTAACATAGTGAACAATCTTGAATAAGAGTAAAATTGAGAGGATCCCTTACATTAAGTCCATTGGTGTTCTCCACTTGATATTAATGACCGAAATAGTCAAATTAGGTTTATTAATCGATAGTTAAAGAACCTTATATAAATTTAAAAGATTCAGTATACCCTTTTAAGTTCATTTATACCCATTTTGATTGATTACAAGATTCAATTTCATTGTTCGGGACCGTTTGTTTCATTTGTTTTAATGATCGGTTCAATTGTATTTAGGTTCAAATAAATTGTAAGATGAAAGTGGTTTTCCAGAATTTAAGTTATATAACATTAGTGTACATCTAGTAGGTTACATGGTTACAAAATTCATTTGGTTAATTAGAGTGAAAGATAATCTTTACATTAAACATTAATGATAAACACTTGAATTAATTTTAATGATTTTGCCCATAAATGACTTGTTTTGTATTATTGTTTTATATCATGAGTGTATGAGGATTACAGAACCTTAAATAGGACATATAACCTATATAATAATCTGGTTCAACCATAACATAAATGGTTTCATGACCAGAATCAATATGATAAAATAATTTGAAAACACAGTATCCATGATGTCGGTAATTTGACCCATTACGGACGATGTTTAATTCTAGAACATGAGGGAGAGGAGGAGAAGTATGATGCTTGAAATTTTCCATAAACATGGTTAGAATCCAAAATATATTAGATTCTTGATATTTCATGCATTTTGAATTAGGGAAGGGAAGAGGGTATAAGGAAAGAAATAAAATGAAAACAAAACACTTGAAAACAAAAGAGGGTTCTTACCCTTTGATCTCCTCTCTTTGAGACTCCTCTTAGGGGCTTTGGTTTTGGTCTTTTGGAAAGACCAGAAATACTTAGACGTGGGGAAGGATCTTGGGAGGATATTTGGGCAGAAATTCGTCTAGGTAGAAGTATTAATAGGTGTGAGGGAAAGAGGTAAGGAGAGGGGGTATTTATAGTGGAGGAGAGAGGGGTTTCCTTAATATAAAATTCATTAGTTTATGAATTCTCCAAAAGACAAGGAATAGTGAGTCTTGAATGACCAATTATATTAATTTTATAATTTAATCCTGAACCAAGTGGGCTTACATCAGCATAGAATCACCCATGAATCTATAATTAGCTTATTTAGCTTATTTTTTTTGTAAATTACGGTATTTCACTATTCATCAAAAATTCAAGTATTTCAGAAAAATCCAAAAAATTTACCCCAAACATTTTTTGATGTGTAGAATCCAAAAAAGAAGTCCATTTTTCAAAAAAAAATTCTAAATATGATTATTTTAATATTTAAATAAAATAATAATTTATTATCAAAACCAGTTTTAAAGCATTCATTAACTCATTCTAAACTATAGTTATATCAAACTTCCAACATGAATATTATTTTTATACCACCGTAGGTAAGGTTAATATTCATTAGGGTATATCACTATTCATAAGGGTATGTTACTATTCATTAGGGTAGGTTACTATTCACCAAAAATTATTTTTTTTATTAGACTCCAAAAAACTTCTTGAACACAACCGTGTATGCTGGATTTTCAAAATTCCAAACACATCAGTGATAAACAAAAGTTTAAAGGTCACTTATCACTTAGTAGTTCATTATTATGTGATTTTATGGAATATTTATAACAAGGGAATTTCCCTTAAAAACATTGGGTCGTTACATTCTTCCCCCCTTAAGAAATTTCGCCCTCAAATTTTCATTTTACATTCTAGGCCAAAAATAGGTGCGGGTACTTTTCCTTCATTGATTCCTCCAGCTCCCATGTTGCTTCCTCAAATTTATGGTTCCTCCACAACACTTTGACAAGATGGGTTGTCTTGTTGTGTAGAACCTTATCTCTCCGATCCAAAATATTTACTGGGTGCTCCTCATAGGATAGATCATCTTCCAGCTACACCACCTCTGAGCTTAGTACATGTGAGGGATCAGGTATGTACTTCTACAAGAGTGATACATGAAAAACATCATGAACTCGAGCCATATTCAGTGGAAGTGTAATCTGATAGGCCATGGCTCGTATGCGTTCAAGGATCTCTAAGGGGCCAATATTCCTAGGGATTAGCTTCCCTTTCTTCCCGAATCACATGACTCTCTTCTATGGAGATATTCGAAGGAAGACATTATCTCCAACGTCGAACTCCAAATCCCTTCGACGGTTGTCATCATAGCTCCTTTGCTGACTTTGAGCAGCTTTTATGTGTTTCTGGATGACTTGAACCTGCTCTATCATCTCTTGAATGAGATCAGGTCCAAGTATCTTTCTTTCTCCAACTTCATCCCAACAGGTTGGAGTTCTACATCGCTTTCCATCCAGAGCTTCATATGGAGCCATCTGAATACTCAAGTGGAATCTGTTGTTGTATGAGAACTCAACCAATGGGATATGATAATCCCATCCACCTTTGAATTCTATAGAGCATTCTCTAAGCATATCTTCAAGTGTCTGAATAGTTATTTCAGACTGTCCATCAGTTTGGGGGTGATAGGTCATGCTGAAATTTAATTCAGTACCCAAAGCATGTTGAAGACTCTTCCAAAATTAAGATGTGAACCTTGGATCATGGTCAGAGACAATTGAGAGTGGAACACCGTGCAGTCTCACCACTTCCTTCACATATATCTTTGCAAGTTGTTCAAGCGAGAGATCTTCCCGAATAGTGATGAAGTGGGATGTCTTGGTGAGTCATTCAACCACAACCCATATCGCATTATTTCCCTTCGACGTCTTCGGGAGACCCATGACAAAGTCCATATTAACATTTTCACATTTCCACATCGGTATAGGCAAAGGTTTCATCATACCTTTGGACTTTCGTCGCTCAGCTTTAACTTACTGACATACCAAGGACCTTGCTATATATTCTGCAATCTCCCTCTTCATGTTATCCCACCAGAAGTGTTCTCGGAGATTACGGTACATTTTGGTACTCCCATGATGGATAGAGAAGGTTGAGCTATGTGCATCATTCAATAGCTCCTTCTTTATATCTAGATCATATGGTATACAAAATTGTGTCCCAAATCTTACAACTCCTTCCTCATCGATTTTGAAATCATAGGATTTCCCATTTTTAACAGCTTCTACCCTTTTCTAAATTTCCACATCCTTTCTTTGAGAAACCTTTATTTTCTCCAAGATGGATTTTTGACCAATCATTTGAGAAAGGATTGATGATGTTCCTCCCTTAATGATTCCCATGTCTATCCTTCACAAAACTAAGAAGATCGGATCCTTTTCAGTTCCCATCATTGATAAAGATGTTGGATCCATTCTACATAGAGCATATACCACCTTGTTTGCCTTACCGGGATGGTAGTGGATTGAGCAGTCATAATCCTTGATGAGCTCTATCCATCTTCATTGGCGCATATTAAGCTCTTTCTGTGAGTATATATACTTGAGACTCTTGTGGTCAATATATATCTCACATTTCTCCCCATAGAGATAATGCCGCCAGATTTTCAAGGCAAAGATCACAGCCGCTAACTCTAAATCATGCGTTGGATAGTTTTACTCAGGTATTTTCAGCTGCCTTGAGCCATAGGCTATCACTTTATCGTTTTGCATCATCACACAGCCTAATCGCTTCTTAGAATCATCATTATACACCACAAAGAGTTCCCCACTGGTGGGAGTGTGAGTACTGGCGCAGTGATAAGCCTTTTTTTTCAACTCCTTGAAACAGTCTTTACATTCCTGTGTTCAGACAAACATTACTCCCTTCCACGTCATCTTGGTCATTGGGTTTGATAGTCATGAAAAGTTCTTCACGAATCGTCGATAATACCCAGCTAGACCCAAATAACTATGGATCTCCATTACAGAAGTTGGCATGGGCCACTCTTCAATTGCCTTTGTCTTGGAAGGGTCCACAGATATCCCTTTGCTGGTGATAACATGCCCTAAGAATGATACTTCCTCCATCTAGAACTCACATTTACTGTACTTTTCATACAACTTCTCCCTTCTCAAAGTCTTTAACACAGTTTCCAAATGCTCCTCATGTTCCTCCTTGCTCTTGGAGTATATCAGAATATCATCAATAAAGACTACCACAAATTTGTTGAGGTAATCTCTAAAGACTCTATTCATTAAATCCATGAAAATTGCTGGAGCATTAGTGATTCCGAAGGGCATCACTATGAACTTATAGTGTCCATACCTTGTTTGAAAGGCAGTCTTGGGAATATCTTCCTTCCTCACCTTTAGTTGGTGATATCCCAACCGAAGGTCCACCTTAGAGAAATAACTGGCCCCACGTAGCTGATCGAACAACTCATCTATCCATGGAAGGGGATACTTGTTCTTTATCGTGATTTTATTGAGCTCACGATAATCAATGCAGAGGTGCATTGATCCATCCTTATTCTTGACGAAGAGGACTGGAGCACCCCAAGGTGAAGCACTTGGGTGTATAAAACCCTTCTCCATATTCTCCTATAACTGCTTCTTCAGCTCTTCTAGCTCTACGGTGTCCATTCTGTAAGGTTTCTTTGAAATTGGCAGAGATCCAGGGATAAGTTCAATTGAGAACTCAACCTCTCGGTCAGGAGGAAGACCAGGCAACTCTTCGGGGAATACATCAGTGTAATCCCTCACAATGGGAATGTCTTCAAGCATGATTCTCTCCTTTGTCTCAATAATTTGAGCTAGATATGGTTTCTCACAAGGAAGAAATATCCAAACTTGAGACGAATATTATAAAGGAGACTCATCTTCCTCATTTCACTTGTAAAAAATCGGGGGATTATTCTGGATGTGAAGAGTAATCTCCCTTTCCCGGCAGTTGATGTTAGCCTTGTACAAAGATATCTAATCCATGCCCAAGATAGCGTCAAATTCCACTAAAGGAAGTATAAAAATATTTTCTAGGAGGTTCAATCCACAAACATTAACCAGGGAGGAGTTATAAACCATGGATTCAATAATTTCCCCACTTTCTGTTCTCACATATAACTTTTCCTCCAAATTTTGAGGTGGTGTTTGAATAGTTCTATTAAACTTGAAAGATACGAAAGAATGCATAGAAACAGAATCAAATAGTACGTTCGCTATTCTTGAATTAATAACAAGCGTACCTATCACCACATCATTTTCCGGCTCCACGTCAGCAGTAGTGATAGCATAAGCCCTTCCTTGTTTCCTTGGAGGTTGTTGTTGATTGCCTCTCACAACCCTCGGCTTAGGGAAATTGTTCGCATAATTACCAAGCTCCTTGCAGTTATAACACTGCACTGCAGGATGAGTGTTGATCTGAACCTTCCTTTCTTCTTCAACATTAGCGGTATTTTTCATACCCCTTCGACAGTTCTTGGACAGATGACCAAACTTTTTGCATTTGAAGCAGTTCTTGGTTCCCTTCAGACAGTTACCAGGATGGTTCTTCCCACAATTTTTGAAAAGGGGAAAGTTGGGATTCTTTCCATCATGGGATTTGTTTGATGGAACACCCATGTTGTTTTCCATCTTCCGCTTTTTTTCACCAGGCCCATGAGACCACTGAGAGTATCTAATATCCATTTCCACCTTGAGGGAACAATGGAAAATGTCCTAATAACTTTCGATGTCTCGAATCGCCAATTCTTTTCATAGACTCGGCTTTAGTCTGCTAAAGAAGCGATCCACCTTGATTTCGGTGTTCATGACAAAGCAAGAGGTGTACCTTGAAAGCCTTGTAAAGTTTGCTTCATATTCCCCGATGTACTCATCTTCCTTCTTCTTGAGTCTGAGGAACTCTTTTTCCATCTTGAGACGGAGGGTTTGAGGAAAATATTTTTTGAAAAACATCCTCTTGAATTCATCCCAATCTATGGAATCGATTTACTCTTGGGAATTCGTATTCTTGATCAGTGTCCACCACTAATCAGCTTCCCCATCAAAATGATAGACTGCCATTACCACCTTCTCTTCTTCCGAGCACTGGATGGTGGTGAATATCTTTTCAATTGAGTTAATCCATTGTTCCGAGAGGAGGGGAACAGAAGATCCGCTAAACAAGGGAGGCCTTTTCCACATGAAGGATACCATAGCAACTTGCTCTTTCCTTGGAGGATGAGTATGTTCCACCTGATTCAAGTTGTTATTCATAACTTGAGCCATCTGGCCAAGTACTACCATGAAGTTTTGAGCACCCGCTTCCGTCACATTAGGCATGTCATTAGGGCAATCATCACATTTCCTATCACATTGGTTTTTGGAATGTGTTCTTCTATTTCCTGCCATTAACTAAGAAAAAAACGTATAATTAGAGGTCTTGAATACATAGCTATTGAGCATAGAAAGGAATCTTTGAACATCAAAGGATAAACTTATAAAGAATAAGTATATCCTGACTTGTGATTCCTTAGGTTTATATCTAGGTTATCCTCAATATACATCTTAACTTATATTCTTATGGTGTTTTTCCCCTAATAATGGTTTGTACTAAGCTCGTGAATCTACCAAAGCATATCCCCCAGAAGTGTCGTAACCAATAGTGCAGCAAGGACCATTGTCGTGCACCAGTTCCTCTTCGAGTCTAGCTCAAAGAGGTGTTTTCGTGTTTTACCCCTAGGATACATCTGTGCCAGAGCCGCCTCTACCTACTCGTATCCAGACAGGGATGTATTTTCTTGATAAACCACTTACTAAATACTCACCAGAATTTGGGAATGTTTTCTAATACTTAGTCTCATCCTTAAGGTTCTCACTAAGGTGCTCTATTCCTAATCTCCAAAAATAACTAGACCATCCTATGATACCAACTATAGAAACCCTAGCCTTTTTCACATAACAATTCATTATTTTAAACATAATTCATCATTAGATTACAAGCCAAGGATCGTTAAGTCTAGTGTCTTGGAAAACTAGGTACATATAACATAAAACATGGGCTAAAAAACGCTTCTTTATTTAATGTTCGTAATGAGATCATAACTTCCTTTGATCCCTTACATCTGGATAGGGTACCCTAGGGAACACATGAACAAGGGGATTACCTAAAAATCCCAGTAAGGGAAAGAAAATAAGAATAAACTTTATGCACATGAGTTAGGAGGCTTGACATAATGATATTGGAAGCATGGAACATATGGAATCATAACATATAAACATGGGATCATAAAAACATGGAATAAAATAATCATGGGATCTTATAATCATGATATCATATAAGCATAGTTTCATAAAGAGGTGGCATCAACTTTAAACATTCCTTTAGTATGAGTCAAGGCTAACCGCCAATCTCGTTTCTCATAGTAGCACAAGCCAAGACTAACTGCCCGGACCATTTTCCCATAATCATCTCATGAGACATTAACTTTACCCAATGAATTGGAGCGCTATCTGGGCGCACCCATCAAATCTTATTCATGTATATTCTTTCCACATAAATAACTTCAATCATAAATAAACATAAGAGTACCCAATGAAATAAATGGGCACACAATCACGTTATGAAGCATAATAAAAAGGGGAGTAACATACAAGTGTCCATGAAAGAAAGGTATTAAATCATAAATATACATTAATAATGTATAAAGGCATAAATCATGATAAGATATAACAAACTAAAGTGATTACATGTAAAAATAGTTTTTAGGAATCTTTGAGTCAAAACATTTTTGTGCGGTTTAAGAAAACATCGAATATCTCTTAAAATGAAAAGTGGCATAATATTTTTTATAAAACCAGAAGTAAACCATGAGGGTTTTTATAATAAAAAGACTCATTTTATAAGGACAAAGGCGACTTAAAATATATGATATTGTACACTTAATAATAAGAAAGAATTCAGGAAGTTCCCTTAAAACAGGTTCACTTATAGGGAAGTAATGAGGAGAGAATCACTTAAAATCATGCATATCCCCGAAAGAAAGTTATGAAAGAGTATTTATAAATAGACTTATAACATGTACACAACATTTAGAGTATGCACAAGAAAAGATAAGATAACATCATTTTGGTAGAAATGTAGATAAGACAACCCGAAGGAATAAAATAGGTTCTGGTATAATTCTTTACGAATTATCGGCATCGTATCGGGAGTACTTGAGGGGGATTAGTGAGAGAGTAAAGGGAATTATCATCACTTATAAATAAATAGGGCAGTATGGGGGAGGTGAAAAAGTATACCCCATAATAAATAATTACACACAACATCTCTTAACATAGTGAACAATCTTGAATAAGAGTGAAATTGAGAGGATCCCTTACCTTATGTTCGTTGGTGTTCTCCACTTGATATTAATGACTTGAATAGTCAAATTAGGTTTACTAATCAATAGTTCCAAAACCTTATATAAAATTAAAAGATTTATTATACCCTTTTTAAGTTCATTTATACCCATTTTGATTGATTACAAGGTTTAATTTCATTGTCGGGGCCATTTGTTTCATTTATTTAAATTTCGGTCCAATTGTATTTAGGTTCAAATAAATTGTAAGATGAAAGTGGTTGTACAGAATTGAAGTTATATAACATTAGTGCACATCCATTAGGTTACATGGTTACAAAATACATTTGTTTAATTAGAGTGAATGAGAACCTTTACATTAAACATTAATGACAAACACTTGAATTAATTTTAATGATTTTGCCCATAAATGACTTGTTTTGTATTATTGTTTTATATCATGAGTGTATGAGGACTACAGAACCTTAAATAGGTCATATAACATATATAATAATCTGGTTCAACCATAACATAAATAGTTTCATGACCAGAATCAAAATTATAAAATAATTTGAAAACACAGTATCCATGATGTCGGTAATTTGACCCATTACGGACAATGTTTAATTCTAGAACATGAGGGAGAGGAGGAGAAGTATGATGCTTGAAATTTTCCATAAACAAGGTTAGAATCCAGAATATATTATTTTCTATAGATTTCATGCATTTTGGATAAGGGAAGGGTAAGAGGGTATAAGGAAAGAAAGAAAATGAAAACAAAACACTTGAAAACAAAAGAGGGTTCTTACCCTTTGATCTCCTCATTGAGACTCCTCTTAGGGGCTTTAGTTTTGGTCTTTTGGAAAGACCAGAAAGCCTTGGACTGGGGAAGGAGCTTGGGAGGGTATTTGGGTAGAAATTTGGCTAGGAACAAGGCTTTATAGGTTTGAGGGAAAGAGGTAAGGAGAGGGGGTATTTATAGTGGAGGAGAGAGGGGTTTCCTTAATATAAAATTCATTAGTTTATTAATTCTCCACAAGACAAGGAATAGTGAGTCTTTCATGACCAATTATATTAATTTTATAATGTAATCCCGAACAAAGTGGACTTAAATCATTAGAAAATCACCCATGACTCTATAATTAGCTTATTTAGCTTATTTTTTTTGTAAATTACGGTATTTCACTATTCATCAAAAATTCAAGTATTTCAGAAAAATCCCAAAAATTTACCCCAACCATTTTTCGATGTGTATAATCCAAAAAAGAAGTCCATTTTTCAAAGATAATTTTCTAAATATGATTATTTTAGTATTTAAATAAAATAATAATTTATTATCAAAACCAGTTTTAAAGCATTCATTAACTCATTCAAAACTATAGGTATATCGAACTCCAAACATGAATATTATTTTTATACCACCATAGGTAAGGTTAATATTCATTAGGATATATCACAATTCATAAGGGTATGTTACTATTCATTAGGGTAGGTTACTATTCACCAAAAAAATTATTAGACTCCAAACAACATCTTGAACACAACTGTGTAGGACGGATTTTCGAAATTCCAAACACAGCAGTGATAAACATAAGTTTAAAGGTCACTTATCACTTAGTAGTTCATTATTATGTGATTTTATGGAATATTTATAACAAGGGAATTTCCATTAAAAACATTGGGTCGTTACATTCTTCCCCCCTTAAGAAATTTCGTCCTCAAAATTTCATTTTACATTCTAGGCTAAAAATAGGTGCAGGTACTTTTCATTCATTGATTCCTCTAGCTCCCATGTTACTTCCTCAAACTTATGGTTCCTCCACAACACTTTGACAAGATGGGTTGTCTTGTTGTGTAGAACCTTATCTCTTCGATCCAGAATCTTTACTAGCTGCTCCTCATAGGAGATATCATCTTCCAGCTGCACTACCTCTGAGCTTAGTACATATGAGGGATCAGGTATGTACTTCCTCAAGAGTGATACATGAAAAACATCATGAACTCGAGCCATATTCGGTGGAAGTGGAAACCGATAGGCCACAGCTCCTATGCGGTTGTTTCCGACGCTTTCGCCGGGGCGCGCGCGCATCCGTCCGCGGGGGAGGGGGACGCGCGGCTTTGTTGCCCCGCATTCCCGCTTTCCAAAGGCGGGCGGCATTCGTTCCTTGTTCAGGTACGTCTGCTCCTTGATCGAAACGGGATGATGGGATGTCGGTTCTTCCTCCTGTGGATTCCTCCTCAGAACTTGTCACCTAGTCCGGGTCTCCCTTATAGATTTAATACGTAGTTCGTGAAACTCTTCCCAGTGCCATGTTTCTATGGACGCCGGTTAATTACGCTGCTTCTGTCGGGACATTCCAAAGGGTCCAGTCAGGGCAGCAACCTTCGGTCAGGGGAGTAATCACGTTTGAGGCATCAGTAGCGTGTCTGGATGCTGGGGTGCCTGGCATGTCTGTCTGTTGTCCTTGATCACAAGGCTTCTCGAGGGCGTGGAAACCCGAGGCATCCCACATCGAACGCGGGGGGGGGGGGTTACATGTCATAGACACGTACCTGAGGTTTTCCTCAGCTTCCCGTGTTCAACACAGGGTATGTTTGCAAGATTAACGTCTAGCAAAGACGGTTACGCCAAAGGCGTTCCATCCGAGGTTTTCCTCAGGCATCTCATGTTTACCACGAGGTAGGTCGCGAGTTTAACGTCTCGCGGAGACGGTTGAGAATGGAATGGGACCATCGCAGGGGTGGTGACGACGAAGTTGGGCCTGAGCCTTAAAGGGGCTTCCTACGTATCCCCGTGGCAGGGAATCAAAGTCCGCGTAGTTCGGGATGGTGCCGGTAAACCGACGTGATGGTGGACCTTGGTCCGATGGGCATCGTCAGCGTACCTACATGAGGGTGGACCTTGGTCCGGTGGGGGTTGGGCTTGAACCTCTGGGAGGATTCCTACGTACCATGCCTTGACATGGATCAAAGTCCTCGTAGTTCAAATGATACAGTTTAGCGTCATGCGGGACGGTAATGAACCCTGACGTGAATAAACGACGGGTGGTGGGTGTCGGTGAGCCGACATAAGTGAGGGACCTTGATCCACTATTGTTGGGCTTGAGCCTCGTGGAGGCTTCCTACGTACCATGCCTTGACATGGATCAAAGACCACGTAGTTCAGGTGGGAGTGGGTCACAACGGCTCACCGCTGGACTGGAATGTAGTTTAACGTCGTGCTGGACGTAGGTAGAACACGACGTGAATTGGGTGATAAGTGGGCTTGAACCTCATGGAGGCTTCCTACGTACCATGCCTTGACACGGATCAAAGTCCTCGTAGTTCAAATGGTTTGATCGCAATGGCTTACCACTGGACCGGGATGTAGTTTAACGTCATACAGGACGGGGGTGAAACCCGACGTGAAAGACGGGTGGGCTTGAACCTCTTGGAGGCTTCCTACGTACCATGCCTTAACATGGATCAAAGACCTCGTAGTTCAAATGGGGGGTTTGTCGGTAAACCGACGTGAAAGCAGACCTTGGTCCACTGATGGTGGGCTTGAACCTCGTGGAGGTTTCCTACGTACCATGCCTTGACATGGATCAAAGACCTCGTAGTTCAGGTGGGGAGTAGACCTTGGTCCACTGATGGTGGGCTTGAACCTCGTGGAGGCTTCCTACGTACCATGCCTTGACATGGATCAAAGACCTCGTAGTTCGGGTGGGGAGTAGACCTTGGTCCACTGATGGTGGGCTTGAACCTCGTGGAGGCTTCCTACGTACCATGCCTTGACACGGATCAAAGTCCTCGTAGTTCGGGTGGGTCACAGCGGCTTACCGCTGGACCAGGGTGTAGTTTAACGTTGTGCTGGACGGGGGTGAGACCCGACGTGAAAGAGCGACGGGTGGGCTTGAACCTCGTGGAGGCTTCCTACGTACCATGCCTTGACATGGATCAAAGACCTTGTAGTTCAAATGGGTCACAGCGGCTTACCGCTGGACCAGGGTGTAGTTTAACGTCGTGCTGGACGGGGGTGAGACCCGACGTGAAAGAGCGACGGGTGGGCTTGAACCTCGTGGAGGCTTCCTACGTACCATGCCTTGACATGGATCAAAGACCTCGTAGTTCAAATGGGTCACAGCGGCTTACCGCTGGACCAGGGTGTAGTTTAACGTCGTGCTGGACGGGGGTGAGACCCGACGTGAAAGAGCGACGAGTGGGCTTGAACCTCGTGGAGGCTTCCTACGTACCATGCCTTGACATGGATCAAAGACCTCGTAGTTCAAATGGGGGGTTTGTCGGTAAACCGACGTGAAAGCAGACCTTGGTCCACTGATGGTGGGCTTGAACCTCGTGGAGGTTTCCTACGTACCATGCCTTGACATGGATCAAAGACCTCGTAGTTCAGGTGGGTCACAGCGGCTTACCGCTGGACCAGGGTGTAGTTTAACGTCGTGCTGGACGGGGGTGAGACCCGACGTGAAAGAGCGACGGGTGGGCTTGAACCTCGTGGAGGCTTCCTACGTACCATGCCTTGACATGGATCAAAGACCTCGTAGTTCAAATGGGTCACAGCGGCTTACCGCTGGACCAGGGTGTAGTTTAACGTCGTGCTGGACGGGGGTGAGACCCGACGTGAAAGAGCGACGGGTGGGCTTGAACCTCGTGGAGGCTTCCTACGTACCATGCCTTGACATGGATCAAAGACCTCGTAGTTCAAATGGGTCGTCAGGGTCGGTGCTCACTCTAAGCCCACGTGAGTCATGCTCGGTGTGAGAAACAAGAGGTTGCAAGGACCTGATGATCACGTCGCGAAGGGTGCGTCCGTGAGAAGCGAAATGGGGCTTACGCGTTGAGCGGCCCATGGTGTTGGGACTTACTCCAGGATGGAGGCCCATGGCGCGACAAAGCGCAGGGAAGAGGGACCTTGGTCCGACAATGGGAGGTGCCTCGTTCCCTATCACGTCCTCCACTGACCTTGGTAGTGGGGAAGTACCGAGATGCACGGGTGCAATCATCCGTACCAAAGGTTAGGGATTTACGCTCTGAGGCGACCCTTCCCCTGCGAACATACACCACTCCGACAAGGAGGATCTCATTCCATGTGCGGAAGAGTTCCATTCCCGTGGAGACGAGCGGTGTAAAAAATGTTCGACGTGGGGAAACCCTTCGTGAGGGAGACGAGGTTGGGTCACAGTTTAACGTCATGTGTTGGGGACGCGGTGCTTGGCAGTTTAACGTCCTGCAGCTCGGACGAGGTGGGTTCACTCCACACCCCTAGGGCTTACATAACCGGTACCCTCTGGTCCTTGGGGAAGGGAAGGTGTCGGTAAGGCCATGGTAGAGGGGGGTCGAGGGAGGAACCACCGAGGGGTCCACGTTAGCGTGGCTATGCGAAGAAGCAATAGCCGTTAGCGTGCCTATGCGAAGGAGCATTGGGCGAAGCAACGCTACGGGAGGTGTTGTCCATGGGACTTTGAAATCACATCGTGCAAACCTGGAGGGTCGCACGGAAGGAGGAATCGCTAAGCAGAGGAGTATGCTTTGCGAAGTAGGGTGCCTTGGCCTTAGCATGGGGCATAGGTGGAAGTGGGAGGTGCTTCGCGAAGTGGAACAGTGTTCGCGGAGCACTGCCTCGCGAAGGAGTGGTTCGCGAAGCAGGGTCCTGCCAAGCAAAGTGCTTCGCGATGCATAGTTATCCTGCCTTGGCATAGGGATTACTAGCATGGGTTGGGTGTTTCGCGAAGCACGAGTGCTCCGCGGCTGCCCGGGTTCCCTTGGGAATCCCCTTCCTTTGCGAACGCCCTTGGGCTTCGCGAAGGGCATCCCTCTCGGAAGAGGGGCTCAGAACGAAACAAATCAGAGTCGTCTCGCGAAGTAGAAATACCTCGCGGAGCTCATGATTCCCGGGGCAAAGCTTGCTTCGCGATTCGGGAGAGGAGAAGCCGAAAGGTCGGATTGTCCGTCCCGGGGACTCAGGGGGAGTCGAGTATTTATAGGGAAGGGGCGCCGCGAAGCAGGGCTCGCGCGCCGCCTCTGGAGCTTCGCGGCGCGCTCGCGAACGTCAAACGCGCTCGCGGAGGATCACCGCCTCTGGGGCTTCGCGGCGCTCGCGAACGTCAAACGCGCTCGCGGAGGATCACCGCCTCTGGTGCTTCGCGGCGCCGCCAGGGCTGGGGCGCTTCGCGGAGGGGCTTCGCGGCTGTGCTTCGCGGCTGTGCTTCGCGATACAGCACGCCGGCTGTCTTTTTCGTTCCTTCTTTCGGGCCATATTTTTGGCGCCAACAAATGCCCCCCCTCAGACTTGGAGCCGCGGAGGGTGAAGGGTCGAAGTCTGAGGGAAGATCGCCAAAACTGTCGGTGATTCGCGATGCGGCATCGCGAAGGAGGCCCGCGATGCTCGTCGGGGCCGCAGATCCGGACGCGCCGCGATGCTCCGCGCGGGTGAGGCGCGCCGCGATGCTCCGGGGTCGGCGTCTATAAATAGGGGGTCCGCCCTCTTTTGTCTTTACGCGCCTTCCTTGTCTTCTTGCGCTCTCGGTTTCGCGAAGCTCCGCGTACTCCGCGACAGCTCTCCGCGAATCGAGCTTCGCGGCGAACCGCGAGTCTCTGACTCTGCGTCCGCGCCAAGCGAATCTTTGCGTGCCTGCCTTGGCCGGACTTCGTGGTTTGATCTCGCGACCGATCTTCGCAATCCATCTTCGCGAACGAGCTTCGCGACCGAGCTTCGCGATTCATCCGGAAGAATCCTTTTCCGAGGGCCAGAGTTAACATGGCTCATCAAGAAGCTGTGCGGGAAGTGCTTACAGATGCTGCTCGCCGGGATGAGATGGCCAACCGCCCGGGCTTGGGGGAAATGGTTCGCAGCCATTCGGACCACACTTCTCTGACAGATCTGCTGTCGGAAGGTCAGAAGGACTATCCACAGTGCAAAAAGCTGCCGTTGTACGGCTTTGGGCTGAGGGATGACGTCTTCATCCCTGAGGCGGGAAGGGATGAACCAGTTTGTTGGTTCAGGAGCACACCGTGCCAACACCAATGGTTCAGGGCGGCCGATGGTCACGCGGGGGAGGATTTCACACCCGTCACCGCCGATTGTCTCTACAATCATGTGAACGACATTGACGGGAGGCCACTGCAACCGGAGACGTCCCCTCCTCTCTACCGCACCATGCTGAAGGCGGCTCTGCAGGATCCGAAGAAGGGATGGTCCGATGAGTGGGACCTGCGCCAGGGCGGCAATTTTACCGACGACTGGGCCTGGGCCTACTGGGTAGGCGCCTCATGCGAGGAGTTCGAGGCTGAGCTGAGGAGAGTGGGATTGTACGAGGCGGCATGGGCCTCCCAGTTCCACATTTACCAGCCAAAGCAGCTGATGCCGGAACTGCTGAGTAGATGGTCGTCCAGGACCAACACTTTTCATCTGCATCACGGGGAGGTGGGCATCAGCCTATGGGATGTCCACCAGGTTTCTGGGGTCCCGATCTTGGGGGCCATGTACGACGAGTTCCTCCCCGTCGTCGGCGTGTGGGAAGATGCGGAGCAAATGCCGCGACTGGCGTCAGCGCTGATGGCGTTTGTCCCCGCGGATGACAAGGAAGCAGTGAGGGACGTCCACTTCAGAAGGTGGTTCAAATGCTTCCTGAACTTTCCAGAGAATCGAGAGTTCCCTCCAAGGCCTCGGACTTGTCCGAGGGCAGCCCAGCGGGGTAAGGGGCACTCGTATTGGCGGGTTTTGGAGGACAGCCAATGGAAGACTTGGGGCTTCAGCGTCAGCACCGAACAACAGCCAATAGTTAGGCTGGCGGCGTTCATTGCAGCCCTCATATGTGGGTGGATCCTACCAGTGAGAGATACAAGCATGGGGGTACGGCCCAGCTCGTTCATCATGGCATCGATGCTGGCCATGGGGCAGCGGATCAACCTGGGGATCCCGATGCTCGCCAAGCTATACAGATTGCTGCGACGTATCAGCGAGGGCAAGAAGCCGCCAAGAATATGCGGGCCCTTCCACCTCCTGTATGGGTGGATCGCGGCGCACATCAGGGGGATTTACGAGTATCCAAACCCCATTTCGCCGCCGGGATCAGACTTTCGCCCTTCCATCCTGAACGCAGTTGGGAGCTTCCCATTCAAACTGGCCGTTCCGATGGTGCTGAATAGGGTGTGGAGGGCGGACGAGTTCAACTTTCATCCCTTTCCACTGCCGACGGGAAGGCTTACCGATGATGGACGGGGAACGGAAGAGCATCGGGCTTACCTCCTGGCCTTCCGAGGTGGCGTTTTGGTGGCTCGGATAGATCGTGAGCCAATCTGTGAACCATACACCCCGCACCGTTTTGCGAGGCAGTTCCGGTGCCTCCAGCGGCTGACCCCGCAGGTATACTGGGAGGTGCGTCACGAGGAGCACCCGTGTGTGATGAGGCAGCTGTGGCTCATGTTCACACGTGAGGATGGAAGGATGCAGATCACATTGCCTCCACCCACCGCCGCCTTCGGCTTAGTGAAGGAGTACGCCATCAGCTGGGAGGCTGCTTATCCCGGGGAGATGCTGAAGCAGCCAACGATCCGGGTTGGTGACGGTGGGCCTCCTTTATCTCGAGGTCGGGGTCGGAGGGCAGCTAGGGCCGCCCGCGGCAGCGGGGCTGCCGTGGCAGAGGGACCCGCACCGGCCGAAGACATGGCGGCAGCGGCGGATCCGGTGGTTCCGGGAGAGCAGGGTCATCCAGAGGGGCGGCCACCGAGGGGATTCCGTCGGATATCCGCTCAGGCTCCGGGGAAGCGGCTGCGTCACATTGACATGGCAGAAGATGCTGTCTTTCCGGAGGCTTGGGACGTCTGGGACGTCAACCGGCAATTCCTCAGCCCATCTGAGGTGTGGGCCCACCTGAATCGCCTCGGGATGAGACTGCCGGGCATAGGCCCAGTCCGGGCCGGATTCATGGTGTCTCCGGCGGAGGCGGAGCAATACTTGAACGAACTGGAGGATTACATCCACTCCAGTGGTGCCCCTCGCCCGATGACAGACCGGGTGAGGGTACTGTTGAATCAGACGGTCCCTCCACAGCTATCGGCTGCCGACCTGAGGGAGCGCTTCCCCTTGCCGGAGGAATCAGGGGGCTCTTCTCGGGAGGATGAGGCGGGAGGAGGGAGCCCGTTGGAGGAGGGCGAGGTCGGAGACCGAAGCTCAGAATCCGATGACTCCGCGGAGGCTCTCGAGGTAGCATTCCGAACCTCTCTTCTTACGATCTGTTATTGAATCCATACGGACTTCTCACCAATGTTTGGGTCATGCAGGAGGAACTTGTTCGTAGGCCTCGTTCTCGCTCCTCGGCGGGTGACGATGCGGGGCCTTCAGAACCCGCGCCTATGGCTGCGTCCAGTTCTGCGCCTGGTGGAACCAGGGGGTTTGAGGTGGCTCCTCCGGACTCTCCGGGCCTTCCAACAGTATACGGGGGGCCTCTTCTTGGAGTCCCATTGGTACCGGTCCGGGAGCAGCGCTCGGAGTTTGATCTTCGTAAGTCTCCTTCACCAGTCTCTTCGTTGCCACACGTGGGCCATGCCAACTAACGTTTTATGTCTCTTTCTCTCTTTCTGTCATACAGTTCTCCGACTGGCGTGGGCTGCTGCAGCGAGGCTGGTTGGGATGTCTGGCGGCGTTCCTCCCAGGGGCATGCCGGTGATGGTGTCGATAGTCCCTTCACCTCCTCCAACTGCGGTACACACCATCACTGGTGGGACCACCAGTAGGGCCATACCTGAAGTCATCGAGGTGGACTCTGAGGAAGAGGACCAACCGGTCAGTCCCAGTCCTGTCGTGCCTGCGCCGGCGTCAGGCGTCGTACCAGACTCAACACCAGATGCGGATCCCGCTGAGGAATTCCTGCAGGCATATCCTGCGTACGAGCCTGCTGACCGCGCGGATTGGGACGAAACGGCCTCTGATGAGGAAGACAGCAGCATAGTCCGTCGCCGGTCGTGGAAGCTGATCACGCGCTTTATCAGGGACACCCCCCAGGTGCAATGGCTGGCCGAAATGGATAGGCTCCGCTCGCGGTTGCGCGAGCTGTGTGCCGGGGGAGTGGATGCCCAACGCCCTCACGCGCTCGTCCGAGACCTCATGGCTGAGAAGATCCGGGAGCATGATCGTGGGCTGAGCGTGGGATGGCAGCGGAGGAAGGCGACCAACATTAGGAAGCTCCAGGAGGCTGAAGGCGAGGCCCAACAGATGCAGATCCGGGCCAACGAGCTTTCAGCCACTCTCAATGCGCAGTCTGAGCTGGTCTCACACTTGAAGGCTCAGCTAGCGGAGGCTGAGGAACATATGGGGCAAACCTCTGGAAGGATGGTTGTCGTCCAGGCCGAGGTGGAAAGGGCCCGGGCCAGGGTTGACGGATTACGCCCCGCCGCTGCTGAAGAGGAGCGGGAGTTAAATCAGCGGCAACAGGCTCTGGACGCCGCAAGTCAACGGGTGGCGGAGCTGCAACGCTCTTTCGACGGAGTCAACCCGTCCATGGGGGAAGTCAACCCCCGAGTATTGTAGCGAACCCGAAGAAACTTTTATTAACACTTTTGTGCTTCAATTCTTCCTTTCTCCTTTGTTTTGAGTTCCGTAGTACGCACGATATCCACTGTTGAATTGCCTTGTTGCATCCCTGCAATGTTTGCGGGACGTTTGACGACAATTCCCTCAAACCAGCCCAGATTCCCGAAAGATGGGGAAGGCTTGATCGGAGGAGGAACTTCCAGGATAGCCGAAATGCCGTTTCTCCAATGTGCTCTTATGCACGAACGGGGCAACGCCAGGGGCGCTGAAATCGGTTCAAACAGATGAAAATGGGAAGTGTGAATCACGACACCCAAATTCGGAACACTGTGGGAATGGCGTGACAATAAAGGACAACCGCTAACCGTGGCGGAGAAGCGGTATCCTTACTGCGTTAGCCTGAAATGGGGACAACAAATGAGCATCTACCGCTGACCAAATTCGCAACGCGGGATTTTATCAATTTGTTGTCGATCAATTTTTCAGGACATTGGCCCAGGACAGTTGGTGGACCATAGGTCAGACATCCTTACTGTTAGGGGGTCCTTCCAGACATGACCTGTCTTCCGGAACGTTGGCCCAAGACGGTAGGTAAGCCGATGCGGCATGAGACCAGGCCGTTAGGGGGTTCCTTCAGACATGGAAGAGGACAAGGGTCCGAATAAGGGGCACGCAAAGCGTGGAATATGGAGTGATGGTTTGTTCAAACAGAATCCAACACTTCAGTAGTTGCACCACCGTGGTGGGAGTACGCCAGATGGGCGCCTCGGTCTGATCATGGATCATTCCTTTTTGGGACAGGGCCTCTCTGGCGAGGGGATCTATCGCTTCCCAATGGGATCTTGGGGCATCCTGAACTTGTTCAGGGTAAAATTGTACATAATTCTCCCCGAGGGGTCAGGCCAGAGGGCTGGAAATGGGGAAGAACAGGATCTTGTGATTCCTGGGGCTGAACCCTAGGCGAAATGCCTGGGCGTCCCTACGTATCCCACGTGATGATGGGAATCAAGCCGCACGTAGTTCTGAAAGTGCAGTTTAACGTCATGCAGGACGAGGAGCAGCCTGACTGTGTTGGTACACATCCAGCCAAAACCACTAAGCCCACGTGAGTCGTGCTCGGTGTGGGAAACAAGCAGTAGTGGTGGGAATTTCCCGACGCAGAGAGGGGAAAGTGAGGGCAAAGGGATGCTCGGCGACTACCGGCCCAATGACACTAACATGATCATTCAGCGCATCTAGATGCGCGAAGAGAAAGAGCCGAGTATGATGGAGTTCCACTTGGACATGAAGGAGTGGAAATGTGTGAATCATGACGCTCGAGATTCGGATCACGATGGTGACGGGGTGGCGATAGAGGACTACTGCTGACCATATTCGCAACACAGCATCCTATCGCGTTAGCCTGAAATGGGGACAAACAAATGAGGGTCGACCGTTGACCATGTTCGAAACACGGGACCATGTCACAAATGTTGTCGAATATCCGCAGGGGCGTTGGCCCGAAACGATTGTAGGGCCCTTAGGTCCAGCATTCATGGAGAGCCCTTAAGCTTAGTATCCACGTCGTCCGAGGGTCCTTTTGGATGTGGAAGAGGATGAGGATCCAAATAGTGAGCTCACGAAGCTTGGTCATGGGATGAGGGGAATGTCCCTGTGAAAATCCCATGCTTCGGGCTTTTTGTCAAAACACATCTGAATACGTCAACGAAACGTATTAGAGAGGGAGCAGATTCCTTTCCCTTGGGGAGATCTTAGTTTATGGTCATAGACTTCGGACCATGGATTGGAAAAAGGGGATCAGGGGACGCATGACATCACAACCTGACGTGAATGAGCTCGAGTCGAGGGACCGAACTCAAGGGTTAGGCTGGACCCGCGGGGAAGTACCCGGGCGCTCCTACGTATCTCATAGGGATGAGAATCAAGCCATACGTAGTTCTGGAAGGTGGCAGGGTAAGGTACCAGTGCCAGGGGAAAGGGGAAGTGCGGACGTGGCCCTTGCACTAAAAGAAGCGGAATTTGATGTATCTTGTTTGTTCTTTAAGGTGAATGGTTTTTTTTTTTGTGAAGCGACAGACCTAGAACTGTAGGTCGTGATGTCGCCACAAGAATCAAGCCGTGATGGGCGTTGACAAATGGCATGGCGCGTGGCCAGTACCCAACGTGATGTCCTCTACAGCGAGGTCACCACAATGCGGTGCCGTTTTTCGTCGTGCGGTCAGGACGATAATGTCACAGTTTAGGGTCGTATGATAGGACCAAGCATGCATTTTATCGTCATGCAGCGCAGACGTAGCAGAGACGATGCTAGGCGGGAAATGTGCGCAGTGTTTATAAAACACATTTGACGGAGGCATGATCCCACATCAGATTGTACGCCATTTGGAGGGTGAAACCTCAGGCCGAGGGGCCTATACAGAGGGGAAACAGGGAGAGAGACTGGCTTCCTGAATGGGTTGTACCCGGAGACAGGGCGTCTGGGCGGTCCTACGTGTCCCATGAGGATGGGAATGTGAACGTAGTCCCGAATGGGTCTTAGTTTATGGTCTTAGAGCTCGTACCAGGGAGTCCCGAAGGACGCCAGATTGCAGCTTTGTCCCCCTAACATGCAAAGGTGCACTGAGGGATAGCGCCAAAAGTGTCGAGATTCCACCTGGACATGATGGGGTGGAAAATGATGTGAATCATGCGACCAACATTCAAGGACTGAAGGGGCTGGCGTGACGACAGAGGATTACTGCTGACCATGTTCGCAACACAGCATCCTGTCGCGTTAGCCTGAAATGAGGACTAACAAAACGAGCATCGACCGCTGACCATATTCGCAACGCGGGATTTTATCGATTTGTTGTCCGTAAACCTGGAGGGCGTTGGCCCGTATCGGTAGGAGAGCCCTTGGGCGTAGTATCCAGGCCGTTCTTGGGGGTCCCTCCGGGTGTGAAAGATGACGGAAGTCCGAATAGAGGGGAACACGAAGCTTGACAAGTGGAAGGAACTTGACCAAGTTGAATCTGACACTCTTGGTCCTAGACCAGAGTACTCTCAATACATGGGTGAACCGCTGCGGGGAGCCAAGGGACTCAACCTTGAGGGTGATCGAGAGATGGCAGATTCCCAGGGGAAGGGGGGCATGATGCCCACAACCTTGTATCATACCTACGCACCCCCCGCTGGAGAGGGATGGACCAAGTGGTCTAGGTGACCGGGAAATCAGGATATCTCCCAGAGGTGGGGCTGGACCCGAATCTTAAACATCCAGGTGGTCCTACGTATCCCATTATGATGGGAATCAATCCACACGTAGTTCTGACAGGGTGCCTTTTAATGTCATGCAGGACAGGGGATAGGAGGACTGAACCTCAGAATGGGGGCGTGCGTGGTGCAGCTATTGCGTACCCGACGTGAATGAGGACGTAGTCCTACACTGCGCCACGCAGTCCTGTGATCAGGGTCCTGAAGGCAGGATTAGAGGGGTAAATTTGCTGAACTCAAGCTGGGTTCGGAGACAAGGGGTCTTGAACGTAGTTCCAGATGAGGGTCTTAGTTTATGGTCTTAGAGCTCGGACCGTGGATGGTGACAACTCCCGAGTAAGCACAGAGGTCAACCCAATCCCTAAGCCCACGTGAGATAAACTCGGTGTGGGAAACAAGGGGGGGCCCTCATTTCAACACTTGGGGCATCCATTAGAGGGGAGTCAGCAGAGAGTTTCGAAGGACACCTTTGATGTAGCTTGTTCTCCCTATGTGCGGACGTGCACGGGGGAAAAGTACCAAGAATCCCAAGACTCTACTTGGACACAATGGAACGATGAAGGGTGTGAATTGGTTATCCGGCATTTGGGCTTAACGGGTTGGCGTGGCGACAGAGGAAAACTGTTATCCATGAAGGAAATACAGCGTCAGTATCGCGTTAGCCTGAAGTGGGAACAGCAAACGAGCATCGACCGCTGACCATATTCGCAACGCGGGATTTTATCGATTTGTCGTCCGAAACCCTGGGGGGCGTTGACCCGTATCGGTAGGAGAGCCCTTGGGCTTTTGTATCCAGGCCGTACTTGGGGGTCCCTCCGGGTGTGAAAAATGATGAAAGCCCTGATGCGGGGATACGCAAAGCCTGGAAAGCGGGTGCGGACGTGTCCGAGTAAAGCTTGACATTCCAGGTAATGAACCAGAGTACTCTTAAGCACATTGGAGAACCGCCGAAAAAGGGATCGACGAAACAGCTCAGTGGTGCAGGAAACATGGCGTGGTCACTACAAGACCCTCGTAAATGAGGACATAATCCCACACCGCACCATATGATCTCTTCATGGAGGAAGGCCAAGGGGCCAAGATGGGATGAGGATTCCCGAGAGATGGGGCTGGACCCGGATTTTGGACATCCAGGTGGTCCTACGTATCCCATTAGGATGGGAATCAAGCCGCACGTAGTTCTTGAAATGTAGTTTAACGTCATACCGGACGAAGAGGGGAATAACATACCCCTAAGCAAGGTGTACTGTATGGCGAAAAACCGACGTGAATGAGGACATAGCCTTACGCCATACCGTACAGTTCTATAAGATAGGTCCTGGGCCGCGGCCTGGAAAGGCCGAGGGGCCTGAGGCTGAGCCTCGGTCAGGAGGGCCTGACCGGTTTGTAGTTTAACGTCTTACATGAGGACGGGGGGCCAGGGGCCCAAGGAGGCCAAGATGCCTGAGGCTGAGCCTCGTAAGGGGAGTTGTACGGCGTGGTACATGATCCCGACGTGAATGAGGACGTAGTCCCACACCACACCGTACACTCCAGGTGAGAAATAGGGGAGAAGGCCCAGGGGGCCCAAGATCAGGCATCAGTTAGGAAGGCCTGACTGGTTTGTAGTTTAACGTCTTACATGAGGACGGGGGGCCAGTGGCCCAAGGAGGCCAAGGGGCCTGAGGCTGGGCCTCGTAAGGGGAGTTGTACGGCGTGGTACATGATCCCGACGTGAATGAGGACGTAGTCCCACACCACACCGTATGCTCCGGGTGAGGGATCGTGGGCTGTGATCCCGATCACTAGCACCACCTGGGGGAAGTTTATCACCTCAGGATGGGGCAGAATGAATCACTGTCGACCATAGTCGAAACACAGCGTTCCTATGGTGACCCGCATGGGGGCAACAATTGAGGGTCGACCGCTGACCAAATTGGCAACGCGGGACTTGTTTCAATTTGTTGCTTGAGAAACCCTCAGGGGCGTTGGCCCGTATCGGTAGGAGAGCCCTTGGGCTTTGTATCCAGGCCGTTCTTGGGGGGCCCCTCCGGGTGTGAATCCATCCACGAAAGGGGCAAACACCTCCAGGGGGGAATGTGCAGCCGGGTCGAGGCTTGCTCGACGTGGGCCGGGGCAAAAATGTGCACCCTGCTGTGTCTTAACCCGAGGGGAAGATTTCGGCTTTTGGGCTGGGCCAACAGACGAAATGTCTGGGCGTTCCTACGTATCTCATAAGGATGAGAATCAAGCCATACGTAGTTCTTGAAGGCCATGCAGTTTAGCGTCATGCGGTAAGGACGTGGGAGGGTAGAAGAACGGAGCGGGCGCATGGTGCGACCTTTACAATCTTTGCGTGAGTGGGGTTGCATGAGCGGGGCCAAGAAGGCCGACGCCCTGCTACACAAAGATCCTCCAAGGAGACCATTCCCAGGGGGAATAGTGGAAGAGAGAAGCTTGGGGCTGGGCTCAAGACGAGGCGTCCGAGCGTTCCTACGTATCCCATAAAGATGAGAATCAAGCCGTACGTAGTTCTTGACATGCAGTTTAACGTCATGCGGGACGATGAGAAACACCTCCTTTGGGGATATGCACGGTACGACAAGTAATCCGACGTGAATGGGGACATAGTCCTACACCATGCCGTACAATCCCGCAAGAGTGCCAGTCGGGGGGGAGACCAAGGGGGTGAGGCCAGACCTTGGTGGAGACGGGGCCAGGGGCCCAAAGAGGCCGAGGGGCCTGAGGCTGAGCCTCGGTCAGGCAGAACTGACTGGCTTGCAGTTTAACGTCTTGCAGTGAGGACGGAGAGGCAGTTTAAGGTCATGCGGGACCAAGTCGCAGTTTAGGGTCGTGCGGGACCAAGTCGCAGTTTAGGGTCGTGCGGGACCAAGTCGCAGTTTAGGGTCGTGCGGGACCATCTCGCAGTTTAGGGTCGTGCGGGACCATCTCGCAGTTTAGGGTCGTGCGGGACCATCTCGCAGTTTAGGGTCGTGCGGGACCATCTCGCAGTTTAGGGTCGTGCGGGACCATCTCGCAGTTTAGGGTCGTGCGGGACCATCTCGCAGTTTAGGGTCGTGCGGGACCATGTCGCAGTTTAGGGTCGTGCGGGACCATCTCGCAGTTTAGGGTCGTGCGG
Organism: Viscum album; assembly: GCA_963277665.1. Taxonomy (NCBI): domain Eukaryota; kingdom Viridiplantae; phylum Streptophyta; class Magnoliopsida; order Santalales; family Viscaceae; genus Viscum; species Viscum album. Next base: position 1,461,766,593 of record OY728153.1, on the reverse strand, counting down.
GACCATCTCGCAGTTTAGGGTCGTGCGGGACCATCTCGCAGTTTAGGGTCGTGCGGGACCATCTCGCAGTTTAGGGTCGTGCGGGACCATCTCGCAGTTTAGGGTCGTGCGGGACCATCTCGCAGTTTAGGGTCGTGCGGGACCATCTCGCAGTTTAGGGTCGTGCGGGACCATCTCGCAGTTTAGGGTCGTGCGGGACCATCTCGCAGTTTAGGGTCCTGCGGGACCATCTCGCAGTTTAGGGTCGTGCGGGACCATCTCGCAGTTTAGGGTCGTGCGGGACCATCTCGCAGTTTAGGGTCGTGCGGGACCATCTCGCAGTTTAGGGTCGTGCGGGACCATCTCGCAGTTTAGGGTCGTGCGGGACCATCTCGCAGTTTAGGGTCGTGCGGGACCATCTCGCAGTTTAGGGTCGTGCGGGACCATGTCGCAGTTTAGGGTCGTGCGGGACCATCTCGCAGTTTAGGGTCGTGCGGGACCATCTCGCAGTTTAGGGTCGTGCGGGACCATCTCGCAGTTTAGGGTCGTGCGGGACCATCTCGCAGTTTAGGGTCGTGCGGGACCATCTCGCAGTTTAGGGTCGTGCGGGACCATCTCGCAGTTTAGGGTCGTGCGGGACCATCTCGCAGTTTAGGGTCGTGCGGGACCATCTCGCAGTTTAGGGTCGTGCGGGACCATCTTTTGCCCTAGGCGAAGTATCGCTTGAGGAATCTGGCATTGGTGGGAGGGGTTACACGCTCTCCATCTGTGGTCACCAAGGAGTAAGCTCCATTGGGGTAAACCTTATGGATGATATAAGGCCCTTCCCATTTGGGTTCTAACTTGGGCGGCTTCCTTCCGGGAATCATTGGCGCTCGCAGGGCCAGCACCAGGTCACCCTGTAGAAAAGAGCGGAGACGAACCTTCTTGTCAAAGGCTCTTGCCATCTTGTCCTGATGCCTTTCCAGATTGTGCAGGGCACGAAGCCGGTTCTCGTCCAGTTCCTCTAGCTCAGCTAGACGGATCTCGACTACCTCATCTGATGTCTGGTGATCATAAACGGCCGTGCGTAGCGACGGCAGCTGGATCTCAATGGGTAGGACGGCCTCAGCTCCATACACCAGGGAATATGGGGTCACCTGGGTAGAGTTGCGAGTCGTCGTCCGGTAAGCCCAGAGGGCGTTGGGGAGCTTGTCCGGCCAACTCTTCTTGTTCTGACCAACCATCTTCTGCAAAATGTTAGAGAGGGTCTTGTTGAACGCCTCGATCTGTCCATTTGCCTGTGCGTGGTAGCGGGAGGTATGGTTTGACCGGATGTCGTACTTAGCGTACAATTTCTTCAATTCAGCTGCTCGGAAGTTGGTGCCGTTGTCAGTGAGGACGGCGTGAGGGACCCCAAACCGGTGGATGATGTTGGAGCTCACAAAGTCAACGACGGAACGGGCCTTGACCTCTTTGAGCGGAACTGCTTCTTCCCACTTGGAGAAGAAATCTGTAGCAGTCAGGATGAACCTATACTGGCGGGCTGTTGCCGGAGGGTACGGTCCCACTACATCGAGTCCCCATACCGCAAATGGCCAAGAGTACTTGGTGGGGTGGAGGGGTTCTGGCGGCCGATGCAAGAAGTTGGCGTGCACTTGGCACGCGTGGCATCTCTTGGCGTATCCAATACAATCGTGGATCATGGAGGGCCAGAAGTACCCTAGCCTCCGGATTTGATGGGACAGCTTCGGCCCAGCTTGATGGGCGCCACAGGAACCGGTGTGAACCTCTTGCATAACTTGAGGTATCTCTACTCCTTGGATGCAACGGAGGAGGACACCATCAAAACTCCGTTTATAGAGGGTCTGCTCAAGACTGGGGCCACTCTGGAGGGTAAATTGAAGCGCGCGGCGTCGAATTCGCTCGCGCTCGGCCCGGTTGTCCGGGAGCTGACCATTTTGGAGATACTCGACAAAAGGTGCTCTCCAATCAGGGGTCGTTTCAACCACTGCATCCGACGAACCCGGGACTTCCGATACGGAGGGTCCGGCGGTGAGATGACTTACCCGCAGGCTATCACGGTCCTCTTGGGTGACGGGAGCAATGACTCTCCGGTGGGTCACGTGTATGACCAAATCATCTTGCTCGGGTTCTGCGAGCGATGCGGCTAAGCCAGCTAGGGCGTCCGCTTGGCCGTTCTGCGACCGCGGGACATGGGTAACCTCTGGCCGAGAAGAGAACTGGGCCATCAGGAGGAGGGTGTACTCCAGCAACGGTGCAAGCTCTGGCTTCCTAACGACGTAGTCGCCATTAACCTGTTTGATTACCAGCTCAGAATCTCCTTTCACATGTAGATGGGGTACATGGATCTCAAGGGCCAACTCGAGGCCGGTGATGAGAGCTTGGTACTCTGCCTCGTTGTTCGTACAACCTTCTGACAACAGGAAGGAGTATGGCATGACGGCTTGCGTCGGGGTAATGAAAACAATACCCAGACCCACTCTGTTGAGCTTGGGGTCGTTGAGCCTTCTACCGGTGGGGCTCCGGGAGGCGCCGTCGAAATGCATTTGCCAACACGGGACAGCGTGATCGACCGACAGAATCGTCTCATCGGGGAAATCCAGGTCCAGGGATTGATCCGCGGAGGTTGGATGGGCAGCTAAAAAGTCTGCCAATGCCTGTCCCTTGACGGCCTTTTGAGGCACAAACCTGATGTCAAACTGCTGGAGAATCACCGCCCACCGTGCTAGCCGGCCGGTCAGCATGGGGCGGTTCAGGATGTACTTCAGCGGATCCACCCGAGAGATCAATTGCACCTCGTGGTGTTGCAGGTAGTGTTGCAACTTCTGCACGGCGAAGACGAGCGCAAGGCAGCTCTTTTCGATAAGGGAATATCTGACCTCCGTATCGAGAAGCATGCGACTGAGATAGTAGAGACTGTTCTCAGTGCCCTCGTTATTCTTCTGGGCGAGCAGCGCGCCGAGGGATCTTTCCAGGGCGGTCACGTAAAGGACCAGCGGCTTTCCAGAGACGGGTGGCATCAAGACCGGAGGTTGGAGCAGATACTGCTTGATTTCCTCGAAGGCGGTCCGACACTCCTCATCCCATTCGTAGGCAGCGCCTTTCTTCATGAGCCGAGAAAAGGGCTTACACTTGCCGGCCAGGTTCGCAATGAATCGGCGTATATAGGCTAAGTGGCCTTGCAGGCCTCGAAGCTCCCGAATGTTGCTCGGGGGAGGCATTTGGCTGATGGCCTTGATCTTCTCCGGGTCGATCTCGATACCTCGGTATCTGACAACAAAACCCAGAAACTTCCCGGAGGTGACTCCGAAGGCACACTTCAGTGGGTTCATCTTCAGGTGACGAGAACGGAGGAAACCGAACACTTTCTCAAGGTCCTTGAGATGGTCCTGGCGCTGATATGATTTGACTACAAGGTCATCCACGTAGCATTCCACCAATGTCTCGAGGATCGGTTTGAATATGCGATGCATGGCCCTCTGATAAGTGGCACCTGCATTTTTTAAACCGAATGGCATTACCCGGTAGCAAAAGGTACCCTGGGGAGCCCTGAAGGCAGTGGACTCCTCATCTTCGGGGGCCATCCGGATCTGGTTATACCCGGAATATCCGTCCATAAAAGAGAGGGCTTGGAACCCGGCCGTGGCGTCAATCAACAGCTCCGTCACTGGAAGTGGGAAGTCATCCTTTGGGCAGTGGCGATTGAGATCGCGGAAGTCGATGCAGACACTAATCTGCCCATTCTTCTTCCTAACTGGCACAATGTTGGCGAGCCATTTGGGGTACTGGACCTCTTTGACGAAGTTGGCCTTGATTAGCTTATCAACTTTAGCCTCAACCATAGCGCCATGGGAAGGGTGCATTTTCCTGGGAGGCTGCTTAAACCCACGATGTTTTACCGGGAGGCCCAAACAGTGGACGACCACTTGGGGATCCAGTCCTGGCATCTCATCGTAACTCCAGGCAAACACATCGCGGTGCTGTTTGAGGAAGTCTACATACTGCTGTCGCTCCTCGAGGGACATGGCCGCACTGATCAATGTGGGTCTTGGATCTGCCTCGCTGCCAAGGTTCACCTGCACCAGCTCATCGACCGTGGTAGAGACGCCTTCTTCAAAGGCTGGGGGAGCATCCTCCAAGTCTTCCTCCCCAGCCGGGGGGGGACTTCCCGTGACGGAAGGTGCTTCTGGGCTCTCAAAACCCGAGGGGCAGCTGGTGCCGGCTTGGGCAGCAGCAGTCATCACATCAGGAGACTCACTCGTCGTGGAGACCATAGCAATGAATGCATTTGACCCTATCCCATCCGGCCTTCGGCCTAAGGGGCCACGCTTGACGATATCAAAGCAGTGGTGACGTGTCGGCCAGAGTCGGTTGATTCCATCCCGGCGAAATAGACACGTATGGCGCACCGCTGTTGTCATGAGCCTGACATCCCGGTACCGTACAGGGGTAGGAGATTCCGGGATGACCCGAGCCTGGTTGGTGTAGGAGTACGAGGTGATTCTCCGCCGTCGCTTGGACGCGGGAACATGCCTTCCTTGCGTACCCGAAACAACAAAACATTGTCCCATGTCGGGGGTCGTGGCTTCCAACCGGTGGATCGGAAGGATGTAGGCGTCGTCCATGCTCGCCCAGGGATTACTTGCGATTGGAGCGGGCTCATCCTCGCTGACCAGGATCTGCTTGTCTTTGCTTTTGTAATAACCCGCATCCAGATAGCGGGCCTCACAAAAAGCAAAGGGGGACGCGTCTCCTTGGATCACCCCTACTCGACCGTTGAGCGAGTACTTAAGGCACTGGTGATACGATGAGGGGACCGCAGCATGCAGGTGGAGCCATGGCCTACCCATCAGTGCGTTGTAGGCGGTGTCCTGAGAAACAACCATGAACTCGGTGCTGGCAATTAAGCCACCGAACTGGGTCTTCAGGCGGATCTTGCCGACCGGGGTTTGCTCTGTCCTGTCGTACCCCTGAATCCTGAGGTCAGAGGGAGTCAAATCACCTTCAGACAAACCCAGTTTTCGCAACGTCCGGGTCGGGATTAGATTGATTCCAGAACCCGTGTCAACGAGGCAGCGACGGACTTCCACACCGTTAAAGTGGCCAGTGACATACAGTGGGCGAATGTGCCCCTGTATAGGAGGGTCTTCGTCTTCACCAGAGAACGAGATAACCGCCTGACATTCGGCGTTTTCAATCGTCTCGGTATGGAAGGCCTCCGCGGCTGCCACTTCCGTCTCGAACTGGAGGGGGCTCCTTAGGGCCTCGGCAAGTGCCTCGCGCATCTCGGATGACAAGCGCAGGGCCTCAAGGATGGAAAGCCTCGCCGGAATGCCGGCTAAGTGCTTTAGGACATCATACTTGCGTGCCAAACGCGAACCTCTGCTTACAGGGGGTTTTTCGGCATTTGGAGGCATAGCGGGTCCTTCTGGTTGAACTGGCGGTCGGCTAGCACTGGGTACATCCTGCTGCCTGCTAGTAGAAGCCTGGGGAGTAGTCGCCGGGCTAAGATCGAACAGCGGGAGCTGGCCCGTCGCCGGGCGAGACTGGCTGTGATACGAACGAGGCGGCTCTCCCTGATCCAGCAACACGAATGGCGGTGGAGGTAGAGCCGAGGGTGCTGAACGGGTCTGCGCGTGCTGAGATCTGCGCTGAGCCTGCTGCCTCGTCTCGGTAGCGTGCACGGCTTGGTCACAAGTGCCTGCTGACATACCTCGGTGACCGGCGCGATTGTGATTCCGCCGACGTTGACGTCGGCTGGAAACATTGGGGCGGTCTGCCTGGGGTTCCCCTTCATTGGGGGTCATATAGGGCTTTACCAGCTCCACGGTGTTAACCGAAGCGTACCCTTGACTGTCGCTCGAAGAGTCATCCACCGCTGGGAGGATTCTGGGGGGAATTCCCATTTCAGGAGGCATAAAGTCGCCAAGAGTGCGGGATGACGACGGCACTGGCGGTGCACGTTGCTTCTTCTTACGTCGCCGCTGCTTGCCCTTTTGGGTAGAGGTCGACTGTGAGGACGATGCTGAGGCACCGGCTGCTTCTTCTGAAGGTTCCGGTTGCTTCAGGCGTGCCCGGATGATACCCTGGGCACGGACGACAGTTTTTCGAGCCATCCAGTTGTCGTATTTCTGGGACCCGCGGCTAGGGACCTGCTGCCACTCACCCTCGCTGTCACTGCCGATTTCTGATCCCGCAAAGACGCCTGCCACCTGCGCTGGCGCTGGGCCCATCTTGACTATGTTGTTGTTGACCTGGTCCTGAAGCCAGTCTTTAAACACATAGCATCGCTTGATGGTGTGCCCCAGGATCCGATGATAAGGGCAGTAGTTGGGGTGATCAGTGAGATGCGCCTCTGCCGGTCTCCTGCACTCAGGCAGACGCACAATCCCTTGCTCCAGAGCACTTCGGAAGTAACCAGGGACCTGATTTTCGTTGAACGAATAGGTATGGTATTTTCTTTCCGGGTAAGGAGCCTTGGGGGCCTGATCCTGTCGAGGGACCGGAGGGGCCTGCCGAGGGGGCGGCGCCTGGTTATCTCGCCTAGGCGGCGGGTGGCGCGTTGCGCGGGGGAACCTGTCGGTTCTGAGGCGGTCGCTGCTGGGCAGGAGCCTGTGCTTGAGGTGGAGGACCTCTGCGGGGTTGCGGGGGTGGTACCGCCGGTAGCAATTCCAGCTGCCTCGGGGCTTCTATTTGAGCCACTGCGGCGGGTTCAGCCCTGGCGGCCCTCCTGGCTGGGATCATTGGGGGCAGCAAACGTGCCTGACTAGCCTGTTGCAGGGCCTCCTCGAGGCGCTGGGCCTTATCCGAGAAATCTCTGAACCCCCCAGGGTAATTCTGGGTAATCAAGGAGGGTACCAGCTCTGTCTTTACGTTCCCCACACACATCGTCAGTAATTGCTCCTGAGTCAGTGGCATATCGAGAGAATACGTAAGTCCTTTCCACCGGGCGATGAAGTCCGCAACCCGCTCATCAGGCCTCTGTTTGCACTTAAAGAGGTCCGCGATGCTGGTCTTCCGCGTGGTGGAGCTGAACTGGTACAAGAACTGCCGGCGAAGATCTTCCCAACCGGTCACTGATCCGATGGGGAGCTGGCTGTACCAGACGAATGCCGGACCTTCCAACGTCTGTACAAAACATCGGAGCTTAGCGGCTTCTTGCTGAGCCGGGGTCCCCAGCATGGGGCCACACCTGGAAGAGAAATGGGCCAAGTGCTGGGGTGGGTCCCCTGTCCCGTTAAAAGGCGAGAAAGTGGGGTTCCCAAAACCCGGAGGCGCGGGCATATCATCCACCCACGCGGGATAAGGCTTGCCATCGGGTGGGACCGCCACCTGCCGTGTCTCCAACGCCTCGAGGCGGGCTGTGAGCGCCGCAATAAGGTCCTCCGGGTGGGGGTCCCTGTCTTGACGGGGATCCCTAACCACAAGCGCATTGCCAGGTTCTTCAACGCGGTAGACGGCTTCCGCTGCCCGCGGGTCAACTGGTTGGACGACCTGCTGGGCGGCCGGGGGAACCCGGGTTGGATTCTTCAGATTGCCCCGTCGCTCAGGGGGGTTTGGCGAGACGTATCGCGCCCTCTTGCCGTACGTTCCGGCTTCCGCCCTGTCCGCGGCAGTAGCATGATCAGGGTTGCCCGGAGGCATCTCACCGGGGGGAAATTGTTCCTGCCCCTGCTGTCCCGGCCTGGGATTACCATAGTCGGGTCGTCGCTCTGCGGCGCGTTCAGCCAAAAGTTCGTCGACCAGCCTCTTCTGTTCAGCAAGCTGCTGGCGCAACGTGGCTTTCTCAGGACCCTCGTCCGTTTTCTGCACGGAGGCGGACGGGTCGGAGTGCTTGGCTATTCCGACGTGCTCCTTACCCTTGCCAGTGCTTCGACCGAGCGCCAGTGACTCGGTGGGTACAGGGAGGCCTAGCAGGTTCCTTTGATGATGGGTGACTCTCCCTGATGGGTCGAGTAGTGGCGGTACGCACTCGGGTGGTAAGTCCCCATCAAGGAACTCAAGCTCATCTTCCTTATCCACAACGTCGGCCATGTGGACTGTGACCCCTCTTGAGGGCATATCCTCAATGTCGCATAGCGAATCAGGCTGTCGTAGAATAGGGTCGAAGAGGAGAGCGGCATAGCGTCCCCAACCACGGACTTGCACATGGGGGGTAGCTTCCCTGACAATCTTGCGGAGTGCCTTGAAACTCTGAACGCATCTTCGTTGGAGGGCACCCTGATGACCGGGCGACTCGGGGTGCTGGGCCACAAGGAGCATCGCTGCATCAATCAGGCGGCACTGTTTGCCAATCTCCTCGAAGTGCTCCCGACTCCTGGGGTACACTACCCGTTCCCAACGGAGGCGGAAGTGCGTCGCCCACAGGGTCCGACAAAGGCATCCCACTTCTTCAGGGGTGAGCGACTCGGGTATGCGGAAATTCAACGCTGCCGTGGGCCAGAACTTCTCTGGGAAATAGTCCGCTGCAAGAATACTCCAGAAGCTCCTGGGTTCATCCTCGGAGTTCGGCCCTACATTTCCCCACTCATCAACCGGGGGTGGCTGAGGGACCGGTAGCGGCACCGAGGCGGACCTCTGGGATAGCAAACTCGGCGGCGGAGAATACGGCAAGCGAGCAGACTGGCCACCGTACTCTGGGCCTTCCTCTGAAGAGCAAGGCGACCTGACCACGATATCACGATAGGACGGGCTAATAGCCGCTACTTCGGGTACGGGAATCGCCGTTACCGGTGTCTGGTCATGTCGTGGCTCTACCACCGTTGACCCCCAAAACAGCTCCTCGGGATCCCGGGTAGAGGAAGAGGGCGCTTCGGGCGACGGTGGCGGTGACTGCGCGGTCGAAACCTGCGGAATTCCCAGGATTTCTTCCTCCTGGATGTACCTGCGGAGAGAGACGGGAATCCGATGGACCTCAAATTCGGGGAGAACGAGGCTGACGCGTCTGGTTCCTGCCCCAGTCCTTGATACGGAGGAGCTGGGAGAAGGTTCCATCACTGAATCGCATTCCGATTCCGAATCGGAGAAGCGGGCTGGTTTGATCCCCTCCTGGGCCTTCCCAAGATTCTTCCCGTGGCGGCGACGACCCGCTCTTCTGCCCCTGGGTGGCTCTTCGGGACAGGGTTGACCCCTATCAGGCAGCCCTGGGGCGACGCTAGCGACGTGGCGGAGAGGGCCCCCACTTGAGACAGCCGGGGTGCGAGGGGCACCAGGGCAAATATCAAAGGGTACATGGGGAGGACCTCCATGAACAGTACCCACGTGGGCGGGGCCTCTGTTGGAACCGGCAGGAGCATGGGGAAGGCCCCCACGGTCGATGCGAGTGGAGCGAGGCTGACCTTCACTCCTCGAATTGCTGGGGCGAGGAGGACCTTCGTCAGTCGCAGAGAGGACGTAGGGGGGACCCCCACGTCGAAGGACCGGATGGACGGTGCCTTCAGAAGGATGGACTCCATACCCTGTACAGCGGGCGCGGGAAGCGTTTCCGCGCTGAGCATCACTGCCACGGGGCAGGTCTTCCTGTAGGATGGGGGCGGCATGAGGCATGCCTCCACGACGAACCTCGGAGCGGGGAAGGCCCACGCTCTGTGGAGTAGTGGTACGGGGAGGACCTGCATCACCGCGGGTTAGCTCGCGATGATCATCACTGGGGCCTGCAACCCGAAGAGTCAACCCGGCCTGCCCGCAGGGCGGCTGGGGTCTCAATCTTGGTTGAGCGAAGGGGTGCCCCTGCTCAATGTAGGCGGAGGGGTGCCCCTGCTCAATGTAGGCGGAGGGGTGCCCCTGCTCAATGTAGGCGGAGGGGTGCCCCTGCTCAATGTAGGCGGGGGCCTCGTAATGTACGTCGGCGGTGGCTCGGGCCACTGTAGCTGTCGACGTGGACGCGGCTAGGCGAGCGTCCTCAGCCCGGGCCCGGCGCTGACGTCGGGTCAGGCGGGCCGGTGCAGGTGGTGCAGGGACATAGTCTGCCTGTTCTTCCTGCGGGGCCGGACGGCGGCGCTGACGTGGCCGGACGGGAGCTCTCGCCTGGGAGTCCCGGGTCAGGGCCCTGAGCGGACTGAGCCGGACAACACCTGCCTCTTCAGCATAAGGCGAAGAGTCGTCAAGGCGTTCCGGGGATAGGCTCCCGAAACGATTGAATGTCTGGGTGGGGAGCGGGGGCTCCCTGCGCGGCCTGTTAGGGCGGCGTTGACGGCGGGGCCTGGAAGCCTCCAGGTCCAAACGGGTCATATCCCTGGTCGGGATGACCCCTTGTTCCTCATACCTGCGCACGAGGCCGTTGATCACCCTTCGTTGGATGACCTCTGATGGGGAAAGGGGACGTGGACGTCCCGCCTCCCGCGACATGCCAGCCGTCGTGGCGGTAGTGGCTCCATGTGGGGTGGCCGTAGTGGTGTTGCCCCTGCCCCTGCGCGGGCGAGGAGCGGATGGTGACCGCATAGCAACCTGATTCCTGACAAACGAAGGGATCAACTCATCAGTACTGAGAGGAAAGTGATTGACAGCCAGTGCCCCAGCATTCTTCCATCCCCATGTCTGTGAGAAGGATCCACGCCAACACGCTGCAGAGCGGAGCGCCCCACGTTCTACTACCCCGACTTCCGGTGAGTTCCACGACAGGCCCGCCATTTGCTTGGCAGGGCCAGGCACCGGATACCTGGATCCGGTGACACGTCAATCTACCGGTGTCTCGAACGCTACTAATCTCCATACTGAGGAGAAGAATTTCACGTCGGGTTCACCATTTCTGTTTCCGACGCTTTCGCCGGGGCGCGCGCGCATCCGTCCGCGGGGGAGGGGGACGCGCGGCTTTGTTGCCCCGCATTCCCGCTTTCCAAAGGCGGGCGGCATTCGTTCCTTGTTCAGGTACGTCTGCTCCTTGATCGAAACGGGATGATGGGATGTCGGTTCTTCCTCCTGTGGATTCCTCCTCAGAACTTGTCACCTAGTCCGGGTCTCCCTTATAGATTTAATACGTAGTTCGTGAAACTCTTCCCAGTGCCATGTTTCTATGGACGCCGGTTAATTACGCTGCTTCTGTCGGGACATTCCAAAGGGTCCAGTCAGGGCAGCAACCTTCGGTCAGGGGAGTAATCACGTTTGAGGCATCAGTAGCGTGTCTGGATGCTGGGGTGCCTGGCATGTCTGTCTGTTGTCCTTGATCACAAGGCTTCTCGAGGGCGTGGAAACCCGAGGCATCCCACATCGAGCGCGGGGGGGGGGGGGGGTTACATGTCATAGACACGTACCTGAGGTTTTCCTCAGCTTCCCGTGTTCAACACAGGGTATGTTTGCAAGATTAACGTCTAGCAAAGACGGTTACGCCAAAGGCGTTCCATCCGAGGTTTTCCTCAGGCATCTCATGTTTACCACGAGGTAGGTCGCGAGTTTAACGTCTCGTGGAGACGGTTGAGAATGGAATGGGACCATCGCAGGGGTGGTGACGACGAAGTTGGGCCTGAGCCTTAAAGGGGCTTCCTACGTATCCCCGTGGCAGGGAATCAAAGTCCGCGTAGTTCGGGATGGTGCCGGTAAACCGACGTGATGGTGGACCTTGGTCCGATGGGCATCGTCAGCGTACCTACATGAGGGTGGACCTTGGTCCGGTGGGGGTTGGGCTTGAACCTCTGGGAGGATTCCTACGTACCATGCCTTGACATGGATCAAAGTCCTCGTAGTTCGAATGATACAGTTTAGCGTCATGCGGGACGGTAATGAACCCTGACGTGAATAAACGACGGGTGGTGGGTGTCGGTGAGCCGACATAAGTGAGGGACCTTGATCCACTATTGTTGGGCTTGAGCCTCGTGGAGGCTTCCTACGTACCATGCCTTGACATGGATCAAAGACCACGTAGTTCAGGTGGGAGTGGGTCACAACGGCTCCCCGCTGGACTGGAATGTAGTTTAACGTCGTGCTGGACGTAGGTAGAACACGACGTGAATTGGGTGATAAGTGGGCTTGAACCTCATGGAGGCTTCCTACGTACCATGCCTTGACACGGATCAAAGTCCTCGTAGTTCAAATGGTTTGATCGCAATGGCTTACCACTGGACCGGGATGTAGTTTAACGTCATACAGGACGGGGGTGAAACCCGACGTGAAAGACGGGTGGGCTTGAACCTCTTGGAGGCTTCCTACGTACCATGCCTTAACATGGATCAAAGACCTCGTAGTTCAAATGGGGGGTTTGTCGGTAAACCAACGTGAAAGCAGACCTTGGTCCACTGATGGTGGGCTTGAACCTCGTGGAGGTTTCCTACGTACCATGCCTTGACATGGATCAAAGACCTCGTAGTTCAGGTGGGGAGTAGACCTTGGTCCACTGATGGTGGGCTTGAACCTCATGGAGGCTTCCTACGTACCATGCCTTGACATGGATCAAAGACCTCGTAGTTCGGGTGGGGAGTAGACCTTGGTCCACTGATGGTGGGCTTGAACCTCGTGGAGGCTTCCTACGTACCATGCCTTGACACGGATCAAAGTCCTCGTAGTTCGGGTGGGTCACAGCGGCTTACCGCTGGACCAGGGTGTAGTTTAACGTCGTGCTGGACGGGGGTGAGACCCGACGTGAAAGAGCGACGGGTGGGCTTGAACCTCGTGGAGGCTTCCTACGTACCATGCCTTGACATGGATCAAAGACCTTGTAGTTCAAATGGGTCACAGCGGCTTACCGCTGGACCAGGGTGTAGTTTAACGTCGTGCTGGACGGGGGTGAGACCCGACGTGAAAGAGCGACGGGTGGGCTTGAACCTCGTGGAGGCTTCCTACGTACCATGCCTTGACATGGATCAAAGACCTCGTAGTTCAAATGGGTCACAGCGGCTTACCGCTGGACCAGGGTGTAGTTTAACGTCGTGCTGGACGGGGGTGAGACCCGACGTGAAAGAGCGACGGGTGGGCTTGAACCTCGTGGAGGCTTCCTACGTACCATGCCTTGACATGGATCAAAGACCTCGTAGTTCAAATGGGGGGTTTGTCGGTAAACCGACATGAAAGCAGACCTTGGTCCACTGATGGTGGGCTTGAACCTCGTGGAGGTTTCCTACGTACCATGCCTTGACATGGATCAAAGACCTCGTAGTTCAGGTGGGTCACAGCGGCTTACCGCTGGACCAGGGTGTAGTTTAACGTCGTGCTGGACGGGGGTGAGACCCGACGTGAAAGAGCGACGGGTGGGCTTGAACCTCGTGGAGGCTTCCTACGTACCATGCCTTGACATGGATCAAAGACCTCGTAGTTCAAATGGGTCACAGCGGCTTACCGCTGGACCAGGGTGTAGTTTAACGTCGTGCTGGACGGGGGTGAGACCCGACGTGAAAGAGCGACGGGTGGGCTTGAACCTCGTGGAGGCTTCCTACGTACCATGCCTTGACATGGATCAAAGACCTCGTAGTTCAAATGGGTCGTCAGGGTCGGTGCTCACTCTAAGCCCACGTGAGTCATGCTCGGTGTGAGAAACAAGAGGTTGCAAGGACCTGACGATCACGTCGCGAAGGGTGCGTCCGTGAGAAGCGAAATGGGGCTTACGCGTTGAGCGGCCCATGGTGTTGGGACTTACTCCAGGATGGAGGCCCATGGCGCGACAAAGCGCAGGGAAGAGGGACCTTGGTCCGACAATGGGAGGTTCCTCGTTCCCTATCACGTCCTCCACTGACCTTGGTAGTGGGGAAGTACCGAGATGCACGGGTGCAATCATCCGTACCAAAGGTTAGGGATTTACGCTCTGAGGCGACCCTTCCCCTGCGAACATACACCACTCCGACAAGGAGGATCTCATTCCATGTGCGGAAGAGTTCCATTCCCGTGGAGACGAGCGGTGTAAAAAATGTTCGACGTGGGGAAACCCTTCGTGAGGGAGACGAGGTTGGGTCACAGTTTAACGTCATGTGTTGTGGACGCGGTGCTTGGCAGTTTAACGTCCTGCAGCTCGGACGAGGTGGGTTCACTCCACACCCCTAGGGCTTACATAACCGGTACCCTCTGGTCCTTGGGGAAGGGAAGGTGTCGGTAAGGCCATGGTAGAGGGGGGTCGAGGGAGGAACCACCGAGGGGTCCACGTTAGCGTGGCTATGCGAAGAAGCAATAGCCGTTAGCGTGCCTATGCGAAGGAGCATTGGGCGAAGCAACGCTACGGGAGGTGTTGTCCATGGGACTTTGAAATCACATCGTGCAAACCTGGAGGGTCGCACGGAAGGAGGAATCGCTAAGCAGAGGAGTATGCTTTGCGAAGTAGGGTGCCTTGGCCTTAGCATGGGGCATAGGTGGAAGTGGGAGGTGCTTCGCGAAGTGGAACAGTGTTCGCGGAGCACTGCCTCGCGAAGGAGTGGTTCGCGAAGCAGGGTCCTGCCAAGCAAAGTGCTTCGCGATGCATAGTTATCCTGCCTTGGCATAGGGATTACTAGCATGGGTTGGGTGTTTCGCGAAGCACGAGTGCTCCGCGGCTGCCCGGGTTCCCTTGGGAATCCCCTTCCTTTGCGAACGCCCTTGGGCTTCGCGAAGGGCATCCCTCTCGGAAGAGGGGCTCAGAACGAAACAAATCAGAGTCGTCTCGCGAAGTAGAAATACCTCGCGGAGCTCATGATTCCCGGGGCAAAGCTTGCTTCGCGATTCGGGAGAGGAGAAGCCGAAAGGTCGGATTGTCCGTCCCGGGGACTCAGGGGGAGTCGAGTATTTATAGGGAAGGGGCGCCGCGAAGCAGGGCTCGCGCGCCGCCTCTGGAGCTTCGCGGCGCGCTCGCGAACGTCAAACGCGCTCGCGGAGGATCACCGCCTCTGGGGCTTCGCGGCGCTCGCGAACGTCAAACGCGCTCGCGGAGGATCACCGCCTCTGGTGCTTCGTGGCGCCGCCAGGGCTGGGGCGCTTCGCGGAGGGGCTTCGCGGCTGTGCTTCGCGGCTGTGCTTCGCGATACAGCACGCCGGCTGTCTTTTTCGTTCCTTCCTTTCGGGCCATATTTTTGGCGCCAACAGCGGTCAAGGATCTCAAAGGGGCCAATATTCTTAGGGCTTAGCTTCCCTTTCTTCCCGAATCGCATGACTCTCTTCCATGGAGATATTCAAAGGAAGCAATTATCTCCAACGTCGAACTCCAAATCCCTTCGATGGTTGTCAGCATAGCTCTTTTTCTGACTTTGAGCAGCTTTTATGTGTTTCTGGATGACTTGAACCTTCTCTATCATCTCTTGAACGAGATCGGGTCCAAGTATCTTTCTTTCTCCAACTTCATCCCAATAGGTTGGAGTTCTACATCGCTTTCCATACAGAGCTTCATATGGAGCCATCTGAATACTCGAGTGGAAGCTATTATCGTATGAGAACTCAACCAATGGGAGATGCTGATCCCATCCACCTTTGAATTCTAGAGAGCATTCTCTAAGCATATCTTCAAGTGTCTGAATAGTTATTTCAGACTGGCCATCAGTTTGGGGGTGATAGGTCATCCTGAAATTTAATTCAGTGCCCAAAGCATGTTGAAGAATCTTCCATAATTTAGATATGAAACTTGGATCGCGGTCAGAGACAATTGAGAGTGTAACATTGTGCAGTCTCACCACTTCCTTCACATATATCTTTGCAAGTTGTTCAAGCGAGATATCTTCCCGAATAGTGATGAAGTGGGATGTCTTGGTGAGTCGGTCAACCACAACCCATATCGCATTATTTCCCTTCGACGTCTTCGAGAGACCCGTGACAAAGCCCATATTAACATTTTCCCATTTCCACATGGGTATAGGAAAAGTCTGCATCATACCTTTGGACTTTGGTCACTCAACATTAACTTTCTGACATACCAAGCACCTTAATATATATTCCGCAATCTCCCTCTTCATGTTATCCCACCAGAAGTGTTCTCAGAGATCACGGTACATTTTGGTACTCCCAGGATGGATAGAGAAGGTCGAGCTATGTGCATCATTCAATAGCTCCTTCTTTATATCTAGATCATATGGTACACATAATCGTGTCCCAAATCATAAAACTCCTTCCTCATCAATTTTGAAATCACAGGATTTCCCATTTTTAACAGCTTCTACCCTTTTCTGAATTTCCACATCCTTTTGTTGAGCAACCTTTATTTTCTCCAAGAGGGATGGTTGAGCAATCATTTGAGAAAAGATTAATGATGTTCCTTCCTAAATGATTCCCATATCCATCCTTTTCAAATCTAAGAAGATCGGATCCTTTTCAATTCTCATCATTGATAAAGATGATGGATCCTTTCTACTTAGAGAATTCTCCACCTTGTTTGCCTTACCGGGATGGTAGTGGATTGAGCAGTCGTAATCCTTAATGAGCTCTATCCATCTTCGCTGGAGCATATTAAGCTCTTTCTGTGTGAATATATACTTGAGACTCTTGTGGTCAATATATATCTCACATTTCTCCCCATATAGATAATGTCGCCAGATTTTAAAGGCAAAGATCACAGCTGCTAACTCCAGATCATGCGTTGGATAGTTGTTTTCATGGATTTTCAGCTTCCTTAAGGCATAGGCTATCACTTTATCATTTTGCATCAGCACACAGCCTAAGCCCTTCTTAGAAGCATCATTATACACCACAAAGAGTTCCCCAATGGTAGGGAGTGTGAGTACTGGCGCAGTGATAAGCCTCTTTTTCAACTTCTTGAAACAATCTTTACATTCCTGTGTCTAGAAAAACTTTACTCCCTTCCGTGTCATCTTGGTCATTGGGTTTGATAGTCATGAAAATTTCTTCACAAATCGTTGATAATACCCAGCTAGACCCAAATAGCTACAGATCTCTGTTACAAAAGTTGGTCTGGGCCACTCTTCAATTGCCTTTGTCTTGGAAGGGTCTATAGATATCCCTTTGCTGGTGATAACATGCCCTAAGAATGATACTTCTTAAATCCAGAACTCACATTTATTGTACTTTGCATACAACTTCTCCCTTCGCAAAGTCTTTAACACAGTTTCCAAATGCTCCTCATGTTCCTCCTTGCTCTTGGAGTATATCAGAATATCATCAATAAAGACTACCACAAATTTATCGAGGTAATCTTTAAAGACTCTATTCATTAAATCCATGAAAATTGTTGGAGCATTAGTGAGTCCGAAGGGCATAACTATGAACTCATAGTGTCCATAACTTGTTCGAAAGGCAGTCTTGGGAATATCTTCCTTCCTCACCTTTAGTTGGTGATATCCCGACCGAAGGTCCACCTTAGAGAAATAACTGGCCCCACGAAGTTGATCGAACAAGTCATCTATTCATGTAAGGGGATACTTGTTCTTTATCATGATTTTATTTAGCTCACGATAATCAATGCAGATGAGCATTGATCCATCATTCTTCTTGACGAAGAGGAATGGAGCACCCCACAGTGAAGCACTCTGGTGTATAAAACCCTTCTCAATATTCTCCTGTAACTGCTTCTTCAGCTCTTCTAGCTCTACGGTGGCCATTCTGTAAGGTGTCTTCGAGATTGGTAGAGATCCAGGGATAAGTTCAATTGAGAACTCAACCTCTCGGTCAGGAGGAAGACGAGGCAACTCTTCGAGGAATACATCAGTGTAATCCCTTACGATGGGAATGTCTTCAAGCATGATTCTATCCTTTGTCTCAATAATTTGATCTAGATATGATTTCTCACAAGGAAGCAATATCCAAACTTGAGATAAAGATTCTAAAGGAGACTCATCTTCCTCCTTGCACTTGTAATGAATCGGAGGATGATTCGGAATGTGAAGAGTAATCTCCCTTTCCCGGCAGTTGATGTTGGCCTTGTACAAAGATAGCCAATCCATGCCCAAGATAGCGTCAAATTCCACTAAAGGAAGTATGAAAAGATTCTCTAGGAGGTTCAGTCCACAAACATTAACCGGGGAGGAGTTATAAACCATAGATGAAATAATTTCCCCATTCGATGTTCTCACAGATAACTTTTCCTCCAAATTTTGAGGTGGTGTTTGAATAGTTCTACTAAGCTTGCAAGATACGAAAGAATGCGTAGAATCAGAATCAAATAGGATGTTCGCTATTCGTGAATGAATAACAAGCGTACCTGTCACCACATCGTTTTCCAGCTACACGTCAGCAGTAGTGATAGCATAAGCCCTTCCTTGTTGCCTTGGAGGTTGTTGCTGATTGCCTCAGACAACCCTCGGCTTAAGGAAATTGTTCTCATAATGCCCAAGCTCCTTGAAGTTATAACACTGCACTCCAGGCTGAGTGTTGATCTGAACCTTCCTTTCTTCTTCAACATTAGTGGGATTTTTCATACCCCTTCGGTAGTTCTTGGCCAGATGACCAAACTTTCCACATTTGAAGCAGTTCTTGGTTCCCTTCAGATAGTTACCAGGACGCTTCTTCCCACAATTTTTGCAATGGGGAAAGTTTGGATTCTTTCCATCATGCGATTTGTTTGATGGAACACCCATGTTTTTTTTCATCTTACGCTTCTTGTCACTAGGCCCATGAGACCACTGAGAGTCTCCAATCTCCATTTCCACCTTGAGGGAACAATGAACAATGTCCTCATAACTGTCGAAGTCTCGAATCTCCAACGCTTTTCATATACTTGGCTTTAGTCCGCTAAAGAAGCGATCCACCTTGCTTTCGGTGTTCATGACAAAGCAAGAGGCGTACCTTGAAAGCCTTGTAAAGTTTGCTTCATATGCCCTGATGGACTCATCTTCCTTCTGCTTGAGTCTGTGGAACTCTCTTTCCATCTTGAGATGGAGGGTTTGAGGAAAATATTTGTTGAAAAACAAACTCTTGAATTCCTCCCAATCTATGTAATCAATTTCCTCTTAGGACGGTGTATTCTTGATCAGTGTCCACCACTAATCATCTTCCCCATCAAAATAATAGACCACTAGTACCACCTTCTCTTCTTCTGGGCACTGGATGATGGTGAATATCTTTTCAATGGAGTTAATCCATTGTTCCGCGAGGATGGGATCAGAAGATCCGCTAAACAAGGGATGCATTTGCCGCATGAAGTATTCCACAACAACTTGCTCTTTCCTTGGAGGAGGAGGACGTTCCACCTGATTCAAGTTGTTATTCATAACTTGAGCCATCTGAGCTAGTACTGCCATGAATTTTTGAGCACCCACTTCTGTCACATTAGGCATGTCATTAGGGAAATCATCACATTTCCAATCACATTGGTTGTTGGAATGTGTTCTTCTATTTCCTTCCATTAATTAAGAAAAAGAACGTATAATTATAGGTCTTGAATACATAGCTATTGAGCATAGAAAGGAAACTTTGAACATCAAAGGATAAACTTAAAAATAATAAGTACATCCTTACTTGTGATTCCTTAGGTTTATATCTAGGTTATCCTCAATATATTTCTTAACATATATTCTTATGGTGTTTTTCCCCTAATAATGGTTTGAACTAATCTCGTGAATCTACCAAAGCATATCTCCCAGGAGTGTCATAACCAAGAGTTAAGCAAGGCCCGTTTTCGTGCACCAGTTCCCATTTGAGTTTAGCTCAAAGCGGTGTTTTCGGGTTTTACCCCTAGGATACATCTGTTCCAGAGCCGCCTCTACCTGATCATATCCAGACAGGGATTTATTTGCTTTGTAAACCACTTAATCAATACTCACTAGAATTTGGGAATGTTTTCTAATACTTAGCCTCATCCTTAAGGTTCTCACTAAGGTGCTCTATTCCTAATCTACAAAAATAACTAGATAATCCTATGATACCAACTATAGCAACCCTATCCTTTTCCACATAACAATTCATGATTTTAAACATAATTCATCATTAGAGTATAAGCCAAGGATCGTTAAGTCTAGTGTCTTGGAATACTATGTACATATAACATAAAACATTGGATAAAAAACGCTTCTTTATTTAATCTTCATAATGAGATCCTAACTTCCTTTGATCCCTTACATCTGGATAGGGTACCCTGGGGAACATATGAACAAAGGGATGAGCTAAAAATCCCAGTAAATGAAAGAACATAAGAATAAACTTTAAGCACATGAGTTAGGAGGCTTGACATAATGATATTGGAAGCCTGGAACATATGGAATCATAACTTATAAACATGGGATCATAAAAACATGGAATAAAATAATCATGGGATCATATAAGCATGAGATCATATAAGCATAGTTTCATAAAGAGGTGGCAGAAACTTTAATCATGTCTTTAGTACGAGTCAAGGATAACCGCCAATCTCGTTTCCCATAGTAGCACAAGCCAAGGCTAACCGCCCGGACCATTTGCCCATAATATTCTCATGAGACATTATATTTACCCAATGAATTGGAGCACTATCTGGGCGCACCCATCTAAGATTATTCATGTATATGCTTTCCACATAAAGAACCTCAATCATAAATAAACATAAGAGTACCCAAGGAAAGAAATGGGCACACAATCACGTTATGAAGCATAATAAAAAGTGGCGTAACATACAAGCGTCCATGAAAGAAAGGTATTAAATCATAAATAGACATTAATAATGTATAAAGGCATAAATCATGATAAGATATAACAAACTAAAGTGATAACATGTAAAAATAGTTTTTAGGAATCTTTGAGTCAAAACATTTTAGTGTGGTTTAAGAAAACATCAAATATCTCTTAAAACGAAAAGTGGCATAATATTTTTTATAAAACTAGAAGAAAACCATGAGGGTTTTCATAATAAAAATCCTGATTTTATAAGGACAGAGGTGACATAAAATAGAAGATAGATTACACTTGATAATAAGAAATAATTTGGGAAGTTCCCTTAATGCGGGTTCACTTATAGGGAAGTAATGAGGAGAGAATCACTTAAATCATGAATATCCCCGAAAGAAAGTGATGAAAGAGTCTTGATAAATAGACTTAGAACATGTAAACAACATTTAGAGTATTCACAAGAAAATATAAGATAACATCGTTTTGGTAGAAATGTAGATAAGACAACCTGAAGGAATAAAAGAGGTTTGGGTAAAATTATTTACGGATTATCGGCATGGTATCGGGAGTACATGAGGGGGCTTAGTGAGAGAGGAAAGGTAATTATAATCGCTTATACATAAATAGGGTAGTATGGGGGAGGTGAAAAATCATACCCCATAATTAATAATTACACACAACATGTCTTAACATAGTGAACAATCTTGAATAAGAGTGAAATTGAGAGGATCCCTTACCTTAGGACCGTTGGGGTTCTCTACTTGATATTAATGACCTGAATAGTCAAATTTGGTTTATTAATCAATAGTTCTCGAACCTTATATAAAATTAAAATATTCATTATACCCTTTTTAAGTTCATTTATACCCATTTTGATTTATTACAAGGTTCAATTTCATTGTCCGGGACCGTTTGTTTCATTTGTTTTAATGATCGGTTCAATTGTATTTAGGTTCAAATAAATTTTAAGATGAAAGTGGTTGTCCAGAATTGAATTTATATAACATTAGTGGACATCCAGTAGGTTACATGGTTACAAAATTCATTTGGTTAATTATAGTGAAAGAGAACCTTTACATTAAACATTAATGATAAACACTTGAATTAATTTTAACGATTTTTCCCATAAATGACTTGTTTTGTATTATTGTTTTATATCATGAGTGTATGAGTATTACAGAACCTTAAATAGGAAATATAACATATATAATAATCTGGTCCAACCATAACATAAATGGTTTCATGACTAGAAAGAAAATGATAAAATAATTTGAAAACACAGTATCCATGATGTCGGTAATTTGACCCATTACGGACAATGTTTAATTCTAGAACATGAGGGAGAGGAGGAGAAGTATGATGACTGAAATTTTCCATAAACATGGTTAGAATCCAGAATATATTAGATTCTGGAGATTTCATGCATTTTGGATAAGGGAGGGTAAGAGGGTATAAGGAAAGAAAGAAAATGAAAACAAAACACTTGAAAACAAAAGAGGGTTCTTACCCTTTGATCTCCTCTCTTTGAGACTCCTCTTAGGGGCTTTGGTTTTGGTCTTTTGGAAAGACCATAAAGCCTTGGACGTGGGGAAGGATCTTGGGAGGGTATTTGGGTAGAAATTTGGCTAGGAACAAGGCTTGAGAGGTGTTAGGTAAAGAGGTAAGGAGAGAGGGTATTTATAGTGGAGGAGAGAGGGGTTTCCTTAATATAAAATTCATTATTTTATTAATTCTCCACAAGACAAGAAATAGTGAGTCTTGCATGACCAATTATATTAATTTTATAATGTAATCCCGAACCAAGTTGGATTACATCAGCATAACATCACCCATGACTCTATAATTAGCTTATTTAGCTTAATTTTTTGTAAATTACGGTATTTCACTATTCATCAAAAATTCAAGTATTTCAGAAAAATCCCAAAAAATTTACACCATCCATTTTTAGATGTGTAGAATCCAAAAATGAAGTCCATTTTTCAAAAATAATTTTCTAAATATGATTATTTTAATATTTAAATAAAATAATAATTTATTATCAAAACCAGTTTTAAAGCATTCATTAACTCATTCTAAACTATAGGTATATCGAACTTCCAACATAAATATTATTTTTATACCACCATAGGTAAGGTTACTATTCATTAGGGTATATCACTATTCATAAGTGTATGTTACTATTCATTAGGGTAGGTTACTATTCCCCAAAAATTATTTTTTTTATTAGACTCCAAAAAACATCTTGAACACAACCGTGTATGCCGGATTTTCGAAATTCCAAACACAGTAGTGACAAACATAAGTTTAAAGGTAACTTATCACTTATTAGTTCATTATTATGTGATTTTATGGAATATTAATAAGAAGAGAATTTCCATTAAAAACATTGGGTCGTTACAAATACAGCATGTGCATTGGTTAACCCAAAAGGCATAAGTAAAAATTCAAAATGTCCATATCTAGTACAAAATGTGGTCTTCAGAATGTCTGCTTCATTTACTTTCAACTTGTGGTACCCTGACCTCAAGTCAATCTTTAAAAAATACTGAACACCCTAGATCTGCTCAAAAAAACATCGATATGAGGAAAAGGATACTTGTTCTTAATAGTTATTTTATTCAATGCCCTATAATCAATGCATAATCTCATTGAACCATCTTTATTTTTCACAAACAAGATAGGAGAACCCCATGGTGATCTGCTAGGTCAATTGAGACCTTTATCTAATAACATCTGTAATTTCGTCTTTTACTCTAATTGTTTAATTTGATCCATCCGATAAGGAGGTTTTGAAATTGGATTAGCCTCAGGAACTAAGTCAATAGTAAATTCAACATCCCGATCATGTATAATACCATTCAACTAATTAGGAAAATGATCAAGATACTCATTTACCACTGGCACATCATTAATATTAACAGTTCCTTTGTTTTAAATAATATGTGCAAGGTAACATTCATTTCCATCTTTTACTAGTTCTCAGCCTCTTAATATGTTACCAAAAGTAAGAGTTCACTTTTGTACACAAACTGAAAATATTTCTGAGAAGAAACCTCTTTATCTCTGCAGTCAATCTTAGTATGATAAAAAGCCAGCCAATCCATGCCCAAAATAATATCACACTCTACTAGTGGAAAAATAATAAGTTTTTTAGGTAGATTCTTTCCGCACAAAAGGATGATAAGGTTCTTATAATTTCTTTTTGTTTCAACATTCCCTCTGAGAGTTTTTACCATAAGTTCAAAATTCATATCTTGAGATGAAATTCCCAATTTACTAGAAAACTTTTCATAAATGAACGAATGTGTAGAACCCGAATCAAACAACACATTGGCATAATCTGAACAAAAAAACATTGTACATGATACTACTTCATTTGATGTCCCAACATCTACTGAAGTAGTTGGAAATGACTTGACCACCCCTTTATGCTTGTAGTCTGGTTTCTTTCCTTTAGTTGAGTTCTCTGCTAGACACTCATTTTCATAATGACCCATTTCATTGCACATAAAACTTCTTACCGTTGGATTTTCATTGCCTACTTGATCATCTTCCTTACATTTATGAGCAATATGACTAGAATTACCACACTGGAAGTACCTTCTAGACTTTTATAAACATTCTCCGGGACTATTTTTACCACACTTATCACAAGATGGATATTTAGTTTTCTTAACTCCAGCCTTCTTTGATGAATTATTTCCATTTTCCTACCAACCGAACCTCTTATTCTGCTATTTTGCAAAGAACACCTAACCATCCACAAACTCCATTTCCACCTTCTCTGCACATCAAACAAGTTTTTCATAATTTTTGAACTCATGAGAGGCTAATGCTCCTCGATATCACGGCTTCAGTCCTGAGTAAAATTGATTTATCTTAATATCAAGATCTCAAATGAAATTTTAAGCATACCTTTCCAGTTGAGTGAACTTTCCTTCTTAAACAGCCACTGAGTCATCCTCCTACCTCAATTCCAAGAATTGTTTTTCCATCCTAAGTCGAACCACCTTAGGAAAATATTTCTCAAGAAACATGCCTTTGAATTCATCCCAATCACGAGCATCAATCTCCTCATTATCCCTGATATTTTTCACCATAAACCACCACTGATCAGCTTCACCTTCAAAATGGTAAATAGTGAGACTAACCTTTTGATGTTCTGAACACCCCATGATGTCAAAAAATTTCTCCAGTACTTTAATCCACCATTTAGCTAGCACAGGGTCATATTATCCTCTGAATAATGGGGGATGTTGCCTCATGAAATTCTCCACTACTGACATATTCCTCTTTGGTTTATCTGGATGATCTCATGCATGGATACCACCACCATTTAAAGTCTTAGTCAACTATGTCATCACTACAAAAACTGTCCAGTTCCAATTATAAACATCTCAGGTTGCTAGTTTGGAATATTGTCTTCCTCCTGATGTTGTCCCAATATTGTTTCCTTGTTTCCTCTGTGGAAAACCATTCTGACCATAAAAATATATTAGTCGAAAGCAACATGGTAATCTTTAAATGCTATCATTTCAATGTTAACATAAATTAATTAATGGATATGAATTTAATAATACCCTAACTCCTAAAGTTATCTAAACTGACTTTCGATACCAACTATAAGGACCCGACCTTAAAACATTTCATAATCTTGAATTAAGTTAAAAATTCACATTGAGGATCTTTTCAGGTTTACAGTTTTAGAGAATTAGGTCATAACTATTACATTGCATCCCAAAAGATACAAGGTAGACACTTCTACTTAGTTCCCATTATTTTTCACAAAATAAAAATTCTTGAAAAAAAGATTCATGTTTATTTCCATGTTTTAGATAGCATGACTTTTTCATGATACCATCCATGACCCTATTCCACTTTATGTCCTGTGAAAAACATTTCAAAAACTTGGAATGATCATAAAAAAACTCAGTAAAGGATACACAAAGAAGGTAAACTGTTATTTTTTCAAAACAACAAGTAAACCATCAATACTATATCATAAGTAATACTTTTCACCTTTATGAAGTATTAAATACTCTTCGCTGAATAAAAGACCATTTATTACCCTTTTTTAACCAAAATATTACCATAAAACACATATAAATAACACATAACATATAAAGGTAACTTGGGACATAAACATACATAAATTGAATAACCATATGGTCGACTTCCACACATATCACCAAATGGAATAACCATATGACCGAATTCCATACCCAATGAATTGGAGTTTATAACATAACCACCTATCCTGGTTTATCACGGCACCACCTGTCATTTGGTTTATTACTTAACCACCTCTCCAATTTCCAAGTACCATTATAAAATCATAACACATACAAAAAATATAAAGGCAAGAAAAAATTTCCACATTTCAATCATAATATATCAATTAAATATATGGACATAACAAATCATTATAAAAACCATTTTCAATACCAAAATACATAAAAGATTATATGTTATTTATTTTCCTTTTATAAACATTACGGCTTGATAAGGAAGCCAGATATCAAATAATACTCGCGGGGGCGGAAAGGTCATTATCACCACTTACGTTAAAAGAAACATTCCTTTTTCATTTATTAAAATGCTTCATAGAAAAATATTCCCTTTGAATGAAATGAAAATTCAAAGGTGTTTATATAGTGTATAAAAAGAAAGTCATTTGTAAAACAA
The DNA here is from genome assembly GCA_963277665.1 of Viscum album. NCBI lineage: Eukaryota > Viridiplantae > Streptophyta > Magnoliopsida > Santalales > Viscaceae > Viscum > Viscum album. The sequence continues at coordinate 1,461,740,520 of OY728153.1, read as the reverse complement.
TATATGCCTCAATGAAAGAAGATTGAGACGAAGTCCCTTACCTCGTGTCCGACTTGACCCGTTTGTTCTTTAATCTCCTGAATAATAAAATAAATTTATTTTATACTCGATTAAGAACTTTTTTCAAGTTTATTATTCTTTTTATATCAATTATTACCATATTAAAAACATTATGTGATCATTTAAGTTAATAATGGTCATTTTGTCGATATTTGGTACTTGAGTCAAAAATGGACTTCTTATAATTACAAGTTGTTCATGTGGTCAAACGTTAATTATATACATAATGATATTCATGATTTAGATATAATATATATCTATTATATCTATTATATACATGTATTTATAATATTACATAACATTTGGAGATAAGAAATGAAATGCACCGTTAATGGAGATGGTAAGTCGTACGTACGCATGAACGCTACTTCCATTTCTATTTTGTATTGTAATGTAATGAAAACATAATGATACATAATTATATTATAATTCCAGTATAATATCATATATAATATCATTAACTTAATCCTTTATACATTCCACATAAATCATTAATGAGTCATATCACTTTGAGGTGGTGGTAGTCCGCACTTCCTCAAATGAGATTATCATATTTATCCACCATGGAAACCATAAAGGTATTATATGAATGAAAAATAAAGAAGCATAGAAACAATATAAATATAATATATATCATATATAAATACATTTACATCATAATGGCCACGAGGAGAGGTGGTGGGAGATAATTGAACAATCATCGTTTTGTGAGCTGTTAGTTTACTATCCACAGAAATAGTATGTTCTTTTCCCATTAGATGGAGGTGTGTGTAAGTGTAGTTAAAATAATACTCATAAAAAATCCTAGTATATTTAGGATTCTAGTGTTGTTATAAAAGAAAGGAATAAAAAGATTTTTGGGGTTTTTAGAAGTAAAATAAAACAAAAGAACTTAAGAGAAGACGGTACCTCTAATTCGGGTAACTCTCTTTGGTTTGAACCAAAAGGGTTTGTTGAAGTGCCTTCTGCCTAAGGTAATGCTTCTAGGTGGAATATAGGGATATTTAGAGATTAGTTTGTCACGGTATGGATGATCCAATGGGCTTGAGAGGTGTGAGGAATGGGTTATAAGTGGTGTCCTTTTATAAGCGGGGGGTCTCTTTAGGAAAGTTTGAAACAGTTATTTTATTATAAACTTATCTTCAGTTTTGAAAGGTCCAAAAATCATTGAAGTTGAAGATAAAATGACTCATGGTAGAAATAAAATAATTAAATAATAATCATACAGGTTTGGGATATTATTTTAATTTTTATAATCTTATTTATTTAAATCATTTATTAATGAGGTAAACACTGCATCATTATTGTGTCATAAATAATTTAACTTATTTGATGTCTAAAAATTTTAAAAAAATACATAATATAATAAATCATTTTAGATTTATAATTAATATTTAAATTCGAAAAGATAACTTATATAAACCCATGTAAAAATTAATTTACTATAAGATATTTGTTTATATCATTTTTTCCTTTTCTTTAAGTCAATTAAAATAAAGTGTCATTATCACCCTCAAGTGGCTCCATGGGATCCCAAAATCGACCCAAGGATGCCCATGGTCGGATATGTATTAAAAAATAGGATTATTACACAAGTTAGGGCAATTTTATATTATTATAATAATATTGTTTTACCCTTATTTATGATATTTACCCTTTAACCATGGTAAATAAATATTTACTGGAGTAAATATTCATAATGTATTAAAATAAAAGTCACCAATTTAATCAATTTGGACCACCTGATTCCAAATATGGAATCAATTTTACAAAATTCAAAACACATAAGTGGCAGAAATTAATTTAAAATTAATTCCTACTTTCAAAACAAAAGGATTGTTTTTAAGAAATATTAACTATCAAAAGATTGACACTCATTTATGTCCAATTTCATAGTAAAATTACTTCCAATGACCAACATTGGATTAAATAGTAAAAAAAATAATCTAATTTCACTTTAAAACAAATTAAAAAGATATTATATATTTATAAATAAATTAGGTTAAAAGGCATTTTTGAATTAAAATACAGTATTTTTTCACTATTCATTAAAAATAAATTTTATCTAAAAAATACCAAAATTTCATCCAATGTAAATTTGGATCTCCCAATTCTAAAGAATATTTTTTTTTGTCAAATTGAACATATAAAAGTGACCAAAAATATATTTAAATAGGGTTCTCCATCTAAAGGTGGTAAATCGACCTTTTAATGAATATTTTTGTATTTATGCTTAAAATCAGATTCTTTATTATTTTAACCCTCTAATATTTATTGGATAAATGTAAAAACATTTAACAAACATGTATAATCATATTTTATTTAGTTATATACATTCCTACCAATAAAATGACTAGGCATTAACTACCATTTAAAATAATAATATTATATTATTTGTGTGCAACGTAAGATTTCAAAAAAACTCATTGTCGCGTATTGGGTACGCCATCGAACATAAGAATCCCTTTAAATTAAAAATTAATATTTAATTCACAAATATGAATAATTATGAAAATTTCATATTTCTTTATTTATCTAGGATGTTACAATGATGGCTCAACTCTAGATATTCCCTCATTTTTCTTAATGATCTTCTTATATCCAACAACTATGAATCACCTATGTGGTGGTTTAAAATCCGAATTATGATTCTTTTCCAATAACTATATATCATATCCATTAAATAATTTATCCCCTCTATTATTGGATCTAGTTTCTTATATTATCAAACTGTGTGTGATTTAATATCCTTCACCCTTGCTAAAAAATCCATATAACTAGTCTCATAAATCAAAAACATACTCTATATACCATGTTAGTTATAAAATGTATATATTTTCTCTTCCAAATTATGTGTTTTCATATTGTGTATCACTCATCACCAGAACCTCTCTCAATAGCTCTACATTATCTAAATAACCCATAATAGGGTATTGAACTTCAAACTCCACCTTTGACCTGACACCCTAATTTATATTTCTCACATGATCGATATCCTCATCTATATGGTTATAAAAATTAGACTCATAAAAATTCATAACCCTTATAAGAAAATATTTAGGAATTATATTCTTCTAAGTACACATCCATATATAACCATTTAGTCCTACCATATATCCTATATATATATTTCATTGTTTGAGGCTCAAGTGTACTATCATTCACATGACTATAAGTTGAAATAAAAAAAATTATTAAACTATAATAATCAAATTTATTACCATAACATGCCATATATAGAGTGTAAAAGTCAATTTTAATTGATAAAGATCTATTTAAAAATTAAAAAACAGAGTTAATTGCATCATCCTTGAACTTTAAAGGAAGTATTTAATTTACAGGAATTTACCTCAACTTTTATATAAGTATTTTGTTCATTATATATACTATATAGTTATATTTTATTGTATATATAATATTATGGTACCTACATATGCCACTATCTATGTCTAATCCACCCCCATCCATTACATAATCATAAATCATTTTCAGTTATAAGAGTTTAAACCTATTTTTGCATATGTTTTCCCAACATGGTTTTACACTTCTTAAACTGACTGAATAATTCATCATTAAATTTTAGAAAATTAACAAATTAATTTCCATAAAAATAATCAATAAAAGGGATAAAATAATTTCAAACACTATGAGGCTCCACTAAAGTTTTTCCTTATAAATATAAATGAATTTAATCTATGATAACTTTATAATATTTTCTTCTAGTACTAATCCTCAAAGTAAATTGATTTTCCATGAAACAAGCCTCAAAAAAATTAATTTTTTTATAGATTCTATGACCTTTATTACTTAATTGTTTGATTCCTTGTTACAATAATTTTTTTTGATTTATTTCATCTAAAGAACATGAAACTTCCATTGCTCATATCATCGATTTCCACATCAAAAAATATAATCTTTTATATTACATACCTTTCATGAAAAACAAGGAAAACTTTTTGATTTTTACATTCTCACACTCTACATAGAAATTATATCCCATCTTTTATAGGATACACAAAGAATTAATATTTTTCCATAATCCATAGAAATACTAGACATCAAATTCTCTTGCCAAATTTTAATATATCTAGATTTTCATCAATCCACTAACATCAACCTTATGCTCATAATTATCCCCCTATGTTATTACTAACATACCACTTCTAAAAATATAAAAAAAAATCTAATTAGATAAGGATAAATGATATACATCATGAGTATTGATTATACATGAATTAGATTAAAATGGTGTATTAAAAGTCAAAAATTTGATTCCCTCTCTATCATTAGAACTCTCTTGAATAATTTTCACTCTTACATTATTTGTTTTAATTTTCTTAATTCATTTTTATCATTGTGGAAATATCATTTGAAGTTTCTTCTCTACTTAATTAAATAGAATTCTATATCATATAGCCACATTTTAGTGTGTGTATTATATTTAAATTTCTCGACCATCCCCTTGTTTCTCCCACTTCTGATTGTCAAATCATGTTCAAACTTATTCTTATATCCTAAATACTGTTTTTATAATATTGAGATTCAATATTTTCTTTCACATCATGGATATTAATTATATATCTACCACACATCAAGTTCTTGATAAAATTTAAAAAATAATTAAAATAAACATAGAAGAATAATCTCTTTATTTTTTCCCATAACCTTTACTTTTATGATAACTAGTGTTTTTTATTGGATTTTTCTTCAATTGATTCCAGTTGAAGATTCATGAGAATACATGGAGCCTATATATTAGTTTATGATGATATATTTGGTTACCATACATGGAAATTACATTCTTTAAAACATGCATTAAATTTCTAAACATGTAAATGAAGGTTTAGAATGATCATGAATTATCTGTATTGGAAGTATTAAATCCCTTATAGTGTCTGTATATAGAAATTTTTTAAGAAATAAATAACTTAATATTTCTACATATTAATAATTGAATAGGAGATGAAAGCATTAATATCCTTGAATTTCAGGGATTCATAGATTTATTTGGAAATATATGGTGTAAATTTGGTGAAATGGGAACACAACATGTCATAACATTATAAATCACACCATAATGGATTATAAGTATGAACAGGTGTTGGACACTCCATACACAACATAATTGGTTGAATTTTGAAGGTGGAGTGATGCATCATAAAGCTAGAATGGTGGACTATTAAGTAATCCCTATGAATGTTTTGTTATAATATATCCATATTTAGAGGATATATTGTGTTTTAGAGATGGGAATCGCATTGAAATATGTCATTAATAATAATAAATCAAGGTTGTGTAAGAACAACTACTTAAATTTGATGTTATTATAGTTGTAATTATACTAAAATGTAGGTTGGATAATAATACACACAAATAAACTATACAAGTCCAAAATATGAGTAATTTACTTTCATGTTGTAATATATAGATTGCACTATATGGAACATAATTTTGGAATAAATACATGTAATGAGGTGTGACTCTAAAATAATAGATCATGCTATAATAAAGAGGATTGGGCTATAAAAAATCCATGATTTGAGGAGATTTAGAAGATCAAAATAAGAACTTCTTATAGTATCTGATGATATATCATCTGGATCTTCTAGATTTACAACTAACATACATATCACACTAATGAGAAAGAAATTTATCATGAAGAATTCCTTTAAGTTTTAATCCCCTGTATAATGAAATATATAGGTCCCTAAGAGTTTTCTCTCATGGAGGTTTCAATATAAGATAAAATTTCCATTTTATTATTATTATTTTCTATTTTTCAAACAATATAGGTATTTTGAATTAAATATATTAGAATTATAGAAACAATAAAAACTCAAATGATAATGTGTATGAAAACAAGTGTTGAAAAATTACTGTGAATTGGTTTTAACCTATGGATTTTATATTTTTCACATGAAAAAATGAGTGTATTACATAAAAATACTTCAATGCATAGACTAAGACCTTAGAATGACTATCCAATACAACCAAAAAATAATACTAAAACCTTAACATGCAAGTCATTATTCCTCTGAAATTTATCTTTTTAAATAATAACCACCAAGAAATTAAATATAATCTATTTCATTATGTTCTAAATTATTTATCATGTTTTTAGAATTCATAAAAGTGCAATAGAACACATTACTTTAAAAGAGTGAACAAAATAATTCAATCACAAATTCAAAAATGGAATCACCCACATTAATAGATGAAGAAGATGAAATGTGATGTTGATTCATATGAATCATCATTATAGAACAATCATAACAATGTTTAATATGGTAAAATAATTCCAAAAATTATTAAAAAGGAAGATAAGATAATTATAATTTGTAAGATAATTCAAAAGTCTCCACTAGCTCACTGCTAAAATTGTTTTGTCTGGACGTGACTAAGAAAACTGGAAGCTTTATCCCACTTCTCATGAACACTCTCTCTAGTAAAAAAATTTTCCAAGAAGGTTATTATTTTCAAATGAGTTGGAAATAAATTTAATGTCCCCTCTATAAATTTTCTCAAGACCACCAACTCATGTATTTTCATCAGTAATCTTCATATGGTGTTTTTCACTATTTCTATTATCCTCTATGATTACTAAATTTAAACCCTTCCAATATAAGACACACCTTTCATGTGATTCCATGTCAACTTTAATTCAGTAACACCTGGTCATGTGACTCTGGTTGATTTAATCACTTTAACTCCACTAATAATTCTTCATTAGCTTCCCTTATATAAAACATCATCGAGCTTTGATTCTCCTATTATGATTGGGAATTGTGAGAAATTGGGTTTACCATACCAATTTTAGTCTGAATTTTAATCCTCTATACACATCTCAATTTAATCTTATATATCCCAGTTGAAGTCTAATTTAATATTATGCAGCCATGTTTCATTCTTACATAACATCCTTTAATATGAGATAGTTACTCCTAGTATGGTTTTTTATTATTATGTGTAAACTATTAAATTAAGTTAATCTGTCACAGAGAGTACACATCAGGAATTAATCACATTTTATGGTAACAGGTAGTGGTCAACTCATATGTAGCACATGAGCTCAACTATGTTATTCCTCTATAGAAGATTCTGAAACATATAAGTTATCCAAACATAGTTACTTGTTCAATGATCTATTCTAATGTAGAATCATATCTAGTGTTTATATTTGTAGATTAATCACACACAAACACTACTTCCATGGAAAATTCATTACACAAGGATCCACTTCAAACTAATATTACATAGCTTCCTTCAAGGCCCAATTATTCACATGTATCTATTATAATTACCCAATTTACTCCTACATAAGTCTTTCTAGACTTCTCTTAACATTTTCAAATATCAAATATTCACAAAAATTAATGTTGTAGTATTCTAAAATAATTATAAAATTAGTAAATTAATTAAATACATGAATTTATACCATTAATAATTTAATTCCAAAAAACCCCTAAATCATTCTATAATGATATTCCATTTATTATTTTAGGATAAAAACCTAAGAAGAATTGTTTCAAAAATATAAAAATAATTAAATCATAATAAATTAAACATTTAATAAGCATAAATTTATAAATTTAATCCACAATATAATGAATTCAAATTATCATTAAAAATTTACAAATATAAATAATTCTTCATAATATTCCAATTTAAGCTTAAATTATTCCAAAAAAATAAATGAAAATACATTTGGAAAATGATATAATATTGGAACATCACATTACAAAATTATGGATGGTGTGCCATAATATGGTTAAAGTTGGAGATGATTAAACCTCAGTGAGGAGATTCATTCCAGGATTAGGTAATTTCTATAAAATAATGAAGATTCAGATTGAATTTAAAATGTGTAGATTTGGTTCAATGTTTGAAAGATTGACTCTATTAATTGGATGTATTTAACCATATTTAATTTTGTGGGACACTCAGATTAATTTTATAGGATTAGATAAATTATGATGATTCCCAAACATTGATTGGGAGGTTGTATACTATGAACACTTTATAAAAAAATTCTTATAGTAGTTCTAGATAAGGAGAGTAACATTGCTTATCTAGTTTACTCTAGGGAGAGGAAATCCAAGAAGGATAGAGGAACTCAATATTGGATCCGGTTAATTTGAAGGAATCTCATGGATATTATTGAATGATGATCATATCAAGTTTGGTGTAAAGAATAATGTGATTATAATATATTTTTTGGAGTATAATGAGAAGTCAAGGTTCTATTATCATATATCATTATTAAAGATGAAACATATTAAGGATAACATTAGTCTAAAGTAATTTTCATCTGAGGGTTACTATTATTGTGATTATTTAAAAGCAAAATAATCAAATTACTCTATAAGGAATTGATCTCATCCGAATTTAGATAAATGGAAGAATAAAAATAATTGCTAAATATCTAATCTATTTTTGAGTTAAATAAGAACAAAAATCATACTTATTATAATGATCTTGAAGAGAACCTCATACCAATAAACTATTAAATCCTTCCCTAAAGTAGTTTATAGAGGATAAGAAGAGGGATTAGCCCTGAACCATCTATAAAAAATTATAAAGGTGGTGTGGCTTCAACAGAGTGACTGTGATGAATCTTGTATCTGTCTAATATGAGTATAGTGAATTTTGTAACATTGAAACATTATCAGTGTGTTATCATTAGACATATACCAATGTCAGTTAACCAATTAAAATCTAAATATTATTTTATGATTTTAATTTTTATTTGTGTTTGAAAATCTATGTGATTGATTATAATGGATTGGTATAATAGAAATGTTTCTTCAAGTAAGGAAAAAATATCTAACAATCGAGAGAACATGTTTCAAGAAAATAAAATATTTGAGTAAAACCCTTATTCAGCCCTTCCCCTTATGGTACATACATTCATCCTAGTCTTAATAAGTGTACTCTGTTCCAATAAGTTCTGATTTGAAGTTCAATATTTAATTTTTTTTAATTTGTTCGATATAAGGATTCACATATGAATCCTTTGATTTTTATTGGAAATAACTTTTATTGTCGAAAAAAAGTATATGTGTTGGTTCCTACTGGATTATGGTGATAAGATCATATAATGTGTGAAAAGAGATATTGATTTGAGAAATCATGGTGAATGAGTATATTGTGGAAGAAAAAATAGAAAATAGGTATCTCAGGAGAGTTATTCTAGAAAACCATTCATTATACTAGTTATTTTGACATTTGGAATGTCTTTGAATAATTTAATATAGAATTTGTAAAAGATATGATAGTTGTTGAATCAAAATCAAGAGAAAAATGAAAATATGGGAATATTTATTTATCAATTGATAAAGGTGGTAATAATTACCTTATGTAAAAAATTAAATAAGAAAAGGAAAAATAAGAAGAAGACTCCTAAGAATAGAGATTCTCTAATTAATGTAATAAATTCTAATTCAACTATAATTCAAAAAGTAATATTTATTTGAAGTTCTTGAATATATTCAAATTTATATTCCCCCACATATATTTAATTGGATGGTGATTCTATATAATAAGTAAAAATGGCATCAATTCATCAATACGGAGGATTTTTATATTGAAACCGAGATGTGGTCCAAGACTTGTATGATAAGTTGGGTTAACTAGAAATGATTTTTATTATATACTACACATTAATGGAAGATTTGGTGTTATATAATTAATGAACTAATAAATAATACATATTATTTAATGATGAAATTATAAAAAATGGTTTCAAAGATGAAGGGTCAAATAAATTTACTTGAACAACTTACACACTAACTAAAACAAGAAATGGACTTATAGAATGAGTTTAAATAAAGTGTTATTCCTTTAAAAAATAAACTTGAGATGAGGATAAAATATAGAAAATAAATTAGCTCAAGGCTGGAAAACATAACTACCCAATTGGAAGAGAATATGTGGATATCAAGGAGTTTGAAATTAGGATAAAACCCAAAATTGAATGAAATATATCCCTCTCATAATGGCCTCAAAAAGTAGAGTTTATCAAGTTAGAAATTGTGAATCGTTGAGAAAATATAAGGTTATTTCTAAATTAGGAGAAGAATACTCTCATAGGAAGGTAGAAATAAATTTTAACATATGTGTAATTATGGATCACTCCATAGATATGTGTCTAAAATATAATTTGGTCAAGGGTGTAATAATACCTACTAAATCTTCTCAATTAAGACATGAACACACAAGTTATGATTTTTCAGTAGATTGTTTATTTATACTAATCATGGAAATAAGGAAAGGTATTGAGACATGATATGTGAAGGAAATTTCAAGAGGATAATCCCAATTAATATATAAAGGGAGAATGAATAGATATAAAATTAATATTTTAAATTGAAAAACAGATTCATTGGATTAAAGAAAAGTGATGATGGAGTGAAATGAAAGGTGCATCGAGAACTAGTACTGGAATATTCATAAAATCCTTCATGGAGAAAATAAAATATAATATAGAGATAAAATAAAGAAGCTATATTTATTGTATAAAACGTATATGAACATGGAAATAAATATTTTCATATGATAGGTAAATTTGAGGCGACTCAAATAGACATTCAATTGGACAATTAAAAAGCATTCCTAAGTGGTTTCATAAATGATACCACTAGTCAAGAGGTGAATATCATTGTAAGATCTCTCCTATTAATGATGAATAATGGAGTAAGATATAGATATGAATAATAAAAGGAAGAAACATTAATAAGTGGTATAATTCACACAAAAAAGGTTAATCCCAATAAAAATAATATAGAGAATATTAGATATAATATCAGAATTGAAGTTTATAAAAGTGTTATTATGATAAGAGGCACTAAGAAATCTTGGAACAAATTTGAAATAAAAGGTTTGATTTATCAATAACAAAAACATTCCTCTACATGAGTATGTCTTAGAATGCACCATTTTCTTATGTGCTTTAATGTTATAACTAATTAGAGTGATGTAGGTTTTAGAGGGATTTTTGAACCATGGGGTGTATTCATTGAAAGGAGAAGTATGCATTGAAAGAAAATACATAAAACTATGTGTTTCAAATAAAGAACCAATAGTATCAAGGATTAATATATATCAACATGTGTTGATGAGAAACTATCATAATATGATATATAAATATGAAATTTCATGTTTATATAAATAATAAAAGTTATATATGACCATAATCTAAGTGGTATCATACCAACAAGAATGTGAATACATCTTTAGGTAGAAGAAGTAACTTCTTATAAGAATTCCATGTTATATATTTTGTCAAACATGTGGTGTCATTTCATTACTTTCAAATTATTATTGTCTTACTTGTAAAAGGATTAGCAACCTATTACAGATCTCGCATGATATAATGAGTTTATTTTAATAAGTGGTATCAATTTTTTCAGAACGCATTATGGTCCACACACTTTTTTATTAAAATTATATTTTTTGATGATATTTTTTAAGAATTATTGAGGTTATATAGATATTTTTGAATAAAATTAATTTCTCAATTTTCATTCATTTATGGAAGTAAGTGGGTTTAATAAAAATAATTAAACTTATTAACATAAAATGTTTTTTATTACTCTATGTTTTGAATTAGGAGCCTTAGAGGTTTTTTTAATTAACTCATTTCCATGTGCTAAATTAACTCACTAAAATATTTTAGAGTGAATATATATTTTGAATCTGATCTTGAAAGTACGAATATAGAAATGGTGTTCAGTATATGGATACATAATATAGGTTTTTAAGAATAATTTTGTGATAAAAGGTTCAAGAAACATCATTGAATGTGATAAAAATTCTATAAATGGTCAATAAAGACAAATGATTATCGAAAAAGAGTAATCAACAAGTGATATAACCAAACATTTTAAAATTAGTGTTAAAAATGTTACATGTGATTAAAAGAGTCCAAAGGATCTATAGATAACCTATAAGTTGTTGAAAAGGGATAGAGTTTTGTCAATGAGATGTATCAAAATGGGATGTGAAGGTGTAGTATAAAAAAATGAGGTTTCTAACTCTATTAAATATGGATTTCATAAAATTTATTTATTGTGATGAAAATTGATAGAGATCTGGAGCGTATGTCAAAAGGATAGACTTTTATCTCTAAAATTTGGTTCATGAATTATGTTGATAAAAGGGTACATGTTATATTAAAGAGTCCACTATGAATTTTAGAGAGAAATGGGGTGTTAGTGAAAGGAAAATATTGAAAGACAACATAAGTATCAAATGAAGAAGATTTTTTAATTTTATTAACGAAGGGGGAGAAAGAATGCACCCATACCCATTACTTTGGAGAATACAAAGTAAAATAATGAAGAAGGATTTAAGGTATAATTGACAAAAAAAAATCCCAAGGGGGATAAGGTTACAACTATAGGTTGTGAATAGGATTTTTTTCAATTAATATTTATTATGATGAGTGTATATGGATTGAAAAATATTTTTTCAAGACATTTTAATATAATAAAAAGATTAAATCGCAAGATCATTATACTATGAAAAAACATATATAAAGTAAGTAAATAACATGAACCTTTAATCAATGATAAACAATGATCATGTTATTAAATAATATTGGTTAATGATGATTAGTTTGGAATAGACAAAAAACTCTTCCCTCCATGGTATATCATTTGTTTAACTAAATCACTCAACGATTTGTGTAGGTTCAACCGTTCTTACATGATATTATAATATCTTATATAGGGAAGGAGGAGGATGATATATTTGAGAGGAAGAAATAAGAAATGAAATATTTGGTAGAGAACCACACCCATTTTCTTGGATATTACCTTCTTTGTATAGGCCTCAAGTATGATCCTCTAGCCTCCGAATCATTAACTCATGCATTTTCAGTATATGAGTAAATAAAATGAGCTTATAACAATCATAACCTTCATCCAATAAAATACTCATATATGTTTCATAATATGAAATGTAAGTCATAAATGATAGAATATATGAAATATTATTTGAATTTCAACTTTAACATGTAGTTACTTTATTGATCATAGGGTATTTATGTGAATTTTATTATATGATTCATTACACTTTGATTTTATAAGCAGTGGAAATATGATATTATCTATATTGTATTAAATTATATCCCCAAAAAAATATTATATGCATAGATATTATACCATATTATATCTTTATATGATTTCATATTATATAGAAAGTATACATAATATGTTTATAGGCTTTAGGGAATATATCCTTCAATCTCCTATTTTCACTAAATCCTCATAAAGTCGCTATTATTTCATCTTATAATGTATCATATATAATAAGTTGTGAAACCATATCCAAAACATTTTTATATATTTTAAAAATATATTTAAAAATATATTATAAATTTCAACTCGTATGTTTCATATTCAATAACATATAAATATACATCCAAACCTCACTTTGAATAAACATTAAAAAATTATATATACTCTTAGAGTTCCATAAAACCCCATTCCCATTCATTCAACCACAATGTATAACCCCATTTTCCTTTGAATCATTCGTAATAAATACAAATTCCTAAATTCATAAATGTAATCAAATATTTGCCTCAAGAAAAAAATCATTACTTATCATGCTATAAAGGGATCAATCATGACCTCCATAAAACAAATGTATCTCTATATATGTTCCAATACTTGTATCATATAAAAGTATGATTTTTTATATAAAACCTTTTTCCATGATATCGAGTAACCACAAGACATGGAGTATTTCAATCCCATAGTTCCACTCATATATTCTGGATTGTATGAGTATATATTGACTTGGTTGATGAATACATTACATGTCATTCACCCTTATGAATGATCACATCACATTACCCTAACCCATAAATATAATAACATCACATTAATTATCTAGGTATGGTCATAAAATACTCTATTCTACCTTAATTAAGGGCCCAAATTTCCTACTCATCATACAAAGCGACAAATACCAGCATTTTTAAGCTTCAACTAAAGACATGATAAACAATATACCCAACCACCCCATGATTATAAAATCCTCAAGGATTTCATAGGAAAGGTATCAAAGTATGAAGTTTATTATGGTAGGTATTTACCTGACCTCTAGTATGGGATAAATCCAAATACAAAATACACAACCCTGGTATACTAATGGCATAGTGTATGACACATTTTTTGGTATACTTGGTGAGTCATCCGGTTCACAAAACTCCCTTTTTCCCTCATGAGAAAATTTCATATCTCTAGATGAAATCCTAATCTTTATAACTTAATCATTTTATAACAACCTATAATACTCTATTATTGATATATATTAGAAATAACTCAAAGTTATACTTTGAGAGGTCAACTATCATTTCACATCATATAATATATGCTTCCAATGTGGAATAATGATAAATTATATATTTTATTTAGTCTTAAAAAAATTTATGATTATTAAAAAACATAAAAAAATTCCCGTCTAATCAAATATTTCATGATATACTACTATAGTGTACTTATGTTTACTACACCTTACAGGTTTTCTTAACCTCATTACATCTCTATCTTATTCTAACCAAATATTTATTTAACAATCTGATAAAACTATCCTATTAAAATCATTAAGTGAGTAAAATCTATGAAGAAAGTATTTTTGAATAATAGTGTGAATTTGGAATCATATTCTTAATGTTCACATATTTTATCATAGTATTAAAACTCCTTAACTTCACAACATCGTATGTTAAAAAATTTATATCTTTTTTTCCTAATTGTAATTATTCTAAGTTCATAATCCTCATCATTCTTATAACCTTTTACATCAACATTTTTCTTTTAAATATTTTGGTAACTAATGTGACTCCTTAAATTTATATTTTTCTAAAATACCCTAAAACATTAAATATATTCAATGACATTGTTTTTTTATTTTGACCAACATAATATTTTATTTACTGCATTTTAACTTCTTTCATTCCATTCATACTCCCACTAGCCTCATAGAAATTATATTTATGTCATAATATTAAGATACGTTTCACATACACTTTTGTGTTAGGAAATAAGACCTATTTATTTTTAGTGGGAATATTTAAAAAAATAAACTATTGTTTCCATGTAATATATGGTGTTATATATGTTTGGGGATGTTTTTTGGTAAGAAAAATTTATTAATAAATATATTCCACTAATATGTTGTGGCATAAAATCCATCATATTTTAAAAACACCTAGATATACACTTTTATTTTTGATAAGAATTATTTTCCCAATATGTTTTTTTTCAAAAGTGTTATAGAATTTGGTGACACATAAACCATATGTATTGAAGTGTCATCACATACAATTCATAAAAAATCCTTGTTAACAAAAAAATTATCATTTAATATAACAAAAGTAATATGATAGTACACATCTTTTATTTAGAACTATATGATCATGATAAATTCTTTTTGATTCAATTATTTGAGGAGACAATTATTTTATTAATCACTTGAATGAAAACTATAATTTATATCAATTTATATATTTTTTTTGAACTTGTGTATATTTATAACATTTTTAAAGTATAAATTTTGTATCATATAAACTATAAAATTGAAGAATTGATTCTGTAACACGGATATCAAACATGAAATTTATTTGGAGTTTATTAATCCTCGTTAAGAGTCTCAGAAAATTACATCTCATAATGAAATATTTCTAATCCTTCTAAAAACATACTTTATGATTCAAATACTGAGGATAATTATTGGAAAATACAATCTTATTATGGATTAAATCATTACCCTTATCACTATCAATAAAATAGAATAACCTAAAAATCACATTCCAATTTCCTCTATAATAAAAATTTAAATAAAATAGGGTAAAAGTTTATTGAACTCATTCAAATTATCATAAAATTTACAATTTTTATTATATAATGAATTCAACATCTAAATTTCTTATAGTCATATTTTATTTAATGCATTTGAAACCTTAATTAAATTCATATATGATTCTCATAAGAATATATTTCTACTTTTTGAAAAAACTTCAATGTTATTTTATTCAATAAGGTATTTATTTGACAAATATAATTTTTCCTCTTGTTTAAGAACTATTATTAAGTTTTGGTACATATCCATAAAATTTATAATGTGAGGAATCTCTTTTTTATAAGATTGATCTCAATGGTATGTTCAACGATGATGATACTCTTTTATCTATAAAAAATAATTTATAATATGACTATCATGTTTTGCATTTATTAAATATTCATCTAATTAAATGGTAACCCATTTAGAAATTTACCATATCCATTGGTGGGATAAAATCAATAACTCACTGAGGAATGAGTCACTTTGGAATTACAATCACCACTTATCTATTTGGTTAGGTCATCATTCTAACCATATCATATATGAATCTTGTATGGTCAATTGGAAAACTCCTTTACCAATCAATGATATGGATAAACTCAACACTATTTGTCTAGAATTATAATTAAGGGTCTTACAACTAAGTGTAACCCAAATAAAACACTAAAAATAAGGCACATAATTCTTAGTCCCACCAAATTAATTTCCTTACTTAAGATAATTCAAGGTAACCTTAGTTTGGAAGAGACTACATGGTTGTATAAGCAATGTTATAACAAGTATTTTTTTTGGAAGGAAATAGACACATAGTATTTTTTTAGAGAATTTAATCTCACCATATTATCTCATGTCATTCCCTTTACATGTATGAATTATTTTAATAACTTAGTTTGAAAGAAATATTTCTTCTACCATATCAATATATTCAAACCATAATGATTTGTAACACTTTATAAAACTCATAGCTTCAGTAACTAACCTATATTAAGATCCAAATATATTCATACATATCCAAATTCATCTCATGCATAAGGTATATAAAACCATTTCATGCAAAGTCTTATAATCATATGAAATCAATAATTCCCAAAGGAGTAATCTTAGAGAGATATATATTGAATCCCCACTTTTCTATATAGGGAATAAGCCTATAGTACAGTGAGTAGTCTTGTCCAATATCCCCCTACCCAAGGCTACTTAACTCAAGAGAGACCTCAATTACATAATAATAATATCACCTAATATGTATAAACTATAATTAAATTATTATTTTATTCTAAAAACCAATTACAAGCCAAATTCATGATAGAATAAAACTATATCAATTATAAAAATATATAAAATCATTTTAACAATTAAAATAAATCATATATCACTTCATAATATACCAAATATTTTCATGAATAATGAAGGAAAAACTAAATAAATGAATAATTCATATATTAAGACATGATATGAATTATGTAGGAATAGTTCATAAATAATCAAATTATAAAAACATTATAATTTATCCTTGCATTATATACAATCTTTAATTTAATAAATATAAACACTCTATATTGATTTATTATATGAACTCCTTTATATTATCCTTTTTATGGTATTTTTAACATAAATATAAGATATATAAAATCTAAAAAATTCTATATATGGACTATTTGTATATATTATGTAAAAAACACAAAATATAACATATTTATTATTTAAACATTTTATCGTATCCATTATAAAAACACTTTTTTGATATGATTCAAATAATTTTCTCAAATATGTTATTTTAATTTGAAAAAATGGTCTTTCAATCCTTTTATTTAGGCCACTTGGCCTTGGGCCTTCGGGCTATGTAATGGGTCACCCTCTACCCAGTATAAAGAGGTCTTTGCTATAAATAATAAAAATGAGGCTTCGACCCCCTTTAAAAAAACATATATTATTCTTAACATTTCTATTTAAAAACTTTATTTCCAAATTATAAGATGAGATATCCATATTACACTGTATATATTTAGTTTCTATATTTATCTTATCTTAAGTCGTTCTGAGTTTAGGTTGTTTTCAGGCTGGGATTTTGAGTTTTCAAAGGTTTTTTGGATAAAACATAATAATCCTACATAGTTAATAGAAGTTATGTGTTTTCCATTATGAGAATCATGCCATGGGTATATATACATTTTTCATGGCTTTTGCATGGTTTGAAAAATCTTCCGGATATCCCTATTAACATTGTGTTTCTTTTTGGTCTTAGCAGTGGATAGTGCATGGTTGGAACACGGTTTAATAAACCAAGGAGCCAAACAATTGATATTTCTTAACATAGTTAGTTCCCTACACATGTTTGAAACATGATTTATATAAATTTGTGTCTAAATTCTATGACATTCCCAAGTGTTAAAATTTTGTGAATTTCTCAAAATTACCATTATCAAATTAAAAGGGTTTTCACCCCTCTCATTCTCTATTTAAATCATATGAACCCATGAAAACCCAAGTAGGAGATCCAACCTCATTTCCTCTATTATTTTCCTTCCTTTGTTGTTTTAAATGACATTAAAATCTATTTATACCTCTCTTTCTCCACTACTCTTTATTCTCCCCTACTTCCTAGGAATACCATTTCTCCGAAAACCCTACTTTATTATGAAAGCTATGGATTAAGTTTAGGATGGTTATAATCTATGGATAGGGTCTCTTATGGATTATATAGGAAGTATTATTGCTTTTTTTAGGTGGTCACAATTCATGGAGAAATTTTTCACCTTGGTTTCTACTTCTTCCATGTATGTGTTTCTACGAAATTGTTTCATTTTATGGTTGTGCTCTCTAAACCCCATTTTTATTGAAATTATGATTTTATGTTATTTCCATGTAATCTTTTAAAATAATTTCATTTTTTTGATCTTGGAATAAATATTTAATTATTTAAATTTTATGTATTTATGATTTAAATGGAATGTATTATTGTGCTACGTTTTTGTGAACTACCTGAGGGGATTTTTGAAATAGTTTTATTGATTTAGGTTGAATTTTATTTTAATTTTGGTTTCAAATGAGTGAAAACTATAATTTAAATATATTTTTATTTTAAAGTTATATTTTTACCTAAAAATGATTTATGAAGGGTATTATTTAATGTATTTAAATGTTGGTTTTAAATGAGTGTGTGGTTTACCCCTTATATAATTACCTTAATGGTTCTTTAAAGTATTTTGATGTAAGTGGATGGTCTTTGGCCTTGTATTAGATTTAGAAGTGTAGGATCCATGTTTTAATGGTGTATTTGAAAATATTTTAAATTAGTGTGTTATTTCCACTAACTTAAAAAAAATTGAGTGTTATTTTATGAAATGAGAAAGGGCTTGGAATTTTTTTAGCCATGTTTTTTTTTTGATAAAGACTTGGTTGGCACATTGGTTTTTAATGTTTGTTGTCAAATATTCCCCTTGATTTCCCACTTGACCATTTAATAACTTATTTGGGAATTTTATCACTATGTGATATTTTTCTACCCTTTTAACACCCTAATATTTTATGAAAAATAAGTCAAATAATTTTTATTTCTTTGATAGCTTGTGTTACACCCAAAAAAAGTCTAAACAAACCATGATATACTATTAGAATAGTATTATTTATGATATCACCTAGATTTTATATTGTAGTGTATTAAAAGAAAAAACTAAATTATGAAAATTCATGTCTTACACGTTTATAAAGTTAATTCATTGGTTATAAATTAATTATAAATGAAAATAAAAATAATTTGAAAATAAAGGACTTGTTTTTCTAAAAAAACTATTTTTCATGTAATATATTTTTATCCAATAAAGTTAAATTTGTCATTATAATTGAATTATTTTAATTATATTTATATATAATATATTGATTCAAATGTTTTAAAAATTCATCTAATATTTTCATAATCATGGGATAAAAATAAATATGGATTTTTACTTAAATACTAGATTTTTATAAAAAAGCATATTTTGCCATGTTTTTTTCACTTACATTAAAATTTATTTATTACACTAATATTTATTGAATTTCATAAAATATACTATATAATTATAATCATTAAATTCAAATTTTTTAAATCAATCCATTTTATTTTGGGTCGATTTGACTAATAAGTGTGGTAAAATGTATCACCTTAGTAGAGGGTAAATCAGGTTAATCTAGGTCAAAGTGAAGTGATAAGGCCATAATTTTTCATTATAATTATTATTGGACAAATTTAATTCAACCCAAATCATCTTAGGATTGGAATTAATTTTCTTAATAGACATTTTTCCAATAAAATGAAATTTATAATATTTAAAACATATAAAGTTACAATGTTTCACTCTCTTAGTTTTAAATATTTATTATGTATTAAAATAGGGACAAAAACTAGTTATTAATTAATATTGATAGTAATTTTGAGCTTAATGGAATTATTTTCATGATAAAAATTTATTTCTAGTTTTTAGTAATTATATAATGATCTTAAATTCCCAGGAAACATGGATGTAGTATTTCTACAATTAATAAAAAAATATAATAAATGATTTTAAACATATTAAAAGTGATATAATTTGAGTTATTTAATTTGTTACATTAATTTTATTGATGAATACTATTTTTAGTAATATTTTATAGAATTATATTTAAATTAAAACATTTTATTTATGTCTTTTAATTCAAATTAAATGAATAGTGTCAAAATTGAAATTAATGATATTTTATCAAAATAATATTTTATTAAATGACTTTAAAATCATAAAAATAATAAAAGAGGACAAAGGGAATAATATATGGTAAAACCTTTCATCCACTATTCATTTATATTCCATTTGGAACAATTATTATTGAGAATTTATTTATTATAATTTAATCTTTTATGAAATTACTAGTGTTATCTCTCCCTCATAAATGGAAATCCCTTATTTTAATTATTCACACCACTTTGTGCCATTTAGATTAAAAATCCCCTTCCAAATTGTCTTCAAAAAATACTCATACATGTTTTTTAGGAGATTATATCCTATAAATACCTAACCTAAGTTCTTTAATAAAGGTTCTGAAGGAGGAATTCTAAAATATAGTAGGTTAGAATGATTTCAAAGAAACTGTAACTCAAGGTAAGGGATTTTCATCTCACTTTTATTTTTTGGGGGGTTAAATGCCTTATAAACCACTTGTTTCTTTTTTATAGAGTATATATTTCACATTAATGTCATTTATCATTCATCTTATGAAAATTATGGTTATTTAATTATCCATCTAAGGTTATTTCTTTCATAGAACATATAATTCAAAAGGCACCAAAGTTGTAAGGGTTTTATGTTACAATCTCATTATTTATTCAGATTGTTTATGATTAAGTTTCTAATAAATAATTATTATTATATATATCTCAATAAACTTATGAAAATTCTTATCCACTGGTTATTTCATAAAAATACATGTTTACCTTTAATTTTCCACACCTTAAGTACTCAAGAGACTAAAAATATGTTTTTAAGAAAATTCAACTTTATTTCACTCTTCGATTAAAAAACATTTTTATTCTATATCCATATTTTCTAAAAATATTTTTAAGAAGGTTTTTATTATTCTTATATGGTTGATTAATTTAATTTTTACACATGTTTTACTTTTTATAAAATGGTTCCAAGGTAGTCTTCTTATCATTTTTTGAATAAGGTACTTTATGAATTTTCTTAAAAAATTATAAATGGAATGTTTTAT
This sequence comes from Viscum album, assembly GCA_963277665.1. Lineage (NCBI taxonomy): Eukaryota > Viridiplantae > Streptophyta > Magnoliopsida > Santalales > Viscaceae > Viscum > Viscum album. The sequence goes on along the minus strand of OY728153.1, from coordinate 1,461,718,884 downwards.
TCTAAATTATAAAGAAATAATGGAATTTAATATCATCATGACCGATTAATTCTTCGATAATTTGTTTAAAATTTTCTGTGTTTATTTTTAAAAAAAACTTCTATAATATTTTGGAAATTTTTACATTTTGAAGAAGTTATTTCAAAATGGAAAGGTTATTTTCATCATGAGAACTTCCAAGTGATCACTTAAAATAATTTTACATTTAAGATAAAATCCTTTGATGTTACTTAATCCTTAATGGGGTAATTATCCAATGATACCGTACTTATTCTTTTTATGGATGGTTTATGTTCATGATGAAAAGATGTTTAAGAAACTCATTACTTCTTCCAAGGGTTATACTATGGTGAATTGATTAAAAGTTTATGAAACCCATTTCATTTCCATGGGTTATGATATAATTTAATGTTAATGAAACCCATTTATTTTTATGATTTCTGGTGTGAAAAATGTTTTCTGGTCTTTTTAATACACATATTTAAGATTTTTATTATGTGATGGGTGGGACCTATATCTCCCTATATTGAATTTGGTAATGATTAATGTTATATGAGCTCAAAGGCTACATGGGAGGTTATCCAAACTCAAAAAAGGGTACACGGGAGGTTATACCAAGCCCAAATTAGGTAAATGAGTGGTTATACCAAGCCTAACATTTTATTAATGACTTGGCAAGTATCATTGGCATAAGGTTTTCTTTACTTATGTGTATTCCAAAATTCTATTCCTTATTCTAATTATATTCTCTCATGGACCATGTTATTTGATTACTTTATGATTAATGTATTATAAACATCCATGATTTATTCCATGGCTAAATATTATGATCTATGATATGTGGTTCATGTATTTCAAATGTTAAACTCATATTCTCACAACCTTATGCTCATATTATGCTTATGTGATCAAAACTATCTCCCTTGTTTACCCTTAATGATCATTATATCTCACCCTTTCATATGTTTCTTCTTCATAGTTTATGAAAAATGGTATTATGTATGATATATGTAACACCCCAAGCTTCCTCGGTACGCTTCTCTTTGAATAATACAGTAGCGTGTGTTGTACGCCATTTCGAGTTCTAACACACACCACAACCAATCAAACTAGCCGTTATGAATAGTAATACCCACTTTTTGAAATTTTATAAATTTTATCTCTCAAAATGGACTTCATTTTTTGATTCATAATATCAAAATTAGCTTAGGGTGAATTTTTGGTATTTTTCTGAAAACTTTCAATTTTTGATGAATAGTGAAAAACAATAAGTTCTGTTTAAAACTGACTTTTTATTTAAATATTTATTTATTTTATTTAAATTTATTTTAGGTAAAAATAGATACATAATAACTATATAATTTCAATTTAATTCATTTGAGTCATTTTATAATGAGTTTAGATATATAAAATTTTATCGAACTTTTTACCTTCTTTTACTCACCTCTTAGGAATATTTCCAAATTTGTATAAAACTTAATTTTACCACTTCTATGAGTTGAATTTCAAAAATATGAGAGAAAAGTTTGATATCATCATGTAAAATTTGGTTCAATAAGATGAAAATATTTTTTGGTGAATAGTAAATTTTTACTTTTATTTACCACGGTTAAAAGTAAATAGGGTAATTAAGGGTAAAAATGATATTATTATTACCATAAAACATGTCCTAATTATATTGGATAAGTATAATTTGACCAAAAACATCCTTAGGAATAAAATATTAACCTGTTTGGTCCACTTGTATTAGATTAGGACATTTATTATTATTTTATTTAAAGAAGACTTAAAAGAGATAAATTCAAAGTTTAATAACTAAAGCCATTTTTAATATAGGGTTACACACAATATAAATTCGACTATAAATATTTTTTAGAAAGATAAAAATATTTCCTACATGAATTTATTTTATTTATAATTTTTATACATTAAATAATTAAATTTATTTTTGACACATTGATGATGGAGTAATTACTATATTAATGAACGATTAAAATAATTGATATTATAAATATCAAAATAAGTCTAATTTGAGAAATTTAATGAATTACAATAATTTTATAGATTAATATTACATGTTATAGTTGATTAAATGTATTTATTTTGAAGTAATACATTTTTTATGACTTTAAAAAATCAATTATTACATAATGTCAAAATTGACATAAATGAGTTTTCAAAACAAATACAATATTATTAGTTGATATAATAATCCTAAAAAACTAAGGTTTGTAAAAAAGACTTATATAATGATATGTGTATCATTAATGAACCACTTTAGGTTCTCTTGGAAGTTTCTAGTATGTTTATTTACCATATAATATAAAAATACAAAGAGACATGATAAATGTCAAACTATTTAACTAAGAGTTAAATATAAAATATAAGGTTCATATAGTGACCCAAACCGATCTAAAACCTATTGGTTGAGAGGTTTTCGACCCATACCTACCTTATACTTTAAATAATTCATTTTGGAGCCATTAGAAACCAAAATGTATTCTATTAAAAAATAATATTTCAATCTTTTCCTAAGGTGCCCCTCAGCCCTCTTATAAAAGGGAACTACCCCTTCTCCCAAATTCACACTTTCAACGCCATTTGACTCATCCAACCCTTACCCAAATATCCTCCCAACTGTCCTCCCTTAATCCTAGAGGCCTTCTTTTAGTTAGAAAATAATCCTAAGTATCCATTTTGATCAAATCAAAAGGAAGAACCCAAAGAAGAGGTAAATATTTCATCACCTCTTTCAAGTTCTTTTCTTCTTCCAATTACTCTTTCTTTGTTGTTTCAATTCTAACATAATAACTCCAGAATATTCTATATAATCTGATGTTATTATAAAAATGGTACAACCATATTCATTATTTTATCTATCATATGAATAACAAAGTCACCATATGTGTGTACGTACGGCTTACCGTCTCCACGTCGTGGTGTAGTTGTTGTTCAATACCTTATTTTTAGATGGGTATAATAATGATGTATAATTTATGTCAATACTAAATATAACATTTTAATGATTATTTATATATTATATACAATCTATTTACATACAATTTTAATATCAAAAGAAAGATATTGTCGCTCGTGCGTACGTATGGATTACCGTCTTCACGAACGCGATGAGATTCATTCCCCATCGTAACCATTCAGGAATAATTTTCATTTGATGATTAAAAATAATGTTTAAATAAATGATATCATTATGGATATTAATAAGATACATCCCATAATTATATATATGGTTCTTGTATGATTTAATAATAATTATTTAACTATTATATAAGAGTTTAATGTAACCTCGACCAAGGAAAATTAAAAGGTAAGGGTTAATTTCACAATCTCTTTATTATCCGGGGTTTTTTTTACGTAAGTATCTATTAGGAACTCTTTACCATCCACATCCAAGTTTCTTAAAAATGTATTCCAAAACATTTTTTATATTTACTATACTATGGTTTAATTTCATTTATAACCTTGATTGAGTTTTTTATAAAATGGTTTGAAAGTAATCTTTATGTCGTTTTCCAAACAAGGTACCTTTTGACCTTTTCGACAAAATTAAGGTAAGAAAGTTTTTTAAACTTATAAGGCAGGTGCAGTTATTTTCCACCATTATAACATCATCAAAGCTTCCCTTACAAGCATATAAGAATATTTTCAAAATAAATGTTTTCTTTTATAATTATTTTACTTTAAATTATTTCAACAAAAGAAAGAGATATTTCACTCAAATAGGTTTGATTTCATCTATGTAAACATTTTTTGATGGATTTTATACTTGTTTGAAGTTTATTCATTATGATATAAATATTACATATTTAATTGAAGGTTTTGTGATATGTTTGACTGTAGATGTGTTATTTTTATACCATTCATGGTTTATGGTTAAAGTATTGAAATTTCATATGCTAGTTTTATAACAAAATTTTATGTTATATTTCAAGCTTTTCATATGAGGAATGTATTAGACTTAGTAAGTGATGGGTGGATCCCACTATATCTCCTCGATGCATTGGTAGGTATTATGATACCACTACACATGGAATTGGATGGGGACTTTCCCAATTTGATATATGGTTTTGGTCGAGGCCTTAATCATTTTTATACATCTTGGATGAGGCCTTGACAAAATGTTTCAGAATGTTCGTCATTATACATTCTCTCATTATGAAAATAATATTGATGGTTCAGGTGGTCATTATACTAGTATAATAAGTATGATTATGTTTTATTATGGCATTATTTACTCACCTAATATTCCTTCCATAAAAGTTTTCATGTTTATTATTTGTAAAGGCATGTGTTTTAAATTATTTACCATGCTTAATATTTATGTTATCTTCCGATGTATTTCTTACCCTGAATGAGTGTTTGAGCTCACCCATTTCTTATTTTTCATTTTCCTAAGATATGAAGAATTTATTAATGAGTGACTTTCATGCATAATCTAGGAGGCTTGGATGTTTCTAATGGAATAAATAAGTGTTGTATTTCTTTTCAAGTTGTAAAGTTGAACTTATATATGAATCTTGTTTCCAATAATACTAAATGGATCAGTATTTCAGGACACGATTTCCTTGTGATCATACCAATGCAATTTAATAATGCACCAAATCTAGGTAATTGGGGTCAGGCCATTATAGTTGGTATCAAAAGAAGTTTAGTACAAACTTTAGAAACTAGATTTAGATAAACTCTGATTAGAGCACATTATCCTAAGATAGACTTTGAGGATTAGTATAGAAGAACTTCCTTGAATTTACGTATTGTAGAGATTTTGTGAGTTTTTCAAGAAATACATCCATTTTTAGAAATGAGAAGGTAGAGTCAGCTCTTGAACAAATGTACCTAGGGGTCAAATCTGAAAACACCGCTTTGAGCTAGACTCGAACGGGAACTGGTGCATGACAACGGGCCTTGCTGTACTCTTGGTTATGACACTCCCAGGGGATATGCTTAGAATAATTCTAATTTTCTTTAAAAACCATTATTAAGGGTTTATGAGTATATAATTCCTCAAAGAAAACATTTTTATGATTATGGATTATATCCATAAACTGTTCAATTTTTGTTAAGTGTTTTAGAAGTATGGAATTATGTATTTCGATTCATAAACTAATCTAGTTTATTCCATTGTTTAGAAATGGTGCCTAGTGGAAGGAATGGAAACCCTATCAATGCGTGTTATCTATTTAGGGATTGACCTCCTACTCAAGATAATTATAGCGGAGCTGGTGATACAACTGGTGCTGATCAGCTTGTCACCATACTGGGACAACTCACACAGGTTATGAATAATAACCTTACCCGTATGGAGCACCCTAATCCACAACGTAGAAGATCAATGTTAGAACGCTTCATGAGGCAAAAAAACACCAACATTCAATGGGAGTACAAATCCATTAGTGGCTGAGAAATGGATAAATTCTTTAGAGAAAATATTTCATGCTTTGGGGAGTAGCAAAAGGGAAAAAGTTGTCATAGAAGTTTATCACCTCACTGGAGATACTGATCAATGGTGTTCATTGATTCAAAACACAAAGGAAGATGAATAAGTGTCTAGTATGGAATGGAGAGAGTTTAGAGAACTTTTCTTAGGAAAATAATTTCCTCGTGACCATCAAGTGGATATGGAAAGGCAATTTTTGAGTCTGAGGCAAAAGGAGGATGATAATTTTGAAAAGTAGGAGGATAACTTTACAAGATTAACCAGGCTTGATAAAAATTATATATGTAATCCAAGAAGTAAGATTGAACATTTATTTTATGGGTTAAAACCATTTTTCCATCGATCATCTGTATCGCAATCCTTCTCATTGTTTGAAAATATTGTCTCATGTTCTATCAAGACAGAAAAGGAATTCTCTAAGTCTTACAACTTTAAAGAAAATAAAGAGAAGAAGAGATTTTTTGAACACTCTGGGAAAGGAAATAAGGAAATAGGGAAGAAGGGAATAATTGAATTTCTACCCTGTGATAATTGTGGAAGGAAGCACCTCGGTGCCTGTCTAAAAGGTAAATGAGTATGCTACAAATGTAGACAGAAAGGCCATCTTGATAGTGATTGTAAGGGAAAGAATGAAGCTACCAATGTTCAATGCTATAATTTAAGGGATATGGGACATTATTCAAATGAATGTTCTAAGCATTATGGAAACTTACCTCAGAAAAGGCCAAGGGATCAAGGCCAAGCTTATGTGATCACTACTGCAGAGGTTGAAGCTCCAAAAGATGTGGTGGTAGGTAATTTAATGGTTTCTACAAGTTTATCTAATGCTTTATTTGATTCTGGTTCATCACATTGTTTTATATCTTCCCAATTTTCTAAGAAAATTAGATATTTCTAATTTGATTTAATAAGGGAGTTGTCAGTCAAAACTCCTAAGGGAAGTATCTTTACAAAATAGTTTTGTGAATTAGTTCCCATTAGGGCATATAAATGTTATTTATCTGCTGATCTCATCATAATACCCATGATTTAATTTGATATAATCCTTAGAATGGATTGGCATTTAGACCATGATGTTAAAATTTATTGTAAGAAGAATAATGTTACAATTTTCAATGATGATAAAGAGTAACATATCTTTAGAACAAAAACATCACCACCTAATTCTTATCTATATCCACCCCCAGTAGCTCAACTAAATTCAATTATTGGGGAGGAAGAGAATGAAATAACTATGGATGAGGAAAGGAATATTCAAATAGAGGATGTACCTATTGTTCAAAAATATATTGATGTGTTTCCAGAATATTTACCTGAACATCCTCCAGAATGAGAAATTAAGTTTCCATTGATTTAACTCCTGGTTCATGTACCATATCAAAGATCCCTTATAGAATGTCCACTATGGAATTAGTGGAACTAAAGAAAAAACTAGAGTAATTGAGTAATAATGGATTTAGTCACCCTAGTTATTCTCTATGGGGATCCCCTACCCTTTTTATTAAGAAGAAAGATGGATCTATGAGGTTTTGCATTGACTTCGGGGAGATCAATGTTATAATGATAAAGAACAAGTATCCTCTCCCTCGCATTCATGATTTATTTGACCAACTTCCTGGATCTCAATATTTTTCAAAGATTGACCTTCGATCTGGATACCATCAGTTGTGTGTGAAGAAGGAAGACATTCCAAAAACAACATTTCAAACCACGTACGGGCATTGCGAGTTTACAGTAATGCCTTTTGGGCTGACTAATGAACCCTTTGTCTTCATGGATCTAATGAATAGAGTTTTCAAGAAATATTTTGATGGCTTTTTAGTGGTATTTATTGATGATATCTTGGTATACTCCAAAAACTATGAAGATCGTGAAAATCACGTGTGCATTATTCTAAACACTCTTAGAAGAAATAAATTATATGGGAAATTTACCAAGTGTGAATTTTGGCTTCATGATATTTCTTTTCTTGGCCATATTGTCTCTGAGGATGGAATATCTGTTGATCCTTCAAAGACCAAGGCAATCCAAAAATGGCCAGAACCGATGAGTATAACTGAGGTATGCAGTTTTATTGGTTTAGCAGGTTATTATCGACATTTCATCCAGAATTTTTCCCGGTTGTCTAACCCATTAACAGAGCTCATCCGTAAAGGGGTTAAATATGTTTGGACAAAAGAGTGTGAATAATGTTTTGAAGAACTGAAGATAATATAATCCAATGCACCTATATTGACTCTACTATCAGGGAATGATGGGTTTTTATTTATAGTGATGCTTCAAAGAAATGACTTGGTTGTGTCCTTATGCAGAATGATAGAGTTATTGAATATGCATCATGGTAGCTAAAAATTCATGATCAAAACAATCCTACTCATGATATTGAGTAATCAGCTGTAATATTTTCTTTGAATATATGGAGACATTATCTCTATGGTAAAAATGTTAGATATATACCAATCACAATAGATTGGAGTATATTTTCTCACAAAAAGAACTCAACATGAGGCAAAGGAGATAGATTTAACTACTCAAGAATTATGATTTCACTATACACTACCACCTGGGGAAGGCAAATAAGGTGGCAGAGACTTTAACTAGAAGGGATCATGGAGTTTTGAACGATATGAGAGTTGAAAAGGATCCTATATACATTGATCTAGTAAAGATGGATATGGGAATAACCATGGAAGGTGAAACATCAATGCTTTTTCAAATGGTTTCCAAACCATCTTTACTAGAAAGGATAAAGAGTTTTCAAACTGATGATGAGGAGTTTCAAAACAAGTTTAAAGCTGTGAATGACAGGAGATTGAGTGACTTCATATATAAAGATAGTATTTTGAAATTTGGGGAGAGAATTTGTGTTCCCGATATACCTGATCTGAAAAGGGAATTGTTAGATGATTCTCATAGCTCCAATTTCTCTATAAACCCTGGTGGCACTAAGATGTACAGAGATTTGAAGGAACATTTTTGGAGGGACAACATGAAGAGGGAGATTGCTGATTTTGTGTCAAGATGTATGGTTTGTCAACAAGTAAAATCTAGAAGGCAATAGCCTGGATAATTCATGCAACCTCTTCCCATACATGAGTGAAAATGGGATAATATGACGATGGACTTTGTTATGGGACTACCAAAGACTCCTTGAAAGAATGATGCAATATGGGTCATTGTTGATCGTCTTACCAAGTCAGCACATTTTCTTGCTATAAGAGAATATTTTCCACTTGAACGTTTATTAAGACTATATATTAATGAACTTTTAAGACCTTCTGGAGTACCCTTATTGATTTGTTATGATCGTGATCCCCTTTTTACATCATGATTCTAGAAAAGTATTCAGAAATCCCTCAATACTGAACTTCATTTGAGCACTGCCTACCACCCTCAAACTGATGGAAAATCAGAATGGACAATTCAAACCTTAAGAGACATTTTGAGATAATACTCGCATGACTTTAAAGGTATGTGGGATCAATATTTACCTCTGGTAGAATATTCCTATAACAATATCTTCCATTCAAGTATTCAGATGGCACCATATGAAGCATTATATAGAAAGAGATGTCGCACACCAACCTGTTGGGATGATGATGGTGAAATAAAACTTGTAGGCCCAGAACTTGTTGAGGTAATGATGGAAAAGGTGAAGGTAATCCAAACCCACATCAAAGTAGCTCAAAGTAGGTAGAAAAGCTATGATAATAACCGAAGGATTTGGAATTTCAGGTAGGAGATCATGTTTTCTTGAAGGTATCTCCCTGGAAGAGAATTATAAGATTTGGTAAGAAGGGTAAATTGAGTCCCAGGTACATTGGACCTTTCGAAATTCTAGAACGAAATGGGGTTTTAGCTTACCATTTGGTAATGCAACCAAGTCTCTCCAAAGTTCATGATGTGTTCCATGTATCACTATTGAGAAAATACATGTTTGCCTCAACGCATGTACTCACCTATGAGGAATTAGAACTAAAACCCAATTTGTCTTATTGTGAAGATCCTGTCTAGATTTTGGATACTATAGAACAAGTGCTGAGAAACCGGACGACTCGTCTGGTAAAATTTCTATGGAGAAACATAAAAATAGAAGAGGCGACGTGGAAACCTGAGAAACATATGATGAAGAACCACCTAAATCTTTTTATGAAGTAATATTCTAGAAATTTCGGGGATAAAACTATTTAAAGGAGAAGATAATGTAACACCCCAAGCTTCCACAGTATGTTTCCCTTTGGATAATATAGTAGCTTGTGTTATACGCACCTTCAAGTTCAAACACACCACAACCAATCAAACTAGCTGTTATGAATTGTAATACTCACTTTTTAAAATTTTATAAATTTTATCATTCCAAATGGACTTCATTTTCAGATTCGGAATATCAAAATTAGCTTAGGGTGAATTTTTGGTATTTTTCTGAAAACATTCAATTTTTAATGAATAGTGAAAAACACTAAGTTATTGTTTAAAACCAACTTTTTATTTAAATAATTATTTGTTTTATTTAAATTTATTTTAGGTAAAAATAGATACGTAATACCTATATAAGTTCAATGTAATTCATTGGAGTTATTTTATAATGAGTTTAGATATATAAAATTTAATCGAACTCATTACCGCCTTTTACCCACCTCCTAGGAGTATTTCCAAATTTGTATAAAACTTAATTTTACCACTTCTGTGAGTTTAATTTCAAAAATCCGAGAGACACAGTTGATATCAGTAATTAAAATGTGGTTCAATAAGATGAAAATAATTTTTGGTGAATAGTAACTTTTTACTTTTATTTACCACGGTTAAAAGTAAATAGGGTAATTAAGGGTAAAAATGATATTATTATTACCCTAAAACATGTCCTAATTATATTTAATAAGTATAATTCGACCAAAAAAAACCTTAGGAATAAAATATGAACCTATTTGTTCCACTTGGATTACATTAGGACAATTATTATTATTTTATTTAAAGAAGAGTTAAAAGAGTTAAATTTAATGTTTAATAAATAAAAAAAATTTAATATAGGGTTACACACAATATAAATTTGACTATAAATATTAATTAGAAATCTAAAAAGATTTCCTACATAATGGTATTTTATTTCTAATTTTTATACATCAAATAATTATATTTATTTAGGACACAATGATGATGTAGTAATTACCATATTAATGAAGGATTAAAATAATTGATATTATAAATATCCAAATAAATCTAATTTGAAACTTTTAATGAATTAAACTAATTTTATAGGTTAATCTGAAATGTTAGGGTTGATTAAATGTATTTATTTCTAAGTAATAAAGTTGTTAGAACTTTAACAAAAATCAATTATTAAATAATGTTAAAATTGACATAAATGAGTTTTTAAAACTAATACAATATTATTGGTTGATATAATAATACTAAAAATATAAGGTTCAGCAATAATACTTTTATAATGATATTTTTATCATTAATGAACCACTTGGGGTTCTCTTGGAAGTTTATAGTAAGTTTATTAACCATATAACATAAAAATAAAAAGAAACATGGTAAATGTCAAACTATTTAACTAAGAGTTAAATATACAAGATAAGGTTAATATAGTGACACAAACCTGTCTAAAACCTATTGTTTGAGATTTTTTCGACCCATTCCCACCTTATCCTTTAAATAATTAATTTTGTAGCCATTATAAACAAAAAAAATGATTTTATTATAAAATAATATTTCAATATTTTCCTAACGTGCCCCTCACTGCTCTTCTAAAAGGGCACTTCACCTTCTCTCAAATTCACACCTTCAAAGCCTTTTTTCTCGGAGAACCCCTGCCCAAATATCCTCTAACTATACTTACTTCTTCCTAGAGGCCTTACTTTAGTCTGAAAGCCAACCTGAGGATCCCTTTTGATCATATCAAAAGGAAGAACCTAAAGAAGAGGTAAATATTTCATCACCTCTTTCAAGTTTTTTTCTTCTTCCACTTTCTCTTTCTTTGTTGTTTCTGTTCTAAAATAATAACTCCAGTATCTTATATATATTGTGATGTTATTATAAAAATGGTACAACCATATTCATTATTCTATCCATCATATGAATGACAAAGTCACCATACGTGCATACGTACAGCTTACCGTCTCCACGTCGTGGTATAGTTGCTATTCAATACATTATTTTTAGATGGGTGGAGTAATGATGTATAATTGATCTAAATAATAAATATTACATGTTAAAGATTCTTTATATATGATATACCATCTATTTAAATACTATTTTAATATCAAAATAATGATATTTTCGCCCGTGCGTACATACAGATTACCGTCTCCACAAACGTGATGAGATTCATTAACCATCGTAACCATTCAAGACTAATTTTCATTTGATGATTAAAAATAATGTTAAAAGACATGGTATCATTATTTACATGAATAATATACATCCCATCCATGAAAAACATGACTCACGTAACAAAGAATAAAAAGGAAAATGAATTAGTTAACACCCGGAACGATGATAATAGTAAAATATTATTAACAAAGCATTATTAGAAGATCATATATGATATCATAATTATGTATATGGTTCTTTTATAATTTAATAACAATGATTTAACTATTATATAGGAGTTTAACGTACCCTTGACCAAGTAAAAGTATAAGGTAAGGGTTAATTTTACAATCTCTTTATTATCCAAGGTTGTTTTTATGTAAGTATCTACGAGGACCTCTTTATCATCCACATCCATGTTTCTTAAAAATGTATTCCAAAACATTTTCACTATTTACTAGACTATGGTTTAAAGTCATTTATACCATTTTTTAAATTTTTATAAAATGTTTTGAAAGTAATCTTTCCATCATTTTCCAAATAAGGTACCTTATGACCTTTTCGACAAAATTAAGGTAAGAATGTTTTTTTAACTTATACGGCGGGTGCAGCTATTTTCCACCGATATAAAATCTGCAAAGATTCCCTTAAAATCTTATAAGAATATTTTCAAAATAAATGTTTCCTTTTATTATTATTTAACTTTAAATGATTTCATAAAACTAAAGAGATATTTCTCTCAAATAGTTTTGATTTCATCTATTTCAAAATCCTTTGATAGATTTTATACTTGTTTGAAGTCTATTCATTATGATACAAATCATCCATATTATATTGAAGGTTTTGTGATCTGTTTGACTATATATGTGTTATTTTTATACCATTCATGTTTTATGGTTAAATTATTGACATTTCATATGCTAGTTTTAATATGAAAGTTTATGTTATATTTCAACCTTTTCATATGAAGAATGTATTAGACTTAGTAAGTGATGGGTGGAGCCTGCTATAGATCCTCGATGAATTGGTAGGTCTCATGAGACAACTAGACATGGAATTGGCTGAGGCATTTCCCAATTTTATATATGGTTTTTGCTGAGGCCTTAATCATTTTTAGACGTCTTGGCCGAGGCCTTGACAAAAATTTTCAGAATTTCCGGCATTATACATTCCCTCATTATGAAAATAATATTGCTGGTCTATGTGGTCATTCAACTTGTAGAATACCCATGATTATTTTTTATTATGGCATTATTTACTCAGCTCATATTCCTACCACAAAAGTGTTCATGTTTATTTTTTATAAAGGCATGTGTTTTCAATTATTCATCATGATTAATATTTATGTTATCTACCATTGTATTGATTACCCTTACAGAGTGTTTGAGCACACCCCTTTCTTATATTTCATTTCCCTAGGATATGAAGAAGTTAGTTATGAGTGACTTACAGGCATAATCTAGGAGGCTTGGATGATTCTAATGGAAAAAATTAGTGTTTTATTTCTTTTCAAGTTTTAAAGTAAAACTTGTGTATGAATCTTATTTCCAATAATACTAAACGGATCGGTCTTTCAGGACATGATTTCCTTGTGATCATGCCAATGCTATGTAATAATGCACTGACTCTGGGTAACTGGGGTCGGGGAATGAAAATATATCTAAGAAGGGTGCTAGTTATAAAGAAATATATGGGAGATGATGTGCTTAACTTATGAACAAGTTGTTTATGTATACATGTTTCAAAAGGAACTACACCTATATGATTATGGAAGGGATCATTTTGTCATGTAAAGAAGATTTATATAATAATATTTTATATTTATGTATGAAAAGTATGGGTCTCTATAGTTGGTATTGAAAAAAGGATTAGTTAACCTTTTGATGTTGGGATGAGAAAACTATAGTGAGAACCCTAGGGATAAGTCTAAGTATAGGATAAAATCCTAATGTTTTTGTAACGATCATAAATGACCTAGGTTAAACCTAAGTTTTCATATATTGATAATAATATGTCATGATTTAAGTATCATATAAATTATTTTTCTAGATTATGTGGTTTCCCTTATGGATTAATGTTGCTCACGATATTCTTTTTTAGTTATAATTGATGGATGTAAATTGAAGGAATCATGTTAATGCTAATCACAATGGAAAATAAATTGATCTTACTTCTGAGTAAACAAGAATTATGGAAAGTATAATTAAAAATATTATTTCTATGCTCACACAACTTTGACAATATATGAATCATACTGAGCTTGTAGAAAAGAAAAAGAGGGAACCACATTCTATTGTGTCCTTCACGAGCTGACATCTGACTTCTTTTAGTGGGTCCACTGATCCACTAATTTCTGAGTAATGGATCAATACCGTTAAAAAGGTATTTTCCACTCTCTATTGTTAATATCATGGAAATTTTATTTTTTCTATTTATAATTTAGAAAGCGAAGCGTATCAATAATGGACTCTTATCAAGAACACGACGGAACAAGTTGAGAATGACTCCATAGAGTGGGATGAATTTAGGAGCTTATTTATCAGTATGTACTTTCCTCATATTCTTCAAAAAAAATAGATAATTAATTCCTTGATTTAATGCAGAAGGATATTGAATATATTAGTATTTATGAGGAAAATTTTACAAAACATGTGATTTTTGATTCTGAAATTATCATCCAACATGAAAGTAAAGTTGATCAACTCTTCAGTGTCAAAAAACCAAGTTTTTGAATGGATTTATCCCTAAGGTACTTAAGTAGATATTAATAAATCAATATCTATTCTATAAAGGTGGAAATGAAGATAGATTTAACTATTAGTCTCATTGTTTTGATAAGAAAATGAAATATTTCATTGAAAGGAAATTCTAAAAACTATAGAGAGAAGAATATGAGACATATTTTATACTAAAAATGTATAAGAAAACATGGAATAAATTTTCTTATGGGGACTAATAATTATTTTCTTGTGTATAATGGAAATCAATCAAGATATGGACTTCCAAATTGATGGGAAGAAGTTATCTAATGCTATGAATAATGAGAAATATCCACAGAATGCACCACCCACAATACAGTGTTTCAAATTCTAGGAGTATGGGATTTATGCTAATTATTGCCCAAATATGAATTTTAATTATTATTATCATCCAAAAAACCCTATTAATCTCATATAAAAAGGAAAATATCATCAAATAACTAATTCTAAATAAGGTTTTAATGATGACATGGCGAAATATACACTTATCATCCACTCTAGAACTATTAATATCTTTTTGTATTATGGATCTACACTATCTTTTATTTTTGAGAAATTTTATATGGGTATTATAGTAACAACTCAATTATTAGATGATGAATTGATATTAGAAACCCCTAATGGTAAAATGATCACAGATCAGGTTTATGATTCAAATTTGGATGAATTTAATAGGAATTACTTCCTAAAATTTTTATTATCCTCTATCTAGTTGAGTAAGATTTTTTTGGGAATAGATTGGATTTATTTACATAAATCACCCATAAATTTCAAAGGGAAGTCACTTTTGATATTCCAAACCAACCTATGATCTTCTTTCTATGTGATGATAAATATGAACTTTTGATGGAAATCACATCTATTTTATGGGTTATGATTCATAATTAAAATGGTTATTTATCTTAGATGGATGGGGAGAAACTCAAAATCAAAGATATGTCTATTATTTGGGACTTTATCTAGTTCTTTATAGAATATTTTCTTAGTCTTACACTAAATAATGAAGTTTAGTTTACAATAGAACTCATTCCTAGAACTACTCCTATTTCAAAGACTCCATATAGAATGGTCCTGATTAAGTTTCAAGAATTGAAAAAGAAACTCCAATATAATCCTGAGAAGGTATTCATTTGTACAAGTGTGTCACCTTGGGGTGAAGCCATTCTTTTTATTAAGGGGAAATATATATCAATTTGACTCTACATTTATTTTTGGGAACTTAAAAAGATCACAATCAAGAACAAGTATCCTCTACCCTATACTGACGACTTGTTTGATCAATTACATAGAGCTCAATAATTTTCAAAGATTAACCTTCATTGTGGATATCATAAATTGAGGGTCAGTATAGAGGATATACACAAGGCAGTATTCCAAAAAAGGTATAGACACTATCAAAATATAGTGATTCCTTTTGGTCTTACTAATGTTCCCACTATATTCATAGATTTAAGGAATATAGTCTTTAGAGATTACCTTGATCAGTTTATGGTAGTATTTATAAATGATATTCTAATACATTCAAAGAGAAAGGAAGAGAAAGAATATAACTTGATGACTATACGGAATACCATAAAGATAGAGAATATTTATGAAAAAAATAAAAATCTTTTAATTTTGGTTATATAAGGATTTAGTTTTGTGTCATATACTCTTAAGTGAGGGTATTTATATAGATCTATAAAATATATAATCTATCGAATGATAGCCCAGACCATACATGGTTACTAAGATCTATATTTTCCTTGTTTTTTATGTATATTATCGATGTTTTGTTAATAATTTTTCATAGTTTTCCAATCCAATCAACAAGTTAACTCAAACGGGAGTTAAGTTCCTTTGGATAGATGAATGCGGGGAATGATTCAAATAACTGAAGAGAGGTCTAGTTAGGTTGCCTATTATTATATTACCCTTCAGTGGAGAATGGTTTGTAATCCATAGTAATTAATTGAATAAGGAATTGGGATGTTCTCTCATACAAAATTATATTGTTATAGCTCATTCCTTGTGATAATTGAATGTTCATGAACACAATTTCCCAACTCATTTTTTAGTCAACTATTTTAATTTTTACATTAAATATATACACTATATTTATAGAGAAAGGTGTGATATATATTGATCAAAAAAATTAAAGTATATATTTAATCAAGGTGGTTGATGCTTTAGTTAAAAATACCATGTTATCTTATTTATCATGAGTATCAAAAAAGATCCATTATTATTATATTTTAAAATAATGGAGATATAAATATTAAAGGAAGGGTAAAAAACTTATCTATCTAAAATGATTGTTTAACTATCTATCCATGTAAGGATTCAAGAGGCACATAATTAATAAGTAGATATATAGAAGAAGGTGATAAATTTTTCTGAGTTCAACATTGATTATAATGGATTGATAAGGTTAAGGAATTATGTTTTCACCTCCATACCATTTTTTGTGGAGTTTTTCGATGAATCTCATAGTCTCTATTCTCTATTAATCCTAGAAATATAATGATGTATATATATTTGAAAGTGTTTTTCTGGTGGGATGGTGTGAATAGAGATATTATAGAGTTTTTATCTCTTTTCTTAGTATATCAGTAAGTGAAGGATAGGGATAAAATTATAAGATGATCTTATAACCAGTACCTATACCAGAGTGGAAATGGGAAAACATCACCTGGTATTTTGTTACTAGACTCCCCAAAATGACTAAAGTTAATAATTACATATGGGTTGTGGTAGATTTCATTACAAAGTTAGCACACTTCATTTCTATTAAAGATGATATCTTTATATAATAGCTTTCTAGGATATATATTAATGAACTAGTAAGGTTTCATAATGTGCCATATTCCATTTTATCTGATCAGGTTATGAGGTTTACCAAGAAGTTTTGGAGAAGTCTTCGGTAGGCTCTGGATGTAGAATTTAGTTTTAATACATCATATCATCCTCATACATATGGTTAGTCCAAGAGAACTATTAAAATTCTAGAATACATTTTTTGAGATTTCTCTATGGAATTAAAACATGGTTGTGATCAAAACCATCCTTTGGTGGAATTCTTGTACAATAATTGCTTTCACTCTATCATTCATATATCTCTTTATGAAGCCCTATATGGTAGAATGTGTAGAACTCAAATGTGATATAATTAGTTGGAGAAATAAATATATTGGGACCCAACCAAGATGAGGCAATTGTAGATAATTTTAGAGTCATCCAATAGCATATAAGGGAATCTCATAATTAACAAAAGAGTTATTCTAAAAATCATCATAAAGATTTGGAATTCAAACTTAGTGAATTGGTGTTCCTATGAATATCACCAAGGAATAGGGTGATGATTTTTTTAAATAAGGGAAAATTAATCCCAGGATATGTCGATCCCTTAAAAATTATTGATCATGTAGGGTTGGTAGATTAATTATTGGAATTTCTACTAAATCTACAAAGTTCATGATGTGTTCAACATGTCTATCATGAAGAATTATATACTAAATCCTTCACATGTATTGAACTCACAGTTCATACTATAGGGGAAACATATCTCTTATAAAGAACAGTCAATCTAGATTTTGGATCCTAGTGAGAGAGTTCTACAAAACAATACCACTCACCTGGTCAGTTTTTTGTGGTGAAACCACCAATTTTAGGAAGCTATGTGGGAACCTACGTATATAATAAAATAAATATATCCTCATATTTTCATATCAAAGTGATAAATTTATAGGGTGAAATTTATTTTAACGGAGGTAGAATGTAACACCCAGATATTTAATGAAATATTTTTTTCAAATAATTTTTATTTCTTAAATATCTTGTGTTACACAAAACAGAAAGTCTAAACGAACCATGATATACTATTAGGATATTATTATTATATTTTATTAAATATCTATTAGATTTGAGGGTATTAATAGGACTAAATAAGTTTTATAAATTTATATCTTACACATATATAAAATTTAATAATTTGTTATCAATTAATTAGAAATTGGAATAAAAATAATTTGAAAATAAAGGAGTTATTATTCTGAAGAAAACAAATCATGTGTTCAATGTATTTTTATGAAAATAAATAAATTTATCATTATTGGTGAATTATTTTATTGAAATTTATATTGAATTAATTTAATAAAATGTTTTAAATATTAATATATTATTTTTCTAACCATGGGATAAAAAATAATCTAGTTTTATGCTAAAATGTGTTTTTCTAAAGGGAGGTTTTTATCACATTTTACACACATACATTAAAATTAAATTATGACACTTATATGTTTTCAATATGATAAACCTAATTCATTAATTATAATCATGAGGTTAAAATTTGGTAAATAGGATCTTTTATTTTCAGTTAATAAGAATAGTAACCATGGTAAAATTTATCACCTCGGTACATGGTAAATCAAATTAATCTCAGTTAAAACTATGTGATAAAGCCCTAATATTTCATCTTAATTATTAATGGAAAAATATAATTATACCTTTTTCACATTAGCCTCTAAATTTATTTTTCAATGGATTATTTTCAATGAAAATGACATTTATAATATTTGAAATAAGGAAAGTCACAAAGTGTCACTCTCTTAGTTTTAAATATATTTTATGTATTCAAATAGGGAAAAACTAGTTATTAATGAATAATGATAGTAATTTTGAGATTAATGAAAATATTTTCATGATAAAAATTTATTTCTATTTTCTAATAATTATTTACCCTAAATTCTCATGCAACACTAATGTAGTAGTTATCCAATTAATAAAAAGAATATAAGTAATTATTTTAAAAAAAAAGTAATACAATTTGAGTGAATCAATGTACTCCACAAATATTTTATATAAATATGACATATTATTGTTATGTTAAAGAATTATATTGGAATTACAATATTGTATTTATATATTTTATATCAATTTAATTGAATAATTTCAAAATTTACATTAATCATATTTTATCAAAATAATATTTTATTAAATTACTTAGAAATAAAAAAATCATAAAGTAGGACAAATGTGACAAGATATAGTCTAAAAGGTCATATAATATCCATTTATAGTCCATTTTTAACCATTCTTTATTGAAAATGAATTTATTATAATTTATTATTTTATGAGATTCCAAGTGTGACCTCTCTCTCCCTTATAAAAGGACACCACTTATTTATATAACTAAAGCCACTTTGACACATATATCTCGATCATCACCTAAAAAAATTATTATCAACATGCATAGCCAATATTTTTAGGTGTTTATATCCTTGAAAAACCAACCATAACTTCATTAAGAAATGATCTAATGGAGGTCTCCTTAAATATGGGTTAAAATGCTTTTGAAGAAAGTGGAACTTTAGTTAAGGGGTTTTGTCTCACTTTTATTTTGGGGGGACACATGTCTTATAAACCACATATTTCGTTTAAAAATTATATAATATTATACATTACTATATTTTATGATGATTATTATAAAAATTATGGGTATTTACATATCCATCAAAGACAATTTCTTTCATGGTGCTTATGATTCAAAAGTTAACAAAGTGGAAAGGGATTTATGTTATAATCTAATTTTTTATCAAGATTATTTATTATTAATTTTATTATGTTAAAATATTATCATATACCTATCAAGAAATGTATTAATTTTATTCTCCTCTATTTATTTCTTGAAAATACATGTCTTCCATTCATTTTCCTCACCTTAATCACTCAATAGACTGAAATTATGTTTTTAAGAAAAATAAAATTTATTTCTCTCTTTGATCAAAAAAAATTATTCTATATCTATTCTTTTTAAAAATATATTTAAATATGGTATTTATTATTCTCGTATGATTTTTTAATGTAATTTTTACCCATTTTTTGACTTTTTACAAAAATTTTCAAAAGGAATCATCTTTTATTTTTGGAACATGGTATTTTTTTTACATAAGTATAAAAAGAATGTTTTTATTAAAATTATATGGTATGAAAAGAATTTCCCACCATCATTCTTTTATGTTTCTATTAAAATTTTCCATTTTTATATTTTGATAAAAAACTTATATAATATTTTAATTTTTTTGGATTTAAAGGAAGTTATTTCAAAATAGAAAGTTTGTTTTCCTCAAGAAATGTTCCAAGTGATATATAAAAAATATTATTCATATAATATTAAATCCTTTTATATTAATTAATTTTTAATGGGATTATGATCTAATGATACCATACTCAGTATATCTCTATGTGGTTTATTTTTATGATGATAATATGTTTAATAAACTCATTCCTTCTTCCATGGGTTATACTATTATGAAATAATGTAATGTTTATAAAATCCATTTCTTTTATGTGGGTTATGTTTTGATGAAATGTTTATGAAAACCATTTCATTTCATGGGTTTTTCTATAAATAATTTCTTATGATCTTTTGTAACACATATGTATGATTTTCATAATGTGATTAGTGGAACCTAAATATCCCTCCAATGCATTGGGTAGTCATTGATGTTTTACAATATCAAAGGGTACACAAGAGGTTCTATCAAGCCTAAAAGAAGGTATACTAGAGCTTATTCCAAGCCCAAATGAGGTATATGGGTAGTTAATAAAATCCTAACATGTTATGAATTTCTTGGTGAGTAGATTTGTCATAAGGTTTTCTATGATTATGCATATTCCAAAATTCCTTGTTTTATGCCAATGTTATGCTCTCAAGGATCAGGTTATTTGATTCCTTTATGATTCATCTCTTGTGAACTATTAGTATTTATTACATGAATATCTCTATTGTTTTCCCTTACTAAGAATTAGAGATCACCCTTTCTTATGTTTCCTTTTATAAGCTTATTAACAAAGTTATTATGTATGATATGTCTAATAAGGGTTATAGTTATGAATTAATAAGTGGGAGATAATGCAGTTCACTTATGAACTAGTTCATTATGTATCCAAGTTTCTGAAGGCACTAGACCTATATGATTATAGAATGGATCTTCATATTATGTAACTATTATTACTATAATAAGATGTGATATTTTTGTATGAAAAGTATGGGTCACTATAAACCTTGTGTGAGAATTTGTTTTTTTATGTCAAAGGTGGATGGTATATATGTAGGGATATTTATTATGATTGTGTTGGGGGATGAGGTTTATTTAATTCTTATTCCTTGGGTATTAATATTATCTTGCATGTTCTTTATCCTCAATTTTTTATTGTTCATGGTATCCTAGGTACTATGTGGGATATCTAATTCCATTACTCTATATTTTGTTCACACACCATTAGTGGACCTACAATCATTCTAGGAACTATGACCTAGAGGGGGTTTCATCATAATGATTTTTGTGTGGTATAGTTGGACGACTTGTGGTTTTGATTTCAGTATAGGCCAGAATCTAGTCCACCAGTGTGAAAAATCTTAAAATATTAGATGTGTATCACGTTTAGCTTCTTGGGTAGATCCCATGACACATTCAATTGCTCGATTGGTTGTTGTTTTATGGGGATTTTAATCTAGTTCTTGATTGTATCACTTCACCTTTATTATATTGTTGTGTAATCCATATATTTCTTGGTTTTGTTACATGCCTTGTGATATATAGCGCCTACATTATTTTGGTTGACCCATGTTTGTTTGATTATTTCTTATAGAAAATGAGTTTTCAAATATGTTAGAAAAACATGTTTATAATTTAAAGACTCTAGTGTGGGTTTTTAAAATATATATCAAAAATGTTGTTTTGATTTAAAAAAGGATTCATCTAATTAAATGTTTATAGTGTGACTATTTTCATTTAAAAAAATCTTTTGTTTTGAGAAATTTTTATATGTGTGTGTTCTGGAAATGTCTTAGGCCAATGCAAATGTTTTCGAATCATATATTTTTAGTTTTATAAAACCAAGTGAGAATTTTGAAAGAGATTAAGGAATTTTTTTGGTTTTTCAAAAGTTATAATTGGAAATAATACTTTATAGTTTCTTTTCAAACTAGAATTTATAAATTTCCTTATGAAAAATATTCATATTCGTGGAAGGTTGCAGTGTCCTGCTGGTATTTTTATCTCACGCCTATATATTTTAGATTCCAAGTTTTCAACCGGATTCAGTTTTCATTCCATGAGGGTGATGTAGGGTGATTTGGGTGGAAGTGAGAAACTAGAGTTTTTATGGAGATGGTATTAATCTTATCTCAAGTTGGTTTGAAGTAATTTTATTTTTGGTTAGTTTTGTATCAGTTATTCGATGATTCTTATAGTTATGAAAATGGGTTAGATCATTTTGGTTGGTTATGAAATATTAGGCATGTTTTTTTATCTTGGATTCTTCTATGATAATGGTCGGCTTTATTTTTATCTCTGATTCAGGTGAAATAATTCCCAAATGGATTCTTAGGATTCCTAGACACCAGTTACAAACCCATGGGGATCAAAAACACACTTTAGACCTCATAGGAAACAGATTCAGGTTTCAATTAGATGTCATCCAAGAATAGTAAACTACATAAGTCATGTTATATTATTTTAGAAGGTATTTAATATTATGGATATTTATTTAATAAAAATTTAATAAAAATTTGATAAAAAATAAATAATTAATTATAAATGCATTATGTTTAATTAATTTATAATCATTTTATAAATTAAATAAAAATCCCATAATTCCTATAACTATAATTTATAAATTTTTTATAAATTTTTTATTTCAATTCATAATTTAAAATAATTAAAAAAAATCTTATGTATTTTATTTTATGATAGGCTTATATCGTAATCTATGACTTTCTTCTATTATCTATCATATTTAATTATATATAAATCATCAGTTTCAATGTATTTCATCAAAGCCTGTTTTTTTATCTTATAACACTGTATATATAATTAGATAAATATAAAAATGTATTTTATAAAATATATATTGACACTATCACCTATTAAGATTCCCATTATCATACACTGTTATATACCAAAAAATGATGAATTATAAGTGAGTGGCCACCTATGATATCCTTTATCATAGTGAATGACTATATCACGACATATGATATCATATATCATCTAACCATCCACAAAACAAAATTTCAATCATTTTTAATGATTTACAATATGATATACAATTTCTTTATTTTCAAACTTGATTTTGAGAATCAAGATGCATTATAAAGCTCTGATACCACTGAAGGGTTTTAAAGGATTGAACAACACTTGTTCAAGGTAGTGGAAGATAATTAAAACCTTAAATACTATGATCACCATGCTATGAACTCTGAATTAATGTATATTTTAAAAAAATAAAGTGAACCTTACACTTATGATAATTGTTACTCATGTTCTTGATTCATATTTTCTAATAAAGATCACTTAGGAAAATCCAACAGAATCTTCCCTTGGTGGTTTATCCCTGGGTAGATTGAATCACCCAAAAATTTGTGCAAGCCCCCCCTTTATTCCAAGATATGATTATATCTCATATAGTAAATAAATAAGGAGTAATATAGTTTCAGGAGGAAAAAATCACTAGTGAAAGCTTGGGTAGAGGACCACACCATTTTTATAGATATTGCCTCATTTATATATGCCCTAAGGATACTCCCTGAGCCTCCCATGTATTTACTCATTCATTCATAATGAATGAGTAAATAGGATGTGGTTATAAGTCTTTTAACCTTAAGTTGATCAAATACTCTCATATGCTTCATCATGTGAAATGATGGTTATAAACTATAGAATATGTGGAATAATATTTTAATGTTAACTTTTAACATTCAGTTTCTTTATTAACTATAGGGTTTTAATGTGAATTTCATTATATGAATCATTACATTATGATATGCTGGAATATGCAATGCAATATCTCTATACAATATTTAATGATAACACCAAATGATGTATTATATTCATAGATATTAGGACATATGATATCCCCATATTGTCACATATGATATGGTTAATTTTTATAATATGTATATAGTATTTAGGTAATATCTCATTTATGTTAGTAATGAATGAGAAGACATAGAGCTTAGAGATGGTTGGATGGGGATGGATTTGGTTACCATACATGGAATCCAAATTTGATGAAGGATGTGAGACATTGATAAAAATAGAAATAAAGGTTTAGAATGATCAAGA
Source organism: Viscum album (assembly GCA_963277665.1). NCBI lineage: Eukaryota > Viridiplantae > Streptophyta > Magnoliopsida > Santalales > Viscaceae > Viscum > Viscum album. Next base: position 1,461,694,243 of record OY728153.1, on the reverse strand, counting down.
TATATCTATGGTTCAAGTATTGAATCCCTTATAATGGCTACATGGAGGCATTTATTAAGGAAGAAATTTCTTGTATTTCTATATATCAAACATTAAAGGGGGGATCCAAACTATATATTATTGCATTTCATGGATTCATGGAGTTATTTTGAAAAGGATACATAAAATTTCTTAAAATAGGAATTAATCATACCATAATGGTATACTTTACTTCATAATGGATGTTGAGTATGAACTAGTATTAAACATCCATTTCATAATATAAATATTTGCATCGTGAAGCTAGAAAGATGCATTATAATGGACATGATTCAATTTCTAGAACAACACCAATATGGAACACGACAATGCCTAAGGTACACCACCTAGTCACTCGAGACTATATTAAATGTCCATCATTAGATATCACACATTTGGTTTTAAGTTTTCCCACCTTGGGAACTAATTCTAACATGGGTAACTCATCCTACAAATTTAATGCGACCCTTGGGGTTAACGGACAACCACTCCCACAATCTGTAGCATAATATATCATGGGTACTTATTTACTAAATCATATTGTTTATAAATTATTCATCACCTATATGAATATACATGCATAAAAAACCATGGTCCATAATGTACACATAATCCAAAAATTAATAAAACTTGAATAAAAATGATTTATTCACAAGTACAGAAAGAAACATTTATTCTAATAGTCAAATATTTTGTCTCCTATGTGATAAATCATAGGCCATATATAAGAATAACCCCCATGGAACAAATCCCATTACCCTCCAAAATCTTCCAAAAATTGGTTCCATACTCTAAACTCTATAAAGTTCTTGCCCCCATTTTCTATTGCCTTCCCCTTACCTAGACCATAAACAATAAGGTCAACACACATCCTAAAGGGAAACATGTAGGATGTCAGTGTGATAACTTAATTAGTTTTCTACACCACACCCCTACATAATTTTCATAAACTAAAGTTCATGAAATCATTAATATATTTATAGATTATTTTAAAAACAAAACAAGAAACATGCTTTTTAAAGATTAAAGCATGTGATTTTAAATAATAAATGATAACTACCTTTATCATGAGGTCCAACCCATCACTTATCTACTTCAAAAAAATACCATTATCATTGAAAATTAGGGGGTATTGAAATATCATAGGCCATCCCATATAAGTTGTTATATATACCAAGTCAAGTCCTCAACCCATCCTAAGGGATAAGGAATGTGGTATACTAAGTCAAATCCTAATCCCATCCAAAGTAAAAGGAAAGGGGTATACCAAAAGAGGGAGTTACAATAATAAACTAAAAAATATACATGATATAAATTTCACCTTCATGTCCTACGTTTATATAATAATCTAAATTCTTTTTATTATAGATATTTCAATCATCAGGTATCACATACTAATCTATTTGACAACCAAAATAAGATACAATAAGAGTCATGCTAATAAAATAAATTAAAACATAATAATATATCATTTCAATCCCCCCATTATAAACTAATGGTATTAAACAAAAACCATAATCTATGTATAATCATATCAATACTATAATTTTATATGAAACCCAAGAAACAACCAAAACATGCTCACAAAAAAATAAATGTGACGTAAAATCAAACAACCCTTAAAATTTGAGAAAATGTAAGTTATGAGTTTTATTATCATCAAAACATTTAATTTAAATTAAATCCACTTTACATTATATATATCCCAAACTATCCCTTAAAGAGTATGAGAGAAAAGAGGGTTGTGTCAACCTAAAATATATGTTGAAGCTTCCTGGGGGTCCAAAAGAGAAGATTATGCCAACACACCCTAAAATAGACCACATAATAAAATTTAAAATTAGTCCACAAAATCTAAAATTTGTATAAATAAATAATACCCAAATATTTTATATGAATTTCCATTGAAATAAAATTGAGGTATTTAATATATTTCTTTACATGCAACCTCGATTCTAAATAAATAGTGATATAATAATTCATCCATCCAATGGACAGAAGGCCTTCATTTTTTATTGATTTTTGATAATCCACCTTTCAAGGGGTGATTTGGAACCCTTATAAGGCCCATAGTCGTAAGTATTACATGGACCATAGTTCGTAGAGTAATTAATTGCATGTAGGCTTCAAATATTACATGAAACCTAGACTAACTACTTGGAACTACTCCTCCCCAGCATTTTCATCATTAAATCAGCTCTCCACCTTTGCATGGCTATTCGGTTACTTTATCCCATGCATGCACAGGCTTGTCCCGATGGCAGGTTCCATACCCTGTCATTCTTGCAATCCGTGTATCTTTTGTTGTGGTGAAATATCTTTTCTCATCCTCCTTATAGAGCTTGTTCCTTGTAGGTTGTCGAGTTTGCATCTGTACTAAAGGTGGCCCGAAGTCCTTGAGGTGGCCCAAAGGCCTTACTGGCCCGAACACCTAAAAGGACTCGGAGACCCAATCGGTGGCCCGAAGGCCCAAACGGGGGAAAATTATCAGCTACTATAGCACCAATTAGTGCCTTCTACAGTTCCTTCTATAGTACTACTACAGTTCCCAGAAATTGTGCCTCCACCTGAATTTGATCCCGGGTCGCATGGATGCACTTAAGAGCCCTCACCAACCTAGTTGAGGCTCATGTGCATAAAATAATCCTATATAATAATTCCATTAAATTAGATAAAATGAATATTAATATAAACATATAAAAAATATTTATAATTTTTATAAATATTGAAAATTAATTGATTAATTTAAATAAATAAATATTCATTTTTTAGAAATGTCTTTTTTTCTTGAAGAATGTGTTTTCTTCAAAACTGATTTTAATTTCATTTTACACAAAAAAAAATATAAATAATATTACCATTTTTAGAAATTTTATTGGAGTAAATTAATATAATTTTATAAACAATAATTTAAATATAATGTTAGAGTTATGTTTTTATAATTTTTTTGAAAATATTTATTTTTTAGTGAATAGTAAAAAAATAACGATTTTTAAAAAAACTGACATTTATTTTCAAGTAAAAGTACCATTTTTTCCAATTAAATATTAAAGTGAAATAAGTCTAATTTAATTATAAATAATATAATTAATTAAATAGTAATCATTATTATTCTTTATTTTGGTATAATTTTATTTTTTGGCTTAAAAACACATTTTTTTCTCAAAATTGTTGTTATGCACACAATATGTTTTTATATTAATAAATTAAATTAATGTAATTTTTTAAATTATAAAATTAAATTTATATATTATATATTAATAATATATTTTATCATTAATTTTATAGTTTCTTACAAGGTAATTAAATGATGTAAATTCAGTTTTATGCTTAAAAATACATTTTTCTAAAACAGGTTTTCGTAAAAATTTTATGCACTTATTTAAAATTAAATTCTTACACTTATAGAAATTAAAAATGGTAAAATATATTATATATTTGGAATCATAATAATTAATATAATTTAATATGTTCAACTTATTTTTTGTTCATAGTGTATAGTAAAAATAGGAATAATTTGGTACCATAGATAAGGTTAAAATGGTTTTACTAGGAGTTAAACTAATAGATAAGGATATTATTTCTAAAATACATGTATAATTATTATTTTTTAAATCTATTTCCACCTTATACTATCCAAAATTTTAATCCTTTTCCATTTGGTGACACCTTCCCATGTAAGTGACCTTATATCGTTGAAATCTTTTAATACATTACATGTGTGTCCCTCCACTCACTTATAAAAGAGAACCTATTATCCTCCATTATTCAGAAACTTTGAGCCTTATATCTCCTAAAATACATATTAAAAATCTTATAATATTGATTCTATTCATCATATATCTTTTGAGTTCCTCCTAATACCACTCCATAAAGGCTTAAGGTGTAAACTAAAGGAGGTCTCTCAAAGAAGAGGTATAAACCTTAACCAGTGTCTTTCAATTTTATTTATTATTATACTTATTATAAACAAGTTGTATCCATAATAACATGATTAATATAGTATAATAAATATACTATGGTGTTATTATGATGATTACAGATCCATTTACCACCTCTTATCCAATAAATAGGAAATAAAAATCACTTGTGTGTATGTGTGGACTACCGCCTCCACGTAGTGATATGATTCATTTCCATTAATATCTTTCATGGTTGGTTATTATGATAGATTTAATGTATATATATGATATTTATTATATAATAAATGTTATAAAAGGGTTATGTTTCATTTACCATTCATTCATTCCATCCTTTTAAAAATTGAAACATTACTTGTGTGTATGTATGGTCCATCGTCTTCACATAGGGATGTAATTCATTTTTTATCACCAATTTTTATGGATGATTATAAATATGTATATGATGAATATATAATATATTTATATCATTATTCAAATTATGTATATTAAGGAACAATTATCAAAGTTTAAGCACTACAACTTATGAACCGAAACATACATGAAAAATAAAGCAGTTAACACATGAAATGATTATGATTATTAAATATTATTAATGAATGGGTGAAAATATGTTATAATTTACCATGTAAAGCATTATAGGTATGATTATGATTTTTTTATTTAATTATAATAAATTTAAATTTATTATAAAGTAGGCTAGAGTTCTTACTAAGAAATATGGACTTGAGGTAAGGGTTTTATATTATAATATCATTTTTATTGGGATTGTTTATGCTTAGATTTCTGTTGAGGAAATTATGTTATATAATTGTCCCAAATATTATTTTTTTTATTTTAATATTTTAATTTTATATAGTATATTATTTCCTTTTAATTTTATCTCTTTAATTACTCAAGATACTGAAATTATCTTTTTAAGGAAAACTAGCAATATTTTTCTCTTTGGTCAGAAATATTTTTTCTTCCATATCCATTGATTTTTAATATTTTTAAATAATGTTTTTACTATTCACCTAAGATTTATTAAATTTACATTTATCCATGATTAAATTTATTTAAAATTTTATTAAAGGAATATTCTTTTTATTTTCTTAATGATGTACTTTTTAATTTTTACAGAAAATGTGAAATGGGTTTTTGGTTTGACATACACCACATTAATAGATTTTCCTATCATCATGACTTCTATTTATTTTGTACATTGATTTAAAATTTTACATATTTATTTTAAAATAAAATGCCTTATGTAATATTTTATAATATTTTATGTTTTAAATAATTGATTTAAAATTGAAAATTGTATTTTCCTCAATCATTTTTATAGTGATCTATTAAATGTATTTTAATCAATAACGATATCCTTTGATGTTTCCTTTGTTTTACTGAAAATATGATCCAATGTTACCATATTTATTCTCTATTTTGATAGTTTATAATTATAATTATGTAATTTTTATAAAACTAATATCCTTTATACATGTTATGATATGATGATATGACGAATGTTTTATTATCTTGTGTCGCACATATGTGTGGTTTTAAATATGGTAAGAGTGGGATGAAAATTATATATCCCTCCAATGCATTGGGAAAATATAGAAATATCATGAGATAATAAGGATTAGAATGGGGAGTGAACCCATTTCAATAAGGGGCTTTGTCCAATAATATATTCTAGGGAGTTAACATTGACTAAAGAAATAATGGAATGGAGATTGAACCCAATCCACTCCAATAGTTTTTACATTGATCCTTGACTAAGGAAAATGATTTTCTATGATTTTGTGTATTCCAAATACTTATGGATTATTATTATGTTATGTTCTCATGGATCATGTCTTATTATTAATGATTATGCACTCTAATGTCTTATGTGTTTTTTTGTAAAAACCTTATTTCATGTATCAAGATTATAGATATTTGACTAATTGGGTATGATTATTGTAATTCATGATCATTATTTCATACAATTATGCTTATCTTATGCTCACTTATGATTATTTATTGAAATACCATATGTTTACCCTCACTAATCATCTAATCTCACCCTTTCTTATGTTTCCCTTACAAGGTTATGAAGAAACTTTTTAAGAATAATATACCTATAAAGGGTGATAGTTGGGAAGAACATATTTGGAAATGATATAGATCTAATATATAGTAGATGTTTATGTATCCATGTTTCCAAAGACAATAAACCTTTATAGTCCTTAGGCATATATTATATTTAAATGTATTTATTATTAATCTAAAATAATTTAATATTTACGTATTAAAATTTTGGGTTAATATAAAAGAAAATATAGAACCCTAAACCATATATTTAACTTAGATTTACCTTGGAAATGCTCCCATAATAGATAAACAAACTGAAAACCTAAGGATATAAAGGATTCAACAAGCCCTAGAATATGTAAATGGTGAGATACACCTTCTTCCATATGAAGTAGGTAATAAGAAGTGAGATTAGGTTGGAGAGGACCTTATCTTATTAGGTTAATATTTAGGGGTAAAAGATTAAAAATAAACCTAAATTAAGATAATTTCTCCTAGAAACCAACTAAGATTCCTATAGAAATCACTTGTCACCAAGTGGTACAAAAAACCATTTATTCAACATAGATCCCACCAGGTACTTCATTTAGGTCCACTAAGTACCCTATGGTCCCTATACTCAAGGGGGTTATCCACTTACTTCTATCCATTTATCCAATATCATCCCACCTTCACTAAACTCACTTACAACCTAAAATACATCAAAGAAGGACTTTAAATAATAAAATAAAATAAGGACACCTAGATAGTGAGGTTGGGGTCTTTAAATATTCCACACCATCAGGGTTATCATCCTTGATAAGTTTTAAATGGATTATTTGGGGAATAATACCAACTTCTAGATTTTTATATCAACCACTCACTCATAGTTCTCATCTTGGATATTTCAATTTTTTATTTGAATAGAACAAGAGAAATAACATTGCTTAATAGAACTTTTGATTCTAAATGATAATATCGACAGGATTATATTATTATAAAGGATCTGATTATAACTTCAGATCATTGTATGAGATCATGTGTGATGGTTTAGCCACATATTTTCTTAATTGATAAACATGGAAATTATTATGAATAGACCTAAATATAATAGATAGTCCAAGTCAGTGTAAAACTTATCTATATCTACTAATAATTTCAACGGTCCCAACATACCTCATATTCATATTACCCTACTTTTCCATCCATTAGTTACCCATTTATTGTAAAACAAACATATATACATCATCATTTGTCTTAAATTACAATTCTCATCTCCAATTTTGGGTATATGAATTTTTCTAACTCAAATTAATTTCATGATGTTACTAAATCATCATTACCTTATATATAATTTCCTTAATAATACAATATATAATTATGGATGATTTTTCTTTGTTTTTCCTATAGATAGGGAATGAACATGGTTTTCCATTTAATTCCTCATACAAAGAAAATTTGAATATAATATTATTAATTTTTATTATAGTAGAATTACACCAAGGAAATGTGGTCCTAAAATGAGCTAACAAATTTAATAATATCATCACTGAGAATATACTCTAATATATAGATAGTTTACTCAAACTAACCATTAGTCTAAGGATGAAAGGAAGTACTCAATTGGTGCACCAAACTTTTTTTAATGATTAAAAACACGATTTATTTTTCTAATAATTTTAATTAGTTATATTTCATTGTTTATGTCTAGAAAAATTATAGGAAGCTATCTGATCAATAAAAGGAATCAAAAGAATATTGGATGGATATTTGGAGGACCTACACAGCCCAATAGAACCATCTAGTCAGTAAGACACCACTATCCCACCAGCAGAGCAAGGAATAAGCACATACTTCTTCCATGACCTAGTGGCTAGTTGATGGCCAGAAAATAGATATCAGTATCCCCAATATATAGAAATTGGTATCATTCATCTAGCTAGTGATATCAGTAATAATAAGTATTTTTGTGGGTCCTGCCACTAGGAATCTCTTTTTAAAGCTCAATTTAACCAGGGACGTCTCCAAAATAACCAATGGAATTTTATGGAATATAAGTAAAAACCCAAGGAGTCTTGGACATTAATAAATATGAACCAAACATAAATAATATGGGAATAAAATACTCTTTTTATATCTCTTGAGAATATTATTATGCTTCATTGTTATACTCAACGTTTCTCTCTCATTTTCATCTCAATCACACTCATTCTTATCCCTCCAATATTTTTGATAGATTGTAAGGTGATTTTTAAAGGTTTTTACTCTAAGGAAAACTCATCCTCCTCTTTATCTTATATTAGGTGCTCACTACCATTAAACTGAGGGATATAGGTTTCTTACTAGAAGAGTCTAAAAATCAAGTGTCTCTTCTATGCTTTGGGTTACTTGTTACAACCAATTAAAAAATATGTACTCCTTCTTAAGTATATTAGATACCGCTAATGTCAATTGAATTTGTTCTCATATTTCTTCACTACAGTTAAAGTCAATGGATTAATCTAAAACCTCTAAATCCATTGAGGGGAGGATTGGTAGAGACCCATATTATGTTATTGTCAAACTCATTTATCAAAATTTGTTTCCTTTAATTTTAAATTTCCACTAAAATTCCTATTTTAGTTCATATATATTGTGACTAATCATTTAATTTCAATTTATAATTTAATATCATAATTGTATCTCTTTATTTTTTTTAAATTTTAAAAGGAAATTTAACCCTCCCCTTAAAATAATGATTATACCTTAATACCCATTATGATTCTGAAGAACACTTAATTGGTTGAGCCCCTTTATTTGATGGAATATATTATAGTTATTGGAAAACTCATCAGCCTAATTTTTTTAGAAGTATATGCCATCCTATTTTGAAAATTTTGATGCATTATCACATAAAATTGAAAGTATTAAAAGAAAAAATAGTCTCCCTATGATATTAAGGCCTTTTAAGTTGATAGAAAAGACATGAATCCTCTTTATTATGAAATATATTGTAATTTATATAATCATGTTTCAACAAGTAAAAATACTCATGAAATTTATAAATTTATTTATGTAACTCATTGATTATCTAATAAATTCAAGTATAATACACATGAAATGTATCATCAAGATTTTGAATGTTTTATCATGAATTCTAATGAATTGACTTTTGATATTTTTTATCACTATAATTATGTTTTCAATGTATGCAGATATCTTTGTGATAATATTTTCACATAAATTATTGTGAAGAATATACTTTGGGTTTTTTCATTTTCCTGGGAACCCAAGTTAATGATGATTCAAGGAGAAAAAGACACTAATAATATAAATTTTGAGGAACGTATTGGATATCTCATGACCTATGATATTACCATGAAATGATAAGCTGAAAAAGAATCCACAGAAGTCAAGGAAAAGATGACTATTTACTTTTAGGAAACCAATTATTATTATTTTAATTTTTATGGAAATTTTGAAAACCTGGCCAAGAATTTGAGAACACGAATGATAAGGAAGAAATATTTTCATCATACCAAAAATGGAAAATGAATCAGAAGATTTTGTGGTGGATTTCTTAAAATGAAAAAATAAGGGACACATAAAACCAAAGTTCCCCAAATTCAAAAATAGGATGAATAAGTAAAATTAAAGTAAGAAATCCTACACAGTTTCATCATAGAGTTCAAGTGATGATTTCATCTCCTAAACCTAATCAAATGATGATGTTATAAAATGACTCATGGAGTAATTTCAGGTAACTAATGATTTTAATTCCATTTCTTCCTCTTCTTCTGTAATTTCATTAAATTCTATATGTTCTAAGGATCTTAAATATAATAGAGATATATTAGAGGAAGGATTTTATAAACTCACCTAAAAATTAAAATTACATAAAAAATAAGTATAATCATGTAGTTTTTTAAAGGTATAAACTCTAAAAAGTGAAGTAAGAGTTATCATTTAAATTAAAGAAGTAACCTAAAGTTGAAATATTAGAATATACCACTAATAATATTATGAATTATCTTGTTAATATCACACAAGGTTAAAAAAAATTCAATTCCCAAAGACATGGAATAAACCATTTTGGTCTTGGTTTTTCAAATCAGGATAGAACCTATAAAAATACTACTTTTGTAAAAGGATTCACTCAAAGTAAATTTTGTAAATATTATAAAAAATATGTGCATCTTATTTATGAATTTAATTTTAAAAATGATCATTATGGAAGACCTAAAAGTGTTCATATCTCTTAAAATATTTTTTATAAGATATTATCCAAAAAAAATATGGGTTAAAAAATTCCCTTTATCTAACAGATATAAACCCAGAATTTGGTTACCAAATTCCATAGTGTCTTGATTATTTCATAATAAAATTTTATAAAGATAAAATCCAAATTAGATATAAGGTACATGTATAGAGGGTTCTCAGGAAACATGTTTGGTAAATACTCTGAGTTCAACCATCTTGAAAATCAATGTAGAGTCCATGTCAATTTTTTTAATAACTCAAGGAGTAAGATCATCAGTATAGGTACTATTAGTTTTTCAAATTCTGTAATTCTAAAATATTTTTTATTTATTAGTCATTAAAAACACAATTTTATAAAGTAAATATCTTATTTTCATCTCCTCATTTTTGAAATATTTGTATTATTGATTTAAAATTACTTTCATGTTAAATTGTTAAGTGTTTGAGTACAAAAAATAGATATCGAAGGATTTTTTATTGGTTTCTTGGTCATTTTAACACACCTAATCTTTTCAAACTCAACTAAAACTATATAGTACTAGATTTAGCTAAATTTCATTTCAAAAATGAAATTTTTGTGAAACTTTTCAACTAATCAAGAAACAAAAAACGTTATTTCTATTTAAAAATTAATTATCCACCTATAAGGCCCATGAGATTATTCATATTGATGTTCTTTGGGACCAACCCTTATTGTAAGTATAAGAGTTAAATATTACACTTTTTTAATTATAGATGATTATATAAGATTTACATGGGTTTATTTCATGGATAAAAAAAATATCATAATGTAGTTATTAAATATAAAAATAAATTTAAAAATTAAAAGGTTTATAAGATCATATCCATTCAGAGTGATCATGGGAAGAATTTGAAAATAAATATTTTGAATAAATTTATACTTTATAAGGTTATAGTCATTATTTTTATGCACCAAGGACTCCATAACAAAATGTGGTTGTTTAAATACAAAATCAATCTCAAAAAAATATTTAAAGAACTCTCTTAATTGATTTTAAAGTCCCTAAATATTTTTGGACTAAGAAATTCAATACCTCTTTATATACATTGAAGTTTTTTCCCATAAAACCAAACAATAAAAATACCCCCTATAAACTTTTGAAATTAAAATATCTTAATGTTATCTATTCTAAAGTATTTTGATGTAAATTATATATTCTTAACAACAAATACAACGATGGAAATTTTGACCCAAAATCCAATGAAGGTATTTTTCTTAATTACTCTAACTCAATTAAAGAGTAACAAGTATTTAATAAAATGATCAATAACCGATAAGTATCAATTCACCACAAATTTGATGAGAATTTTCCTAAGCATAATCCCCAAATTGATGATGTTGATGTTTAAAAAAAGTTATTACCTTAAATAATCGACCTTATTCTATATAAATTGAATTTGTGGAAGAACCACCATCTAAAATTTTACCCCAGGCATGGATGAATTATAAATACCATCCCTTAGAAAATGTAATCATTTTTTAAAAATCCAATACTAATACTGGAATATTTGTTTTAAATGAGGTTAAAAATACTGATTTTTTTCACACCTAGAACCCCTAAATATTGATGATTCAATTAATGATAAAAATTAGGTACTTTAAATATAATAATAATTAAACAAATTCACAAGGAATATTGTTTGAAATATTTTTTAAATACACAATGATAATCCCATTATTGGTACAAAATGTTTTTTAAATTAGTTAGATGAGAAAGCTAAAACATCTAATAAAGAAGCTAGAATCATAGCTAAAAAGTTCTTATAAAGATGAAGGAATTGATTTCAGTGAGACATTTTCCCCTATTTCCACACTATAATATATTATATTATTATTATAATTCACCAATAATTTAAATTTTAAGCTTTTTCAAATGGATTTTAAAAGTATTTTTTTAATGGTTTTATTTTTGAAAAGTTTTTTTAGAAATTTCCAATTTTTAAAGATTTAAAACTTCCAAATCATGTTTTTATGTAAACCAAGACTATTTATGGTATAAAAATACCCTTAGTAATAGTACTAACAATTAAATAAATTTCATTTAGAAAATAATTTTAAAGAGGTAAAATATGATTAAACTTTATTTTAAAAACATATTTTAAATGATTTATTAATTGTTCAAATTTATGTTGATTATTTAATTGTTAGTTCTAAAAAATATTTCATTTGTAATGAGTGTTTATATTTAATGGGAAATAATTTGAAATGATTTTTATGGTGAGTTAAAGTTTTTTCTTAGTTTTCAAATTTCTCAAAATAAGGATGGTATTTTTATAAGATAAATAAAATAAACTAATGGACTTTTCAATAATTTTGGCATGGATAAATTAATGTAAATAAGTATTTGAATGAATAATTCTTATAAATTAATGTTGGATAAACCTATTAAATTTTTTTACAACAATCCTTATAGAGATATAATTGGGATACTTCATTATCTTACCATGATCTTACAGAGAATCATGTTTAGTGTTTGTATTTGTGTCTCTTTTAAATCCAATACTAAGGAATCAAATTTAAAGTCACATAAAATAATTTTTTAATATTTTAAAGGTTATAAAAAATATATTTTATTTTATCCAAAATATAATTCATTAAAATGTGAATGTTTGTCTAATTATTATTTTGATGGATTCAAATTCAATAAGAAAAGTACATATTGGAATTGTCATCTAGATGAAATATCTGTAGTCACATAGAGTAGTAAGAAGAAAAATTTCATTACTCTTTCTATAAATGAATCAGAATATATATCCATATGGATTTATTGTTCTAAAATTATATGGATAAAAAACCACTCTTATATTATAGAATAAATTATGACCATGTCCCTATTATGTTTGAAAATACTAGTTGCATTGATATTTCTAGAAATCCAATTCGATGCTATCACACTAATCACGTTGACCTCAGACACCAATTTTTCATATACCACATTCAAAAAGGAGATATCATGTTATATTTTATTAGCACAATCCTTCAATTAGGAAATATTATCATGAAACCCCTCTCTCTATAATATTTTTATTTTATTAAGGTGGAGTTAAGAATGGTTTTCTCATGACACTTAGATTAATCTTTGGAAAACTTGAGGTTTTTCTCTTACTTTATTTGTTTTAAAAATCTTTTTTTTTCAATTTGGTTGAATTATGATTGTCCTTTAAATTATATTTCAATATTTTATTTTCTTTTCTTTGCATAAAGGGGAATCTATTTAAATTATTTATATCAACTTTCACATTTACAAGTTCTTTATGATAATAATAATTGAATTTAAATGTTTAATTTTATTAAATTATATTTTAATATCAAGGGGATAAATGTATCCAATTTTTGGGTAAAGTACGTGTAAATTTTAGAAGAAAATCAATCCCTATAATGGATAAAAAAATTGGATGTGGTTTTCGAACAAATTTATCTAGATGTAGTAACCTTGAAAAGGGTTAGTTGGGTATTAACTTGATATTCACCCTAGGTATGATTAGTGGACCTTTAACCTATACCTAGTTTAACACTCTTAGGGTAGTTTATTTGGATAATTCAAATTAACATTACATTACATTATTTTGATTTTGATATTCTCTTTTTTTAATATCTTATAAAGGTTTGATATTATCTTTGTTTAATATCTCACAAAGGTTTGATATTCTCCTTGTTGAAAATCTCTTATAAGTTGAAATTATCATTTTGAAAATATCTTAAAAATGTATTTTTTGAATTTCATTATGAAATATTTAAATTATTTTTTAGATTAATTTAAAAAAATGACTTATTAATACTCTTCACCAGCCATTATCTCCTTAGAAAATATTTTTATTCTAAGTGTTTTTTATCATCAAAATGGGGAGATTGGTGTACCTTATTTTATTTGAATGATCACAAACGCCATTTTTTATTCAAATAATTTCACTTGAGTATATTTCAATGTTTATTTTTAGAGATAATGATAATAAGTTGACTGGCCAATCAAAGAAATTAAATGAATTTTGGAGCATTGTTTCAAGATACCTCACCTTGTAATGGAATGGTCTAGATGATACGACACCATCGGCCCATCGGTGAACTCTCATCAAGTAACTAGTTGACTTTAAGGAAATATTTGTTTATGCTATGTACTAGCTACCATTTGGTGGCCACCCAACAACTATCCGTTGGTACCATCAGCTTGCTGGTGGGATCATTTTTTTAGTCAGTGAGCCCAGTCAAACTATCCATTTTTTGGTGGACCCCACTAATTTGACTAGATTTTTTAAAGATCAATTTGACCTGGGACTTCTCCAAAATAACCAAGGGGCATTTTTGGGATATAAATAAAACCCTAATTGGGATTGGACATCAAAAAATATGAACCAAAAATCAATATGGTGTGGATTAAATCCTATTAGGTCATCTCTTGAGAATACTCTTGTGCTTCATTGTTATACTAAACATCTCTCTCATATTTTCTTCCCTTTTTATCGCATTATTATTATTATTATATTTTCAAGATATTAGAGTGATTTTTAAATGTTTTTCTTATAATAAAACCTCCTCCTCCTTATTATTCTCTTGGTTTCTCACTACTATTAAAGTGATGTATTTGTTTTTCTTTCTAAATCCAGCAAAAAAGTAGGTCTCTATTCTTTGTATTGGGTTTATTTATATAACCAAATAAATATAAATGTAATTCCTTATCATGTGTCTTTGGGTACCTCTAAATCTAAGTAATTTTCTTCTTGGGTATCTTTACTACTATTAAAATCAAAGGATTAATATAAAACCTCTCAATCTATTGAGACGAGGATAAATAGGGAATCATCTTGAGGTATTGTCAAAAGTTTTTATCAACTTGTGTTGTATTTAATTTTAGATTTCTTGTATGATTAATTTTTTGATTTATATATATTACTCTTATTTTTATATTTCAATTTATCACTTAATTTCATAATTGCACCATTTTATTTGGTTTTAATTTTGAAAAGAAAATTCACCCCCACTTGTTATATTTATCTGACCAACATCAAATTCACTTGATACACTAATGCTCACTAAATTCCTTTCTAGAACAGATATTAAAAATAAGGGTCTATGTTAGAGACAATATTAAACGATACACTATGGAGCCTCACTATATATCTAAAATATATATTTATAAGTATAGAAACTAATTATTCTTCTTTAATAGAAAAATAAATTAGCTTTCTATGTCATATGATCCACTATAACCCAAATCATTTCTTTTAATTTATAAGAAATTGGTAGGCTAGTCATAAAAAATTGAATTCATTCCATTTTCATATAGGAGGGGGAGAATAAGGTGTACCGGTAGTATTTTGATGTTATGATTTTACATATTGATAGATGAAACATTTATAAATGAAGTTTTTAATGTGACTCTTCATATCAATCTACATAAACATGTGGTTGATATCATTGTACATCTTCATGATCCCTAGGTGTAAAATCCACCTAGAGTAATGAAACACTTTCAATACCTCAATTTCATCAATGGAGGAACCATGAGACTTCCATGAACATATAATAAATAATGAGAATATTGAAACTGTCCATCAAGGATATTTATACTATTGAGTATCTCGTGAATAATTGTAGAATCTTGAAAAAAATCTAAGAATTAGGAAACCCAAGTTAAACATATCGTTATTTTACAATATCTCCACGAGATAAACATTAAAAACTTATAAATAATATAAAAAACACAAGAATATAAGGTTTAGTATTTTTAAAGATTAACTAAATTTAAAACTTATTTTACAACACTTATTAGAATTTCTCTATAATAGGACCACACTAGTCCCCTTCAAGACTCCTCGTAGATTATATACATCTTTATAACTTATAGAATGGAATCTTAAGTAAGGGGGTTAGCTCAAAAAAATAGTAAGGGAAAAATTTTCAACATGTCATCAATGGTAAGGTCATAATAATAATAAAACATGATCACCAGAGAAATATCTCATTTAAAGATCCTAAAATAACTATCTTTATCCATAAGTCGTGATAGAAGAGAATGTAATCTCAAATGAAACAATATGGTCCATGCTATACGAGTGTGTAAAAATAAACATGATCCATGGATAAAAATCATAATAATATGACATAAAAATATGTTATTTCAAGGAAACATAGAAAATAACTGTAACGTCCCGAACCCAAGTGCCACGCAACGGGTGGCCCGAGCCCGGTTTGCCACGTGACCTCAAGAGCATTTCCCCAAATGCCAGAGGCTACGGACTAGCAGCGAGGGCCCAGGTCTGATAGTGGGGAAACTATGCCCTCAGTTGTCAAAGTGTAGCACAGCGGAATACCAAAATAAACATACAACGACAGCGGAAGCAGTAAACCATAAAAAATACCGAAATAAACACCTGCAATGGATATAACCAACAGTATATAAAAGATGATGCTACATGTTTCAAGTTCTAAGAAAACATTCAGAACATGTTATACATCAATACAGTATAGCAGAAAGCAGAGTACAGCAAAGCAAAGGAAACAGCTGGCAGTGACATCGCGAGCCTAGGCTTGGTCCCATGCCCTCCTACTCCTTAGCAATAGTCAAGTACTTATATAGGGACTCTTGCCCCTATCTACACCTGCAGCAACATAATCTGTTTGGGCCTAAAAGCGTGACCCAAACAGGGTGTGAGAAATATATCTCAGTAGGCACCCACCAAAGGCATGTGCCCAACTGCGTGTAATCATGTAACAATAGTGTGCAGTTGTAAAATGAAATAAAGTAAGCAGTAATCAAAAGTAACTCATTACCAGTTATATTTCCATTTTATTATCCATTTAACCCATTTAAAATAAAAAACACCATAGTGAATTTCTAATAACAACTAGTGTCCTCAGACACGTAAACTCCTACCCTCGGGTAACGAGTATCCAAAACAAGAATCTGCCCTCAGGAATAATAGTGTTTGCCCTCAGGCATAGGTAGTGTCGCCCTCAGGCACAGAATCAGCTGCCCACTGGCACAGAAGAAGTTGCCCTTAGGCAGAAATAACTACAGCCCACAGGCTAAATAGTACAGTGCCCACAGACTAATCACAACAACGCCCTCAGTCTAACAGGTAACCGGGCCATGCCCAACATATCAAAATGCAGTAAACAAGAAATTCCTCTCAAGGCGATTCTACGATTTCTACATTAAAGGCACACCCTCAGGTATCCTGGCCAAATGGCTAAACAGTGGAACACACCCCCCGGGGTGGTTCCAGATCCAAGCAACGATCCCAACCAGTATTTTATTATCACAATTAAATACCTAATCAATTCTAGGAATTAAATATAGAAATAGCCTCAGCCACATGACACCCCAACATGGGTTCGCAGCACAAATATGCACAAAACGCACGACAGTTAGAAAAATTAACACAAATCCACCTACCCTATACACCAACGAATGTTATACTCGAATTCCGACTCCAGAAACGCCCAAGAACGGCATAGATCTGACGAATAACAAAACCCATTAAAATGTAAATAACTTCTGTTGGTAGAAGAATTGGTAAGAACGGCTTAAGGAGGAGAAATGGCTTACCCGTGCGGTTCCAACGAGATCGTCCGAAGCCGAATCAGATTCCATACAAACACCCAGCGGATCTTCAAAGGGTCAGTCATCCTCCTTGGCTCCAAAATGGCTCAAATGCCTCCTCTTCCAAATGAGGAGGCTACTGTCTGTTTTAAGCCAAAAAAAACATAGTACACGGCATGTACTTCTGATTACACGGCATGTACTTCTTTCATTTAATTATTCATTTGGTGGCACCGCCACACTGTTCATCTGTCGACCTGAGTACACAGAATGTACTCCTGAGTACACGGCGTGTACTATCACCCAGCTGGAGGCGACTCCACCACCTTACTATTCAAGCCTGCAGACTGACTACACGGCGTGTAAGGTACCACTACACGGCGTGTAGTCGGTTCCTACAACCCTCGTCGCCGACAAGGCTACACGCCCCGTGTACTCATCCCAACATGGCCAAAAGTACACGGCGTGTGGGCAAAATTCACGGCATGTAGTCTCAAAATTTATCATTTTTCCCCATTTTCAATATTTTCTCAAAAACACTTAAGGAAAAGAAAAAGAAGAAGCTTGTACCTCAAAAATAAGAACCGGGTTCTTACAAAATTCCCCCCTTATAGCAATTCGTCCCTGAATTACCCTTCCAAGGGTGGTGAAGATAAAGCTCAGAATAGCTCTGGACACTGAGCACGTACGTCAGCCTCCCGCTCCCAGGTCTTGTCTTGCACTCGTCCATGCTTCCATAGAACCCATACGAGAGGAACTGACCGGCCTCGGAAAACCTCCGTGCTCCTGTCAATGATACGGATCGGATGCTCCTAAAAAGAAACATCCTGCTGAAGCTCAACCTCCTCTTGCTGAAAGGTGTGAGACGGGTCTGAATAATAGTGACACAACTGAGACACGTGGAAAACATCGTGCATGTCTTGATACCATTGTGGTAACTGAAACCGATATGAAACCAGCCCGACTCTCTCCAGAATCTCTAATGGACCCACATACCTCAGGGAAATCTTACCCTATCTTCTGATCTACTTGTGTCCCAGCCTTGGCGAAACACGCAAGAAAACCTGCTCCCTGACCACGAACTCCAAAGGTCGTCTGCAGAGATCAGCATACGATTTCTGACGAGACTGTGTGGTAGTCATCTGCTTCCAAATCAACTGGACCTACTCAGATGTCTCCTGTACGAGTTGTGGCCCCAGTAAATCTGCCTCACCTGCCTCTAACCAGCACAAAGGTGATCGGCATGGCCTACCAAATAAGCCTCGTATGGTGCCATCTCAATAGTCTCCTGAAGAATATTGTTATAGGCAAACTCGACTAAGGGTGTATGCTTCTCCCAAGAGCCCCCAAAGTCTAGGAAGAAAGCGCGCAACATGTCCTCTAGCACCTGTATCGTCCGCTCTGACTGGCCATCGGTCTGAGGGTGGTATGTTGTGCTCAGAAGCACCTACGTACCCAGCACCTTCTGAAAACTCTGCCAGAAATGAGACGTAAAGCGGGTATCCCTATCAGAAACGATAGAACGAGAGACCCCACGAAGACGTACGATCTCTCGGATATACAGCCTTCCGAGCTCGTCCACACTGAAGGTCTCCTTGATTGGAAAAATGTGATATACCTTCGTGAGTCTATCCACAACAACCCACACGGCATCATTGCCTCGAGGTGACCTCGGCAATCCCATCACGAAATCCATCACGACATCATCCCATTTCCACTATGGAATGGGCAACTGCTGTAATAGCCCAGCTTGCCTCTGGTGCTCTGACTTCACCTGCTGACAGGTGGAACACCTCGTAACAAAACCAGCTATCTCACTCTTCATACCTGGCCACCAGTACTGACGTCTCAAGTCTTGGTACATCTTGGTAACCCCAGGATGAACTTCCCAAGCTGAAGCATGAAACTCCCTCATTATCTCCTCGTGTATATCCCCTGGAACCCATACATGTCCATGGAAACGCAAAACCTCATCATCACCT
The DNA here is from genome assembly GCA_963277665.1 of Viscum album. Lineage (NCBI taxonomy): Eukaryota > Viridiplantae > Streptophyta > Magnoliopsida > Santalales > Viscaceae > Viscum > Viscum album. The sequence continues at coordinate 1,461,674,485 of OY728153.1, read as the reverse complement.
ATCGTCCAACCGGGAGGAGGGTCCTCACTTGCCACAGACTCCCATAGAATTAGGCCTTCTGAATCCGATAGCTACCTCATCCTCACTCTGTCCAGGAGGGTATACGTCACAGCTAACGAGGAAAGATAAGACTGCCCCTGACTATCATGTACCTCTAGATGCATCTCAGAGAACAAAGCCATCAGCTCCCACTCACCACTGGCCTCCTGCACTGCTTGTATCTGAGTCTTCCTGATCAGTGCATCAGCTACTGCATTTCCATTACCAGGTATATAGGAAAGATCAAAATTGAAGGATTGTAGGTACTCCACCCACCTTCTCTGCCTCAGATTCAGGTCACGCTGAGTAAAGATATACTTGAGGCTTTTGTGTTCAGTGAAAACCACAAAATGATCTCCCAACAGATAATATCTCCAACAGCGCAACGCATGCACAACTGTAGCCAACTTGAGATCATGAGTCAGGTAATTCCGCTCATGTGGCCTCAACTGTCGAGACCCGTACGCAACAACTCAGTCGCCCTACATCAAAACGGCTCCCAGACCAATCCCTGATGCATCTCAGTAAACTGTATAGATCTTCCCCTGCTCTGGGAGTATCAGGATCGGTGCTGATGTCAACATTCCCTTCAGGTCTTGAAAAGCTTCATCGAAATCTTCTGACCAAACGAACTTCACACCCTTCTTAGTCAGACCCATCAGTGGTGCTTCTAAGTGAGAGAAGTCATGTATGAAGTGTCTGTAGTAACAAGCCATCCCTAAGAAACTCCGTATCTCAAACACGTTCTTAGGCTGCTCCCAAGAAACTACTGCTCTCACCTTCTCTGGGTCTACTGCAACCCCTGCCTCTGAGATGATATGACCCAGGAATTGAATCTGGTCCATCCAAAAGTGGCACTTCGAGTGCTTAGAATATAGCTGATGCTCACTCAGTATACTCAATACGATCTCAAGATGGGTGGCATGGTCGTGTCGAGTGTGAGAGTACACCAAGATGTCGTCCACGAATACTACCACAAATGAATCAAGATACGGATGGAACACACGATTCATCAGAGCCATGAAAACTGTTGGCGCGTTCGTGAGTCCGAACGGCATAACCGTATACTCATATAGACCTTACCTACTCCTGAAAGCTGTGAGAGGTATATCAGATGGTCTAACACGCAGTTGATGATATCCAGATCTCAATTCAATCTTCAAGAACACTCGTGCTCCACGAAGCTGATCAAACAGATCATCAATCCTCGGCAAGGGATATCGGTTCTTAACCGTCAACTGGTTCAGCTTCCGATAATCCACGCAAAGTCTGAGGGTATCGTCTGCCTTTTTCGCAAAATGGACCGGAGAACTCCAAGGAGAAGTACTGGGTCGGATAAAGCCCTTTTCCTGTAACTCCTCTATCTACCTATGGAGCTCCTGAAACTCAAGCGTAGCCATCCTATAAGGAGGAATGGACACTGGTGATTCTCCTGGAACAAGATCGATAGAGAAATCCACCTCACGCACTGGTGGTAGACCTGAAAAGTCGTCCGGGAAGACATCCCTGAAATGATCAAAAACTGGAGGGAAATCTGTCTGACAAGTCCCCTGATCATCTAGATATAAGCTCGCTATTTGGGTTGTGACTCCACCTCGCCCATGATGCTCTAGTCCATCTCAACTCGCCTAAACATCCCATTCACCCTTGTATAGAAACTCTCTGCCCTCTGGTGACGTGAAATTCACCCTGCGACGATAGCAGTCTACAAAAGCTCGAAAGGGAACCAACCAGTCCATCTCGATAATGACATCATATCTCGTCATCTCCAAAACATAGAGGTCCCAAAGGAAGTGACACTCTCCAACCTCAAGGGGTCACCCCTTACACTGACGCACACCAGCCGTTCTAGTCCCCAACGGAGTGTCTAGCATCAAGATATCATAAGAAAAAGAAACATCGAGCCCAAGGCTCTCCACAATGGGTACGGATATGAAACTATGCATAGCACCCATATCAAAAAGTACTGAAGATAAGACAGAAGCTACTAGAATAGTACCTATGACTGTAGAAGGTCCGAGATCCTGCTCCTGCTGGGTCTGTTGCACTGCATATGCCTGCCCAGTGTCGCGGCCCTTCAACATAGCCTGGCTACCCTGAGCTGCCCCGTCCTACTGCCTCTGCGATCCTGGTGTCTGGCTACCACGGCCACGACCACCATCTCTACCTACACGCCCTGATGTATTCTAGTTCCCTGGCTGGTAAGAAGCCACTGGTCCTTCTCCCACATGCGGAGTCTGCACAGAACCCCTCTCACTAGCCATTGGTGGAAATGCCCTACAAAAGCGCTGCAGATGACCCATCTTGCCGCAAGCTCGGCACTCCACTGGGTCTCGTGGACACTACGGTCTCTTGTGCCCCTCTCTGCCACACTGGTAGCACATAACCTGGCCACCTGAAGCATTCTTCTGACTGGTACTGCTGCCCTGAGAGAAGACCATATGTCTCTTCCTCTTGCCAGCAGAAATAACACCAGTAACTGGTGCTGAACCGCCCTGGCCCACACCACTTGATTCCCGCAGGTTCCTCTCCGTAATCAGTGCCTCGTTCATGATGGCGTGTACAGTAGGAAACCTGAATACATTCACCAGTGCTTAGATGTCATACCAAAGACCATCCTCAAAACGTCTAGCTCTCAGCGTCTCATCACCCACCAGCATGGGTGCAAAGCACTGAAGCTCCATAAAATGAGCAGAATAGTCCATCACTGACATAGCGCCCTGCTGCATATTCATGAACTCTCGATATCTATATGCCCTCGGCATCTCGAGAAAGAAAAAGTCATAGAAAACTGCCTGAAAATCTTCCCATGCCATGTCCCTGTGATGCTACGACTGGGTGGTAACATCCCACCACCTCTTGGTGGAATCACGCAGCATGTAAGTCGTGAGCTTTACCCTCCACCCTGGTGGTGTCTCAAGATGCTCGAAAAATAGTCTGCATCGATCCTAGCCAATACTCTGCAGCCTGCGGTCCGCCATCCCCTGAAAACGTAGGCGGATTCTGCTGCTGGAAGATACGAGTCAGCTCATCCATAGATGTTGCAGCCTGTGGTGCTCCCTGAAAGGTCTGCATAAACCGCATAAAACCTTCATGGAACTGCGCCTCTGCGCCTGTGTCCGGTATAACAGCTGGTGTCGCATCTGGCTCTGCTGGAGTATCTATTGGTAGCCCATGTCCCACCATCTCCAGAGTATAATGGTCGCCACTCTCCTGGCGAACAACTCGCGGTCGTCTAGTCGGCATGACACTACAAGTTCAAAAGCATGCCTCAGATTCAAGATTATTATGACCGAAAAGCGAAGGAACCACGAAGGAAACAAGAGGAAGAAGGCATTCAAAATTGGAAAAACAAGACTACACGGCGTGTACATTGACTACACGGAGTGTACTTGACTTCCCTTCTCCTGCCCGGGTCCTTCTACACGGCTAAGCCACATGGCTTCCGTAGAACAAAACTACACGGCATGTATAATATCTACACGGTGTGTACGGTGTTATTTTCCAACTGCCGGTGTCGTCTGTGACATGGCCGACTACTCGGATTGACCCTACACATCGTGTTACACCCGAACATGGCATATACACCACCCTGTTTCCCAGCCACACGGCTAACTCCACACAGTCTGTCCTCGGACAAGACTACACGGCGTTTCCCACAGGTACATGGCGTGTTCAGGGAGAGGTGACATCATCCCGTGTTGTTAGTTACACAGCCGAGTCCCCAGGTTACACTACACGGCGTGTCTATAATTGACACGGCGTGTTCGGTCAAGGATTTCACTGGCCCGTGTTGTTAGTTACACAGCCGGACTCCGGGACACACTACACGGCGTGTCCAAAAGCTACACGGCGTGTTCTACCCAAGCCTTTCCCTACCCCGTGTCACCGCCCACACGGTTTGTGACACGGGAAGAGACTACACGGCGTGTACTCTGGGTACACGATGTGTACACAAAAGTTCATTTTTCTTCCCGAACAGAAGATCATACACGGCGTGTATAAAAATACTACACAGCGTGTATACTGGGTTTCTGGATAGTATTCCTCCGAAACATCCCCGGAACCCATAAAATACTCAAAAACAACACATAAGTGTCAAATTCTGACCCGTGGGGGCCCATACTCCCCACGAATCAAAGTTTGACATCTTATATGTGTTATAATCAATAAATAGTCAATGATCCACCAAATTCCGGTCAATGGGGGCCCATACTCCCCAAAAACAAAATTTTGTCATCCATTCTATAAACAGGCTCAAACAAAAACACCATATCACAAGGAAGGTATTTATCAAGAAGCTATCACAACAGCATGATTTTCTAGCACAACAACTATCACAACAACATGCAAATTCTAATGCACCTACATGGCATGGAAACTATGCATGGCATGTGATAACTAGCATGTTCCTATATGATGCATGAGACGGCATACCCTTATCTCATTGGGTTGCAACTAAATAGAACCCACAGATAAAATATAAACAGCACAATCTCAAATGCGTCACCCAACGGTGAAAATAAATCAACTGTAAATTGCAAAATCAAAAAAATTGCAATCACGAGGTAAATTTCCTTTTCCCTATATGGGGGTTAGCTACGCCCGTGCACAGCTTATTACCAACTATCGTTCTTCCTATCCCTGACTACAGCTCCAAATAGTAAGTCAAAGAAAAGAAACCCTCTGATACCACTTTGTAACGTCCCGGACCCAGGTGCCATGCAACAGGTGCCTCGAGCCTGGTTCGCCATGTTACCTCAAGCGCATTTCCCCAAACGCCAGAGGCTGCCGACTATCAGCGAGGGCCAAGGTCTAATAGTGGAGAAGTGATGCCCTCATTTGTCAAAGTGTAGCGCAGTGGAATACCAAAATAAACATACAACGACAGTGGAAGCAGTAAACCATACAACTACTGAAATAAACAACTGCAATGTATATAACCAACAGTATATAAAAGATGATGCTACATGTTTCAAGTTCTGAGAAATTATTCAGAACATGTTATACATCAATACAGTACAGAAGAAAGCAGAGTACAGCAAAGCAAAGCAAACAGCTGGTAGCGGCATCACGAGACTAGGCTGGTCACATGCCCTCCTACTCCTCAGAAAAAATAAAGTACCTGTATAGGGACTCTTTCCCCTATCTACACCTGCAGCAACGTAATCTGTTTGGGCCGAAAAGCATGACCCAAATAGGGTTTGAGAAATATATCTCATTAGGCACCCACCAAAGGCATGTGACCAACTGCGTGTAAGCATGCAACAATAGTGTGCAGTAGTAAAATGCAATAAAGTAAGCAGTACTCAAAAGTAACTCATTACTAGTTATATTTCCATTTTTTTATCCATTTAATCCATTTAAAATAAGAAATCACCACAGTGCATTTCTAGTAAAAAACTAGTGTCCTCAGACACGTAAACTTTTACCCTCGGGTAACGAGTATCCAAAACAAGAATCTGCCCTCAGACATAACAAATTCTGCCCTCATGCATAGGTAGTGTCGCCCTCAGGCACAGAATCAGCTGCCCACTGGAACGGAAGAATTTTCCCTCAGGACGAAATAACTACAGCCCACAGGCTAAATAGTATAGTGCCCACAAGCTAATCACAACAACGCCCTCAGGCTAACAGGTAACCGGGCCATTCCCAACATATCAAAATGCAGTAAACAAGCAATTCCTCTCAAGTCAATTCTACGATTTCTAAATTAAAGGTACACCCTCGGGTATCCTGGCCAAATGGCTAAACAGTGGAACACACCCCCTGGGGTGGTTCCGGATCCAAGAAATGATCCCAACCAACATTTTATTATCACAATTAAATACCTAATCAATTCTAGGCAATAAATATAGCAACGGCCTCAGCCACACGACACCCCAACATGGGTTTGTGGCACGAAAACGCACAAAACGCATGACAGTTGGAAACATTAACACAAAGCCACCTACCCTATACGCCAACGAACGTTATACTCAAATGTCGACACCAGAAACTCCCAAGAACGGAGTAGATCTGACGATGAACAAAACCCATTAAAACGTAAATAACTTTTGTTGGGAGAAAAATTGGTAAGAACAGCTTAAGGAGGAGAAAGGGCTTACCCGTGCGGTTCCAACGAGATTATCCGAAGCCGAATCGGATTCCAGACGAACACCCGGCGGATCTTCAAAGGGTTGGTCATCCTCCTTGGCTCCAAAATGGATCAAACGCCTCCTCTGCCAAATGAGGAGGCTACTGCCTATTATAAGACGAAAAAACAAAGTACACGGCGTGTACTTCTGAGTACACGGCGTGTAGTTATTTTCTTTAACTGTTCATTTAGTGGCACCGCCACACTGTTCATCCGTCGACCTGGGTACACGGCATGTACTCCTGAGTACACGACATGTACTGTCGCCCAGCTGGCGGCGACTCCACTGCCTTACTATTCAAGTCTGCCGACTGACTACATTGTGTGTAAGGTACCACTACATGGCGTGTAGTCGGTTCTTACACCCCTCGTCGCTGACAAGGCTACACGCCCCGTGTACTCATCCCAACACGGACAAAAGTACACGACGTGTGGACAAAGTACACGGCGTGTAGTTTTGAAATTTAGCATTTTTCCCCATTTTCCATATTTTCTTAAAAACACTTAAGGAAAAGGAAAAGAAGAAGCATGTAACTCAAAAATAAGAACCGGGTTCTTACAATAACAGTACTATGGATCAAACATAAAAAAATGAAAATATAAAATTGTGATAATATTCAATCATGCCTACACAACAAGTTGTGAACAAACAAAATTTTTACACATCATATTGTAAATAAATAAGATATTCACGCATAAAATCATAATCTCATGAGATATAAATCTATAACTAATAAATTACAGGGCTATATAACATAGAAACTATCATAATTTATACATATGTTCTCCCTAATATATCAATTATTCATAATTACATGAGAGTGCAAGGAAATAAATGGGTTTCATATCATTTCAAAATGGTATCACCTAACATGATATCAAAATTAAATCAGTTGATAAAAAAAGTTAAACCAACAAAAAATAGTAATTCATAAAGTGATTTAGAGGGGTATTCATAAAACATAACTTAATAAAATTTAGATCTTTTTTTGATAAAGAGGAAAATTGAAGTGAAACCATTAAAAGATATTTTATAAAACATCTTTAACATTATTATAAAAAGTAGAAGTTATAAGTCACATAAAAAATTGATTTATAAGAATGTAACATGAAAAAAAAATATTAAAATAAATACATAAAAGAAATAATAACAGTATATCCATGAAAAATACATAAAGTTATTTTGAAAGTAAATGAGGAGTGTAAGATAAAATATATGATCGTAAAAGGAAAAATCATTTCAATATCAAAAATAAATTTATTGAAACCCAAATCATAAAAAGAGTGATATATATTCTATTTAAAAATAGGTAAAGAGAAATTTTAATATCACTATAAGTAAAACATATTTGGATTTAAAAAAATGAATATATAGAGTTTTTTGGAAGAGGGAATATAGACATGGAAGAAAAAGAATTTATTTGGAAAGGATGAGAATTATTCTTAACATCAACAAATTATATAAAGTATGACATTCATAAAAAAATGAATTTAATTGTGAAAATTTAATTCCCTAAAAAATAATTTGTAAAAGAAATATAATATCATAATAGTATAGAATAAAAATTATCATTGTCAAAGAGGAATAATTATGACTTAGAAAAAGAATTTGATTTAAGAAAACCCCTTATCATAGATTCCGACTTAGTCAAACATATTCTAAATTCATGTATAACAACCATGGACTCATTTTTAATATATTTCATAACCTCATTAATATTTATTAACTTTTTTAATAATATTTTATAGTAATTTTTGATAGAATTTAAACTTTTTTAGTAAATATTAATTATTGGTAATTAGTAGTTTCAATCATTGAGTATTTATTTCAATATAATGGTTCCAGTTGTCACTTGATTTTTATAATTTATTAATTTCCATAATAGTTAAGGTTCTAGATATATAACTTCCATAATTTTTTAGTTATCTCCAAGTTCATCCCATATAATTTTAATGTATGATTGGAAAATACAAAATACAAAACATGTTTGTTTTAGTAACGTTTATCATAAAAATGTTGTTTATTAATATTGAGTTTAAATATTAATATTACCATTCCATTAAAAATAAAGATTTTTTTTATTAAAATACTATCCTACCATAAATTAATTTTCCATAACCATACCTGAAATTAATTCATAACATTGTTCATGTACGCGGTTAAACCAACAAAAACAATAACATGCTAGAATCAATTGGATAAGTATGATTATAGATATAATTTAATATTTTATAATTATTCTAGAATTATTAAAACATAAAAATAATCATTATTATATAATATTACCATTATTTAATATTTCTTAATCATACATGGTATAATAACTATAACATTGTTTCTGTGGGTGGTAAAATCAACCCAAACATGAGCATATTATAATAATTGAATGAATAATATCAAACCATCTAATAATAGTAATATTAATTTTATATAATAATAGTGATTTAAGAAAAAATAATATAGTGATATATAATATTTTAGAATATTTATAATAAGAATAAGAAATGAAAGAATGATAAGAGAGGAGAAAATACCCACATATAAGAATTTAATCTTCTCTTAAAACCCTTCTTGTCTTTAAAAAAAATTAGGAATATATATAGATTGGAAGCTAAAAAACATATTAGAGGATTATTTTGGAAGAAAATAAGGCATATTAATTAAAATATTTAGAGTGGATTTGAAGGGGTTATGTAATAATCCTTTTATAAGTGAGGGGATTTTCACTCCTGTAAATATTAAGAAATTTTAAATATAATAAATGTCTTCCTCAAGAAAAGTGCCTCAAATTTAGTTTGATTTGAAAGATACAATAATTTGAGGTATTTATACACTCAACCAATCGAAAGGGGTCATGTGTTAGTGGTAATTTTGGCCTTATGTCTCATGTTAACCCTCTTCTAACCCATTTAACCCTTATTACAGTTAAAAAATTCCATTATAACTTATTCTTATTCTGAAAAAATAAGTTTAACATATTACATAATATACATTATTCTGAATATTAATATTGAATCCATTTTACAAGATTAAATTTCTATATGTGTTAAATATAAATTTTAATTTAAGTGCAAAAAATGAAATGAAAAATAATCTTTGAAAAAAAAGTCTTTCAACGTATAAAAATGATTTTACACCAAAATAATGTATAAAATTAATTCTTATGAACTTTTTTATTAATTAAAAAACTATATTTATATTAACTTCAAACCAATTTAAAACCTAATGTAACCATAAAATTACTTATTTAAAAAAAAGTACAAAAATTTGATCTTTTTTTAATAAAATTCTATTTTTATTCCAAAGTGTAAAACATAGATTTATAAATCTAAAATAATATTTTTTTAAAATAATTAATTTATATATTTTGAATACATATTATTTTAGGAAAAAATTTATTGAATTTTAATTCATTCTTATATCATGATGATGCCTTAAAAGTGGTGGTATATGTAAAATTGTATTTTCACTATTAACCTAAAAATCAACCTTCTTAAAAAATCCCAAATATTTACCCTGAAGAAGATTATTATATGTTAAATTTAAAAATTAATTCCATTTTCATATAAAATTTATAAAGGTGATAAAAATTAATTTTATTACAGGAATTCATAAGTTTGAAGTACAATTTCTAAAATAATATTTTTAAGAATTAAATAAATTGATTATTTATTATCATAATTTATTTCATTAATAATTACATGGTTATATCATACTAACCACTACTTAAGAAATACATTAAAACCTATGCATAATATCTAAGGATTATATAAGGATTGGTTGCAATTACATGTGGTGGTTCAATAAGTATAGATCTCGTATTTATTTCTATGAGCTTAAACTTCCCTCAGATGGTTTTTCTCAAGTTGTACTTTTTTAAGTTTAGCATTATCTTATTCTAGGTAAAACACTAGTGAGGATATCTACTTCATAATCATGACAAAATTATATTCATAAGGAAGACTCATATTTATTGACTTCATTTCTTCTCCTTTAAACATAACTTTGATAATTTGGTAATCTCTAAATTTACCTTCAAATTAAATAGTTATTTTATAATAGTGAGATTGAATAATTTAATTTTATAATTATATCATAGTTCATTATAGTTTTGTGTTTCCTATAAAAAACATTATTTAACAAAATATTTATTTATGAAGATATGTTTAATATAATCATTGGTCGTTTCATTCTACCCCCTTAAAAATAAAATCACACCCAAAATTCTCTTACTTAGATAAAACCAGGTAAGGGTAATTTTGTCTTATTATATCCTCGGGTTCTAATTTATCTTACTTAAACTTGACATTATTCTATAGAACTTTTAATAGATGGGTGGTCTTGTTCTACGTCACCTTACTGCTTTTATCTAGAGTCTCAACTAGTTATTCCTCATATGAGAGATCATGTTCCAACTGAATGGCTTCTGAGTTCATTACATGAGAAGGTTATGGTATTGACTTCATTAAAATATATATTTGGAATATGTCATGTACTTGGGATGGGTGTGATAAGTGATAATATAAATCCATTACATGATCAAGGATCTCAAGGGGATGAATATAAAAATGTCATGGATTCCCTTTCTTCCAAAATCTAATAATTGGCTTTTAAGAAGATGTCTAGAAGAACAATTTTTCACAAAAATTAAAATATTGATATCATTGAAAATTATATATAAAAATATTCTTATGATTTTTTCCAATTTAATATGAAACTGAATGGTATCAATATTTTCCATCCCTCTGATACCAATTGAAACAACCCAAGGTAAACATGTCTTTAATTTACCTCATTTATATTAGACAAAAATTATAACTCCCAAATAATATCACATTCCCAAGAACTTAAGGATTATTATCATTGATGATTAAATATATAAAAAAGTATTTTAAAATACTTGTGACAATTTATCCATAATTTAACCACATTATACCCCCTTCTAGAATCTTTATAGGTTATATTTATCTACATAACATGGGGAATGGAAACATAAGAAAGTGTTGAGCTCAAATTCTTGAAAATGGAAAACTTTTCAATATATCATTCATGGTTAGATCATAATAATGTGAGAGAATATGAGTATGGGGAAATATATTACTAAAATTAGATGGAATGATTATTTTAATCTATAAGTCATGATAGAATAACATGTAATATCAAATAAAAAAACTTGTACCATGGCATACAAGTGTGAGATAATAAACATGATCCATGGATCATTATTATAGGCATATAACATAAAAATGTAGTTTTTCATAGAAACTATAATATCATGGAATTATGTCACAAACATAATCATAGGGAAAACATAACATTATGTGAAATGTTAATCATTCCAACACATTAAGTTATTAACAAATACAATATACATGCATCATGTTGTGAAAAACATGATGTACACACATAACATCATTACCTCCTGAGAAATAAATCCTTAACCAATGAATTTTATGTATATATAGGACCCCATCTTTCATCATCCAAATATATGTGCACTATAAGATATTATGCATTCATCATTCCATGAAAACTCATGGAAATAAAATAAGTTCCATATCATTTCCAAATCATACTACAAAACATGATATAAAAAGTAAATATGTTGATACCAAAAATTAGGTAACCCAAAAATATTATTTTATAAAGTAATTTAGAGGTTTATTAGCAAATAATAGCTTTAATGCAGTTATATTATTTGTAGATAAACAGTAAAATTGAAGTGAAATCATAAAAAGTGATTTAATAAAACATTTTTAATCTTGTTGTAAATAGGAAAAGTCATGAGTCACATTTAATAATAATTTTCAAGAAAGTAACATGAAAAATATTAAATTACCACTTTAAAAGAAATAACAACAATATATACTTTAAAAAGACATAAATGTTTTCTAAAGGAAATGTGTAGTGAAAGATAAAATATATGATCATGAATGGAGAAATGTTTTCAATAATAAAAATACCTTTATTGAAACCCACATCACAAAAAGAGGGATAAATATTCTATTTGAAAAGAGTAAAAGAGAAATTTTATAATCACCACAATTAAAAAATAATTTTATTTCAATTTAAGAAGAAATAACATTTTCAAGAAGATTGAATATGGACTTGGAAGAAGAAGATCTCATTTAGAGTGGATAGGAATTATTCATAGCATTACCATATTTTATGAAGAAATAAATTCATCAAATAAGATTTATTTATTGTGAAAATGTAATTACATGTAAAAGGAGTAAAGGTAATATAATACGATTATATGATATAATAAAACAATCGCATAATCACAGAGGAATAATTATTTATTAATAAAAGAAGTTTATTCAATAAAACCCTTTACTATAAATTCATGCTCACTCAAATTAATTATAAAATACTATATAATAATTTTAAACTCATTAATCATATATTATATAACCAATTTTATATTTATTATTTTTTATTAATCTTTTATTTTAATTTATTACATAACTTTTACCTTATTTTTAGTTAATATTAATTATTGGTAATTACTGGTTTTAACTATTCCTTTTTTTTGGTATAATGGTTCGATTTTTCACTCAATGTTTATAAATTATTTATCTATATAATGGTCAAGGTACTAGAAATATAATTTTAATATTGGTTTAGTTGTTTCCATTTTAATCCTATAGAATTTTGAGGTATGATTCGTAAATACAAAATCTAAAATGTTTATGTTTTAATAACCTTTATCATAAAAAATGTTATTAATTAATATTAATTTTAAATATTAATATTAATATTTATGAAAAATATATATATTAATATAATATATTACTATAAATTATGTTTCCATAACTATCCATGATAAATATTTATAGAATCATTCATTTTGGTAGTTAATCCAGCCAAAACAAGAACATGCTAGAATTGATTTGATAAGTAATATTATAGAATTATTTTATTATAATATAATCATTGGAGAATTATGAGAAAATAAAAAATTCATAATTATTATATAATATTACCTGTATTTTATATTTATTAATCATTCATAATATAATAATTATAACTTTGTTCGCGTAGGTGGTAAAATCAAACCAACTGGAGAGCGTTATAATGGTTGGATGAAAAAGATCCGACTATTTAATAGTGGTAATATTAAATTTCTATAAGATTATTGATTTAAAAAAATAATATTATTTTGATAAATAATATTTAATAATATGAAGAATAAGAATATATAAAACAATGATAAGTGTAAAGAAAATAATTTTGTAGATGAATTTAATATTCTCTTGGAAACCTTCTTGATTTAGAAGGAATTTGAGAAATCTATAGGGGCCAAAAGATAAAAACGTGGAATAGAATTGTTTTGGAAGTAAATTAGATATATTATAGGGTAGAATTATAATTTTTATAGTGTGTTTTAAGGGGTGGTGGAAGGCTCCATTTATAAGTGAGGTGAGTGACACTCTTATAAATATTAAGAACTTTTAAATATAGTAAACATATTTCTTAGAGAAAGTGGATCCAATTTTGTCCAATTTATAATATAGGATAATTTAAGGAATAAATCCACAAAATAAATAAAATTATGGCATGTTTTAGTGATTTTTTTGGCCTTATCTCTTGGTTTAACCCCCTTTTAACACTTTTAACCTTTACTGTGGTAACACATTTTTATCATGGTGAATTGTTTATATGCCCAAAAATTAGAATGTAATTATTATATAATATTTATTATTATTAATATAAATATGTAATAAATTTTACAAGATTAAATTCTATTAGGAGTTAAGAATTAATTTTAATATCAGTATCCAAAACACAATAGAAAATAGTTTTTTGAACAAATATCTTTTTAAGCAAAAAAAATTATTTTACACAAAATTTATGTCAATAATTAATTATTATGACATTTATTGGTTTAAAAAAATGTAGATTTATATGACTTTAAAACTAAATTTTACCTCTTGATTACTTAATTAATGAAAATAATGAAAAATTATTCTTTTATTAGATTAAAATACCCCTTATGTTTTAAATTTTTAAACATGGATTTATAAATTCAAAATAATATTTTTAAATACATCATTTCACTCCATATAATACATATTTTTTAATTTAAAAGTTTTTATATAATATTTTAAGTCATTATTATGTCATGATAATACATTAAAAGTGACGGTATTTGTAAAATTGTATTTTCACTATTTACCTTAAAGTCAGCCTTTTAAAAAATATAGAAAATTCAACCTAAGATAATTTTTATATGTTTAATTTAATAATTATTTCCATTTTATAAAATTAAAACTATAAAGGTGATTAAAATTTATTTTATTATAAGAACGCATAATGTGGAAGTATGATTTCTACAATAATATTTTTACACATTCAATGAATCGTTGTTGTTTTTGGGCAGGTTTGGTCCAGGACTAGGTTCCTTGGCCGACCCACTTTTGGATCTTTGTTGGTTCTCACTTACCCTAAAAGTGACCTTAATTTATATAATCAAAAAAAATTGAGGTAAATGTTTTTATCATCTTAACTCTCACTTAAATACCCCTTAATACATCTACATAAGATCTAAGTGTTAGATAAGAAATGGTGGTAGTCACAAGTGGTGGTTCAACTAGCATGGATCTTTTAAGGATTTTCATAACTTTGAACTTCTCCCAAAGATGATTTCTCTAAATCTATACTTATTGGATTTCAACTTGGGATTTTTCTAGCGAAAACCCCAGTGATGGTAAATCCTTTTTTTAAGCTCAAATAATGGGGATTTATAAGGATGACTTGTATTGTTTAATGACATTGATTTTCCTTTCCATGTAAATTTCATAATTTAGTTGTCTCTATTTATATCTACTAATTCATTGTTTATATTATATCACATTATTTAAACACATTATTTTATTAATATATCAGGTTTCTTTTTAGTTTGGGGCTTCGTGTGAAAAAATCTATTAAAAAATATTTATCTTATGATAAATATTTTCTAAAACCATGGTTTATTACAGGGAATCCTTTACCCGCTACAAGATGGATGATGAAAGATTGATGAATTATATATGTATCCCTATTATATCCTCTACAATTTCAAAATTAATCTCACAAATAAGAGAAATCAATATTTATTCATCTTAAGTTTACTATACCATGAGATATTTGACTTTCTGGCTAAGATAATTAGTGACAATGTTTCCTTTATGAGGATCATTTCATATTTCAAAATCAAATGACTAGTGGTATTCCACCCAATGAAGCTTTTGTGTATTTAGTTCTCAATGAAAAAAGATATAATTTAGGCTCTTGTGGTCAGTAAAAACCAAAAAGGACTCACTATACTTGTAATGCCTCCATCAATTTATAGTGTGTATCGTGATGGCTAATTCCAATTCATGGGTAGGATAATTATGTTCATGTGGATGGAGTTTCTTGGAACCATATAATACCACCTATTGATCCTATATAAGAATATAATTGTGGATAATTGATAAGGAATCAAAATACACCTAAAATCCTTCTCCTGACTGAGGTATGATAAGGATAGGTTCTATAGTTATCCTCTTTTTAAACTCTTTTATAGATACTTCATATTGTTATAAACACATGAAGTTAACCCCTTTTATTGTCATAGTATTTATAAGAGTAACTATCCTAAAAAATTCCTGAATTAAGCTATGTAAATTCCCTACAAACATACGAAATCTCATGATCTAAAATACATTAGATAGGACTTTTCAAGACATAAGTGATTCTACCTTCTCAAGATCAAGTTATATGTACACTTCTGAAATCACAGGCCTAAGGAATTTAAACTCCTTGATAAAAATGAATTATTAGACATCATGTAATATAAATTATGGGCTCATAAATTCTCTAGGAAGATATGTAGATTTATTTCATGGAGTAGACTAAAATATCATCAAAAAATACAATGGAAAACAAGTCAAAAATGGGATGTAAAATTATGTTCATTAGATCTACAAATACTATCATAGTTTTATTCAACCTAAAAGCTATCACTTGATATTCATAATACCCATACCAACTTTGGAAATTATTATTTGGAATATCCTTTGTCTATACCTAATTCTAATGATAGCCAGAACCTAGGTTGATTTCTGAGAACCACCTTTCCCCCTTAATCTAATCAAATAGATCATCAATTTTGGGAAAATGATAGAACTTAATAATTATTACATGGTTCATATTATAATAGTCTACACAAAGGAATAGACTTCTATAAGATATCTTTTGAAGAGAACTACAAAACCCCATGGAGATGTTCTTTACCAAATAAATCCTTTATCCTCCAACTCTTTAAACATTATTTTTTTCTCTCAACTAAACTAGAGATATATGGTATAAATTGATAGAAATAGGTTTTATGCCATGTAGAATAGAAATAGTGAAGTCCAACTCTCACTCTAGAGGTATCTATGAGAAATATTTTAGTAATATGTTAAGGAAAATATCCACCACTATAAGAAAAACCTGATTACCTCTAACTTCACATATCCAAGGAAAAGGTTATCCATTTTTGTGGTGATAACATTCATTTTTTCTAATCAATCCTAGATCGGATTTCTTGTAGCTCCCATTATTCTTAGAGTGTATAATTGACACCAATTGGAGAATAGAATAATACCCTTCTCATATATCAATCAATGTGTTCCTAAAACTAGTTCAAATAGTTCATCCCTTGAATAAAATTAAAGGGGTTAATGAGAAGAATCATAATATCCCAAAGATGCTCGTATGAAGCCACCACCAAGGTAGAATATGAACACTTAATTATTTTATCAATTATCATGCCTAGAGGTGTGTAAATAATCATATATGAAAGTGGGGCCTCCACTTTCAGTACCATAATAGTAACCAGTTGCTTATAAATAAAAGAATATGAGGTAGCTGTATCAAAGAAATTATAAGATAATATAGAGGATACCAGAGGAGAACCTTCAAAGTAAAATTATCCACATCATTTTTAGTGGTATATTTATCTATAATATGTATCCCACCTGAAATATTTTACTAGTCATAAGGTACATATCCCTTCATAGTGGGTTTCACAACTTCCATTTCTTGATTCACTTAGATATTTAATGTTGGAAGAGCCACTAAATATAACTATATTTTCAATTATAGTGGCATTGTTTCTCATCAAAACTAAAATTTCACTTGATGTAACTCAGACTCACATAGTTATGGAACTATATGGGAGGCCTTCCAAGACCAAGGGATGATGGTACTATTGGTCATATGAATGTTGTTTCGAAAATTTCATTTTTTTCTCATTGATTTTGATGCTCACAAACACCCTCATGTGTTTTAATAATGAATTTACATTATATGAATTTTAGGATAATATTGATTGAAACGTTTATTTTATTTCCTCTGAAATTATAGAAGTAATTGGATTAATGTATTTCTAATTATTTTGGGTGTTTTTAAAGGGATTTGGAATCACTATTCTAAACCCTACATTTGTGTATAATGTTAGGTTTGGTAACCTAACTTTAAATAATAAATACTACTTTTATACCCTATATTTAGGCTAAACATTTAGATTGGGAACTAGACTTTTTTTAAGAACCCTATATTCAAATATATACCATATAGATTGTTAACATGATGTCTGGAATCAATGGTATATTTTGAACCATTCTTTTGAAGATGTCATACATAGATTAATACCTATATTTGAAGAAGTTGTATATGGAATTTTAATTTAGCATATTTCCCAGTATTTTAGAAATGGGTTTTTTCTAAAATAAATATCTCATTATAATATATTCAAATAATGATAAAATGGATTATAATAAATGGATTAAATTAATCGTATTTATATGTGAAGTTATGATTTTCAGTGGTGATTTACATTCAAATTTCAAACAAGCTAATCATTTAGAATATCATGATTTATTTGGTGATATTTATGGATCTTTTTAACAAATATCAAACTCGTGTTATTATTTATTATAAATGGATTTTATCATTAAAAAAGATAGGTGATGTTCATACAAGTTGAATATATAGAAAAGAAAAATTTATTCATACTATGATAATAAAAATGATTAAACAACACTCTCTCTTTCTATGTTCCAAAAAGTTAAACCTCTTTATCATTTTGGTGGAAATTACTAAAATATTATTTTTGTGGTTTTTATTCTTATCAGGTGTTAATTATTCATTTTCATTTTTTGAATATTTCAAGACTACACTTTGGAGACAAACATGTTTTAATATGTTGTTCTGTGTTCATACTACTATTATAAAAGGTTATTCTTCTATTGATGTAATAATTTGAAGATCTTATTTAACAAGGATCGCTTCAGAGATGTAATTTTTTAAGATATTATTCTATAAATAATAAGAATAACATTCATAATTTGGTAGTTGCTTCTACAACTATGAGTTGAATATATTTTTCAAAAAACATCTTTTCTCATTCTATTGGAGTGTTGACTACTACTACTCAGTCATGGTGGAGTGTCATCTTTTCATACTATTTTTTTTTTGTTTGGGTTCCCTATAAGAGAACCTGATTTTTTATTTAGTTTTAAACAATTTGAAATTATATTTATAGGTCCCAAGTAAAAGGTCCAGATTAGTGAAAATAACCAAGCTTATAAAGAGGGTGTTAGTGGAGTGGAATAAGGGATAATTTTTCCTCAAACCACTATTAAAATTGTTTAGTTCTTATTATTTGTTTACACTACCCATGAGACATACCTCCCCTCCTCATTATATTTAGAATATGGAAGGATGTTACTTGGATTTAAGCAGTATCCCAAATGTGACAAAGGCTGGAAAAAAATACCATAAGGATTTAATACATGTGGGGGAAGATTTACCTCTGAAAATAAAATAACCAACCAAACATTCCATAACCAAATAAACCGCTATCTTATTCTTGATATCAATAAAAGACAACTCAATATTCAATTTATATAAAAAATCATCGCAAATAGTGCCACAACAAAATAATACAATACAACCAAGTGTATAGTGGAAGACAACCCAACAAAACTCAAAGACAACCACAAATACAAATATCCAACCTTCTCCATGGTCTACTCCACAAAACAACCCAAGTATCATTAATCACCACTAGAGAAGTGTGATACTTTTACTTTTCCCATGTCTCAATAAACAACATATGAAAAATCACCAAAGTTATAAAGCAGGGGTAAGTAATAAAACTTGGTAGATTTTCCCCAATGACTTCTTTACTCATTCCACTCGGATAGAACTAGTTAGAATATTTTATGAAACAATTAATATAAAACAATTTCTAAAATAATTTTATAAATAAATATAAACAATCGGAATTTTAAAACAGTTTTCTCAAAATAATAACAAATTACAAGGAAGGAAACCAAAAAAGTTCTTCAAAACCATTTCATATTTTCTTTTGGAATATCTCATTCCAATGCACAAATCCACCCATCTACACATGCATGATTCATTATAACACTTCCATAATCATGAGAGTTTTCTCATCGATCTACCAACTTGTCACATGGTAATTAATTCACATGTGTTGTTACACCTTTGGCACTGAGCACAAGGTTATATTTCAACCAAGCCTCGTAAATTCCAAATGAGAACACACCACCAAGTATGCCTAAAAACTATGGAATAATTATTTCAATAAAACATCATTTTTATTGAAAATATTTCCATAAATAGAACCAAGAAACTATTTTATAGTCAATATTTTAGAATAATTTAGCAAATATATTTGTATAAAAATTCCACGACTCCATAAAATCCACAATCCATCACTAAATAGGGTTTATACCATTATTTTCACAAACCTTTCTCAAACAATTTCAATCAATTTGAAAAATTTGAAACTAAGCCAATCATTTCTACTAAGAGGAGTCGAGAGTGAAGCCACCTACCATTGAATTTATGGAGAAAATTAAGAACAACATAATAATGCCAACGAAACCAGGTTGAAACTCTATAAACCCACCTTAGATATATTCTCCTATAAAAAAAATCCAAATATGATCATATTTAGAATCCACTATCATAGATCTATCCACAATGGATATTGATTTATGAAACCTAGAGATATAGAAAAGAAGATCAAAGAAAACCCATCAAGAACGTCCAAGAATGGTCACTTACCGCGAGAATACAACTTCAAAAGACAAATTGATGCCTTTGGATCATCTATGGATCGATTGTAGAAGCTTCCTATACCTTTTTTAAGATAGAAAATAGAGTTAGGGTCATATAATAATAAAACTTATGGAGTTAAAGACCAAAACGTGTGAGATCCCCAATTTTTAGGATCTTATTTTTAACCTATGAACAGTTAGTCGCACGGTTACTCAAACTATGTTCTAACTATGTTCAAGATACTACCTCAAATATGATCCTTACATGGTTGGATCGCACAGTTTCCAAACCATGCGCCATCCATACTAAATCCCACTATCTCAGGTTTCATGATTTTTCAAAGGCTGCCACATGGTTTGGACAACCCATGCACAGCCTGTGCACCTTCCCTTTGTCACGACCCGTCCTCGGGGCCCGTGCCGTGACTACCCCAAGCCCGCCTTCCATAGGCCAGGGGCTGGCGACTAGCACCAAGGCGTAAAATCCCAGTAAACAGGGAAGGCATTGCCTTTATAAGTAACAACCACACAGAGTCAGCAAGCGGAAAGTAAAGTGCAGAAAGGTAAAGGGGCCGGAAATACAAGCCCAACTGTAAAGTACAACTGAAAAGTAAAGTACAGCAACTGAAGAAAAGACGGCGGCCTCGTGTCGTCCACTGGCAATCCCACCTGAAGGGTGGGTACAGATAGCCTCCAAGCTCCTCGGGCCCCACGTCCGCTCTGAGCACGTCCCGTCCAGTGGTCCACCTCCAGGTACCGTCCTGCTCCACGCCCCAACCGCGATCAGCGCTGTCCGTCGTCTGCAACCAACACCACGAAGTGCGGGCATAGCCCGTGCAGGGGTGAGTACAACTACTCAGTAAGGACCCCGAGACCCCCGAAGGTCTCCCGAAATCCACAAAGGATATAGCACAAAAGAAAGATGCAATCACGAAGTAACATCTGACTCGACTTAGGTATATGCCCATACATATACCTAAGTCCCCAATTCTAGCTCTGCTCACGAGCTCAAGAACAACTCAATCCACAAAGGAAAGCAAGACTCAAATCCACAAGGAGAGTAAACAGTAAATCCACAAAGGATAGTTCAACACAATCCACAAGGGAGAGTAACATAAGATTCAGCTCAACCAGGTATACTTTTTCAGATGACGTCAAAGACGATCACTGATCCGTCTCAGTCGTCGGACCCACGAAGGATCGATAGGTACTAACCCCCGCAAAAGGACCCACGTAGGATCGGGCTCACACAGAACCTGTAGGCAGTGGCTCACACAGAACCGGTAGTAAGGACCCACGGAGGATCGGGCTCACACAGAACCTGAAGCACTGATCCACGTGGGATCGCTGAGTGCAGTAGTCGACGCAGTCCACTGAGGATCTCTGCACAGTCGTCGCCGCAGTCCACGAAGGATCTCTGCTCTGCCGTCGTCGCAGTCCACGGAGGATCTCTGCTCTGCCGTCGTCGCAGTCCACGGAGGATCTCTGCTCTGTCGTCGAGGTCACAGCCAGCGCTAGGGTTCCCGCACGTAGCGAGCTCGTTTAGGAGGGTCCGCTCCACGAGCCGAGGGGCTGATACATCAACTGACACGTAGTCCGAAGTTGATGTATCCAAAAGTTCCGTATCGACAACAGGATCTCAACGCGACAGACGGCGCGTCAATCGGACGCCCGGTCTGAGAGTTATTGGCATTTTCGTCCCAGGGGCCCGGTTGGTTTTTAGGGCAAAACCAACCCGACCGTACTCCGCCTGTATCCGATCCTCGGGCGGAGTATGCCAAAAGTTCCGTCTCACTTAGAGGAAACCACCACAGCTGACGGTACGTCGTTCGGACGTCCGTAGCTCAAGTTATGAGCGTTTCCGCTCCGAGGGCCCGGTTGGCTTCGTGTACGAACCAACCCGGCCGAACCCAAAGTCTTCCGAAACCTTGAGTATAATATACCGAAACGACCGTCTCGATCCAAGGATCGCGTAGCCGCTGACGGTTCGTCAATCGGAGGTCCCAGGCCCAAGATATGGGCGAAAGACCGTAGAGGGCCCGAAACGGGGGTACTGGGCCCGGGGCGACCCGGCCCGAACCCCCCCCTGGGGTCGGCCGAACCGGGTCGGCCCGAACCGGGTCGGCCCGACCCGGCCCGAACCGGCTCGGCCGGGTCCGGTCCGGCCTGGGCGCGGCCCGGCCGGCCGGACCGGCCGGCTCGGTCTTCGGCCGCGCGGCCGAAGAGCCGCCGCCGCCGCGGGTTGAACCCGCGGCTTGAGGGAAACCGCGGCCCCGCGGGGGGCCGCTTGTCTCGCGGACGCGGCCGGGCCGCCGCGTCCGTCCCGGTTCCGCGCGGCCGCGGAACCGGCTGCCGCCGCCGCCGCGGCTTCAGCCGCGGCGGAAGGTTTCCACGGCGGCGCGCCTGGCGCCGCCGCCTCCGGTCGCCGGCGCCGCCGCGCCGGCGACCCGCGCCGCCGCCTCCTTCCGCGGGCCGCCGGAGATGCTCCGGTGGCCCGTTTTCTTTCCCGTCTGCGCCGATGCTCCTCCCGGGGGACGATCTTCACTGCGGAGCCAACAATTTGCCCTTGCCGCACGGTTTGTCGACGTCCGCCAAATCCGCACAACCAAAATAGATCGGCGGAGGGTTGCCGGGTCTTGTTCGTTAGACCCGCACCCTCCGCGTTAGCCATAAATCACGGGAGGAATAACCAACAACAATTTTTAAATAAATTAAAAATTGTTTCGATCGGGTTCTTTATTTAAAAAGAATAATCACGGGAAAAAGAATCACAATCAAATCCCTACCTTGATGATCGTCGAGCGCGGGCGTTCTTCGCGGAAGAGATCGTCGCGGAAGAGACCGATCGTCGCGTCGTCGCGGGAAGGTGTCGCGTCGTCGCGGAAACCGGCGTTGAGCCGGCGAGCTCAACAAATCAAGAACAGCAGATTTAAATTATTAATATTTAAATCTGTGTTTCGTTTAAAACCAAAGAAAAGAACTTGAGAGGAAATCCGAAATCACTCACCTCGAATGGTCGGTGATCGGAGATCGGAGATCGGAAGAACGTCTCGGGCGAAAGCGTCGTCGACTTCCGGGTTCGGCGTTCTTCGCGTTCTTCGCGTTCTTCGCGTTCTTCGCGTTCTTCGCGGAGAGGGTGGAGGAACGAAGATTCTCTCAAATCCTTTCCAAGGATTTTTTTATGTTGGTCTTAATTTATAAACATGCCAACACGAAACCGGTTAAGAAACGATCCATCAATTCGTTGAATTAATTCAACGAAAGAAACGACCCATTTAATTCACGAAGAAACAGTCCATTTAATTCACGAAATAAACCGCCCAATTAAATGGTCTGTTAAGAATTAAAGAAAACGCGTCGGTTGACTTTTCAGTTACTTTGACGGGTTTTCGCGGGTGCGTTACTTAGCGAAAGAAACGGCGGGGCTCGTGCGGGTCCCACCGCACAAATATCCTACCAAGGGGTAGGATATTTCTGGATAGCACCCTATCCAGTTCAACTCAGTTCAAGCCGTCTTTAAGTGACTTCAAGTGGCTTCCAAGCAGCTTAAGTGAAATAAAATAAAGTTGTCGCACAAACTTTATTTTATTTCTGACTTAAAGCCGTAAAATTTAAAAACCACGTCTGAGCAAACGCAACTCCGGAAGAGGCGTTTCTAAGCAAATACCGGCGCTGCGATTTCATCGGTGCCCTCAGAATTCGATTCCGGGCACCGGTTCAAAAGATAGAAAAACCCGCTCGTCCGTTCACTGAACGTACCCGAGCCAAACTTCGGAAATTGATTCCGGGCACACCGGGCCTCGGAATCAGGTGCCGTCTGAAGCTGCGCTCTTGTAAAATTCCAAAGAAAATTAAGAAAAAAATTTCCTTGAAATTTGCGGGTCTTTACATTACTCCCACCTCAGGGCTTTACGTCCCCGTAAAGATACATCAAAAACTAGGGGAACAAATGGGGGTACTGAGCACGAATCTGAGCCTCCCGCTCCCAAGTGCTCTCCTGGAGGTTCCCGTGCTGCCACCTGACGCGCACAAGAGGAATCGACCGCCCACGTAGGACCCGCTCCTGTCGATCCTCGATCTCCACTGGAACCTCCGCAAAAGTCGCCCCATCGTCCACGTCCAGCTCCCCAAAGTCGATGATGTGCGTCGGGTCGTGCACGTATCTCCTCAGCTGAGACACGTGGAAGACGTCATGCACCCGGTGCAACTGAGGTGGTAGAGCCAGGCGATAAGCCACCTCTCCTATCCTGCTGAGGACCTGGAAAGGCCCGATGAAGCGGGGAGACAGCTTGCCGCCTCGGCCAAATCTCCGTAAACCACGTCGAGGTGAGACACGCAAAAAGACGTGGTCGCCATCCTCGAACTCCAGTGGCCTCCGCCTCCTGTCAGCATATGACTTCTGCCGGCTCTGAGCTGTCCTCATCCTCTCCTGGATGATCTGGACCTTCTCTGTCGTGGCTCGGACCATCTCTGGTCCCACGAGTGCTGACTCCCCAGGGTCTGTCCAGCACAACGGTGATCTGCAGGGTCTGCCGTACAACGCCTCGTATGGTGCCATCCCGATGGTGGAGTGGTAGCTGTTGTTGTACGCAAACTCCACCAAGGGTAGGTGGTCCTCCCAGCTGCGACCAAAGTCGAGAACACATGCACGGAGCATGTCCTCGAGTGTCTGTATGGTCCTCTCCGTCTGTCCATCCGTCTGAGGGTGGAAGGCTGTGCTCAGATGGAGCCGCGTCCCGAATGCCTCCTGCAACCCCTTCCAAAGCCTGGAAGTGAAACGAGCATCTCGATCGGAGACGATAGACGATGGCACACCGTGAAGCCGTACGATCTCCTGGACGTAAAGACGTCCCAAGCTCTCTACTGAGCCCTGCTCTCTGATGGGTAAGAAGTGTGCCGACTTGGTGAGTCGGTCGACAATCACCCAAATGGAGTCGTGACCTCTGGAAGTGCGTGGAAGTCCAGTCACGAAGTCCATAGATATGCTGTCCCACTTCCACTCCGGGACCTCCAAGGGCTGTACCAAGCCTGCTGGTACCTGATGCTCTGCCTTCACCTGCTGGCAGGTGAGGCATCGTGAAACGAACTCTGCCACAGCTTTCTTCATACCCGGCCACCAGTGCTGTCGCCTGAGATCCTGGTACATCTTCGCCACTCCGGGATGTACCGCCAAGGGAGAAGTGTGAAACTCTCTCAGCACCTCCTCTCGTAAAGCGACTGGTACGAAGGTACGTCCTCTGAAAAGGATGTCGTGCTCTGCTCCAAGGGAGAAACCATCAGGCGCCTGACCTGAGGATATCAGTGCACGCCGGGTCTCACAGTCAGCGTCCCCACGCTGAGCCTCTCTGACCCGCTGTAGAAGTGGAGGAGAGACTGTGAGAGACTGAAGAAAGGCTGTTCCGTCTCTATCCACGAAGGATATCTGCAAGGAGGCTAGCTGCTCCGTCGCCTCCTCAAGCAGCTGAATGCCCGTCCTCCTGCTGAGGGCATCGGCTACCACGTTCCCCTTCCCAGGAGTATAGACTATCTCAAAGTCATAGTCCTGGAGGAACTCAAGCCATCTCCGCTGTCTCAGGTTCAGGTCCTTCTGAGAGAAGATATACCTGAGACTCTGGTGGTCAGAAAAGACTGTGAAGCGCTCGCCCATCAGATAGTGCCGCCAAGTCTTCAGAGCGAAGACCACTGCTGCTAACTCCAGGTCATGAGTGGCGTAGTTCTGCTCATGCGGCCTCAACTGACGTGATCCGTAGGCGATCACGGCCCGCTCCTGCATCAGGACGCACCCGAGTCCAGTCCCTGATGCGTCGCAGTAAACTACGTACCCAACTCCCTCCTCAGGCAACCTCAAGATAGGTGCGCTGGTCAATCTCTGTCTCAGCTCCTGGAAGCTCTGCTGACATCTGCCTGACCACACAAAGGGTTTCCCCTTCCTCGTCAAGGCTGAGAGTGGTGCCGCAACTCTGGAGAAGTCTGGCACGAATCTCCGATAGTATCCCGCTAGGCCCAAGAAGCTCCGCACCTCTGTCACGCTCTTGGGTGGCTCCCAAGCTAGCACTGCCTCGATCTTCGCGGGATCCACTGCAACTCCCGCCTCAGAGATTACGTGTCCCAAGAAATGGACCTCACGTAACCAGAACTGGCATTTTGAGAGCTTGCCATAAAGCTGGTGCTCTCGGAGTGTGTCTAGCACAACTCGCAGGTGGTAGGCATGCTCCTCCTCAGTCGTCGAGTATACCAAAATGTCGTCAATGAAGACAACGACAAATCGGTCGAGGTATGGCTGGAAGATCCTGTTCATGAGGCTCATGAACACCGCTGGAGCATTGGTTACGCCGAACGGCATAACCAAGAACTCATAATGGCCATACCGACACCTGAAGGCCGTCTTCTGCACGTCCTCGTCTCGAACTCTGAGCTGATGATAGCCTGACCGGAGGTCTATCTTCGAGAACCACCGCGCTCCCTTGAGCTGATCGAAGAGGTCATCAATCCGTGGCAGCGGATACTTGTTCCTCACTGTCACCTGGTTCAGGCGACGATAGTCGACACAAAGTCGCAAGCTCCCGTCCGCCTTTTTGGCGAACAAAATCGGGGAAGCCCAGGGTGAAACACTGGGTCGGATAAACCCCTTGCTCTGCAAGTCCTCCAACTGTACCCGCAGCTCTCGAAGCTCGGCGGGGGCCATCCGATATGCTGGAGTAGATATCGGGGCTGTCCCGGGGTACAAGTCGATGTAAAAGTCTACCTCTCTACGAGGAGGTAGCCCTGGAACGTCGTCGGGAAAGACGTCCACGTACTGGTCCACCACTGCAGGAAAAGCCGGACTCCGCACGTCCACTGCTCCTAGGATGAGGCTAGCCAACTGATGTGAGATGGGCTGCACTCTCCTCCGCGGAAGTCCATCCTGTGCTGCAAAGGTTCCCTTCTCGCCGGTGAAGGTAAACCTGCTCCCGTCGGTACGAACACATCGTACCTTGCGCCTAAAACAGTCGATCTGGGCATGAACCGTGGATAGCCAATCCATGCCCAAGATGACGTCGTAAGGCCTCGACGCCGCTACAAGGAGATCCCAGCCGAAGCTCTCGCCTCCTAGAGTAAGCTCACACTGCCGGCACCAGTGCGTAATCGTCGAGTCTGCTCCCGTAGGAGTCTCTAGCCGTAAGGATCGAGCCAACGGCTCAGTCGGAATCTCCGAGCTCCGAACAAGGGCAGAGGCTATGAAAGAGTGACTCGCTCCTGTGTCTATAAGTACTGCAGCAAGGGTGGAATAGACACAGATCGTACCTCGAATCATCTCTGGCATGTCGGGGTCGTAGGCCTCCACTGCCTGGAGCTGGGCCTGTCCCTGCCCGCCGGCTCCCTGTGGTCGAGGTGGCCCTCCTGGTGGTGGTGGGGGTAGAGCCTGAAAGCGTCGCCCACCACCCGCTGCTCGGCCAGCTCCTCGGCCTCGTCCGCCTCCTCCCTGCGGACCGCCACGGTCGACCCTCTGCCTCTGCCTGGGTGGCCCCTCCACCGTCTGCTGCTCCTCTGATCGGCGAGTCGGGCAGTCACGAGCCATGTGACCCTGCCCGCCGCAAGAGTAGCACAGCCTGCCTCTCGAAAGGCTGGCACTCCGCTGTGTGCCTCGTACTGCTGAGCCGGTGTCCTGAGGCCGTCTGCGTGGGGGTCTGGTCTGCCTGGACCCGTGAGTCATCCGTCGGCTACCTGCTGCCGAAGACTCAGCTACCTGCCGCCCTGCGCTAGGTCTCGCCGCTGAAGAAGGCTCTGCCAGGAAGCTCTCGATCAGGAGGGCTCGCTCCAGCACTCCTGCCTGGGTCGGAATGCTGAGGGAGATCAGCGACGCACGAATCTCCTGTCGCAAGCCCTGCTCGAAGGTCCGGGCCCGGAAGAAGGGGTCCCGTACCATGTCGGTCGAGTAGCGAGATAGGTCCGTGAACCTCGCCGCATACTGAGCGACCGTCATGCTGCCCTGGCGCAGCTGGAGAAGCTCCTGGATGCGCACCGCTCGGAGGGTGGCCGGGACGAACTCAGAGCGGAAGAGGCTCTCGAAGTCCGTCCAGAGCAGGGATGCCTCATCGTGAACCTGGAGCATCAGGCTCCACCATCGTCCTGCCGCCGCCTGCAGGAGGCTCGCTGCGAGGATCACCATGAGATCCGCTGGTGTCCTCACTAGCCTGAAGATCCGTACCACCGCCTCTAGCCAGTCCTCGGCGGCCTGGGGGTCCGCCTCACCGCGAAACCTGGGCGGTCGCTGGCTCTGAAACTCATGCAGTGCCCTGAGGCGACGTGCATCGTCAGCGTCTGGTACTGGTAGCATCGGTGGCTCGGCGGGTAAGGCTACCGCCGGTGCCACTGCTGGCAAAGGGCCCTGCACCGAGGCCTCGTCGCTCGGTGGGCTGCCATCGCGCCCAACACTCGGAACCCTAGCTGGCAGTCGTCGCGGGGCCATCCTGAAAAGGGGAACAAGAGCACCACAGTCAGAACAGTATACCTGGCGAGCTGGCACAAGTAATCGCAAGGAAAACTTGAGACTTTCATAAAGCAGATCAGTATACCCGGTGAGCTGACACAAGTAACCACAAAGAAAACTTGAAACACACACGCAATCAATGTTTTCATGCATTAAGTCGGAAATCAGGAGTCAGGGTCCTGGTGTACGGATACGTCGGCCGCCGCACCAACACTGGGCTCCCTGAACTGATAACCACACTCAATACACTAAACACTATTGCTTCACATAGAAAGAAAGGACGATCAGAGTCTGCGGTAGAACCGACCGCCTCTGATACCAATTTGTCACGACCCGTCCTCGGGGCCCGTGCCGTGACTACCCCAAGCCCGCCTTCCATAGGCCAGGGGCTGGCGACTAGCACCAAGGCGTAAAATCCCAGTAAACAGGGAAGGCATTGCCTTTATAAGTAACAACCACACAGAGTCAGCAAGCGGAAAGTAAAGTGCAGAAAGGTAAAGGGGCCGGAAATACAAGCCCAACTGTAAAGTACAACTGAAAAGTAAAGTACAGCAACTGAAGAAAAGACGGCGGCCTCGTGTCGTCCACTGGCAATCCCACCTGAAGGGTGGGTACAGATAGCCTCCAAGCTCCTCGGGCCCCACGTCCGCTCTGAGCACGTCCCGTCCAGTGGTCCACCTCCAGGTACCGTCCTGCTCCACGCCCCAACCGCGATCAGCGCTGTCCGTCGTCTGCAACCAACACCACGAAGTGCGGGCATAGCCCGTGCAGGGGTGAGTACAACTACTCAGTAAGGACCCCGAGACCCCCGAAGGTCTCCCGAAATCCACAAAGGATATAGCACAAAAGAAAGATGCAATCACGAAGTAACATCTGACTCGACTTAGGTATATGCCCATACATATACCTAAGTCCCCAATTCTAGCTCTGCTCACGAGCTCAAGAACAACTCAATCCACAAAGGAAAGCAAGACTCAAATCCACAAGGAGAGTAAACAGTAAATCCACAAAGGATAGTTCAACACAATCCACAAGGGAGAGTAACATAAGATTCAGCTCAACCAGGTATACTTTTTCAGATGACGTCAAAGACGATCACTGATCCGTCTCAGTCGTCGGACCCACGAAGGATCGATAGGTACTAACCCCCGCAAAAGGACCCACGTAGGATCGGGCTCACACAGAACCTGTAGGCAGTGGCTCACACAGAACCGGTAGTAAGGACCCACGGAGGATCGGGCTCACACAGAACCTGAAGCACTGATCCACGTGGGATCGCTGAGTGCAGTAGTCGACGCAGTCCACTGAGGATCTCTGCACAGTCGTCGCCGCAGTCCACGAAGGATCTCTGCTCTGCCGTCGTCGCAGTCCACGGAGGATCTCTGCTCTGCCGTCGTCGCAGTCCACGGAGGATCTCTGCTCTGTCGTCGAGGTCACAGCCAGCGCTAGGGTTCCCGCACGTAGCGAGCTCGTTTAGGAGGGTCCGCTCCACGAGCCGAGGGGCTGATACATCAACTGACACGTAGTCCGAAGTTGATGTATCCAAAAGTTCCGTATCGACAACAGGATCTCAACGCGACAGACGGCGCGTCAATCGGACGCCCGGTCTGAGAGTTATTGGCATTTTCGTCCCAGGGGCCCGGTTGGTTTTTAGGGCAAAACCAACCCGACCGTACTCCGCCTGTATCCGATCCTCGGGCGGAGTATGCCAAAAGTTCCGTCTCACTTAGAGGAAACCACCACAGCTGACGGTACGTCGTTCGGACGTCCGTAGCTCAAGTTATGAGCGTTTCCGCTCCGAGGGCCCGGTTGGCTTCGTGTACGAACCAACCCGGCCGAACCCAAAGTCTTCCGAAACCTTGAGTATAATATACCGAAACGACCGTCTCGATCCAAGGATCGCGTAGCCGCTGACGGTTCGTCAATCGGAGGTCCCAGGCCCAAGATATGGGCGAAAGACCGTAGAGGGCCCGAAACGGGGGTACTGGGCCCGGGGCGACCCGGCCCGAACCCCCCCCTGGGGTCGGCCGAACCGGGTCGGCCCGAACCGGGTCGGCCCGACCCGGCCCGAACCGGCTCGGCCGGGTCCGGTCCGGCCTGGGCGCGGCCCGGCCGACCGGACCGGCCGGCTCGGTCTTCGGCCGCGCGGCCGAAGAGCCGCCGCCGCCGCGGGTTGAACCCGCGGCTTGAGGGAAACCGCGGCCCCGCGGGGGGCCGCTTGTCTCGCGGACGCGGCCGGGCCGCCGCGTCCGTCCCGGTTCCGCGCGGCCGCGGAACCGGCTGCCGCCGCCGCCGCGGCTTCAGCCGCGGCGGAAGGTTTCCACGGCGGCGCGCCTGGCGCCGCCGCCTCCGGTCGCCGGCGCCGCCGCGCCGGCGACCCGCGCCGCCGCCTCCTTCCGCGGGCCGCCGGAGATGCTCCGGTGGCCCGTTTTCTTTCCCGTCTGCGCCGATGCTCCTCCCGGGGGACGATCTTCACTGCGGAGCCAACAATTTGCCCTTGCCGCACGGTTTGTCGACGTCCGCCAAATCCGCACAACCAAAATAGATCGGCGGAGGGTTGCCGGGTCTTGTTCGTTAGACCCGCACCCTCCGCGTTAGCCATAAATCACGGGAGGAATAACCAACAACAATTTTTAAATAAATTAAAAATTGTTTCGATCGGGTTCTTTATTTAAAAAGAATAATCACGGGAAAAAGAATCACAATCAAATCCCTACCTTGATGATCGTCGAGCGCGGGCGTTCTTCGCGGAAGAGATCGTCGCGGAAGAGACCGATCGTCGCGTCGTCGCGGGAAGGTGTCGCGTCGTCGCGGAAACCGGCGTTGAGCCGGCGAGCTCAACAAATCAAGAACAACAGATTTAAATTATTAATATTTAAATCTGTGTTTCGTTTAAAACCAAAGAAAAGAACTTGAGAGGAAATCCGAAATCACTCACCTCGAATGGTCGGTGATCGGAGATCGGAGATCGGAAGAACGTCTCGGGCGAAAGCGTCGTCGACTTCCGGGTTCGGCGTTCTTCGCGTTCTTCGCGTTCTTCGCGTTCTTCGCGTTCTTCGCGGAGAGGGTGGAGGAACGAAGATTCTCTCAAATCCTTTCCAAGGATTTTTTTATGTTGGTCTTAATTTATAAACATGCCAACACGAAACCGGTTAAGAAACGATCCATCAATTCGTTGAATTAATTCAACGAAAGAAACGACCCATTTAATTCACGAAGAAACAGTCCATTTAATTCACGAAATAAACCGCCCAATTAAATGGTCTGTTAAGAATTAAAGAAAACGCGTCGGTTGACTTTTCAGTTACTTTGACGGGTTTTCGCGGGTGCGTTACTTAGCGAAAGAAACGGCGGGGCTCGTGCGGGTCCCACCGCACAAATATCCTACCAAGGGGTAGGATATTTCTGGATAGCACCCTATCCAGTTCAACTCAGTTCAAGCCGTCTTTAAGTGACTTCAAGTGGCTTCCAAGCAGCTTAAGTGAAATAAAATAAAGTTGTCGCACAAACTTTATTTTATTTCTGACTTAAAGCCGTAAAATTTAAAAACCACGTCTGAGCAAACGCAACTCCGGAAGAGGCGTTTCTAAGCAAATACCGGCGCTGCGATTTCATCGGTGCCCTCAGAATTCGATTCCGGGCACCGGTTCAAAAGATAGAAAAACCCGCTCGTCCGTTCACTGAACGTACCCGAGCCAAACTTCGGAAATTGATTCCGGGCACACCGGGCCTCGGAATCAGGTGCCGTCTGAAGCTGCGCTCTTGTAAAATTCCAAAGAAAATTAAGAAAAAAATTTCCTTGAAATTTGCGGGTCTTTACACCCTTTATCACCATGTCTCATTTTTCATGGTTTCTTATAGGTGTTTCATGGTTTTCCCAAACCTTTCACTAACCATGAACTTATAGAAATACCTAAAAACACTCATTAATTTCTCCAAACTCTCCCAAAATTCACCCATATACTTTAAAAAACTTAAAAAGCATAAAGAAAGGGTTGCTTATTAGAAATATGGGGTACTAAATTCTCCCCACCATTAGTATTTCCATCCTTGGAAAGTAGAAAAATATCATTGCCTTGAAATATTTCTGGACATTTCTCTTTCATTTTCTTCTCCCATTCATAAGTCTCTTTCTGAATCTATCCATGTTGCCAAAAAACCCAAACTAGTTTGAAGATTTTAGAATTCAAGACTTTATCTTGTCTATCCACAATCTGCACTGGGATATGTACCAATAAAGCATCTAAATCTAGTTTAAAATGATCCCATAAAATCACATTGTTAGTATTAGGTTGATAATTCTTTAACTGAGATACATGA
Source organism: Viscum album (assembly GCA_963277665.1). Taxonomy (NCBI): domain Eukaryota; kingdom Viridiplantae; phylum Streptophyta; class Magnoliopsida; order Santalales; family Viscaceae; genus Viscum; species Viscum album. The sequence goes on along the minus strand of OY728153.1, from coordinate 1,461,641,417 downwards.
AACACATTATGCACCACACTGAACTATGGTAGAAATTCCAAGAGATATGCCACCTCACTAACCCATTACAATATCTCAAAAGGGACTATGTATCTAGGATATGACTTACCTTGCTTCCCAAAATGATGTTGTTTAAGCCTTAGAGTGATCCTAAAGAACACATGATCCCTCTCCGTAAAATACAATGGTCATCAATGATGATCTGCAAATGATTTTTGACAACTCTAAGATGTCTCCATCTATTTCATGATCAACTAAATATTATCTATTGGACAAGTACCATCCAAAACCTTGAAGTATCACCTATTTCCACTCAAAAATGTAAAGAACTAAAAGGACACACATACAATGCTTCAAAAGGATTCGTTTGTATCGAGGCCTGATAACTTTTGTCATATGAGAACTACACTAATTATATTTTATCTTCCCATGAACCATAAAAATCCATTACATAAACCTGAAAAATGTATTCCAATGTTTGTATCATCTGTTTGGATTTTCCATCCTTCTAAGGCTGATACACTGTACTTACTATAGACTGAGTCACAGGGGATCTCTGTAAGGATTTTCAAAAATGAGATGTAAACCTTGTAACTCTTCCTGAAATGATTGAAATGGGTATTCCATGCCTCTTTACCACTTCTCGAATATAGATTTTTGATAATTCCTCCATCATATAAGATTCTCAAATAGGGATGAAATAAGATGACTTTGTGAGCTGATCCACTATCACCCATATGAAATCATGTTTCTAAACCATTTTTGGGAGACCTATTATAAAATTCATAATTATCTCCTCCTATTTCCATCTACGAATAGTTAAATATTTCAATATACCTGTTGATCGTTGATTCTTAGCATTAACCTGCTGACAAGGTAAGCACCTTGGAACAAACTCAGCCACTCTCCTTTTCATACTGATCTACCTAAAATGTGCTTTCAACACCTTATACATATTCTGTATTCCAAGATGAATAGACCATCATAAATGGTGGTAATCATGAAAAATTTGGTACTCATTATAAATAGGTACAACCCTATGATTTCTGAAACACAACCCTAAACTCTCATCCAGCTTCATTCCCTTAATGGTCTCCCCACCATTAATTTTTGAACTCATCACAACACATTATAAATCAGATATCTATGCCACTTTAATAATATTTACCAAATCAAGAACCACTGAAACTAGAATGAAAACCCCAACATCACCTCAATATTCACATTCCACATTCGTGTCAGCTAGAACTGAAATCAACTGCTATTCATTTGAAGCCTCTTTTCCTAACTAAGCATATGACTTTATACTTAATGAATTGGCCACTGAATTGCCTTTACTCGATGTATACATCAAGTCAAATTAAAACATTTGTAGATACTCCATACATAATAGTTTTCTCGTATTCCAATGTCTTTGTGATAAAATATGATTCAAGATCTTATGATATGTAAACACAGTAAATTTATCCCCAAAGAGTAATGATTCCTAGTCTTAAAATCATGGACTATGGTAGCGAACTCTAACTCGTGTGTTGGGTAGTTCTTCTCATTAAATAGTAACTACCTTGAACCATAAGCAACAACATGATCTCATTTCCTGAGAAACAAACCCCAAATATAATCTTGAAGAATCCTAATACACCCCATACCCTTGTCTTGATTTCAGAAAAATGAAGATTGGTGTTGATGTAAGGTGAAATTTCTACTCCTGAAAATATTTCTGACATTCTGCTTCACATTGGAATATAAAATTATTCTTTTTCCAAGCATTTGTAAGAGAATATAGTCAAGAAAAATCATGCACAAAGATTCAATAATAACTTGCCAATCAAAGAAAACACTATATATCAAAGACATTATTTGGTGGTTTCTAAGAGATAATAGATTCTATCTTCAACAGGTCCAGTAAAATGCCTCTTTCAGAAATTGCATAGCCATGAAATTGTACCTCTTATATCCAAAATCACACTTTGATAATTTTTCATACAAATGATGGTCTCTCAATATTCCCAACACTGTCACCAAGTGTAGATCATACTCATCCCTTGTCTTTGAATACAGAAATATGTCATCCAAAAACACCACAACAAAAGAATCCAGATATATCTAAAATATAAAATTCATTAGTTCTATAAAGACCATAGGTTCATTCAAAAGAATGAAAGTCATTACCATATATTCATAAACTCCATATCTTATTCTAAAAGTTGTCTTTGGAATATCCTCCTTTTGAACCCACAATTGGTGATATCTTGATCGCAATTCAATCTTAGAGAATCACTGAGCTCCTCTCAATTGATCGAAAATATCATAAATTCATGGAAGTAGATATTTTGTCATTATTGTAACTTTTTTAATATTATGATAGTCTACACACAACTTTATAGTTACATCCTCCTTTTCACAAAGAAGACAGGTGCTGCCCACAAAGATGTGCTAGCCCGAATGAACCCTTTTCTCTCCAACTATTCCAACTGAACATTCAATTCCATTAATTTAGTTCGGGTTATCTGATAATATGAAAATGAGATAAGACTGGTCACCATGATGAGATCAATAATTAACTCCAATTCTCTCATTGGTGGAAAACATACAAAATTATCAAGAAAAACATCTAGAAATTGATCCAAAACTACTAGAAAACTGTTCATCTCAATCTCATCCATCTATGCCAAAGACAACATTGCCAAATGGTATGATATAGTTTCAACTAATGGTACCAACAATCCCTTTACACCAGACTTTATATCTTGGTCTCCTTTAAAAATATTCTCAATTCCATTATTAGTCATAAAACTGATATTTATTGTATAATAATTGATGTGAGCCTTATAAATTGTCAACTAATCCATACATAGTATTATATCAAAATAATCCATCTCAATAATAGATAAAACCCTTTTGAACTCTTCTCCTTCAATGGTTATGGAACATTCTCTACACATAAGGGATCGATATTCTCATTGACCAAGAGAAGTTTTATGTTTTATCACAAAAAGGCATCATCTAAACTTTTAAATGAAGTAATTAAATAGAATGGGTATAAATAAATCAATGGGATACCAACAAATAAAACAAATATTTCATAAGGGTAGAATTCAAAATAATCGTACCTCACACTGTATATGGCTCAGACTGATCATCCATAATAACATGTTCATCTCCATATAATTGATTTGTTGATGCACTTTTCTCCTTATTTCCTTGTTGATATTGTACTACCAGAGGAGTCAAGGTATTCCTAAAATCACCATGGATAGATCTTTTCTACTGATGAGGTTGATTCTGCTGCTCTCATCCTATTGAATCGTATAATTCTTGTGACACCTGAGAAGTGTCCTGAACACCCAACCATATATCACTATGACAATATCAATGAATATTTCCCATCTTGTTGAAATTGTGGCTTGCTCTTGGTGGTGTTGTACATTATCACTTATTGTGTTCTAAGGAACCACATTAGAAACATCCAAATTTTTTCATGGGTCTCATAGGAAGATTGACTAATCCATCCATCTAGTTCTGATTCATGCTCCCACCTTAGAAATAGGTGTTCCTCTTCTGCTTTCTCCTAGCATTTGAGTTGCCACCATTTCCTATGGGTATCAACATACTTCTTCCTCCCATAGCTCCTAAGATGTCCTATTTATCCACTGTCACTTTGTTTACCATCTCTGTATAATCCATAATACATAACACAACAATATTTTAGTGAATCTCATTCCTCATCCCTAATTAAAAGATGCATGCCTTCAATTATGCACAAGTCACAATCTTAGGTGAAAAATGAACTAAATTCATGAATTTAGATGTATTCTCTGTGACATAAATATTTTCTTACTTCAAGATGAATAATTTCATTGTTCTTTGGATTCTAAACATGTGAGGATTGAATTGATTGTTGAAATTTCTTAAAAATCCTCCTAACCAAGGCCTTGATCCACTTTATCTTAAATAGAAATATCCCACCACTAGAATGAAATATCCTCTATTATATACGTTTCTAGATTTACTTTCATCTCCATTGGTGTGCCGATAAATCAAAGATATGATTCATCATATTCAACCACACCATTGTTGTTTCTAATTTGGGATCACCCAAAAAATGGGGGGATTCTACTATAATTGAAATTAATGATCCACTTGTATTGTATCATCCCTATAATTCCCTATGTTCATAGCTTTAAATGCTTAGATGATACTTTGAACTAGCTTTTAGTTCACCTATGGATCAAGTGCAACCACATTCTCCGCAGATTCTTCCAGTTGGTTTCTATGATGCATATAGGGTTCCATTTTCTATAGAGACAACAAACTCCACAAGTCTCTCTCTTTATTAAATGAATTCTTAGCATTTAAAATTCTACCACATCATACTATCACAACTGTGCTTTCCAAAATCAACTATTTTCCATGGTTAAACATTTCTAAAAAAATTCAACTTAGTTTTGAAAATCAAACCATTTTCAAAGTACAAAAACCATTGAATTTTAGAAGTGTTTAATTTGAAAAAAAAAATCATCATTTTCCAAAAAAATAATAGGGAACCAAATCTTATATCATTACTAAAAATAAAATATGCACTCCTAGTGGGAATTCATTTCTACAATGCACATCTTATTTATCTCATTGGATAAACCCATGACAGTGAGAGTCCAAATCTTATAAGTGTCTCAAAAACACTTATGTACCCAACTTATTAGTAAATTAAATTTCAGTATAAAAAAGTTTATATATTTCTTTTTATGCTCTACATTTCAAGTCCTAAAAATCCTACTCTTTTTTACCAACCTGATACAATGAATAGATCAGAATGAATGTCAAATCCAAGACCAAAAGAACTAATAATTATTTGTTCCAAAAAGGAAGGACCATGTTGATTCCAATTTTAACATCGTACACCTATTCATTGGATTGATAATATGTAAGGATGTTACTTGGACTTAAACAACATCCCTAAGGCACCAAAGGATGGAAAAAATATCGGAGGGGTTCAATGCACGTGGGGGATGATTTTCCCCCTAAAACTAAAACAACCAACCAAATATTCCATAACCAAATAACCCACTAAATTATGCATGATATCAATAAAATATATCTCAATGTTTCATTTATATCAAAACCACCATAAAGAGTACCATAGCGGAAGACTAAAAAACAACCAAGTGTACAACAACAGAAGACAACTTAACAAAACTCAAAGACAAACACAAATCCAAAGATCCAAGCACCTCCATCATCCACTCCAAAAAACATCCCAAGTATCAATAAGCACCACTAAAGAACTATGATAATTTACCTTTTCCCATGTCTTAATAATCAACATATGAAATATCACCAAAGATCCAAAGTAGGGGTGAGTAATGAAACTCAGTAGATTTTCCCCCAATGACTTCCCTACTCAAACCACCAGGATAAAACTAGTTATCACATTTTATAAAACAATTTATATAAAACAATTTATACAGTCAGTTTATAACTAAATTTAAAAAAATCCATTGTATAGTAGTTTTCACAAAACAATAACAAATTCCAACAAAAGCATCCAAATATGTTCTTCAAAACCATTTCATATTTCCTTTTGGAATATCTCATTCCAATCCAAAAATCCACACATCTACACTTTCATACTTCATTATAAAAGTTAAAAACTCATGAGAATTTTCTTGAAAATCCACCAAATCATCAAAAGGTAACTAAATCTGATGCCTGATTAAACCTTTGGCACTAAGCACAATGTCATATTTCAACCAAGCCTCATAAGTAAAATATGAGCACACACCACAAAATATTCCCAAAACTATTCCAAAACCATTTCAATAAAAAAATTATTTATTGAAAAACGTTTTGAACAAATCAAACTAGGAAACTAATTTAAAATAAAAAATTTAAAATCATTTACCAAATCACTTTGTATAAAAATTCCACAATTCCACAAAAATCCACAAACCATCACAAAAGAGGGTTTCTACCATGATTAGCATAAACAATTCTCAATAAATTTCAATTAATTTAAACAATCTGAAACTAAGCTAGTTAGTTCATTTCATGACCCCCTACCCACAATGTGTACCCCTCCTAGTCCAGCAATGTCAGAAGAGAGATAATGACTGCTGATTCCGGCATCCAGTAGGCCCTAGGTTGGTGACTAGCACCGTGGGTATAGAAAATAAATAGATGGGAGGCATTACCCTATAATAGAAAACATGTAGAAGGGAGATATAAGATAGAAAAGAACCAACTCCTACTTAGAATACAATGTAAAGGAAACCCAATTACACCTAGGTAATGTCATGAAAAAATACTACAACTAAAAAGGGAAAACTGCAAGTACCAAAAGAAAGTAAAACAACAGCGTCCACGAAGCCCAAATAGCTCCAGCAAAACCACCAAGCTAGCAGTAACTAGACTGATCTCCAACCTTCTCCAAGTGACCTGAAAAATAGTTTATATGACATAGAGTGAGTATAATAGTATACTCAGTAGGATAATCCCCATATCCACTCATACAAAATGTAAATAAAGCATGATAAATCATAGTGAACAACAAATGAAACCAACCTACCACTTAAATAAGTATACTAAGTTACCAGCCTGACCATGGCTACTCTCACCAATTATCACATATAAGAGTATATAATATAATAAAGAATATCAAGGGTCCCCTACTACCACTTCCCCACTTATTTTCTGCTTTTCCCCAACATCGCACATCCTAAGCATCTCTCTCTAAAAAGTCTTGCCCGTCGACACCTAGGCGAAGCACCACAACATGTACCTCATTCAAATAACCACCAAAAACACACATCCAAAATTAAATAGGTAGTTTTTGGGAGCCACCATAGCTCACATATCATGTATCATACAATGGGTATTATATCTCAGACCATTATAGTCCATACACCGAGTAAGGATCTTCAAGCCATCACAGCCTATACATGTCATACCTATAGAAGTCCGTAGGAAACTATATCCAGAATACATGTGTGTGAAATAACCATTAGAGATTACAATCCTGTACACACATATATGGGGAAAACTAACTGTCGTGCATATGAGCACATGTAACTACCCAAAGAAGAGAGTAGATCCAAAGTGGGTAGTCATCCATCCATCCTCCCACTGGAATGTTGGGGAAAACACCCCAAGGCTCAGAATCCCCGGTGTGTCAGTCTCCCTAACCGACAGGGTGGGTAGTGTATAGAGACACAAAAATTATAGGATATAATATAACTCACAACTACACTATGGGAATAACCTATTCTTATACTCAACTACAACCAATGTCTCATTAACTCCCGACCGTCACTAATATGACAATATATCCTATAATCACACAACCATTTAAAGAGATACATTAATTTACTTGATACCTTTTTATCAGTTTCACTTTATGTTAATTAATTATTTAACCATTATTTAACCATTATCATTTTTCCACATCACATTCCATTAACATTCTAACCAAGATCCATGCCCTCCGGGCATAATGAAAATAGAGTCCATGTTTTCTCAGAATCAAAACTTAGAATTTCATCCTAGAAAGCTCCAACCCCATGGGTTAAACATCATTTTTTCATTTATTTAAAAATATTCCCAATTTTTATATTCCCATGTATTCTAGAAAATCAATCTAATCTAATAAATTCAAGGGGCTCAACATGGTGAGTAGATGAGATACATGTCGAGTCTTTTCCCCTATAGTAGAAGCGTATACCCATCCATCCTCAAGAAGCTAAAAATAGAAAGCACATGGCATACCCCACACGTCTTTTCCTCTTTTGAGAGGAGAGTAAGAAAAACCAGCTTCCTCAAGCAGTGGGGAAAATAAAGAAGATAAATAAACAATATATTCAATAGAACCACTTTCACATCAATAGGTAATCCCAACTTCAACCCATTTCATCATCGCTGATGTCCTCCCCGACACCCAAAAACATAAACCAATTAATCTCCCCACTCTAGGACTCAAATGATACCACAACCACAAGGCCTCCCTGCCCCCTCACACCATAAAATCCCTCTAGGATCAACCATCCTCGGCTCACATCATATTTGGGCCTCCCTTCCCCATAACTTCAAGTCACGTATCTAGATCACATCACAAGCAGTAGTAAAAAACATAGTTGTCAGCTCTCAGCCCCAAAGCAAGGCATTATTCCTTCACACACAATGATATATTTTGGATCCAAAGCATAGGAACTCGTACTTTACAAGAGAGATTCCAACTCAATATCAACAAGGAATTAACTTTAACACAACATCGGTTATTATTTTATCTGGAATTACCTGATTCATTATTTATAGGTTCCAAATACGGGAAACCTAAGCGACAAGCTATCACAAGCTATTACAGATTAATTGAAAAATTAATTTATCATGTCTTTAACTATTTTATCAACAAGAATGAACACTCTTCATATTCATTAACTTATTTAATTAAACATGATCACTTGTATCAATTTTATTATAATTAAATTACCACAACAACAACAACCAGATTCCTTAAACATGCCTATTTATCTTTTAGAAAACTAATTAAACAATTAATTATTGATTTATGTTCTTCACCAATTTCCATGAAGAAAAAAATGATAACCAAGAAAGGCATAAATATCACACTATCTAGAAAATCAAGAGGCAAACCATTATCACAGTATAAAGAAATAACATATGATCGATACCAATTATTTAATCCGATTTATATAATTATTAGGTCAATTCCATTGTGATCCAAGGGATAAACCATCATAAATATATGATTTCATGTAAATACATGGAAAATCATTGAATCCCCTACCTCAAAATGTTGTCGACATTCTTCTCACAAAAATAGATAAAAGCAATGGATCATGATCCCCTCTCCCGCAACAACTACATCCACCCGAGTATGCCATAGCACAACCACACCAACCAATAGCCAATAAAACTCCATTAGAAACATAGATATCATGCTCCATTACATGGAAAAGAGAAATTGGAATAAATAGATTGAAGAAACTTCAATAATGGAGATAGATCAAACCTTATATCAAAGACAGATCACTAGAATCGAAGGAGGGATCTAGGGATCATTCATTGAAGAAGGAATCCCCAAAACACTAAAGCGATGGTCATCAAGTCACATGGAATAAGGTATAATCGAGCTACAGCCATAGGGTTTGACAAACCCGACCAGCTGAAATATTTTTGAAAACATACAGCAACGGGGCATTACACGACGCGTAATACCTATTCACGTCATGTAATGCCTCAAGTTTGAGTTCTTCTGAAAACCCCATCACCTTGGAATTTTTTTTCAAACCCCTAAACATTTTACACTATGAATCCCTCTTTCACACTATGAAACAACCTGTGAAATAGGATGTCACATTATGTAATGTTGTTACATGACATGTAATCCCCCCCTTCCCAGCTTTTACTTAACCAAACATCTCTAAACTTCTCTTGATCCACCTCTGAGCAGTTTGATCTTCGAAAACATGCAAAGTGTTGATCCATGTGGATCTAATCCCTTACATCAGATACCTATCAAAATATTCTCATCCTCGAGAATCCAAAACCAACCCAATGAGGAAACAGGAAGGGGTTATCCAAATAGCCACCCCATGAGATACCCATCGAGGCTCTCACCACCATAGGAGCTCAACTTATTCCCTAAAGGAACAAGAACAAAACCATGTAACAACTATAACCATTCCCTAAATACTCTTTTGGGGGAGATACCTCTAAAAAGAGAGTAAGTCACATGTTAGGTCGACTAGGTAAAATACCTTGAAAGGGGTGTGAATCAGGGTAAGACAGATTAAAACAACTACCCCTTTTGATCTTGTTTCTTTGTTAAAAAAACTCACATTTCTCTCTTTCCTGTAGCAAAGTATTAAAATAAATTAAATCATGAATGATACGCAACAATTTTTACTTAGTTCACCCTCACTGGGCCACATCCAAGGAGCATACAATGGCAATGTGTCGATGTACTAAATCTACTAAAAGTGCACTATTATTTACAATGTTTGTAGAGGACTCACTGTACCTCCTAGTTTACAAACAATTATAATTTGAAAGCTTACTGATCTATAAACTGAAGTGTGCTCAGTGCAACTTTAGAAGATCCACTCACAGTTTATAGACTTGTAGTTACTTTCATTATCTCTTATGAATGAATAATCCACTATATGTAGATGCTCTATTAATGTCCCATTTTCATCTACTAATGATTAATACTTTACCAAATATGTACTAGTAAACTAAAAATATTTCACACAACCCTTACTGCATCTTGCACGAAACTTAAATTCATTACATGCAAGTTTACACTTTTTCACAAAACACATTTTGTGTGAAACTTCAATCTTAAGCACAACTCAAATCTTACTCACAACTTCCTTGTCTTGAACACAAAAAAATCTTTCATGCAACTCCCTTTTCACAAAATTCTTATATGATCCAGAGCTCAGATTCACTTTAAGTGCTGAGCTTCTTCGAATGAGGGGGTCACCTCTTATTTTTAGGTGTCATTGACCCCTACGTAGAAGATTCCCTACATCACACAAGATCCCCTCTTTGCGCGCAAATCCCAATTTAATATCACATTAGGTACCCAGGTTTCTTTCACACAACTTCATCTTTTCTGCACATTTCCAAATCTTTCATGCACTTTATTCCTTTTACATTTTTTGAAATTTTAATCCCAAAACATTCCTTGTGCACAAGTTTCCAAATCACCTTCAATATTTATGATAAATGTGAGCTCAGAGTCACTTATATTGATACGAAATAAAGTTACACCATGTGAAATAAAGGCATTTTACATTTGTTATGTGCAAGAAGAGGAATCATGTTAGTAGTAACATTGTTAAAATATATTTTATCCTCTTAAGATACTCCTTTATTATCAATACTATCCACAATATAGTTTTCTTACCTAAAATTGTGATTGATGATGTAACTCATGGAATATATTAGCTCAAGGAATTTGATCCATTTACCTATAAGCTTCCATGAGAGGTGAATCTGACCCATCCTGATGGCTTGAGAAATGTTAGTTGAGTTACACTCCAATAAAATATTATTACAACTCCATTGATAAACAATTTCAACCACATTCATAATCCCTCTAATTTAGGCTTCCAAGTAATTATCATGTCCACGCGGTCCATAGATACATTCCACCACATCCCCATTAAAGTCTCTAAAGATGACCCCAAATCTAGATAGTCCTAGGTTTCCTTGTGATTCCCTTTCCGTATTACATTTCATACATCCAAAGAAAGGGGTGGATCATAATACTTCCATCATGCCTCTAGGTTTAGGAAAATTTCCTACAACATTCAGGTTCTTAAGAACCATGATATATCTTACGGATGTGTCACAAAATCCTTTGACCATGCCATTAGCATTATTCACAACCGCCAGAATGTGTGAAGTTTTAGTAGATTCAAAAAATATTTCCCTATGATAGATAGAATTGTTTCTGGATTTCCATATACTATAAAATATCTCAACACATGAAACTCTAAACAAATAAGCGAGTTATTTAGATTGCTAAATTCTGAAAAGTGTATCCAAAAAAATAGAAAGAGAACCTAATTGAGGGGGATCTAACTCGAAGATATTGAGAACATTTCTCCATATATAAGACTCAATATTTCTGCACAAAAACAAGTGATTAAAATCCTCACAATGTTGATGACATAAGGCACACCTTGAGAAAAGATAAATTCCAACACGTTGAAGATTGGAATCCACTGGAACTTTGTTGTGGAAAAGCCTCCAAATAAATGTAAACCTTGAAGGGGGGATCCATTTCCTATTCAATTCACTAATAAATTCATGTTATCTCTATAAAAAATTATTATATATGATATTATAATTAAGAGTCACATTCATAGATATTTACTAGATAATAAGATCAGGTTAATTAATGAAGTCCTGGACAGCAACTATTGCAGCAATATCTGCTGGTAGAGCCTCCAAATGTTCTATTTTTTTCCTTTATAGTATTACTAATATAAACTTCATGTTCCACGGGGTATATTATGTCAATAAGTGGGTATCCTTCCTATTTATCATGCAAAAAACTAAGAGAATAGTTCACATTAATCAACCAGTGTAAATGCCTTATAAAGTTTTGAAAAACAGATCTCATCCCTAGCTAGATGGATGAGTTAAGATACCCATATTTCCTTTTGATTAACCTTGAAAGAATAATCCCTCTTAAAAACTCAATAAATTCATAATTATTGTTTATGAGATGCTATAGAAACTTGTCATGCAATTCTTGATTATAAAGATGCATATTTTTAATGCCTAGTCCACCAAGCTTGGAAGGTAAGCAACATTGATTCCACTTCGCTATAATTATTTTCCTCTCTATGAAAATACCACTCCATACAAAGATTTAGAGAATTTTGATGACTCCCTTAATGATTGAAATAGGCCAAATATACACCATGAAGTAAAATACTAGATTTGAGGTGACCACGTACTTGACAAGACAGATGTGAACTGCCATTGATAGAGACTTTCATGTCCAAGAGGCAAGTTTTTTCCTGATTAGGATTAAGTAATTTGATAAATGTGATAGGTGGGGCTTCCCCCATAAAATTTTAACTCTATGATAAATAATTTTAAGTGAACCCCCCCCCCCCCCGTATTCAAAGACTGTTAATAAGATGAACTTTCCTTGAAGATGGAATATTTTTAGCAAAATAAATGAATGATTTTCTTTAGTTAATTTCCCTCCTTGGGATACTTTCATAATTAATCATAGACTTATTGATATTAATAATTTTCCTCTTATATCCCTATGTAAAAATAAAAATTTCATCATTAAAAAAATGATTAGTAGAGATACCCCATGTTACTTTGATTGTGGAAATTTCCCATTTTTACACCATATTGAGAAGAATTCTTCTCAAGTAATCTTATGCAATAGAAAAAACAATCAATGATAGAGGATACCCCTGTCATACCCCCCTAGAATAGGTTAAATAACATAATAGTGATATATTCATAATAATTTATATATGATCTAATTAAAAAAATATTTTAATCCATTGGATGAACTTCACACTGAATCCAAATCTGTGGAAAATCTGGCCTATAAAGCCCTAGTCCATTGTGTTGAAGGCCATTATGATTTAAAGTTTAATGGAAAAACTCCCTCCCCAAGTGGTTTTCCTTTTCATATTTATACATTCATAATTAGTAAGAAGACAGTCTTGAATTCCCCTCCCTTTAACAATACCAAACTACTTCCAAGAAATGATCTTTTCAGCAACCCGAGCAAGCCTCCTAGCCATTATTTTTGTAATGACTTTATGAATTATATTATCCAGTGAAACTATCATAAATTGGTCTATCTCACTTTCCTTCTCAATTTTGGGAATAAGGGAAATGAACTACGCATTAAAAACTATACTCAGCTTTCCACCCTTGAAAAAATGTTTTACCAGCATGCACACCTCTTCCTGAATAATATCCCAATAGTTTTGAAAGAAAAAGTCTGAGAACCCTTCTAGTCCTAGAGAACTATCTTTTTGAGACCAAACGCAACTTTCTTAATTTCAAAATCCATTTTAATAGATGTAAGATATTGATTTTCATCCTCAGTAATCATTTTAGGAATAATGTTCTCCCTTACCAACTCAGTCCTTGGTGGCCCATTGAAGAGGTTCTTATAAAAGGAGAAAATATTATTAGAAAGTACATTCCACATCTGCAGAATTATCTATTCATCCTTGAGTAGTGAAAGGGGTCTATACACTCTTCTCACCCTTTTAAGGGTACTGAATAACTCGGTGTTCCTATCATATTCACAGAGTCCCTTGATTTTGAAGATGTATTTCTTGATATTAGCCCTGAGATTCATAAGGTTTATCAACTTTAAAGATAATTCAGCCTCCTAGTTCATGCCATTGGAGAATTGGGACCTAGTGATAAGTTCCTAAATTTTATGAAGATAGCATTCAATACCCTCAATTTTTGAATCTAGGGAGCTAAAATTTTCCTTAATCTAATCCTTAATCTTGGTCTTGAAAATATTTAACCTCAAAACACATATGAGAGGATTCCCTTTTCATGTGACTGAGTTTCAGGTTTTCTGTACAATCATTGAACAATTCGGAAGATAGGCCCAAGAATATGTGAACCTAAAGGGATTTGGTTTCCTCTTTTCACTTGAGATAAATATTGTTAGAATAGGATGGAGATCGTAATTATTCTTAACAAGAGTAACACATGAAATCGATTTCCAGGAATCGATTATTACATTATTCACAAAGGTCTTGTAAATTCTTCTAGCTCTAATATCATTAATATGCCTCATGTACCATATAAATTTATCACCAATTAGATTAACTTCATCGAAACCTATATTATCAAGGCAATCACTAAATTATTTGGTAGAGATGGTGTTTATAACTAGACAAATTTTCTCATCCACATGGAGAATAACATTAAATTCACATATGAGGACCCAAGAACCAAATATAGAATTGGGAAGTTGTTTTATCTTCCCCCATAATATTCTTTTTTCAACATAAAAATTGTGTTCATACACAATAGAATAGTACATTTTCCTACTGACCTCTAAAAACTACATGTGATGATCTGATTATCCTCATCAACAATTGCTGGAGAATCAACATTATCAGGAGTCAAGATCCAAATTCTATCTAGACCAAAAATATCCTAGTTTTTTCCCAATATAGAGTATCCTTGAATGCTAAATAAGTGTCCCAGATTTTTTGAGTTAATATTGGGTTTAGAAATTCCAAGAATCTCAATTTTATACCTTCCTATAATAAGCCTAAAGGAATATTCTATTCTAGGGTTGGCTAAGCCCTGACAGTTACAAAATTGAATCCTCATTATTTCTTGGGCTTGGAGGGCTGACCTCCTTTTTTTCCTAAGTGCCTCTGTGATTTCGTGGGTGTTCCAACCTGAAGAGTAGTTATAGCAGCATTCAATTATTTTTTACCATTACCAGACTGAATCTGGTCACCAGCCAGGGGGGGCCTCATTCCTGGTCTCTTGCATAGTAATGTCCTCAATTAATTAACCCTCTCTGGACTGAGTATGTCTATCCTCATTCCCCTTTTCTATTATTATAATTTCATGAGATTCCTCTAATGTAGACCAAGGCAGGACCAACTATGTATGTATTTTAGATACAATAGAGTCTATAAGAAATTCCTCAATCTATATATCAAATGCAGTATTTAACACATCTGAAGTAAAATCCATTATCTGGTCATTAATGTCCTCTAAAAGGATATTTTTCACATCATTTTCAGTATGGGTAGCAATTTTCTAAAAAATGCTAGCTTTCCTTTCCTTTGTCTCAACCTGCTCAACCCACGAGGGACCTACCATGTTTTCTTTGCTGGAATTTTCAACCTAAAAGTTTGAGATTTGTCTCTTCCCCTTGTCTATCATATCCCCATTCTTCCCCCTTTGAAACCACCTTCCATATGGAGGTAGTAGGTGTAGGATTAACCAATTTCTTGACAATTATACATTCTTGGAAGTCATGGCCTACTATCATGAAATTTTTTTATAATTTGGGAAGATTCTCAAACTCATAATTTATCTCCAATTTCTAGTCCTTAGCATCCAAATAAATTTTTTCAGGAGGTTGTGATTCCATTTTGACTTCTACAAACACTCTCTCATATAAGAAAATGTCACCATTAATAGTGTGATGATCAATTTTCAGAGGGGTACCTATTCCTAAAGTGAGATCATTAAGAATATTTAGATGCCAATAAACCCAGAGAAGACCATTTATCTGTGTACTTACATGATACATAGAGTGCCTTTACTTGAAGGGATTGAAATTTGCATCCTACTCTGAGAGCTTGAAGAAACCCAGTTTCAAATTTTGATTTCATACCCTCCAAACAATGTCAAGATCTTCTTTTCTCTCCAAAATTATGGGATAAAAATCCTTGACAATTGGTATAATCCTCCACTGCTAGAAACCCCAACAATGCAAGACTCTAGATTTTAAATCAGAAAATGACCAGGGTTTTGTACCATTATCATAGGAGGTTCGACCCAACACTGAAAAATAGAAAAGATCCATTATTTTCTTTAGATCATCTGGATCCATGGCCACTGTAATTGAACCATCTTCTAGTCTCCTGAGAATTTGTTGATTACCTGAATCATATTGACCATTTGATGAGCCAGCAAGCACTTCTGTGAACGAAATAGCTTTTCTAGGTAAGGGATAAGAAGATTTTTCCCCATTTCCACTATTTTTAGAGGCAAAGGGCATATCTTATTCCATATTAAAGGAGTCCATTATCATGATAGATATTAAAATAATAAATGATATTCTTCATCGTTAGGACTTAGTGAGGCTCCTCCCACCTTCTCCATCATCTTCACCATCCTTCTGAAATGGTTGTGTTGTGGTGTATTCTATCATAGTTCACACCTTTAATCTTGTGTGCAACTTCCTTTTCAAAAACACATTTCTCAATTTTCCAATTTTGAGTCCCAAAAATTTGGCAAACAATGGAAAATGGCACCACCTTGTATCTGTTCTTTTTGTACCGCCTCCAGACCATCTATTACTTTTTCATGGTTATTTGTCAACATAGGTTGTCAATAATAACTATAGAACTATACAAATCTCCATGGAAACCCTCTGTGTCAACAAACAAACCCTCTTTGTCAATAAACACAATCACCTCATTTAAGAACCTGGTTTCTCACTCAGGTATGGATCCTTTAATTTTTTGTCTAAATCATTACTTTAACCTAATATGTAAGTCTAATGAGTTATTAAAGGTTCTGAGAGTGTTTAGGGAGGGTTTGAAGCCCATATCCCATATTTTTGGGGAAAAAAACTTAGTGCACGGTTTAGAGTAAACCGTGCAGGAATTCCACACATTTTTTAAAACCGTGTAGATTATCTTTTTTCGAACAGATCCACCTCACATGATTGGTGGCTGGCCATGGTGACTAACTGTGAAAACACCCCTTTTTCCCAGGTACTTATACATGGCTTGTGCACGGTTTGCTAAAACCATGCAGAGGATGTTATTTCGGGCAGAACCGTCTTGCACGGTTTTGTACGGTTTCAAAAACCTTTCAGACAAACCATGCACATGCTAAAATTCAGGGTAAAATGTCAAAAATTGCCTTAATGATCTATTTACTCCCATCTTCTTCCCTAATCCAAGAACCGGTGGGATTAAGATCTTTTCCTCTCAATTTGGAGCTTTTTGAAGGCCAAAGATAGGTATCAAGATATCTCATTCGTCCGACACCCAATTGACCCCCATTTATCACATTGGATGCGCAATGGTAAGTACTCGAGTCCTCTTTATCCATTCTTATTCTCTCTTGCTCTTGGCTTAATATCGTCATGTGATCATTTTTTACCTTTTCTTAGATCTACTCCAATCCGAGTAAAATAAAGGGCATATACAGGAGGAGGAGAGTCGTACAAGCCTAAGGTGGGTGCTTTATAACTCGTCCCTAAGGTCATTGATTTTGTAATATTCGTGTGGGGCCCGTCAATTTCATCAGAAGTCATTTCTTAAATTTACATTCCCTGATTATACTTGTTATAATCTTATGGTTATGCTATTTCCAAATATATAATTATTTTTCAGTGGTTACACCCATAACTCAATTCGACCCATTTCAACAGTTATGCCATAATTGGGTTTCAGTGTTTCAGCATGTTTGAGCCACCATTCGGGTGTGCCCTTGCTTGACCTTACTAAAGGTAAGTTGTACTATAATAAATGGATTATTATTAATGAAAATTTCATAATGGAATATATCATATATTCTCACCACTTGACCCACCTATGGTAAGTTCTTCAATTGATTATTAAATGAGAAATGTGTAATAGAAAGTATACTAAGTATAAAACTTGGCCTTATCAAATAAGATTGAATAAAGGTTACATGTCCATAGCACCCCTTTCCATATTTATGGAAGTTAGTGGAGTGACCCTCAATAATTTAATATGCCTTAATGGTTAATTAAGACTTTATTAAAAGGTTGCAATGGTAATTGGCCTATACACATTAATGAAAGACAAGGATTGAACCTAATGAATGATTACATGATTACAATATAAAATAGGAATGGACTGACTCGAGCTCTCCTTGGATTTTTAGAGGAGAATACCTTGGGTCTCAGGAACCCCATTCAGATTCAAGGATGCGGTTTTCTTAGGTTGATACCCACCTAAAATCTAGTTCTTGTCTATTTCTTAGAATTATGGCATACTGCAGTAGGATCCTTTACATTATTAAATGATACCTTGGATACACTCCTTGGATCCAGCATTGACTAGTAGATGCCATGGTGAAAGACCATAGGGCCTTGTCCTTACTTATCCCCATTTTATCTTGGTCGATCACATTGGACTCGGTAGGCACCTTATTGTGGAATGCCTTGGATTATGCTCCTTGGATTACACTCTTAACCCTTAGCCAGAATCATATTCTACTAAGTAAGCATTCTGTGAGATCTACGTTACCTTGGTTATTACCCTAGAACTCCCTCACTAGATATCATTTTTAGGTTTCCCTATTATGTCTTGGGACCTTCACTACTTATACTATCATGAGGTGATGTCGGTGATGGCTATGCCTCACATGACCTATTAACATTAAATGGTAATTACTTAATTAATGAACCAGTTACATGTTCAGACACCAGCCAACGGCTGAAGCATGTACTTTGGTATTTAGTTATACTGCAATGCTTGCTTTAAGTTATATATGAATGCCTACTCACTACTATATTCCATAACATGGGTTGTAGGTTATAGACACCATTGGTGGTGGCCCAATACGATTTATCTCACACCCTCTCTGAGTGCCTTTTGGTACCCAGAGTAGATTACATGGTTGTAGGTGTTGACAAACGGAAGAATACGACTTCAAACATTTGATTGCTTGCTATTATGATGGTTCTTGATGGTTAATGACTATGTTGGATCTCAGGATTCTTGTAGTAGCCTTTGTTTTCTTTTACTATGTGGAACATGTTATACCTATTTTCTTATATCCATTTTTTCTAGTTTTCTATTGGAATTACATTACATCATCATTATTTCAATTGATATATTTATTATTATTATCATTTCTCAAGTGCATCAATTTTCTTACACTGTTTATTTATATTGCTTTCGTTGTTTACTATTTATTTATATTCCTTCCACTGCGCTACACTCTACTAATGAGGGAATAGTCTCCCCACAAACACTCCCTAGGCCCTCACTGCTAGTCGGAAGCCTCTGGTGTTTGGGGAGATGCGCTTGAGGACATGTGGACCATCAGGCTCGGGGCACCCATTAAGTGGCTTCTGAGTCTGGGACATCACAAAGTGGTATCAGATGGTTTTATTTTCTTTCATTTCTATTTTGAGAAAATATATTGTAGAATTGGAACTATTGGGACTTGGTCATAAGTCGTTCTTGGGCTTCGTGAACCCATGATTGGGGGAAAACCAAGTTGCCTAAATTATAATTGTTATCCCACTTTTTCTTATTATAGTTGATATTATTTCACCATTAGGTGATGCACATGTTGTGTGGTTTTGTTGATTATTACTCTGTTTGAGAATTTATTCCATCCATAGCCTGATTATATGAGGGCAAGGAGCATTGTTACATGCATCATTATTGGAACCTAGAGTTCACATGTCATGCATATTTCCATGCCATATAGATTCATTACACTGCCTTGAATTTCATGATATGCTTTAGATTTTTGAGTGATGTTGTGATAGTTTTCTTGTAATTGTATTAATTTTCCAACTATTGAGTGATTTCCGATCTCAATTCATGAGGTGTATGGGCCCTCATGGGTTGGGATAAGTAATTTACTGATTTGAGCCACTATTTAATAAGTAAGTGGGTGTCATTTCTGGTAATAGAAGTATGAGCACTGATTCATCGAAAATAGTTATCCATTATAAATTAAATATTGAAATCTAAAATGAATTGGTTTCACATCCTTATCCCACCTTATCATTTTTATGAAAGGTAAAGGAGTGAACTTGGAAATTAACTACAAAATGAAATGAAACTTATACTTCAGAACATACCAATACATGTTTGTATAAGAGGGTAGTTTGGGGTAGTATTCCATGGGTAGTGAGTTTTCTTACATTCAGTTTCTGCTAGGGATGTTATCTTATGCTCTTAATCTTGTTCTGAGGTGTGTTCTTGGTTGTTGTACACCAATTATGCCATGACTTACTCGTGTAGTTCTCCATGAGGGTGGTGACAACCATGCTCCAGACATAGTGGGCCATGAGCCATCAGTCTTACCTCCAGGAGTGCCACTTGAGAAATCGCCTACTATATTTTATCTGGGCACTGATTCCCAAGTATGTGATAGTTTCCTACGATGGATGTAGTCCATGCTTAGTGCTCTATGGATTGCACCTACAATGGATAATCTAATATGGAAGTTCCAATAGCAGTATCCTCCAACCTTTTTAGGGGATGGCGGCTCTCAGGCTGTAGATTCTTGGCTAGAGTCCATGCTATCAATATTTAATCATTTGGAAATTCCTCCAGAGCAGAGAGTCAAAATTTATATATACATGCGTTGGGTTTTGTCCAAGCATTGGTGGGATGTGGTTACCCAGAATGGTCGTAATCAGGGCTTGTTATGGGTTGATTTCCATACTAACTTCTATGATCAGTTCTTTCCTCAGGCACTGAGATTAGACATAGATAGAGATTTCATGAATATCAAGTAGTTTTCTATGTAAGTTATGGATTATTAAGTATGTTTCACAAATTTATAGCGCTTTGCACCTATTCTAGCTAGGGATGATCTTTCGGGTGATAGACATTTTGAGGATGGGCCCCAGTATGCCATCATAAATTAGGTTAATGTCATTCACCTTCCTAGTTTTTATTAAATAGTTGATCATACCCTTATCACTAAGCATAACCTAAGGGACGGTACAAGTACCAGGTTTGAAGGATTAGTGTTGCGTCAGTACAGTAGTTCTTTCGGTGGTAGGAAACATTCCCTTGAGGTTTCTCATCAGGGAAGTGGTATCCAGAGTATCCAGTTTGATAGCTCTGCGATGTGTCGTAATTATGGATGACCAGGGCATAAGAATACCCAATGTGATAGAGACCCTATGGAGTGTTGTGATTTTGGATGTATGGTTCCTTTTCAGCATTTCTGTAGGATCTTTACACCATATTCAAGTGGAAAAGGATCAAAATACACTCTGCCTATAGGATAGAGTTATTTTGCATCGTGTCAGGTGGGAATATGGAATAGCACCGGAAGGTCTGGATGAGGAGGAGGTCGTGGACATGGTAGTCTGACCCCTGATCACCAACAATGCTAACTGAGCAATCATGATCGTTGTAGTCCATCTATTTCACAAGGTCATGGATCACTTTAGTTTCATGCTTTATAGCTGATATCAAAGTATCAGGCTATAGGACCATCTATAGTATTAGGTAATATTCTAGTAGCATCCACTATTGTCTATAATTTTTTTCAGACAGGTTCTTAAAACTCTTTTATTTCTGTATCTATCATGGAAAGCCTCGGACTAGGGATACAGTATCATTATGGTGTAATGAAACTAGATACACTATTGGGAATATGAACATAGGGCATACGCTAGTGCAGGGACTATCCCCTTGATGTTGGAAGTTACCCTTTCTTGTGGAATCTCTTTGTTCTCGAGATGATGGTATTCGATGTCATTATCATGATGGACTGGTTGGTTTACTAATATGCCTTCATACACTGTTATTGTTATAGGGTCTCATTTACATCACAAGAAGGTATAAGCTATCTTTTCAAAGGTGAGTGAGATTTCTAGGCTAGGAGAGATGGACTGAAGCATCATGAGCTAGGTGAAGTGACCAACCAGATTTCAAATCATTTCATAAAGGATCAGGGTTTACTTCAAACTAATTTCCCTCTGATAGTTGATCATTTTAGGGAATTCTTTCCAGATTAATTTTATGGCTTACCTCTTAAGATAGATTTAGTGTTTATAGTTGATCTCGTTCTAGGAGAAGCTTTTATGTAAATTCCTCCATACAAGACGACACCTACTAAGCTTCCTGATGTCATGTAATAGATAGAGTACCTAGAGGCCAAAGGCTTTATAAATCCTAGTATATCCTCTTGGAGTTCACCCATGATTTTTCCCAATAAGGC
Source organism: Viscum album (assembly GCA_963277665.1). Lineage (NCBI taxonomy): Eukaryota > Viridiplantae > Streptophyta > Magnoliopsida > Santalales > Viscaceae > Viscum > Viscum album. The sequence goes on along the minus strand of OY728153.1, from coordinate 1,461,619,223 downwards.
GGATGGAACCTTATGTCTATGCATGGATTATAGAAGGTTTAACCAACTTACGGTCACGAATCAGTATCCACTTCCTCGAATAGATGATCTCTTTGACCAGCTCTGACGAGAAAAGGTGTTCTCTAAGATAGACTTGAGATCTGGTTATCATCAATTGTGAGTTACACCATCATATATACCTTGTACATCTTTCCTTAGTAGATATGGTTTGTATGAGTATCTTTTTATGTTATTCAGTCTTATGAACATGATTTCCATTTTTATGGATTTGATGAATAGGTTTTTCCACCCCTATTTGGAATCTTTTTTCATGGTCTTTGTGGACGACATCTTGGTGTTTTATCTCACTTGTAACAACCATGACAAACCTCTTGAGATAGTTCTGATTACACTGAGAGAGCATCATCTTTATGCCAATATTTCTAATTGATACTTCTAGGTAAAAAAGTTCCCCTTATTGGGTTATATTATCTTATAACCAATAGTATATGTTGACCCTGAAAAGGTTAGTGTTGTAGTTTCCTAGAAGAAACCCAAGAATGTGTTTGATATCAAGAGTTTTTTAGGGATTTCTGGATATTACAGGAGTTTCATACAGGACTTCTCACATCTTGATTCAAATTTTACTGGAATTACAAATAATGGTGTTAAGTTATTATGGTTAGAATCATGAAAGAAATCCTTTCAGGAACTGAAAGGGAGGCTTGTCCCGACAACGATTCTGATTCTTCCTGATCCAGGTAGAGGTTATATCATCTTCTTTGATGCATCGGGAATTAGACTAGTAGGAGTGTTGATGCAAGAAGACAAAGTCATTAAGTACAGATCTCAGTAGTTGAGGCCTCACGATAGAAATTACCTAACACATGACCTTGAGCTAGCACCAGTTGTCCATGCCTTACATTGCAAGAGACATTATCTATTGGGTGAGTTCTTTGTGGTGTATAATGATAAAAAATCCTCAATTATATTTTTTATCAGTGTGACTTCAACATCAGATATAGGAGATGGGTCGAATATCTACAATCCTTTGATTTTGAGCTTGCCTATACGCCTGGAAGGGGAAGTGTGGTCGCTGATGCACTGAGTCAAAAAACTCAAACACATTCCATAAAACAATCCAGTGATGAATTGAAGTTAATGGTCCTATTTTCTGAACATCATCTAGAGTTTCATAAAATTCATGAGAAGACTTACCTATCAGCCATAAAATTTAACTCTTCCCTCCTTAAAACAGTGAAGAGTAAGTAGTTTTCAAATCCTAAAGGTTTTGTTCTCCATGAGAGTATATCAGGAGATACCCACCTCCAGATTGGCCTATGGATAGAGATGACATCTTGCATCAATGTGGATGCTTCTGGGTTCCTACAGATATGAGAGAGGAGTTGATGAAAGAGTCACATGCTTCTCAATGGGTATTTTATCTAGTAATATTTAAGATGTATTGAGATATGTGACACTATTATTGGTGGCCTGGAATGACACATCAAATTTTAGGCTTCATAACTAGGTGCTCCACCTGTCAGTGGGTGAAGGCGGAGCACCAGAGACTTGGAAGATTGTTACAACGGCTTCCATTCCCAGAATGGAAATGGGAGGATGTTGCTATGGATTTCATAGTCGTATTTCCTAGGTTTTCGAGGGGCAGTGATTCTATCTAGGTAGTGATTGACCGACTAATGAAATCAACCCACTTAATTCCTGTATGGGATACTTTCTCAATAGATTAGTTGGGAAGACTGTATGTTCGTGAGATCATACGACTACACGGGGATCCATGTACTATCATTTCAGATAGGTATTCTTATTTAGATTCATGGTTCTGGAAAGGTTTTCATAAAGGTATAGAGACTCATATGCTTCTAAGCATAGCTTTTCACCCTCAGACCAATGGAAAATCAGAATGGACAATATAGGTTCTAGAGGATATGATCTGAGCCTGTGTCCTTGATTTAGGCGGTTCTTGGGAGAAGCATATCCCTCTTGTAAATTTTTCTTATAATAATAGTTTTCAGGTGATGATTCAGATGGCATCTTTTGATTCATTATATGGTAGGCCATGTCGTTCACCCTTGTGCTAGCTAGAGGTAGGTGATTCAGCCCTACTATGTCCTCTTCTTGTTCAGGAGACATCAGAATAGGTTCAACTGATCAAGAAGCATATGACTAGTGCTTAGTCTAGATAGAAATCTTATGCCGATATCCATCAATGACCTCTTGAGTTTGAGGTGGGGGGTCGTGTTTTTCTTTGGGTGTCTCCTAGGATTTGGAATATACTGTTATGGAAGTAGGGAAAGTTGTCGTCCTGTTATGTAGGGTTGTTCAAGATTCTAGAGAGAGTCGGTCCAGCAGCCTATCGTTTTCTACTACCTCGGAGGTATTATGCCATGCACGATGCCTTTCATTTCTCAAAGCTTTGGTAATATCATGCCGACCCATATCATAGATGTGATTCTAAGGAAGTTGAGTTAGATGTCAATTCTACCTTTGAAGAATATCCAGTACGCATCATTGACTAAAGCATGAATGCTCTCCGAGGCAAGTATACCCCTATCGTAAGGGTGATATAGAAGCATGAGTAAGTACAGGATGAGATTTGGGAGAGGTAAGCTGATGTATGTTTCCAATGTCCATAGTTGTTCTCATATAGTGTTTCTTTACCCTTGGAAGGAGAACTCAGGGGTGAGTTCTTTTAAGGGGGTAAGACTACAAGAACCTGATTTTTCACTCATGTATATATCCTTTAATTATCAGTCTACATATTTACTTTGGTCTTGATATGAATAACTAATGAGTTAGTAAATGTTACAAGGATGTATGGGGCTTGTTTAGATCCTGAAATCAGTCTTTTGGGGGGGGAAAAGGCTTGGTGCATAGTTTAGAGTAAATTGTGTAGGAATTCTGCACGGTTTCGCAAACCGTGCAGATTCTGTTTTTCCTTAAAGAGAGACCTCGCATGGTTGGTGCACGATCGTGTAGACTAACCATGTGAATACACCTTTTTCCAAGGTACTCATGCATTTATTGCGCATGATTTTTGCACGTTTTGACAAAACATGCGGACAAACTGTGCACAGGCTAAAATTTTGGGTAAAATTTCCAAAATTCCACTAATTATCTATTTACTCCCCTATTCTTCCATAATCTGAGAACCAGTTGGATTAATCCATTAAACTCTCAATTTGGAGCTTTTTGAAGGCCAATCCTAGGGATCAAGATATCTCCTTCGTCTGGCATCCTATTGAGCTCTCATTCATTACGTTGGATGTGTAATGGTATGTACTCGATTCCTCTTTAGACATTCTTCTTCTCTCTTGATCTCGACCTAGATATCATCATGTGAGTGTTTTTCACCTTTTCTTATATCTACTCCAATATAAGGAAAATCGAGGGCTAATACTAGAGGAGGAGAGTCGTACAAGCCTAAGGTGGGTGGTCTATAACTCATCCCTAAAGTTCGTTGATTTTAGAATATTCGTGTGGGGCCCCCTGATTTCATCGGAAGTCGTTTCTTAAATTAACTTGACCTGATTATACTTTTTTTAATCGTATGGTTATGCTCTTTCAAAATATGTGATTAGTTGTTAGTGGTTACACACATAAATCAATTTGCTCCATGTCAACGGTTATTCCATAATTGGGTTTTAGTGTTTTGACATTTTTGAGCCATTGTTCGGGTGTGCCCTTGCTTGACCTTCCTAAAGGTGAGTCTTCCTATAATAAATGGCTTGTTATTAATGAAAATTCAATAATGTAATGTACCATGTATGTTAACCACTTGACCCACCTAAGGTAAGTTCTTCAATTGATTATTAAATGTGAAATGTGAAATGGCAGGTATACTAAGTATATAACTTAGTCTTATCAAATAAGATTAAATAAAGGTTACATGTATGTAGCACCCCTTTCCATATTGATGGAATGTAGTGGAGTTAACCTCAATAATTGAATATGCCTTAATGGTTAATTAATACTTGATTAAAAATTTTCAAGGCTACTTGGCATATCCGTACTAATCAAAGACAAGTATTCAACCTAATGAACGATTACATGATTAAAATATCAAATAAGAATGGACTGAATCGAGCTCACCTTAGATTGTGAGAGAATAATACCTTGGGTCTCGGGAACCCCATTCTGATTCAAGGATGCAGTTTTCTTAGGTTGATACCCACCTCGACTCTAGTTCTTTTCTATTTCTCGGATGTATGGCTTACTACCGTAAGGTCCTTTACATTATTACATGATACCTTGAATACACTCCATGGATATAGCATTGACTAGTAGGTTCCATGGGGAAATCCCATAGGTCCTTGTCCTTGTTTATCCCCATTTTACTTTGGTCAATCACCTTGGACTCGGTAGGCACTTTATTGTGGAATACCTTGGATTATGCCCCTAGGATTACACTCTTACCCCTTAGCTAGACTTAGATACTACTGAGTTATCATTCCATGAGATCTATATTACCTTGGTTATTACCTTGGAAATACCAAAGTAGATATCATTTTTAGGTTTCCTTGTTATGTCTTGGGACCTTCACTACTTATACTATCATGAGGTGAAGTCAGTGTTGGCTATGCCTCACATGAACTATTAAAATTAAATGGTAATTAGTTAATTAATGAATTGGTTACATGTTCAAGAACCAGATGAGGGCCGAAATAGGAACTTTGGTATTTAGTTATATTTTACTTCTTGGTTTACTTTGTATATGCATGAAAGAACACTACTATATTCTATTACACAGATCAGAGGTTATAGACATTTTTTGTGGTGGCCCTATAAGATTTATCTCACACCCTCTCTGGGAGCCATTTGGTACTCAGAGTAGATTACATGGTTGTATGTGTTAAAAAAGGGAAGAATATGGCTGCAAACACTTGATTTCTTGCTATTAGGAAGGAGATTGATAGCATATGACCGATTTGGATCTCAGGATGCTTGGAGTAGCCTTTGTTTTCTTTTACTGTGTGGAACATGTTATACCTATTATCTTGTATCCACGTTTTCCAATTTTCTATTTACATGACATTACATCATCATTGTTCCAGTTAATAAAATTATTATTACTCTCATTTATCTAGTGCATCAGTTTTCTACTGATGTTTATTTATATTGCTTCCACTATTTACTATTTATTTGTATTCTTTCCACTTTTCTACACTTTTATAATGAGTGAATAATTTCTCCAAGGACACACCCTAGTCCCTCACTGCTAGTCAGCAGCCTTTGGCATTTTGGGAGATGCACTTGAGGCGATGTGGTCCACCAGGCTTGGGGCACCCATTAAGTGGCATCCAGGTCTAGGATATCACACCTCAAAAATTATTCAATATTACCTTGTGGGATTTTTTCCCAACACTACAATAAGAAACAAGAGAAATCCATCTTATAAATGGAAAGGGTCTAAAACCACCAAACGAACAACATTATAAGAGAAGAACTAAAAATCATATATCTCATGGAACTAAGCATGTATATGCGACTCACGCTCCCAATTACTCTCCTCGATGCCATCAAGTTTCCACAAGACAGAGACTAAGGGAATATAATTCCTGTGTAACACCTTATCCTTGAGGTCTTGGATATTTTCAGGGCACTCCTCAATGATCACATCATTTTAAACATCGATCTAACCCCAATTGATGATGTGAGAGTTATCATGAATATAACGACGGAGTTGCGACCTATGAAAAACATCATGTATCATGTTAATCTATGGGGGAAGTGCTACCTAATACACCATGACTCCAACATGGGATAAAACCTTGAAAGGACCAATAAAATGGGGAGAAAGCTTACTCCCATGACCAAACCTTCAATTCATATGATGGGGAGTAACCATTAGAAACATGAGAAACCCAAAGTAAAACTCTGTAGGTCTCCTCCTATGATCGGTATAGGACTTCTAATAATCATGTGTTACCTTAATCCTATCACAAATCACCTGAAACATCTCTATTGTATTTTGTTCTAGTTTCTCCCTAAGAATTGCTGACTCTCCAACCTCAGTCTAGCACAATAGAGAATATAAATTTCTACCATATAAGGTTTCAAACCATGCCATACCAATGGTGGAGTGAAAACTATGTTTATAATAAAACTCTACCAAGGGTAAGTACCTCATCCACAAACCTATAAAATCTAGGATACTAGAGCGCAACATGTCTTCAAAATTCTGGATGGTTGGTTATTTTTGAATGAACATCTGTAAATGAAAATTATTTTTAAGACATAGCTGAGGACCAAAGTCATAATGGAGACTTCTCTACACCGTAGAGGTAAAACGAGGATCTCGATCCTAAATGATCATCCCCGGGACTCTGTGGAGACCTACCACCTCCTCCAGATATTTCCTCGACAAAACCTCCATTGAGATCGAATTATTAATCGTTATAAAGTTGGATGATCTCATCAAACGATCCACTACTACCCTTATATAATTATAGCCTACTTGATATCGAGGTAAAATAGTAACTAAGTCCATCGATTTGTCCTCCCACTTCAACTAATAAACTTCTAATAGCTAGAGAAAACCACCAGAAACATGGTCCTCAACCTTCACCTCAAGATCCCCAAACTAGGACTCTTCTACATGCTACACCAAATATGACTGCACCATCATATGAAAAAAGATAGCCTCTACCCCCAACTTCTCCCTTATCCAGATGTAATGCCGAAAACTCTTCCATCACTCTCCATGAATCACCTAGTTCACGCACTGCATCACTATGTGACTTCATGCTCAACACATTGGCCAAAACATTCACCTTTCCAGGAATATATGAAATTTTGAAGTCATAATCCTATAATAACTCCATACACTAATGTTTTCACATGTTCAAGTCACCCTGGGATAAAACATACTTTAGTCTCTTATGATCGGTGAAGACCACAAAATGCTCACCAATGACATAATGTCTCTAAAAAATCAAGGAAAACACCACCACTACCAAATCAAGATTGTGGGTGGCATAGTTATCTTCATGGGGATGAAAATGTTGATACCCATAAGCAATAACATATCTCTACTGTATCAGAACACAACCTAACCAAAGATACGAAGTATCATAGAAAACCTCGAACTAAACTCATTCTACTAGAAGACAGAGAACTAGATCACTGAACAACTTCTCCTTCAAATACTCAAAAGGTTTTTGAAACTGATCAGTCCATACAAATGCTTAATAATTTCTTGTTAATGTTGTTAGAGGAGTCACAACACGAGAGAAATTGATTACGAACCTCCTGTAATAGCCTGAAATAACAAGGAAACTTCGCACCTCTGCCACTGTCTTAGGGGATTCCCAAGACACAACTACTTATATCTTTGATAGATTTATATCTACTCCCTACTAGGATACAAAATTCCCCAATAAATGGACTTATTGATCCCAAAACTCACACTTCTACAGCTTCCCAAATAGCTATTGTTGATGAAGAACTCCCAAAATGGCACGCAGATGCTCTGTATGCTCTTCCTTGGATGTGGAGTACACAAGGATGTCATCAATGAAGACCAAAATGAACTTATCTAGGAACTCATGGAACATAGATTTAATCAACTCCATGAACAATTATAGAGCATTCATCACACCGAACAACATCACAAAAAAACTCATAATTCCCATGACGAAAATGGAAAACAGTCTTCAGGATATCCTCATCCTTCAAATACATCTGATGATATCTTGACCACAAATCGATCTTCGATAACCAAATTTCACCCTTAAGTTTATCAAATAAACCATAAATCCATATAAGATGATAGTAGTTCTTCACTATCACCTGGTTCAAGTGACAATAATTGATACACAATCACAAACTCTCGTCAGCCTTCTTCACAAACAAAACCGGTGCACCCCATTGTGGCATGCTTGGCCAAACAAAACTTCACTATAATAGACCATCGATTTTTATACACAACTCTCACAACTTAGAATGTGGCATCCTATACAGAGACATTGAGATAGGATACACACCTAGTTCTAGCTCTATCTCGAACTCAATCTCCCATCGAGGGGGTAATTCTACAACCTCTTCTAGAAAGACATCAGGGTACTCTTCCACAACCCTAGGAAACGTCAACTACTGAACCTCTGATGAACTCATCATTATCTCAGCCATCAAGGATGACTATGATGGAACACACCTCGGACCCATCTGAGGGTCTCACTCACTGACAAACACAACTGTTTCTCCATCAGCATCAAAGAACACCGCCTCCCTCTGGAAGCAATCCACTATATCCTGCACAAAATACAACCAATCCATGTCAATGATGACATCATATGGTTGTATCCTTAAACATAAGAAATCTCCCCAAGATAAGTGTTTCCCCAACACTATCTCATAATCTCTAAATACTTCAAACAAGTCATCTTGACCTCCAATTGGCGTAGTTAACGCCAAGGGAACTATAAGCCTCTCTACCTCAAGTCCTAAGTCATGGAAAAGGGTAGTTGATATGAATGATTGTTTTTCTCCTAAATCAAACAAGGCATGAACCCAAGTAGAAAACAAGAAAAGGGTGCCTCGAACAATGTCGGACTTTCCTGGAGATGGCAACGCTAACGCATGAATCTGACCATGACCTACTCCATGGCCTCTCTAACCCTATTGGTGACCACCTCCATGGTCATGCTCTACTCTCTAAGGATGGAGATAATATCAAGGTTGTCTTTTGTCTGACCCATCTATTATCTTCTGATCCAAATCTGGTGCAACCTAATTCTACTAGCTCGGCTAGAACTGCCTTAATGAAGGAACTTGGAGTGTAACACCCGATGCACACTGACTACTCAGAAAGGTCGAGCACTCTCACTGCTGATGACCAGGACCTTCATAAGAAAAACAAGCACGTGATCCCTTAGCATAGTCCTGAGAGCCATTGACCACAGAAAAAAGAGGGGCTGAGGGATATGACCTACCCTTGACTGGTCAAAAATTCTTATGACCTAAAAACCAGAAAACTCATACTAAAACTCTACTTCATAAGGAATCATGATGACTCTCCTCTCATGAATATATGGTTTTGGATAATTTCCTTTTGATGACCTCTGTTGTCACCAGCACCTCAAGATATGTCTTCAGCATAAATAGGGTGATCAGCCGCTAGATCTCAATATGAAAAGCCTCCTCGAAATTCCTCGCTCTAGCTTGGTCATTAGGAAATCGGTCAGAAGAATATCACAGAAGGTTTCTAAAATGGATTCTAAACCCTCAAACATTATAGATTCCCTTCCTAAGGGTAAGAAGATCCGGGAAACTAGTTGACTTCATAGTCGAAGAAAGATACTTGAATCTAAATTGGTCTCAAAAATCCTCCCACAAGACTGCCAACTCCTCACAATCTCTAAGGAACAAGAACCACCATTGCCTTGCTTCTCCACACAGCATTGTCAAAACCAACCAAACTCAGTTCTCCTTCCGAGCATGGATCGAATAGAAAGCTATCTCAACCTTCTACAACGAGTTTTCCATGACTATATATGTAATGGATCCCTAATACTTCTACAGTCTCTGGAACTAAAACTCTCATAGTTTCCTCCTCCAAGTGTCTTCGTTATCAACCTCTATCCTACGGTTATCTACTAGAATAACATGCTAAACATCTTCCATGTAAACTTGATGAAGATGTCGACCTAGATCCATACCTAAAAAAGAAAAAACAATTATAACTCCTAAAGATAGAATATGTAATACTTAAAAATTAATTATTTTTTTTCTTTTATTCATTTTAGGTTAAACTATCCCAAGCTCTACACATTCAAACATAGGGGAAAAGAATAATGATTCATTATAGTTTCCTAGGTATCTACCCTAAAACTAGTATCACCTCATTTAGTATCCATTATAAACCTAAAGGTCATGCATGAAATCACAGGGGGGCCTAAATACCTATGTTTCAGCCGGTCTCTAGTTTTACAGCACTTGTTGAACTTGACTGACACTATTTCTCTACCAACCCATGAAACCTCACATGTGCCTAACTCCAAACTCCATCCTATCCCTCAAAGAGACATCTAATGCCACTTTTTCACGACCCCCTACCCATAAGGTATACCCCTCCTGGGTCGGAAATGTGAGAATAGATATAATGACCCCCAATTCCCGCCTCTAGTAGGACCCGGGTTAGCGACTAGCACTGAGGGTATAGCAAACACATAGATGAGAGGCATTACCTTCTAAGAGAAAGCATGAAAGAGAGAGAGATAGGATAGACACCAACCAACTCCTAATCAAAATAAAATATAAATGAAACTGAAGTACACATATGTGATGTCATGTAAAACAACTACAACTGAAAGGGGAAAATATAAAGTACTAAAAGAAAGTAAAATGACAGTGACCACGAAGCCCAAACAGGTCCTACAAAACCTCCTAGCTAGTAGTAACCAGTCGGATCTCTAACCTACTATAAGAAACATAAAACAGATTATATAATGTAGGGTGGCCATATACTCAATAGGATTATCCCTAGATCCTCTCATGAAAAAGTAAAGAAATCATACTAAAGCATAGTGAACAATAAGTGAAAATAACTCACTACCTAGACAGGTACACTAAGTTCCCAAGATCACCATGCCTACTATCACCAAGTATCGCATACAATAATATATAATATAATATATAATATCAAGGGTACCCCACTACCACTTCCCCACTAGTTTTCCACTTTTCCCTAATGGTGCACGTCCTACGCATCTCACTCCAAAAAAGGATTACCTGCAGACACTTGGGTGAAGCGCCACAACATGAACCTCATGAAACTGACCACCACAACCACACAACCAAAAGTAACCAGGTAGTTTCTGGGATCCACCATAGCTCACATATCATGTACCATACATCGAGTATTATACCTCAAGCCATTACAATGCATACACCGAGTAAGGATCCTCTAGCCATCCAACCCTATACATGTCATACCAATAGTAGTCTATAAGAAACTATATCCAGAATACATGTGTGTGAAATAACCACATTCCATTACATCCCTCTAAACACATATATGGGGAAAACCAATTTTCATGCATACCATCAAAAGTAACTACCAAGATAAGAGAGCGGAGCCAAAGGGGATAGTCATCCATCCATCCTCCCACTGGAATATTGGGAACCCCCCCCCCCCAAGAGCTCAAAATCCCCAAGGTATCAGTCTTCCTAACTGACAGGGTGGGGTAGTGTATAGAAACACAAAAATTATAGCATATAATATATCTCACAACCACACTATGGGCATAACCTAGTCTTAGACTCAACTGCAGTTAATGTATCTCAGACTCCCGGCTGCCACTCTTAAGAATATATATCATATAATCACACAACCATTTAAAGATCTACATTAATTTACTTGATCCATTTTTATTTGTTGAACTATATGTTAATTAATTATTTAACCATTAATTAACCATTATCATTTTTCCACATCACATTCCATTAATATTCCAACCAAGATCCATGCCCCCCGGGCATAACAAAAACCGAGTCCATGACTTCTCAGAATGACAACCTCAAGATTGCATCCCAATAAGCTCCAACCCCATGGTTTAAACATCATTTATTAATTTATATAAAAACAGTACCATTTTCCATATTCCCTCACATTCTAGAAAATAACTCTAAGCTACCAAATTCAAGGGGCTCAACACGGTGAGTAGATGAGATACCCATCAAGTATTTTCTACATATAGCAGGAGCCTAGAACCATCCATCATCGAGAAGATAAACACGGAAAGCACATGGAATACCCCATGCATCTTCACGTCTTTTGGAAGGAGAGTAAGAAAAACCAATAGCCTCAAGCAGTGGATAATGTAAAGAAGATAAAGAAACAACGGATTCAACAACAACCACTTTCACATCAATGGATAATCCCAGTATCAACCTGTTCCATCATCCTTGGTGACCTCCCCGACACCCACATGCATAAACCAATGCATCTTGCCACACTAAGCATCAACTCCTACCACAAACATTGGGCCTCCCTACCCCCTCATATCACAATAGCCTTCCAGGTTCATCCATCTCAGGCTCACGTCACATCCAATCCTCCCTACCCCCATAACCAAAAGTCTCATATCTAGAGCACATCACAAGTAGCAAGAACAAATATAGAAATGGGATCTCATCCCCAAAGAAATGAATTCAGACTTTACACACAACGACCTCTCATGGATCTAAAGCACAGGAACTTGGCCTTTACAAGAAAGTGGGAAACTTAGACCCTACAAGGAATTAACTTTAACACACAACTAATTCTTATTCCATCTTGAATTAACCAATTCATTATTTATAGCTTCCAACTATGGGAAACCTAAGAAACAAGCAATAACAAGCTATTAAAAATTAATTAAATAAATAATTTATCATGTATTTATCTCTTTTATCAACATGCATCATCATGATTTAGGTTCATTAAACAATTCAATTAAACATACTCACTTACATCAATTTAATTATCATCTAATTTTAAAAACAACAACCAGATTCCTTAAACATGCCTCTTTATACTTTATCCAATTAATTAAACAATTAGTTTTAGATTTACATTCTTTACCAATTTCCATCAAAACCAAAATGATAACCAAGCAAGGAATAGATATCACACTATCTATAAAATCAAGAGGCAAACCATTATCATGGTATAAAGTAATAGAATACAATCAATACCAATTATTTAATATGGTTCATATAATTATTATGTCAATTCCATTTCTATAAAAGGTCTAAATTTTTATTACTATATGATTACACATAAATAAATGGATAAGAATCAAATACCCTACCTCAAAATTTCATTTACATTATTCACACAAGAATGGATCAAAGCAACGCATCATGTTCACCTCTCCCGCAACAACTGCATCGACCTGAGGAAACCACGACACAATCGCAACAACCAAAATTCAATAAAAGTCCATTAGAAAAATGTATATCATTCTCCATCATATGGGAAATAGAAATAGGAGGGAACATATCAAAGAAACTCTAATAATGGAGGTAGATCACCCCTTATATCGAAGACAGATCATTGTGGATCGAAGGAGGGGGCTAGGGATCGTTACTTGATGAAGGAATCATCAAAATGATGAAGAGAGGGTCATTGAGTCACCTTGAATGAGGGACAAGGGAACTTTATCCATAGGGTTTGACAAACCCAAGCAACTGAAATGTTTTTAAAAACATACAGCAGTGGAGCATTACATGATGTGTAATCCCCATTCACATCGTGTAATTCCTCAAGGTCAAGTTCTACCAAAAAACATCACCTCAGTATTTTCTTTATTTTTTAAACCCCAAAACATTTCACTTTATTAATTACTATTTCACACCATGAAAAACCCCATGAAACCGGACTTCATGTCGTGTAATTATATTATACAATGTGTAATCCCCCCTTCCCAGCTTTTACTTAACCAAACTTCTCCAGACATCTTATGATCCACCTCTGGGTACTTTGATCTTCAAAAACATGATAAGGGTTTATCCACATGGACTCGTACCCTTACAGTTCTAGTAATAGGAGTCCATATTGAATCCACATACCTTGGTATTTATGGTGAAATTAATAATCACACTCAAATGCCAATGAAATTGGGTTTAGACTCTAAAAATCCACCATAGATCTCTTATAATATCAACAAAAAAATCCAAATCTAATCATATTTGGGATCCAATATCTTATAACTATTGAAAAAAATGTAGATTTAAGAAACCTAGAGAGATATAAAAGAATATATAAGAAAACCCATTATGAACAACCAAGAACGATCACTTACTAAGATAATCCATCTTTAAAACACAAAGAGAAGCCTTTGCATCACCTATAGATCGATGAGATATTATTCCTAAACCTTTGGGAAGAGAGAAAATAAATTTAGGTCTAAATATTAGGAAAAATGAAGGAGCTAGAGACCAAAATGTGTGAGATCCAAAATTTTAGGATCTCTTCATTAACCAATTCATTGTTAGCTTCACGATTGGTCAAATTTAGCATTAACTATGTGCAAGATACTACCTTAAGGATGAACCTTCGATGGTTGGATTACATGGTTTCCAAAATATGTTCCAGCCATACCAAATCTCATTGTACCAAGTTTCATGGTTTTGCAAAGGTTGTCACACGGTTTGGAAAAACTATGTGCAGCCATGTGCCTTACCCTTATCCCCATGTCTCATTATCAACAGTTTATTGTAGGTATTGTACGATTTTCCCAAACTGTGCACCGGTAAAAAAATCCCCAAATATGCTTCAAATTTGTTTCAAACTCTCTCAAAAATCACCCATATACTTTAAAAACTTAAAAAGAATAAATAAAAGGATACTTACTAAAAACTGGGGGAACTATAACACAATTTTTTAAAATAAAATAATACTTCATCTCATCACAAAGGGGGGGTTAATTTTAATTTATCTGAGTGTTTTTAAAAGGAAAAAATTCAAACCCCCTCCCTCTTATGTATTCACATTTTTTACCCAAAATTGGTATCATAGGAGTGATCTTTGAATAAATCAGTTATGCTCTATAAAGATTGAGTTTAAGTTCTCAGAGAATAAAATATTTCAATGGTTGAACTCAAAGAAGTAATGTAAATTATTTTAGCACTATGTTTTAATAGAAAAAATTATGGTTTTTTGAAACCTAGAATTTTCATTTATCTAAATATTTTATATTTCAATAATTATATAAAGATTTTCAATACTAATGAAATTTGAATAGAACTAGAAAAGTGGTATGATATAAAGGAAGTTCAATATGACGTAAATTTAAAAGATATTAATGTTATTATATATAGATTTGGTCCTAATTCTTTTATTCGTGATTCTAAATGTGGTATCTTCTACAAAAATGTGGAAAAATATAGTTGTTTCTTATGAAGGAGATGACAATGTCATAAAACATAGATAGAATACTTCTAAGATAAAGTTTGAAATTTCAAGTTTTGTGAAGGAAAAATAATTACTCAAATTAATGAAAGATTAACTAAAATATCCAATGGTGTTGATTCCTTGGGAGCTCCACTTTCAGAACCAGATCAGGATTTTAAATTGTTTAGAGTTTTACCCTATAAAGGGAGTGGTATCTCTATTACTATCATACAATCCACACTTATTAAAGAATTTTAAATGATGTAATTGACTATTATTTTTATAATGTATAATACAGAAATGAAAGATGAAGTAGATGATCATAGAATGATCAAAAGGTAGAATAATAATTTGAAATTTACTCTCTGAAAAGGTAATATATGGTTAAGAAGGATGTTATATCCTCAAGTGATTCTTATTATTCAAATTTTGGAGAAGAATTATCTCAACTAGCTATAAGGTTCAATAAATTATATAAGAAGAAATGGGATTCAAAAATTATTATAATGATTCTTGAAATAATTAAAATGAATTAAAAGAGGTTCACTGCTATGAATGTAAGAAAATGGGGATTACCAAACTTAACATCCCACAGCTGAAAGAAGAAAAGTGAAAAATCAAAATAAGGAAATGATGTACCAAATAAAAGTTGATTATGAGAATAAATCTAAAAGGTATATTAATGCTACATGGAGTGTTTTTGAAGACTCCATAATATCTTTAAAATATAATTTAGAAAAGGGGGGATCAAATATAAAAGTCAACATGTGCATTATGGAAAAAGAATATGAGGTACATACATATTACTCTTTTTCTTATGATTTTTATGGATTCTCAAGTGATAAATTAGTTTAATATTGTTTAATAATTGAGGAAAAATATGAATCCCTATTAAAAATAATAAATCCATAAAAATTATTTTTAATTATGTTATTATTGAAAAAAATTACATGCTAAAATAAAACCTTGATTTGAAAGAAAAATTATGTAAACCTACTTCAAGCTACACTATTAATTAAATTATAATTAAATAATTACAAGTTAAAGTGGAATAATTTAAATTTAATACAATAATATTAAATAAAGTTGATGAATCTATAAATTATATAATTATAAATTATGTTCTCAAAAATGAAACTTTTGGCATCAATAGTAATAGTGAAAAACTTAATTTATTTAGAAATTATTTGGTTTCTAGCTCAAAGATCCATAACATGTATAGGGTTCCTTTTTTAGGTAGAATTAAATTCCATTATTATGATAACTATTTCAGGAAAAAAATTCATATTAGTGGTGTAAAGAAATATCATATTTCTAGAAATTTATCTAAATTTAATTCTACAAATTATTTTAAAAGTAGAGAGATTTGGTTTGCTAGATCTTTATTGGATAACACGGTTGGACCCAAGATCATTTTTTTACCAAAATAATCTTTTATTTGATATTTTATAGTTGAAAATACACAGGAAAAATTTAAATATGGTACGTGGATAGCGGCTTCTCGAGATACGTTAGTGGAGAAATTTCAAATTTCCATAAACTATCAAAATTATATTGAGGATCGGTCACATTTGGAAAGAATGATGAAGGAAATATTATTATATTTGGATCATTTGGATATACAAAAACAATATTGATCAAATATATTCTCTATGTTCAGTGGATAAAGAAAAATCTAATTATCATTTCTCAGCTCTATAATGATGGATTTTTAGTTTATTTTTTTTATCATTGCATTATTTGTTTATAAAGTTAAATTGTGTAATTTAGAGCAATTAGAACTGAAAATGTTTTTACTTTGGACCATAGTTCCCTGTGTGAAAATAAATTTAATTTCTTAATTACTAAAATAAATAAATCCTTGATATGGTATAGGATACTTGAACATTGTAAAATATTTTCCCTATCTAAGTTATCTAATACAATTTTAGTTTCCCATCTACCCAGTCATGAGTATAATGAGATTAGAAATTGTAATGAATGTTAAATAAGAAAGCCTCATAATTCATATTTTAAATTTATTAATAATGTTGCTAAATATAAACATCTATAACTTATCCGCATGGATTTTTTGGACCCTAAAAAGTATCAATATTGGTAGGTATATTCTTTTTTTTAGTAGATTATTTTTCCACATTTACCTAGGTTTATTTTAAAAAATATTAAATTTAATATTTCCCAATTTTTTGTGATTTTATTAAAAATATTCAAAATAAAAACTATTTCAAAATAATTTCATTAATAAGTGATCTTGGGGGATATTTTTATAATTAAGAAATTAATTCTTTATGTTGAAACTTTGGTATTAAACAAACTTTCTCTACTCCAAGAATACCTCAAAAATGGAATTGTAGAATGATGAAATTAGAATATTCAAGAAATATAAAGAAATTTTCTAAATGGATATAGTCTTCCTTGTTATTTTTGGCAAAAATATACTCATATAGATTTCCATGTCATGGATAGAGTTTCAATCAGACCTTTTCTCAAAATTACGCCTTATGAGTTATGGAAAAAAAAACTTAACATCGAATACTTTAAATTTTATACATTCAAGGTTTATATCTTGAATACAAAGAAAACCCTCGGTGATTTTGATACAAATCCTAATAAAGGGATCTTTCTTGGATATTCTTCTACCTATAAATCTTTTAGTGTATTTTAAGAAATATAAAGGATAGTTTAAGAATATTTTCATGTGCATTTTGAGGAAAGTGATCCTTTTTATCACAAAAAATCAAAAATATGAAGTTATTGTTTCTTTAAATTACTTTATACTTGAATCTTTTAAATATTTATTTTAAATAAATTAGAATATGATCATATGCAATCTAATTTAAAAGAACAAGAAACTGAGGAACCTGAAAGTGTCCTACCTAGAAAACCAATAACCTTAATTGTCCATCCTTTAGAGACTATTATAGGATACATCGATGAAGGATTTATAAATAAAAGGAGTATAGGAACCCTATATGAGTTATCTACCCTTATATCCCAATTTGAACTTTAACCTATAGAAGAAGTATTAGAAGATGAATGTTGGATGAAAACCATGTAGGATGAACTAAACCAATTTAAGATATTCAAACCGTCTGGTGATAGTGTTAGTCCCACAAGGTGAGATGCCTTGAGAGAGGGGTGAATCAGGGTATTAAATATTTAAACCTCCACCCATTTGGGTCTTGCTTTATTGTTAATAAAAACTCTCTTCTCTATCTTTTCTAGAGAAAAGTATGAGTAGAAATTAAATCATACATAGGACACAACAATTTTTACTTGGATCACCCTCATTGGGTTACGTCCAAGAAGCATACTTCGGTGATGTGTCGATGTACCAAATCTACTATAAGTGTAATGTTGTGTACAAAGTTTTAAGAGGACTCACTTTCCCTTATTGTTTACAACCAATCACTTTATAAAACCTCACTGTTCTCTCAACTGAAGTGTGCTCACTACTTCTTCAGAAGATCCACTCATAGTTTATAGACCTTTAGGTCTCTTCAATTGAATGAATACATACATCCTCAACTGTATATAGATGCTCTATTGAAGTTCCACTTTCATCCATAGATGAATACCTTTTTACCACAGAATTGAACTGGGAAACCTCAAATTTTACGTGCATCCCTTACGGAACCTTGCGTGTAATTATCTTACCTTGCATGGAAAATATCCTTTTTTGCATGAAATCCCAACTCCAATTCTCATTAAACCTCAATAATACTGTGCAACCTTCATTTTACGATCAATTTAAAATTTTATGTGCATCATCAATTTTTTACACGCAACACCAACTTTTACACACAACTCCAAATTTTACATGAAACTCCCTTTGTGTATTTTTTACGAGCACCAAAGCTTGGATATTCTCAAATTTTTTAGGTCTACCAAATGATAGGGTTCACCTCATATTTATATTAAAACTTGACCCCTATGCAAAAAACCCTCCTTAAGCGCAAAATAATCTTCTTGCGCGAAAAACACATCTTCCGCGCAACACCGTATTTTTCTCACTGCTTCAATTTTTTGTTCACCTAATGCCTTTTCCAATTTGATATATTATTATCTCAAAACACCTCACGTGCAAAAAATTTAATTCCTCTATTTCACACACCACTCCAATATTTTTCACATCTTACTTTGCCAAAACGGTGCCACCTTGTATCTGCTCTTTTTTTACCACCTGAAAATCATACATTCCTTTGTCAAGGTTCTTTTTTCAATCATGGATTGTCAAAAAAATCTCATGAACCTGACGAATCACAATAGATTCCTCCTTTTTTCAAAAAATGGAACTTATAAACCCACCTTGTCAACAAAAAAACATCGAGGTCGGCTTTTTCAACAAACATAACCATCCGAAAAATGCATCAATGATGCCTTGAGGGATTTTTTTCCCAAAAAATAGTATCCAAATGAGTAATTAGAAATAAGTAAGATGATCAAGGTATAATCACTATGAATTTGGATAAACTAGTTTATAAAGGTTATAACCATGTAGAAGAAATGGATTATGAGGAAACATTTTTCCCTGATTTTTATACTAGAATCTATTTCAATCCTATTAGCCTATATATCTCATATGAATTTTAAATTATATTATATGGGTGTGAAATCATATTTTAAAATGGTAATTTAATGGATTAATTTTATGTTAAAAAACCTTCGTTTTTTTAAAACCCCGCCTAAAAAATTCTATTTTTAAACTTACTGAAGTTATTTATGGCCTTAAACAAGAACCAAGGGCTTGGTATGAATGATTGAGTTCCATTTTGTTGAAAATTTTTATTCAGTGCGGTTGGTAGATCCAACTCTTTCCAATAAATAAACTTCTTATGATATTTTATTAGTAAAAATATATGTAGGTGATGTTATTTTTGTTCAACTAATAAAAGGATTTGTATTAATTTTTCAAAATATATGCAAAAGTAATTGGAAATGGGTATGACGGGTGAACTGAATTTCCTTCATGAATTTAAAATTTATTAAAAATAATTTGGGAATAATTTGAATCATAGAAAATATATTATTTATTTATTTAAAAATCTTGGCTTGAAATAGTAAAATTTATATAAATTTTATGTGTACTAATGTAAAAGTTTATTTGGATGAATCTAGAAAACTGGTGGACAAGGTATATAGAGGTATGACTGGTATTGTTTATATCCTACTTATAGTAGATCAGATATTATATTTCTATTTTTCTTTTTGAAATATTTCAGTCAAACCCTAAGGAATCCTATCTTACTTCTTTTAAATGAATTTTTAGTTATTTAAAATGAATAGTTTTTCTATCTTTACCTTACCAAAAAAATTATTTTAATTTAATTCCATATTTGGATGATGATTTTAGAGGGTATAGATTAGATAGAGAATGTATCTTAGGTACTTGTAACATTTTAGGAAAATCCCTAGTTTCATTGTCTAGTAAAAAAATTTTGTTGCATTATCAATAGCTAAGGAAAAAAATATATATTATTTGGTAGTTTTTGTGCATAGTTATTGTGGATAAAATACAAAATTTTGGACTTTTTAACATAAATTTAATCATATTCGTAAATTAGGTGATAATAAAATTTTGTTTAATATTATATAAAATCCTATGAGTCACTCTTGAACTAAGAATATTGATCTTAGACATCATTTTATAAGTGATCAGGTCCAAAAGTGGGATATATCTTTAGGATTTGTAAATACTAAGTATCAACTAGTATATATTTTCATAAAACCACTTCAGAATATTTTTTTATTTTATTAAGTGGATTTAGGTTTCTTTAATTTTAAATTACATATTCAATTTTCCTATTTTAATCTCTATTTTTTTTATTAATTTTCTTTTATTTTAAAATTTTTATTTTTTTTATTATTTATTTGATTTAGGAATTTGTCTATTTTTATTTGAAAATTTTATTTTTCATGAAATATTATTTTCAATTTTAAAACAAACAATTTATTATACTATAATTTTTGGATCTAGAAACCAAAATGCCGCTCTAAACCCATCAGATAAAAAACATTCTCTCTACTACCTTTGATCATGTAACCTATTGAACTTTTGAGCTCTAAAATTCCCTTAAATACTAATCTTTAAACCTTATACCTTCTAATTCTCTCAATGTGAAAAATAAAGATAATTGATGAAGATGGTCCTAACAGTTTGAAGTAGAAGGGGCCTTTAAGTTTATAAAGAATATTTAATCAAGGAAAAGTAGTAGATTTCAAATGGATATTTCAGAAAAATATCCTAATAAATAAATCCCTATGATTTCAAGGAAATAATTACATATTCAATGGAGAAAATACATAGTATATTTTTGAGAAGTAAGTGAATGAATTTTATGAAAATTCTCTATTTAGTTTTTGATATTCATAGGACATTATTTCTTCTAAGTTAAAAAAGATGTAATTTTTAATTTATTTAGTTGGTCTTGCCAAAATTTTCCACTACCACTACTAAGGTAATTTTCACTTCATCTAAAGGTAAATAGAATACAGTATCCATAAATTAGAGGATATAATATCATTTCTATTTGGTACCTCCCAAATCATAAATATGTTCATGAAGGATCTAGAGGAATATCAAAAGGTCTTAGTAAAGTTTATTCAATTTACAATGGTTCCAAGAATATAAGAGCTTGAGAAAATACTTTTTCCTGATATGTATTTCGTGTTTTGATTTTGGGAGACATCAAATTTAATTTCAATAAATTAATTTTGATATGTGTGGATCACTATTGTTATAAAGATGAAAGGATGTATTTCTATCCTTATGGAATAGTAGTTTAACTTTTTTTATAAGAAAGTTATGATCCATGACATTCAAAAAAGTATCATATGTCACCACAATTATATTCTCTTGTCCATCATGCCTAAAAAATTATATTTCTCTTGATAACAACCAAAGACAAGATAATTCATATTAGATTTGAAGATGGAGAGCCATCTGGATCTCATACTCATGGGGAACAAAGAAGCTTGAAGTTAGTTTATTCACCTAGAAGAGGTTCTGAGGAATTTAGAAAATCCATGGTTGAAGGGTCTAGAGGATTGTAAGATACTTAAATTAGCACTTCCTATATCCAAATCTATAAAAGGAGAAGGAAAATTATAGATTAGAATATCCCTACTAGGATGGGGAAGTTCCTCTATTCCATGGAAGATATAAAGATCCTTTTAGATAAATAGTTAGTTAAGATATTCATGGTTTAAGAATAAAATGAAGACAAGAACTAGTTGAGCGGGTTATATTCCCAATGTTTGAAGAGGTAAGTCAACCAAATATAGTTACTGAAGAAATAATGTAATAATATAGTGCTAGAGTTTATGTTTAACTAAGATTTGAAGAAGTATATTAAGGATGTGATGAGAAGTTTTCTCATATTGAGAAGTGGGTTATTGGGGAAGCTCATTCTAATGAGTATATTAGTACCACTTTAGCTGAAACAACTGAACTGATAGTGGATCAGACAGTGTCTATTATTGAGTCCTTAGTATGGATTTTTGAAGTTGAAACTGATGAAGAAACCAATGTCCTTGGAGATCTTCCATCTTCATCTAGTTAAGAGTTTGAGTAACAATCACTTCAAATAGTTGGATTATGTGAGCCTTATGTCATACTAGAGAAATTTTCTTCATATTTTGATGATTATATTGAATAAATAACCCACTATTTTGTTGTAAACATAGTTTATAAGTATAATTAGAAGAAATATGAGGTTGATATATTTAATGGATGACATGAAATTTATAAAAATACTTTTGAAGATTTGAGATGTTAAACTATTCCCTGAACATATTTCAAATCTCTTCAGGATCAGTTAAAACATTTGAGAGAAATCTAAATTTTGAGAAGATATTTTGATAATTTCAAGAGGGAAATGATAGATCAAATTGGTCAAATCATAAATTAATTTTTTTTCAAAATATGACTTTTGAAATCTGACGAAGTTTTTGGAAAAATGGTTTGAGTAATTCAGTACCAGTTCAATCCAAGAGAGATATTCTACTTCAAGTGAAATAACATATCTAGATTTAATAATGATATTGGTGTATATAAATTCATTTTTTTTATTTCATAAATGATATAATCCAATGTTTACAGTGCGATATCATTCCACTACACACTCTTCTGTAAAATTAGTAAAATATTGTTGCAAATTTAATATCTTAAGAACCTCTTATTCGAAGTGTGGTCAACCAATTGGGTAATATAATGGAAAAAATTTCTATTCAATGGAATCATTTAATAATTTTATGAAATTAAATCTAGTATAATTTCTCAAGATATGTTAGGAATTAATTTTTTTTGATTTAACAATGGGCTGGACTGATGGATATAAATCTTGATTTGTTGATGGAGGAGCTAAAATTAGTGCATCAGATGGTCATAGATTCCATCACCACTAAATAATCATCCACAGAAGAACTTGAAACTAAAATATAACTTCACCCCAACCTGTATCCATTAAACCCTTGATCTTGACATTTTTTGATCTAATACATTTATTAAAATTAACTTCTCTATTTTATATTATATTTTATATTTTCTTTATTATCTGTTTCATGTAGCTTCATGTTTTAGAGCCTATTCATTTTTTACAATGCATTTATCTTTAGACAAACAAAAAATTCCCTACTAGTTTAGTGCTATATCAATTTTTTTAATCTATCTATCTACTTTCTTTTTTATATCACAAAAAGTGGGTGAAATTTGGATAAACACAACATATCTATTAACTATTATTATTTAATTGGAAAAAATTTGAATAAAATTTTGGATAAATACTAAATTTCTATTAAATTATATTATTAGTAGTATTTTATTATCCTTGTTCATATATATTTACAATTTTTAAATATATTTCATATTTATTGGAAATTATAAAATAAATCTGGATAAACTAATTATTCTACTACTTGATTTGTTATATCTCTATTTTTTATCAATTAATTTAAACATATGTTTTGTGTTTATATTTATATGGGTTTTGGGATCATAATAAGGGGGTTATTATTGAACATATGAATTTTTATGCAAAAAAATCCATTTGTTTTATCTTTGATATTGATGCTCACAAGCACCCACATATGTTTTAATAATGAATTTAAATGAAGTGAATTTTAGGATTATATTTATTGGAGCATTTATATTATTTCCACTAAAATTATGTAAGGAACTGGATTGAAGTTTGTAGAAGTGTTCTGAACTTTTTTAAAGGCGTCTATAATAATTTTACTTGACCCTATGTTTGTATAGAATGTTGGGTTTTGGAATAAAACATTCAATAACAAATGCCACTTTCTTACCCTGTGTTTAAGAAAAAAAATTGGATTTAGAACAAAATGTTTTTGAAGAACCCATTGATCATTTATCTGACATATAGATGGTTAACATTACATTTAGAATTAATAGTGTGTTTGGAACTGTACTTTTACATATTTTTTATGTACAATAATATGCACATTTAAAGTAGTCATTTGTAGAATTTGAATTTAAGATACTTCCTGATATTTTGGCTGTTTTTTTTCTAGAATAAATATCCCTTTAAAATCCATTATAATTCCAAATAAAAATATTTTACTCAATGTATTAAATCATTTCTAATTCTAATCGAAGTTTATGATTTTCAGTGGTGATTTAAATTAAAATTTAAAACATGCTGATAATTTTGAATATCATGATTTATCTGAAGATATTTTTTGATATTTTCTACCACAATAAAACTAATATTATTATTTATTTTCAATTGATTTTTCCTATAAAAATAATTTTTATGTTCCTATAATTTTTATATATGGAAAAAAAATCGATAGAAATTTTGAGAATTAAATCTTTTTAAATTACACTCTGTTTTTCAGAGTTCTAAAATACTGAATCTCTTTATCATTTTTATAGTACATCCTAAAATATTATTTTTTTTTATTCCAATCAAGTTTTAATTATCCTCATCCATTTATTAAAAATTTCAGGATTATACTTTGTAGATGTACATTTTTTAATCTTCCACTATGTGTTCATCCTACTACGGTGAAAGTTTATTCTTTTTTTGTTATAATACTTTGAGGATAGTATAAAATAAGTATCACATCATAGATGTACTTTATTGAAGTATTATTCTATAAATAATAATATACATCATCTGATAATTGTTTCTACAACAGTGGTTTGAATCTATTTTTCATTATATATATCTTATCTTTTTATGTTGGAGTGACGACTGCTTGTACTCAATCATGGTAGAGTGTCAGCTTCTCAAACTAAGCTATGGATATCAACGTTACCTATAAAAGAACCATATTTTTTAAGGTTTCAACTACCTTCACTTAGTATTATAAGTCCCCAGTGAAATTACCTGATTAGTGAAAATGATGAACCTCGCAGAGAGAGTGTTGGTGGCTTGGACTAGAATATCTTTAGTCCCCAAACCACTATAAATATTTTTGTGTTATTATTATCTATTTTTTCACTGCTCAATATGTTTTAATAAAAGAATAATTCATCACATCACAAAAGGTGATTAAATTAAATTTATCCAAATGTTCTCAAAAGGACACAATTCACCCTTATATTCCTTCTTTACATTTTTCGACCAGCAGGTACTTCGATCCCCTAACTTCACTAATGATAAGTACCACTCATCATCTCCTACTAAAATAAATTTATTGTACTAGATTATGAATTGCCTCAAACTCATCCTAGTATATAGATAACCACTTCTGTTCAATCATTAGACCCTTCCTCATTAAATGCAGACTTTTTGACCACTTCTGAGAATGTTGGAAAGTTGAAAAGAATCACCCAGATCTATAGTGTCTCTTTCAAGACCATATCATAACATCTTTATTTATATTTATTATATCAACTGAGATATGGATTAAATTGAAGTAGATTAGTAAAACAATTGTACTCCATCATAGTCACTGGTCTCTGCTGTAGATTCATAAACTCTTTTTCCTTCACCCAATATAGGGTATGAAGGTAAAACTTATCAAAAAATAGCTCTTATAAATACATCTATGTGATACCTTAGTCATTATTTTCCTCAAACATAACTTCCCACCACTAGAGATATGGCCCTTTGAGCATGAAGGTGGATGACCTAACATATTTTTTCTCTAGGTTCTTAATGCTCTTAAAGATGTAGTGGATGTGAATGATCCACTCCTTTGATTCTTATATAGAGGCCTCACCCTGAAATACTAGTGGATAATGAAACTGGATGTCCCTCATTACATCAAAATATATCAGTTCCATTTAAGGAATCCCTTGAACAGTAACCCAAACTAACTAATAAAGTCCCTATAGAACTTGAGGATCAATGATAGGTCATTTTGGTGGAGTGTTCTCATCAGGCCCTTCCTACTCTACAGAAAATGGTCTTCTCGGTGGCATATTTTATAATAATCATTCTCTTACCCATTGATAAAAGCCTGTGGTTTAAAACTATATTATAAATACTATGTATAACCTCATTATGTCACTCCTTCAATTCATTAATTATCAAAATACTATTATTTAAAAAAATATTTCACATTAAACTTTTCATTAATTGAGCATGATTTTAACATAATTTTAAAGACATAATAAACATGATCTAAATATACCATTAAATAATATAAACTGTGTTTAATGAAAGATATAAATTCATATATAAAATTCATTAAACCTAGCCATATATAAATAATAAATCAAGTTATTTAGTCAAACAAGAAAAATTATGATCAAGGATTCAGTTGTTAGTTCATATTAACCTAGTAGTTAATAATAAATATATTAGAAAACACTATTTATTTAATAATAATGTTTTAGTAAATATGAATCTTAAATTGATTCCAAATATAATATAAACATTAATAATAAATCATGCAAGATGACATGTAGTCCTATTAGTTCTTACCTAATCACTCATAATATAAAGTATGAGACTCAATTACCTAGAGAAGACTCAAGGAAAAGAAAAATATAGAGAAAGGAATCTCATACTACCCCTGTTAATTCAAAATTATACCATAATTATATTTTGTAGACATATTTAATGGTTACATCCTAAGTAAAAATTATCCTAACATCTACTTACACTCAATTCACATACCCATGATCCCTTAAGGTGATCTATGATACCATTTTGAAATGAATATGACCTGATCGATCGAATGAAATCTCCTTGGATCACCAAAATACCTCATAAGTACCTCCTAGAAATTTAAATTTGGCTTAAAATATCATGGTTAGATATCACATTTTTGGGAGGTATATTTCCCCCTTTGAAACTAATTAGAACAAAGGGTCCCTCAAACTAGAAATTTGGTATAGATTTTGGGGTCAACAAACATCCATGACCCTATCATGTAATAGAATTCATCATGGGTACATGCATACTAACCCATAAAACTAATAAAATTACAAACACCTACATGAATATGCATACATACACAACCATGTTCTAAAATGTCCACATAACCCATAAAATAAGTAAAAGTGAACAAAAAATGTTATTCTCTAGACCATAATGCCAAACATGGCCTAATGTTTAAATATTTGTATCTACCATGTGAAAACTACCATGTAGAACACTAATAATTTCCCTATGAACCAAATATACCCACACTACAAAATTTTCTAAAATGCAGTGCATGTGAACTAGAGTCTGTAAGGTTTTACCCTATATGATCAAGAACCTTCTCCTTACCCTAATCATGAAAAATACATTCTCTATGTTTCCTGAAGGGTCATGTGTTGGGAAAGAGATTGATAACTCCATTGGAGATCACCACCCCACCCCATATTACCTATCAAAAACTCAAATTCATGTAGAAAACAATATATAACTAGACAAGAGACCATTAAAAACAAATAATATGCTTATTAAACTTTAAATAAAGGAGTTTTCCATAAGAAATGATATCTTCCTTTATTGGTAGATTCCATAATTCATTTACCTACTTCAAGAAATCCTGATATCCTCGTCATCTTGGAGGTGGGGAAATATTGCAGCGCTTTCCATCTATATTTTTATAGATATTAATTCAATATCTTAGTCTATTCTAGGAGGATAGGGAATATGGTATACTCTGTTGGGGCATAATCCTATCCTAGGGAATAGGGAAGGGATATACTAAGTAAGGAAATTGAAAGGCCATACCAACCATCATATTCCATATAATCTATTCATGTTTTCCACATGATTATATAAAACCAAATACCCCTTTTAACAAATATTTCATTCATTAACTATCATGTAGTGATCTCTTTACCAACTAAAACATGTGACATTAAGAGGCATTATTATAATCATATCTTAAACATAAAAATATAAAATTATAGGATTCCCTTTTTATAAACTAATGGAAATAAAAAAATATCTCAATCCTTAAATAGGAATATTGATACTAACATGGTATAAGAAATAATCAAATCAATTGAAACATTATCAGAACAAAATAAATGAAAGGTAAACTTAAAAAACACTTATACTTTGAGAAAATATAAATTAATAGTTTTATTATCATCAAAAAATTTAATTTTAATTAAATATACTCAATCATATACTAATGTCAACCTAGAACTTGGGGAGTATTATAGGGAAGAGGGGTATGCCTACCTGAAATAAATGTAGTATATTAAGTAGCTTCCTCGGTGTCTAATGGAAAAGGCTATACTAATACACCCTAAATGTGACCACATAATAGAAATTTAAAATTACAGAAACACCACTAAAATTAGGGGAAAGTGATTTTGGAAACCAAAACCATAGGTTTACCTTATATTTAACTAGCAGAAGCTTTTGTGGAAGCTCAACTGAAGGAAACAAAATGATTTGGGGGATTCAAAAAGCCTTGTAATATAGAAATCATGATATACACCTTCTTCCATAGGAATAAGTAAAGAGGAATAGAGGTTAGGGTAGAAAATACCTTACCTTGTTAGGTCTTATCCTTAGAAATTAATCATAACCCCTAAACATAAGAGGTAGAGTAAAATCACAAGGAGAGATTGAGATTGAAGGGGGAACCTAAAAATGGGTGTAAATAAGAGTAAATGGTATAAATTATTGATCCCCCCTCTAATTATGTTTAGTTCTATAGATAAAATGAAAAACAAATATCCCTTAATTAAGTAAATTTTTCACATATTCCTACAGGGTGCCTTCTAGAAGACATTGGGTACCCGATCGTACAAAATAGAACCACATGGGCCACTAATAGAACATTAGGTACTGAGTCCATGGTTATCGGGTACCTTGTGGTCCCCATAATCAAGGGTGTATTACCCTTCCTCCTCTCCATTGGTTCAATATCCTCCCTCATGAATGGAATATTCCATAAATCTCGTTTTTATGTGATATAATTGGTTATGTCGTATTGTACGATATGGGGATATCATAAAGCATGAAATCATACTACTCTTCCCTTGGGTAATCATAATTTATGATTGGTCCACACTGTAATGATGCCCATGTAAGTCATAGTGTATGAATCTCTATATCATAACATCACTATCATTAATTAATTAGGAGGAAGAATGATAAGATTTATTATTCAATAATATCTTCCACTTTTTCTGTCATTATTAATCATATGATGAGATGAAACTGATTGGTGTGTATGAATTCATACAAGGATTGAATGAACTGGTCAATGCATTTACTGATGAATTACCATGGATTGATGGACTCCTTGTGTGTTAATCATGTTTTAATGATCACAAAATCCTATACATTCTGTAAAGCTTGTTAATCATGTTTAATCTATCTAAAATCATGTGTAGAGATGATTAGTTTCTTTATGCCTTAAATAATTATTGTAAACTATTTTGTTTATAATTAAATTATTCTATTAATGATTAAGTTTAATTAATTCTATAAATATCACTGTTTTAGTCTATGTACAAATATTTGGATAAGTCTGAGAAAACGTGACCATACAGACACCGTGACCATCCAAACACTATGACCATCCAGACACCGTGACCATCCAGACACCGTGACCATCCAGACACCATGACCTTCCAGACACCGTGACCATCCGGACAATGTGACTATCCAGACACTGTGACCCTCCAGACACTGTGACCATCCAGACACCTGGACCGTCCAGACACCACGACCATCCAGACACCGTGACCATCCAGAGATTGTGACCATCCAGACATCGTGACCAAACACCATGATCCCAACACTGCATCTATGCTACCATTTCCTGGTCTCCATACAACTATGGAATCATATTTTTCTCACCTCTCAAATAAAAAGAAGGAGACATTGTTTAAAAGAGACACTGTTTCATGGAGACACCTTTTACAGATAGACTATAACACTGTTTCTTAATATGTTTTTTCATTTTTCAATTTAATTTATAACGGTAATATTTGAAGTTTTTAAATAAAATGACATAATTAATGTTTCTTTGTATACATGTCACCTGACAATACGAGGTACGAGGTGTATAATACATGCATCATGTCGGCTCTAACACATGCATTCTAAGAATAAAAAGATCCACACGAATGTGGTGACTGAGGAGATAGTGGTGATAACAGAAAACAAGTGTGTGCGTGATAACAAAGTAGTACGAGAATTCATGAAACCTGACACTTCTATAGAACACACGAAGTATAATCAAATCCTAGATTTGAGAAAATTTCTATACTATCAACTCCATGAAGAACATGAGCCAGATCTATCCAAATTACAATACTCTTTTTTTTTTGCGAGAGGGATCAATTTCTGCATCTGCTTCATCCCAGAAGTCCAAAGTTGGATAGACTAACACTCAGATCACTTCTAACATTATCTCATCATTTTTTCTTAGTTCTATATTATTTTTATCTTTTGATCCATGTGTGTGTCTTTATAAAAACATGCATTGTCTCCTGCATCAAACTGAAGGATACAAGATATCCTTTATCTTATATATTTTTATACTTGTTTTTTCCACAGGTAAGTGTAGAAGAGGTCCCTGTGTGACCTGATAGTTCATACCCATAAAGAAATGTGGAAGAGGTCGTGTGACCTGGACAATCTTATCTACTATTATTAACCCCGATCCAGGGTGTGGATAAAGTTTATTTATATAAACTGCTTGGTGGAAGGTGATCACCAAGTGGAGTGGATTAGGTCTCTGTTTGAGACTGAACCACTTGTTTTATATCTGATTTGATGTTTATTTTAGTTTTCTCTTTTTTACTATTTAATTAAAAAATCACTAAATTTACTTTGATAGTTAATCTTGGAAAGAATTTATAATTGTTTGGCCATATTATAATAGATTCAAAAGTAATGTTAATAACTGATATTAAGATTACTAATAATTAATCAATCTTCTAAGAAGTTATTTAGATAGTCAAACTTTCATAACTGTATAACTCTGATTAATTGGGTTGTATTTAAATTTATTGGGGGCCCTTTTAAGAATACCTTTTGAACAAAATTTTTTATAGAATACTCAATTCACCCCCCCCCCTCTTGAGTACTTTACTCCGACAAAAATTTGGGATTAGAGGCTATTTATTAAGACTCTGTTTTTGACCCTATTCAATTGTGATTGTAGCTGTACTTTAAAGATCTGTAAATTTTAGTTAATTCTAAATTTATAGATATTTTAAAATATTTCTTTATTATGATAATAAATTATAAGGTGTTGTAAAAAAAAATACCACCATTCTTTAATGGAACCAATCATGCTAATTGAAAAATCAAAATGAAAATTCATTTAGAAAGTATGAGCTTTAAAATCTGGTCTTCAATTATAGATGAATATAAGATTACTGCTACTGATAGAATCACTTGGGATGAACCTAAAAAAACCTCCTACAATAATAATTGCAAAGCTATGAATTCTTTATACTAATCTTTAGGAGATGAGTAATTTAATAGGATCTATTCATGTAAAACTTCCCATGAAATTTGGGATACCTTATCTGTTTCACATGAAGTAACTTCTAGTGTGAAAGAAATGAGACTTAATACATATACTATTAAATATTATAACTTCAAATTGAAACCTAATGAGCCTATTTCTGACATGTATCTCAGGTTCAATGAAATTTTCAACACAATGATTTCTCTTGGAAGAGAAGTCACTACCAAAGAACAAATCATGAGGATTCTCATATGTTTTCCTGACATATAGAGAGGAACCTATGTCTTTATTAGAGAGTCAGGTGACATCAGCAATATACCTATAAATGAAATCATTATAAAACTGATGATGTATGAATAAGAGATGAAATTAAATAAGGAAGAGGAGGATAAACCCAAAATAAAATTTGTTGCGTTCAAGACCACCACCTCTAAACACAAAGATAAAGGGAAACTGAAAGTTTTTGTAGAAAGTTCCAGCAGTGAACAATCATCACCTGGTAGTGATGTGGAGATGGATCAATTATCCAGAAGTTTTAAGAGATTTTATAAGAAGAATAACTTTTTCAGAAAGCCTAACTTCAAAGGAATATATGATCAAAAATGAATTTGGAAGAATGAATGGAAAATAAGTGAAAGTCTGTTGAGATTGTCTGCAATGAATGTAAGTGAAAATGACAAATCAAGGCTGGTTGTCCCAAGCTCAAGTACAAAGAGAAATATGAGGACAAAGATATAAAGTATAAAAAGGAAATTAAAGAAACATGGAGTGCTTCTGAGGACAGTTCAAGTCACTCATAATCTTCACATGATGAACAGGCTAATAAAGACAATTTGTGTTTTATGAAAAACACATCTAGGGTAACACTGGGATCCCCTGTACACAATTCCTATTATTCTGGAGATGACAGTGACTCTGAAAATATGTCTAATGAAGAAATTTTGGAGTACTGTAATATGTTTGAAGATACTTGCAATGAACTAAAAGATAATTTACAAGTCTTTAAATAAACAGCATGCTCTTACCTCAACTGTTAAAACTGAACTCACTGTAGAAAGGGATAAAAATGCTCAATTACTTAAAGAAAACAATGAACTAAAACTATATAATGAGAAATTAAAAAAGGATCTTGAAAGGTTTACTAATTGTAAAGATACCTTGGGACAAATTCTAAGTAAAAAATATTTCTCCTAAATATACTATTGGCATTGGCTATCAACCTAGTAAAAGAAATTTTGGAAGAACTGGTTTTTTTTCTAAATCTAGGAAATCTTTACTCCTAGTTCTAGAAAACATTCATCTAGTTCAAGTTATGATACACTCTCTACTGTTTCAAGATTTTATGGAATAAATAGAGTTTATTTTTAATATACTTTACATAATGCTTATAGGAAACCTATGAGGCATATGTGGGTTCCTAAAGCACTAGTCACTAATATTACTGGACCCAAACAGGTATGGGTACCAAAATCTATTTTTATTTGACTATTTTTTAGGAAAGTTGCTTAAAGAGTTCCTGTAAAATCTTATGGTGCTTGGAAAGTGGGTGTTTAAGACACATTATAGGATACTATTCATGCTTCAAAAACTTAATAAAAATTTATGGTGGACATGTCACCTTTGGTGACAATTCCAAAGGAAATATTATTGGTCTTGGCCAAATCAGTAACTCTAACTCAGTTTTGATTTCCAAAGTACTTTTTTTGATGGATTGAAATATAATCTGCTTAGTATTTCAAAGCTATGTGATGATGGATTTCATGTCAAATTTGAAAATGATTCTTGCAATATTTTTAATTCTAAAAATGAATTAGTGTTTTTTTTAGTAAGAAATGAAAATGCATATTCTGTTAACGTCCATTCTTTAGCTTCTCAAAATGATTCATGTTGAAGTATGTTTCACAAAGAGTCTTGGCTTTGGCATAGGAGACTAAGATGTTGTAACACTCACTCCCTTAGAAAGTTAAATAGAAAAATCTTAGTCAAAGACCTACCCAAACTTGAGTTTCTAAATGATAAAGTGTGTAATCCTTTTCAAAAAGGATAGAAACAAAAAATTTCCTACAAACTAAGGAAAGAAGTATCAACTTCTCAACCTCTCGAACTAGTTCACATGGATTTGTTTGGACCATATAGACTTTATATCTTCAATGGGAAGCACTATGTTTATGTTCTTATAGATTACTTTTCTAGATATACCTGGACTTTCTTTTTATCTCACAAAAGTGAAGATTTCTCTCATTTTACCAAATATTCCAAAATTTTAGAAAATATTAGTGGGATTAGAATTAAATCCTTAAGAAGTGATCATTGTTGTGGGTTTCAAAATCAAGAGTTTGAATATTTTTTCTTACAAAATGGCTATAGTCATAATTTCTATGCCCCTAGAACACCTCAACAGAATGGAGTTGTTGAAAGAAGAAATAGAACCCTGCAAGAGATTACTAGAACCATGCTTAGTGGATATGACTTACCTATTTATTTTTGGGATGAAGCTATAAATATAGCATGTTATATTATCAATAGAGTATTTATTAGACATATTCTTAAAATAACTCCATATGATTTGTGGAACAATAGAAAACCCAAAGTTAGTTACTTCAATGTATTTGGTTCCAAAGTCTGTATCCTTAATACTAAGGAGAATATTGACAAATTTTCAGCCAAGAGTGATGAAGGAATCTTTTTAGGATATTCAATCTCTAGTAAAGCATATAGATGTTTAATAAAAGAACTAAATGTGGGGAAGAATTTGTACATGTCAAATTTGATGAAACAGATCCACATGAGCCTAAGACCACTCTAGAGAACCTAGAGGATGATGTATCAAATCTAGACATTAATTCAAAATATTCTAACCATCCTGTAAAGGAATATATGAAAACTTCTAGTTCTGGAAATTATTTAGATTCAGGTCACAATGAACCTGACTTTATTGAAGAACTTGAAATCACGAGTCCTTATTTTTTTAGAGCTATTAGAACTCTTAAGAACCATATCTTAGATGTTGTTGTAGGAGACTTAGAAAAAGGAAATCAAACTAGATATTCTCTTAGAAATCATGTTGAACATCAAGTCTTCTTGTCACAACTTGAACCTAAAAACATTAATGATTTCATCAATGATGAATTTTGGGTGATGGCTATGCAAGAAGAACTTAATCAGTTTGAAAGGAATGAAGTTTGGAAACTTGTTGACAGACCCAAAGACACATTCACCAAAGGAACTAAATGGGTGTTTAGAAATAAGGTAGATGAATCTGGTAATATAGTTAGAAACAAGGCTAGATTGGTTGCACAAAGCTATAGTCAATAGTAAGGAATTGACTATGAATAGACCTTTGCACCAGTATCTAGACTTGAATCCATCATAATTTTTCTTGCTTAGGCTGCACATCTGAATTTAAAACTATATCAAATGGATTTCAAAAGTGAATTTATAAATGGGTATATAACTGATGATTTCTTTGTTAAGAAACCCCCTGGGTTTATAAACCCTAATTTTCCAAACCATATTTTTTAAATATCAAAAGATTTATATGGTTTAAAATAATCTCCAAGAGCTTGGTATGATAGATTAAGTACATTTCTTATTTCCAAAGGTTTTACAAAAGGAATAGACGATCCTACCATTTTTATAAAACGAATTTCCAATGATGTTTTAGTAGTTCAAATCTATATAGATGGAATTATCTTTGGATCTTCAAAAAATTCTTTATGTATTGAATTTTATAAAATGATGCAAAATGAATTTGAAATGATTTTAATGGGTGAACTA
Organism: Viscum album; assembly: GCA_963277665.1. Lineage (NCBI taxonomy): Eukaryota > Viridiplantae > Streptophyta > Magnoliopsida > Santalales > Viscaceae > Viscum > Viscum album. Next base: position 1,461,583,708 of record OY728153.1, on the reverse strand, counting down.
AAATTCTTTCTTGGATTTCAAATCATTCAAAATAATGATGGTATTATTTTAAATAAAATCAAATATACTAGAAATATTCTAAAATGTTTTGGATTGGATAGCACTAAAAGTAGTGATGCTCCAATGAGTAGTACTTGTTAGTTGGATCTTGATGAAAATGGAAAATCTGTTTATCAAACCAATTACAGAGGAATGATTGGAAGCTTACTCTACTTAACTGCTAGTCGACCTGATATTATGTTTAGTATGTGTATGTGTGCTCATTTTCAAGAAAATCCCAAGGAATCTCATTTAAATGTTTTTTAAGTGAATTTTCAAATACCTCAAGCATACACCCAATCTAGGACTATTCTATCCCAGAGGACAATCATTTGAGTTAGTGAGTTATTCTGATGCCAACTTTAGTGGTTGTAAGTTATATAGAAAAATAACCTATGGGACATGTCACTTTTTAGGTAAGTCACTAGTATCATGGTGTAGTAAGAAACAAAACTTCGTTGCATTATCTACTACAGAAGATGAGTACATAGTTTCTGGTATTTGTTGTGAAAAAAAATTTATATGAAACACACATTACTAGATTATGGATATCAATTCAGGCATGTACCTATAAATTGTGACAATACAAGTGCTATTAACATCTCAAAAAATCTGGTTTCAGACTCTAGGACAAAACACATTGATGTAAGACATCACTTTTTGAGAGATCATTATCAAAAAGGTGACATCACTTTGGAATTCATTGGAACTGAATATCAGCTTTCTAATATATTCACCAAACTATAAAATTATGAAAGAATATATTATATCATACATGAATTAGGAATGGTAAATCATAAGTATTAAGTATATTGTTTCACAGTTTATGGTTTCACAAGTCACTATCTTAAGATTACTATTTAACTCTAACAGTTCTATAGTTTTACTATCTTAAGAGTTGATGTTTCATGTTTACAGTCTCACAGTTACTATTTCTTGGTTACTATCTCGCACTTACTATCTCAAAAAATACAGTCACGTAGTTTAGAAATCACACCGTTACGGTCTCACCGTGAATACTTGTTACGGTCTCACTATGAAAGTTGATTGCAGTCTCAATGTAAATATGCTTTACTGTTTTAATTATACATTATAACTCGTATCGCAGTAATTCATTGTTTTATTATTTTTAATTTCCCGCGCTTTTGATCCTACGATGTTTGATATCCATAAATGATAAAATAAAATAAGTTTCACTCATTCTTCACTCGAGATCTCTTCTCTCAAACTGTAACCCCTCTTTCAACCCTTCTCTCTCTTGAACATTCAGTGAATGCCCAGGATGAAACACCCAACATCGTCAACTCCTAAGAAGTGTAATTCAAAAAAGAAGGTGAAAATAATGCCGAATTTATCACCCTAAGGACCTCTGAATCTGAATCTAGTAAACAGAGTAGTGGTACCTGAAAAGGAGATATTCCCTAAGTGGATTATATCAAGTAAGTCTTTGGTATTGAAAGTGTTAACAAAGTAAGGAATGTTGGATTGTTTCACAAAGGAGGATAGGCCTATTTACCCGAAGATAGTTGCACAGTTTTATCAGTATGTTCAATTCTCTTTTGATTTTGAATATGGCTATGTTGTGAAAAGTTGGATCAATGGCCATATTTGTACCTTTTCTTCTAGGTTATGGGATAGATGCATTAGGATACCTCATGAGGGTATTTGTGAGGACTACCAGAGATTCCTCCACCTATAAGTGAGTTTTTTGTTTTGGAATAAGCATTGAGAAGTTTAATTGGACATGAAACTAAGAGGAGAGTTATAGCTGCTGATCTAGATGGTGAAACTAGACTCTTGTTTAAGTTTGTTCAGAATGTGATTAGCCCTAGAAAAGGTGATTTTTCTATACTCAAGTATCAGGATGTATTTTTGATACATCTCATGAATTATGGACATAAGATCAACATATGAAAATCTGTTATACACCATATGTGTTAGTTGATCAAAACAACCTCCAAGTCAACCTCTATGTTCTATTCAAGGCTTATCTTATCTATTCTTCATAAAAAAGGATTGGTTGGACCATATTAAGAATCCATTAAGGAATATGATTTCTATCTTTCTAAATTTATAGTAAATAGAAATAAAATTAGTTATAATCCATGGAGAAAAGCATGGGTGGAAGATAATGATAGGGTTTATGAAAATTTTAATCTGGTGGAACACGCTTCAAGACCTAATGACATTTCTGATCCTAGTTTGGAACCAGATGAACATGTGGAATATTCTGATGATGAAAAAGAAGAAGAGGTTATTGTACGTCTGAGAGAAACTGTTCTAGTTGAGGAAGATAGTGAATCTTCTCCTCAAGTCTTATTTGAGAAGGAAATGTTTGTTCCTAAAGAAGTTATTGATCTGGAAGAACAACTTGCTTCCAAAGAAGAATTTGTTCCTAAGGTAAGTGAAAAGGATGTTGTAGAAGAGAATATAGAATAATATCTTTCTATTGTGCACAAAACTTCTCTTGAAGAACACCCAGAGGAACAGGCTATTCTTGAAGTTATTCTATCTGTTGAAGAAATAATGGGTCAAGCCTTTCAGTTGGCTAGAAATGAAATGGGCGAGGAAATTCGGGATGAAATCGTGGAAATAGATCAATCATATAAATATCTCAGTCATAAGAAAGATGCACCTATTGAGGGGGAGAATCCCACCAATCTGGAATCTGTTGAAGTCCCCAATCTGATTGATCCAAGCTCAGTGGATACATGGTATAAATTCCCCAATTATTTTGTTGTAACTGATTCCCAGGAAGTCTCAGTTAAAGTAATTGATATGTCTACTATGTTTCATTTGAAACTAGCATCTTATCCTGAATATATATCTTCCAAAAAACTTGAGCCTGTCTCAGTTTCTATTCCTAAACCTTCTCAAGAACCTCCAAACCTGGTGAATAAGGATGATCTAAAATCTTTTGGAGCTACCCTATTAGCTGGAGTTGAGAAAATCATGAATACCCAACTGGCTCTTGTAACCAATTTAATTGAGAGAGATGTTGTCCTGTTGTTGAAAAAGTTTATATGGAAGATTCATCCCAAGATGCTTCATGAGATTCAATAATTCATAGTCAAGAACAAACAGCTCAGTGATGAAGTAAAAACTCTTAGAGTTATGGTTGAAGATATGCAGAGAGTGATGAACTCAAGACCAGAACATATTTCTTATCCTATTGAGGATATTGTTATACAGACTTCACAGGAAGTATCCTCACTAATTCAAACTAATCTAACCTCCTTGTCCAAAAATCTAGCTAAAAGAAACAAGCAGAGTGTTTAAGAGATGTGTGATCTTGTTTTTGGTCTTAACAAGTTAACTAATGAGTATAAGGGTTGTCTCCAAAAAGTTATAAATCAACTGAAATACCTTACCTCGACTATTACTACTTCTTGTACTTCTTGAAAATCATCTCAACCTTCTTTATATAGTGATCTACTCCAAACAGTTATCAAATAAGAACATCAATCTGTGCTCATTAGATTTGACAAGGAATCTCTATATGAAGTTATCATGAATATTTACAGAGTTCATAATTTGGTGAGAATTCATTACAAGATTGCCAATGATGCTCAGTAAGGAATTGCTAAGAAGGTGGACTTCTACTTCAATTGGATCTTCTCTAAGAATGACATGACCAACCACTTTAAGTACCTTGTGGAGAATCTGAGTATTCCTCCTGTCACTCGAGCTTTCAAAACTCAAGTCCAAAAGCTCAAAGATTTCACTCCTTTGTTGGATAAGTGTATGGAGAACAAGAATGACATTGAGAAAGCTATGTAGTATGGTGGTGAGATCATTTTCGACTTCATCAAGATTTTGAGGCCTTATCTTCATGTCCAGAGTACTGCAATTTTCGCTCCTACAGCTACACCCCTGATATCTGGTTTGCTTACTTTATCATCCTCTTCCCTTGTCCCTACCTCTATATCTGTCTCTTAGGATCTAAGTTAGATCAGGCTTGTTATCCTTGATCAACAGTTGCCTTAGTCTTCCACTACACCTACCTTGGACCCTTCTATTTTTGAAGGACTCCCTTTACCTACTCTATCCACTGGTTCACTCTCTTCCTCCACTTCTACCTCTGCTCCTATGGCTTCTTCTTCTGATGCCGCTTCTAACGGAAAAGAGAAGAAAAGACAATGCTGAAGAACAGTGACTACTATCTTTTGATAGGGATTTTTTATATATTCTTGTTACTTACTATTTGTAATGACACTTATTTCCATCTAATGCATTGTGTACTTTTCTTTCTTATTTACACTTTTTTATAATCCCAAAAGGGGGAGAAATATGTATTTTCTATGCACTAAATGCACATTAAAGTAGAGACACATTACCTAAGAATAAATCTCTCACTAAAATGATTTGTGATCATCAAAAAGGGGGAGATTGTTAGACTTCTTCTTTGTTAATCATGTTTTAATGATCACAAATCCTATAAATTTTGTAAATCTTGTTAATCCTTTTTAATCTATCTAAAATCATGTGTACAGATGATTAGTTTCTTTATGCCTTAAATAATTATTTTAAACTATTTTGTTTATAATGAAATTATCTTATGAATGATTAAGTTTAATTCATTCTATGAATATCACTATTTAAGTCTGTTTACATATATTTGGCTAAGTCTAATAAACTGTGACCATCCAGACACCATGACCATCCAAACACTGTGACCATCCAGACACTGTGACCATCCAGACACCATGACCATCCGGACACCGTGATCATCTAGTCACTGTGACCATCCAGCCACTGTAACCATCCAGACACTGTGACCATCCAGACACTGTGACCATCTAGACACTATGACCATACACCGTGATCCTAACACTGGATCTGTGCTACCGGTTCCTGACCTCTATACAACTATGCCATCATATTTGTCTCACCACTCAAAGACAAAGAAGGATACACCATTTTAAGGAGACATTATTTACAGACAAACTGTGATACTGTTTCTTAATCTATTTAGTCATTTTTCAATTTAATTTATAATGGTCATATTTAAAGTTTTTAAATGCACTAACATGATTAATGTTTCTTTTTAGACATGTCACCTGACAGTACGAGGTATGAGGTGTGGAATGCATACATCATGTCGGCTCTAACACGTGCATTCTAATAATAATAAGAGAAACATGACTGTGGTGAATAAGGTGATAGTGGTGATAACAGAAAAACAAGTGTGTGCAAGATAACGAAGTAGTACGAGCATTCATGAAACCCGACACTGGTGAATAAAACACAAATAATACTCAAATCCTAGAGTCGATAACATTTCTGCACTATCAACTCCACGAAGAACACGATTCAGATCTAGATGACTTACGATACTCTGTTTTCCACGAGAGGACTCAATTTCTGCATCTGCATCATCCCAGAAGTCTAGAGCTGCATAGACTAACACTCAGATCACTTATAACCTTATCTCATCATTTCTGCTCTATTGTGTATTATTTTTATCTTTCGAGCAGTGTGTGTGTTTGTATAAAAACATGCACTGTCACCTGTATCAAACAAAAGAATACAAGATATCCTTTCTCTTATATCATTTTACGCTTGTGTATTCCCATAGATAAGTGTGGAAGAGGTCCCTGTGTGACCTGATAGTTCATACTCATGAAGAACTGTGGAAGAGGTCATGTGACCTGGAAAGTATTGTGTATTGTTGTTAACCCCAATCTAGGGTGTGGATCATGTTCATTTATATAAACTACTGGGTGGTAGGTGATCAACAAGTGGATTGGATTAGGTCTTATCTTGAGACTGAACCACTTGTTTTATATCCACTGTGCTGTTTATTTTAGTTTTCTCTGTTTTACTGTTTAATTCAGAAATCACTAAATTTACTTTGATAGTTAATCTTAAAAAGAAGTTATAACTGTTTTACCTTATTATAATAGCTTCAAAAGTAATATTAATAACTGATATTAAGATTACTGAGAATTAATCAATCTTCTAAGAAGTTATTTAAATAGTTAAACTTTTATAACCATATTACATTGATTAACTGGGCTGTATTTAAATTTATTAGGGACCCTTTTAAGAATACCTTTTAAACAGAAATTTTTATAGAATACTCAATTCAACCCTCTCTTGAGTACTCTACTCAAACTAACATGGATTATTAAATACATAAACATCCAAGGAACATATTTATGGAATTTATAAATGAGTATACTCATATGTGATAGTGTATACACACTCAATAATTCTTATTTTTAAACTCCACAATCACATAGCCCTATTTATACTTTTGAAACATCTCTTATTCTGAAACTCTATCACATGGTTGAAAAGGTTTGGTTATGGGACCTCAAGCGTATATCCCCATATTCCAGAGGCTACCAACTAGATGCATAGGTGTGATAAATATAGTGGAGAGATTATAACACCTGGTATGGAGTTTCAAGATAGTGGAAATAAACAAAATATATAAATATCTGAGTTAAGGAAAACATATAAAAGTCAATATATCATAAAACTATGAAATAAAGGAGAAAACCATAAACTAATAATAATGAATCATGTAATTTTATGTTGATATGTATCTAAATGTAAAACTGAAAAAAAAAATGCAATAAAATAATCAGCTGGCCCAAATAAACTAAAATACCTTGATCTCGAACCCCATGTCATTCCAGTCTCTAAACTCTAACACATCTAGTAAGAAACAAATCAATAACAAGGTCATTTTACCTTGTCTAAACTTTAATCCATGTAATTATCTCGGGTACCCAACGATGGCCCAAATAGGGTGTGAGTAAAACTCAGTAGGTCGACACCACCATGTCTGAACATAACCAGTCTGATAATAAGGGAATGCAATAAAGAGATAACATGTGTATTAATTAATTAATTAATACACTACATAAATAAATCTTCTTTGGAATCATATCAGAATGTATCTGAGAATGTAACACAACCATGCTAACAAATAAACATATATCCATGGAAAAACACACAAATTTAGGCCAAGACAGTTATATAAGCATTTCAGCATGGTACTTGGTAGAGCCCAGTGAATATAAGAATTATAGCATGGGACTGGGAAGATCCCACTCAATATAAGCATTACAGCATAGGTCTAGGTAGAGACTGCTCAATATAAACATTACAGCTTGGAACTGGGAAGATCCCACTCAATATAAGCATTACAGCATGGGTCTAGGTAGAGACTGCTCAAAATAATCATTATGGCATGGGATTGGGCAGAGCCTTCTCAATATAATAATTACAACATGGGACTGAGTAGAGCCTTCTCAATATAAGAATTACATCATGGGACTAGGAAGATCTCACTCAATATAATAATTACAGCATGAATCACAACACATTTTATACCAAAAAGGATATCACAAGATCATATTGTATGGATCAATGGTTAATTCTAAAAATTTAAATTTATATTTCAATTACTCATTTAATATATCAATTTGGTATTAAACCATTAAAATTTCAACCCCTTCAATAAAAAAATCTATTTCAATGGTGAATCTATATCAAGGTAACACCTAAAACTCATTTCATGCTAAACACACTCTAATCCAATAGCCAAAATAATTATTAATTATGGTTTCACCCACGTAAAGGGTATTCATAAGCCAAGTTTCTATCAATTGGATCCAATAGAGTCTGAGGAATAATACAATTCATTATTTAATTAACTAAATCACATGATATGTTGGTGTAATTACAATATTTTACATACACAGAAATTAAATAGACCACATGGTTAGGTTTTAGACTCCCTACCTTTAACTGATGACTAACACAACACTTCCAAAGAGTAATTCCAATGAGGAAGAAGGTGAAAAAAAATGCAAGAAGAATCAAGATCAACCTAGGTCAAGATAAAAACCCCAAAAAACCTATAGTCAAAATATTTACACCACAACGAATGAGGAATGATGAGAGAGAGGGGAAACCTAAGCGAAAACAATTACTAGGATTGGATATAGAAACGGGATGTCCAGAATAGAAGAGGAGGCTCAAAATTCACCTAGAATCTACCTAGGGTTGATAGAGGAAGGCTTTTGTGAAACAATGAATGAATAATATGTGTGAAGTGTTCCTAAAATCACTGGGTCTAAGACTTACATGGTTTGTAAGTCTTTCATATCTTTTATTTCCCAATTAAAGAGATACACCAAAAAACATATCACCTTAGGTTAATATCTACCCTGATCAATATTTACATAGTGTGTATTAGGTTTATGATGTGTAACCACTTCACATAATGAAACAATTCTTGAAATGTATCTGGATGCACTTACACATCATGTAACATGTACATGGTGTGTAAATTATCTATAGACATTTTTCTTCTAGTTTCTATATAAGGACCTGAACCACCTATAAAGCCTTTCAAACCAAGGAAAACCACCATAAACCCATCTAACACTTTTATACCTGGCTGATATTAATTCAAACAAGCATAAATCCATAAAAGTTAGGTTATTTTCCCAACAAAGGCTCTCCATCTCCAAACAAGACTCAACCACTAAGGTTTTTACACAAAATAAAACCCAACAAATGATGTTTATCATAAAACTCAATGAGGTTCATGCCTAGAAAAATACGGGATCTTACAACCTCCCCACTATAAAAAATATCTTCCTCGATCTACTCTAAGAATCACTTTGGGGTCTTAGTGAAAAAAATCCTCTATGATCACATTTCAGACTCCCTCCCCCAAGTCTCCTCCTGAACATGACCATGCTTCCACTACACTCGAACTAGAGAAATAATCCAAACTCGAAGATAATTCTCACTATGGTCTACAATATTTATTAGATGATCCTCAAAGGAAGCATCAGAAAAAATACCAACATCTTCATCATCTACCGCATGAGAAGGGTCGGGATAATATCTCTGAAGCTATGACACATGAAACATGTCATGCATAGAATTATAGAATTGTGGAAGGTCTACTCAGTATGAAACTGAATAGATCCTATCCATTATCTCAAATGGACTAACAAACCTAGATTCTAGATTTCCTTATTTTCTAAAAAAGAGTTTCCTCAACCTAGGTGACACCCGATGGAAAAAAATGACCAACCACAAACTCCAGAGGTCATCTATGATAGTCAGTGTAAGATTTTTTACTACTATGTGTGGTCACTACCCACCTACTTATGAACTAAAATTTCATAGATGTCTCCTACATGATACTAGGTCCAATAAACACTGACTCTCCTACCTCTAGACAATAATGAGATGAATGGAACATCCTTCCATATAAAGCCTTGAAGGGTTCCATATAGATTGACGCCTGGATTAATTTATTATATGAAAACTATAAGAGTTCCATAAGTTACTCCCATGAAATATTTAAATCCAAAAACATAGGATCATAACATATCATCTAGAACATGAAAAGTCCTCGTAGATTGACTGTAAGTCTAAGAATGGTAAAACGTACTCAAAAGAACCTATAATTCCATAACCTTATAAATACCCTTCCAAAACTATGATGTTAATTGTGATTCTATATAAAAATGATACTCCTTATAAAATCATGCATTAAAACTTCATTGCGCATGTAAAGACTACCCAAATCATTACCTATGAAGGTATCCCTAATCAGAAAAAAAAAGTAGGATACCTTCATCAGCCAATCCATGATCACCCATACTACAACATTCTTGTGGGTCTTCCTTGGTAATACTATCACAAAATACATAGTGACATCATCCTGTTTCCACTCAAGAATGGGAAGAGGTTGAAAAATCCCATTTATACTTTGATGCTAGGATTTTACCCACACGAAAGTGAAACATTTCACCATAAATCTTGATACCTCTTTCTTCATTACTAACCACCAGTTCTGTCTTTAGAGATCATGGTACATCTTTCTCAAACCAAAATGTACCTCATATATAGAATCACGAAACTCTCTCATCAACTCCTCATTAAAGCCTTTAGGAACCCATACTCATCTATGGAGAAAAGAAAATTTACACTACCAAGGGACCATCCTGCTGGTTTCTCCCCACCATATAGGTTTCCTGTCATAAATAAACCATCTGAATAAGATAACTTCTCTATCGTTACCTGGTCAAGAATCATGGGTATAAAAAATGTCGAATTTAGAGCTACTCATCCCTGATTCTCCTAAACATATAGATATATGTCTGCAAGGAGTTTCATCATCTACCACTTGTCTCAACACTCCAACACTTCCTCAGTGTGCATATTCTGTCGCAAAGAATCAGAAATTATGTTTAACTTTTCCGTTGTATAATAAAATTCAAATTAAAAATACTATAGATACTTGACCCATCTCTTCTGCTGATGGTTCTGGTGCGACTGAGAAAATATGTACCTAAGGATATTGTAGTCCGTGTACACAATAAATCTCTCACCCATTAGATAATGAATCCAACATATTCAGGAAAGTACAAACACTAATAACTCTAGATCATGAGTAGGGTAATTCCTCTCATATTGTATCAACTTTCTGGAGCCATAAGAAGCTACTTGGTCCACCTTTATCAAAACTACTCTGAGTCCAAATCCAAATGCATCATAGTAAAAGGTATATGCTTTACCCAGCACTAGTAAAGTTTGGATATGTGTTGATTCCACCCTGGTCTTTAGATCCTAAAAATATCTCTCTCAACCATCTAACCAAACAAAGTTTACTCCCTTCTTAGTCATCCTAGACATCAATGCTTCCATATGGGAGAAGTCATGGATAAAGTATTGATAATAAACTAATAAACCTATAAATCTCTAGATCTCAAAGATATTCTTGGTATTCTCCTAATATACCATGGATGAAACTTTATATGGGTCCACTGATAGCCCTACCTCTAAGATTAGATGGCCCAATAAGTTAACTTTATCAATCCAAAAACTGAATTTGGTTAGCTTGGCATAAGGACAATTCTCTCTCAATGTACTAAAGACAATGTAAAGATGTTGGGAATGATCGTATGCTAACTACGAGTACACTAATATTTGATCAAAAAAACTACCACAAATTGATCCCAAAAAAGATGAAATATCTATTCATCATATCTATGAATAAATTCGATGGATTCATCAAACCAAATAGCATTATTACAAAATCATAAAATTTGTACCTACTCATAAAAAATATATGAGGTATTTATGATGGTATCACCCTAAATTTATGGTATCCAAGTCTTAAATTGATATTGGATAAAAAGTTTCAAAATCTCAAATTATTGAATATTTCATCAATTCACATAAGGGGATACTGTTTCTTAACATTAATTTGGTTCAACCTCTAATAATCTACACATAAACAAAAATTACTATAGCCTTCTTGGAAAAAAGAACTAGAGAACCCCATGGATATTTATTAGGATTTATGAAACCTTTATCTTCAAGATATTCCAAATGAGCTTTCAACTCTTGAAGCTTTTCTGGTTCCATTCTATATGGTGGGATGGAAACTAGTTATGCTCCCAGCACCAACTCGATCATGAACTCGATCTACCACTCTGATGGTAAGCCGTAGAACTCACTATGAAAAACATAATAAAATCATTCTACCATTGGAGGAAGAGAATCCTTCCACATTACACTATAATCTAGAGAAATGTCAGCAATCTCAGTGGTGAGATAATCTAATATGCACTGAATTGGTCCTACATGACTATCCTGAATATACCGCTCACCCTGGTGAGAATAGATGCCTCCTTTTAGAGATAGGATGTAACTATCCTCCGATAGCAGTCAATATAATTCAGTTATAGGACTAACCAATCCATACCAAGGATCAAATAGAAACCTATCATTTCTAGAAAAAATGGTTCACAAAAGAAATGGAAACCACCAATCTCTAGAGAACATTCCTTATAACATTTGATATTCTCTGAATATACTCCCAATGGTATGTTGATGGTCAAAAAACCATCTAGGATTTCTACATCCAAGACAAAACCATTTTCAAAATGAGAATATAAAAAATAATTTGATTCTTCTATATCAAAAAAAATTCAAGAAGGGTAGATGATACATAAATCACACCTATGGAAATAGAAGGTCATGCATCCACACTGGTCAGAGTAGACTTAATAACATGAAGCTAACTAGACCCTCTAACCTAGGCTTCAGTTTGACTCCCCTGTGTTATTCCCTCTTCCTAAAACTTCTACTTCTGCACTAGGGTACCACTTCCTCTACCTCTACCTAAACGTCCAACGTAACTCCGTCTACCATCCTACTGAGGAGTAGATGAGTACTTAAAAAACTCTAGTACCTGTCTGGGAGACCTACCACTCCTATACTAATGTATGCCCCTAATAAACCTCTATAGGTTTCCCATCCTTCCATAAGAAATACACTCCAAAATAGGGTATGGACACTAAGGCCACTTATGTCCCAACTTTCTATAGTAAAAATACTATAATAGAACATGATCTTGAGATGGATTTACATAGTCCTTATTTCTCTACCCACTATTTTGTTGGTGAAAACTTTCATAGAGATGCTTCTTTCCACAAGAAGAAGAGTTCCCAATTCACCCTACTGAAATAGTCTGGTTTCTACTTAGGTCCCCTCTCAGATTTCCTTCCATGATATGTTCCTAATTCATCACATCCTCAAAATTTCTCAGATGGAAAATTTTCACTTATGAACATATCTCATAGTTAATACCATCCTGAAAACATCTCACCCTTTATATCCTATCAGCGACCAAATATGGTGGAAATCATTGTAGGTCATTGAAGTATCAAGCATTCTCTAGTATTAACATGCCCTCATGTTCTAGGTGCATGAACTCATGAGACTTATCACCCATCAATGTCTTGGGATATAAGAGGATCAAGATATTTTCCTAAAATTCTTTCTAAGATAACTCCTATTGTTTCCCATATTTCTCTAGAATATCCCACCGATGCTTAGCTAGTCCATGAGATATATATACAACAAGATTCACAATTCTATATGTGGGTGTCTTGAGATGCTTAAATATCATCTGGACTGAATCGATCCAGAACTTAGCTTCCTTAGAGCCTCCCTACCTAATGAACATCTATTGATGTTGAAGCTGAAGCTCTCTCATCAAATTATATATCATAATCATAGTGAAAATTGTTTCCCATTCCATGGATGGTATGACCCTCATGAAGCAATCAGGAATTTGAACACCATTTGGTCCTCAGCAACCATTGGAAGCTTCAGTTCAATTATTTTAGGAGTGTTTTGATCACTAATATTCTGAAGTTCAACTTAAAGATGAAGAGCAGTTATGTTCTCTACAATATAAACATACTCCTTAGAACACTAGCTATAACAACTAGGTAAATCTCAAAAGGTGATAATAATAGAGAACCATTGCTCCTAGTCTCTCAAAACAAGGTTACAAGTGTTTTAGAATGAAATATCATTTAATTTAATTTATTAGATATAACAAGTATCTTATATCACAATTCATAAAGGAAAGTATATAACAAATGAAATAAATATGTCCCTATAATGAACAATACATTTCAACATATATCCCTATATGCCTATATGATGCAAGAATACTCATCTTGTGTCATACCAGGCTACAAGTAGAAATGTTAAAGAAATGATAACATCTCACAACATTTGAATCACATTGGGTGAAATAATTACAACCATAAAACATGAACAATATAAACATCAATCCCATCCCTAGGCCCTTAATAAATGGAGTTGATACTCCCATAAACAAGGTTGTTACCAAGTATTGAAAAATCCTAGTCTCCATTATATCTTTCCCAAATAGAAAATAAATAGAAAATAAAAAAACTGATGCTTTGATACAACTTTATAACATCCCCAATTCCACAACTCTCTCATGTGACAAAAAAGGGTCAGTTATGGGATCTCTAGTATGCCTCCCCTTACACCAAAGGGTTCTGAATAGCAGCATAGGAGTGATAAATATAGTTCTAAGACTATACCCCCATGTATAGATTTTCAAGAAAGAGAAATATATAAAAATAAATATCAGAGTAACAGAAAACATAGTGGAGATAATATATCATACAACTGGGAAATAGTGGAGAAACCCATAAACCAATAATAATAAATCATGTAACGTCAAGATGATATTTCTCTAAATTTGAAACTAAAAAAAATATAATAAAATAATTTGTTGGCACAAATAATCTCAAAGTCCCTAGTCTTAAACCCCATGTTGTTCGTGTCTCTAAACTCCAACCCATTCAGCAAGCAACAAATCAGCATCAAGGTATCTTTCCCTTTTCCAAACCTATATCCATGTAATCATTCCGGGTACCAAATGGCAGCCCATATATGGTGTGAGTAATACTTAGTAGGTCGACACCACCATGTCTAAACATATCCAGTCTAATAATAATTTTATGCAATAAAGGAAACATAGGTGTATTAATTAATCAATTAATACAATACATAAATCAATCTTATTTGACACCATATCGAAATCTCTCTAAGCATGTAACATAACCATGAAAACCAATAACCTTATACCCATATAAAAAACACAAAAATCTAGGCCAATACTACTATATAAGCATTTCAGCATGGGGATAGTTATATCCCACTCAATATAAGCATTAAAAAATGGATCTGGGAAGAGCCTGATCAATATAAGCATCACAACATTAGACTAGGAAGATTCCACTCAATATAAACATTACAACATGCCACTAGAAAGAGACCACTCAATATAATCATTACAGCATGGTACTGGGTAGAGCCATCTCACTATAAAAATTATATCATGGGACTAGCCAGAGCCTGCTTAATATAATAATTATAGCATGGGACTAGGTGGAGCCCGCTCAATATAATAATTATATCATGAGACTGGGTACAGCCCACTCAATATAATAATTATATCATGGGATTGGGTAGACCCCTCTCAATATAAGCATTACAGCATGGGACTAGTCGCATCCCACTCAATATAATAATTACAGCATGAATCACAACATATATCATAACAACAAGGATATTACAAGATCATACCATATAGACCAATGGTTAATTCTAGAAATTTATATTTATCTTAAAATTACCCCTTTCATATATAAATTTGGTCTTAAACCATTAACATGTTATCCATTTCAATAAACAAATACATTTCAATTAGTAATCTATATCAAGAAAACACTTAAATCTTATGTCATGCTAAATACACTCTAAGTCATTAGCCAAAATAATTATTAATTAAAGGTTCGCTCACCCAAAGGTTAGTCATAAGCCAGGTCACTATCAATTGGATCCAATTGAGTCCAATAAATAATCTAATTAATCATTTAACTGATTAAAGGTTATGATATGTTGTCACAATCACAATATTTCACATACATATCAATTAAATAGACCATAGGGTTCGGTTTTTTACCCTTTACATTTAACTGGTGATTAACACCTCACTACCAAAGGGTAAAAACAGTGGGGAAGAAGGTGAAAAATATTGAAATAAGAACATAGATCAACCCGGGTCAAGATCAAAACCCGAAAACATA
Organism: Viscum album; assembly: GCA_963277665.1. Taxonomy (NCBI): domain Eukaryota; kingdom Viridiplantae; phylum Streptophyta; class Magnoliopsida; order Santalales; family Viscaceae; genus Viscum; species Viscum album. The sequence continues at coordinate 1,461,568,199 of OY728153.1, read as the reverse complement.
CTCATGGTCAAAATATTTACACTGCGGAGAACGAGTAACGATGGGAGAAAAAAATCAGGTTAATCCTCGGAGCAGTGTGGTCTCCTCTCTCGTAGAACTAGGGTTTCTCCCTTCTCTTCCCTCCTTCCCCCTTAGGGCTGGGATCTGCTCGTGATGGCTATGGATTTGTCTCAGTGTGGGTGGCGGCATCGCATCTTGGTGGAGCTTCGGTGGTAGGCCCGTCTTGGGTTCGACTCAGCGTGGCGTTACTGCTTGTGCGGCGACATCACCTCTCGGTGGAGCATTGGTGTTTGGCTTGGATTGTGCGGCAATGTCACATCTTGGTGGAGCTTCGGCGGTGGCTCGACTTGGGTTTTTCTTGGCATCGCGATGCTTGTGTGGTGACGTCGCATCTTGGTGGAGCTCGGTGGTTGGCTCGGCACGGATCGCTCCTGACGTGGGTCAGCTACACCACTTCTCGATAGAGCTTTGGCAGTTGGCCCAGCATGGTCTTCTTCCTTTAACGGCATCGAGGAATGGTGTGGTCCCAATCGGGGGGTTTGGTTTATTTGACGCTTCCGGTCAAAGGTTTTGATTCCAGTATCTCTACAGTTCAGTCCAGGGCATGATCTGCAGTTCTGCGGAGGGGGAGGTTTATTTGGTTTAGATTATGCATTTTTTTTACATGTGTTTCTTCTAAAGTTGTTTTGAATATGTTCACTGGATGGATCTAGTTTTGTTTCCCTAGTTCATCATGATGGCCCTTCTCATTCCCATCACCGTGAGTCTTGGTCGGAGTCTGATGAGGGTGCATCTACGGTTCTGATTGGAGTAGATCCATGACCATAGTGGAGTTTTTGTTTTAGGATGATCCAGATTCCCATGTTGGTGATAGTCTATTGGCATGGGGTTGGGTCATCAAGTCCTAGGTGATGGTGTATTTAACTCATGTTCTTTGGATTGTCTTTTGGGATTTTGTGGCTGCAGTGACAGGGGTCTGAGGAGGTTGTCGGGGTTAGTCCAGGACCACTTCTTGTTGAATTATTTTGATTGTGTTCTCTCAGAATGGTGAAAGGATTTGTGAGGTATACTGGTTTGGTGAGGCGCCCAAAATCGACTACATGGATCATCCCCAGAGGAGGTTCCCAAATTGTTGTTCATCGTTGTCGAGATTTATGGATTTGGATTTTTGAGAGGGTATGTTGTTTGCCATCGGATCGGGCATGTTCTTTGACACAGGACACTTGCTTGTTGTTTTTCCATTCACCGGTGGAGAGCATTGTCATGTTTAATTTCAGGGGAGGGGTTTCTACACATTGTCAGTTTTGTTGGTCTTGATAAGACTTCAGGTTGTGTTTTTTTTAAGTCAATGATGTCTATCAGGATTTTTCCTCCTGGTTCCCTTAAAATTGGGGTTTGGTTTTAATAAAAAAATTGAAGGCCTTTGGACCATTGGATGGAAAATGGGATAAAATGGAAACCTATGAAAAAACAATTACCTAGGATCAGATGCAGAAATGGGACATCCAAAATGGAAGATGAGGCTCCAAATTTTTCTAGAATCCACCTAGGGTTTAGAGAGTAAGGCTGAATGAGAAATAATGAAAGAATCATATGCATGAAGGGTTCTTAAAATTGTTAGGGCTGAGAATTTCACAGTGTGTAATTATTTTACATCGTGTATTTCCCAATTAAAGAGGTATACTAAAAACCCCATCACCTCAGTTTATTATATACCTCAGTTGATATTTACATGATGTGTATTATGTTCAAGACGTGTAACCACTTCACATCATGAACCAATTCCAGAAATGTATCTGGCATCAGTTACATGTCATGTAACATGTTCATGGCATGTAAATTCTCTTCATACTGTTTTTAATCTAGTTTCTACATAAGGATGTGAACCACCTCCAAAACCTTTCAAACTAAGGAAAATCCCTATAAACCAATTTAACAAGTTTATTAAAAGACTCCATTAATTCAAACAAACATAAATCCCTGAAATTTAGATCATTTTCCCAAAAAATTCTCTCCATCATCAAACATGACTCAACCACTATGGATTTGAGACAAAAGAAAACCAGAAAAAGGTTGTTTAATATAAAAAATAAAGAAGGAAATTCATAGAAAAAAGATGGGATCTTACACCTTTCATCTTTTTTTTATTGATGTACCAACATACCTTTGATGAAAGAATGATCTCGCTCATATGAAAACTAATTTTATTCCAAATCAGTGATACCTCGAGAGGAGTTGTTTCATTTTTCTACCTCATGTTGATCTTTATTAATCCCATACAATGATGATTTAAGATGCTGAACCATCATAAATGGTATAAGGTACAAAAATATAGTTTCTTCATTTATGGTATGTGTGGTTTCAATTATCTAACAAGGTTCAATCTCGGATTGTTTTTATATATTTCTTATTCCATATTTAAGAAATGATGTTGGATCCTTTAAAACCTATCATTGGTACCAAATTCTTACCATGAATTTATGTTAATGAAATCATGATGAGAAGTGACTGTTTTTGAAATTATATTCACGTTGTACTACTAATTATAAATTTCAATTCATTTTTTGTTTCTATATAGTTGAATCATGGATTATAATATGGGATTTCTTAAACAACAACTCATTATAAACCCCTTAGTTTTTTATTAATCATAGAATATGATATTGGGATATCATATTCAATGATAGCACTATGTCTTGTTAAAAAAATAGAGCATCATATCTCTCTTAAAATATCCCTATAAATCATAAAATATAATTATTAATAATATTTATAAATTAAACAATCATAGCACTTAAATAGTTTATGTACTAAATCCTATCAATTATAGCTTATGATTTATTCCTAATCATTAAATAAAATTTATGAAGAATATTTTTTTCTTAAAATTCAATTATGTATTGAATAATATTTTTTATAAACTAATTATATATTATATTAAAAGGTTTGTTTGATATTTATTAATTTATTAAAAAAATATAAATCAATTAATTATAAACTTTTTTTAAAATTAATTAACTATGCAATTCTGAAAAAACAGTTAAAAAATATTATATAATATTAAGTATTAATATAAATATACCATTTAAAAAATTGTATAGCATGCCTTATGATTCAGAAATAATGTTTTTATTTATAAATATTAAGATTAATTTATAAACTGTTTATAAATAATAAAATAAGGATAAATATAAAGTGTTTATATTTAATGATTATGATTTGTAAACACATAATAATTCCACCACTTCATTTTCATATTCGACATCACCAATAGTGATCGCATGTGATTTTCATTTGTCTTTGGCCTTAAGAGGTTACTGAAGTCGATCATCATTAACCCTTGGATCAGGGCATTGGTTAGTATAATGCCCCATTTCCTTGCACTTGTAGCATTGAAGTGCGGGCGGTGCATTCTATGTAGTCTTTTCTACACTCACATCATTTGAAATCTTTTTACCATTACTTAGGCACTCAACAGATTGATGAACAAATTTTCCACACTTAAAACATTTTATAGACCCTTTAAGATAATCTCCACCATGCTTGTTTCCACACTTTGAGCATAAAGAAACATTCATCTTCTTTTCACCACTATTTTGAGAATTTCTTTTGAACTCCATCTTTTGTTTCTTGTAAAAACCATGAGATTGATATGTGACACCAACTTCCATTACTACCTTAATATCAAAATGAAAAATCTCTTCATAGCCACTAAAGTATCTTATAGCTAATACCCCTTTAAGACTTCGTTTTAATCCACTGAAGAATCAATCAAATTTACTTTAAGGTTGGATGATAATGCCAAAAGCATACATTGAAAGTCTTGTAAAATTTTCCTCGTATATAAAAAAGGATTCATAATCATTTTGATTAATATCAAGTAACTCATTTTCTATCTTTGTTCATAGAATAGGAGGGAAGTACTAATTGAAAACAAGTTCTTGAACTCGTCCCATTGCATAGATTCAATTTCATAGTTTTTCCTTGTATTCTAAATTAGAGTCCACCACTGGTCTGCATTACCTTTTAAATGATAAACAACCAAAATGAATTTTATATGTTCCAAATAGTGAAATATGGAAAATATATTTTCAATGGTATAGATCCATTGTTCAGCAACAAGTGGATCAGAAGACCCACTGAAAAAAGGTGGACGTTGCCTCATGAAGGACTCAATAGAATGTTGTTACCTTCTCTACTCATTTATAAGTCCATAATGATTCATATCTTTTTTAACTATAGAAATAACATTTTCTATTCCATCTACCATAAAATTTGGTTATTCAAGAGGACAATCATTGCATTGCCCAATGCATTTATCATTAACCTGATTACTTCAGGTTCCATCCATCATCTAAAACCCCAACATAATAGTGTGAGAAGAAAAATCATACTAGGAAAACAATATAATCAATGGGGATAATTTAAAAATATAACATCTTGGGTTTAATAATAGGTTGTTTATGATCATTACCATAATTATAGGACAATAACCTATAGTTAGACTTACCCTTAGGGACATCCCTAGACATACCTTAGAAATATCTCTGGGGATCTCATTAAAGTTTTAACATCCTAGTTTCCAAAGGTTAACTAAAATTTTTCTCTGATACCAAATACAACAACCCAAGCTTGACGTACAAGGAAATTACATTTGTTTTTAGGAATACTTAATACATTACAAAAATATATGCCCAAATACCATATTAGTTTAGTGTCTTTGGAAACTCAAAACATAATCTTATAACTTGGTGAAAGATATTCAACATCACCCATAAAGATATTTACTTTTTTTCATATATAAAACCTTTCTTTATATCTTGGTGAAAAGAAAACATAAAAAGGGTGATCTAAAATTCTCAGTAAGGGTAAACATGGTGAACATAAAAAAACCATAAACATAAAGTTTAGACATCAAAATATTGAGTCATGAAATAATTCTTGGCAGTACGTAAGGCATGGATCCTAAAGGAACATTAACATGATAGATTATAATTGGAATAAAACATGTAATTATAGAAAACTAATAAGAACATAATATGATTTCCATAGTATCCAAGACATTCCTTCCAAGACCATCAAAGTAGAAAAAGTCCATTACTGAACCGAGTTTACTTTCCATTCCAGTCATGTATTACTAAACCAGATTTACTTTCTATTCTAGTCATGTATATATCATGAGATATAAATATTTACCTAATGAATTGTAGATAGATATAGGTCCCAACTATCTCATAATTAAATCATTCTTACATGTGCCACAAAACATAAATCATTCATCATAGCATAACCAAATAAATAAAATGGATTTCTTAAATATAATTTCATCATAACATAATCCATATAAAAGATAATTCCATCATTAAAAAAATAAAACCATAGTGATAGTAGGGATAGAAACATAAACCTATTTAAGATAATCATCTTAGATGGAAAATAATTTTGATAAAACACTTGAACTTAGTTCTTGAGGAAAATATCCTTTCTTCTTCAAAAATGTTTTCTTTTCTCAAAATGCCATGCAATTGTAAAAGAAAAGAATTTAGTTGAAAATAAAAATGAAATAGTATAGAGTAATATTCTTGGAAATAAGGCTTCATGAAACTGTAAAAATTCATTCATGTCGTATAAGTTAAAAAAACATTCTCCTCATACTTTTTTCAGAAAAGTAAAAAATTACCTCATATGGTAAAAAAAGAATGATTCGTTCCATACCATGTAGTGAAAGTAAAAAATGGGTAAAAATGACTCTAAACAAACATAGAATAATAAAAAACATTTTATGAAAACATTTTTAGGAAACATGGATATGGATGATAAATATATCCCTAGTAAATACTTACGTATAAATAATCTCGGATAAAAATGAGATTGCAAAATTATCCCTTACCTAGTACTTTTCATTAGTCAAGGGTGTTTCAACGTCCTGTATAATGGTTAAATCATGTTATTAAATTATACCAATACCATATACATATTTATTATATCATATATGATCCTATATTATCCTATTATATCATTTTGTTACTAGTATTTCAATATTACAATTATTTTTGGTGTTAACTGCTTCGTTTTCCCAGTCCAGTCTTGCCGTGTAAGTCATGTTTTTTAAGAATGGGATGTATTTTGTTCATGAAATTATGTTCATAATTATTATTTTCAATCATAATATAATATTTATAATCATTATTAAATTGTTAACGTGGATAACGAATCTCACTGCGTCTTGGAGACGGTAGACTATTCGTACACACAAGCGACGATATAAATATCTTAATGGTTAAATGGTATGAAATTGGATGGTATATTAACTATAAAGAATCATTATAATATTATATAAATTATTTAAATCCATAATACTCATCATTATACCCATCCTAATAAAGTATTTTTTAATAAACAATTACACCACAGTGTGGAGACGGTAAGCCGTACGTACGCACACATGGTGATATTGTTATTTTTAGGATGTATAAAAGGAGGTATAAGATTATAAAATAATTATAATAACATATAGTCATGTATAATATACTGTATTTATTACTTTATTATGAAATTAACATGGTAACAGTAAGTATAAGAAGAAAAGAAATTGAATTGAATTGGTAAAGCAATTACCTCTTCTTCATTGGAGTTCCTTTGGATCTCTTCTTAGGGACACTAGGGATGGACTTTTTGGAAAACTAGGACCTATAGAAGTTAACTAATAATGTAGATAGGAGATTTGGTCAGGGTTTGGTTGAGCTAGAAGGATCATAGAGGTGTGAGGAAATGTGGGAGGAGATACTTTTTGATAAGAGAGAAGAGGGCATTTTAGGAAACTCTCAAAATATTAAAATATAATAAGACTATTCTAGATCTAAATAGTTAAAAATGTCCTATAAATGAAATTAATAATACATGTTCAACCATATCTTATATAATTATAATTATTTAACATTTTTTTTATTTTTAAATAATTTAATAATAAATTTATTCAATAAGATATCATCATTACGAAATTTAATACTATTCATTTAATTTGACATAAAATACAATAAGAAAAAAGGGGAATTCGAATATAATTCTTTAAAACATTTATAATATATCTTATAGATCCTTTAAATTTGTTAGACACATTAACTAATCCATAATATAACAAAATTATTGTTACTAAAATCATTTATTCAATTTTTATGTTAGTTGAATAAATATTGTTTTAGAATTGAAAAGACTTTTAAGGTAATTACATAACTTATAAAAATTAAAAATAAATTTATATAATGAAAATGGTTTCATTTATATCAAAATAGAAATTTACATTCGTTCATATCATGATTTTGGTCCTATGTGGACACATAAAATATATTAAAATACAAGATAGTGATATTTTGTATCTATCTTTGATTTAAATAATATATAATTTATTTTCATGTAAAAGTGTCCATTAAACTTTATATTTGTTATTTACCCTTAATTAATTCCTTTGACTCTTACCATGGCAACATGTCTTTTATTTATTAAGGGTTAATATAGTCACACTATAATGCCAAAGGATCCATAAATAAACTATTGCTGAAATATTAAACTTCATACCGATTATTTTGGCCCAAGGTTATATTTTTATGAATTTTATATAATTTAATAAAATATTATTTATTTTAAATATCAATAGTGTCAATTTTGACACTATTCTTTAGTTGAATTTTTAGAAATATTATAACATAGATATATGTTATAAAAAACTCCTTTAAAACCTAAATAACATGTCAAAGTCATCCATAAAATTATTGGATGACATTAATTCACTAAAATTATTTTTATTTTAATATTTTTAATATCATTTATTTGATATTTATATTAGTAAAATAATTTCTGCATCACTATTGAGTCATAATTAATGATAATAAATTATTCTATAAAAATTATAAATAAATTTATATTATGTATTTAATTCTATTATATTTTTAATACTTTATATAGTCTATTTTACTCTTTAGTAATCTATAAATTAAAATTAATATACTTATATAAAATGAGTGTGACATTTTTTCACATTCATTAATTTTTTTATATTTATGTCATATTCATGGGAAAGTGGCCATTAAGTGATTGAATTTCAAACTTTAAATGAAAAGAGTCTAATTTATTCATTAAATAGGATTTTTATAGGTGTTAAGGTAATTTTATAATATTATTTTTACCTTTAATTACTCGATATACCTTTAACATGGTAATAAAAATAATTACTAAAGTTACTATTCATAATACCCAAAAATAAAATAAAATTTTAAAATAATTTGGACCCACTGGTTCCAAATATGGAATCCATTTTTAATAATTCAAAATATATAATTGGAAAAAATTAATTTAAAATTAATTCCTGTTGTTAAAACCAAATATCTGGTTTTTAAGAAGTAAAAAATTATCAAAAGATTATCATGTGTTTATGTCCAATTTATATATGAAATTATTTCAAATGAATAAAATTGGATTAAATGATTAAAACATAATACAATTACACTTTAAATACAATTAAAAAGATAATCTAACTATATAAATAAATTAGATGAAAATGATGTTTTTAATTAAAATGTAGTATTTTTCACTATTCATTGAAATATGAATTTATCAGAAAAATACCAAAAATTCAAAAAAAGTAAATTTTTATGTTCCAATTCCAAATAAGAAGTATATTTTGTCAAATATAATATATAAAAGTGTAAAAAACTAAATTTAAAATGGGTGCGCCATTAAAAGGAGGAAAAACTATATTTTTTGAAAAATTCTTCTTTTATCCGAAAAATTGTTTTTATTATTAAGTAATGTCTAGAAAATACATAAGATGAATTTTAATGTTATATATAATTCAAAATGTGATTAATACAATTCATAACGGATATTTTATATCCCATTAAATAATAACATTTTAATAATGTATCATTATTCAGTGAAACTCTGTATTGCGTACAATGCAAGATATCGAGGAAGGTCACTCTTGTATGTAACACATGCCAAGAATAGTGTTGTGTATACTGAAAGGTAATATGGTGTTGTGTATAGCACAAGATAATATTAGTTTTGCGTACAACATAAGACATCAAGGAAATTAAAAAGAATCTATCTCATAAAATCTCGAACTGTCACATTCTACCCCCCTTAAAATGAACTTCACCCTGAAAATTTGTCAGGGTTATAAATGGGTTACTAATTGAAAGTTTCTTTCATGGAAACCCACATCTTATAAATGAATAATAAAACTTCATTTTAAAATGAAAATTTAAAAACAAAACGGTTACCCAAATTAACTCATAACTGGGTTTCTACATAGGAGAACATAGGTGAGAACTGAAAACATGGATATGGAAGAGAAATATAACCATTAAGTTATGATGAATAGTGATAGAGAATAAGGTTTGGAGAAAGTTAACTACCATAAATCCATAAATCTATGATGATTTAAGGGACCATATGATTCATTAGATAAGAAGGTACTAGGATAAAGTTTTTGGTTTCAAGATCTTTTTCCAAAAGTTGATGAATTTTTTGCATGAGAAGAAATAATTACTTGATTTTAGTACAACTCACCATTGATCATTCCCTGAACAATTTCCACTTAATATCTTATTTAAATAAATGAAGTTGAATTTTTCATTTTTGAAGTGTTAGCATATCATGCGATAAAATGATAGTTCATTCCTTCTGTCTCAATAAAAAGGTTAGAACAATATATCAAATATGCATAAGTCCACCTATAGTGAGATAATAAATTAATCTAAAAAAATTCAACTGGAATATGACTTATATTATCCATCAATGGATAACATTACAATCCTTCCAAAAACTGAAAATATAAAACTTTTGAAAGTGGTTAACTAAATTGACTTAACATTTGTCTCCCATATCTCATTTGGCAGTTCTTGGTTATAAAATTCCAAACATGTGATTAACTTATTCATGTATTCTCTTGAAATATGGTAATGAAATTAATTACTATATAAACTTAGTGAAAACATACATTTTTTCAAAATTAACTCTTTCCACACACCAAAAATACCAAAAATTCTATATACTCAAACCATGATATCACTATCAAACATCTCACTATCTCTTTATCCCATTATTATACGTATATCACGTGCTTTAAAAAAATATTTCAATCGCTTTTTATGTTTATCAGTACCATATAATTATGGAAAACCACAATGTACCAATACATATATATTCCAATATTCCATAATACTATAAAAGAGATCTTACAACACTATTTTGGAATCCCATTACATAAACACATAATCATCCCACCACTTTGTTGTCTTATTCAACATCCCCAATATTTATCACATGTGATTTTCCTTTATATTTGGCCTTAAGATGTTTTTGATGTCGATCATCATCAACCCATGGATTAGGGCATTGATTAGAATAAGGCCCCATTTCCTTGAACTTGTAACATTGAAGTGTGGGTGGTGCATTCTCTATAGTCTTTTATCTATTCACATTATTTGAAACTTTTTTCCCATTACATCGAAGCACAAATACTTGATGTCCATATTTTCTATAATTAAAACATTTTCTAGCCCCTTTCAGACAATCCCCACCATGCTTCTTTTCACACTTTGAGAAGAAGGAAAAATGGATATTCTTTTTACAATTTTTTTAATATTTTCTTTTGAACTCTATATTTTGTTTCTTGTAAAAACCATAATATTGATATGTAACACTAACTTCCATTTATATATTAATAGCACAATTCAAAATATCTTCATATCTACTGAAGTCTCTTATAGATAATTCCCTTCAAAGACTTTGTTTTAAGCCACTGAAGAATCGATCAACTTTACTTTTAGGTTGGATGATAAAGCCAGAAGCATACCTTCCAAGTCGTGTAAAATTTTCATTGTATTTAAAAACGGATTCATCATACTTTTTCTTAAGATCAAGGAACTCATTTTATATCTTTTTTCTAAGAATACGAGGGAAGTAATTATTGAAAAAAATTTCTTAAACTTGTCCCATTCCATGGATTCAATTCCACATTGCTGCCTTGTATTCCTAATTAGAGTCCACCACTAGTCTGATTCACCTTCTAAATGATAAATATCCAAAATGACTTTTTTATGTTTCGAATAGTGAAATATGGAAAATATCTTTTCAATGGTACTGATCTATTGTTCATAAACATGTAGATCAAAAGACCAACTGAAAGAAGGTGGACGTTGCCTCATGAAGGACTCAATAGAATTTTGTTCCCTTACCTGATCATTTGGAAGTCCAGAATGATTCATATCTTGTGTAACTGTAGAAATAATATTTTCCATTCCATCTACCATAACATTTGGTTTTTTAGGAGGACAATAATTTCATTTCCCAGTGCATTGATCATTAACACAATTCCTTCAGGTTCTAACCATCATCTAAAACCCCAACTGAATAGTGTGAGAGGAAAAAATCATACTAAGAAAAAAATATAACCAAGGGGGATACTTTAAATCTCTAACATATTAGGTTTAATCCTAGGTTATTCGTGATCATTAACATAATTATATGACTGTAACCTATAGTTAGACTTACCCTTAGGGACACCCCTAGACATACCATAAAAATATCTCTAGGGATCTCACTAAAGTTTTCACATCCTAGTTCCAAAAGTTTAACTAAACCTTTTCTATGATACCAACTATAAAGACCCAATCTTGACTTACATGGAAATTAAATTTCTTTTATATAATACTTAATACATTAAAAAAAATATTCCCAATGATCGTATTAGTTTAGTGTCTTTAGAAACTCAGAACATAATCTTTTAACTTGGTGAAATATCTTCAACATCTCTCATAAAGACCCCCCATTTTTTTCCTACGTAAAACCTTTATTTATATATCATGAAAAAGAAAATATAAAAAGGGTGAGCTCAAATTCTCAGAAAGGGTAAACATGGAGAACATTAAACAAACCATAAACATAATGTTTAAACATCAAAATCTTGATTAATGAAATAAATATTGGCAGTACATAAGACATGGATCATAAAGGAACATTAACCATGATATAATAACATTGGAATAAAACATGTAATTATGTAAAACTAATAAGAATGTAATATTATTTCCATAGTAGTCATGGAATTTTTTCTTGGACCATCATAGTGGACAAAGTCCATTACTGAACTGAGTTTACTTTCTGTTACAAACATGGATTACTGAACCTGATTTACTTTCCATTCCAGTAATGTCTATCTCATGGGATATAAATCTTTACCCAATGAATTTTAGGGAGATATAGGTCCCACCCATATCATAATGAAATCTTTCTTACATGTGCCATAAAACATAAATCACTCATCCTTTCATAACCCAAGAAATAAAATGGTTTTCTTAAATATAATTCCATCATAACATAATCCAAATAAAAGATCATTACATCATGGAAAAAATAAAATCATAGTAATAATAGGAATAAAAACATAACCCTATTTATGAGAATCATCTTAGATGGAAAATAATTTTAATAAAACACTTAAACTTAGTTCTTGAGGAAAATATCATTTCTTCTTCAAAAATGTTTTCTTTTCTCAAAATTCTACAAAATTTTAAAAGAAAAAATTTAGTTGAAAATAAACTTGAAATAGTGTAGAGGAAGATTCATGGAAATAAGGCCTCATGAAACCATAAAAATCCATTCATGGCCTATAAATTAAAAAAACATTCTCCTCATACTTTTTTCAGAAAAGTCAAAAAGTAACTCGTATGGTAAACAAAAGAAAGATTCCTTCCATACCTTGTAGTAAAAGTCAAAAATGGGTAAAAAATGAATCTAAACCTACATATAAGAATATTAATAATTTTATGATTTTTCTAGGAAACATGGACTTGGATGATAAATATATCCCCATTAAATACTTACGTATAAACCATCTCAGATAAAAACGAGATTGCAAAATTATCCCTTACCTTGTACATTTCATTAGTCGAGGGTGTGGTCACCTCCTGTATAGTGGTTAAATAATTTTTTTAAATTATTCAAGAACCATATCCATATTTATAATATCATATATGATCCTATATGATCCTATTATATGATTTTGTTAATAGTATTTCAATATTACCATTATTTTGGGTGTTAACTGCTTCGTTTTCCAATTCCTGTTTTGCCATGTAATTCATGTTTGTTATGCATGGGATGCATTTTATTTATGAAATTATGTTCATAATTATTATTTTCACGCATTATATAAATTTTATAATCATTATTGAATTGTTAACTTGGAGAAAAAATCTCACCGCGTTGTGGAGACGACATGCCGTACGTCCGCACAAGCGACGCTATCATTCTCTAGATGGTTAAATGGTATCTAATTGGATGGTATATTAAATATAAATAATAATTATCATTTTATATTGAATATTCAAATAAATTATAGTCATCATTATACCCATCCTAATAAAGTATTTTTGAATAACAAATTACACCACAGCGTGGAGACGGTAAGCCGTACGTACGCATGTATGGTGATATTGTTATTCGTAGGATGGATACAATGAGTTATAAGGTTGTCCCATAATTATAATAAAATCTCATAATGTATAATATACAGGATTAATTAATTTTTTATGTAATTGACATATAAAGATTAATTATAAGAATAAAATATATTGAATTGAATTGGTAAAGCAATTACCTCTTCTTCGTTGGACTTCCTTTGGATCTCTTCTTAGGGACACTAGGGATGGAATTTTTGGAAAACCAGGACCTAAAAAAGTTAAATAAGAATTTTTATAGGAGAATTGGATAGGGGTTGGTTGATATAGAAGGCTCAAGGATGTGTGTGGAAATGTGGGAGAAGATGCCTTTTTATAAGAGAGGAGAGGGGAACTTTAAAAAAACTCTCAAAATATTAAAATATAATAATACTATTATATATAAAAATAATTAAAAATGGCCCATAAATGAAATTTATAATATATTTTAGACCATATCTTAACCCATTGTTATTATTTAACAATTTTTTAAATAATTTAATAATAAATTAATTCAATAAGATATTATTATTTCCAAATTTAATAATATTTATTTAATTTGACTTACAATACAATAACACAAAGTGGGAATTCGAATATATTAATTTAAAACATATATAATATATCTTAGAGATCTTGGAAATTTTTTAGACACATTAAATAATTCATAATATAACAAAATTAATATTATTAAAATCATTTATTTTATTTTTATGTTAAATGAATAAATATTGTTTTAGAATTGAAGAGACTTTTAAGGTAATTATATAACTTATAAAAATTAAAAATAAATTTTTATGATGAAAATGTTTTCATTTATATAAAAATATACATTTATATTCATTCATAGATTTATTTTTTTCCCTATGTGGACATATAAAAGATATTAAAATACAAGATAGTGATATTTTGTAACTATCTTTGATTTAAATAATATATATTTTATTTTCATGTAAAAGTTTCCATTAAACAACTCAAAATAGATTATATTATGATAATTATTGAATATTATTCATCAAATAATTTTTTGGACATGTTTTGGTTTTATTTTAAATCTTATAATTTTGATTTACCCTTAATTAATTCCTTCAACTCTTACCATGGCAACATGTCTTTTTATTTACTAAGGGTTAATATAGTCACTCTAAAATTTCAAAAGATCCATAAATGAACTATTGGTGACATATTTAACTTCATACCAATTATTTTGTCCAAAATTTACATTTTTATGAATTTTATATAGTTTAATAAAAAAAATTCTATTTAAAATATCAATAGTGTCAATTTTGACACTATTCATTAGTTGAATTTTTAGAAATATCATAGCATAGAGATATGTTAGAAAAAAATCTTTTAAACCCTAAATAACATTTCAAAGTCATACATAAAATTAGTGTATGAAATTAATTCACTCAAATTATATTTATTTTAATATTTTTAATATCATTTATTTGATATTTCTATTAATAAAATAATTTCTACATCACTATCGAGTCATCATTAATGGTAACTATTTAATCTATAAAAATTATAAATAAATTTAAATTATGTTGGTAATTATATTATATTTCTATAGACTACCTACAATCGATTTTATTCCTTAGTAACATATAAATTAAAATTAATATACTTATATAAAATGAGAGTGTGACATTTTTTCACATTCATTAATTTTTTTATATTCATGTCATATTCTTGGGAAAGTGGCCATTAAGTGATTCCATTTCGAACCATTGATGATATGGGTCGAATTTATTTATCCAATAGGATTTCTATAAGTTTTAAGGTAATTTTATAATATTATTTTTACCTTTAATTACCTGATTTACCTTTAACCATGGTAATAAAAATAATTACTAAAGTTACTATTCACAATGCCAAAAAATAAAAATAACCTATTAAAATAATTTTGAACTCAATATTCCAAAAATTGAATCCATTTTTCATAATTCAAAACACATAATTGGTAGAAATTAATTTAAAAATAAATTCTCATTTTTAAAACCAAAAGGCAGGTTTTTAAGAAGTAAAAACTTATCAAAAGATTGTCATGTATTTATGTTCAATTTAACTATGAAATTAATTAAAATGAAATTTTTTTTATTAAATGATAAAAACATAATTCAATTACACTTTAAAACCAATTAAAAATATAATATAACTTTATAAATAAATTAGATGAAAAGGCAGTTTTGAATTAAAATGTAGTATTTTTCACTATTCATTAAAATATGAATTTTATCAGAAAAATACCAAAAATTCAAAAAAAGTAAATTTTTATGTTCCACTTACAAATAAGAATTTTATTTTTCAAATAGAATATATAAAAGTGTTAACAAATAAATTTAAAATGGGTGAGCGATCAAAAGGCGGAAAAACTACATTTTTTGAAAAATACTTCTTTTATCAAAAAATTGAATTTGTTCTTATATCATGTTTAGAAAATACATAAGATGAATTTTAATGTTATATAAAATTTAAAATGTGGTTAATACTATTCATAATAGCTAGTTTATATCCTATTAAATAATAATATTTTAATAATATATCGTTGTTTAGTGAAACTCGGTATTGTGTACAACACAATATATCGAGGAAGGTTGCTATTGCATGTAATGAAATACAAGAATATTGTTGTGTATACTGAAAGATAATATGGAATTGTGTATAATGAAAGCTAATATTTTTGTAGCATATAACACAATACATTAAAGAAATTAAAAAGAATCTATCTCATAAAATCAAGGGGTGTAAAAAATATGGTATGGATAGAACACAAACATGGTTTTTGAACCTTATTATTCCATCACAATAATGGTTGAACTTAGGAACATTTCTTACCTTCTTTCGAAACTCTACATCTTCATTTTACACCTCCTTAATCCTCACATCAATAGATTCTTGTATATTCATATGAGAAAGATAAGATCTCTCCATTTAATTCTATATTTATAGATCCATTCTTTAAAAATCCAAATATATTGTATCTTTTTTATCCTCATCATAGATAAAAAAGCAATATCATTTCGAATCAGAGAATCATCCACCTAATTCACTTTCTTAGGGTGGTAATTTATTGATTAATCAAAATATTTAATCAACTCCAACCATCTTCTCTAGAACATATTCAAATATTTCTGAGTGAATTCATAGTTTAAACTTTTATCATCAGTATATATGTTGTATCTTTCTCCATAAATATAATGCCTATATATCTTTAATGAAATAATTACAGCAGTTAACTCAAAATCATGAGTTGGGTTATTTTTATAATGAATCTTTTATTTTCACGAGGTATAATATATAACCATATCATTCGACATGAGAATACATCCTATTAGCTTATTAAATGCACCATTATAGACCACAAACCCTTATCCATTGTAGAGTAGTGTAATCATAGGTGCGTTGACTAAACTTATCTTTAGTTCATTGAAACTTTCTTCACATTCATCTGTCCAAATGAACATTTCCTCATTCCAAGTTAACTTAGTGAGTGGATTATACATCCTTGAGAAATCTTACACAAATCATTCATAATATCTAGTTAAACCATGAAAACTATAGATCTTAGTCACAGTGGGTGGACTAGTCTAAAGTTCAATAACTTCCATCTTGGATGGTCTAATATACCCTCTCTTGAGAATGTATTACCAAAAAATGTAACTTTCTGTATCCAAAATTCACATTTGGTAAAATTTTCATACAAATTATCCTTTATTAGAGTATTTAGTAAAATTATAAATTTCTCTTTATTATCTTCATTACTCTATGAATATATAAGAATATAATCTATAAATACTACCAAAAAATTATCATGGTAATATCTAAAGACTCTATTAATTAAATCTATGAAGACAACATGAAAATTAGTAAGTCCAAATGAAATCACTATAAATTCATAGTTTCTATACCTTTGACATAAATATTTATTGGGAATATCATCCTTCTTGACCCTAAATTTATGATATCCAGAATGAAGGTTAATCCTAGAAAAGGGTTGAGCTCTATATAGTTGATAAAATAAGTCATGAATTCAGGGTATAGGATGCTTATTCTTGATTGTGATCTTGTTCATTTCCCAAAAATCAATTCACAATCACTTCAATAATTAATTATTATTAATAAAAATAATAGGTGAACCCCATGGTGATTCACTTGACTGAATAAAAACCTTATCAAGATTCTCCTAGAGTTTTTTCTTTAATTATTGCAAGTCAATTAGGACCATTCTATATAGATTAATCAAAATAAGGATATCACTAGGTATGAGTTCTATTTAAAACTAAACTTCATAATTTAGAGGAATACTAGGAAAATATTCTAGAAAGATATCAAAAAAATATCTTAAAATAGACATATATTAATTATTGAGGTTCTTACCAAGAATTTTATATAATTATACCTTTTGAATAGAAATAAAGTTCCATATAATGGATGAATTTTCCATTTAAATTTCATATTTATCATCGTACTAACATAGGATCATATTTTTTTTATAGAATATCAAACATGACTTACCTTCCTTATAAATTGATATTGTATTTATATAAAGAAGAAAATTCATGCCTAAAATAACATCAAATTTCATTGGTGGGAGAATAATAATATTTGTAGGAAGAAAATTAACATAAACTTAAATCATTGAGGAATCATAGACTTGAGATGAGATCATCACACCATTATAATTTTTTACTACTAATTCAAAATCTAATCATTGGAGTGGTATTGTGACAAAATTATAAAATTATTAATATATAAGAGATTTTTTTGATCCAGAATCAAATAAGACAATAGAAAATCTAGAGTGGATAGTAAGTAAAATTTTCATCACTTCATGATCAAACCCCACATCAATAATAATGATCACTTGATATTCCCCCTTATCACTTGTACTAAGAGGTTTATTACATCAATCATAATCATTAAACTTCTTATTTTAATAGTAGTCTTTATAATTCCCATATTCTTATCATTTGAAACCCTAGAGTGTGGGACTACATTATGTGTTGATTTATCTCCATCATTAGCTTACTTATTATTCCCACCATTTCATAAGTAAATTTCCCAATGACCTTTATTTTAACACTTAAAAAATTTACCAATTACCTTAATACAATCTCTTACATGTTTCCTTCCACAATTTGAGCATAAAGGAAAGCTCATCATTTTCTCTCTATGTTTTTTAGAATTTCCTTTGAATTACATCTTTCTTTTCTTATCAAAACCAACAGATTGATAGGGAACTCTAATCTATATCACCACCTTGATAGAAAATTTAATTATTTATTCATGGATACAAAAATACCTTATGGATAACACCCTTACTAGACTTGGTTTTAAGACACTACAGAATTGATCAATATTACTTTCATGTTGGATGATAATACCAGAAGTGTACCTCAAAAACCATGTAAAATTTTCCTCATAGGTACTGAAGGATTCATCATCCTTCTACATAATCTTAATGAATTAATTCCCCATTTTCATATAAATAATATAAGGAATATACTTATTAAATAGTAATCTATTATACTCATCCCACATTATAGAGTAGATTTCTTCTTATTAACTTATGTTCTTGATAAGAGTCCACTATTGATCTACTTCACCTTCCAAAAATTAAATAGATAAAATAAAATTTTTATGTTTTGAATACTGGAGGATGGAAAATATCTTCTCAATGGTACTGATCCATTTCTCAGCAACTAGTGGATTAATATACCTAATAAAATATGGTGTATGTTGACTCATGAAGGAATCAACAGAATGTTATTCCCTTATTTTTTTGTTTGTAATCTCAACATGATTCATATCGTAAAAACGCTTTGTAAGAATAAAAACAATTTTTTTTTAATTCCAGATCCCATAATATTTGGTTTCTATCCATTGACTAAAACCAAAGAGCATAGTATTAGAAACCATAATCATAGAGGAAAACCACATAATCCATATCACACCAAAATGTTTGGATGTTATCTTATAATTACACTTATCCCCAAGTTTCTTACTAAAGTTTTCTTATACTAGTTTCCAAAGGTAACTAAACTATACCTTGATACCAACTATACTGATCAATACTTTTCATATATAGATATTACTTATTAATAGATGAATATTAATTATATAATTTTATGATACATGCCAGAACTATAAAGGTTTAGTGTCTTTAGAGACTAAATACAAAATATTATTATTTCTTAAAAGATGTTAAATATCTCCCAAAAATATCCTTCCACATATTACTTTTCTTTGAAAAACCCTAATTAAAAAATTTCTTTATAACCAGTGGAAGGAAAATATATAAAAGTGTAAGATCAGTTTCTCAGTAAGTGTAAAAAAGGGATATATTGATGATAACTTAAACATAACATGAGAATAATGGAATGATAATATGATGTTGAAATTTTATAACCATACCCTTCATATCGTAGATCATATTCTTGAGTCATGGTAAAGATTATGGTAATTCATATAACATGAATCATATGGGAATCAAAGAACATGATCCATTAGAGAATAAAATTGGCATAAGACATAAGTTTCTGGAATGCACATAAGCATATAAAATCATTTATTTCTCAAGGATCAATGCCAATACTATCATAATGGATTTAATTTATTCCACATTCCATCATATTCTTAGTTAAGGTTCACTCCCAAGACTATTATTGTATATAAAGTCCCTTACTAAACTGAGTTCACTCCCCATTACAGTCCTTATTATCCCAAGAGATATCTATATTTATTCAATGAATTGGATAGATATAGAATTTAAATCCCTCCTATAATATAATTAAAATCACATATATGTTTTCCACAATATCGTAAAACATTCACCATATCATAATCCCTGAAAAAAAAACTGGTTTCATAAACATTTTAATATTTCATCATAGCATAACACATGGAAAACAAATTAGTTTCATAAACATATTGTAATAATAATAGTAAACCATATAGATAAATAATACGGATGGTATCATTAGATCATATACCTAGTAAATATTATGTAACCTCAAAAGATGTCACCTTAGATGAAAAATGCATTTAAAATATCACTTGGAATGTTTCTTGAGGAAAATAACATTTTTTTACTTTGAAATTAATTATTTAAAATATAAAAAAATTCAAAATATTAAAGAAAACATTTTATTTTAAAGTAACATCGTAGTATTTTAAAAGTAGCTTTAAATCATTGAGTAGTAATCATAAAAGGAAATTCTGTTCATGCCGTGTATGTTAAAATTAATATTCATTTTATATTTTGGGAAAAAAGTCAAAAGTACAATGTTCATAAAATGATAGAAAGATTCCTTTGAAACCATTTTTTAATACTTCAAACATGGGTAAACATGAATTTAAATAAACATAGTACAATATTAAAAAAAATTCTTAAAATTATTTTTAGAAAACATGGACATTGGAGAAAAAAATATTTTTGACTGAAAAGAGATATAAAGTTGGTATTTTTTGTTAAAAACATTCTTTCAGTATCTTGAGTACATAAAAAGAGGAAAATGAAATAAATATGTGTATTATCCTAACATAATTATAGGATAATATAATTTATGATATTATTGAGAGGTATATCATAAAATTCCTTTATTGGAAACTTAATCATAAATAATCTGAGCAAACAATGAGATTATAACATAAAACCATTTGATCGAGTTAAATTTTATTTGAAATAACTCTAAACACATGTATAATAAATAAAAATTTATTATTAATATATAAAATAATCATGTATATACTTATAATATCATATATTATCCACTTATAACATTTCAACACCAATTTATTTATAATTCTTCATTAAAATATTTGTTTCTGGGTGTCAACTATTTCATTTTTCATGAGAATTTTGGTTTGGTAGTTCAGGTCCTTGTATTTTGATCATGGTTCCATCACCTACATACTGTTAATAATGGTATAAAAATCATATACATTCATTATATATATATATATATATAATCATCAATAAAGAATAGATATAGAAAAATTAATTAAACCATTCTTGGAGATAGTAGGCCATACGTACGCATGAGCTTTGTTCACACATTTCAATGAATGGAATGAAAGAAAGTTAAATAATAATTAAACTTTATAGAATCATTATTATATTATATTTAATATATATATATATATATATATATATATATATATTTGAAAATATATCATTATTACCTTCCTTGTAAATAATAAATGAAAAATGAATCACATCGCTTTGTGGAGGTGGTAGTCCACATGTGCACACAAGACCGAACGCCTGAAGGCTTATATATTTTTATTAATTTTTTATAATCCCCATTTATAGGTTGAGGGGTAAACTTTACATAGTCTATATACCTAGAGGCACTAGGCCTTAATACATGTATATTTCAGGCATAACCAAACACCCCATCATAACCCCTACCCAAGGAAATGATAATTTTTGAACCACAACAATAAACCTACTAAGATTCTAAGCTAACAAATCTCAATGCATGACTACATGGTCCTGATACGGATGGAAAATCCATACCCTCTCAAACATCCAAATCTGACAGTATTACTGGTGATTTATCCTTTCACTGACCTCGTCTTGGACTACACCTATGTATCTAATACATTTTTTTTGAACAGTCTATCTATGAATGCCGCATCACTATTACATGGACTCGTCACATCTTGATCACCTAACCATAAAACATGCCAAAACCCACTATTTTTTGCAGACTGAACCTACATTTCCAGCTTAACTAATGACCATTGCTGACCATGCCACATCCCATGTTTTCGTCTCATGCCCCAAAGCCTACTGCCACCCCCATATTTAATCCACCACCCCACCACTGGTGCTTTCCAATGAATCCTTCCACCATCAACCACCATGCCTCTACCCTAATATTGACCACCCCACGAAGCCCGCTGACGCATTCCATGCCCCATGCCTCGAAGCCCCGCTGAGAACCCCCCACCCACACTCTTCCACCTCTAACCACACCCCTCCATTACTACCACATAGACGCCACACCATTTTTCCAACAAATCCCATTAAATCCACAAATATGGGGCATCTAGGTGATGAACCCTAGTTTCATTCAGGTTTATAGGGTATCCTTTACCACAAGCATTGTTATCATTTGCTAACGGATGAGAATATAAGAAGTTATATATGATATTATAATTACATAAGCATAAATATATTATAAATATCATATATTAACATTAAATCGATTATAATAACCATACAGTAATGATTGTGATGGATAATTAATTATATCACAATGTGAAGGTGGTAGTACACACCTACACATGAGAAATACTTTCACTTCACATTTTATGGAATAGAGGGTGGATATTTGTGGTTACATAACTATAATAAAATATAATTATATTTAAGATGTTGAATTTATTATTTTATTATGAATACCACTAATTTATAGGAGGTATAATAAAAAATAAATTGAAAGAGGCTGGGTAAGATGCGTACCTCTTCTTCAGTAAGCCTCCTTTAAATCCTTTCTTATGGACACTTTGAATAGTGTTTTAAGAAGATCATAACCTCTAATTAATATATAAGGAAGTTTATGAGAGAATTAAATTGGTTTTGGTAAAGATATATGGCTTATGTAGGTGTAATGAAAATATATAAGGGGTGAATTTTATAAGAGAGGGAAAGTGAACACTTGGAATTACTTAAAATATTTGAATATAATTAATGGATTTACTAAGTATAATGCTTTCAAATATCCATTAATTATAATAAAAAGTGTATATGGTTGAAATATAACCATAAATGGAAATTTATAAAGGTTTTTGAATCATTTTAAACCTTATCATTTGGTTTAACCCCTTCATTGGCCAATTTTAACCTTAATTGTGGTAACAACTTTTTTAATCTTAAGGGTTATAATTTTAATTATATGGTAAAAATTATCTCTTAAATGCTCAAGATACTAATTTTTTTTACCATTTATCAGTAGAATTTTCTTATTTCAGGTTTTCATTATTTTTAAAAAATTTAATAAAATATTATTTTTATAAAATTTAATAAAATATTATTTTTCATAAAATATCATTAATGTCGTTTTTGACACAATTCAATTAATTTGACTTTAAAGACATAAAGATAGTAATGAAATTAGAATATAAAGATATAAAAAATCCATAATGTGTTTTATGCATCAATATAATTTATGGGGATCTATAACTCACCCATAAAATATTACTTTTTGATTTTTTTTAAAATTATTTACATGATTTTCTAAGGCTTACATAAGCACTGCATCAGCGTTGTGTAAGCATATAAGGAAATTATTTAATAAATAAAAATTAAAAATAAATTATAATGAAAAAAATAAATATTTCAAATAAAAATTTATAATTTAAATTATATTCTTTTTATCAATATGTAAATAAATTTAGTGATACTAAAGTCAAGATAATGATATTTTGGAATTTTCCTTTAAATAATATAAACGTAATTATCAAGGGAAAATGAAACCAAAATTAAATATATTAGAAACATAGATATAAATGGCCAAAATAAACTAATAAAATATGATAAAGAAAAGTTTTATATAAATTTTAAATCCTTAGCCCAAAGTTTTAACCATGTTGTGTCTATTTTACCCTTACTGAGGTGATAAATATTTACCAATGTTACTATTCATAATGAAAAAAATAAAATAGGTATATTTAAAAAAATTTATCCTCCTACTAAAAAATATTGAAACCATTTTTCAAGATTCAATTCCTATAATTTGTAGGAATTAATTTTAAAATAAGTGAACAAAACGTGCCGAAAGTTGTTTTTTAGAAATGTAAAATCTAAGAAAAAAACTAGATTTATTCTGATCCCATATATAGAAAAAACATTAGATGAATGTTAAAACATTTTATTGAATATATAGTATATAACCTTCATTAAAATCATTCACTAATAATTATTAAATTAATTTATTAATATAAAAATACTTTATGTAAATAAAAATAGTTTTCTAGAAAAGTATCTCTTTTATTTTTAAATTATTTTTAATTTCATTTCTAATCAGTTGATAACTAATTAATCCATTTTATAAATTTATAAAATATAATTGTTTCGTAATTTATTTTTTCATATTCATAACCTCCAATCTAATGGTTAGGTGATAACTATCACATTAAATTATAATATTTTAATAGTATAATGTGGTTTTTTAGACTTGGTGTTATGTGTAAAGAAATGTATCAAAGAATTTAAATTTATTTAAATTAGAATATATCATAAAATCTCAAGGTGTTAAAAACCCCCATATTTTAATAAATTTACATTGAATTTATCCTCAATACACCATATCTTTAGAAACTAGATATGGTGATAACACTTTATCATTTTATTCTCTTTTAAACTAAACATAATAATTACATTCTTCCTTACAATAAACCAGATATAATCATTGATATTAAATATCCAAAAGAATTCTTCTAATCAACCTGATGTAGCAATGTGTTCCTCTATCCTTATTAGTTCTTATATCCTTTATGAAAACTAGATATGAAATGATTCTCTCCTCTCAAATTAATTATATATAGTTTTTATGCAGTCTTATAAGTATCCCACCATACCATTAATAGTTGGGATATATATACCTTTCTCTAATCCTCCAAGATTAATAAAAGTTTCCCACATATTTAAATGTGGTCAAATATTCCCAATTAAGTAATTCAATTTTCCAAAATCTGAAGAAAAATATTCTAATTTTATATTCTTTCAGAATATTTTTTATTTTTTTTTTGGAAATAATTTGATCATGAAGTGAAACTGATCCCTATGGTTAGATCATATTCATCTTCATCAATATTAATATGTAACATCCATCATTATTGCATGAAATGTAATTTAACCAAAAAACCAAAAAACACGGATGATATCTCATTTAATACTCTGAGGAGTTCATGAAATGATCTTACAAATCTTCTCAAATATCAGTCATATTGTGGCATGGTCAACTACATTACAATGTGATCCATTATTTTAGATCTTCACCATATTCCATGGATTTCTTCAAAAAACTTAATCCTCTTAGTGTAATCCACATATTGAGACATAACCATTCTTTACTCTTTTATAGGTATTTCATAGTTGTGTCATGAAATTCCTATTATGAAATGATTCAATCAACCCACACCTTCTATAATTTATCATATTTATCATGGATTAGTGTTACAACATGAATCTATCCCATAAACCTCAGTTCACTAACTCTGTATTCTTTTTCAGATCCCATTGTGACATTATGGTACCTATCATAGTGTTTCACTCAATTATTTATTCTTACACAACCATAAATTTTTCATACAGATAAACTATTGCGACATGACACCCAACTCCATGGCGTAATACATCCTTCATCTCTAGATAGGTTGACACCCAACATCCAACAGGTTCTCATCATAATGCATGTAAAAAACTAAAACTCACTAAATAGGTATCCTTATTTAATTTTAGTATTTAATGACCTTCTTGGACGTATTTTAGTCCATAAGTGATTTGAGTGAAGGAGTTGTTGGGTTTTTAAGAATCTAACAACATTTATTAAGAACTATAAATAATATAGAAACTCAATCCTTGATTTAAACATGCTATATAAATTAAACCATGTATAATATAAATTAAGAAACTATGTTTTTGTACCTAACACCATTTATTTTGTTTCACCATATTCACTATTCATCATATGGGCTTGATGAATATCACTAAGAGGATGTCAAATGACATCACTTTTTGGAGGTGTCCATGGTTTGGAATCTAATAGCTCTTATTATGAGTGGGATTATCCTTTAATCAATGTTATGTTAGTACCTTAGTATAAAAAATATTAAAGGATAAAGATAGATATGAGATTTTGGGGTTTTCATTTAAGAAATAATGATTGATCTCACACCATCATTTGATAGTAGGGTCATTTATAAATCACTCAAGGATTCTCCTTTGGTGATCATGAATTTACTCATGTGTTATAACACTAGTGTAAATTCCTGAGCCATTTCATTAAGCAATTTCATGAATACATATACTACCATATATTTCATCTAATGAAATGGTTATTAATGATATCCAATGTGGAAGATCTTATAAAATGATAACGATTATCATTTTGCTGCCAAAACAACTGAAGATAGTGGGATTACAATATGGTCAGTTGTACCCTATGACTTTCATGGGTAGTGGCCTCATGATATAGATCAATCATACCTTACTATTTTACAAGGATAGAGTATCATGATTATATGATTTATGATATACCTATATCATACAACGTGACATGTTCAATTTCCTCACATGAAAAATGGTTTTAGGGAATATCACCTTCAGTCTCCCAGTTTTACTAAAGCCTAAGATACTTACATGAAATTTCACCTTATATCATATCATATATGATAACATATGAAATCATATCAAAAAATCCTTTTGGATATATTCTAAAATAATTTAGGAATATTATCATTAACTTCACCTTGTATCAGATCATATGTAATACCTTATGAATTCTCATCCAAAAATCATTGTAGTAACTCTAAAACACCTTTAGAAAAGATGTATGATTCAAACTAAATTCCTACCTAGTTAACAAATAAGTATTACCCCACAAAACTTCTTAGAATTAATAAAAAATGAATCAATGAATCCATAAATTTTATAAAAGAGTGACCTCTATAAAAGCATCAATGCTACTGAATATATAAATAGAATTGATGTGATCTCCATCACACACAAGTATATTTATACCTATATTCACAAGTTGTATCACATGCGAGAATTAATTATCATAAATTTCCTTTGTCAAATATATTGAGTGACCATGGTACACATAGTATGTTAATCCCATATAGATAACTCACATGTTCTTATTTTGTTTATTATAGACCGATTAGGTTGATGAAGGCATCACATGTCATTCAACTTTATGGATGAGCACATCACACGCCCCTCGCATGAATAGATAAGCACATCATATGTAATTTTTTAGTGTGGTATCTATAGTGACATAGGCTTAACATACATGGATATTAAATCTTTTTTGATGGATATTTATAACATTATAAAAGTACATGCCCAAGAATTATAATAGTTTAGTGTATTTGGAAACATGGAAACATAATGGTCTATCTTGGTGAATGATCTTAAACATCTCCATTAAAGATCTTCCCCTTTAGTACTCATACTTAAAACCTTTCATTATAACCTATGGGAAAGGAAATATAAGAAAGGGTGAGCTCAGATTCTTAGTAAGGGTAAATAAAGGATTTTCTTAAGTATGACATGAGTATAAGGTTATATGAGCATAACATTTGAAGATTATACCCTACATATAAAATATCACAATATTAAGTCATGAAATAAATATTTATAGTTCATAAGACATAAATCATAAATAAATCCAAGAGAATAAGCCATTAGAGAAAAACATAGACATAAAACATAGAATTTTGGAATACACATCATCTTATAACAATGTGAGTATGTGTAAATGTAAATAAGTTCACTCATTAAGTTAAGGACATGAAATTTGGATGTTTCATAAACTTATGTAAATGAAAATAGGTCCACACATAACATTGTGAATACATATTAAGGTTCACTCAAAATATTGTGAACATGTGATCATGTAAACACAAAAATATATGGACTTAAAACTAGTTTCATACATAACATTATGAAAATGTAATCATGTTCATGCATAACAACGTGAACATGTAATAATTTTCACTCATAACATTATGAACATGTAACCAAGTTCAGGCATAGGCAGTTATACCTCATGGGTGGGACACACCACCATCCCTAATGGGATACCTTTATTCATAGTGGATCAGGATACACCTTATTCCCATAGTGGACCAAGCTTGTCGACTTGTTCCAATAATTATGTTATGAGATATAAATCTTTACCCAATGCATTTGAGGGAGCTATAGGTCCCACCTATCTTATAATGAAATCATAGATATGTGATCCAAAATATCATAAACATTCATCATAACCCTACCCATGAAATTAAATTGGTATTATAAACATGTTATTATATCATAACCTATAGAAAATATACTTGTTTCATAATCATTTCATCAAAGCATAACCCATGAAAAGAAGTGGGTTTCATAAGAATATAACTCATGGAATAGAAACAGGTGTCATAGACATCATGTCATCAAAATAGAAACCATTAAGAGAAATAATATGAATGGTACCCTTGGATAATATAACCATAAAGTTATTAGTAACACCAATAGATGTTATCCTATATGTAAAATAATTTTTGAAATAATTTTTAAAATCATTTATTGAGAAAAATATCCTTTCTTCTTTGAAAAATAATTTTTAAAACATAAAACATTTTTGAAAACCTTTCTCTTTGAAAATAGCTTTGAAAAATTATAAATCAAGCTTTAAAAATCCATGAAATAATTTTTATTTGAAAATATTCTTGAAATATTATGTAAAT
This sequence comes from Viscum album, assembly GCA_963277665.1. Lineage (NCBI taxonomy): Eukaryota > Viridiplantae > Streptophyta > Magnoliopsida > Santalales > Viscaceae > Viscum > Viscum album. The sequence goes on along the minus strand of OY728153.1, from coordinate 1,461,539,226 downwards.
TTTTTTTTCAAAAGAATTGTTAGAAAACATGGTTTTTGAATAAAATAGATTTCCGATTGAAGAGAGAAATTAGTTTAGACTTTATTAAAAACAATTTATTAATTATCTTAAGTAACAAAGAGTGTAAAAATAGTACCAATACATGAATATAAAATGAAAAAACATAGGAAAATAAAAATCAGGAGAATTATTGAGAGATGGATCATAATATTTCATCAATGGAAGCATAATCATAAACAATTTTGATAAACGATGAGATTGTAGAAATAAACTCTTATCACTTTGGTAATTTTGTATCAAAAATAACCATGGAATAATAAAGTTAAATGAATATTAAAATACAATTAAAATAATTAGTTTCATGATATAACATGTAAAATTTCAGTATATACACATCATAAAAGAATATAGGTTCATAACAAAACATGCATCTCAAAGAAGGCAAATTGAGACAAACTTACCTTACCGATTTGGTAGCATTTGATCCGTAAAGTACCATGAAATATAGATCATAAAATGGATATTTAAATACCCATAAATTTAATTATAATAATCATATAATATATTTATGGTAAGTATATACACCACAAAAAATAAATGAGTGGTGAATAAGGCATAAGTCCCACATAAATAAAAGTGAGACTATAAATCCCATTACTACTTGAGTAACTTTTGAATCACGATTCTAATGAAATAATAAAATAAATTTTAACTTTTATTATCATTAAAAAAATGAAATTTATGATATAAAATGTCATATGGAAGTATATAAACCACACAAACAAAATGAGGGGTGAATGTGGCATGTATATGATGGATATAAAAAGTGAGAAGAGAAAACCCTTACCTTAAGTCTTCACTTTCTTCATACACATTTAAAAATATGGTATAAAAATATAATTTTATTATAAATCTACCACAAAAAAAATTATTATATCTCATATCATCTATGATTTTATTATGACTTTATATTACCTATTTATTAACAATTCCATGTTAAAGTTACGTTTCAGGTAATATATGTTTTTTTTCATATATGTTTTGACTTGTTATTATTTATTCTCTTACTTATATCATGATTTAAGTATTTAAAGAATTTAAAATATTATATAGGTATCATATATATTCAGTATATAATTATTTATAATAATCTATAAAATATATAAATATGAAATAGAATTCACTGTTCATGGAGACGATTGGCCATATGTACGCATGAACACTGTTTCTGTTTTCTTGTCATATTGAAATAAAAGAAGTAAATAATATATATATATATATATATATATGATAATTCTAGTAGAATTTTTATTTAATATATATCATATATGTTTACTAAACCCATCCTTAATACATTCCATGTAAAGTGTGAACGAATCATATCTCTTTGAGGAGGTGGTAGTCCACACGTCTACAAAAAAGTTATCATATTCCCACAAAATAGAAAGCATGAAGTTATGTATTATATAATAAATAAAAAAGAAAAAATAAATCATAAATATCATATAAAAAACGTAATTTAATCATTATTACCAACCATTAAAGGTGGTAATGGAAGAACGAACAACATCGGTTTGTTAGTCCGTAGTTCTCCATACACACGAATGATGATTTCATATCCCATTTGATGGATTTGTGTGTGAGTGTAATCTGTAACATTAAAATAACAAAATATCAGTATATTTATTATAATTAGTTTATTATATAATCATGTAATAATAATAATTTAATGGGTAGATAAAGAGATAAAACAAGAGTGCTCGTTGAAGAATGTTACCTCTTCTTCAGGTAATTCCTTTTGGTTTAAACTAAATGAATAACTTGTTTTAATATATGCACAAAGTTATGATTATGGGATGAGAGGATTGATTTTGGGATTTTTTTTCAGGGTTTTGAAGATCCAAAAGTTCTTGAGATTTGTGAATAAGTGAGGAGGGTGTGTTCCCATTTATAATGGAGGGGTAGTGTCATTCCTTTAAATAAAAAAAGGTCAATACTACTGAGAGGTTTACATTAAATCATGTGCCTCAAATAATTATAAAAATTATATAAAATATATTTAATGGTATAAAATGTCCATAAAATGGATTTTGGATAATTTTATAGGTCATTTTCCCTATAAGATTAAAGTTTAACCACTATATAAACTCGTTTTTTACCTTAATCGTTGCAATTAATTTTAATTATTTTCACTAATATTTTTGGTCAAAAAATAAGTTGAAATTATTATAAATTATAAATTCTTATGATTAAAAATCTGATATAAAATTATCCAAATTCTAATCACATAAGTGACAGAAAATAATTTAAAATTAATCCCACAGATGGGACGAAACAAAGAGTTTTTAAAGTAAAAATGTTAAAAAGTTTGAAATGTTTTCCTATCCAATTTCAATGTGAAATTGATTCAAATGAAATAAATTGTATTTATAGGTTTAAAATTGATCTATATATATTTTTAAACCAATTAAATATATAATTTAACTATATAAATAAATTAAATTAAAAATATGTTTTAAATTAAAATTTAATATTTTCAATATTCATTAAAAAATGAAACTTCTCAGAGAAATGCCAAAAAATCACACAAAGATAATTTTGAAGTTACTATTTAAAAAATTAAATTTATTTAGTAAAATTGAATTTTTAAAAGTGTCAAAAATATTATTTAAAATATGTGCAAAAATATATATCTTTATGCGTAAAATTAGATTTATTCTTATATCTTGTCTAAAAAAACACATAATATGAATGTTAAATAATTGAATGAATATGATATATATATTTCATTAAAATCATTTATCAAAAGTGTAATAATTAATTTATTAAGGTAAACATGTTTGATTTCATAAATATAGTTTTCCAAAAAAATATCTCCTATATTTTTTAAAGGGTTTTATTTTCATTTATAATTAATTGGTCACCAAATAATTTATATTATATACACATGCAAACCATATTTTAATAATTTAATTAATCCTATTCATAATAAAAATTCCAATATCTAGGTGAAAACTATAATAGTATTTGAATAATAATATTAATAGTATATTGTAGTTTGGTAAAACTAGGTCTTGTGTGTAACACAAGCTATCAAAGGAACTCATCATTATGTGTAACACAAGACATATAAAGAGTTGCATGTACAACAAGATAATATAAGTGCTTCCTGTAGCACAATCTTGTCTTGGTTTTTCTTATAAAATAAGCATAACTTGGGGTAGCATGCAATGAAATTCATCAAAGAAATTTAATTTATTCAAAAAAAATTAATTCATAAAAACTAGGGGTGCTACAATATCACACTCCCCTAACTATCTCAATTGAAGCCCCAACTATCGTCCTCATCATATGATAGGAAAAATCTCATATTTATTGATATCCATCTGATGACATGATCATTGATTGAGATGTAACTGATGAAATGATAAGAAACATACCCAACCACCACGGATTAGTTTTGCATCAAGTCTTTTATAAGAAAGATATCAATGTTTCAAGGTCCTCATTATAGGTATCTCACCGACCTTAGGTAATGGGGTCCACAAATATTATCCATGAACCCCATATAAAATACATAGTGTATTCAAATCTATTTGGAATACTTTATGGTTCATCCAATGTATTTAAAACCATTTTATACCTCTTGAAAATATTCTGTTTCTATATATAAGAATCTCACTCATGATAAACTTAATTTTTTTGATAACCTATATCACTCCATGATATAAAATAGTCAGGGATAACTGAAAGTTATAATTTTAGAGGTTAATTACCATTACACTTTATAAAATGTATATCAACATATACATAAATGTAGCCAATTCAGAAGATTGAAAAAGTGTAAATTTCATTTTATATAATATATTTTATATTATTAAATTATTTTAAGAATAATTAACAAAAACCTATATAAAAGTCTGTATTACATATCATATATGATGTATTTCCAGATCAACCTTATGTTTTCTATGCTTTCGGGGGTTTTTTTGGATCATTACATCTATATGGAATTCATAACGCATCACTTTGTGACCATCTAATAAAATCCCCAACTAAACTCTTTAGTGAGTAATATCTATGAAGAAATCACATTTGAATAATTTTGAGATTTAGGAATCATATTTGCAGTGTTAAATGCCTTAAATATATTCAAATTTCTTAACTTCATAACATCAAATGTTATAATGTCATGTTATATTTTATACTTAGTCCACTTTATAATTATAAAATCATCATCATTCTTGGAACCCATTCCATCAAATGTTTCCCTTGAGATCATATGTTAATTAATATAACTACTTACATTATTAATTATTATCACATCCTAAAATTTTTTAGGATAAAGTTCCATTGAATTTTTTATTGTAACTAAATATAACTCTTTATATTTATCTTTACCTCCATACCCTAATACTCATTTAGGATATGAAATGAAATTGAATTTTTCATTTCTAATAGAAAAATATTTTAGAAAATAATGATATTTACTTTCTCATGGTAACTAAATGAAACTAATTAAATTTATTTTTGTAGAGACATATCCTAAACTCTATAGGATATTATATAGGCATCACATTAATTTTTTAATGTCATAATCCTTTATTTTTTAACTTTAAACTTATCTAAACTAAAACATACACCCACTAGCCTCTTAGATTGTAAATTATATTTAGAATATCATGATAAGATACATAAATTGTTTTGTGTTAGAAAATAATAATTTTATACTTTTTGTATATATATTTAAAAAATAAACAATTGTTTCCATATCATATATAGTATTCTATGTGTTTGGATATATTTCTCTAAAAAGATACTTTATTCCATAAAATATACCATTAGTGGTTGGAGGGAACACCTTCCTTCATATTTTAACAAATATCTGGATAATTTTTTTCCCTTGATAATTTTTTTTATCTTTGTATCATTTTCAAAACATTGTATAGAATATGATGAATCATAAACCATTTGTATTGAATTAATTATCTCATTTTGATGATAGAAAATCTTTTTTAATAAATAACTCCTCTTATCATATAAAATGAATAAGATAATTATAGAAATATTTTATTTAAATCCTTTTAATATTGATAAAATCCTTTATGTTCAAATATTTTATGTAAAAAAATATTTTCTTCATCACATGGATACAAAATATAAGTTTTCAAAAATATTATTTTAATTTTTATCTCATTTATATTTTCAACACTTGTAAAACATACACTTGGTATCATATACCCTTGAAAACCAAAGAAACAATTTCTATAACACCAACACCTGACATGAATATTCCATGGAGTTACAAAAACCCCTTTAGGTTTCATAATAAATCCCATTATATGAAATCATTACTCATTCCTTCCTGATTTCACCTTTAGGTTTCAACAACCTTGACCAGATAATCAAATAAGTATTCTTAGACTTTACAACTGACTTTTCTCCCTCTAATTTGAAAATTTACACACCTGCACTATCAAAATGGCACTAGAACATGGAAAGAATATGCCAAGTTCATCTAGTCTCAACACTTGAGAATACCAAGTAAACTTTTTCTCATCTCATTCACATTATTGGAACATATCCATCAATGAAAATAATATTCATTCCCTAACTAGAATAATCATTAAATGAAATATTCTATATCTCCAAGTCATTAACATACTAAATAATATTTATTATTATTGACATACCTAATCATACTTAGCATATAATAATTAAAATTCCCTTTTTTCATTTTGTATCTAATACCTCTGAAAACCTAAGGGACTCAATACATGATTATGTTAAGAATCTACATTCACCTATTGAACAAATTTAACACTTGGTTACTCAGTAAGGGGTTTCTCTAACATATATAATTTCTTCTTTTAATTAAGAACATTTATTAAGTTACTAGTATTAATAATGACTTATATTAAGGCTCTCCTTTCAAGTATTGATTTCAAAGTTATGTTTGATGATGATTCTATTATCTATATGAGTAATCCTAGAGCCATATATAACTAACTGCTACCTTTCTAGGATAGGGAACAAGCCACCAGTCCAGTGGAATATTTAAACTAAATCCCATTTAACCAGGGATACTTTACTCAATATAGATTTCAATTAATCATAAATCTAATACCTAATATGTATAAAATATTTTCAATAAGTAAATTTATGTTAATAACTTTAATTAAAAACAAAATTCAAGGTATCTAGAAAATAGATCCATTATCATACCTAGAATGTGACTTTTTATAGGCATGTATGATAACTTATAAATAGTTTAAGAACTTTAAACTAAAGAATATATATATATATATGTTTACAATATAAATAATTTATTTCTAGGAATAATAAACACTGAAATTTGTTTTAAAATAAATGAAAAAAATCACATATTTAAACATGAGATACACATTTGTGATTAATATATAAATTAAAAACTAATTATAAACACTTTATAATTTTATCTATTATTTATGGAAATTCCATAATCTTGAATACAATTACCTTATGTTCATTTCATATTATGAGATCCTTTATATTTTTCATAATATGAAAGTTCTCATTAAATATATGCAATTAAATGGAATATAAACATTATATATTTCAATTTCTATTATTTAAATGATTTATATAATCTAAATATCATATATTTAATATTACTTAATCCTTAATTAAATCAATCATCAAAACTTCTTTTGATGTGGTCTAAATAATATCCTAAATAAGTCCCTTAATTTTAATAATTCAAATTAAGTATTATAGTGTTGTAGGATCTCTTTTATAGTGTTATGGATTATTGGAATATCTATGTATTGGTCCATTGTGGTTTTCCATAATTATATAGTACCGGTAATCATGAAAAGTGATTGAAATATTTTTTTGAAACAACATGATATGCACATAATGAAGAGATAAAGAGATAGTGAGATGTTTGATAGTGATATCATGGTTTGAGTATATATAATTTTTGGTATTTTTGGTGTGTGGAAAGATTTAATTTTAAAAGAATGCATGTTTTCACTATGGTTTTATGGTAATTCATGTCATTACCATGTTTCAAGATAACACATGAATAAGGTATCCACATGCTTGGAATGTGACAACCAAGAACTTCCAAATGAGATATGGGAGACAAATGTTAAGTCAATTTAGTTCACCACTTTCTAAAGTCTTATATTTTCAGTTTTTGGAAGGATTATAATGTTATCCATTGATTAATAGTATAAGTTATATTCCGATTGAATTTTTTTAGATTAAAGTATTATCTCACTATAGGTGGACTTCTGCATATTTGATGACCTATTCTAACCTTTTTGTTGAGACAGATGGAATGACCTATCATTCTATCGCACAATTTTCTAACACTTCAAGAATGAAAAATTCAAATTCATTTCATTAAATAAGATATGAAGTAGAAATTTTTCAGGGAATTATCAATGGTGATATTTTACTAAAATAAAATAAATATTTCTTCTATTTCAAGAAAATCATCAACTTTAAAAAAAAGATCTTGAAACCAAAAATGTTATCCTAGTACCTTTTTATCTGATTAATCATATGATCCCTTAGATAATCATAGATTTATGGATTTCTGGTATTTAAATTTCTCTAAACCTTATTATTTATCATTTTCCATCATAAATTAAGGGTTATATTTTTCTTTCATATCCATGTTTTCACTTATCACTTATGTTCTCCTATTTGGAAACTCAATTATGAGTTAATTTGGGTAACCGTTATGTTTTTAACTTTCATTTTTAAAATAAAGTTTTATTATTCCTTTTACAATGTGGGTTTCCATAAAAAAAACTTTTAATTAGTAAACCATTTATAACCCCGACGAATTTTGAGGGCGAAATTCATTTTAAGGGGTGTAGAATGTGATACATCGAGATTTTATGAGATATATTATTTTTAATTTCTTTGATGTCTTGTGTTGTACACTACATTAATATTATCTTGAACTATAGGTACCACCATATTATCTTGAATTATATGCAACACTATTCTTGTCTTGCGTTAGATTCAAGAGCAACCTTCCTCGATAGCTTGCTTTGTACGCAATACCGACTTTCACTAAACAATGATATATTATTAAAATATTATTATTTAATGGGATATAAACTATCCATTATGAATAGTATTAACCACATTTTGAATTTTATGACATTTAAATTCTTCTTATGTACTTTCTAGACATGATATAAGATCAAATTCAATTTTTCAGATAAAAGAAGTATTTTTCAAAAAATACAGTTTTGTCGCCTTTTGATGGTGCACTCATTTTAAATTTTGTTTTTAACACTTTCATATATTCTGTTTGAAAAAAATAAACTTCTTATTTGGAAGTGGAATATAAAAATTTACTTTTTTTTGAATTTTTGGTATTTTTCTGATAAAATTCATATTTTAATGAATAGTGAAAAATACTACATTTTAATTCAAAACTGCCTTTCATCTAATTTATTTATATAGTTAGATTGTCTTTATAATTGGTTTTAAAGTGTAATTGGATTATGTTTTTATAATTTAATCCAATTTTGGTCATTGAAAGTAATTTTACATTTAAATTGGACATAAACACATGATAATCTTTTGATAAGTTTTTACTTCTTAAAAACCCGCTTTTTGGTTCTAACAACGGGAATTAATTTTAAGTTAATTTCTTCGAATTATGTTTTTTTAATTATAAAAAATGGATTCCATATTTGGAATCAGTGGGTCTAAATTATGTTAACTGGTTACTTTTATTTTTTGGCATTATGAATAGTAACTTTAGTAATTATTTTTATTGCCATGTTAAAGGTAAATTGGGTAATTAAAGGTAAAAATAATATTATAAAATTACATTAATACCTGTAAAAATCTTATTGGATGAATAAATTTTACCCTTATCATCTATGGTTCGAAATGGAATCACTTAATAGACTCTTTCCTATGAATATGACATGAATATAAAAAAACTTAATGAATGTGACAAAAGGTATCACTCTCAATTTATATAAGTATATTAATTTTAATTTATGGATTAACAAAGAATAAAATAGATTATAGGTAGTCTATATAAATATAATGAAATTAAATATATAATATAAATTTATTTATAATTTTTATATATTAAATAATTATCATTAATGATGACTCAATAGTGATGCAAAAATTATTTTATTAATAGAAATATCAAATAAATGATATTAAAAATATTAAAATAAATATAACTTGAGTGAATTAATGTCATAACCTAATTTTATAAATTAATTTAACATTTTATTTAGGGTTTAAAGGAGTTTTTTAGAACATATATCTATGTTATAATATTTCTAAAAAGTCAACTAATGAATAGTGTCAAAATTGACACTATTGATATTTTAAATAAATAATATTTTATTAAATTATATAAAAATCATAAAAATTTAAAATTCAGCCAAAATAATTGATATGAAGTTAAATATGTCACCAATGGTCCATTTGTGGCTCCTTTGGCATTTTAGAGTTATATATATTAACCCTTGGTAAACAAAAAGACATGTTGACATGGTAAGAGTTAAAGGAATTAATTAAGGGTAAATAAAAATTATAGGGATTAAAATAAAACCAAAACATGTCCAAAAAATTATTGGATGAATAATATTTAATAATAATAACAATATGTTCTATTTTTACTTGTTTAATGGACACTTTTACATGAAAATAAATTACATATTATTTAAATCAAAGATAGTTACAAAATATCACTATCTTGTATTTTAATATCTTTTATGGGTCCACAGAGGTCCAAAATCTAGATATGAACGAATATAAATTTCTATTTTAATATAAATGAAAACATTTTCATTATATAATTTTTTTTAATTTTTATAAGTTATATAATTACCTTAAAATTCTCTTCAATTCTAAAACATTATTTATTCAATTAACATAAAAATAGAATAAATGATTTTAATAGTGTTAATTTTGTTATATTATGGATTATTTAATGTGTATAACAATTCTAAAATACCTATGAGATATATTATAGATGTTTTAAATCATTATATTTGAATTACCACTTTGTATTATTGTATTTTAAGTTAAATTAAATGAATAGTATTAAATTTTGGAATAATAATATCTTATTAAAATTAATTTACTTTTAAATTATTTAAAAAACACAAAAATGTTAAATAATCACAATGGGATAAGATATCATCTAATATTTATTATAAATTTCATTTATGGGACATTTTTAATTATTTAGATCCAGAATAGTCTTATTATATTTTAATATTTTGAGAGTTTCCTAAAGAGCCTATCTCCTCTCTTATAAAAAAGAATCTCCTCCCACATTTCCTCACACCTCCATGAGCCTTCTAGATCGATCAAACCCTAAACAATTATCCTATAAACATTATTAGTTAACTTATATAGGTCCTGGTTTTCCAAAAATTCCATCCCTAATGTCCCTAAGAAGAGATCCAAAGGAATTCCAACGATGAAGAGGTCATTGATTTACCAATTCAATTCAATTTCTTTTCTTTGTTTACTTCCTATTTCTATGTTAATTACATAATAAATTAATAAATTCATTATATTCTTCATTCTGATATGTTATTATAATTATGGGACAACCTTATACCTTTTTTTATCCATCCTACGAATAACAATATCACCATGTGTGCGTACGTATGACTTACCATCTCCACGTTGTGGTGTAATTTTTTATTCAAAAATACTTTATTAGGATGGTCATAATGATGAGTATAATGATTTAAATAATTAATATAACATTATTATTATTATTTATAATTTATATACCATCCAATTGCGTACCATTTAATCATCAAGAGAATGATATCATCGCTCGTGTGTATGTACGGCCTACCATCTCCATGACGCGGTGAGATTCACTCTCCACGTTAACAATTCAAGAATGATTATAAAATTTATATTATGAGTGAAAATAATAATTATTAACATAATTTCATGAATAAAATACATACCATTCATAACAAACATGACTTACATGGAAAAAAGAAATGGGAAAACGAAGCAGTTAACACCCGAAATAATGGAAATATTGAAATACTATTAACAAAATGATAAAATAGGATCATATAGGATCATATAATATATCATAAATACGGATATGATCCTAATATAATTTAATAACATGATTTAACTATTATAAATGAGGTTAACACACCCTAGACTAACGAAAATTACAAGGTAAGGGATAATTTTTCAATCTCATTTTTATCTAAGATTGTTTATACATAAGTATTTACTAGGGATATATTAATCATCCATGTACATGTTTCCCAAAAATGTTTTCATACCATTTTTAATATTATTATTCATATTTTTAGAGTCATTTTTACCCATTTTTTACTTTTAGTAGATGATATTGAAGGAATCTTTCTTTTCTTTACCATATGTGGTACTTTTTGAATTTTCTGACAAAAGTATGAGGAGAATGTTTTTTTAACTTATACAAAATGAATAGGTTTTTAAGGTTTCATGAAACCTTATTTCCATGAAGCTTCCTCTACACTATTTCATTTTTATTTTCAACTAAATTATCTTCTTTTAAAATTGCACTGTATTTTGAGAAAAGAAAACATTTTTGAAGAATTAAGGGTATTTTCCTCAAGAACTAAGTTCATGTGTTTTATCAAAATTATTTTCCATCTAATATGATTCTCTTAAATAGGTTTTTTTTATATCCCTATTATTAATATAATATTTTTTCTTTAATGATGGAATGATCTTTTATATGGATTATGTTATGATGGAATGATATTTAAGAAACCCATTTTATTTCTTGGGTTATGCTATGATTAATGATTTATTTTTTGTGGAACATGTAAGAATGATTTCATTATGATATGGGTGGGACCTATATCTCCCTCCAATTCCTTGATTAAAGATTTATATCTCATGATATAGACATGACTTGAATGAAAAGTAAATATAGTTTAGTAATACATGGTTGGAACGGAAAGTAAACCTCATTCAGTAATGGACTTTGTCCACTATAATGGTCTTGGAAGAAATGCCTTGGCTACTATAGAAATAATATTATGTACTTATTAGTTTTCCACAATTACATGTTTTATTCCAATAATATTATATCATGGTTAATGTTCCTTTATGATCCATGCCTTACGTATTGCCAAGATTTATTTCATGACTCAATATTTTGATGTTTAAACTTTATGTTTATGGTTTTTTATGTTCTCCATGTTTACCCTTACTGGTCATTTGAGCTCAACCTTTTTATGTTTTATTTTACTCGGGATATAAAGAAATTTTTTATGTAGGAAAAAAAGGTTAAGATATTTATGGGAGATGTTTAAGAGCTTTCACCAAGTTAGAAGATTTTTTTCCATGTTTCTAAAGACACTAAATGAATATGGTCATTGGGAATATATTTTTGTAATGTATTAAGTATTCTGCAAAAGAAATATAATTTCCATGTACATTAATCTTGGTTAGTTATAATATTTTTTAGAAGGAGTTTTTGTATGAAGATTATATTTCATCATTCTCAATTCATCTTATAAGTAAAAATATATATATAGATCTAAAAGAGTATTTCTAGTGGGCCAACATGAAGAGAGATATCATAGAGTATATATCTTAGTGTTTGTTATGTCAACAATTTAAGGTTTAGAGATAGAATTATAATGGTATTTTACTTCCATTACACATATTAGAATAAAAATATGAAAACAACACCATGGATTTTGTCATTGGACTCCCCAAAATGTCTAAAAATTATAATGTTATTTGGGTTTTAGTTGATCGCCTTATGAATTCAAACCACTTACTTTATATCGGATTATAGTTATATATTGATCACATTTCCATAATATAAATTAATAAAGAGTTAAAGTTTCATAGAGTACCACATTCTATTATATGTGATCAAAATATGAGGTTTATTATGATGTTCTAGTAAATTCTTCAACAGTCTCTTGATATAAAGTTAAGTTTCAATACAACTTATCATCCTCAGACGAATGGTCAGTCTGAGAGAAATATTAAAATCCTATATTGTATTTTGAGATATTTTTCTATGTATTTCAATGGTGGTTTGGATAAATACTCTCCACTAGTATAGTTTTATTACAACAATATCTTTCACGTGAATATTCAGATGGATCCTTATGAATCCCCCTATGTAAAGAAGTGTGATAGGGTGAAGTTGGAGAAATAAATATATTAGTACCTAATATATATTATTAAATGGTGGATAAATTAAAATCCATTCGGTAGCACATAAGTGTGGATCATAGTATATAGAAAATTTATCATCATAATTATCAATGAAATATGGAATTCAAAGTTGGTGAGAAGTTATTCCAATGAATTACTCCATGAAATAAAATTCTGTGATTTTGAAATAAATGAAAGATTATCCATAGGTATATTGACCTCTTAAATATTCTTTATCAAGTAGGGATGGTATCTTATCACTTGGTACTTACTCAAAAATTATCCCAAGTTCACTATTTATTCCATGTATCTCTCCAGAGTAAGTACATAACTAATCCAGCACATGTACTGAACTCTAAAATTGTACCACTAGAGAATGATCTTTACTATAAAGAAAAATCAGTAGAAATATTGTATCATAGAGATAAATTGATATAGAAAAATACTACTTTCCTGGATAAAGTTCTCTGGTGGAATCATAAATTTGAAGAAGTATCTTGGGAACCTAAGGATGTGATAAAACAAGGACATCCTCTTTTTTTGTATCATAGTAATGGAATTTTGAGGGATAAATTATTCTAATAGGGGTAGAATGTAACACCCCCAAGATTTTATGATATATTTTTCTTCAAATAAATTTAATTTTTTTGATAGCTTGCTTTAAATGAAACATCAAGTTTAAACAAACCGTCATATACTATTGAAATATTATTTTTTAATCTAATAATTTTTTCCTAACCATTGAATTGTTGGATATGAATATTAAAAACTAAATTATAAAAATTATATTATTTACACATCTAAAAAAGAATTCATTGGTTATTAATTGATTATAAAATAAAATAAAAACGTTTTAAATTTAAATATTTGTTTTTTTTTGAAAATTTGTTTTTATGCGTGCAATGTGTTTTCATAATAATAATTTAAATTAATCATGATTTTTGAATGATTTTAGTGAAATTTATATATTATATATTTAATAAAATATTTTATCATTCATCTAATGTTTTTTTAGTCATGGTATAAGAATAAATCTAGTTTTATGCTTAAAATGTACTTTTCTAAGAAGGGGTTTTTGTAGCGTTTTGCACGCTTATTTTAAAATAAATTTGTACTTTTGTAAGAATTGAATCTTGAAAAAAAACATATTTGGAATTGAGAGGATCAAATTTGGTAAATATATCTCTTTTATTTTTTGTTATTATGAATTGTAACCTTGGTAAATTGTTTATTATCTCATTAAGGGTAAAATTGGTAAAAGAAGGTTAAAACATTGGGATAAGGCTTTAAAATTTCACTAGCACTTTCCTTTATCTTATTTTATGAGTTTAGATTGTCCATTTATATCCATTTTTTGAATATATGTGATTTTGGTTCCATTTTACCTTGATAATGACATTTATATTATTTTAAGTAAAGAAAATTCCAAAACATCACTCTATTAAATTTTATATCTCTACAATGTTTACACAAGGGTAAAAATAGGATAATTTCAATTATAAAAGATATATTTAGAATATTAATTAATTTTTTTTATCCCAATAATTTATTTTTTATTTTTAGTGATGAAATAATCTCCTTAAATTCTTATACAACACTGACACAGTTCTTGTGAAAGTAATAGAAATATCACGTAAATGATTATAAAAAACTATAAAAGTAATCTTGTATAGGTGATTTATAGTTTCACCTGAATTTTATAAATTAATAAAACACATTAGGGATATGATAAAATTTTATATTATAATTTCATTAATATATTTATTTCTTTAAAGTAAAATTAAGTGAATATTATGAAAAATAACAATAATGATATTTTATAAAAAAATGATATATTATTTAATTATTTAAAAAAATCTTGAAAGAAAATAGGTATGATGAAAAATGGTTTAAAATTTCATCCATTATCCGTTTATGAGAAAATTTTACCTTATAAATAAAATTAAAACCCTTAATATTGAAAAAGTAGTTATCGCAATTAAGGTTAAAATTTGTTAACAAAGGAGTTAAACCAAATGATAAGGTTTAAAATGATAAAAAAAACCTATTTAAATTTCATTTTAATATTATTTTTCAACTATATCATCTTTTATTAAAATTAATATCTATTTTTAATAATTAAACTTGAGAAATTCTTTAATTATATTTAGATATTCTATTTAATTCCATGTTTGTCCTTTACCTCCGTTAGAAAAATGTACCCCTTCTCTCTTTTCATTACACCTCCTTGAGACATAAATATAAAAAGAACCATGCCTAATTATATTTTTAACATACCTAAATATTAATTATAGGTTCTATTGATCTTAAAATACCATTCAAAGGGTCTTTAAGAAAGGATCAAAGGAGGCCTATCGAAGAATATGTAATCATCTTACCCAACCTCATTAAATTTATTTCTTGTTCTACCTCCAATAAATCTATGGTATTCATCATAAAATAATATATTAATTTTTCTAAATATACTTAAATATTATAATTATTATGGAACCATCAATATCCACCCTTTATTCCATCATATTGGAAGTATCTGTCATGCATATGTGGGGACTACCCCCTCCACATAGTGATACAATTAATTTTCCATCATCATATTTCATGGATGGTTATTATGATGGGTTTAATGTTATTATATTATATTTATAATATAATTTTTATTATATAATTATAATATAACCTCTATATTATTACCTTCCCATCCATTGTAAATTGATATCACTGCTCATGCGTACGTGTGGACTACCACCTCCACGAAGTGATGTGATTCATTTATCAATTTTTCTTTACATGAATGGTAATAAGGATGGATTTAATGAATATATATGATATATATGATATAATAATGATTATTTAAAGGTAGATTATTATTTAACTTTCTTTCATTCTATCCTTTGAAAAGTTAAAATAGCATTCATGCGTATGTACGTCATACCGTCTCCATGAATGGTGTAATTCATTCTTATATATCTATACTTTATAGATGAATATAAATATTTATATATATATATATTTAATATATATTATATTTATATAATGATTAAAATTATTTTTTTATGTAACCATGATCAAATTATAAGTATTGGAATAATATAACCAAAATTCTCATGAAAAATGATACAGTTGACACACAAAATGATTATTTTAGTAAGTAATTGTTAATAAATTAGTGTATAAATGTTATAAGTGGATCATATATGATATTATAATTATTAATAATATCCTATTATAGAATAATAATACATTTATATTTATTATTCAGTATGTTAGAGTGATTTTTAATAAATTCAAACATGAGGTAAGGGTTTTATGTTTCATTCTCACAGTTTATTGGGATTGTTTATAATTAAGTTTCCAATAATGGAATTTCGTGATCTATATCTCAATAATCACAAAAAATTTCTTACCCTATGTTTATTTATATATAATACATGTTTTAATTTCATTTTTCTCTATCTAAGTACTTAAGAAGCTGAAATAATGTTTTTAAAAAATATATGAATTTATTTCCCTTTTTATTTGATAATACCTTTTCATCCATGGTCATATTTTATAAAACAAATTCAATAATGTTTTCACTATTATTCTATTATTGTTTAAATTAATTTTCAACCTTTTTTTAATTTTTTTTAAATGGTTTAAAATTAATCTTCTTATCATTTTCTAAATAAGTTACATTTTCCTGTATACCGAAAATATGAACAAAAATATTTATTTTAACATGCATGGAATGAATAGAATTTCATGTCATCATGACCACAAAATAATTTGAAGATTATTTTATAAGTTACTAAGGTTATTTTAGAAAAAAATATTTTCTTTAATATTTTGAAAATTTTTAGATTTTAAATAATTTATTTCAAAGTGAAAAGGGTATTTTCTTCAAGAAATGCCCCCAAGTGGTATTTTAAAGAAATTTTCACCTAAGATGATGTATTTAGATGTTACAAAATCTTTACTAGGGATATTATCCAATGATACCATCCTTATTATTTATTTGGATGGTTTATGATTATGATGAAAATATGTTTATAAAAACCATTATTTTTTTAAAGGTTGTGCTATGATTAAATGTTGATATGTTTATGATACTCATTTATTTTCCATGGGTTTTGTTATGATGAATATTTTATGATCTTTTATATCATATATTTATTGTTTTCATTATTTTATGGGTGGTCCTATAATTATATAGTTATCTAATTCATTGGGTAATGATGGATATCTCATGAGATAATAAGGACTGTAATGTAGAGTGAACCCAGTTCAGTAGGGGATTTGTACACTACGATAGTCTTGAGAGTGAACCTTAACTAATGATATGATAAAATGGGATTGAACCCAATCCACTATGATATTATGGTAAGTTTTACTTGACTCAGGAAATGACTTTCTACTTCTATTTTTATTACACAAACTTTTGTCTTATGATAATGGTATGCTCTCATGGTTCATGTTCTTTGATTCCTTTATTATTCATGTCCTATGAATGACCAATATTTATTCCATAAACAAATATTATGATATATGATATGTAGGGTAGGGTTATCAAATTTCTATCTCATATTCGCATACCACTATACTCAGGTTATGTTTAATTGATCATTGATACCTCCCTTATTTACCCTTACTAAGCATCTTATATCACCCTTTTTTATATTTCCTTTCCCGGGTTATAAAGAAAGTTTTTAATTATGGTATTTCCATGTAATTTACTATATGGGAAGATATTTTTGTGATATATTGAACATATTTCATGAAATGATAAAATTGTTTATTTTTTCCCAAAGATATTAAACGTGTACGGTTCTATCATGGATCATAAAATTATGTAATGAATATTAATATATTAATATTTAATATATATGTATGAAAAGTATGGGTCACTATATGGTTAATGTTTTTGTGATTATTTGTAAGAAAAAGAGTTAACTCACTCAACAAGGAGTTGGTCTCATCTAGCTTTGGATAATTTAAAGTGTAGTGAAGAGGATCTAAACAGAGAATACATTTTTAACCTGAAAATAAAAAATTATAATGATTATTATATTGATAATTAATATACCCTCATGTTTATAAAATAATTAATACTTTTATAAAGTTATGTGGTGAAGATAATAATAGGGAGTAACCCATACGAGGTAGTGTATCATCCCTAAACTTTGGGAGGTAGTTCTCCTTAGAATGGAGTGACTGTGACCAAACTTATATCCATAAAATTTTAGTAGATTTTATTTTGACACATCATTGGTGTGTACTCCTTACATGTAACCCTATTTGGGTAAACCAAGTTAAATCATTGGGACCTTGTGTGATTTCAATTTTGTATTCATGTCTTACATTTGATGTGATTAACAATGACTGAGTGTGATATTGAATATGTGCCTTCAAACTGTTAGGTTTGGATATGAAAACTATTTTTAAGATAATTAATTAAATCATATAAAAGTATTTATTTTTTAATTATAACTTCTGATGTCCTGATTGTCATGGAATAAGTAGTAGTAGCTAATGTATGGAATCTCAAAAGTTGTGAACTAAAAGATGTTGTTATGATGATAGTAAATCATATATTAACCCATGATAGTCCGATAGAGGAAGTGTGGAGGTGAAATGGACTTATATGAAAGTAAAATAGGGATATGTAAGAGTCTTTTTGAAAGATGTGTGAGGGTTATTTCTTGGAAGTTTTGTAGAAATGGAAACACATAAGGGTCTTTTGGGGATGATATGTAAGAGTAAACTCATGAGAGTCATATATGTGGGAACTATATATTAGAAGTCGATGCTAAGGTGGTGGAATTATTTGACTATATGGAGGTATACCCATGAATATCATATTAATTTGGACTCACCCCCCATGAATATTAGAAGGTGATGGTGATTGGTTTCTCTAGCTAGAATCTACTATATTAGAAGGGTGAAATAACATGTGATTTTTATTGTCTTATTGTATTATAATCATCATCTGGTCTTAAATAAAAGATATTATAATTTACCCCTCATATATTAGGACTCATAAACAAACTACATAAATAATTGTGTTAATATACTACCTTAATTTTTTTTAATCATTGTTTTTTTATGTTCTTGTCAAGGTTGTTTGGATATCATTGATTGAGTGTGATGACTTGTGTGAGGTTTTCTTATAAGTTCTCATGAATTGAGTTTAAAAGTTCATTATATTAATTTTTTATAGATTATAAGTTTCATAGGTTCAACACCTAGTGGTTTTAATTAGAAGTTTAATTAGACCCATAAAGTGGTATCAAAATTTTTGTTGAAAATATTCGATTGACCAGACACTGGGGAAGGTAATTTAGAGCTCATTTTAGTACCATAATTCATCCTTTTTATTTATAGTATAATTCTAATAAGTTGCTCCTGAACCATCTTATGTATCTTAGAATATAGTCGGATTTTACTATATCAAGAATTAATGGCCTTGGATGAGGGTAAGGTCTAGGTGGAGAAGATCTATGAAAAGGGTTTTATATTTTGGAAGATACAAATAGAATATTGTCTACTACAGAAGGATTTTGGTCTTATGTTGATGGGTATCCAGCCAGATGTGATGAAGGGGGGAATGAGAGAGGTTTCATGATAAATCACTCTCTATGATCGGGATATCACAAGATCAGAATGTATCTTATATCATCTTGAGAGGTAAATACATTATGTAAGAAAGAAACTTGAAAAATATTTTTCTATTATTCATTAAAAATACCTCTGAATTTAATTAAAATATTGGAAAAAATAGTAATTTTTTGTGACTATGTCAAATCTTAATATAATTTCTAACATGGATTAAATACTATATTTTTGTGAATTATTCATTTTTTGAGGTAAAATGTGAATCCAAAAATTATTTTTTAAATTCGAAATTAAAATTTTATTTATTAAATGAATTTATTTGTGAATTTTAATTATTTCATTCATTTTTTTAATTGATAAATTGAAATTAAATTTGAAATTATTCTAAAAATTGTTGATTTAAAATTTTGAAGTTTTAAATTTGGTATATTTTAATGTTCTTTAAATTAATTCACTAGAAATTAATTGTGTTTTTGGAAAATTTAGATTTTAATTGGTTGATCTGAAATTTAATCTTGGTTAGCAAATTTGAAAGGAATTCAATTTTGTGTTTTATTACATTATTATTTTTTAATTTAATATGAAAATTTATGCCTCTACAAATATATATATATATATATATATATATATATATATATTATCTTTTGAATAATAAAAATTGTTGCTAACATTCATGTTCCACTGCCATCTTGCTACCAACACCACGCTACCAGTGAGCCTACTACTGTAAGATGTCTGATGCTACCGCCAATTGGTACCTTTTCCTTATACCATTACATAAATTTATTTCTTCCATTAGAAGGACAAAAAATGATTCTACCACTATTTTTTATATTGCTTCTATAACCATTGAGCTACCTCCATGCTTCTTATATCACCACCTAGCCTTATATCATTAAAAAAACATAAATTCTAGCATTGTGAATCATAAATATACTATAGTTTTTTCCTATTTCAATAAGAACACAATACTACCACCAATAGAACCCATATTTTACCGCTTTTTTCTTCCATTACCTTACTACCAGAGTACACACAGTACCAACACCCACAGTTCCACTACCTCCTTCTCCACTAAAGCCTATTGTGTCATTTTCACTGTTGATATCCAAATTCACTATCGCTAGTTGAGGTGGTAAACCACTATCCTATGAAGTGCCACCTATGAAGGAGGGATGATCCATGAGAAAACCACCAAAAATCCATTTCTGATTGAAGGAACCATCTCCGAATTAACCAAACCATAGCCAATGGTCATTGAAGAACCGATGAACCTATGCTCGACTGAGAAATGAATATGCCACATCTAAACTAAATAACCCACACCTTCTTGAGATGAACCACTGAACTTGAGGTCCATTATTGGTTATTTATAAAACCTTGAACCAATCCAAAATCTTTATTGGATATTTCACTACATATTATAAATATTAATCTTCATAATTCCTAATCTTTATTGTATATTTATCCTAAGTTTACGGTATTGAAGACTGATAAGGACTTCATTCAACTCTAATGTTATAGATATATCATTTAAAAAACTCACATATTCTGCTCAGTTAAAATTCACTAATGACTAACTAGAATACCAACATCAAAAAACCACATTCAATGGTCTCCAACATAGTTGCTTCAAATTCCAAGACACGTCCCAATTCTAAAGTCCCAATTTTAGTGGTATCCTAGTACCAAGCATATTCTACCTCTATCAATCCATTGGAATCCAAATCTAGGTCCAATTCATTCAAATTATTCCTCTTAGAAGATTATGATGGTTATTACACTATGAAGTAATGAATCAGTTCAAATAAAACTTTTTTAAAGCTTAATCATAGGATTATTATATATCAATCAGATAATATTCAAAATACAAATAAAAAAACCATCATAGCCCATTATGTTGGAAACTTTTCGATCATCCAACTATGAATAAGTCAATGTTTGAAACCTAAATTGTTGAAAATTTATAAAGAAGTTGAATGTTATTATGCTTCTTAAGTAAATAATTCCAAATAAATTTAAGGAAATTTGATTAAACTTCTATAAATGAAGTATTATTCAATGTGATGAGGAGGCTTTCTAACTCTTGTTCATGCTCTCTCATTCTCGTAGGATCACTCATTGTTGCGGATTTCTTATTTTACTTTCATTTATCTTTGTAAAAACTCCATTGATGGAATATTAATCACTTAGTGTATGCTCTGAGGAGACTCCCCCTATACCCTACTAATGAATTATACCTTTCAATTTTTCAATTTATTCTAATTATATCTATGGATAATTTTTAAGTGCATCAACATTAAGATATTTCTTATTTCATTCACTTTGAATTTGTCTTCTCTTCTTCACTGGAACATATATAGAGGCCAATTACATCATCTCCACTACATGTGTTCATGAGAAGTGGGTTTATTTAAAGGTAATAATAGATATGTGATTATTTGGGATAGGAAATATTAGATATTTCACTGATAATTTCATCCCTCTAGTTAAAAAAAATCCTAGGAGAGAGTAATCAAGTGATATTTCACTAGATTAAAGAGACAATAGGTGAGTAAAGTTGGAATAATGATTTAACAAGGTAGGTAAGTGGATATCTGAGATAAATACACTTATTCAAAATTGATTTTAAAACCAACTAATTTCATCCTTCTATTTTCAAAAATTAAAACCACAATATGAAAGTAAAACACACTCGTAACTTTTTCCTCTCTCTAGACAAACTCTATTCCTACTAACACTAATTTTTTCTCAATTTCAAGAATTATTTTTCATATTTCCCCATGATAGGCACCTCATAAAACCTAGTGTTGTTTCCAGGGAGGCCAGAGTTTTGGTTTTACTATTTTTTCTTAATAATGAATTCAAAAATTGACCATATCAAATTCAACTCACCTCTTTGGTTTTGATCCAGATGTTTAACAAACTCTTCTAGATGCACTCAGAACTATGAGAATCATATAGGAAGTGGAAAGTAATTTTATTACTATCCCATTGACTAAATCTTCACACCCTTATTCTACTTCCACCAGATCCATTTTAGGAATATAAAACATAGAATATAATTAATTCTAATTTAATAGAACTTTAAGATAACTGTATACACCTAATTTAATTAACAATAATTTGAAGCTACAAATGAATAATCAACATGATTATGATATTAAAACTAGAATGCTACCTCAACTAATTAAGTTTCATCTTTTTTAGGAGAATGCCCTAATAGGTATATATGATAATTTAGAGTAATAAGTAATGTATTTAAACCTAGAGTATCCACTGAGGCTCAGATTAGCTGGAAGGTGTTTTCCTTTTCTCTTGAAGGATCTACCAAGGAGTGGTTTTACAACATTAAATATAGAGAAATCACTACCTAGGAGAAAATATGTTGATCCTTATAAGATAAGTATTTTCTTAAATCAAGGAGTCTATAGGTAAGGAAAGATATTAATGAAATCAGAAAATCTAGTGGAGATATGTTGTATGAGTATTGGGAGAGATTTAAAGGATTAACAAAATATTGCTAAAGAAAACTATTTGAAGATAATTATTTACTAGTATTATTTTAATAAGGATTAATTTATAGTTATTGTGGTATTTAAGATTCCTCCTCTGGAGGATCACTAATTAAAAAGAACCTACTAAAATTGGAGACCTCATTGAATGAATCTCCTAGAATTCTCAATAATTTTGTATGAGAACTACCACAAGGAGAGTACATGATGTGAAAGATTATAACTCTCTATTTTTTGATAAAATTGATGAACCAAAATCTTTGTGAAGAAATTATCTATGAAAAAAAGTGTATGTTACTTCCCCCGCCATATCCCCTTAATTCTACCAACTTTTTTTCTCTCAAGAACACTTCACAGATAGTTTTCACCATGTTTAATAAAACTATGAATCGTTTTACCATAGAAAGTATCAGAAATAGACAAACTACAATCAAGTAAGTAGGGAGTACTCTAAAATTCATAATAGATTTATAAAAAAAATTAGATACCAATATTTCATCAATTATTTTAACAAACTTTCCATCTACCATAATTTCAAATATATAATTCCCAATGCTCTACCAACTACCAGCTGAGGTGGAATTAAGAACCATCATTGGAAGACCTATTAAAAGAAGTTGTGAAGAATAAAATATAGATCCTAACTTCCATCAAACAACGAACAGAAAAAACTTGGGTATTCTTCCAACCCAATCCATTATTAACTACAAAAGAAATGTTATCGCTATTACACTAAGGAGTAGAAAGGATCTTAGGAGTAGTGAAGAATCACCACCAAGAGAATAAGTAGCAATTGGTCATCCCATTGAACCTGGAGAATTTACCCCTAAAAATACCTGAAGAATATTTACCTATATAAACACCCCCATAATGTAGGATAAAGTGAAATCTATGATAAAATACCCACATCAACCCCAACCACCCTTCCCTATAATAATGAAATAAATAATAAAAAAAAGTAAAGATTAATTGCGACATGAGATTTTGGAAGTCTTTAAGAAAATAGAAGTCAACATCCCTCTATTGGATTTCATACACCAAATTATAAGGTACATAATGTTCATTAAATACATATGAACTGGAAGGATAATATTGAAATGTAATGAAAAGGTAAGTTTAAGTAAAAAAATCCCCTTGTAACCCCAAAAATTCCTAAGAAATTTCTAGATCCATGTATCTTTTCTATCCCTTATAATATAGAATATTTAAAATTATCCAATGAACTCTGTGATTTTGGATATCAATAAATGTTATGCCTTAATCAGTTTACTCATCTCTACAGAGAGAAAAACTCAAACCCACTATAGTGGTTGTGAATCTTACTACCAAATACACTACCTACCTAGTATGTGTTTTAGAAGATGTTTTATTAAGTGTATAAGGTTATAAATTACCTCCTAGTTTATATATTATAAAAATTGAGTAAGACAAAGGTAAAAAGCATTCCCCCATCATCTTAGGTAGGTCATCTCTCAAAACCTCCAAAACAATAATCAATGTTAATGAAGGAACACTTTCTATGACCTTTTTTGAAGAAACAATAGAATTTAACATACTTTATTCAACAAAATACACTTAAGAGGAACAAACTTCTTTCACTATAAACTATTTTAAAGTTATATGTTTCTATAAAAAAATGATTTCAATTATTGAATTGATGATTTTTTTTTAAAAACCTTCGGAATCTCATGATTATACTGAATCTATTGTTGAAGATAAGTTTAATATGAAATAAGTTTTAAGTACTGAATAGTTTGAAGGAATTAGTGTGAACTATTCAAGGTATTTTTTCAAATTTTCTACTAAAACCCCTGCCTTACCTATGTAAACTACAAGAACTGATAAAGTATATATTGAGATATAGAAAAAATAATATTGGTATTCCCAAGGAGTAAACCTGAAGTCTAGGAAAACTATAAAACTAAGGAATCTACATAAGGTAGATATAGAGAAACAAGGAATATAATCCCATATAAACACTATTATGTGCAAGGAGATGTCCAAATCAATCCATGATAGCCCCATGAAAAAAAATCTTATAAATTGGAGACAAAGTGATGTTTCACTCTTTAAAGAAGAAAATAATGTATGGTAAGAATAATTCCAAGATTACCAAACCATATATAGTGACTAATATTTTTTCATCGAGTTTAATTAATATCAAGGGAGTTGATTTAAAAAACCTCTTTAAGGTTAAGGGAAAGAGTCTAAAACTTTTTAATGGAGATCCATGGAAAGATCCCATGTATAAATCCAAACTTCTCCATGATTTCATTTAATGAAGGAAGTCAGGTTGTCTCTTTCCTCCTCATTTTCCTAGATATTCATTTTTTATTTTTACTTTCCTAAAAATATGCATGTTGTACTTTACTATATGATATCTAAGATAAGTGTGGGGGAGAGGTACAAAGTAGATTTAGGATGTAAATACCCCTTTTCTATTTTAAATTTAAAAATTACCTGAAAAAAAAATGAAAAACACAACAATATATATTTATATAAAAAAACACACAAAAAATGAGATCTTAAAAATATAAGAATATATGCATGGTTCTATAGGTTTCTATTTTTACATTTTTTGAGTTTAAATAAAAAAATGAAATAAAAAAAATATAGGAACATTATACTTTAATTTGTTCTTCAATATTAAAGTACTAATCTAGATTTAGGAGACTCATTAATTATGAAATTACTAAATGAGAATGATTACTGACTAAACATAACCTATATTAGATAGAAATTTTGTTTGAATACTAGGTAAATTGATTGAAAAATCAAATTATCATTGTGGAATAATATTAATAACATGTGGTCACTATAATTTCAAACTCAATAATGAGTAACCTATACTTAGTAACTAAGTAACACATAAGGGATCCTCTCTTAAAGAAATTCATATATGTCATTTGAACTAGGAATAAAATGTGAAATTGGGAAACCATAATGAATCTCTAATACAATGGCGTAGTGTGTGTGAGTATCCCTCTGTACATATTAATATATTCTTTTTCATAGTTCTCTACATGTACTTAGTTGAGAAAAAATAAAAATTCAAAAAAAATAAAAATAATAATAAAGTTCCCATTTTTCAAAAATGAGTTCATTTAGGTAAGTATAATTTTGAACCTATGAAGGAGGTAATTTAATTATAAAAATATCATTTATGGAGTATCAATGAATTTTTAAAATAAAGTTTCTTTTAGAAAGTAGGAATAAGGAAAAGATGTGGGTTCTACTTGTTAAAATTGTAATTCCAATTAAATATATAAAATTCACTTGTTGAACTATAATTTGAATATTAGTGGAAGTTAAGTAGTGTGTGAAAATCACAAAAGAGGTGTGAATATTTAGTGGATAAATTATTTGATTTATTTAAATTTTGTATTTTGTTTTTAAATTTAGGTAAGATAATCAATCAATGTTTTTTAAATTCAATGATAGAATTTCCCAGGAGTGAAATAGTTCGAGTATGGGGGAGTGATGTAAGATTAAAAATTAAAAACTATTTATTCATTGAAAATACCTCCAAATTAAATTAAAATACTGGGAATACCAATTATTTTTTGTGACTATGTAAACTCTAAACATGCTTGTAAGAATGGATTAAATATTATATTTTAGTTAATTATTTAATTTTTGAAGTAAATTATGAATCCACACATGAATTTTGAATTTTGAAATTATAATTGTATTTGTTAAAGGGATTTAATTATGAATTTTAATTATTACATTCATTTTTTTAATTTATAAATTGAAATTGAAATTATCATTATTCTAAAAAAAGTGTGGATTTAAAATTGTGATGTTATTAATTTGGTATCTTTGAATGTGATTTTAAGTGATTCACTAGAAATTAATTATGTTTTTGGAAAATTCCGATTTGAATTGGTTGATCTAAGATTTAATCTTGGATTTCAATTGTGAATGACATTCAATTTTGAATTTTATCAATTTATTATTTTATAATTTAATTTGGAAATGGTTTTACTTAAAAATATATATATTATGTTTTGAAAAGGGAAAATTTATGCTACTATTCATGTTCCACTGCTAGATTCTTACTGCTACCATGCTACCAGTGAGCCTACTACCATTATAATTCTTCTGCTACCACTAACTGGTATTGTTTCCTACTACCTTTAGAGAAATTTATTGCTACCTTCAACAAAAAAAATTGATATTACCTCTATTTTTTCAATTTTTTCTACTACCACTGATCTACCACCATTCTTTTTCTACAACCACCAAGGTAACTACCATTGAAAAAATAAAACTACTACTAATGTGAATTAAAATTATACCACAGTGTCATATAGATACCATAAAAAGACACTAATACCATGAGTAAAACCCATCTTCTACCACTCCCAATTTCCATGACCTTTCTAGCTTAGATTAATCATGGTACCAACACCCACAGTGACACTATCTCCTTCTCTACCGAATTTGATCACACCATCACCATTATTCAGATATGAAGTCATCACCACTGGTCAAGTATATGCACCACCATTGTTGGGCAAAAATCCCTCAAGGCATCATTAAATTATTTTTGAGGTGATTGTGTTTGTTGAAAAAGTGATCATCTGTGTTGTGATTGTTGACAATGCAAACCATGAAATGAAAATTTATCGAAAAAGGGGATTTCATGATGGAATGTCGAGTTCAAGAGATATGGTCAAAGATCCATGTTTGATTCAAGAACATCGATAATGGAATGGACGCTCTAGAGGCGGTACAAAAAGAACAGATACAAGGTGGTGTCGTTTTCCAGTGTTTGCCAAATTTTTGGGCCTGAAAATCGACAAATGAAGAAAAGTGTTTTTGTAAAAGGGACTTGCGCGCCGAGTACTTGGAGTATAGGAAACTTACGTGCCATATGTTTTTCAAGATCAGAAGATCAAAATATGGCAAAGGAAAAAAGGTTCGCGCAAGTTTGGGAGTTGGTCGCGCAAGTGTCTAGGAGGACAGAAGACTTGCGCGCCGTCGCGCAGGGTGGTCAATTTGCCTATAAATAATGGACCTCCCCTCCTAATATCTTACCGGAGTTCAACACTTTGAAGATTCAGAGCTCCCGTCGTGCAGGTGCGGTGGTCGCGCAAGTGGTGTGTGATCGCGCAGGTGAAGTTGCGTGCCGGTGGTTGAAGTTGTGCGATGGTGTGAGAAGTTGCATACCGGTTGGCAGTTGCGTGTCAATGTTGGTTTGGGTGTAAAAGGAAGTGTGTCACGCAATTTTGGAGTTGAGGAATCTTGAGTCGCGCAAGTGTTTGAGGAGGACTTGCGTGCCCGTTGTAACTTGTGCGCCGATACTTGCGCGTAGAGATTGACTTGCGCACCAAGTAAGGTTTATTTCCAGCAGTGATTTTCAGGCTGTGTGGAAGCTGGAAGTTTTCCCGATACATTTGGTGCAATGATAGATTCATCTACGGGTGAAAGTTGAACTTCAAAAGAGCATCTACATACAGAAGAAGATGCATTCTTTCATGAAAATGAAGAGACTTACATGTCTATAAACTGTGAGTGGATCCTTTCCAACGCAGTGAGCAAAGGAAGAGGAAGAATGTGATCCTCTCCATCGGTAGTGAGCCAGAGAGAGAGAAACAGGGAGTGACCCTTGGGAAATCAGTGAGGTGACCCTAAACCTTGTAAAGGCAGTGAGCCTGGGACAGAGTGACTGTACCCGAACTTTTTAATCCACATCTAGTGAAGAATAGTGGAATTTGGTACGGCCGGAAACTTGTCGGCGTATGCTCCTTGGATGTAGACCTTAGTGGTGAACCAAGTAAAAAATTTTGTGTCATGTGCATGATTTACCTTCTGTTTATATTGTGTAATATGAAAGTGAGAGAAGAGTGTTTTTCTTAACAGCGAAACAAGATCAGAATGTTCTTTAATTTTGAATTAGTCATACCCTGATTCACCCCCCCCCCCCCCCCTCTCAGGGTACTCAGCCTAGTGGACCTAACAATTGGTATCAGAGGGAAAGGTTGATATTAGTTCTTCTCTTAATGGAGGTCACCAATCATAAAGGGATTCCGATCTTCTACGGGAACAACTTTCAGCTATGGAAGAATCGGATGCAACACTACTTCTGATCTTTGGGAATGGATGTATTCACAGCAGCAATGCATGGCATAACAGCTGATATTAATAGTGGCGCGTTATCAGAAGCCGAATATAGAGAGTTGGATGCAGATGCCAAAGCAATTAATGCCTTAGGGGGAGCCATATCCAATCCTATCTATACAAAAGTGATGTCAGGAAAAATGTCACGTGCCATGTGGGAAAAGCTATTGAATATATGTGAAGGAGATACAAAGGTCAGAGAGGCAAAGCTGCAAGTGTTGTGAAATAAGTATGAAGATCTGAAGATGAACCCGAATGAGTCTGTTGATGCATTTTTTGACAGGGTAAATATTGTTGTGGAAGATATGTGAGTTCTTGGTGAAGTCATTGAAGACATAAAGATCGTAAAGCGCATCTTGAGGAAGCTTCCACCTCAGTTCAATCTGAAAGTTTCTGTACTAGAAGATAAAGATCCCAAAGAGCTGACACTGGACAACTTGCACAGTACCTTGGTTGCATATGAGATGAGGAATGATGACAACGAGGCTATAGAAAAGGGGAAATCCAAAGAAGTTGCATTCAAGGCCATGAAGAATCTCACCATTGAAGATTCTCAAGAAGAAGAAGAGACAGATGTGGTGATGTCATTCCTTTCTTCAAATCTGCAAAGAGGAAGAGGAAAGTTTAAAGGGAAACTTCCACTAGAATGCTTTCGATGTGGAAAGGTTGGTCATCTTGCGGCAAGATGCCCAAAAAAGTTTCAAGATAATGATAATGATGATGATGAAGTTGAAATTCCCAAGAAGAAGACGTCAGCATTTGTGAGAGGAAAGAAACAATTCAAAAGAAATTTCTTCAAGAAGAAGAATCTTCTTTCACAAGAATTTGAAAGTTCAGATGAGTTTGAGGATGAAGAGGTTGAGGAGATATAAAATTTTAGAGATCGTGGAGTAAATGCCTTGGTGGCGATTGTTGGTAGTTCTCAGAAAAAGGAAAAAGCTGACACTGAAGAAGAAGAAGAAATTGAAGGGAGAGTTGATATGGAAGCCGAATTGGAAGCAGCTCTTGAGGAGATAGACGTTTGGAGAGCCAAAACGAAGAAATCCAATAAAGTGGTTCGTGATGCCAAACTCTATATGCAATAATAGGATGAAGAAAAGTCAGAGCTGTTAGAATAAATTGAAAGACTAAAATCCTCAACACCAGAGAGATCAGAAAATATTGTTGAGCATAAGCTTAAAATTGAGGAAAAAATGAAGGAAATTGATTGTTTGACTAACACTGGAAAGGATCAGGTCATAAGTATCAAAGATCTTGAAGAAGAAGTGGTCAGTCTGTGACAAAAAATGAAGGATCAAGAAAAACTCTTGACCCTCAATGTGATATCAGAAAATTAGACCATTCAGAAGACAGAAAAGATGAAAGAGGAGGCTTGTAGTTCAGCAGGAGTGAAGTAGCAAGAAAGCCCAAATGCTAATGTTGATTTAGGGCTTAATAAGAAACAAAAATCTGTGGCAGTTAATGTCAGACCGCAAGCACCTATCCCGAAATTGAAGGTGGATTTGGGCACAAAACAGAATCAGAATATTCAGAGATCCCAATGGGAAAATTATAGTGTTGAAGTAACACGAAGGAACACATCCTATATCAGGTGTTATTGTTGTGGAAAGATGGTACATTCACAGTATGTGTGTTCCATAGCCAAGAGATATAGAAGGGAATAGGAACAGAGGTGGCAGCCAAATAGAGAACAGTTTTCTAGAACATATTTTGAAGGACACTGTTTTTGGTGCGGAGGATTTGGGCACATGGCTAGGTACTGCACTTCTATCTTTCAGAGAAATGTGCCAGAGCAGAATCAAAATGTTCATAAGCAGCAGATCAATAAACTGACAAGTTAGTTAAAAATGTATAATAGATTTGCGGCTTTGCAAGATGAAGTCGGTCCATCATACTCTGAGAAAGAACAGAAGTATCAGTCTATGCCGAGTGTGAAGGAAAAATTATGGACCAAGAAGAAGAAAATTGAGAAGGTCGTGGTGGCAGATATTTCCCTTAAAGCATAAGATCGCTCTGGTGTGTGGATCCTTGATAGTGGTTGCACATCTCACGTGACGGGTAACAAGGATCTTGTTACAGGCATAAAATATGACAAAGAAGGAGGTGTCAAATTTGGAAATGATGAATTCCTGAAGATTTTTGGCTCAAGGAAAGCCAGGTTTGGGGGCAAAGAAATGAGATGTACTGATGTCTTGGTAGTAGAGGGTCTTAGTCATAACTTGCTCAGTTTCGGTCAACTATGTGACTTTGGGAACTCTATCCGATTTACCAAGAAGATTTGTATTGTTAAAGGAAAAGATGGATCATTCATTCTACAGGGAAAACGAACAAAGGTAAATCTTTACCTAGTAGGTGGGGAAGAATATTCATGATTTTTATCCAGAGAAGAAGAAAACCAGTTGTGGCATAAGCAACTTGGTCATCTATTCCAACCATCTATGGAAGATCTGGTAAAGTGTGATGCTGCTAGAGACCTTCCCAAACTATCACGTGATCGTGCTCATACATGCGATGCTTGTCAACAAGGGAATATCATCAGAAAAACATACGGGACAAAGGAATAGAAATCATCTAGAGTGCTCGAATTGGTACATGCTGATGTATGTGGACCTATTTCACCACGAGCTATAAATGGGCAAAGGTACTATGTTTTTTTCATTGATTATTATAGCAGAATGGCCTGGGTATTCATCATTACCCATAAGACAGAGGTGTTCAGTTGCATAAAGCAGTATAGGAGGGAATCAGAAAAGATGCTTGGGCACAAAATTCTGAAGTTTCATATAGATAACGGTATGGAATTCACAAACAGTCAAGTTGAAAACTATCTCAATAAACATGGAATAAGGCATCAAGTTTCATCAGTAAGAACTCCCCAATAGAATGGAGTGGTTGAAAGGAGAAATCAAATCATCAACAACATGGCCAGAACGATGCTTATTGATAAATACCTACCAGAGAAATTTTGGAAGGAAGTAGTTTTGACATAGGTCTATGTTTCGAACAGGTCTTTGTTGTGTCCGAAGCAAGGGAAGACTCTATATGAACTGTGGTACGGAAAGAATCCAACGTTGAAATACTTTCGAATATTTGGAAGTAAGTGTTTCATTCTCAACAAAGAAAATCACAGGAAGTTTGAGGCACGAGGAGATGAGGGGATATTCATTGGATACTCCGGGAAAAGCAAAGCATATAAATGTTTCAACAAAAGGCTGGGAAAAATTGTTGAGAGCAATGATGTCACTATAGTTGAAAATGAACAGAATACTCAATGACCCAGTGAACAATTCCTGGATGAAAGTGATGATTAGGTAAGAAACACAGAGGAAGAAGAAGTGGAAGAGGCTGACTCAGAAGAAGATACTGATGATGAACAAGAAAGTGTCAAGTCTTTGTCTGCAAGGAAGCCAAAGAGTCGAGCTAAAATTGATAGGAAGAATATCATTGGTGATCAGACAGCTCCAGTTCAGACTCAAAGAATGAAGTCATTACAGAAAACATCATTTTTATCTCAGGTGGAGACGAAATGTTTTGCCAATGTAGCTGAAGATGAAAACTGGGTTCAGGCTATGAATAAAGAGCTTGATCGGATTGAGAAGAACCATACATGGGAGATTGTTTCGAGGCCATCAGACAAGAATTTCATCAGTACTAAATGGGTCTATCGCAACAAGATGAATGAAGATGGAACTATGATTCGAAAAAAAGCACGGCTAGTGTGCAAGGGATACTCCCAGATAGAGGGAATAGATGTAGATGAGACATTTGCACCGGTTGCAAGGCTGGAGACAATTAGATAATTTTTGGCCATAGCAGTGAAAAGAAACTTCAAAGTGTTCTAGATGGACATCAAATCTTCATTTCTAAATGGGGTTCTAGAAAAAGAGGTGTACATTGAGCATCCATATGGTTTTCTCATTCATGAGGATGAGAACAAAGTTTGTATGCTGAAGAAGGCGTTGTATGGGCTGAAACAAGCACCAAGATCATGGTACTCAAGGCTTGATCAGTACTTGAAGAAGCTTGGCTTCCAGCATTGTGGAGTTGATTACAATCTCTATTTCAACAACAGTAGTAATCAAAGGATGATGGTGATGGTCTATGTCGATGGCATAATATTTGGTGGATTAGATGAAGCTCAGTGCAGACAGTTTTCCAAATTCATGAAAAATGAGTTTGAAATGTCAATGATTAGAGAGCTAACATTTTTCCTTGGTCTACAGGTGACACAAGGAAGGAATAGAACATTCATTTCTCAATCCAAATATTCCAAGGAGGTGTTAAGAAGGTTTGTCATGGAAAATTCCAAGGATATGAAAATTCTGGTTGCTACCCGGATGAAATTATCAAAAGATGAGGATGGCAAGGCAGTTAATATCACAGAATACAGGAAAATTATTGGAAGTTTGTTGTACTTGACCGCGACAAGGCCTAATATTGTTTTCGCCACATGCCAAGCAGCGAGATATCAGAGTAATCCCAAAGAAATCCATATTCTTGCAGTGAAAAGAATACTTCGTTATATCCAGGGCACAGTGGATTTTGGCTTGACATGTAACGACAAATCTCATACAGAGTTATTGGGATATACAGATGAAGACTGGGCCAGTTCAGTGGATGACAGGAAATCAACATCTGGAGGTTCATTCTATCTTGGAAGACTATGTATTGCTTGGTTAAGCAAGAAGCATGATTTCATTTCATTAAGCACCGTAGAAGCTGAGTATATTGCGACCACTCAAGCATGCACACAGTTATTATGGATGAAATAGCATCTTGACAATATGGGAGTTGAAGTGAAGTCTCCGATCGGAATCCAGTGTGATAACTCAAGTGCTATCAATATTAGAAAAAATCCAGTTCATCACTCAAGGACAAAGCACATTGAGATCAAATATCATTTTATCAAGGAGAAATTGGAGCAAGGGTTTGTGAAGTTGGAGTATGTGCCTACAGAGTTACAGGTTGCAGATATTCTGACAAAGTCCTTACCCAAGGAAGCATTCGAAAGGCATTGATTGGCTCTGGGAGTTCAGTCGATTCCCCATACTTAAAAGCATGTGGATGTGACACCCCCCCCCCTCTCCGAGGTATGATGTGTTTTTCCCCAATGTGTTGATATGTGTTCTCTACTCTATTAAAGATTGTAAAGGAGTGACCTTTGGGTTCATTGAAAAAGGGGGATAAAATAGTGATTGTTCAAGGGAGAGACATTGTGGCAATTTGATAAATCATGTTTGATATGGGAAGAAGCTGACAAGTGGAGCATCCAGATAGGGGGAGAAATGAGAAAGGGGAAGATTTTTAAATCTGACGATGCTAGAAGTGATCGATCAAAGAATAGATATCATGACAGCTGAGGATCATGATAAAAGTAGAAGAGTGGTGTTGGAGAGTGGTAAGAATATTTCCAAACCAAACATTGGTCTTCCAAAAAGTCCTTCAACAATTGGTATCAGTTTAGTAAAAATTGGTATCAGTTTGGTGTCAAAAGTGGGAGTCAAAGATGAAGTGATTCATTGATGAACTTTTCATTTACTCTTATTTCCCACGCTGAGCATTGCTCATGTGGGCTCAGGGTATGTGTTGAGTAAATCCTTGATCGATATCAGAATCGCAAAAGGTGAATGGTGGCTGAATAATTAGTGATGCATATTTTTATGGAAGAGTTGTCAACAAACCCAAAGGGGGAGATTGTTGGGCAAAAATACCTCAAGGCATCATTGAAGTATTTTTGAGGTGATTGTGTTTGTTGACAAAGTGATCATCTATGTTGTGATTGTTGACAATGCAAACCATGACATACAAATTTGTCGACAAAGGGGATTTCATGGTGGAATGTCGATTTCAAGAGTTGTGGTCAATGATCCATGTTTGATTCAAGAACGTCGATAATGGAATGGACGATCTGGAGGTGGTACAAAAAGAACAGATACAAGGTGGCACCGTTTTCCAGTGTTTGCCAAATTTTTGGGCTTGAAAATCGACAAATGAAGAAAAGTGTTTTTGGAAAAGGGACTTGCGCACCGAGTACTTGTAGTATAGGAAACTTGTGCACCATATGTTTTTCAAGATCAGAAGATCAAAATATGGCAAAGTAAACTGGTTCGTGCAAGTTTGAGAGTTGGTCGCGCAAGTGTCTAGGAGGACAGAAGACTTGCGCGCCGAGACTGGGTCGCGCAGGTGACTTACGCGTCGTCGCGCAGGGTGGTCGATTTTCCTATAAATACTAGACCACCCCTCCTAATTTCTTACCGGAGTTAAACACTTTTAATATTCAGAGCTCCCGTCGTGTAGGTGTGGTAGTCGTGCAAGTGGTGTGTGATCGCGCAGGTGAAGTTGCGCGTCAGTGGTTGAAGTTGTGTACCAGTGTGAGAAGTTGCGTGCCGGTTGGCAGTTGTGCGTCAATGTTGGTTTGGGAGTAAAAGGAAGTGTGTCGCACAAGTTTGGAGTTGAGGAAGCTCGAGTCGTGCAAGTGTCTGAGGAGGACTTGTGCACCCATTGTGACTTGCACGCCGATACTTGCGCGCCGAGATTGACTTGTGCACCAAGTAAGTTTCATTTCCAGCAGTGATTTTCAGGCTGCGTGGAAGCTGGAAGCTTGCCCGATACCTTCGGTGCAAAGAGAGATTCATCTACGGGTGAAAGTTGAACTTCAATATAACATCTACATGCAGAAGAAGATGCATTATTTCATGAAAATGAAGAGACCTATAGGTCTATAAACTGTGAGTGGATCCTTTCTGATGCATTGAGCAAAGGAAGAGGAAGAAAGTGATCCTCTCCACCGGCAGTGAGCCAGAGAGAGAGAAACAGGGAGTGACCATTGGGAAAGTAGTGAGCTGACCCTAAACCTTGTAAAGGCAGTGAGCCTAGGATAGAGTGACTGTACCCGAACTTTGTAATCCACATCTAGTGAAGAATATTGGAATTTGGTACGACCTGAAACTTGTCGGCGTATGCTCCTTGGACGTAGCCCATAGCGGTGAACCAAGTAAAAATTCTGGTGTCATGTGCATGCTTTGCCTTATGTTTATATTGTTCAATAGGAAAGTGAGAGAAGAGTGTTTTTCATAATAGCGAAAGAAGATCAGAATGCACTTTAATTTTGAATTAGTCATACCCTGATTCACCCCCCCCCCCCCCTCTCAGGGTACTCAGCCTAGTGGACCTAACAACCATCTTGAGAACCATCGCCTATAAAGGAGAGATGATCCATAAGATGACCACCAAAAATCCATTTCTAGTTGAGGGAGTCATTTTAGTACAGGCTAAGAAGGAACTTAAAGTCATTGAATAACTGATTAACCTATTCTCAATTGATAAAAGAAGATACGATTTCTGAACTAAGGAACCCACACTTTCTTTAGATGAACCACTGAACCCGAGTGGTACACTTGGATGATGAAAAAACCTTGAACCAATTTGAAATTTGTCATTGATGTTTCACTACCTATTGAAAATCTAAATCTGTAGAATTCCCAATTTTTATTGTTTATTTTTTCCATGTCCAGGGTATTAAAGACTAGCATGGAAATTAATCGACTCTAATGTTGCAGCTACAACCTCAAAAAAAATGAACACATTATGCTAAATAAAAATTCATTGACTACTACCTAGAATCCCAACTTCAAATAACCACTTTCAATGATCTCCAACATAACTGGTTCAAATTCAAGACACAACCCAATTTGAAAGGTCCAATTTTAATGAAATCCTAGGACCAAGCCTAATATGCCTTTTTCAATCCACTAGAATCAAAATCCTTGTCCAATTCTTTTTTCTTCTTCCTTAGAGTAGATTACGACATATAATATGCTACAAATTATCAAATTACTAAAACTCCAAGTTTTATAAATATTAATCATTGGATCATTGTGTATCAGTTAGGGTAGATTCTAGATGTGAAGAAAAAAACCATCACAGCCCTCAATTATGGACACATGTCAATCATCCAACTATGAAGAAATAATTTTCTGAAATTAAAATTGAATAAAAAACTAGAATAATTTGAAGATGTATGTACTACTCATGTATATAATTTCAAATTATTCTAAAGAACTTCCTATAATCATTTGATAAATAAATAATTAATCAATGTGCTTAGGAGGATTGCAGACTCTCACTCACACTTATTCATTCTTGAATGATCACTCAATGATGTTGGTTTCTTGTTTTCATTTATTTTCTCATTTTAATAAATCTAGTGATGGAATATTTATCCCCTAGTGGATGCACTGAGGATACTCCCCATATCCCTTGGTAATGTATTCTACCTTTCAATTTTTCAATTTCTTTTGATTTTATCTCTGTATTTATTCTAAGTGCCTTGATATTAGAAGATTTATTTTTTTTTTAAATATTATTTTATCATATCTTATTCAATAGATCATTCACAGTGGCCACTTACATCTTTTAAATTTATTACTATCATGAGAATTGGGTTTATTTAAGGTTAATCAAAGATCTATGATTACTGGTATATGTGATATTTGTAGTTTTAGTGATCATTTCATCCCTTCAATTAAACTAAAAATTCTAGGAAAGAGTAATCAAGGGAGATTTCATTGGATTAGAGAAAAAATAAGGGATTAAAATATGTATAATGATTTAATAGGGTATATAGGGGGATATGTGAGGTAATTCCACTTCTTCTAAATTGATTTTAAAAAACCAAGAATGGTATTTTTTTTCAACAAAATAGAACCCAAAAAATGAAAGTAAAATACACTCATAGCTCTATCCTCTTCATAGGAAAACCCAAGTCCTGGTAATACTACATTTTTATCATGTTCAAAAATTGTTTTACTATAAACTGTGTGACAAGAACCTCATCAAGATCGCTTAAGAACTTATAAAGACTCTTACCAATATGTATAAGAAGTTGGAAGCAGTGATTAAGGTGTTCCTCTTGGATTGCTTGTTCAAAAAGAGAATTTTGAAAGGAAACCCTATGGATGGTCACATAAAGGACTTAAACATCATTCGAGGTCATCTGGAATCATTGAAGGTGCACTTTGGTGATCTATAGTGGGAATTGCTTATAATTTAATTACTATAAGAGTCTTGGGGTGTGATGGTTACCATGATAAGAAATTTTTGCAGTAAGGTGGGATTAGTTTTTTAAGATGTTATAGATATTATATTGATCAAATAAATTAAATATCCCCATCTAAGATTTACCACTTAGGGGGTGAATCAGTGGTTAAATTTTTAAAAATTATTTCTTTTGAATTAAAACTATTGAACTTTTTAATGTTCGTGATCCAATCAAGGATATCACACATTCTCATCTCATATGACAAAATGATAAGATATGGAACAGTATATGATATTTACAAGTTTTGGTACAAATACATACTTTTTTCCATGTTGGTTAGACCCCCCATAATGGATTCAACACTATAATATTTTTATTAATTATAATGGGCAATGTAGAGTCATGCTGTATTCTAACTCTTGATTCCACAGTAGAGGATCTTTATACTACTTCACATAGTGTTAATAGGGTCCACACTGACCTTTACACTGTTGATTCATATAAGAGGATTGTTATACTGCATCACCATTCTTATACTTCTTTTAAGCTTGATCCACTATAGGATGAACTCTTGGTCTTCCTCCATGATCTTGTTGGATATGACTTACTCATGTACACATGTTTAAGTACCTTTGCAAATTATGGGTCTTTATCAAATATTTTTTATCACCTATGTATGATCATTTTCCTAAGTATAATAATACTTGATAAATTATTCCTTCTATCTAATAAAGTCTCATCCTCACTCTGATGTTTTCAATAGATACACACACTTATAAATTGTTTTATGTAAGATATAACTTTCACAATCTCAACTTCTTCTTTTCTTGAATCCTCAATGTAATTTCACCAAGTGCACATCATGAAATATGAATTATTTGTATTTAGTGGTGAAACCCTAAACTATATTATTTCTCTATTTATTATTTTATATG
Organism: Viscum album; assembly: GCA_963277665.1. NCBI lineage: Eukaryota > Viridiplantae > Streptophyta > Magnoliopsida > Santalales > Viscaceae > Viscum > Viscum album. The sequence goes on along the minus strand of OY728153.1, from coordinate 1,461,499,828 downwards.
TTATATCAATGTGTCTCATTTATTATTCATAGTCTACCTTCTATTCCTTGTGTATGTTTTTATATACATGGGTTATTCTATTCTATTCAAACTATTGAACATGGTTACATGTGCATGGGATCATACATGTAATCTACTTCACATATGTTTGTTTATGAACAATAATCACTAAATCGTTTTTGTCTTCCACTTCACACACCTTAATAGGTTCTCAGTGTCATGGTTCTTCTATGTCCAAGTATATCACACAAGTTATTCCTCATACGGAATAAAGAGTTTCATGAAATTATTTGTATAAGAGGAAGCAATTATTCTATTCTTTTGTTAGAAAAAGATCTTCATGTAGACCAATATGATTCTTGGAACTAGTTATTTTACATAGATCTTCAAATGGTTGAAATACAAGATAATTCATACAATATCTCTGTTTTTTAAAACTCTTAAGTTAGGGAGTCACAAGAAAGAGGCCATGGGGTCTCCTTCTTATTATCTAAAAAATTGTGGAGTTAAAAGATTCTATGTTTTAATGGAAATGATAATAATTCTCAAGAATGAGTGGTATCATCACTTATCATTCATAGTAACTCATTATTTATATAGACGCTTCACCATCTCTACTTCTATTCTTACAATGAGACAAAAAAATCCAAGAAATAAGCTGAGTAAATGCTCAATGATAATATCTCCAAAAATCATGGAGATTTTCTCCATATTTGAATTTATAAAGATCTCATATCTTGATATATTCTCACATTAATTTCATTATTTTAATATCTTCATGACAGCACAAATAATGGAACCTTTTCCTATGTGATGAAGCCTCATGTACATTTCAGCATATCACATGCATCACCTCATGCATAAATATCACTCTGTATCTTTAGTTGTCTCTTGGAAGAAGATATATATTTTTTAACACAAGAAATAATATCATAATACACATGCAATATGATTCAATGTATGATAATATCAAAATCTTGATCTCCGAATGATCATGGAAACCTCATGTTTGATTGGGGTCATCATGACATTGAACTAATACTGATGGGGAGCTTGTAAGTGTGATGGATGAGTAGAGGTTAAAGATAAAGATGTGGAGGCTACTGGATTGTCAGAGAAATGATGATTAGATAGTGTATATTATATTAAAATGTTTTATAAAGGAGGAATAGTACTAACATGCCTTTTTCTCACAGTGATTTCATCCACCGTCAGGAACCGCTATATAAAAAATTATTGTAATGTCCTGACCCTAGAAGCCCAGAGTCTGTGTATTATTTTAATACATTTACATGATTATAAGGAATCAAATCCCAAAGGGCCAATCAGTTTAGTAGTCTTGGAAATTAGATTACATACATGAACCTTACATTACATTTCAAACATAAAATACAACATAGATAATCCTTTGATAATTCCATTATTCTTCTATCTTAACCCTACATATCAATCATAATACACATCTTGGAAACCTGGGAAATTAAAACATAAGAAATAGGTGATCTTAGATGCTCGTTAATGGTAAACAATATAGTGGAAGATATCATAAATAAGCATAAACTTTTTAGGAAAAGGTATAAAATAGAAACAATATCCTTTTTAAACATAATATTCAGCATAATATGGCAATAATAAATCAAATAATGTCATTTAAACATTCATATGGATATTCTACTAGTCGAATAATCACATGTACTATCCATAACTAATATCATAATAAGAGAATTCATAATTTAAAATGTCTACACTATCAATATATATCCTCAAGATAGCTACTATCACGATCTATCCTCATGAAATTTTAAGTATGTGGGTTGAAACTCGTCTGATCTATGTCAATATTTATCCTCCTCGTAATGTTAAACTAATTGGAAGACAACCATGAAGGGTTTTGTGGCAAAATAATTTTGTATTACGATACCTACCTATGTATCAAGGGGATATAGTGGGCCTCGCACATCACTTACTAAGTCCAATTCATTCCTCATATGAAAAGGTTGAAACATGAGATAAATATTTGTATTAAAACTAGAATATGAAATTTTATTACTTTAACCATAAACCATGAACAGTATAAAAATAACACATTCATAGTCAAACATATCATAAAACCTTTAATACAATATGGAAGATTTTATCATAATAAATCGACCTCAATTAAGCATAAAATCCAACAAAGGGTGTTGATATAGATAATAATAATCTAATAAAATCGTTAAAATTCTTTGAGGGAGATGTCCCTTTTTTACTTTAAAATCATTAAAAAGTCGTGCAATTATAAAAGAAAAAATTTATTTTGAAAATAACATTTTCATATTATAAGGTAATATTCAAAATTTTAAGGTGTCATAATGGCATAAAATATCCACTTTTTCATATTAGTTAAAAAACATTCTTTCCCTAATTTTTTGAAAAGGTCATAAAGTACCTCATTTAGAAAATGACAAAAAGATTTTTTTCAAAACGATTTATAAAAAGTAAAAAATGGGTATAAATTAATTTAATCATTTTTCAAGGAATAATAATATTTTAAAATACATTTTTAAGAATCATTTACATGGATTATAAATATTTCCCAGTAGATACTTATGTATAAACAATATCGTATAATAAATAGACTATGAAATTAGCCATTACCTTGTACTTTCCTTTAATAGAGGGTGAGTTAACCTACTATATAATGGTTAAATTATGTTATTAAATTATACCAATACCATATTTATATTTATGATATCATATATGATCCTATTATATCATTTTGTTAATAATATTTTAGTATTACCAGTGTTTCGGGTGTTAGCTACTTCATTTTCCTATGCATGTTTTGTACTTTATGTCATGTTTTTTATAAATAGGATATATTTTATTCATATAAATAATTATATTAAGTTCATAAATATTATATTTACTCATAATATAAATTTTATAATCATTATTTAATGGATAATGTGGATAATGAATCTCATCGTGTCATGGAGATGGTAGGTCGTACGTACGCACGAGTGGCGATATTATTCCCTTGATGGTAAAATGGTTTATAATTGGATAGTATATTAATTATAAAAAATAATTATCATGTAATATAAATCATTTAAATCCATTATACTCATCCTTATACCCATCCAAATAAAGTAGTGCAAAATAACAAATTACACCATGGCATGGAGATGGTAAGTAGTATGTACGCAAGCATGGTGATATTGTTATTTGTAGGATGGATAAAAGGAAGAATATAATTTTACCATAATAATAATAAGATATAAAAATGTATATGATACCGGATTTATTAATTTAGTATGAAAACAACATAGGATTAGGAAGTAGAAGAATAAAATAAATTAAATGGAATTAGTAAAATAATTATCTCTTCTTTGAGCGTCTCCTTTTGATTTGTAAAAAAGGACTCATTAGGTTGGATTTATTCCCAAAGTAGGTCCTCTATAATGAATTTAGGTAATTTGGAAGGATATGTGGGTATGGTTTTTATGATCCAAATGGATTTAGTATTGTGAATAAAAGAGAAGGATAACTTCCCTTTTATAAGAGAGGGGAGGGGCACATTAGGAAACTCCAAAACTATTAATTTATTATAACTTAATTTTCATTTTCAAATAGATCCAAAGTGAGTTATTTCAAGTATAAGATTATGATGGGTCTAAATCCTCTCAACCAATGAATTTCTGACATTTTTAGGTAAAAATATTAACCTTATCTATTGGATTTAACCCTTAGTTTATCTATTTAAATTTAATTATGGTAATAACATTTTAAATATTAAATGGTAATAAATTTTTACTTATATGGTTTAAATTATCCATAAATGTAAATTTTATGACATTTTATATCATAGGATAATAATTTTTTATTTTCTAATGATTTTTATTATTTTTAAATATTTTAATAAATTATTATTTTTATAAAATATTAATAGAGTCGATTTCTAAAGTATTCATTAGTTTGACTTTAAATAAAATCCAAAAAGAAAGATAAATTTGACCCAAACCATTTAATAAAATCCTAAAATGTCCTATTCACCTATAAAAATTGTTTCTTGCCTTATGTAATTCGAATTATATTTCTTTTATTATTTTTAAAATCATTTATTTTATATTTCTATTAACAAAAATAATTACTATTTCACTATTGTGTCATCATTTATGGTGATTATTTAAATATAAAAATTATAAATGAATTAATATGATGTAAATAATTATTTTATATTAGAAAATTTATCTCTAGGTTATCCCTATATTAAAATTATTATACTTATAAGAAATGATAGTGTGATATTTTATCACATTCATTGATTTTAATAATATATATGTCATATTCATGGAAAAGTGGCCATTAAATGATTAAATTTATAATATTATCTTATAAGGGTATAATTTAGTCACCTGATGGTATTTTTATAGGTGTTAGGGTAATATTACAATATTATTTGGATCTTTAATTACCTAATTTACCCTTAATCGCGGTAAATAAAGAAAATTACTAAAGTTATTATTCGTAATGTCAAAAAAAATTAACCTATTTAAAAAAATTGGACCCACTGATTCCAAATATGTAATCCATTTTAAAAAATTAAATCCACAAAATTTTCAGTAATTATATTAAAAGTAATTTTGTTAATGGAATGAGAAAACATATTTTTAAAAGTAAAAACTATCAGAAGATTGGCATGTGTTTATATTTACTTTTAATATGAAAATGACCCCAATGACCTAAATTAGATTAAATTATAAAAATATAATCTAATTATACTTTAAAACCAATCAAAATTATAATTTAACACTATAAATTATTTTGATGAAAAATTTATTTTCAATTAAAAATTAGTATTTTCACTATTCACCAAAACATGAAACTTATCAAAAAAATACCAAACAATGAGACAAAGTAAATTTTATATTATGATTTCAAATTAGAATATTATTTTTTAAAATTGAATATATAAAAGTTTCAAATATCAAATTGAAAATGGGTTCACCATTAAAAGGTGGTAAAATTGTTTTTAGAAAAATATAATATTTTAATGTGTAAAATCGGATTAATTCTTATCATATGATTATAAAATCATTTAAATGGATATAAAAAAATTTATTAAATATATAATATATAAAATTCATCATTTTTTTAATACTATTCATCACCAATTTTTAAAAGGCTAGTTTAATAGATAATAGTGCACTCAAACTCAGTGTTGCGTGCAATGCAAGCTATTGAATTAAAGAAGTGTACAATGGAATCTTAGGTTGACACATTCTCCCCTCCTTAAATAAATCACATCCTCTCAATTTTAACTCAAGAACAAAAATTAGGGGTTTGACTTTTCAAAATATCTTTATTGAAATCCCACATCTGAAAATGATTAATGAGACCTCCACTTTAAAATAAAGACACGGAAGTATGAAGGTCACCGGGGATAACACATTATAGGGTTAGATGTAAGAAAACATGTCTATAAAATAAAAATATAACCATCAAGTTTTTATATAGATTAATAGATAAAATGATGATGAAAAAGCTAATGATCACAAAGATATAAATCTATGATGATCTAAGGGGCAGTTTGATTCATCAAAAAATATACTACGATTGCATTTTTGGTTTTCAAGATCCTTTCCCTCGAGTTGAAGCATATTTTAATATTTAGATAAGAAATTAATTTATTTATTTTCATTTCCTAATAGTAATCTCATCCTTTAGTTGTTCTTCAATCTATTTTCAGTTCATCCCTCACACCTAGAAATGAAATTTCAAAATGAATTTTTTAAGACTGAATCAATTTTAAGGCCCACGAATATTTCCTTCATCCTTTAAATGATTACTGAAACCAAAAAGGTTATCCCAAAGTATCCAATAAATAATAATTTAACCTCAAAAAATAATATCCAATGTTAAACTTACTCCATTCCAACCTTAAGACTTATCCAAAATACTTTTATCCAAATCAACAGTCCAAAAGGTCTCTAAATTTCCAATATCAATATTAACATCATATTTTCCTCAAACATAATATTTCTCTTATTATCATATATCAAAAATATGAATACTTTGATCACATTAAAAACTTAATGAAAACTTTCATGATTCAAAATACTTAAATAAGTAGTACTGTAGTACAATCTTTATATATCTCATGAATCTTATAACCATAGAACCATTGAAGTAATAATTCTTGAATCCAAATGAAAAATAACCTTAATAATTCCACTTCACTCTTAAACCATTAACTATTATTAAACATATTATTCCTTAATACCTATTTCAACTCTTTTTTTTGTAGCCTCTTCATTATCAACAGTAAATATGTTGAATGTATAACCTTGTTGATTCTAACTATTGACCAAAACTCGAAGAAAAATGTGAGAAACTCTAATCATAGTGATATAGTCATGAAGAATCATTTATAGGATCTCTAAATGGTGGAATATTATTCTCAATCCATTTGTCTATAGTATTAACCTAGGTTATCCATTACCAAATCTAGAGGATTATATCCTATACTTGGAACTATCCTCAAAGTCATTCATAGGATTATTTTTTCTAATATATGTTTTGTAAATCTAATTTCCAAGGTTGTTTCTAAACTTCCTCTAATAGCAACTATAATTCCCAGACCCAAAAAGATCGGAGTTGGTTTATTATTTTAATACATTGGCATGTTTATAAAGAATCAAATCCTGAATTATCGATTAATTTAGCATTCTTGGAAAATATATTACATATATGAACCTTACATAACAGTTCAAAACATAAAATACAACATAGATAATCATTTGAGAATTCCATTATTCTCCTAGCTTGACCCTACATATCAATCATAATACACATCTTGGAAACCTAGGATAGTAAAAAATAATAAAGGAGTGATCTCGTATGCTCAGTAAGGGTAAAAAATATAGGGGAAGCTATCATAAATAACCATAAAATTTTAAGGAAAGGTATAAAACTAAAACACAATCCTTTTTAAACATAATATTCAACATAATATGGTAATAATAAATCAAATAATTCCATTTAAATATTTACATGGATATTATACTAGTTGAATAATCACATGTCATATCCATAACTAATATCATAATAAGGGAATGCATAATGTTGGATTTCTTCACTATAAATATATATCCTCAAGAAAGCTACTGTCAAGATCTATCCTTGTGACAGTTTAAGTCTGTGGATAGAAACCTGTATGATATGTGTCAAGATCTATCCTCCTAACAATGTTAAACTAATTGGAAGACAAACACAAAGGGTTTATCACCAACTAATTTTGTCTCATAATACCTATCGATTCATCGAGCGGCTATAGCAGGCCACACCCGTCACTTACTAAGTCCAATGCATTCCTCATATGAAAATGGTGAAACATATCATAAACATTCATATTAAAACTAGCATACAAAATGTTAATACTTTAACCATAAACCATGAATGGTATAAAAATAGCACATCTACAATAAAACATATCATAAAACCTTCAATAAAATATGGAATATTGTATCATAATAAATCAACCTCAATTAAGCATAAAATCTAACAAAATATGTTGACATAGATGGTATTAATCTAATAAAATCATTAAAACTCTTTAAGAGAGATGTCCCTTTTTACTTTCAAATCATTTAAAAGTCGCATAATTAAAAAATAAAATATTTCTTTTGAAAATAAAATTTTAATCTTGTAAGGGAAGCTTCAAAATGTTAATGCTTCATAATGTCATAAAATAGCTGCTTGCGCCATATAAGTTAAAAAAATATTATTTCCTTAATTTGTCGAAAAGGTCATAAAGTACCTCATTCGAAAAATGACAGAAATATTATTTTAAAAACTTTTTATAACTTTAAAAAAAAATCTGAGAAATATTAATAATATTTTTAAGTAAATTTTTAAAAAATATGGATTTCTATGGTAAATATGTCCCAGAATATACTTACATATAAACAATCTCACATAATAAAGAGATTGTGAAATTAACCCTTACCTTATACTTTATTTTAGTCGAGGGTGCGTTAAACTCCTATATAATGGTTAAAGTATGCTATTAAATTATAATAATACCATATCCATATTTATGATATCATATATGATCCTTTTATATCATTTTTTTAATAATATTTCAATATTACCTTTGTTTTGGGTGTTAACTACTTCATTTTCCCATGCATTTTTTGTCATGTAAGTAATGTTTTTTATGAATAGGATATATTTTATTCATATACAGAATGATATTAAGTTCATAAATATTATATTTACTCAAATTATAAATTTTATGATCATTCTTTCATGGTTAATATGGAGAATGAATCTCACCGCATCGTAGAGACGGTAGGCCATACGTACGCACAAGCAACAATATCATTCCCTTAATGTTTAAATAGTTTGGAAATGGGTGGTGTATTAATTATATATAATAATTATCATGTTGTATTAATTATTTATTTATATTATATTCATCATTATACCCATCTAATAAAGTAGTGTTGAATAACAAATTGCACCATGGTGTGGGGACGGTAAGTTGTACGTATGAATGCATGGTGATATTGTTATTAATATGATGGATAAAAGGAGGAATATGATTTCCCCATAATAATAAAAACATCTAATAATGTATATTATACTGGATTTATTAATTTAGTATGGAAACATCATACAAATATGAATTATATGAAGAAAATAAATTGAATGGTATTGGTAAAACAATTACCGCTTCTTCGAGCACCTCCTTTTGAATTGTACAAAAGGACTCCTTAGGTTGGATTTCTGCCCAAAGTATGGCCTATAGAATGAATTGAGGGAATTTATAAGGAGAACTGGGTAGTTTTTGGTTGAACCAAATGGATTTATAAGTGTGAATAAAAGATAAGGGGAGGTTCTCTTTTATAAGAGAGGGGAGGGAAACTTTAGGAAACTCCAAAACTATTAATTTATTATAAATTAATTTTCATTTTAAAATATCTCCAAATTGAATTATTTAGAGAATAATATGAGTACAGATAGAAATCCTCTCAACCAATTAATTTTAGACATGTTTAGGTCACAGTATTAACATTATCTGTCGGCTTTAACCCTTAGTTTATCTATTTAAATTTAATTGTGGTAATAACATTTTAAACATTAAAAGGTAATAAATTTTTACTTATATGGTGTAGATTATCTATAAATCTTCCTTTTATAAAATTTTAGACCATTAGATGATAATTTTGTATTTTATAATGATTTTTATGATTATTAAATAATTTAATAAATTATTATTTTTATTGGTGAATATCTAGCACATATTATTTCTATCTTTACTATTTTATGTGAAATATCAATGTCTCTCAATTATTATCTACTATATAACTCATATTCCTCATGTATGTTTGTATATACAAGGGTTATTTTACGCTCTTCAAATTGTTACACATTGTTACATGTACACAGGATTGTTCATGTAATCTTCTTCACATTTGTGTGTTTATGCATAACACTCATTGTTGTAATTATATCTTCCTCTTTGCAGATATGAATTGGTGCCTAATGTCATAGGTCTTCAACATGAAAGTATATAAAAAAAAATTTTCCTCACACATGATATACAGATTCATGAAACTCTATGTATAATAGGAAGAATTAAATCTCTTTATTTTCATTAGTACAAAAGATTTGTGAAAACTAATAAGGATTTGTGAAACTAGTTCTCTATGAAACTCTTAGAATGTGTGAAATATAAGAGAAGGTCCTTAGTATCTCAGTTTATTTTTGAAAATATTAAGTGTAAGAGTATTAAGAAAGATCCCATGAGATCTCAATTTTATTCTCTAAAAACCTTTAGAGTTCATGAATGATTTATTTTAAGGGAAACGAGATCTCTTCTTAAACATCGGCAGCAACAGAACTTCTCTATCATAGTCCCTCAGTATTTATAAAGAGGCTTTAGTACATGTGCTTCTATTCTAACTCCAACTCAAAACTCCAAGAAATAAGTTGAGTCAAGGATAAATGATAACATCTCTAAAATTTATAGGTATTCTATCCATATTTGAAACACCGAAGATCTCGTCTCTTGAGATATTCTCATGCGGATTTCTTTATTTTAGAATCTCTGTGACACTTCAAATCATGAAGTCTTTCTTATGAGATGAATCGTCACTTGAATTTGAGCATATCGCATGAATTATTTCTTGCAATAATATCACTCAGCAACTCAGTTCTCCCTCGGTAGAATATATATAAATTTAAACACATGAATTCATAACATAGAACACATAAAATATGATCCAATGTTATATATCTATAAATCATGAGCACAAAATGACCATGGAGACCTTGAGTTCAATTAGGCTCATCACAACATCAAACCATTAGTTTTGGAGAGATCATAAGTGTGGTGGATGAGTAGAGGTTGAAGATGAATGCATGAAGGTTGATGGATCATCAAATAAGTGATGATTGGATAGTTAAACTTATATGCATATATTTTTTAATAGAGAAACAGTACTTGTGCGCATGTTATCCCATGTTGATTTCTCCCAGGGTCTGATGTTTCAATATAAAAAACTTTATTCCTTCAGTGGATTGATGCAAATATAGGGTCTGGTCCCATCCATTATGCCTCACCATGTTTCCACCCCTACAGTGTAGATCACTACCCCTATGCACCAACCTATTCACACCTACCTTCCCATACAGGTGCTCACTCATCCATGAATCCATGCTAGTCACTCAGATTGGCTCTCCCTCATGGCTAATATTTCTACCACCATAAGGTCAATCAAGATATCCATTTTGGATTGTGTTGTTTGACATATTTTTATATAAGTCCTGATAAAAATACATATATTAATTCTAAGTATAGGACATAATATCAATCCATATCTCACAACTTAGTATTATTCCTCAAATATTCTTCATGAAAAATATAAATATATTTTACATGGACTTTCCACTCCCAAATTATGCATGTAATTTTTGTTCCCACAATTTTCTCATGAAATAATAGATTTATTAAATGGCCTTATTTGATTTCTATTCTTCATCATGTGGTAAAAAAATCATCATCGAAACAAGTCATTTGCATTAAAGAATAGCTCAAAAATTTTCAAAATTAACAAGGATAATTCCTTAATAATGAAATCCAATGCCATTGGTGGGTTCCCTTAGAGATAATGGAAGCATATCATGGTACTTTGTCTACTACATAAGGAATTCCAATATGATCATTGGTCATGAAAAAGAGGTGAGTCATATTTGGAGGTATGGTAATTTTGCAGCCAATATACTTGGTAGAAAAGGTATTCCAAGTGAGATTATTATTATTTAGCATAATAATGGGTCTCTACCTCAGAAGTGTATGCTTGATATCTATATTGATTCCCTTGTAATTCATAATTTTCAACACTCATGGTTCAAAGTTTTTTGAAAAAAAATGTTAATTTCGATGATGATGACATCCAATTCCAATTTTCTGAATTGATAACAATTCTTTAAGCATCATCACCTCATATCAACTCACCAAACACATATTGACTTACTGAAAAATAATAAAATACATACTTGGGTTCAATAGAAATTCATCAAAAGGAGATCCAAACATATTTTTAAAATTCATATAGTTTGGAAGGACTGGGACTATAAAACCCCATGTCTATATAGGTCATGATATTCATAAGTAATTTGAATTTTTTATTTAATGAGGGGTTTTTTTTTGAGAATCGGGGTTCAGATCGACAATATGAGAGTTGGAGCATGTTGAGTTGATGTTTTTTTATATGAATCAAGGTCTAATAGGTGACTCAGGTTCTTAGGTGAGTCTTGGAAGACTTAGGTTAAATTGCATAATTTTTGGGAGGATCTTAACCTGTGTTCACAGTTTTGTGTGCACAGTTTAGGAGAAGTCATGCAACACCCTGAGTGTGGGGATAGTTCATGGTTGGTTTTCATATTTAGTGGATTATTAAGTGTTAACTACATATAGTTTGGAGGAAACTGTGCAATGGGGGTGGTTTTGGAGTATGAAATATGGTCACCTCATGGTTTCATACAAACCGTGCAGAACCTGAAATTTCGGTAGCATAGGGTTTTTCATAGTTGGTGCATGGTTTGGAAAATCATCAAAAGGTGGTGTTCTTGGATAGTTCCAACCATGTGGTTAGTACATGGTTTGTTTAACCATTCATTCAAACCATGAAACTCATTAAAAAGAGAAAAATTGCAGTTTTTACGCTCTTATATTTTAACTCTATCCATCCCCTTTTTCCCTCTCAGTGCATGGGTTAGCCACCACCTTCCCTCATCCTTATTCAATTCCCTTCTGATTTGGAGTGTTTTTATTAGAATTTTCCAATGATTCTTGGTATTTTTCTCCTTTTTTTCCTCTACTCATGGTTTTTATATTGATTCAAGAATTTAATATATGTTTTCCTCTAATTAGGTAAAATATTTTTGATATATTTCTATACATAAAATACCAAAAAAATAATTAAATATTTATACTATGAAAATATAATTGTTGAATTAGTAGGTTTGAATAGTATTAACTGAATGATGAAATATATTAATATATATATATATATATATGTTATTTTATAAAAATATACTTAATTCATGATTGTGTTTAAGAATCTATTTTTTCTATTGTACATTTCATTAAAGAAAACTAAGTATATGATTCTTAAATGATGATTTTAATAAAATATAATATTTATCAATTAATATTAGCTTTATTGGTGTTTTATAAAAATTTATAACAAGAACAACTCGTATTTTAAAATTTTATTTTCCTATAAAAATAATTTTTCATTATATTTTATAATTTTAATTAAAATTTAATATTAAAAATTAAAAAAATAAAATTTGGAATAATAAACTTCATTTTTAAATTAATTATATCAAAAATATATTAGTATGAATTTTTGAGATTTTAGTTTTGAAATAATGTATTTTTTAGGTGAATTGTAAAAATACTGATAGTGCTAAAAAATATCACTTTTATAATGTAAGAATGACTTAAAAGTTTAAAAATACATTTTTATATAAATAATAAATATTTAATAAGTAATATTAATCATTTAAAAATACTATTTTGAATTTATAAGACACATGTTTAACTTTTTTGATACTCAAATAATATTTAACGCTAATTACTATTTTTACACGCTTACATTAAAATTTAGACTTCATCACTTTTAAAAATTAATTATAAAAAAATGTATTACCTATTTTATTTCAACATTAAAATATTATTTAACAAGTTCAATTTAATTTTTAGTTTTAAATATAATATTAGTAAGATTAAATTTAATTACCATGATAATGTTGAAATATTTTTTAAAAAATGAATTGTTTCATTAATATCGTGTAATTTTTACCTAAAAATTAAATTGATATAATTTAAATAGTTACTATAATATTATTCTTAAACATATATATAATTATATTAACACTCATTTAATTGGTAATAAATAATATTAAGAACACATTATTTTTAAAATTTATTTTTCAACAAAAACATTTTTTATATATTATATATTTTAATTTAATAATTTTATCTTGTTTATAAATTTAATTAGACTAAATAGAGATTAAATAAATATTCAAAACATAAAAAAATTAATATGGGTTATGTTATATTTTTTAAATAAAATATAAATTACTTATTTGTAAACTAGTTACCATGGTAAAAATTAAAAATGTGAAAATATAAAAGATATGGAAAAAGACTTGAAACATGTTTAAAACAAGTGTAGAAAGTATTGGTTTCAGATTTATCAACCCAAGATCACCCTAAATTTTATTATTATTATGTTTGGTAGTCATTTTCCAAGGAATAATATAATGATATCATGGAAGTGTAAAGGGTATTCCAAAAAGCGTCATTTTCTTCACTTATAATAGGGGATCGTTCCAACCCTTCATGGTTACACTACCCATTAGAATTTCTCTTTAGAATCTCACAAAAATACCTATCTTAGAATTTAATTTCTCATCCTTAATCCCATAATCTCTATATGTTATCTTATAGACTTTAATTCCAAGGAGATCACTAAGGAAGACCAAGTCTCCAACATAAGTATTACTTTCATTGTAATATTTTATCCATAATCTCCCACTTACAAATCACTTATATCCATAAAAATATAATGGATTAAGTTTCATTATTATATTATTATGTTATTATATTAATTTAATAACTATTATATATTTATCTTCATCTACTAAGAAGAACAAATGTGTCGTTAGTGCGTTGTGTGAACTACTGTCTCCACAAAGTGACACCTTCCAATTTTTATACCACCTCTCATGGCTTTTTATTGATGATATTGGTGAATTAATATTAAATATATAATATTTATATGATTACTAAATTTTAAATTATAATATAATTTAATTCTCTCCCATTATTTAAGAAATGGAAATGTTAGTTGCGCACTATGCGGACTACCGCCTCCATAAAGTAACATTTTTCATTTTTCATCATGATTTTCATTAATTATCAAAAATTAAAACTAATTCACCAAAATAAAAATATCCAAATAATATAACTTCCATTAGGTTTTAATTATATTATAAAATTACTTAATCATACTCACCCATTGAGTTATAGTTTGTTCATTTTTGGGTTTGTTTAACCACCAACTTGAATAATGTTATAAAACTCTATCATAGATGACTATGTAAACCTAAATACTAATTTTTTCATAATTTAATAATAAATTTTATTTGTATATATTTCATTATATCCTTTCAAATCTCTTTTTCTGGATTTAACTATGTGTTAGTTTAAAAATTAATTAATTTTTAGATAATTAATAGAAACTCATCGACTAGAGTGGAAAATGATAATCGTTGAACTGTTTTTGGAATTTTGGTATATTATATGTTTAATAGTTTAAATGTTATTAATTTAATTTATATAAATTTTAAGAAAAGTTATTTTTATTTTTTTATGGATTTATGTTAAAATAAATTTTGGCATTGTTCTATGGATTTTTTGTTTTCGAAATAATTAATTGAAATTTTATGTTTTTATATACAATATTTAATTTTTAGAATAAATTTTATCCTTGATATATTTATTGAATTTTTAATTATCTTTCTAGAATTTCAATTTACAATTTTTAATGTATTAATTTTTATTTATGTTGAATTATGTCTGCAGGATTTATCATATATCGTTTTTTTCTAGCCATATATCGACCCTATCCTTTTACATATAACATTACATGATTTTAAGCATAATTATACATCAGAGTACAAGCCAAGGATTGTGAAGTCTAGTGTCTTGGAAGACTAGGAAAATAAAACTGAAAACATGGAACTAAATAAAACATTTCTTTATTTAGTCTTCATAAATATCCCCTAACTTCCATTGTGCTCATACTTCTTCATAGGATAACTTGGGGATAACATGGAAAAAGGGATGAGCTAAAAGCCCAGTAAGGTAATAAGAATAAGAATAAATCCATAGTACATGAATTAGGAACATGACATAAAGAAATAAAAAGGCATGTAACATAAGGGATCATAACATATAAACATGGAGTCATATAAATGTTGAATAATAGAAATTTGGAAGAAACATAAAACATGTCTTTAGTAGGAGTCGTGGCTAACCGCCAATCAAATTTTCCATAGTAGTACAGACCAAGGCAAACTACCAATCTTGTTTCCCATAGTAGCACAAGCTAAGGCTAACCACTAAGAACATTGCACAAAGAATCTCATGAGACTTAACTTTACCCATTGCATTGGAGCCTTATAATAATGCAACCATATTACATTTAATATTATATTTTCCACATAAATAATCATATATAATCAATCGTACATAAACATAAGGGTTACCCATGGAAAGAATTGGGTAACACAATCATGACATAAATCAAAACCAATGGGCGTATCATGAAATTTTACATGAAATAAAGGAATTATAAGATACATATAAAAGTTAAAATAAACATATATCATTACAAGTTAATTCAAAAATATGTGACAACATGTAGGAAATGTATTAGCATCAAAATATTTTTGTGCGGTTTTAAAGAAAATACTATAGAGCTTTTAAAATAGAAAAGAGGGAAATATTTTATATAAAACTACAATTGAACAAAAATGGTTTTCATATTAAAAATAATGATTTTATATAAAAAAATGGTGTCTTAAAATAGAAGATATAGTTCACTTGAAATTGGGTAAAAATTTGGGAAGTTCCCTTAAAACGAGTTTGCTTACTGGGAATTATCAAGGAGGGAATCACTTAAAAGAATATATATCCCTAAAATAGAATGATGGGTGGATATTGAAACATTATTTTGGATAATATAAACATGACATAGAATTTTTATATAAAAATAAAACAAAACTTCATTTGTGTAAAAAGAAATATTGAGCAACCCGAAGGAATAAAGGCGGTTCGGGTAGAATTCCATACGGATTATCGGTATGATATCGGGTGTACTTAAGAGGGATTAATGAGAGATAAATTGATTTCTCATATTTTATAAATAATTAATATATTATGGGGGAGGTGAGTAATCATACCCCATCACTATGAATTATACATAAAAGTTCATAACATAGAGGGTAATCTTGAATAAAAGTGAAATAGAGAGGATCACTTACCTTAAATTTGATGGTGATCTTTTCTTGAACTTAATGAACAGAATAATAAAGTTCGGTTTATTAAATAATAACTCTAGAACCTATTATATATTTATAATATTTAGTATAATAATTTTGAGTTCATTTATAACCATTTTGATTGGTTATGAGATTCAATTTCATTTTTTGGGTCTGTTTGCTTACTTGGTTTTAATGATTAGTTCACTTATATTCATGTTTGGATAAACATTTAAGACAAAAGTGGTTGTCCAGAATTGAAGTTTTATGTTATTATTGAACATACAGAAAATTAAATGGTTATAAAAAATCATTTGGTTATTGGGAGTGAAGATGAGTTATTATATAAAACCTTAGTGATAACTATTTTGGTTAATCGGTGGCTTTGATTACAATGAACATGTTTTTATTTATAACATAATACCATTTGTAAAAAATGATTAAATAAAATTAACTAGTATATATTAAATATATAATAATCTGGTTCAACCATAACACAAATGGTTTCATAACCATAATTAAATATGATAATAGAAATTGATAAATCGTTGTCCTTGAATGTGTTAAATTAACACATATCAAATGGTGTTGTCATTTCTTTCAAATAAAATATGGGGAAAAGAGAGATGATAATGAAATATCCCATTAGCATAAAAAAATCTATTATATGTATGTTACTGGAGTTATCATACCATTTGGGTGTAGGGAGGTGGGGAAAGAAACAAGAAAAGAAAAGAACTTAAAAGAAATAAAAGAATTGGAAAGAGGGATTTACCTCTTAAGTTTATCTCCTTTGAGAACCTCTTAAGAGGATAGGTTTTGGTATTTTGAAGAGACTAGGGGATTTTGGACATGGGGTAGTATGGGGAGATATTTGGGTAGAATATTGTCAAGGCACAAGGCTTGATAGTAGTGGAGAGAAGAGGGAGTGAGGGGGGGTTTATAGTGGAGAAGGGGAGGGTTTTCATAATATTATAATCATTAATTTATTATTTCTTCACAATACAAAAAATAGTAAGTATTACTTGACCATTAATAGTAATAAATGCATGTGATTTCGAACCAATGTCCATTTACATCATCCATGACTCAATCATGATGTATAAATTCAGGTTTTAGCATTTATTGTGAATTATCAGATTTTACTATTCATCAAAAAATCAAGTATTTTAGAAAATCCCAAAAATTCACCCTAACCATTTTTCGACGTGTAGAATCCAAAAATGAAATTCATTTTTCAAAAATAATTTTCTAAATATTATTAATTTAATATTTATTTAAAATCATAATTTATTGTTAAAAAATTTGCTTTAAAACATTCATTTACTTATTCTAAAATATAGGTACATCATACTTTCACTTGAATATTATTTTTATACTATCATAGGTAAGTTTACTATTAATTCGGGTATATCACTATTCATAAGGGTATGTTACTATTCATAATGGTAGTTTACTTTTCACCAAAAATTATGTTTTTTCTATGAGACTCTTAATAACTTACTGGTCGCAACCGTATATGTCAGATTTTTGAAATTCCAAACACAGAAGTGAAAAAATTTTGTTTAAAGATCACATAGAACTTAGTAGTTCATTGTGTTGTGTTTTCATATGATAATATAAAATATTTATATGAAATGGATTTTTATTTATAAAACATTGGGTTGTTACATTCTTCCCCCTTATGAAATTTCACCCTTGAAATTTTGTTTTACATTCTAGGACATAAACAAGTGCGGGTACTTTTCTTTCATTGCCTCCTCTAGTTCCTATTTTTCATTTTCCTACTTATGGTTCTTCCACATTACTTTGACCAGTTGAGTAGTCTTGTTTCATAGAACTTTATCTCTATGATCCAATATCTTTACGAGCTTCTCCTCATATGAAATATTATCCTCCAAAAGTACCACCTCTAGAGAGAGTACATATTAAGGGTCTAGTATATACTTCCTTAAGAGGGATACATGAAATACACCATGTACTTTGGTTATGTTAGGTGGAATTTCTAGTCGATAGGCCACATCCCCAACACGATCAAGAATGTTGAAGGGGATGATGTACCAGGGACTTAACTTTCCTTTCTTTCCAAACCTCATGACCTTCTTCCACGAAGATATGTGTAGAAATACTATGTCTATAACTTTGAACTCAATGTATCGTTGATGATTGTCTTCATAACTTTTCTATCGACTTTGGGCTACCTTGACATGCTGCTGAATGGTTTTCACTTTCTCCTCCATTTCTTCGACCATTTTAGGTCCTAGCAGGTTACGTTCACCAACTTCATCCCAACACACTAGTTTTCTTCACGTTTTCCCACAAAGGGATTCATATGGTGCCATTTGTATGCTCTAGTTGAAACTATTTTTGTAGGAGAATTCAACCAGTGGAAAATTTTGATCCCATCCTCCTTTGAATTCCATAGAACATGCTATCAACATGTCTTCCAGTGTCTGAATAGTCCACTCACATTGGCCATCAGTTTGAGGATGATAGGCCGTACTGAAGTTTAGTTCAGTGCTTATAGCATGTTGGAGACTTTTCCAGAACTTTGATGTAAATCTAGGATCACGATCGGATAAAATAGATAGTGTTACTCCATGAATCCATACCACTTCTTTGATGTAAATCCATGCAAGATGATCCAATTATAAGTAATATATAATTGTGATAAAGTGAGCTGTATTTATAAGATGGTCCACAATGACCCATATAGAATTTTTTCCTCTATATATCCTTGGAAGTCCAATGACAAAGTCCATAGTTATGTTCTCCCACTTCCATGTTAGTATGGGTAGTGGTTTCATCATCCCCTTATACCTTTTCCTCTTGGACTTCACATACTGACATATCAGGCACTTTGATGAATATTCAGCAATCTCCCTTTTCATATTGTCCCACAAAAAGTTTTCTTAGAGATCTCGATAAATCTTTGTGCTCCCTGGGTGGATATAGAAGGTCGAGCTATGTGCATCATTCAAAATCTCCTTCTTTATCTCTGGATTGTATGGTACACATAATCATGACCCAAACCATACAACTCCTTCCTCCTCAATCATGAACTTAGAGGATTTTACACTTCTGATAGCTTCCACCCTCTTTAGAAGTTCCACATCCTTTCTTTGAGCATCCTTTATTTTCTCCATGAGGGATAGTTGACCAATAATTTGAGAAAGGATTGATGATGTTCCTACCTTAATGATTCTCATGTCCATCCTCTAAAAATCTAAGAAGATCAGATCCTTTTCAATTCTCGTAATTGATAAAGATGCATGATCCTTTCTACTTAGAGCATCTGCCACCTTATTTTCCTTACTAGGATGGTAGTGGATTGAGTAGTCATAATCCTTGATGAGACCTATCCATCTTCAATGACACATATTAACGTATTTTTGTGTGAATATATATTTGAGACTCTTTTGGTCAGTATATATCTCACACTTTTCCCCATTGAGATAATGCTACCAGATTTTCAATGAAAAGATCACAGTCGCCAACTCCATATCATGTGTGGGATAGTTTTTCTCATGTATTTTCAATTTCATTGAGGCATAAGCTATCACTTTATCATTTTTCATAAGCACGTGGCCTAATCACTTCTTTGAAGCATCACTTTACACTACAAAGAGTTATCCACTTGTTGGGAGTGTGAGTAATGGCGCAGTGATAAGCCTCTTTTTAACTCCTTAAAATAGTCTTCACATTCCTGAGTCCAAACAAACTTTACTTCCTTCCATTTCATCTTGGTCATTAGTTTGGACGATCGTGAAAAGTTATTTATAAATCATTGATAATACCCAGCTAGACCCAGAAAACTATGGATCTCTTTTAAAGAAGTTTTCCTGGGCCACTCTTCTATTAACTTTGTCTTGTAAGGGTCCACAGATATCTCTTTGCTGGTGATAACATGCCCCAAGATTGATACTTCCTCCATTCAAAACTCACATTTACTGTACTTTTCATTTAGTTTCTTCATTTGAAAAGTCTTTAACACATTATTAAAATGCTCCTCGTGTTCCTCCTTTCTCTTGGATTATATCATTATATCATTAATAAAGACTACAAAACACTTATTGATGTAATATCTAAAGGCTCTATTCATTAAATCCATAAAAATTTTTGGAGCATTAATGAGTCTTAAGGGAATCACTATGAACTCATAGTGTCCATACCTCATTTGAAAGGCAGTCTTGGGAATATCTTCCTTCCTCACCTTTAATTTGTGATATCCCAACTGAAGGTCCAACTTAGAGAAATAATTGTCCCCACGAAGCTGATCGAACAATTCATCTATCCAAGGAAGGGGATACTTGTTCTTTATTGTGATTTTATTGAGATCACGATAATTAATGCAAAGGTTCATTGATCCATCTTTATTCTTGACGAAGAGGACTGGTTCACCCCATGGTGAAGCACTAGGGAATATAAACCCCTTCTCCAGATTCTCTTATAACTGATTCTCCAGCTCTTTCATCTCTACGGTGGCCATTTTGTAAGGTGTCTTTGAGATAGGCAGAGATCTAGAGATAAGTTCAGTTGAGAACTCAACCTCTAGGTCAGGAGGAAGACCAGGAAACTATTTAGGTAATACATCAGTGTAATCCCTCATGATGGGCATGTCTTCAATTATTATTCTCTCTTTTTTCTAAATCATTTGAGATAGATATTCTTTCTCATAAGGAAACAATATCCACACTTGAGAAGATTATTCTAAAGGAGATTCATCTTTCTCCTTATACTTTTAAAGAATCAGAGGATGCTTCGTGATGTAAAGATTGATCTCCCTTTCCCGACAGTTGATTTTAGCCTTGTATAAAGATAGTCAATCCATTCCCA
Source organism: Viscum album (assembly GCA_963277665.1). Lineage (NCBI taxonomy): Eukaryota > Viridiplantae > Streptophyta > Magnoliopsida > Santalales > Viscaceae > Viscum > Viscum album. The sequence continues at coordinate 1,461,478,381 of OY728153.1, read as the reverse complement.
TGATTATGTCGAACTCCACTAAATGAAGTATGAAGAGATTTTCTAGGAGTTTCAGTCCACAAATGTTAACTGGGGAAGAGTTATAAACCATGTATGCAATAATTTCCCCATTCATTGTTCTCATAGATAACTTTTCCTCCAAATTTTGAGGTGGTGGTTGAATAGTTCTACTAAACTTGAAACATATGAAAGAATTCATAGAACAAGAATCAAATAGTATGTTTTCTATTATTGAATGAATAACTAGCATACCTATCAATACATATTTTTTCGGATCCACCTCAGCAGTAGTGATAGAATAAGACCTTCCTTGTTTTCTTGGAGTTTTTTGTTGATTTCCTCCAATAACCCTTGGCTTAGGGTGATTGTTTGCATAATTTCCTTGCTCGTTGTAGTTGTAACACTACACCATTGGCTGAGCATTGGTCCGAACCTTCCTTTCTTCTTCCATGTTAGTGGGATTTTTCATATCCCTTGGATATTTTTTATCCAGATGACCAAACTTTCCACATTTGAAGCAATTCTTGGTTCCCTTTATATAGTTCCCAGGATTCTTTTTCCCACAACTTTTACAAGTGGTATATTCATGCTTCTTTCCATCATGGTATTTGTTTGATAAACTACCCATGTTGTTCTCCATTTTTCACTTCTTTTTACCAGACCCATGAGACCACTGAGACTCTCCAATCTCTATTTCAACCTTGAGGGCACAATTTACAATCTTCTCATAACTATCGAAGTCTCAAATCACCAACACCTTCCATAGACTCGGTTTTATCCCACTAAATAAGTGATCCACCTTGATTTCAGTATTCATGAAAAAGTCAGAGTTGTACCTTGAAAGCCTTGTAATGTTTTCTTCATACACCCTGATGGACTCATTTTTCTTCTTCTTGAGTTTGAGGAAATCTATTTCCATCTTGATATGGAGGGTTCAAGGAAAATGTTTATTAAAAAACATCCTCTTGAATTCCTCCCAATTCATGGAATCAATTTCCTCTTGGGACTTTGTATTATTGATCAGTGTCCACCACTGATCAGTTTCCCCATCAAAACAAAAGACCACCAGTACAACTTTCTCTTCTTCCGAGCACTGGAGGATAGATAATATCTTTTCAATGGAGTTAATCCACTATTCTTCAAGGAGGTGATCAGAAGATCTGCTAAACATGGGAGGCCTTTTACTCATGAAGGATTCTACGGAAACTTGCTCTTTCCTTGGAGGAGGAGGGTGTTCCACATGGTTTGAGTTATTATTCATAACTTGAGAAATCTGAGAAAGTACTGTCATGAATTTTTGAGCACCCATTCCTATAATATCAAGCATATCATTAGGTAAATATTCACATTGCCTATCACATTGGTTTTTGGAACATATTCTTCTATTTCCCACCATTAACTAAGAAAAAAAGAACATACAATTAGAGGGATTTAATACATAGTTATTAAACATAAAAAAAAAGAAACTTTTGAACATAAAAGGATAAACTTTCAGAGGATAATTATATCCTATCTTGTGATTCCTTAGTTTTAAATCTAGGTTATCCATGATCTATTTTTTATCTGATATTCTTATGGGATTTTTTTATTCCCTTAATAATGGTTTTTACTAAGCTCATGAATTTACCAAATCATATCCCCTAGGAGTATCAATACCAAGAGCGCAGCAAGGCCTGTTATTGTAAGAACTGGGTTCTTATTTTAGAGGTACGGGCTTCTTCTTTTCCTTTTCCTTAAGTGTTTTTGAGAAAATATGGAAAATGAGGAAAAATCCTGAATTTTGGAACTACACGCCGTGTACTTTATCCACACGTTGTGTACTTTTGGCCGTGTTGGGATGAGTACACGGGGTGTGTATCCATGATGGTGACGAAGGGTGTAGGAACCAACTACACGCCGTGTAGTGGTACCTTACATGCCGTGTAGTCAGTCGGCAGGCTTAAACAGTAAGGCGGTAGAGTCACGACTAGCTGGGCGACAGTACACGCCGTCTACACAAGAGTACATGTCATGTACTCATGTCAACGGATGAACAGTGTGACGGTGCCGCCAAATGAACAGTTAAATGAAGGGATTACACGCCGTGTACTTTGTTTTTTCAGCTTAAAATAGGCAGTAGCCTCCTCATTTGGCAGAGGATGCGTTTGAGCCATTTTGGATCCAAAGGAGGAGGCTGGATCTTTGAAGATCCATCGGGCGTTCATCTAGAATCCGATTCGGCTTCGGACAATCTCATTGGAACCACACAGGTAATCCCTCTCCTCTCCTGGTACTGTTCTTGCCAATTCTTATCCTAACGTAAGTTATTTACGTTTGAATGGGTTTTGTTCTTCGTCATATCTACGCCGTTCTTGGGTGTTTCTGGAGTCGGCGTTCGTGTATAACGCTCGTTGACGTATAAGGTAGGTGGATTTGTGTTTAGTTTTCCAAATGTTGTGTGTTTTGTGCATTTTTGTGCCACGAACCCATGTTGGGGTGTCGTGTGGCTGAGGTCATTGCTATGTTTAATTCCTATAATTGCATAGGTGATTAAACTATGATATTAAAATGCTAGTTGGGATCGTTGCTTGGATCTGGAACCGCCCTCGGGGTGTGTTTCACTGTTTAGCTGTTTGGCCAGGAAACCCGAGGGTATGCCTTTAAAGTAGTAATTGTAGAATTTCCTTGAGAGGAATTGCTTGTTACTGCTTGTTTACCTGTTGGACATGGCCCGGTTACCTGTTTAGCTTGAGGGCATTTTTGTATTTAGCCTGAGGGCATTGTTGTGATTAGCCTGAGGGCACTGCACTATTTAGCCCGAGGGCTGTAGTTATTTCGGCATGAGGAAAACTTCTTCCGTGCCTATGGGCAGCTGATTCTGTTCCTGAGGGCAGATTCTTGTTTTGGATACTCATTACCCGAGGGTAGGAGTTTACGTGTCTGAGGACACTAGTTGTTTACTAGAAATGCACTATCGTGATTTCTTATATTAAATGGATTAAATGGATAATAAAATGGAAATATAACTGGTAATGGGTTACTTTTGAGTACTGCTTACTTATTTTCATTTTACCACTACACACTATTGTTGCATGCTTACACGCAGTTGGGCACGGGCCTTTGGTGGGTGCCTACTGAGATATATTTCTCACACCCTATTTGGGTCACGCTTTTCGGCCCAAACAGATTACGTTGCTGCAGGTGTAGATAGGGGAAAGGGTCCCTATACAGGTACTTGACTGTTGTTGTGGAGTAGGAGGGAATGGGACCGAGCCTAGGCTCGCGATGTCGTTGTCAGCTGTTTGCTTTGTTTTGCTGTACTCTGATGTTTACTGTATTGTATTGATGTATAACATTTTCTTGCTATTTTCTTAGAACTTGAGACATGTAGCATCATTATTTATACATTGTTGGTTGTATTCACTACCTTGTGTATGGTTTACTGCTTCCGCTGTTTGTTGTATGTTTTATTTAGTATTCCGCTGCGCTACACTTTGACAAATGAGGGCATAGTTTCCCCACTATCAGACCTGGGCCCTCGCTGCTAGTCGGCAGCCTCTGTCATTTGGGGAAATGCGCTTGAGGTCACGTGGCGAACCGGGCTCGGGGCACCCGTTGTGTGGTACCCGGGTCCGGGACGTTACAAAGTGGTATCAAAGGGGTTCTTTTCTTTGACTTACTATTTGGAGTCGTAGTCAGGGATAGGATGGAACGGTAGTTGGTAATAGGTTGTGCCCGGGTGTAGCTAACCCGTGTACAGGGAAAATCCAGTCTACCTCAGGTTTTGCATTATTTTGATCTTGCAATTTTATGGTTGATATGTTTTCACCGTTGGGTGACGCACTTGGATTGTGCTGTTTATATTTTATCTGTGGGTTCTATTTAGTTACAACCCGATGAGATGAGGGTATGCCGTCTCATGCATCATATAGGCACATGCTAGAAATCACATGCCATGCATAGTTTTCATGCCATGTAGGTGCATTATAATTTTCATGTTGTTTTGATAGTTGATGTGCTAATAAAGCATGTTGTTTTGATAGCTGCTTGATAAATACCTGGCTTGTGATATGGTGTTTTTGTTTGAGCTTGTTTATAGAATGGATGCCAAACTTTGGTTTTTGGGAAGTATGGGTCCCCATTGACCGGAATTTGGTGGATCATTGACTGTTTGTTGGTTATAACACATATAATATGTCAAACTTTGATTCGTGGGGAGTATGGGCCCTCACGGGTCAGAATTAGACGCTTAAGTGTTGTTTTTCAGTATTTTCTGGGTTCCGGAGAAGTTTCTGAGGCATACTGTCTGGAAACCCAGTATACATGCCGTGTAGGACCTCATACACACCATGTGTGTTCTTCTGTTTGGGAATAAAAAATGAACTTTTTGAGTACACGTCGTGTACCCTGAGTACACACCGTGTAGTCTCTTCCCGTGTCACAAACCATGTGGGCGGCGACACGGGGTAGGGAAGGGCTTGGGAAAAACACGCCATGTAGTTTTGTACACGCCGTGTAGTGTTGACCCGAAGTCTGGTCGTGTAACTAACAACACGGGTCGGTGAACTCCTGTACAGCACGCCATACCAATGATGAACATGCTGTGTAGTATAACCTGGGGACTAGGTCGTGTAACTAACAACACGGTCCAGTGTCACTTCTCCCTGAACACGCAGTGTACCTGTGGGACACACCGTGTAGTCTTTTCTGCGAACAGACCGAGTGGAGTTAGCCGTGTGTCTGGAAAACAAGGTGTTGTACACGCCGTGTACGGTTGTAACACACCGTGTAGTGTCAAGCCGAGTATTCGGCCGTGTCACAGATGACACGGGCAGTTGGAAAATAACACCGTACACGCCGTGTAGATAATATACACACCGTGTAGTTTTTTTGAACAGAAGACGTGTGACTTAGCCGTGTAGAAGGACCCAGGCAGGGGAAGGAAAGTCAAGTACACGTCGTGTAGTCATTGTACACGCCGTGTAGTCTTGTTTTGCAAACTTTTAAATGCCTTCTTCCTCTTGTTCCTTGTGGTTCCTTCGCTTTCAGTCTTAATAATCTTGAACCTGAGGCGTGCTTTTGACCTTGTAGTGTCATGCTGCCTAGACGACCGTGAGTTGTTCACCAGGAGAGTGGCAACGATTATACTCCGGAGATAGTGGGCCATGGGATACCAGTTGATCAACCAGTAGAGCCATATGCGGCACCAGCTATTATACCATACACAGGCGCGGAGGCGCAGTTCCGTGAAGGCTTATTGCGGTTCATGCAGACCTTTCAGGGAGCACCGCAGGCTGCCACATCTATGGCCGAGCTGATGCGTATTTTTCAGCAGCAGCATCCGCCTACGTTTTCAGGGGATGGCGGACCACAGGCTGCAGAGTCTTGGCTAGGATCGATGCAAACTATTTTTGAGCATCTTGAGATGCCTCCAGGGCGAAGGGTCAAGCTCGCAACTTACATACTGCATGATTACGACAAGAGGTGGTGGTATGTTACCACCCAGTCAGAGCATCACAGGGACATGGCGTGGGAAGATTTTCAGGCAGTCTTCTATGAATTCTTTTTTCCCGAGACACTGAGGGAAGATAGAGCTCGAGAGTTCATGAATCTGCAACAGGGCGCTATGTCAGTGATGGACTACTCTGCTCGTTTTATAGAGCTTCAGCACTTTGCACCCATGCTGGTGGTTGATGAGACGTTGAGAGCCAGGCGTTTTGAGGATGGTCTTTGGTATGACATCCTAGCGCTGGTAAATGTTTTCAGGTTGCCTACTGTACACGCGATTGTGAACCAGGCGCTGATTACAGAGATGAACCTGCAGGAATCTAGTGGTGTGAACCAGGGCTGTTCAGCACCAGTGACTGGTATTATTTCTGCTGGCAAGAGGAAGAGATAGATGGAATTCTCTCAGGGTGTCAATACCAGTCAGAAGAATGCTTCAGGTGGCCAGGTTATGTGCTACCAGTGTGGTAGAGAGGGGCACAAGAGGCCACAGTGTCCACGTGACCCAGTGGAGTGCTGAGCTTACGGCAATATGGGTCATCTACAACGCTTTTGCAGGGCATTTCCACCAGCTAGTGAGAGGGGTTCTGTGCAGACTCCGCGTGCGGGAGCAGGACCAGTGGCATCTTACCAGTCGTTAAACTGGAATATGTCAGGGTGTGCAGAAAAAGATGGTGGTCAGGGTTGTGGTAGCCAGACACCAGGATCTCAGAGGCAGTAGGGCGGGACAGTTCAGGGTAGCCAGGCTGTGTCACAGGGCCGCGGCACTGGGCAGGCATATGCATTGCAACAGACCCAACAGGAGCAGGATCCCGGACCTTCTACAGTCAAAGGTACTGTTCTAGTAGCTTCTGTCTTGTCTTCAATACTTTTTGATACGGTTGCTACGCATAGTTTCATATCTGTACCCGTTTTGGAGAGCCTTGGGCTCGGTATTTCTTCTCCTTCTGATATCATGACGCTAGACACTCCGTTGGGGACTAGGATGGCTGGTGTGCGTTAGTGTAAGGATTTCCCCCTTGAGGTTGGAGGGTGCACTTCATTTGGGACCTCTATGTTTTAGAGATGAAGAGTTATGACGTAATTCTTGGAATAGACTGGTTGGTTCCCTTCCGAGCCTTTTTAGACTGCTATCGTCACAGGGTGCGTTTCACGTCACCAGAGGGTGGAGAGTTTCTATACAAGGACGAATGGGATGTTCAGGCGAGTCGAGCTAGACCAGAGCATCATGGGCTAGGTGGAGTCACATCCCAGATTGTGAGCTTATATCTGGATGATCAGGGGACTTGTTAGACGGATTTCCCTCCAGTTTTCGATCGTTTCAGGGATTTCTTCCCAGACGACTTTTCAGGTCTACCTCCGGTGAGTGAGGTGGATTTCTCTATCGAGCTTGTTCCAGGAGCAGCACCGGTGTCCATTCCTCCTTATAGAATGGCTACACCTAAGTTGCAGGAGCTCAAGAGGCAGTTAGAGGAGTTACAGTAAAAGGGTTTTATCCGACCCAGTACTTCTCATTGAGGTTCTCTGATCCTTTTTGCGAAGAAGGCGGATGGTACCCTCAGACTTTGTGTGGATTATCGGAAGCTGAACTAGTTGACGGTTAAGAACTGATATCCCTTGCTGAGGATAGATGATCTATTTTATCATCTTCATGGAGCACGAGTGTTCTCGAAGATTGACTTGAGATCCGGATATCATCAGCTACGCGTTAGACCATCTGATATACCTCTCACAGCTTTTAGGAGTAGGTATGGTCTATATAAGTATACGGTTATGCCGTTCGGACTCATGAACGCGCTAGCAGTTTTCATGGCTCTAATGAATTGTTTGTTCCATCCATATCTTGATTCATTTGTGGTAGTATTCGTGGACGACATCTTTGTGTACTCTCACACTCGACATGACCATGCCTCCCATCTTGAGATCATATTGAGTACACTGAGAGAGAATCGGATATATGCTAAGCTCTCAAAGTGCCACTTTTGTATGGACCAGATTCACTTCCTGGGTCATATCATCTCAGAGGCACGAGTTGTAGTGGACCCAGAGAAGGTGAGAGCAGTAGTTTCCTGGGAGCATCCTAAGAACGTGTTTGAGATACTGAGTTTCTTAGGGATGGATGGTTACTACAGACGCTTCATACAGGAATTATCCCGCTTAGCAGCACCGTTGACAGGTATGACTAAGAAGGGTGTGAAGTTTGTTTGTTCAGAAGCTTGCGAGATAGATTTTCAGGACCTGAAGGGAAGGCTAACATCAGCACCGATCCTGATACTCCTGGAACAGGGGAAGAACTATACAGTTTACTGTGATGCATCAGGGATTGGGCTGGGAGCTGTTTTGATGCAGGACAACCGAGTTGTGGTGTACGGGTCTCGGCAGTTGAGGCCACATGAGAGGAATTACCCGACGCATGATCTCGAGTTGGCTGCAGTTGTTCATGTGTTGCACTGTTGGAGAAACTATCTTTTGGGAGACCATTTTGTGGTTTTCACTGACCACAAAAGCCTCAAGTATATCTTTACTCAGCGTGACCTGAATCTGAGGTAGAGAATGTGGGTCGAGTACCTACAGTCCTTCGATTTTGAGCTTGCCTATACACCTGGTAAAGGTAATGCAGTAGCCGATGCACTGAGTAGGAAGACTCAGATACAGGCAGTGCAGGAGGCCAGTGGTGAGTAGTAGCTTATGGATTTTTTCTCTGAGATGCATCTGGAGGTGCATGACAGTCAGGGGCAGACTTATCTTTCCTCGTTAGCTGTGACTTCTACCCTCCTAGACAGAGTTAGGATGAGGTATATATCGGTTTCAGAAGGCCTAGTTCTATGGGAGTCGGTGGCAAGTGATAACCCTCCTCTCGGTTGGATGATAGGCGATGATGAGGTTTTTCGTTTCGATGGATGTGTATGGGTTCCAGGGGATATACGCGAGGAGTTGATGCAGGAGTTTCATGCTTCAGCTTGGGCAGTTCATCTCAGGGTTACCAAGATGTACCATGACTTGAGGTGTCAGTACTGGTGGCTGGGTATGAAGGGAGAGATAACTGGTTTTGTTATGATATATTCCACCTGTCAGCAGGTGAAGGTAGAGCATCAGAGACCAGCCGGACTGTTACAGTAGTTACCCATTCCAGAGTGGAAATGGGATTATGTCGCGATGGATTTCATGACGGGATTGTCGAGGTCACCTCGAGGCAATGATGTTGTGTGGGTTGTCATGGACAGACTCACAAAGGTGGCTCACTTCTTGCCGATCAAGGAGACCTTCGGTGTTGACGAACTCGGAAGGCTGTATATCCGAGAGATTGTACGTCTTCATGGGGTCCCTCATTCTATCGTTTCAGATAGGGACACCTGCTTTACGTCTCGTTTCTAGCAGAGTTTTCATAGGGCGCTGGGTACACAGGTGCTTCTGAGCACAGCATACCACCCTCAGACAGATGGCCAGTCAGAGTGAATGATACAGGTGCTAGAGGACATGTTGCGTGCATGCGTCCTAGACTTTGGGGGCTCGTGGGAGAAGCATATACCCTTAGTTGAATTTGCCTATAACAATAGTTTTCAAGAAACTATTGAGATGGCACCATATGATGTTTTATATGGTAGGCCATGCCGATCACCTTTTTACTGGTTAGAGGCAGGTAAGGCAGCTTTACTGGGGCCACAGCTCGTACAGGAGACATCTGAGCAGGTCCCGTTGATTCGGAAGTGGATGGCTACCGCGCAGTCTTGTCAGAAGTCTTATGCTGATCGCCGCAGACGACCTTTGGAGTTCGTGGTCGGAGATCAGGTTTTCTTGCGTGTTTCGTTGAGGCTGGGACACAAACAGATCAGGAGACAGGGTAAGCTTTCACCGAGGTATGTGGGACCATTTGAGATTCTGGAGAGAGTCGAGCTGGTTTCATATCGGTTGCAGTTACCGCAGCGGTACCGAGCCTTGCACGACATCTTCCACGTGTCTCAGTTGCGTCGCTACCATTCAGAACCGTCTCACACCTTTCATCCAGAGGAGGTTGAGCTTCAGCATTATGCGTCCTTTAAGGAGCATCTGATCCGTATCATTGACAAGAGCACAAAGGTTCTCCGAGGCTGGTCAGTTCCTCTCATACGGGTGCTATGGCAGCATGGTCGAGTGCAGGACGAGACCTGGGAGCAGGAGGCCGACGTAAGTGCTCAGTGGCCAGAGTTATTCTAAGATTTCTCTTCGCCACCCTTGGAAGGGCAATTCGGGGATGAATTGCTATAAGGGGGGAAGTTTGTAAGAACCCAGTTCTTATTTTAGAGGTACGAGCTTCTTCTTTTCCTTTTCCTTAAGTGTTTTTAAGAAAATATGGAAAATGGGGAAAAATCCTGAATTTTGGAACTACACACCATGTACTTTATCCACACGTCGTGTACCTTTGGCCATGTTGGGATGAGTACATAGGGCGTGTATCCATGCCGGTGACGAAGGGTGTATGAACCGACTACACGCTGTGTAGTGGTACCTTACACGCCGTGTAGTCAGTCGGCAGGCTTAAACAGTAAGGCGGTGGAGTCACAGCCAGCTGGACGACAGTACACGCCGTGTACCCGAGAGTACATGCCATGTACTCATGTCAACGGATGAACAGTGTGGCGGTGCCGCCAAATGAACAGTTAAATGAAGGGAGTACACACCGTGTACTTGGAATTACATGTCGTGTACTTTGTTTTTTCGGCTTAAAACAGGCAGTAGCCTCCTCATTTGTCAGAAGAGTCGTTTGAGACATTTTGGAGCCAAAGGAGGAGGTCGGATCTTTGAAGATCCACCGGGCATTCATCTGGAATCTGATTCGGCTTCGGACGATCTCGTTGGAACCACACGGGGAAGCCCTCTCCTCTCCTGGTACCGTTCTTGCCAATTCTTATCCTAATGTAAGTTATTTACGTTTGAATGGGTTATTTTCTTCGTCAGATCTACGCCGTTCTTGGGCGTTTCTGGAGTCGGCGTTCGTGTATAATGCTCGTTGACGTATAAGGTAGGTGGCTTTGTGTTTAGTTTTCCAACTGTTGTGTGTTTTATGCGTTTTTGTGCCACGAACCCATGTTGGGGTGTCGTGTGGCTGAGTCCGTTTCTATGTTTAATGCCTAGAATTTCATAGGTGATTAAACTATGATATTAAAATGTTGGTTGGGATCGTTGCTTGGATCCGGAACCACCCTCGGGGTGTGTTTCACTGTTTAGCCGTTTGGCCAGGATACCCGAGGGTATGCCTTTAAAGTAGTAATTGTAGAATTTCCTTGAGAGGAATTGCTTGTTACTTCTTGTTTACCTGTTGGTCATGGCCCGTTTACCTGTTTAGCCTGAGGGCGTTTTTGTATTTATCATGAAGGTGTTTTTGTGATTAGCCTGAGGGCACTGCACTATTTAGCCCGAGGGCTGTAGTTATTTCGACCTGAGGGCAACTTCTTCCGTGATTGTGGGCAGCTGATTCTATTCCTGAGGGCGACACTACCTATGCCTGAGGGAAAATTCTGTTATGCCTGAGGGCAGATTCTTGTTTTGGATACTCATTACCCGAGGGTAGGAGTTTACACGTCTGAGGACATTAGTTGTTTACTAGAAATTCACTATGGTGATTTCTTATATTAAATGGATTAAATGGATAATAAAATGGCAATATAACTGGTAATGGGTTACTTTTGAGTACTACTTACTTATTTGCATTTTATAACTGCACACTATTGTTGCATGCTTACACGTAGTTGGGCACGTGCCTTTGGCGGGTGCCTACTGAGATATATTTCTCACACCCTGTTTGAGTCACACTTTTCGGCCCAAACAGATTATGTTGCTACAGGTGTAGATAGAGGCAAGGTCCCTATACAGGTACTTGACTATTTCTGTGGAGTAGGAGGGCATGGGACCGAGCCTAGGCTCGCGATGCCGCTGCCAACTGTTTGCTTTGTTTTGCTGTACTCTGTTGTTTACTGTACTGTATTGATGTATAACATGTTCTGGCCGTTTTCTTAGAACTTGAGACATGTAGCATCATTATTTATACATTTTTGGTTATATTCAGTACCTTGTGTATGGTTTACTGCTTCCGCTGTTTGTTGTATGTTTTATTTAGTATTCCGCTGCGCTACACTTTGACAAATGAGGGCATAGTTTCCCCACTATCAGACCTGGGCCCTTGCTGCTAGTCGACAGCCTCTGGCGTTTGGGGAAATGCTCTTGAGGTCACGTGGCGAACCGGGCTCGGGGCACCCATTGCGTGGCACCCGGGTCCGGGACGTTACAGTTATCATGTACCAGAATACCCCGAGTCAAGACCGAAACTCCTTGTTGGAGTTTTCACTCCTAGGTACATCTCTTCCAGAGCTACCTCTACCTTTTTGTATCCAGATAGGGATGTATTTTCTTAATAAACCACTTACTCTATACTTACCAAAACTTAGGGGTTTTTTCTTATACTTCGTCTCATCTTTAATGTTCTTACTAAAGTACTCTATTCCAAATCTCCAAAAATAACTAGACTATCCTATGATACCAACTATAGCGACTCTATCCTTTTAAATATAACATTTCATGACTTTAAGAATAATCATACATCAAATTACAATCCAAGGATTGTGAGGTCTAGTGTCTTGGAAGACTATGCACATAAAACTGAAAACATGGAACTAAATAAAATATTTCTTTATTTAGTATTCATAAATAGCCCCTAACACCCATTGTTCTCATACATCTTCATAGGATAACCTAGGGATAACATGGAAAAATGGATTAGCTAAAATCCTAGTAAGGGAATAAGAATAAGAATAAATCCATAACATATGGGTTAGGAACATGACATAAAGAAATAAAAGGGCATGTAACATAAGGGATCATAACATATAAACATGGAGTCATATAAACATAAAAACATAAAAATGTGGAAGAAATATAAAACATGTATTTAGTATGAGTCAATGCTAACTGTCAATCCTATTTCCCATAGTATTACGAGCCATGGCTAAACGCCAATCTTGTTTCCCATAGTAGCACAAGCCAAGAAAAACCTCCAAGACCGTTGCACATAGCATCTCATGAGACTTAAATTTATCCAATGAATTGGAGTGCTATTCGGGTGCACCCATATTACATTTCATGAATATGTTTTCCACATAAATAATCATACATAATCAATCTTACATAAACATAAAGGTTACTCATGGAAAGAATTGGGCACCACAATCATGACATAAAGCATAACCAATGGGAGTATCATGAAAGTGTCCATGAAAGAAAGGAATTATAACATACATGGAAGTTTATAAGGTAAAATAGGCATATATCATGGCAAGTTAAGTAAAATAGAAGTGACAACATGTATGAAATGTATTATCATCAAAACATTTTTGTGCGGTTTTAAAGAAAATACTATAGAGCTTTTAAAATAGAAAAGAGGAAAATATTTTATATAAAACCATAATTGAAACAAAAAGGTTTTCATAATCAAAATACTGATTTTATAAAGACAATTTTGTCTTAAAATAGAGGATATAGTGCACTTTAAATTGGGTAAAAATTTGGGAAGTTCCCTTAAAATGAGTTTACTTACTGGGAAGTATCGAGGAGGGAATCACTTAAAAGCATGTATAACCCTAAAAGAGAACGAGGGATGGATATTGAAACATGAGTTTTGAGAATATAAATAGAACATATAATTTTTACATAAAAATAAAAATAAAAATTCATTTGGGTAAAAAGAAATATTGAGCAACCCGAAGGAATAAAGGCTATTCGGGTAGAATTCCTTACGGATTATTGGCATGGTATCGGGTGTACTTAAGAGGGCTTAATGAGACAGAAATGGATTTATCATATTTTATAAATCATGATGATAGTATGTTGGAGGTTCATAATGATACCCCATCACTTGGAATTACACATAAATGGGCATAACATAGAGGAGAATCTAGAATAAAAGTGAAATAAAGAGGATCCCTTACCTTAAATATGATGGTGATCTGCTTGAACTTAATGACCTGAATAATAAAATTAGGTTTATTAATTAATAACTAAAGAACCTATTATATATGTATTATATTTATTATAATCATTTTGAGTTCATTTATAACCATTTTGATTGGTTATGAGGTTCAATTTCATTTTTTTCGGGTTTGATTACTTGGTTTTAATGATCGGTTCACTTATATTCATGTTCGGATAAACATGTAAGATGAAGGTGGGGTATAGAATTAAAGTTGTATGTTATTATTAAACATACAGGATATTAAATGTTTATTAAAATTAATTTTTTTATTGGGATTGAAGATAAGTTATTATATAAAACCTTAGTGATAACCGTTTTGGTTAATCGGTGGGTTTGATTACAATGAACATGTTTTTCTTTATAACATAATAAAATTTGTAAAAAGGGATTAAAAAACCATAACTAGGATAAATTAAATATATAATAATATGGTTCAAACATAACACAAATGGTTTCATGACCATAATTAAATATGATAATAGAAATTGATAAACTGTTGTCCTTGAATGTGTTAAATTAACACATCTTAAACGGTGTTTTCATTTCTTTCAAATAAAAGATGGGGAAAGAAGAGATGATAATGAAATATCACATTTGCATAAAAAAATTACATTATATTTATGTTACTGGAGTTATAATACCATTTGGGTGAAGTTAGGTGATGAAATAAATAAGAAAAGAAAAGAACTTAAAAGAAATAAAAGAATTGGAAAGAGGATTTTACCTCTTGAGTTTATCTCCTTTGAGAATCTCTTAAGGGGTGAGGTTTTTGTATTTTGAAGAGACTAGGGACTTTTGGACATGGGGGAGGATCTTGGGGAGATATTTGGGTAGAATACTGTCAAGGAACGAGGATTTATAAGAGTGGAGAGAAGCGGGTGTGAGGGGGGTTTATAGTGGAGGAGAGGAGGGTTTTCGTAATATTATAATTAATAATTTATTATTTCTTCACAAGACAAGAAATAGTAAGTATTACATGAACAATAATAGTAATAAATGAATGTGAGTTCTAACCAATGGCCATGTACATCATCCATGACTCAAGCATGATGTAGAAATTCAGGTTTTAGAATTTATTGTCAATTATCGGATTTTACTATTCATCAAAAATTCAAGTATTTTAGAAAAATCCCAAAAATTCACCCTAACCATTTTTCAATGTGTAGAATACAAAAATGAAATCCATTTTTCAGAAATAATTTTCTAAATATGATTAATTTAATATTTAATTAAAATCGTAATTTATTTTTAGAAACCAGTTTTAAAACATTCATTTACTTATTCTAAAATATAGGTACATTATACTTTCAATTGAATATTATTTTTATACTATAATAGTTCAGGTTACTATTCATTATCATATATCACTATTCACAAGGTTATGTTACTATTCATAAGGGTAGGTTAACATTTACCAAAAAATAAGTTTTTTCTATCGGACTCCAAATAACTTATTGATAGCAATGCAAAAAGGGTTGTGGGCTAAGCGGGCTTGGGGAGGGTTTGGGGCGGGGCGGGTTTATTAAAAATAACCCACATTTAAAACGGGCTTATATGGACAGCCCGCACAGGCTTCCAACCCATGCGGGTAAACCCGCACGGATACAGGCCGGCCCGCGGGTTATTTTTTTTAATAATTATTATAATAATTTAAATTTTAAATTTCATTACCGAGGTGATTGACCTCCCCCCGCGTGCTGAAGTCGTCCAATCTAATAAAGCCTCGAACATCCTGCCTCCTCTTTTCCCCAACATCTTCTAATCATGAATCCTCGGAAACAATCCCGCTACCTCCTCCTATTCCCATCATCTATCGTTATTTTATTTATCCAAATTATACCCTCCCTCTTCCACTTCTTCCTTGCACACAGCGGAGCGGACTTCACCGCGACCCCTCCCCGGCCCCCAGCCACCTTCACCACCCCGGCCACCCCCACCACCTCCGCGCTAACCTACCCAGCCTCAAGCTTTCCCAGCCTCCTCCTCCATGATTGACCCCAGCCCGGTCGCGACCCCCCGCCTCTTCCACCTCTGCTATCCCGGATCGGTCTCTGCCTCCTCCCTCTGCCACCCCCTCCACCTCCGCGCCAACCCCGCCCAGCACCGAACCTTCCCCCGCGTCCTCCTCTACGAGTCCGCGACCCCATCTCGTCCACGACCCCCGCCTCCACCACCTCCCCTATCCACGCTCAGCCTTCACCTCCTCCCTCTACCACCCCTGCCACCCCAGCCACCCTCACCACCTCCACTCCAACCCCGCCCGGCGTCAAACCTTCCCCCGCCTCCTCCTCCGCGACCTCAGCCCATCTGCGACCCTCGCCTCCTCCACCTCTGGTATCCCGCCTGGCCCCTTCCACCTCTACGTCAATCCCGCCCGGCCCCCAAGCCCTCCCCTTTCTCCACGACCCCAGACCGACCGCACCCTCGCCTCCAGCGCCTACTCTGCGACCCCCCCACCCTCCGCCGCTTTTTTCGCCGGGACTCCCCGCCTCCTCCGCTGCCACACCCGCCCTCACCCCAGCTCTCTCCCGCTACCCCTTACCTCCTCCGCCTCTCACACCTCCTTAGCCTAAACCTCCTCCGCCACTTCAGCCTCCTCCGCCACCCCTTGGTTTCCCGGCCTACCACCTCTCGTACCGGCCTCCTTCGGTACTGCTTCCGCCTATGTTACTTCAACTGTGGCATCAATGAGGTAAGCACGTCGTAGATGATTTTTATTTTTAAATTTTTTGATTTATGATAAAGTAATTTGATTTTTAGTTTAAATTTTTAATATTTTTCATATTTTTGTTCTATATATCTCATAACATTTTAATGTAAATTTAAAAAATAACTTATAACATCAATAAATATTATATCACATATTTATTTGTTAATTTAAAATGCGGGTTGCCCACGGGCTTGCCCGCATCCGCTGCGGGGCAGGGCAGGTTTGATAAATCCACACGTTTTTTATACGGGCTTGTGTGGGTCTAGCCCGCATGGGATCAAACCCACACAGGCTTGGCCCGCCCCTCCCCACCCTGCCCGTTTCGCATTGCTACTTATTAATCGCAACTGTGTATGTCATATTTTCAAAATTCCAAACAGAGAAGTGAAAAACTTATGTTTAAAGGTCACATAGAAGTTATTAGTTCATTATGTTGTGTTTTCATGTGATAATATGAAATATTTATAATAAATTAATTTCCATTTATAAAACATTGGGTCATTACAATCCATGTACTTTAATGTTGGAAGAATCTACATAGAAAAATTCCCAACCCAGCTACATATCCAAATTTGGAAGGAATCATGTTGAAAAATTCAACTGGAAGCATTAACATAACCAATTTTGAAGTTCAAATACATCATAAATTATTCCCTGATCTATGTAAGTGAATTAAAAATTCTTTCACATAGCCAAATCTTGGAAGGCAATCATATACTAGTTTCATGTATTTAATTTTACTCGGAGAAGTCTACATACAAAAATTTATAGATCTACGTAGCTTATTTTCTAGCTTCCTACCACATATTTGAATTCCATCCTTTTATTTTTATAGTTGAGGTTGACCCCAAGATCAACCTCATTTTATTTGAGGATGATGAACTGAAGTAGATGTTTGATCTAAAGACAATATTCTCAAATGATCAAATGAATAAGAAAAGTTAAATTGAGTTTGGGAACTTGTTGAACCTGTTTAATCACCATTGAAGGTCAAAAAAGACTAAATTTGTTTTACAAAATGATGAGGTGGAATATTTAGTTAATTTATGATTATGGAACCATATGATCATGGACCTTCAAGTTTAAGTATTTCTAATCAAATTCCAAATTGTTTTCAAAGAGGATGAACTTTGACAGTTGTGAATTTGAGACATCAACATGGGTTCGAATGATACAAACTAGAACCGAGGAGTAAATTTTTATGCCATATAATTATTAATTACAATTATAAGAGGATGTTTTCTAAGCTCATGTATAAAACCACTACACTATATTTTTCAAGATGACACCTGGACAATCAGTTTTTTATCATCATTCATCAAGCCAGGGTGAAAACAGACATGAAATTTTGATTGATGTTTAGATAGCATCTAGGATTTTCAAAGGGGTTATGAGATTAAAAGGATCAATGTTGATGAAATCATTATGAGTTTGATATCTCATTCCATTGATGAGCCTGAATGAAGGAGATGATGGGGGGTTGAATTTTTCTTATTCCATGATTATTTGATCTAAAGATGGTGCATGTATGGTTCTTGAAATTTTGATGCAGGGAAATGTTTGAAAGTTTATCCTTATTTATTGATCAATTAGAATATTTGACATGGTTATTCAACTAAAGGACCCTCACTGATTTCGAAGTATTGGGCATTGATCTTGTGATTATTAAGGAGAGTCAAGCTTTTGATTTGGATGAAGTCATTTTGAGTGAAATGAATTTTGTTTCTTGAATTTTCTTTTAGGATATGCTCAATGAATTTATAGATAAATAAGTTCCCAAATTGTAAATTAGATTAATGATGAGGCAAGTTTTAATGTCTCGGATCTGGGTGCCACACAATGGGTTCCCCGAACCCGGTTGGTCACATGACCTCAAACGCATTTCCCCAAATGCCAGAGGCTGCTGACTAGCAGTGAGGTCCTAGGTCTGATAGTGGGGAAACTATGCCCTCATTTGTCAAAGTGTAGAAAGCGGAAAAAATAATAACACACCCAAAAGCAGAATTAGTAACAATATAGAACTAAAATAGAAAACGAAACTTCAGTAAAAGATAATCAACAGTATTATATATAATGATGCAACATGCCTCTAATCTAAGAAAGCAGCCAAAATAGGATACACTGCAATCTAATGTAATACAGCACAAGGTACAAAGTACAACAAAACAAGAGAATGTAGTGCAACATGAACTCAGCAGCATCACAAGCCTAAGATCGGTCCCATGCTCTACTACTCCTCTACAACAATCAAGTACCTGTATAGGGACTCTTTCCCTTGTGAACACCTATAGAAATATAATCTTTTTGGGCCCAAGACATGACCCAAACAGGGTGTGAGAAATAAATCCCAGTAGGCAACCACCAAAGGCATGTGCCCAACTGTCAGTGAAAATGTGCAATAGTAGTGTACAGTAATGAAATCCAGTAATCTAGGAAGTACTCAAAATTAAACATTCCTACCAGTTATATTCCCATTTTAATTATTATTTAACAATTCAATATAATTGAATTATAAGTTTTCGAGACTCAGCCTCAGCCGACAATCTCCTATACAGTGTCGCAGAAAAACCACAACAGGCTATCAAACAAGTAGAGGGTAATAACAATACCAAGCTTGTGCTTTAGCTTGGCAGGTATAACATAAGAAATCACCATAGTGTATGTTCAAGTAAACAGTGTCCTCATACATAATAACCATTTCCCTTGGTCTAAACAGAATCCTTCCCTCATGCTAAACAGAACCTTTCCCTCAAGCCTAGCCCTCAAGCTAAACAGAATCTTGTCCTCAGGATAAACAGAACCTTTCCCTCGGGCCTTTCCCTCAGGATAAAAAGAAACGAAATCCTCAGGTGATTTCCCTCAGTCATAACGAATATTTCCCTCAGGCATACGAGATATTGTCGTCAGGTATATGTAACATCGCCCTCGGGCTAATAAAACCCTTGCCCTTGGGCTAAACAAAACCTTGCACTCAGGCTAATCAAAACACTTCCCTCAGGCTAAGAAAAACACTGCCCTCAGGCTAAGCAAGTAATCATGCCTAGCCCAACACATAAGCAAGAAATTATATATATTTTCTCAAATCATGCTATAATCATGGCATACCCATGGGTATCCTGGACACAGGGCTAAACAAGGGAAACACACCCACGGGGTGTCCCGGGATCAAGGAAACGATCCCAAACAGTAGTTTATACATATTCATTAAATTACCTATGCAATTATAGGTATTTAATTAGTTAATGCCTCTACCATACGACACCCCAAACATGGGCGCATGGCACTACGGTACACAAAAACAACTCGACAGTTGGAAATAAACACCTGACCACCTACCCCGATCTCCTCTAATTGATATACGTGAACGACGCCTCCCGAATCAACCGAGAATGATGTAGATCTGGGATAAAAATTTACACGTTCAAACCCAAATAACTTCCCTTAGGGAAATAATTGGAAGGATAGGATCAATAAGAGATAATAACTCACCTGTGAGGTTCAAATGAGATCGACGGTGAAGGAATCGGAGTCTCGGTGTGTGGTCGGGAGCTCTTCCAAGATCTGGCCTTCTCTCCTATAGCTCTCGTCGAGTTCTAAGATTCCTCTGTCGAAATAGGAGGCTACTGCCTAATTTAAGTGAAAAAAACATAACTACATGGCATGTACTCTCAAGTAAACGGTGTGTACTTTCTGTTTTTCAAACTGTTCCTCTGGTGGCCACTTTCCACCGTCTCACTGTTTATCAACTGACTTGGTTATACGGTGTGTATTTCTATGTACACGGCATGTACTTTCATTCCACTGGCGGCTACTCCCACCGCCTTAATATTCACCTACTGACTAATTAAACGGTGTGTATATACTAAGCACACAGCGTGTAGTCAGTTTTTACACCTTTCATCGCCGACAGGCCTACACACCATGTATACTCATCCCACATGGCCAAAGTACACGGCATGTGGAAAATTACATGGTGTGTACCCAAAAATTTTGGGATTTTTCCCCATTTTTCTTATTTTCTCAAATACACTTAAAGAAAAAGGAAAACAAGAAACACGTACCTCAAGAATAAGAACCGTGTTCTTACAAATTTCCCCCCTTAAAGAAATTCTCCCCCGAATTTCCCTTCCAAGGGTGGTGAAGATAAAGGTGAGAAAAACTTTGTCCACTGAGCACGTACGTCGGTCTCCCACTCCCAGGTTTTGTCCTTCACTTGGCCATGCTTCCATAGCACCCATATGAGACGAATTGACCAGCCTCGGAGAACCTTTGTGCTTCTATCAACAATAAAAATCAGATGCTCCTCAAAGTATGCATCAACTTGAAGTTCAACCTCCTCGGGCTGAGAAACATGAGATGGGTCTGAGTGATAACGGCGCAGGTGAGATATGTGGAAGACGTCGTGCATGGCCCGGTACCTCTGTGGTAACTGCAACTGATAGGAAACTGACCTGACTCTCTCCAGAATCTCAAACGTCCCTACATAACTCGGTGAAATTTTACCCTATCTCCTAATACACTTGTGTCCCAACCTCGGTGAAACACACAAGAAAACCTGATACCCACCCACGAACTCCAAGGGTTGTATGCGGCAATCATCATAAGATTTCTGACGAGACTGTGCAGTAGTCATCTACTTTTGAATCAATTGGACCTTCTCTAAAGTCTCCTGAATGATACATGGTCCCAGCAAAGGTGCCTCACCTGCCTCTAGCCAGCACAAAGGTGATCGGCATGGCCTTCCATATAAAGCCTCGTAAGGTGACATCTCAATAGTTGCCTAAAAACTATTATTGTAAGAAAACTCGACCATGGGTATGTGATTCTCCCAAGAGCCCCCAAAGTCTAGAACTCATGCAGGAATCATGTCCTCTAGAACCTGTATTTTACGCTCTGATTGGCCATCAGTCTGAGGGTGGTAAGTTGTGCTCAGAAGCACCTGTGTACCCAGTGCCCTCTGAAAACTCTTCTAGAAACAAGATGTAAAACGGGAATCCCTATCTGAAATGATAGAATGAGGGACCCCATGAAGACGTACTACCTCTCAGATATATAACTTTCTGAGATCGTCAACACTGAAGGTCTTCTTGATCAGAAAAAAGTGAGCTACCTTAGTAAGTCTATCCACAACAACCCACATGGCATCACTGCCTCGAGGTGACCTCGGCAACCCGGTCATGAAGTCCATCACGACATCATCCCATTTCCACTCCGAAATGGGTAACTTTTGTAAAAGTCTGGCTGGTCTGTGATGCTCTATTTTCACCTTCTAATAGGTGGAACATCTCATAACAAAACCAGATACCTCTCTTTTCATACCCAACCACCAATACTGACGTCTCAAGTCACAGCACATTTTGGTAACTCTGGGATGCACTGCCCAAGATGAAGCATGAAACTCCTGCATAAAATCCTCGCGTATATCCCCTAGAACCCACACTCGTTCATGGATATGCAGTACCTCTTCATCGCCTATCGTTCAACCAGGAGGAGGTTCATCGCTTGCCACTGACTCCCGTAGAACTAGGCATTCTGAATCTGATAGTTGTCTCATCCTCACTCTATCCAGGAGGGTGGAAGTCACAACTAAGGATGAAATATAGGCTCGCCCCCGACTATCGTGCACCTCCCAATGCATCTCAGAGAACAAATCCATAAGTTGCCACTCACCACTGGCCTCCTGCACTGCCTGTATCTGAGTCCTCCTACTCAGTGTGTCAGCAACTATGTTACCCTTACCAGGTGTATAGGCAAGCTCTAAGTAGAAGGAATGAAGGTATTCAACCCACCTTCGATGTCTCAGATTCAATTCATGCTGGGTAAAAATTTATTTAATACTTTTTTGGTATGTAAACACCACAAAATGTTCTCCCAAGAGATAATGTCTCCAACAGCGCAACGCATGAACAACTGTAGCCAACTCGAGATCATGCGTTAGGTAATTCCTCTCATGTGGCCTCAACTGCCGAGACTCGTACGCAACTACTCGATGGCCCTGCATTAACACTACTCCCATCCCAATACCTAATTCATCACAATAAACTATATAGCTCTTCCCTTTCTCTAGAAGTATCAGGACTGGTGCTGATGTCAACCTTCTCTTCAGCTCCTAAAAGGCTTTCTCTCAAGCTTCTGACCAAACAAACTTCACACCCTTCTTAGTCAAACCCGTCAACGGCGCAGCTAAGTGAGATAAGTCCTGTATAAAGTGCCTGTAGTAACTAGCCATCCCCAAGAAACTCTGTATTTCAAACGCGTTCTTAGGCTGCTCCTAGGAAGCTACTTATCTCACATTCTCTAGGTCTACCGCAAATCTTTCCTCAGAGATAATATGACCCAAGAAGTGAATATGGTCCATCCAAAAGTGGCACTTTTAGAGCTTAGCATATAAATGATTCTCTCTCAGTGTACTCAGTGTGATCTCAAGATGGGTGGCATGGTCATGTCGAGTGTGAGAGTACACCAAGATATCATCCAAGAAAACTACCACAAAAGAATGCATATATGGGTGGAACACATATTTCATCAGAGCCATGAAAACTGTTGGCGCGTTTGTGAGTCCGAACAGCATGACCAAGTACTCTTATAGACCATATCTACTCCGAAAGTCTATAAGCGGTATGTCTGATTGTCTAACGTGCAATTGATGATATCTGGATCTCAAGTAAATCTTTGAGAACACTCGTTCTCATCAAAGATAATCAAAAAGATCATCAATCCTTGTCAAGGGATATCAGTTCTTGATTGTCAACTGGTTTAGCTTCCGATAATCCACACAGAGTCTGAGGGTACCATCTGCCTTCTTCACAAATAGGATAGGCAAACCCCAAGGAGAAGTACTGGGTCAGATGAAACCCTTTGCCTGCAATTCCTCCAACTACCTCTTGAGCTCCTAAAACTCTGTTTTAGCCATCCTATAAGGAGGAATGGACACCGGTGTCACTCCTGGAACAAGCTCAATAAAGAAATCCACTTCTTGCTCTGAAGGTATACTTGAAAAGTCATCTGGGAAGACATCCCTGAAATGATCAACCCCTGGAAGGAAATCCTTCTGACAAGTTCCCTGGTCATCCAAATATAAACTCGCAATCTGGTCTATCACTCCACCTCGCCCACGATGTTCGGTTCCATCTCGGCTCGCCTGAACATCCCATTCACCCTTATATAGAAACTCTCCACCCTCTGGTGATGTGAAACTCACCATGCGATGATAGAAATCCACAAAGTCTCGAAAGGGTACCAACCAGTCCATCCTGAGAATGATGTCATAGCCCATCATCTCTAAGACATAGAGGTCCCATAGGAAGTGACACCCACCAACCTCTAGGGGCACTCCCTCCACCGACGCACACTTTCCATTCTAGTTCCCAATAGAGTGTCTAGCGTCATGATATCAGAAAAAGAAGAAACACAGAGCCCAAGTCTCTCTACAACAGGAACATATATAAAGCTATGTGTAGCACTAATATTGAAAAAAACTGAAGATAAAACAGAAGAAACTATAATAGTACCTCTGACAGTGGAAGTTCTAGGATTATTCTCTTGTTGGGTCTGTTGCACCACATATGCATGCCCAGTGTCGCGGCCCTGTGACAAAGCCCAGATACCCTGAGCTGACCCGCCCTGCTGTCTTTGAGATCCTAGTGTCTAGATACCACATCCACAACAACCACCTTGACCTGAATGTCTAGATGTATTCCAATTCCCTGACTAATAAGAAGTTGTTGGCCCTGTTCCTGTATGCAGAGTCTGCACAGAACCCATCTCACTAGTCACTTGTGGAAATTCCCTGCAAAAATGATGCAGATGACCCATCTTGCCACAAGATCGGCACTCCACTGTGTCACGTGGACACTGAGGTCTCTTGTTCCCCTCTTTACCACACTGGTACCACATTATTGGGACACCTGAAGAATTCGAATGGCTAGTACTGCCACTGTGAGAGAAATCCATCTGCATCTTCCTCTTGCTGGTAGAAATAGTGCCAGAGACTAGTACTGAACCACCCTGGTCCGCACCACTAGCTTCTCGTAGGTTCCGCTCGGTAATCAGTGCCTAGTTCATAATAGCATGCACTTTAGGCAACCTGAAAACATTCACCAGTGCGCTAATGTCATATAGAATACCATCCTCAAAGTTTCTATCCCTCGACGTCTCATCACCCACTAGAACATGTGCAAAATGTTGTAGCTCAGTGAAGCAGGAAGAATAGTCCATCATTGATATGGTGCCCTACTGCAGATTTATGAACTCTCGAGCTCGATCTTCCCGCAACGTCTCAAGAAAGAAAAAGTTATAGAAGACAGCCTAAAAATATTCCCATGCCATGTCTCTGTGATGCTCAATCTGGGTGGTAATATCCCACCATCTCTTGGTGGAATCACGCCCGCAGCCTGTGTTCCGCCATCCCCTGAAAACGTAGGCAGATGACGCTACTAGAATATATGTGTCAGCTCTTCCATATATGTGGCAACCAGTGGTTCTCCCTGGAAGGTCTGCATAAACCACATGAAGCCTTCACGAAACTATGCATTTGCGCCTGCGTCCGGAATAATGGCTTGCGCCGCATCTGGTACTACTGGAGGATCCATCGGTATTCCATGGCCTACTATCTCTGAAGTATAATAATTGTTGCTCTCTTGGAGAAAAACTCGAGGTCATCTCAGCGGCATGACTCTACAAGGTCAAAAACATGCCTTAGATTAATACCATCAAGGATGAAGACCTAGAAGCGTAAAGAAGGGAATAGGAGAAAGAAAACATTAAAGTTTTACAAAACAAGACTACAAGGTGTGTATAATAAGTAAACGGTGTGTTCCTTCAAGTCTTTTACATGGGCATGTACTTCTACCAGAACTGGTCGTGTAACACCCCAAACACATGGCGTGTTTTCTACACACACGGCATGTACTTGAATTTTCTTCCCCTGCTCGAGTCCTTTTAAAAGGATTATCCACATGGCTCTCTTTTGAACGAGACTACACGGCGTGTATAAGGTCTACACAGCGTGTTCCCTTAGGCCCTTACATGGTCGTGTTCTGATTCTGGCTTGGGTGTGTCTCAACCCTAGGTACACGGCATGTTACACCCACACATGGTGTGTACACCACCCCATATCCATAGCCACACGGCCAATTCCACATGGTCTCTCACCGGTCAAGACTACACAACGTGTAGTAGACGAGCTTCACCGACCCGTGTTGTTCAAGACACGGCTGGATACATGGCTCACACTACACGGCGTGTTCCAGATGGAAACAGTGTGTACAAGAAAGGATAACACTGACCCATGTTGTTAGTTACATAGCCGAATTCACATATTACACTACACAGTGTGTTCAAAAGTGACACAGCGTGTTTAAGCGAAGATTTCTCCGTCCGTGTTGTTAGTCACACGGTGAACATAGGGTCAAAACGACACGGCGTGTACAATCGATACACGACGTGTTCCCTTAAGATTTTTCCCAATCCCGTGTTTCAGCCTACATGGACTATGAAATGGTTAGAAACTACACGGCGTGTACTTAAAAAATTTTCATTTCTTTCTGAACAGAAGAGAAAACGGTGTGTAATCAAAACTACACGGTGTGTATTCTGGGTTTTTCTAGAAAGTAATCCTCGGAAACTACTATGGTGTCTAGAAAACCACTAAACAAACACCCAAGTTCCAAATTCTAATCTGTGAGGGCCCATACTCCCCACGAACCAAATCTTGGCATCTTATACGTGTTATAACAAGGTAAAAAAGTCTATGATCCACCAAATTCTGGTTGATGAGGTCCCATACTCCTCAAGAACCAAAGTTTAGTGTTCATTTACTAAACCTTACAAAACAATACCCTATCAAATAGCATGTATTTTATCAAGGCATCTATCACAATAGCATGTATTTTATAGCACAACATCTATCACAACAACATGCAATTTCTAATGCACCTACATGGAATGGAAACTATGAATGGCATGTGATTCTAACATGTGCCTAAATGATTCATGAGATGGAATACCCTCATCTTATTGGGTTGTAACTAAATAGAACCCAAGTATAAAATATAAACATCACACCACAAGTGCATCACCCAATGGTGAAAATCAAATAAATTGTAATGATCATAAAAAGAAAATCACAATTTAATTCAAGGCAATCTATATTTTACCTTCACATGGGGTAGCTACTCTCGGGCACAGTTTATTACCAAATCTCTTAAGGGTTTTTCTCTTTCAGTCATCACCAAATAAAAAAATAACTCAGTGAAAAGAAAAGTCCTCCGGTACCAATTTGTAACATCCAGGATCTGGGTGCCACATAAAGGGTGCCCCAAACCCGGTTGGTCACATTACCTCAAGCACATTTCCCCAAATTCCAGAGGCTGCCGACTAGAAGTGAGGTCCTAGGTCTAATAGTGGGGAACCTATGCCCTCATTTGTCAAAGTGTAGTGCAGTGGAGAAAATAATAACATACCCAAAAACGGAAGCAGTAACAATATAGAACTAAAATGGAAAACAGAACTACAGTAAAAGATAATAAATAGTCATATATATAATGATGAAACATGACTCTAATCAAAGAAAGCATCCAAAATAGGATACACTGCAATCTAATGTAATACAGCACAAGGTACAAAGTACAACAAAATAAGCGAAAGTAGTGCAACAGGAACTCAGCAGCATCGCAAGCCTAAGCTCAGTCACATGCTCTCTTACTCCTATGAAACAATCAAGTACCTGTATAGGGACTCTTTCCCTTATCAACACTTGTAGAAATATAATATGTTTGGGCCCAAGACATGACCTAAACAGGGTGTGAGAAATAAATCCCAGTAGGCAACCACCAAAGGCTCGTGCCTAACTGTCAGTGAAAATGTGCAACAGTAGTGTGCAGTAATGAAATACAGTAAACTTGGAAGTACTCAAAAGTAAAAATTCCTACTAGTTATATTGAAATTTTAATTATTATTCAAAAATTCAATATAATTGAATTATAAGTTTCTGAGACTCAGCCGCAGATGACAATCACCTATACAGTGCCACAGGAAAACCACGATAGGATATCTAACAAGTAGAGGGTAATAACAATACCAAGCTTGTGCTTTATCTTGGCAGGTATAACATAAGAAATCACCACAGTGTATGTTCAAGTAAATAGTGTCCTCATACATAAGAATCGTTTCCCTCAGGCTAAAAAAAATCTTTCCCTCGGGATAAATAGAACCTTTCCCTTAGGCCTTGCCCTTAGGCTAAACAGAATCTTTCCCTCAGGCTAAACAGAACCTTGCCCTCAGGCCTTGCCCTCAGGCTAAACAGAAATTAAACCCTCAGGTGATTTTCCTCAGGTATAAAGAATATTTCCCTCATGCGTATGAGATATTTCCCTCGGGAAAATGTAACGTTTCCCTCAGGCTAATCAGACCCTTTCCCTTAGGCTAAACAGAACCTTTCCCTTAATCTAATTAAAACACTGCCCTCAGGCTAACCAAAACACTTCCCTCAGGATAATCATGTAACTGGGCCGATCCCAACACATAAGCAAGAAATTATATATATTTTCTCAAATCATGCTATAATCCTGGCATACCCATGGGTTTCTTGGCCAAATGACTAAACAAGGGAAACGCACCCACAGGGTGGCCCTTGATCAAGGCAACGATCCCAAACAACAATTTATACATATTCATTAAATTACCTATGAAATTCTAGGTATTTAATCAGTCAAGGACTCCGCCATACGACACCCCAAACATGGGTACATAGCACTATGGTACACAAAAACAACTTGATGGTTGGAAATAAACACCAGACCACCTACCTCAATCTCCTCTGATCGATATACATGAATGATGCCTCCTGAATCAACCAAGAATGACGTAGATCTGGGATAAACATTTATACATTCAAACCCAAATAACTTCCCTTAGGGAAAGAATTGGAAGGAGTGGTTCAAGAAGAGATAAGAACTCACCCGCGCTATTCAAACAAGATCGACGACGAAGGAATCAAAGTCCTGGTGTGCGGTCGGGAGCTCTTACAATATCTGGCCTTCTCTCCCATGTCTCTCATCGAGTTCTAAGCTTCCTTTATCAAAATAGGAGGATAATTCTTGTTTTAAGAGAAAAAACATAACTACACAATGTGTACTCTCAAGTACACGGCGTGTACTTTCCGTTTTTTAAATTGTTCCTTTGGCGGCCACTTTCCACCACCTCACTGTTCATCATCCAACTTGCTTACACGACGTTTATTTCTAAGTACACGGCATGTACTGTCATTCTGCTGTCGGCTACTCCCACTGCCTTAATGTTCACCTTCCGACTAATTACACGGCGTGTATAAACTAAGTACACAGCGTGTAGTCAGTTTTTACACCCTTCATCGCCAAAATACCTACACGCCCTGTATACTCATCCCACACAGCCAAAGTACACTGCGTGTGGAAAAGTACACAGCATGTACCCACAAATTTTGGGATTTTTCCCCATTTTACTTATTTTCTCAAAAACACTTAAGGAAAAAGGAAAAGAATAAAAATGTACCTCAAGAATAAGAACCGGGTTCTTACACAAGTTACAGTATATAACAAGACAATTATGTGAGAAAATTATGGTTATGAGTGCAGGCTAGTTGGGAACATTTCATAGCTATGGGTCATAGATTTTGTTAGAGTACTAATTAGATCACTTTTTTTATTATGTTTTGGAAATTTTAAATTCTATAGATTAATCATGAAAATGATATGTTTTTAGTACTATTGAAGGCTGACATGTGATATTATAAATTAATTTGGTGATAATTTTAGGAAAATAAATTTATTTTCTATGAAAAAACCTAAAAGATGGGGTATATAAAGGAATTCATTCATTGGATTCAAAAAATATCTAGAAATATAATTTTAGATAGAGAATTCTAAATTGGATCTAGGGAAGTAGAAACAGATAGTTTAGAGCTTTTTTAGGATAATAAGATCAAGGGAAGACTCCATGTCTTTTTCTTCTTCTTATTTTGTATTTTTTATTATTTTAGTATAATTTTTCTTTAATAAAATAAGAAAAAATTGAGTCTAAATTATTCTTTGGGAATTTAATTTTCTGGTTTCATATTTTTATAACATCGCATCATTATTCATAAAAATAATATAAGCCTCTGGATATTAATTTTCAAACATCAGAATCCTTCAGTGAGATTTTTTTGATTTTATTTTGTTTACAAAAAATAAATTGGAATAATCTTGAAAGTATAAAGCTACAAGAATCATCATTATGTAGGTTAATCTCTTAGTTAAGGAGATTGTTCTAATCAATTTTGTGGGTGTATGTGAGATTAATAGTCTGTGAAAAAAGAAATATATTTTAAACCAAGCATCTGACATTACCCTTTATTTTCACCCTTGATCATTCTCTACACAACTGTATTTATTCGTCTATTATCACTTTCATCCCATCCAAAAAAAATTTAATCTTATCATCTTGTTTGAAAAAAAAATCATTGTTGTTGACTACATGTTCTTCTATTTTTGTTTGGTTTTTTAGGTTTTATTTCATAGGTTGCACTCTCAATTTTCTTCCTTGAGAATTTGATTCCTATCTTGTTACTATATAGAGGTTTTTATGTTTAAATTTGGGATATTCAATAACATATCCATAAAAATTTTAGCATAATTTTCAGGTAAGTTATTTATGTGATCAAGTTTTAAAACCTAAAATACAAATTCATATAAAGGAGAAATAAAATATGAAAATTATTGTTGAAAATCAGCATTTAAAAACCTATGTATTCTATACTATTTTCTATGAGTTGTCCTGGTCTGTTTTAGTTTAAATTATTTTAAATTTTCTATTTCACTTATACATGAACATATATTAATAGGTTAAATACATACATTCCTGAAATAAATTGACATCTGAGTACATTGAAAATGAATAAAAAAATATGAAATGGAAAATCTGAGAGAGATAGTTCATGTTAATAATGAGAATAATTTTAAACCTGGAATAATTCTAGAAGAAATTAAAGGCCTATGATGATGGATTATCAATTCTATAAAGTCTCAACAAACCCTTATTTGATTAAATTTTCTTCCAGGTCATAAAATCATGAGTTAAAGAAGTCATGCATCTTCTTTATTCCCATATTTAATGGTTTGTATAATGATGATTCACTTTCATTTATTAAATACTTACAATATAGTACATCAATTTTCTTTGCAAGGGATCACTGAGGATGAACTTAGGATTAGATTATTTCCATTTTTTAAGGAAAATTCTAAAAATTGTTTTTTATGTCAATATGATTGCATGTTGGAAACTTGGGAACATATTTATAATTCTTTTGATGAAAAAATTTACCCAAGGAGATTAAAATGATAAATTAGAAATCAGATAAATAGTTTTTCAATTGGATAGAGTGTCATTTTGTGAGTCTTGGGATAGATTTAGGGACCTTATTAGGTAGTGAAATCATCATAATCACTCTTCACATGTCCTCATGGATACTTTCTATGAGATAGCATCCTCTTCCTGTAAAAATTTAGTAAATCAATTAGCAGGTGGGAATTACAAAGATAAAACTAATGAAGAGATGAGGAAAAATTAACAAAAAAATAGCTCTTAATTCACAATAAGAGAATTATAGGATAAGGAGAGTGAATAAAAGGGAGAATAATACTATTTTATGCATTCAAATGAATGATCAGTTGGTTGAAATCACAGATCAACTACATTCTATAATGAACCAAATTTCCAAAAAAAGAGTTAATCAAGTGGGATTTCAAAACCAAAACCAAAACCTTAGATGTAGTACCCCCGGTTTCTAGTTCGTAGAATCATGTTACCTAGATTGAGTAATATTTCCCTCTCTATAAGGCTCATTTTTATTAAAAATCATAAAAGTAGTTTTCTGGGGTTTATTGTAGGTTTCGGGATAGGTACATGTCATGTACCTAAAGTACACGCCATGTACTTGGGGACAGATTCAATTCGTGAAGTGGGGTCACGTAGTTAGCTAGTAAACATCATGAACCTGAGGTACACATCTTTTAGTGTTTAAATATTGTTTTTCTAACCCGGGGCAATAGGTTTTTCAGCGTACGTATCCAGCATGGCCTTCACATTGTGACCAGGGGTATACGTCATGAGCCGGCTCGTGCCCAGCTTAAAGTCACACATTTGGAAGTTCCACTCGGTCTATTATTTCTATACCTCCTTTATCTCAACCCTAGACTCGCCCTAGGAAATTTTTAGAGGCACTCCTTCTTCCAAATTAATCTGATCAGTTTTGGATCTTCGTTGTGTCTGCAGTACATCTCTTTGAGTAAGTGTTCTATTAGATCTACTGCTCCTCTCCTCTTGGTTCTAAGATATATGCCCATTATGGGTAGATCTAGGTTTTTTTTTTCAAATAAGTTGAGAGTTGGATTTTTTTTCTTATGGGAGAATGGATCTAAGGTCGTTTCTTTATAGAATCAACTCGGTTTTTGTGAGCGTTCTTCATCCTATGTTGGGTTTTGTCAAAACCTTCGAGGAAGTTGGATTCACTCTTGACTCCTCCTAGTAGAACTGATTGGAATGATTTCAAATATAATGTATCATATTGAATTGATTGTGATTTGGTTGTTGAATACTTGTTGGAAATATTCTTGACTGAAGATTTGTGAAATATGGAAAATTGGGGATTTTAAATGAGTGCTTTGGTTCTTGGTTTTAAAATATGGATTTTAAAATGGATATTTTTTTCAGGAATGTTGGAACATGATGTGTATTAGATGTTTTTAATAAAAGGGAAAGTTTTATTGAAATGAAATGTTTCTTTTAAATTGTTTGTGCTTTGTTTTTCAATAAAAGTTCAGTTTTATTGAAGTGGTTTATTTTGATAATGGAAATATTTGGTATACATGGTATTGGTGTGAGTTCATGCTTAACGATATATGAATAATGGATGAGTACCATTATGGTACAAGTTATGTGACCCTAAATTGGTGGTGGGTGTTAGTGGGGCACAAAGTAATTGGACAAGAGACTGCTCATGAGTATAGAACTATTGAACAAAGCATGCATGTGTGGGTGTGTTGTGAACTATGGAATGGGTATGCCAAAATAATAATCAGAATTTGTTAATAAGCCTTGATTAGTTATTTCTGGAAAATTACTTTCTAAAAATTAGTTTCATTTACTTTTTTTTACTTGGTTATAATTGTTTTTTGAAATTGTTTATATTTGGTTATAAACTTTTTTGGTAAATTTTTTGAAATAAACTATTTTATATAATGTGTTAACCATTATATCCTAGTGGTGTGAGTAGAGAAGTCATTGGGAAAACCTATTGAGTTTTATATTAACCCCTTCTTTGTCACTTTGGTGATTTTGTAGATGCTACCTTCCGGTACTTGGGAAAAGGTAAAGTATCACACTTCTTTAACACCGGGGTCGTGATTCTTTGGACTACTTGGTGATGTTGGATCATAGAGATTGTGTAACATGGAGTCTTGTTGTCATCTTGGAGTTTATTATTTTTCTTTCGACTATTTACTTTGATGTTGGTTTGTCTTCTATTATAGCATACCTTGGTTGGTTGTTTTAAAGAGAATTATTTACAATGTCTTAGTTTATTTCATGCATCATATAGTGAGCTATTTGTTATTGGTTTGTTGGGTTATTGGTTTTAGTCATTAAAGGGTAAATCATCCCATACTTACTTTGAAACCCTTAGGCATTTATTCCCATCCATTTTCACCTTTGGGACGTCGTTTAAGGACCATTAATGACTTGTTTTACTCTCAAACCAATAAGAATTTGTGAGTCATTACAAATGGTATCAACTTGTTCGGTCCTTACCTAACAAGTAATCATCAGTGTTCTTGGTCTTAGAGTTGAAATTCCTTCTTGTCTTTTCCTTAGGTTTGAATCTTATAATGGAGTAAGATTATTGGAACCTAAAATGTATATCATAAAAGGACATAACTAACCCTTTTATACTGAACTTTGATTTACCAGGGAGTTGGGTACATAAGTGTTTGGAGAAACTTCTAGGTTTTTGAAACCTCATTATCATGGGTTTAGCCAATGAGACGAGAATGACATGAATTTTAGAGGAATGAATTCCCACTAGGATTTTATAAATCATTTTGATTAATGATTCGTGTTGGGAAAAAGTGTTTATTTTTGAAAAAGTATGAAATTTCTTTTCAAAGGAAAGATTTTGAAAAAGGAAATGCTTATGGTATTTTGAAAATGGTTTAATTTTCAAAAATAAAGTTAAAAGTTTTCAAAAAAAGTTGAACATGGAAAAAGGTTGTTTTTGGAAAACAATGTTGTGAGGGTTTATGTGATAGAATTTGAAATGCTAATACATCAGTTTCTAGAGAGTGATATTGATGGGGTTTGTTGTTGGTTTAGAAAATGAAACCCAGTGGGCATCATCAAAACCAACCCGAAGAAGTTGCAGAGAATGTGGTTTCACCTGAAACACGGATGAACCAAGAGCTGGTTCATAGTATTGTCTAGGATTTTCAAGCTATGGATACAGAAAACTAGTGGAATGATCCAAGGAATATGGATCATACCATCCAGTTCTGAAGAAAAATCCACCTAACTTCTGGGGTGATACTGAACCAAAAAAAAAGCGGAGGTGTGGCTGAGTAGGATGAATCATATCTTTGATTTCATCGGCACACCATTAGAGATCAAAGTCAAGATGGTGACTTATATGCTCGAGGATCTTTCATGCTAGTGGTGGAATTTAATGGTGTAGGAAAAAATGGATGAAGTCCTTACATGGGAGTATTTTGAGGAATTGTTCAACAAACAATTCTATCCTCACACGTTCAAGATCCAGAAAACGACAGACTTCTTCAGCCTGAAACAAGAGACTCTCTCTATCATAGAGTATGTGGATAAATTCAGGAATTTATTGCTTTCTGAACCAGAAGTTTTGGAAAGTAAGTCATTGAAGGTTGGAATCTTCAAATCATGGATAAGGCAGAAGATTCAATCGAAGATTGTAGTGCTATGTACTACTTATTATACAGAGAGGGTGAACAGATCGACTATGGTTGAACGTGATATCTCAAGATATATGGGAGGATGTATGATGATACTTATAGGTAATGGTGGCAACTCAAATGTTGGGAGTAAGTGGAAAAGGGAAACCTATTTCCAAGGTGGAAGTGGAAATCAGAATCAGATGGCTGGAGCAGTGAACCTTCCTCCATGACCCAAGAGCAAAGTAGGTTCTTTTCAAGGTGGTTTGCTTGACCACATAAAGAAAGAGTGTACAACAACCTAGAGCATGACATAACTGCGAGAATATGGGGCATCTTTAGAACTATTTTTGTAGTGCTCCAAGGTCAGGTGCTCAAGACACTTCTCAGGCATCGCAAGCATCGTATGCTTCGATAGGACGAGGACAACAGAATCAGTCTCATCAATAGAGAATATCTATCCATGGTGATTCTAGAAATACCATGACTCCTCAACCAGGGAAATATCAGCAAGTCAACAAGGAGAACCGTGTAGTGATGAAGCAATTATATGGATTTGAGAAGATGATTATCGATGATCAGGCTGGACCATCTTCAGTGAGAGG
Source organism: Viscum album (assembly GCA_963277665.1). Classification (NCBI taxonomy): domain Eukaryota; kingdom Viridiplantae; phylum Streptophyta; class Magnoliopsida; order Santalales; family Viscaceae; genus Viscum; species Viscum album. Next base: position 1,461,443,611 of record OY728153.1, on the reverse strand, counting down.
TACAATTCTTTTGAATTCTACCCTTGTATAAGTGTTGTTCGATACTGGTGCATTGCATTCTTTCATTTCTTCTTGTGTTGTTTATTTTCTATGTTTAAAGTTAGAAATTATATCTTCTATTTTAAAACTACAATATCCTCTCGGGGAAAGATAATGTCAAGCCTTTGTGTGTAGATCATGTGTTTTAATTTTTAATGGAGTTAAGTTAAAATAGGACTTCATGGTGTTGAACATGGATGTCTATGACGTAATCATGGGTATGGATTGGTTGACAATGTTCAAGGATCACATCGACTGCTATGGAATGACTGTTAGTTTCGTCACTAATGATGGTAGTGGGCATCTCTACATAGTAGAGTAGGTTGTAAAGATAGGCGCAAAGAGCTTGTTGGCACCAATGGTGGGAATGATCTCTTATCAGTTGGCAGTGTTGACTTTGTCATCAATGTAAGAGATCAAGGATGATATTTTTCCAACATTTATGGATCAATTTCCATATGTCTTTCCCAAGAATTTCTCAAGTTTACCACCACTAAGGGAAGTAGAGTTTACGATTGATCTCCTTCTGGGGAACAGTCCTATTCCCCTCCCGTATTATAGGATGGAAACAATAGAGTTACGGGAATTGAAAGTGCGGTTGGAGGATCTAGAAAGCATGGGTCTCATTTGGCCAAGTATGTCTCTATGGGAAGAACCAGTCTTGTTTGTGAGGAAAGAAAATGGAACTCTCCAGTTGTGCATTGATTATCATAATCTGAACCAATTTACTATAAAGAAAAGATATCCACCTCCACGCATTGATGATCTGTTCGATCAATTAAGGGGAGCTCAATGGTTCTCTAAAATTGAATTGTGATCAGGATATCACCAATTGCGAGTTCAGAAGTAGTATATTTCAAATACAGCTTTCAAAAGTAGATATGGACACTTCAAATATTTATTCATGCCTTTCGGTCATAAGAATGCGCCGACGGTCTTTATGGATTTGATGAATCAGATATTTCAGTGATACTTGGATTCTTTTTTGTGGTGTTTGTGGAAGACATCTTGGTGTATTCAAAGACAAGGGTTGGCCATGAGGAATACCTAGAAATACTGTTACAAATTTTTCTAGATCATCGTTTTTATGTCAAATTATCAAAGTGTGATTTTGGGATACAGGAAGTACGTTTTCTTGGCCATGTCATTTCTGAGAAAGGTGTTTCTGTTGATCCTGAAAAGACAAAATTTGTTATATCGTGGAAACCATCGAATAATGTCTTTGAGATACAAATCTTTCTTGGTTTATCTGGCTATTACCGATGCTTCGTGCATGATTTTTCACGAATATATTCTCCAATGATAGCTCTAACAAAGAAGAATAATCCATTCCAATGGATAGAGGAATGCCAGAAGTCTTTTTAGAAGCTAAAAGTTCTTCTTACATCAGCTCCTGTCTTGATTTTTTCAGAATCAGGATAGGGTTATGTTCTGTATTGCAATGATTCCAGATGAGGGTTAGGTTGTGTTCTCATGTGAGGAGACCATGTGGTTACTTATGTTTTAAGGTAGTTGAGGGTGCATGAGAAGAATTTCCTGACACACGATTTGGAGTTAGCTATAGTCATTAATGCTTTGAAAACATGGAGACATTATCTCTTTGGTGAAAAATTCATTGTGTTTACGGATCATAAAATCTTGAAACATTTTTTCTCACAACGATATTTGAATCTGAGGAAAAGGATATGGATGGAGTATCTTCAGATGTTTGAATTTGACATGATGTATACACCATGAAAAGGTAATTTAGTGGTGGATGCATTAAGTAGAAATTCATATGCTCAGTTAGTGAAAGAATATTCAGATGAATGATAGTTGATGTCGGTCCTAACCGACATGCATTTGGAATGTGAAGACTGAGGTGATTTTTTGGTTTTCTTTTCAGCTATTTTTGTTCCCGATTTGGTAAATATGTTCAAAGAGGCACAAACATCTGATGCATAAATCCTAATTATGAGTTCAAAACTCATTAACGGGGAGAGAATTGAGGGCTGGAAACTTGATGGAAGTTAATTTTTGTGTTTTAGATATCAAATGGTTGTACCTGTGTCTTTTTAGGAACAATTCCTTCATGCTTACCACTATTCGAGAAGGGTTGCACATCCAGGTGCACAGAAGATGTATAAGTCATTGAAGGTGCAATTTTGGTGGAGAGGCATGAAAAGGAATGTGTCCAAGTTTGTCTCGCAAAGCTTAACTTGTCAGTATGTTAAAGTCGAGCATCAGATACCTGTAGGTATGTTGCAGTCTTTACCTATTCTAGTGTGGAAATGGGAGAAGATAGCGATGGATTTTGTTACAGGTCTTCCTAGAATAGTTCAGAAACACGATTTCATTTGGGTGATAGTGTATTGGCTTACCAAGTCGACTCATTTCATCCATATTCATGAAACTCAAATAGTGGATGATCTGTCGAAAATTTATATCAAAGAATTGGTGAAGATGAATGGCATACCAGTTTCAATTATTTCGGATAGAGATCCAATTTTCACAGCTCATTTTTGTAAATCCTTAAAAAAAACCCTTGGGAATCAGTTGACTATGAGCATGGAGTATCATCCTCAAACAGACGTTCAGTCAGAGTGGATGATACAGATGATGGAAGACATGTTTCGGGCTTGTGTAGTGGATTTTGGGGGCTCATGGGAAGAACATATACCCTTGGTGGATTTCTCATACAATAATAGCTATCATACCTTGATACATATGGATTTGTTTGAAGCATTGTATGGGTTTACTTGTCATTCTCCACTGTGTTGGGTGAAAACAGGTGAGACTTCACTAGTTTGGCCAAGCCTTGTCCAAGAAACAATAGAGAAGATCCAGTTTATTAGAAAGTGGATGGATACGACTCAGATTTTTCAGAAATCATATGAAGATCACCGTCAAAGACTGTTGTCATTCAATGTAGGTGATCATGTGTTCTTTAGGATATCTCCAAGGCTTGGAAATCATCATTTTAGGATATAGAGAAAGTTATCTCCTCAATACATAGGCCCTTTTGAGATACTGGAATGGGTCAGAGATGTGGCATATCACCTAGAATTACCACCATGGTTTAGTTCTGTTCATGATATGTTCCATGTATCCTAGTTGAAAAATTATCAGCCTAATCCTAACCATGTGATCAGATGGGATCACGTTGACCTAGAGTTAGATGATTCGTTGATACATATCCTAGTGCAGATTTTGGATAGGCAATAGAAATTATTTCATTGAAAAAGCATCGGCCTGGTGCTGGTTTTATGGAAGCATGGTCAAATTTAGGAAGAGACTTGGGAACATGAGAAGGAAATGAAAGAGAAATGGCCAGAACTCTTTTAGGGAATTGAGGGTTTTCTACTTTCTGATGACAAAAATACCAATGGTGGGGATAATGTAGTACCCCTAGTTTCTGGTTTTTAGCATCATGTTACCTGGATCAGGTAAGAATCCCCTTTCTCTAAGTCCCCTTTTGATTAAAAATCCTTAAAAGTATTTTTCTAGGGTTTCATACAGGTTTCGAGACTAGTACACATCGTGTACCTAAAGTACATGCCATATACTTGGGGAAGGATTCAATTTTTAAAGTTTGGGTCATGTCATGAGCTAGTACACATTGTGTAGTGTTTAAATATTGTTTTTTTACCCGAGGCGACGGGTTTTTCGGCGTACTTATCCAGTGTGGCCTTCATGTCGTGACTAGGGGGTACACATCATGTGTCGGCCTGTGACCAGCTTAAATTCATGTGTTTGGTAGTTCCTCTTGGTCTATTCTTTCCATACCTCCTTTCTCTATACCCTAGACTCTCCATAGGTGATTTTTAGAGGCACTCCTTCTCCCAAATTGATCCGATCGACTTTGGATTTTCGTTGCGCCTGTGGTACGTCTCTCTAAGTAAGTGTTCTATTAGATATACTTCTCCTATCCTATTGGTTCTAAGATATATTCCCATTATGGGTAGATATAGGTTTTTATTTTCCAAATAAGTTGAGAGTTTTCTTTTTTGTTGATAATAGAAAGGATCTAAGGATGTTTCCTTGAAGAATCAACCTAGTTTTTGTGAGTGTTCTTTGTTCTTTGTTAGGTTTTGTCAAAACCTTTGAGGTAGGTGGCTTCACTCTCAACTCCTATTACTATAACTGATTGGAATTCTTTTAAATTTAATGTATCATGCTGAATTTATTGTGATTTGGTTGTTGAATACTTTTTGGAAACCTTCTTGAGTGAAGGTTTGTGAAATCTGGAAAATTGGGGATTTTGAATGAGTGCTTTGGTTCTTGGTTTTAAAATATGGATTTTAAAATGGGGATTTTTTTCAGGAATGTTGGAACATGAATTGGATTAGATGTTTTCAATAAAAGGGAAGGTTTTTATTGAAATGAAATGTTGCTTTGAAATTGGTTGGGATTTGGTTTTCAATAAAATTTTAGTTATATTGAAGTGGTTTATTTTGATAATGGAAATATTTGGTATACATGGTGTTGGTGTGAGATCATTCTTAACGGGCCATGAATAAGGGATGAGTACCATTGGGGTACAAGGTATGTGACTCTGGATTGGGGGAGGGTGTTAGTGGGACACAAATTAATTGGAAAAGAGACCGCTCATGAGTATGGAACTATCAAATAAAGTAAGCATGTGTGGGTTTATTGTGAACTATGTAATGGGTATGCCAAAATAATAATTAGAATTTGTTTATAATCCTTGATTAGTTATTTATAGAAAATACCTTTCTGAAAATTAGTTTCATTTACTTTTGTTTTCACTTGGTTATAATTGGTTTTCGAACTTGTTTATATTTGTTTATAAATAGTTTTGGTAAATTGTTTTATATAAATAGTTTTATATAATGTGATAATAGTTATATCCTAGTGGTGTGAGTAGGGAAGTCATTAGGAAAACTTACTGAGTTTAATAATCACACTTTGTAACATCCCGGATCCAGAAGCCACTCAACCGGTACCCTAAACCCGGTTGGTCACATGACCTCAAGCGCATTTCCCCCAAACGCTAGAGGCTTCCGACTAGCATCGAGGGCCTAGGTCTGATAGTGGGGAAACTATTCCCTCATTTGTCAAAGTGTAGCGCAGTAGAAAAGATAGCATACAACAGCGGAAGCAGTAAACAATATACAACTGAAATGGAAAACTAAAGTAAAAGAGAACTAGCAGTCATATATATAAGGATGTAGCATGTCACTAATTCTATGAAAGTAGCCAAAATAGGATACACTGCAATACGATACAATACAACTCAAAGTACAAGGTACAGCCAAAGAAATCAAAGCAGAATAAACAGAACGCAGTAGCATCGCAAGCCTAAGCTCGGTCTCATTCTCTCCTACTCCTCTGATACAATCATGTACCTGTATAGGGACCCTTTTCCCTATCAACACCTATAGGAATGTAATCTTTTTAGGCTTAAGAAATGACCCAAACAGGGTGTGAGAAATAAATCCCAGTAGGCAACCACCAATGGCTCGTGCCAAACTATTAGTGAAAATGTGCAACAGCAGTGTGCAGTAGTAAATGAAATAAACTAATAAGTAATCAAAATTAACTAACTCTACCAGTTATATTTCCATTTTTAATATTCATTTAACCATGCCAAGAATGTGCTTTAACTTGGAAGGTATAACATATGAAAATCACCACGGTGAATATTCATGATAACACTATCCTCAGACATACAATCCTTACCCTCAGGTAATCAGAATTGAAACCTTCATGTGATTTCCCACAGACATAATGAATATTTCCCACAAGCATACGAGGTGTTGCCCACAGGCACAGAAACTACTTCCCACGGGCATAGAAAGGTTGCCTGCAGGCTAAACGAACATTTCCCATAGGCGTACGAAAGGTTTCCCTCAGGTTATACAAGTAACTGGGCCGAGCCCAACACATAAGCAAGAAATTATATACAATTCCTCTCAAGGAAATTCAAAGAATACTAAAATTTACGGTATACCCATAGGTATTCTGGCCAAATGGCTAAAAAGAGGAACGCACCCCCGGGGTGGTCTTGGATCCACGCAATGATCCCAAACAGTAGTTTTAACTTATCAAAAGTTTATCTATTCAATTCTAGATAATTTTTAGCAAAGGCCACAGCCATACGACACCCCAAACATGGGTTCGTAGCACAATGGTACACAAATTCAACTCAACAGTTGGAAATAAACACCAGACCACCTACCTTGATCGTCTCTGATTGGTATACATGAATGACATATCCCAAATCATCCAAGAACTATGTGGATCTGGGATAGACATTCCCTCATTAAAACTCAAATAACTTTCCCTCGGGAAAGAATTGGTAAGAAACACAAAAGGAGAGGGAAGAACTCACCCGTGCGGTTCAATCGAGACCATCAGAGAAGGATTCGGATTCTCGGTGTGCGGTCGGTAGATCTCTAAAGCTCCGGCATCCTCTCTCGGCTCCAAAACAAACTCAAAGCCTCCTCTGTCAAATGAGGAGGATACTTCTCATTTTAAGCGAAAAAAACAAACTACACGACGTGTAATCTCAAGTACATGGCGTGTACTTTTCATTTTTTAAACTGTTCCCTTGGAGGCTTCTTTCCACCGTGGTACTGTTCATCCGTCGATATGATCACACGGCGTGTATATCTGATTACACGGTGTGTACGGTCACTCCATTGGCGGCTACCTCCACTGCCTTACTATTCACCTGCTGACTGATTACATGGCATGTAAATACTAAGTACATGGTGTGTAGTCATTTTTTACACCCTTCATCACTGATGGGCCTACACGCCCAGTGTACTCATCCCACATGGTCAAAGTACATGGCGTGTGGAAAAGTACATGGTGTGTACTCACAAAATTTTGGGATTTTTTCCCATTTTCCTTATTTTCTCAAAAACACTTAAGGAAAAGGGAAAATAAGAAAGTTGTTCCTCAAGAATAAGAACCAGGTTCTTACAAACTTCCCCCCTTAAAGAAATTCATCCTCAAATTTTCCTTCCAAGGGTGGTGAAGATAAATCTGTGAACAACTCTGGCCACTGAGCACGTACGTCGATCTCCCGCTCCCAAGTTTTGTCATGCACTCGTCCATGCTACCATAGCACCCGTACAAGAGTAAATGACCAGCCTAGGAGAACCTTCGTGCTCCTATCAACAATACGAATCAGATGATCCTCAAAGGATTCATCGACCTGAAGCTCAACCTCCTCTGGTTGAAAGATGTGAGATGGGTCTGAATGATAACGGTGCAGCTGAGATACATGGAAGACGTCATGCATGGCCCGGTACCTCTGTGGTAACTGAAACCGATAGGCAACTGGCCTGACTCTCTCCATAATCTCAAACAGCCCTACATACCTCGGTGAAATTTTACCCTATCTCCTGATCCGCTTATATCCCAACCTTGGAGAAACATGAAAGAAAACTTGATCCTCGACCATGAACTCCAAGGGTCTTCTGTAGCGATCAACATAAGATTTCTGATGAAACTATGCAGTAGCCATCCGCTTCTGAATCAACTAGACCTGCTCTGATGTCTCCTTCATGAGACGTGGTCCCAATAAAGCTGTCTCACCTACCTCCTACCAGCACAAGAGTGATCGGCATGGCCTACCATATAAAGCCTCGTAAGGTGCCATCTCTATAGTTTACTGAAAACTGTTATTATAGGAAAACTCGGCCAGGGGTATGTGCTTCTCCCAAGAGCCCCCAAAGTCTTGGATGCATGCACGCAGCATGTCCTCAAGCACCTTTATCATACGCTCTGATTGGCCATCGGTCTGAGGGTGGTAAGCTATGCTCAGAAGCACCTGTGTACCAAGTTCCCTCTAAAAACTCTACCAGAAATGAGATGTAAAATGGGAATCCCTATCTGAAATGATAGAACGAGGGACCCCATGAAGATGTACGACCTATCGGGTATACATCTTCCCGAGTTCGTCAACACCAAAGGTCTCCTTGATCAAAAAAAAGTTAGCTACCTTCGTGAGTCTGTCCACAACAACCCACACAACATCATTGCCTCGAGGTGACCTCAGCAATCCGGTCATGAAGTCCATCGTGACATCATACCATTTCCACTCTGGAATGGGTAACTATTGTAACAGTCCAGCTGGCCTCTGATGCTCTGCATTCACCTACTGACAGGTGGAACATCTCGCAACAAAACCAGCTACCTCTCTCTTCATACCCGACCACCAATACTGATGTCTCAAGTCACGGTACATTTTGGTAATCCCAGGATGAACTGCCCAAGCTGAAGCATGAAACTCCCGCATCAAATCCTCGCATATGTCCCCTGGAACCCACACTCGTCCATGGACACGCAGTACCTCGTCATCACCTATCGTATAACCCGGAGAAGGGCCCTCACTTTCCACCAACTCCCATAGAACTAGGCCTTCTGAATCCGATAGCTGTCTCATTATCACTCTATCTAGGAGGGTAGAAGTCACAGATAAAGAAGAAAGATAGGTTTTCCCCCTGAATATTTTGCACTTACAAATGCATCTTAGAGAACAAAGCCATGAGTTTCCACTCACCACTAGCCTCATGCACTGCCTGTAACTGAGTCCTCCTACTTAGAGCATTAGAAACTGTGTTACCCTTACCAGGTGTATAGGCAATCTCGAAGTCGAAGGACTGAAGGTATTCAACCCACCTTCGCTATCTCAAATTCAGGTCACGATGGGTAAAGATATATTTGAGAATTTTGTGGTCCGTGAACACCACAAAATGTTATCCCAAGAGATTATTTCTCCAACAGTGTAGTGAATGAACAACTGCAGCCAACTCGAGATCATGCGTCGGTTAATTCCTCTCATGTGGCCTCAATTGCCGAGACCCGTATGCAACTACTCGACCACTCTGCATCAACACTGCTCTCAGCCCAATACATGATGCATCACAGTAAACTGTATAGCTCTTCCCTTACTCTGGAAGTATCAGGACTGGTGCTGATGTCAACCTTCCCTTCAACTCCTGAAAGGCTTTCTCGCAAGATTCTAAATAAAGGAACTTCACGCTGTTCTTAGTCAAACCCATCAACGGTGTTGCTAAGTGGGAGAAGTCCTATATAAAGCACCTGTAGTAACCAGCCAGCCCCAAGAAACTCTGTATTTCAAACATGTTCTTAGGATGCTCCAGGAAACTACTACTCTCACCTTCTTTGGGTCCACTACAACTCCTGCCTCTGAGATAATATGACCTTGGAAGTGTATCAAGTCCATCCAAAAGTGTCACTTTGAGATCTTAGCATATATCTGATTCTCTCTCAGTGTACTTAGTATGATCTCAATATGGGTGGCATGGTCGTATCATGTGTGAGAGTACACAAAGATATCGTCCACGAAGACTACCACAAAAGAATATAGATAAGGGTGGAACATATGGTTCATCAAAGCCATGAAACATTCTGGTGCGTTCATGAGTCCGAATGGCATAACCAAGTACTCATAGAGACCATATCTACTCTGAAAAGTTGTAAGTGGTGTTTCCGATGGTCTAACGCGTAACTGATGATATCCTGATCTCAAGTAAATCTTCAAGAACACTCATTCTCCTCTAAGTTGATCAAAAATATCATCAATCCTTGTCAAGGGATATCGGTTCTTGATCGTCAATTGGTTCAACTTCCGATAATCCACACAAAGTCTGAGGGTACCGTATTATTTTTTTGCAAAGAGGACCGGCGAACCCCATGGATAAGTACTGGGTTAAATGAAACCCTTTTCCTGTAACTCCTCTAACTGCCTATTGAGCTCTTGAAACTCAGGTGTAGTCATCCTATAAAGAGGAATGGACAACGGTGTCGCTCCTGGCACAAGCTCAATAGATAAATCCACCTCACACTTTAAAGGAAGACCTGAAAAGTCGTCCAGGAATACATCTCTGAAATGATCAAATACTGAAGGGAAATACTTCTAACAAGTCTCCTGATCATCTAGATATAAACTCACAATCTGGGTTGTCACTCCACCTTTCCCACGATGCTCGGGTCCAGCTCGACTCGCCTGGACATCCCACTCGCCCTTGTATAGAAACTCTCTTCCCTCTGGTGATGTGAAACTCACCCTATGACGATAGAAATCCACAAAGTATTGAAAGGGTACCAACCCGTCCATCCCGAGAATAACATCATAGCTTGTCATCTCTAATACATAGAGGTCCCATAGAAAGTGACACCCACCAACCTCAAGGGGGCACTCCTTGCACTGACGTACACCTACCGTCCTCACTCCAAATAGTGTGTCTAGCGTCATGATATCAGAAGAAGAAGAAGAAACACAGAACCCAAGGCTCTCCACAACAGCCACAGATATAAAACTATGTGTAGCATCAGTATTGAAAAGTAATAAAGATAAAATAGAAGCTACTAGGATAGTACCTCTAACAGTAGAAGGTCTGGGATCCTTCTCATGTTGGGTTTGTTGCACTACATATGCCTGCCCAGTGTCGCGGCCCTGCGACATAGCCTGGCTACCCTGAGCTGACCCGCCCTGCTGCCTCTGAGATCCTGGTGTCTAGCTACCATAGCCATGACCACCATCTCGGTCTACACACCTCGACGTATTCCAATTTCCCGACTGGTAAGAAGTTGTTGGGCCTTCTCCTGCACACGGAGTCTACATAGAACCCCTATCACTAGCCACTGGTGGAAACGCCCTGCAAAAACGCTGGAGATGACCCATCTTGCCGCAACCTCGGCACTCCATTGGGTCACTTGGACACTACGGTCTCTTTTTCTCCTCTTTAGCACACTGGTAGCACATGACCTGGCCACCTGAAGTATTCTTCTGGCTAGTACTGCCACTGTGAGATAAGTCCATCTGCCTCTTCCTCTTACCAGTAGAAATAGTACCAGAAACTGGTGTTGAACCACCTTGGCCCACAACACTAGCTTCCCACGGGTTTCGCTCATTAATCAGTGCCTGGTTCATAATAGCATGCACTGTAGGCAACCTAAAAACATTCACCAGCTCTCGGATGTCATATCAAAGATCATACTCAAAGCGTCTATCCCTCAACATCTCATCACCCACCAGAACAGGTGCAAAACGTTGAAGCTCGGTGAAGCGAGAATAATAATCCATCACTGACATAGTGCCCTGCTGTAGATTTATGAACTCTCAAGCTCGATCTGCCCTCAGTGTCTCCGGGAAGAAGAAGTCATAGAAGGCTGCCTAAAAATATTCCCACGCCATGTCCTGGTGATGCTCGGTCTGGGTGGTAACATCCCACCACCTCTTGGAGGAATCACGCAGCATGTTTGTAGTTAGCTTGACCCTACGCCCTGGAGGAATCTACAAATGCTTGAAGATATACTTCATAAAACCCAGCCAAGACTTCGCATCATGTGGTCTGTCATCCCCTGAAAATGTAGGCAGATGCTGCTGCTGGAATATCTATGTCAGCTTTGCCATAGATGTGGCAGCCGGCAGTGCTCCCTGAAAGGTCTGCATGAACCGCATGAAGCCTTCATGGAACTGTGCATCAGTGCCTGTGTCCGGTATAACGTATGTCACTACATCTTTCTATGTTGGAGGATCCATTGGTAGCCCATGGCCTACCATCTCTGGAGTAAAATCATCACCGCTCTCTTGGCGAACAACTGGTGGTCATATGGGCGGCATGACTCTACTAAGTCAAATGCACACCTTAGATCAAGAGTATCAAAGACCAAAAACTAGGATACCAAGAAGGGAATAGGAGAAAGAAAGCATTCAAGATTTACAAAACTTGACTACATTACGTGTATAAATACTACACTGTGTGTTCTCACAAGCCATCCACATGGGCATGTACTTCAGCTAAGACTGGTTGTGTAACACCCCAAACACACGGCGTGTCTTCTGAATACATAGCGTGTACTTAAATCCTCCTTCCCTGCCTGAGTCCTTATACACGGCTAAGCCACACGACTCTCCTAAAACAAGACTACACTATGTGTCCCACGGAAACACATCGTGTACTCGAAAAGCTCTCACTGGCCCGTGTTGTTCGTGACACAACCTGTATACTCAGTTCACACTACACGACGTATTTCAGAAAGACACAGTGTGTTCAAAGAAACCCCAGACCGACCTGTTGTAACGCCCCGACCCCAGTTACCCAGAGTCGGTGCATTATTACGTAACATTTTCATGATCACAAAAGATCAACTCTCGAAATACCGATTAGTTTAGTAGCCTTGGAAACACTAGATATATTCATAAGTCTTACATTACATCATAAAGTAAAAAAAACTACAACAACATCTTGTCTTCATATCCCCTCATACTATCCCTGCAGGTCATTCATAAAATACTTCTTCACATCCTGGAAAAATTAAAACATTGAAAGGGGTGAGCTTAGATGCTCAGTAAGGATAACAATATAGCGGAAACTTTCATAAATAAACATAAACATTTAAGACAATGTATAACTAAAACAAAAGCCTTTTAAACTTGAAATTCAGCATAATATGGAAAAAGTAAAATGAAATAATTCCATTTACTTATTCACATGGATATTATACTAGTTGAATAATCACATGAAATATCAATAACCACTTTCATAATGATGGAATTCATAATGCCAGACTATCATAACCAAATAGTCAAGGCCTTGTGCCAAGACTACAAATAAGATTTTTTCAAGGCCTTGTGCCAAGACACTAGTTTGTCTCATGAGACCTACCAATGCATCTAGGAGCTATAGCGGGCTCCACCCATCACTTACGAAGTCCAATTAATTCATTATATGAAAAGGTTTAAACATATCATAAACCATAACATAATTGTATCACATAAAACATGCATAAAGGAAACATAACATTTCCACATTTCAATCACAAGATATCAATACAACACATTGATATAATAAAACCATTTTCAATAGCAAAATAAAATAAAAGTAAAATATGGTATTTATTTTTCATTTAAAAAAAAGTTATGGCTTGTAGAGGAAGCTGAAACTCAAATAATGGTCACGGTGGCGGAGAAGTTTTTGTCGCCACATATATACGACAGAAAAAACATTCCTTTTTGTCATTTATTAAAATGCTTCGTATAAAAAAGATTCCTTTTGAATAAACGTAAAAGTAAAAGGGGTTTATATACCCTATAAAATAAATTTTGTGTATAAAACAAAATATGCCTCAATGAAAGGGTATTGAGACGATGTCCCTTACCTCGTGTCTGACTTGACTCGATCGTTATTTAATCTCCTAAATAATAAACTATAGTTAATTTCCACTTTCTTAAAAACCTTTTTCAAGTTCATTATTCCTTTTATATCACTTATTACCATGTTGTGAACATTATGTAATTATTTAAGTTAATAACGGTCATTTTGTCGATCTTTGGTACTTCAGTCAAAAATAAACTTATTATAATTACAAGTTGTTCATGTGGTAAAATATCCATTATATCCATAATTATATTCATGATTTAGATATAATATATATCATATATATCCATTATATACATGCATTTATAATATTACATAACATTTAGAGGTAAGAAATGAAATGCACCGTTCATGGAGACGGTGAGTCGTGCGTACGCATGAACGCTACTTTCATTTCTATTTCGTATTTAATGGAATGAAATCATAATTATATAAAGGTATATTATAATTCCAGTATAATATCATATATAACATCATAAAATCCATCCTTTATACGTCCCACATATGGAATTAACGAATCAAATCACTTTGAGGGGGCGGTAGTCCGCACTTCCTAAAATGAAGATATCGCGTTTACCCATAATGAAAACCATAAAGGTATGACATAAATGAAAAATACAAAATAATAGTGAAAAAATAAACATAATATGTATAATATATAAATAGATTGACATCTTAATTTCCACCATGAAAGGTGTTAAAAGAAGATTGAACAATCATTGTTTCGTGAGGCAGTAATTCGCCAACCACAGAAACAGTATGTTCTTTAACCATTAGATGGAGGTTTGTGTAATTTTAAATAAAATACATCTCATAAAAACATCCTAGTATATTGAATATACTGTTGTTCTTACAAAATATAGGAATAAAAAGAGTTTAGGGGGTTTTAGATGCAAAATTAAACAAAAGAACACAAGTGAAGACATTACCTTTAAATCGGGTAACTCCTCTTGGTTTGAACCAAAAGGGTTTCTTGAAGAAATTTCTGCCTAAGGTAAGGCTTCTATGATGAATATAGGGATGTGGAGAGATAAAATGATCAGATTTTGGCCGATCAAATGGCTTGAGAGGTGTGGGTAAGGTGGTAGAGGTGGGGGCCTTTTATAAGAGGGAGGAGGGGCACTCTTGGAAAGTCAAGAAATGTTACTTTATTATATAATGAGTTTCGGATTTTAAAGGTACCACAATTATATATTTCAAGGATAAGGTGATAAGGGTTAGAAATATACTCATCCAATAGGTTTTTTACAAGTTTAAGTCTTAGATTTTACATTATATTTTCATTTTATTTAAATCGTTAATTAATGAGGTAATCGCTGCATCATCATGGTGTCATAAAAAATTTAATTTATTTAATGTCTAAAAATTATAAAAAAAATATCATGATGTAGAAAATATTTTTAGATTTCCAATGACTATTTATAGTCTAATAGATTATTTACATATACAAAACTAAAATTGTTTTACTTGGGTGATACATACTTTGGTTATACTTTCCCTTTAAAAAAATAATATAATAAAATGTCATTATCACCCAAAAGAGATTCCATGGGGTCCCAAAGTTTGGCACAAGGAATCCCATGTTCGGTCATGACACAACCAGTAGAATTAGGACACATTTTGGGGTTATTTATTATTATTATGATATTATTTTATTATCCTTAACTACCCGATTACAAATTAATCACGATAATTAAAGATAATTACCGTCGTTACTATTCATAATGTCAAAAAACAAAAGTGTCTTAATTATATAATTTGGACCTTATGATTAAAAATATGGAATCCATTTTACAAAATTCCAAACACAGAAATTGTAGCAATTAATTTAAAAATTATTCCCGCTGTCAAAACAAATAGCGTGTTTTAAAGAAACAATATCTATCAAAAGATTGACAATTGTTTATGTCCAATTTCAAAGTGAAATTAATTATAATGACCACCATTGAATAAAATGGTAAAATTATATTCTAATTATCCTTTAAAACCACTCAATAGTATAATTTATCACTATAAATTATTTTTATTTAAAAAGTTGTTTTTAAGTATTTTTCACTATTCATCGAAAATTGGAAGTTCTCAGAAAAATACCAAAAATTCAACATAGGATAATTTCGATATTCCGAATCCAAAAATGTAGTCCATTTTCAAATATAAAATTTATATAATTTTAAAAAGTGGGTATTACTATTCATAACGGCTACTTTGATTGGTTGTGGTGTGTTAGAACTCGAGGTTGCGTACAACACACGCTGCTCTATTATTCAAAGAGAAGCGTACCATGGAAGCTTGGGGTGTTACACATGTGTTGCTCACTACATGTCCGGCCACACAGCTGACACTACACGGCATGTTCCAGGTGGACATAGCATGTACAATGAAAGATAACACTGGCCCGTGTTGTTCATGACACGGCCGGGTACCTGGGTCAGACTACACAGTGTGTTCAAGGTAGACACTGCGTGTATGTCTTAAGGTTTCCTCTGTCCATGTTGTTAGTTACATGGGCAAACACTAGATCAAAAATACACAGCGTGTACAACTGGTACAAGGCGTGTTTCCCCAAGCCATTCCCTACCCCGTGTCTCTGCCCACACTGCCTATGACACCAGAAGAGACTACACGGTGTATACGGAGGGTAAACAGCGTGTACTTAAAAAGTTTTCATTTCTTCCTGAATAGAATAACACACGGTGTGTGTCCAAGGAACTACACGGTGTGTATCCTGGGTTTTTTGGACAGTAAGCCTCAGATACTACTCCAGAACCCAGAAAAATATGGAAACAAACACCTAAGTGCCAAATTCTGATCTGTGAGGGCCCATACTCTCTACGAATCAAAGCTTGGAATCTTATACATGTTATAACAAAATAAACACATCGATGATCCACCAAATTTCGGTAATTGAGGGACCATACTCCTCAAGAACCAAAGTTTGGTGTTTATTCTATCAAAATCTCACACAACAATACCCTATCAAATAGCAGGTATTTATCAAAGTAGCTATCACAACAGCATGATTTTGTAGCACAACAACTTTCACAACAACTTGCAATTTCTAATGCACCTACCTGGCATGGAAAGAATGCATGACATTTGATTTATAGAATGTTCCTAAATGATACATTAGATGGCATACCCTCATCTCATTGGGTTGCAACTAAATAGAACCCATGTATAAAATATAAACAGCACACTACAAGTGTGTCACCAAACGGTGAAAATCAAGTCAACTGTAAAATTTGAAAAATAAAAAAATTGTAATAAATGAGGTATATTGGATTTTCCCTATACACGGGTCAGCTACTCCCAGGCACAGCTTATTACCAACCACCATTTCCATCCTATCGCTGACTAAGGATCCAAACAGTAAGTCTAAGAAAAAAACTCATTTGATACCACTTTGTAACGTCCCAGATCTGGAAGCCACTCAACGGGTGCCCCAAACCCGGTTGGTCACATGACCTCAAGTGAATTTCACCAAATTCAAAAGGCTTCCAACTAGAAGTGAGGGCCTAGGTCTCATAGTGGGGAAACTATGCCCTCGTTTGTGAAAGTGTAGCGCAGCAGAAAAGATATCATACAATAGCAGAAGTAGTAAACAATCTACAACTGAAATGGAAAACTAAAGTAAAAGAGAACTAGCAGTCATATATATAAGGATTCAGCATGTCACAAATTCTACGAAATTATCCATAACAAGATACACTGTAATACGATACAATACAATTCAAAGTACAAGGTACAACCAAACAAATCAAATCAGAATAAACAGAACGCAGCAGCATCGCAAGCCTAAGCTCAGACCCATGCTCTCATACTCCTCTGTTAAAATCATGTACCTGTATAGGGACCCTTGACCCTATAAACACCTGCAGGAATGTAATATTTTGGGTTGAATACATGACCCAAACAGGGTGTGAGAAATAAATCCCAGTAGGCAACCACTAAAGGCTCGTGCCCAACTGTCAGGGAAAATGTGCAACAGCAGTGTGCAGTAGTAAATGTAATAAACTAAGAAGTACTCAAAAGTAACTAACTCTACCACTTATATTTCCATTTTAATATTCATTTAACCATGCCAAGCCTATTCTTTAACTTGGCAGGTATAACATATAAAAATCACCATGGTGAATATTCATGATAACACTGTCCTCAGACATACAATCATTACCCTCAGGTAATCTGAATCAAAACCCGCAGGTGATTTCCCACAGGCATAACGAATATTGCCCATAGGCGTACAAGGTGTCACCCACAGGCATAGAAACTATTTCCCATGGGCACAGAAATGTTTCCCGCAGGCTAAACGAACATTTCCCACAGGCGTACGAAAGGTTTCCCTCAGGCTATACAATTAACCGGGCTGAGCCCAACACATAAAAAAGCAATTATATACAATTACTCTCAAGTAAATTCAAAGTATGCTAAAATTCATGGTATACCCATAGGTATTCTGTCCAAATGGCTAAACAGAGGAACGCACCCCCGGGGTGGTCCTGGATCCAAGCAGTGATCCCAAACAGCAGTTTTAACTTATCAAAAGTTTATCTATGCAATTCTAGATAACTTTTAACCAAGGCCATAGCCATATGACACCCCAAACATGGGTTCATATCACAACGGTACACAAATTCAACTCAACAGTTGGAAATAAACACTAGACCACCTACCTTGATCGTCTCTGATTGGTATACATGAACGAAACCTCCTGAATTGTCCAAGAACGACATATATCTGGGATAAACGTTCACTCATTAAAACTCAAATAACTTTCCCTCATGAAAGAATTGGTAATAAACACACAAGGAGAGGGAATAACTCACATTCATGGTTCAATCGAGACCGTCAGAGAAGGATTTGGATTCCCGGTGTGCGGTCGGGAGATCTCCAAAGCTCCGGCCTCCTCTCCCGGCTCCAAAACGAACTCAAAGCCTCCTATGACAAATGAGGAGGCTACTGCCCATTTTAAGTAGAAAAAACAAACTACCCGGCATGTACTCTCAAGTACACGGCGTGTACTTTTCATTTTTTTTAAACTATTCCTCTGGCGGCTTCTTTCCACTGCGACATTTTTCATCTGTCGACATGAGTACATGGCGTTTATATCTGATTACACAGCGTGTACGG
This sequence comes from Viscum album, assembly GCA_963277665.1. Lineage (NCBI taxonomy): Eukaryota > Viridiplantae > Streptophyta > Magnoliopsida > Santalales > Viscaceae > Viscum > Viscum album. Next base: position 1,461,425,300 of record OY728153.1, on the reverse strand, counting down.
TCGCTCCGCTGGTGGCTACCTCCACCGCCTTACTGTTAACCTGTCGACTAATTACACGGCGTTTAAATACTAAGTACATGGTGTGTAGTCAGTTTTTACACCCTTCATCACTGACAGGCCTACATGCCCTGTGTACTCATCCCACACGACCAAAGTACGCGGTGTGTGGAAAAGTACACAGCGTGTACTCACAAAATTTTGGGATTTTTCCCCATTTTTCTTATTTTCTCAAAAACACTTAAGGAAAAGGGAAAGGAAGAAACTCATACCTCAAGAATAAGAACTGGGTTCTTACACCCTTTCTTTGTCACTTTAGTTCTTTTGCAAATGCTACCTTTCAGGACTTGGGAAAAGGTAAAGTGTCACACTTATTTAGCATCATGTCATGATACTTTGGACTAGTTGATGATGTTGGAGCATGGAGATTGTGGAGCATGGAGTCTTGTTGTCATCTTGAAGTTTATTCATTGTCTTTCCACTATTTAATTTGATGTTGGTTTGTCTTCCATTGTAGCATACCTTGGTTGGTTGTTTTAAAGTGAATGATTTACAATGTATTAGTTTATTTAATGCATCATGAATTGAGATGTTTTTTGTTGGTTTGTTAGGTTATTGGTTTTAGTCATTAAAGGTTAAATCATCCCTCACTTACTTTGAAACCCTTCGGTATTTATTTCCAGCCTTTGGCACCATGTGTATGTCACTTAAGTCCTAGTAATGGCTCTTTGTACTCTCAAGCCAATGAGAATTTTTGGGTCATTACATTAGAGAACAATTCTCTCAATGTGGTATGTATGGGTTCACTAAAATCTTTTTCCCAAACATTAATATACCTTCCCAATAATAAGAAAATGTTAACTTTTCATGATATTCTCCAAGGATGAAACTTAGAGATGATCCCTTATTGAATAATTAAAATTCTAGATATAGGAACTGAATATCATTTATGATGTTTTGTTTCAACAAAGTTTTGTTTTTGTTGAGAACTAACTTTTTGTAAATAATGTTTTTGTATAACAGGTGGAAGTTATTTAATGAGTTTGTTTTTTGATTTGATTGAAATGAAGAAATTTGTAAATTCTAGAAGTAAAGAATGTTGGGAGGTTGTAGAATTCTCCAAAATAAATCATTCAATTTCAAATCTGTTCTCCAATTTTACTAAACATCATGCAATTATTTCATGATCCAAACTTTTTGATGAAAGGGAAATTGAATTTTTTTTTTCCAGACGCAACCTTTGGTACAGAAAGTCACCAAATGAAGAAGCTTCCAGAATATAGGAAGTTTTAAATTTCTAAATTTAAAAAGCTTTTAAAGATAAAAGGAAGATGTTAAAGCTCTCTAGATATAGTTTTCCAAACACAGGTTTCCAGACACAGTGCTTTAGACATATAATACTGGACATAGAGATTAAGATGCATCTTCTAATGCAGTTACAAGATAGAGTTGCAATGGAAGATGATTGGTACAACTTTCAAGGTTCCATACTCATATTTATGAACATATTTCTTTGTGAATATAAACTTTAAGAGAGTGAGAATTTTGAATTTAGTGAGTTCAATGCAGTACAACCATGTTACTGATTGGACACAACCTTCTAGAAGGAAAGTTCAGATGAACCTTTTGGTGGAAAGTATGAGTTTGTGAAAAATAACTAATCTCATGAAAAATGGGACAAAATAAAGATTATGGTTTTTGGTCAGACCAATAAGGCATAGGTTTTTATAAGAATCTCCAATATTACAACATTTGTTGTCATAAAAACTTTATCAGACTGATGTAGATGACTGATTAGACCATATGATGTATATCAGATGGAATGGAGAAGAAGCACATCACAATGATTGTATAATAGAGAATTTAAAATAATCTTTTAATTTTTTATTTATGAGTTATTTTGGTTTTGAAAATTTTGAAAGAAATGAAAATTTAATCAAGGGATCATATTTTAATATCTAAGAATAGACAAATGGGGAGATTAAGTTTGTAAGCAAAAAACCATTCTCTAAAAAAATAAGATTGGAAGCAGTTTTACTGAGTGACCAGATGAAGTTGATTCGACAAAGTTTACAAATAGAGAAAAATTCAGATGTGTTGATGTCTATACTGGATAGATATGAAGAATGAAACTAAAGTCTTTATAATATGCAGTAATATAGTCAACAATATTTAATTTTTTTGTAGGAACGGACAGAGGCAGGAGATGAGTATTTAGACATATAGGTGATATGAAGTTTGAATATCAAAGTTTTGTAAAAGGTTATATAAATTTAAAATTATTGTGAATTTATTGATTCTAAACTAAGAAACAAAAACTAGACTAAATCAATGTTTTTTATCTTAGAAGTTCAAGAGAACTGGATTAAAGAAGAAAGTTCCTAATAGAGTCATGAATAGAAAAGTTCCTGACAATCAATTTTCATACAGAACATTTGGAAGAACTTCAAAAGTTATAATTTGAAGAAAGTTGATAATTTTTTAGTTATGTATAATTATATAAGATTTGATAAGACACTATAATATTTTATAATATTTGAGTAGTGCTCAGTAAAGTTCAAATTTATGATAAATTCAAATTTTTTAATTTGAATGACTGGGAAAAAAATTTCGGTTTCCCACCTTTATTATTTCTAGAGTGCCTATAAATATAGATGCAAAGTAAAATAGTACTTATCACTATTTTCATATGTATAAAATCTAAAACACTATATATTTAGTTTTAGAATTTAGTTTCCAGCCAAAATTGTGTTTCCTTTTGAAGAAGATTTTCTAGACAGATTCTTTGATTAGAAGATCAGACAGAGAAAAGTTCATAAGACCAGACATAGGAGAAATGGATAGAGAAGATTGGATAGAGTTTTGAGAAGAATTTTTTTAGGAACTAATTTTGATAAAATTATAGAACAAAGGTTTTGGTTTCAAGAGTAGTTTGATGAAAGCTGCAATGGATGGAAGCCACCAGACATAGTCACACCGGAAATAGTTTACCAGATGGAGAAATAAGATAGAGGAAAGATTAGAATAATATTCTAGATAGACCCCTTGTGGAGTAGTTTGATCAAATTAATACTTTTTTTGTGGCTCAAAGTTTTTAATAAAATATTGTAAACAAATGGGAGTCAGTATAATATTTCCTATAATGATATAGAAGGTGTCTAATGGGAGTTGACACAAGTTGTATTCACTTCTTCATTATAGTGAATTTTCATAGACCCATGGTAGTGTCTATGCAAAGGATGTAAATTCTCACACCAAGGCCACTCCAAAATGAAATTTTTATTTTCAAAACACTTTTAAGGGGGAAAGTGAAAACCCTGATAGCAAAACAGTTTAATCACCAAAACTTATTACATTTTTGTTGAGGAAAATCCTGAGATGATTGGAATCAATCTCCCTAAATAGTATCCAGGGAATAGAATTTACCTGGGAGTCTGGATCGTCCTTCAAGATGTCTTCCTAATGTTTTTCCAAGATGTCCCAAGATTGCATGTATTCCTCTATGTTGATCTTTCCCATGTTGAAGCCTCTCTTCAAAATACGGTTTTTCCTATCAATCCATTTACCTTTCTCCTTTTTAGTTTCCACATAAAGAAATCTTCCCATCATTTGTTTGATCACTTCCTTTGATGCTTTAATATCCAGAACTTTCTCCACCATTTCTTCATATGATTGAAAAATAAGGTTGCAGAACCGATGATATCTGATATTGTGGGTTAGTATAGAAGTCTACCTCACGTTGTTGCCCCGGAGGAAGTGCAGCCTCCACCTGGCGCACCTCCTCAAACCTAAGAAGCCCCTCCCCTAGCTGGTCCTTAATATTTTCTTCTACCTCCCCTTGAGGAGACATGTCCTCAGCCACAAGTGGGGGTTCATCACCCCCATAGGTAGCCAACTCTTGATCTCCCCCTACCTGAGATCTAGACTCTTTATAGGTGGAAACCCCCACCTACTTGTCAGTGTATCGAATGAAGTCTGATTTTACTAGAGGACCTGGTCATAGGAGGTCTTGGCAAGTTAGAGTAGTCTTTCCATTTTCACAGACTCCTGGTATGTTTGATAATGCCTTTTGAATCCGTAATGGTGTTATTTCTCTTCCTTGAAGAGGATATAAAAAACCCCTCTACAATTACCACTTCCTTTGATTCAGTAGGGGAGTCCGAAGCTGAATCTGTAACCACTTGGCTAGCCTCCTCTCCCGTAAAAGGATCACCACCAAGGATAGTCTCCATCACATTACCATTACCATGATCATGGCCCTCAACTTCACCCATCACTACAATCCGATTATGAGAATTATTAAAACTCCCTCCAGATTTAACCTTCTCGGCGTAGGAAGGTTTGGTTTGCAAGGCCTACGTAGGAAAATCAAATCCACTTGGTTGTTTGAAGCCATGTCCCATGTATTGAAAATGAAGATCTCTTGAGACCAGTCTAAGTGTATGATCACCCATGGATATCTCTGCTCCAACTTCCTCATCACCCTCACTGCATTGAGTGAAGCCAGCTGCATACCATTACCTACATCCTTGCCAAAATCCAAGTGCACCTCCCTCTCCGCTTGTCCAGCCTCTTCTTGGACTATACCTGCATTCATGCTGGCTCCAGCACCCTATTCAGAAAGCACAACAAATGAACAAGGAACACCCAAATACCTTTTTAGGTGATTAAAAATATTTGAAGCTTTTGGATTCAAATGAGTATCCTTTGAAGCCGTTCGGGAAGCCACCACCTCTCCAGGGGGTAGAACCAGTAGGGAATAGACCATGCCATCAACCTTTATCAGCACCAGAAGGGCCAGCCTAACCAGTCCCGTTGGACCTCTACCCATGAAGAGTATGCCTTCCTCTCTAGAAAAAAAAATACAGATGTCCAAGATGAGATAAAAGAGAGCATAAATGTGTCCATGACTCAAAAACAACAAGTTGCTTCCCCCGAAACTCCTCACCAACTAAGATCCAAAACCATTCGACCAGAGTTTTAGAGACATAAACTTTGACACAAATGCGCAAAGAGATTGGATGACAAACCACACTAGTTCTCAAGTCCGAACAGAGATATCTACCAACCAAGTTCCCAAGCATGAAAATAACATAGGGGTTTTGGAATGGGAGAGGGAGTTCCAGAAAACTTATCCACAGAGCCGTCGTCGGAGCATCCCACTTCATATGCAAATCAAAGGACCATTTTATCATATGAAAGTGGAATTCATCACACGAATGAAAAGCCCGAGAAAAATATAATGATTCCCTATTGAATCCTTATGGATAATATCAATTCCTTCAATAGTAGAGAAATTTTTACTTTCAATAAAAAAAATGTATCATGGATAGAAAAATAGAATGATTCCCTATCTTCTTTCACTTGTCCTAAAAGTTTTTGATGCTACTATAATTGGATTTCTAACCATTGAGAAAGATACTCCCATGACTTTTTCTGATAATATAAATATTTACATTTATGGAAAGGCTAGAAATGATATTCTCACGTCTCTATTAGAAAATTTTTACATGAAGATGATGGGTCTCAAAATAGAAAATTTATTATGGGAAATCTTGAAATTTCTTTTGAAGGAAATACTAAAGTGAAGGAAGAAAATCTAGAAATATATAATAAAAATTTTGAAGATATAAGAATGGAAGATGAAGAAACTATTGATGAATAATTCACTAATGTGAAGGAAGTTGTCTTTAATTTCAAAGGTTATGGATATGTCTTGAAAGATTCTACAATCGTGAAGAAACTCATAAGAAACTTTTTGGACAGGTTTTCTCTAATATATCTGCTTTAGAATATAAATATGATTTATCTCTTGATGAATGTAATATCTTTATTTTTACCTGTTAAATGAGAAAATCTTTAGCATTCAAAAATAAGATCAAAGATGAAATATATTTTGAAGCTATGAGAAATAGTAAAATTCAAGATGTTGAATATGTTGATCCTTATGATTCTAAAGATAAGGGAAATGATGAGTTGAACAAAAAAATCTCTTATCTCTAAGAATTATAAAAGTGGAAGAGGAAAATTTTCTCTTGAATATTTTGAGTGTGGTGGAAGCATACATTTTTATAATAATTCTCCCAAAATGAAAGTTGTGTAATTTGAATATTGTTCTGATGAAAAACCTCAGTGGAAGAATTTTGATAAAACATCTAAAAAAGAAAGTATGTACAATGGTGTAAGGAAGAAGTTCACTAGAAATAGAAGAATCATGTTGAGTAAGAAAGTTTAATCTAACTTAGATGATATTGATTCATTAGAAGATAAAAGTTTGAAAATAATCACAACCTACTTTCAAAATGTTGAGAAAATGAAGATACGTAAAATAGTTAAGAAGAAGAAGGTGAAGAATCTTATAGATAGTAGCAACTCATATCGTAACTTGTTGCTTGTCTTGAGAAAAACATAACTCTCAAGAAGGAAATTAAATTATTAAAAAAGTATAGTGGAAAAGTGTTTTAAGGAAATAAATATGTTTCTAAGAAGGAATATGAATATATATAGAAGATCTTAAGCTATAAACTATAAATTTATGAATAGGGAAAGATGGTTTAAGAAATCAGTAAGAAGTTGTAATAAAAGTAATATGAAGTTAACAAAACTCAATCAAAACTCCTTGAGGATGAAAGTACCTTAATAAAGTTGAATGAAAATTTTAGAAAGACTTTGAAATTATAATCTAAATCATCTAAAGCTACAGATAAATCACATTCCAAGAATCAAGTGAATTCCCCATCTTCAAAAATTAAAGTTTCATATGTTTTTTCTAACATTTCAGGTGTTAAGAAACATGTTAAGAAATATTGGGTTGATAAATGTTGTGAAAAATCTATCACATCCCCAAAAGTTAAAAATTCCCTCAATAAGAATGATGGATCATTCCTAGAGATTTTTATAATAGAAATAAGTTATCCACATCAGAAAAAAAATTTACAGAGAAAGATCATACCTTAATAAAATCCATGATTTTATGAGATTTTCTAGTGTTTTGGAATCTATGGGAACATGGAATATAACTATTGGAATAATTTTTCACTTCTAGGAAGAAGGTATGAACAAATGGGAAGAAATTGTGGAAGAATAACTAGTAACTTTCTTGAAACACAGAGTGTAAGAAAAGTGACATCTCAAGATATTAGAAAAATTACAATATAAAAAAAATTGAATGCCTGGAAGAAGTACATCGAAGATATAATCAATTTGAATACCATTTTCAAGAATATATGAAAACTCTTTCAAGGAAAAGTTCTTATGCTATAAAATAAGAGGAAGATGGAAAGAAGAAAGTCAGTGAAAGATAATTTGTTTTTGAGATAACCTTAAAAGAAACTAAAAGTAAAAAAACCATGGATTCTTGATAGTATTTGTTCTTCACATGTGAAAAGATATTTTAAAATCTTGAGAAATGTTGAAAATAATGAAGTATAAGTAGTTACCTTAGAGAAAAATAGTTCCTTAAAAATAAAAGGAATTGGAATGGATGACATTGAAGTAAAAATTTTGAAATATAAGAAAGTCTTATTTGTTGATAGACTAAAGAAAAAATTACTTACTGTAATTCAAATATATGATGATGGTAAAGAAGTGATATTTTGAAAAAATTCATGTATCATTAAAAGTGTGAATGATGGAAAATTCGTTACTAAAGGAGAAAGAACCAACTGAAATCTTATTTAGATAGAAGAACACTCTGACACCTTTTATCTAAGTGCTGAAGATGAAAATAAGTTGTGGAATCATATACTTGGGAATCTTGGGTATAAAATAATGAACAAAATTTCTAATGTTGATATTGTAATAAATTTTATAGTATTTAAAATAAGAGAAGATGATATTTTCATAACTTTTCAGAAAGATAAAATGATTAGTAAAAGTCATAAGAAGGTTGAGATTTAATCTACTATACCTATTTAACTTATCCACTCATATATTTGTAGACCAATGAGACATAAATAAACAAAAATAGATTTTTACCTTATCACTTTTATTGATGATTTCACTTGGATGACCAATATCATGTTTATATAACACAAGTTATATGTTGTCAAAATATTCAAAAAAAATTAAAAGATATAGAGATAGAAATGGGGTTTTACATATAGAAGTTGAGAAGATATAATGGTATAGAGTACACATGAAATTATTTTGAATCGTATCTGAAAAAACATGGAATAAAACATTAGTATAGTGCTCCACATACCCCCATAACAAAATAGAGTAACAAAAAGGAAAATAAAAGTTTTGTGTAAATGGGAAGAATCATGTTAGAATAATACAAATTTTCAAAGTTATACTAGAGATAAGTTGTTATTTTTATTGTATATGTGAAAAAAAAGATGTTTTATAAGGCCAAAATTAAACACTGCTAAAAAATTTGGCTATTCCAATTGTTCAAAATTATTGGTATAGGCTGTAGAACCACTGGTATAGCCTATATCAATAGTTCTCTAAACCATTGGTTGATAGGCTATTAGTATAGGTCTGTACCAATGGTTCTCAGTAAACCATTGGTATAGGGATAATGTAATTTCAGTTTACCAACTGTTTTCATAGAATCGTTGGAATAGGTCTATACCAATGGTTTCAAACCATTGGTATAAACCTATACCAATGGTTTAAACCATTGATATATACCTATACCAATTCTTTTAAACCATTGGTATATATCTATAACAACTGTTCTAACAAAACTGTTGGTATAGTTTCATATCAATGGTTTTCAAAGCATTGGTATAACCCCCCCCCCCCCCATAGTTCCACAACCAGCATTACCCCCACCTTCCCAAACAGCCACTAGAATCCACCACAAATCATAGCATCAACCCACCTTGGTAAATTACCTACAAAAAAAATCATCAACCAACATACAAACAATGATATCAAAATAAATCTATTAACTCATTCAACCAGTGATAACACACATTCAAAACATCACATATATTCATTCAAAACTAATAATAAAACATTAAATGTCATAAATATCAATCAAAAATGTCAAGGATAAATTTTTCCCTCATCATTGTCACCATTAGAATCACCATCATCACCAGTATCCTCACTGTCATCCTCTCCATCACCCTCATCTCCATCCTCACTATCATCCTCTCTATAATCCTCACTTTTATCCTCACCATCACCATCTCCAAGAACTTCATCATCCTAACCACCACTAAGACCATTGTCTGGTGAACTATATAATATGCGCATAATCTACATATATACATCACAATACGTAGTGGTATCGGGTGTAAGTGATGAACATAATACTGCCATAAATTTCATAAATTCATCATTTTCCATTTTATTTTGTTCACTCCCTTGTATGGCCATTTTTTAGCCTCTAATTCCTTGGTCGTATCCTGTCCTTCACATGCATTATCTTTTTCCAACTCGGTGCTACCATAACTGGTACTTGAAGTTTTCCAATATCTAGTAAGTACAATACTCTTCCATGGTCGACATCGTACTCTACCATCGATATCATCTCCCAAAACCTGATATAAATGGCTATTTGGCCCAAAATTTTCAGCTTCCTTCTCATCGAGGGCCTCTAAAACAAACTGTTACAAATATAAATAGAATATTTAGTTGAAAAATATATATTAAAATTTTAAATCAACAAATTAAAACTTACAATCAGCTAATGTATTGGTTTTTTTATCGTGTTTCCATATTTATTATTTCTAATCAATCAAAAAAAATCTCAAGGAAAACGTCCTTCATTATTTAAAACCTCCCTCTATGATGAAATTTAATATAGAAACCCATAATTCAAAATAGGTTATTAATAATGAATTTCATAACTAAAATCAAATGGATATACTTGATGAGGTAATATGATTTTATATAATGATTTATTACTTTGTGCTAGTATGATATGAGTTGGTTAACAAAATAAATTTTATATAATAAATTGGGAGAATTGATAATATGATTAAATAATTATTTGATAATTTAACTTAAAGTTGAATTTAAGTATTCTTATTTGTATATATTATTTTCATGACTATAAGGTCAATGTAATTATAGAATAATTGAAATGTAATGTCTTTATTGAAAAAACAAATTAAGATTAATTACATGTATAATATGGTAAAATGAAAAGGTGAAATGTATGCTAGATGTTTTCCTATTTGGTTTAATATTTTTCTATGATTAAATTTTAAAGGGGTAGAAATTAGGAAAAGAAAGGTAAATTTTTCATTGATGGATATTTATGACAGTGTATAGTCAATATTGGTGTTTGTTTTTTTACAAAATACATATGAAATAATTGGATTTATTTTTTATTTGTTTAAATAATGTTAATATTTAGTTAGCATGAGAGTATGTAAGGTCGGCTTGGTTTTAATCCTTGTTATTCCTATTCATTTTTCATGGTACAATTTTGTTTAGTTCTTTTTAATTCAACTTATTTAAGTATGGTTAAATTCAATTCAGTTTGGTTCAATTATATTCAATTTCTATTAATGACGTACCATTTCATTATGTTCGGCTTATTTTTTCATCTTAATTAATTTTGGTTTATTCAAGATCAGATTTATTTGCTTTGATTCGCCTATATTTGTTTATAAATTTTCATTTCAATTTTATTTAGACTTTTCATCCCTCATATGATTTAGGTTTTTATATGTTACTTTATATTCATTTAGTTAAGTTAGATTTCATTTTATTTATTTCAATTCAATTAAATTAAATTTTATTTGTTTTAGTGTCATTTTTTTAAATTTTTTATTCTCTTTTTTAGATCATGTTCACTCTAGTACATTTAGGTTTTTTCTTTTCATGTTGGTTTTTCTTCTAGTTAGCTTTGTTTAGTTTCATTAGATTATAGTCATTTAATTTTGGTAATATTAATTTTTTTCATTATTTATTTAGATATGTTTTAGATTGGTTGGTTCATAATGAATTGGTTTAGTTTTGTGCCTATATTATTGGTTTTTTTATTTTCATATTCATTCAGTTCCAGTTGATTTAGGGATAGTTAAGTCAAGTATATTCATTTTTCTTTATTAAACATGTGATATTTATATTTGATTTTCTTTTTATAACTTTTAATTTTTTTTATTTTTAATTAAATTTAATTCTTTATTTATGGATTCTATTTTCTGGTAAAATTTGGGTTGGGTTTGCTGAGCCTATTTATTTTTATTCAATACAATTAAATTATATTCTAGTTAAATTTTTTCAATTTGTTTTATTTTAGTTTGGTTTGTTTTAGGTAAAAAAATTAACTAAGTTTATCTTGGTTGGTTTCTATTTGATTCAATTTTTATTGGTAATTATATGTTTTGTATGGTTTATAGTGGTAATTTTTATTTTATTTTATTTTATTTATATTTCATTATAATCATAGTCAGTTACATTCATTCAAGTTTAGTTTATTAATGTTTACATATGTTTAATTCATTTTTTATAGATTTGGTTTTTTTTAGTTTAATTTGTTTAAATATGGTTCATTTCATTTTTGTTAAATAGGGGTTGGTTTGTTATGTTTGGTTTGGGTTAGTTTCTATGTTTTTTATTTGATTATCATACATTTACTTCAAACTAGTAGATTCAGTAATGTGTAAGAGCCATGCATTTTCCATATGGGAGGATTTCATCCTAGTGAACATGATAATACATAACAGTCCCTAATAAATATGTAAATGTTCATACCTTTCCATGGATAAGGGATAATCTATATATAAGTATTATTTCAGTTGATGTATAAAGGTCCAATTCAAATCAAAAGGCATGCATAAGGGTCATGTCTTTTCAAAAATCAGAAGAGGTAAATACTTCATGATGTGGCATGCATCCCATGATACATGACCATTAAATATATTATCATATATAATTATTAATTAATTCATTAATATAATAAAGAACTAGGAAACTCAATCATTAGGGAAATTTAAAGGGAACACCAAAAATATTGGAATATTATAGAGTTTTCAAAGATGTGTATTTTTCAAAATCAAAGCAAGAGAATCTCATAAAGCGTGACTAGGATTTTAAATAGGTTGTTTTTTATTAAAGAGACAATATTGATGGGGGTTAATTGGTCCATCAATTGAGTGAGAGTAGTGAGTAAGAAATATTGTCTTCATTCTGTTTGAAAACGGATGACTAAGTACATTGTAATAGTGAGCTAATAGAGACTTACAGATCCCCTTATAAATCAATATTTCCTTTTTATTCTATCTAAATTCTTCTAGAATTATTGTTCTTTCATTAAACTTGTTGTTTTTTCTACAATTTGATACTTTTTATTGTTCGAATTTTAATTCAATTCAATAAATTATTTGTTAATGTGATTTAATTTTTTGATTGTGATGAATATTGGTTGTTCTTCAAATGAAAGTAAATTAATTATGTTCTCTGTTTAAATTTCATGATCAATGTTTTTTTAGAAGAAAAATGAATTCAATTATTTTTTATTACTTGATGGTTATTAAGTAGTTATATCATTTTTAGAGGAAGAATAACATTCATACTCAAGTTTTAGTTCATCTTATAGGTTAGATTATGTGCACTTTTTATGGAATTAGATTGGCCATTAAAAAAATTAATAGGGGAAAATTATTTTGAAAATGAAGAATGTGTAATCCTAAAGTCAAAACATTATCACAATTGTTTTATTTTACATATTCATATAACATTATTAGGTATCTATAATGTCTTATATTTTTAATAATTCATAAGGGTATCCTACAGATGGTTCATCCAAAAATACCTCTTTACCAAAGTAATACCAAGACCTATCCTCCTTGCATCCAAGGTAATTCTGCTGATGAAAACTGCAATAGTTTTGTGGCTACTACTTTCCAAATTGCTGGAAGGTCAGGGACGTAAGAGAAACAACATGAACATCCTATCTTGGTGGAGGAGATATTAAATTTGGATTGATTTAAATCTATGAATGTGGGTTTTGAATTCATAAATGTAAATCATACAAGAAAATCAATCAGGTTTATGATGTGATGTAGACACTAAAATGTTTTACTACCAAATAGATGTTTCCATTGGTGGATAATGAGGGGTTCATATTTAAGGAGAATAAATCTTTCCCTTTTAAAAACTATTCGTTAATGCCTAAGTCTGTATCTATGAAATCAATAAGAAATAGTTCATAATATTTCACTGTTATAGTCCATGGTGATAAGGAAAATGAATTATTTAAGGGTGGATTAGATTCCATTATTGGTAAAAATGATAATGTAGTTCTATATTTTTTTTCATAGCATGATTCAATTTAGATAGAGAAATATGTTATGGAAAATGTTTTAGATGTGGTTCCCAAGGAGCCTATGTTGTACCCAGTTAAAACCTTAACAACTGAGGATGGTTTTATGGAGGGAAAAGATCTAGGTGGGGGTTTATGCTCTCTACATTTTTCTCTAATGATGAAAGATGCCTTCTACATCTTCATCAAGGCCTCAAGTGAAGAATTCACTGAAGATCTGAATGTTAAGATCAATATATCATCAGAGGAATGTTCTAAATTGTCATTAGAATTAATTTTTCTTGGTATCAATGATAAATTCATGTAAAGGTTAGATTCACAAGCTAAAATTAGATTTTATAAAATTCAGCCTGATTTTTTTATTTAATGATTACCTAGTAGTTATGAACTTTATCATCTCTTGCATTGAAGTTAACCTACATCTCAATATAGATCTAGAAATTAGTAAACTTTCATATAAATACTAGATTAATTATCATACATTTAATTTTAATGAATTCGTATAATTTAAAATTGAATAATCTTTATTTCCATAATTTATTTAAAAAGAAAAATTATAAACGAGTTTCATCCCTGCTTCCTCTCATGGTCTGGCATCATAGTCCACCCTAAAGTGTGGAGGAATTTCCTAGAATCCTTGTATTTTTTTACTTCTACCTAATGCTTCATAAAAAATATTTTTTGGAAATAAAAAACTAAGTATTAATGAAAATCATGGTAATTTTCATTCAAAATCCTAAAATTTTATTAATACCTTGAACTTGGTACTCTTCTGATAAGAAAAAATTTCCTAATAATATTCTACTGGGAACACATTAATGATAGGTGAGGCCTTTGAATCCATACCAACTCTAGCATTATTTCCACTATATAACTCATGCTTATATTCTCTTTATAGATCATCTAATTCAATGAGTCGTACTATCCTTGTAGCCTCACCATCAGGAAAATTATAACAAAGATAACACCAAAATATTAATTCATATAAATACAATAATAATATAACATTAAATATAATTAATTTTATTATATATATTTGAACCTAAGAATTATCCTTTACTTCATTTGGATTGTGTCTCCATGAGAGTGTCCTGATGGGAATGATGTCAGAGTATTTAGAAAGCATCATCATAAAACTCCTATATTCTAACCCAATTTTTTCAATCATTGGATTTTCCTCGTTTCACTCAAACATCAGTTGTGAGTGGCAATTCCACCCCATATGCATGTGTGTATGCCCATGACACTTAGTGGTATATCTATATGTAAAAGAAAAAAACAAATATTATATCAATACATCTTATAAAGAAAATAAATTATGGTCAAAAAATACTAGGGTTGTATAAATATACCTGAGGTAGTTTGATCAGTGAGTGACATTGGATCCCCAGGCTCTGAAATAACTCCAACCTGTAAAGAATGAGTGGGACCCAATGTCTGCTTTGGAGGCTCAGAATGTGTCAGAGTAGAAATTTAAGGATCGTGAACATAGAATCTCAGGGATAAGGAATTAAAAGTAAAATAAGATGGAATAGACATGTGTGTAAATGTATAATATGGATGGTGTGTAGGATCCATCATTGGATAAGGGAAATATAAGTGGGGAGGATCAGATGAAAATGGTGGTGAAAACATATGTGGCCTAAATATCCTGGGTTCCTCTAATGACATTGTGGGATAAAAAGGTGTGATAGATTTTATATTAGAGGAAGGGTCCATGTGTGATCGAGTATGTCAAGTGGTGCACATAGCTCTAGTACCCCCCCCCCCCACCTCGTATCATCTGGCTAAGCACTAGTACTACTAGGATTTTCAGAGAATAATTGTCGCCTAGGTGGTGGATCCTAATTAAAATTAAAAAAAATTAATCACATGAAATTATATGTTATTGATATATATATATATATATATTAAATAAAATACTCACAAAAAGCACCAAAGGAGGGATTCCCATCTCTCTCATTCGGTGATTATTGTCTATCATCCTTTTCCTTCATACTTATTCAATGTTTTTCATTTCCTTCATTTGAAAACAAACATGGAATTAATTAAAAATCCATAACTAATGTGTAATACAAACAATAAAGATGATGCGACGTGACTTAATTAATGAATACCAATTGTCAAACCAATTAAAGTATTTGTATTGATATAATAAAATCATTTTATATTTAGTGGGAAGAATATAAAAACATAAAAGGCATGTCATAAAAAAAATTAATACATTCAAATGATCATGTTTATAATGGGTATGATATAGTTTTCTTCTATTTTCAATTTGACCCAATTCAAATTTTTTTATGTAATTTGGTTCATTTTGGGAAATTTATTAGTTTATTTTTTAAAAAAAATAGGTTAGGTTATTTGGTTCATATTTTGGGTTAGGTAATTTTGCCATTTTTTTGGTTAGGTCCTTATTTTCATTGGTTTTGATTTTTATTTTAATTATTTTAATATGTTTCAATTTAATTTATTTAGTTTTTTGTTCCAATTTAATTATTTTAGTTTTATTTTGTTTGGTAGGTTCTAATATAGTTCAATTCAATATTATAAAATGTAACTCAATGAAAACTACAACAAATATATATTGAAAATTCAGATTAATGTCAAGTTGTATACAAAATATTTTTAATCAATAGTAATTAAATTTGAATAGTACCAACCGTAACCACCCAATTCTCTCTAAACAAAAAGAAATGAGAACACATATGGATGATTCTATATATTTCCCACCATAACTTCTGGTTCACAATCAACTCTGAAAATTGAACTATTGGAGTCATCATAGGTAATAAATTGATCATGGCCAATAGGAGTAGGGATGGTGTCAATTTCATCATCACCATCATAAAAAAAATATGTCTTGGGGTTATATTAATAATGACACCAAATTTAGGTCATGGATTATCTTTCACATAAAAAACTTGTTTCACTGTTGATTCTAATATATATGGATCATCAATAGTAAGAGTGTGTGTCATGTCGATAACTGAAAATCCATAATCATCAATAAATGTGTCATGCCTCATCATCAAATCAAAACACTTACATTTCATCATAGTGACTTGGCCATGAGAGTAATAACCCAATATTAGTATTTTCTCAATGACTCTATAATGAGATACATTTTCAAATCTAAGTATAATATCTGATGCATTGGCATAACATACTATTATGGCAGTTACCATAACACCATCATGTTTTTTTCTCATGTTAATTACTCATTTAGTGATAATAAATTTGTAATCATGGATCACAATTGATTTGCATTCAATAACCATGGAATTATGACCAAAATTCAAAGCTCTTATTTCCTCAGAGACAAAGTCACCAGGAAAAATCAATACCTAAAATATAAATTAGTATTAAAATTAAATAAATATTAATTTTATTAATTTATTAAATTAATACTTCTACCATCAATTTCAACCAAGAATAAAATTGTTTTTTATGAAAAGTCTCTCTTCTTCTAAAATATTAAGAATGATTCTTTCTATTTATCATTTGTTTATGTTCCCTACCAAAAAAATATAAATATTTTAATAGATATGTATAATTACATGAGACGAGATAACATAAACATGTTCAATTTACTTACTTGATGTAGTCATCAAACAAATCATAGTTAAAAAAATTTGTGTGATGTTCCATCTCCCACTCTTCAAGGATTAATTTGGTCAATGTATACGATCTAAGAATTCCCCCTATTTGGGGAAGTGATGGAAATAGGGTTCAATTTTCTCATACTTCACTTATTAATTTCTCATTGGATCGTTCTATCTCATAGACACAATATAAAATAAATTGAACATAAATCCATACATTCTTGAGACAAGTAACCTTTCATGATAGAACCTTCGGGATGATTCCTATTCCAAACATAAGACTTAAATTTATATATATTTCTTTTACTTGGATACATACAATGAAAAGAAATAGGTCCTTCAAGAAGTATTTTGATTGTAATATGGATAGTTAGATGCATTATGCATGTGAAAAATGATAGAGAAAATATTTTATCTAACTCACACAAAATTAATAGTGCCTCCACTACAAGAAAATAACATAATAGTGGCGATTTAAACCGTCATAATATAGTTCTCTGATGGTTTCATAAAACCGTAGCTAAAACTGGTGTCAATATCCAATACATGGAAGTTTCTTACATTTATCAGTGGTTTCTAGTAAGTGTCATAGATATCATATTTAGAGGAAGTTTTATTGGTTTTAGCGGTGATTTTCAGTGGGAAAATATGGTAAGGATTTAGAGTCAGTTTTAACCACCACTAAATATTTTCCTTTTTTTCATGGAAACCACTGCTAAAACCAATACAAACACTTCTAAATGAATGTCTGCCATTTTTTAGAAGTGGTTTTAATCGCCATATATGAAAAACTATTAACATATAGTGGAGGTTTAAACTTCCTCTAAATTGAACCATATTTAGCAGTGGTTTAAACCACCACTGTATTTTGATTTACTAAAAAAACAGACTGTAGATTCTAAATCCCTAGTACCCTGAAAAAAAACAGATGCAGAGACCCAATACAAGGGAATGGGGTAACAACAATCAATTTGAACCCTTTTAAAATTTTCAACATGTTCTAGATCCCATGAATCCATATTCAATTAATGGAAGAAAACCCCAAAAATTAAACCCCCGAATAATACAAGTGGAAGAGACCCAATACCACTCCTTCCACATAAGTGACCAAGGCTCTAATGTGATGTATTTGTAAAATAATTTTAAAAGGCCTTTTAAAATTTAAAAACATACCATTATTAATCAAAATAATAATTTTAAAACCTATTTAAAAAACCATTTAAAAATTATTTGAAAAACACATTTCTTTTATCAAAACAAGGGGATAACCATATTTTTTAAGAAACTCATTTACACAAAAAAAAATGTAATAATATCTCTTCCAAAACTAATATTAATTAATATAATTGGAAGTGAACAGAAATGTAATGATAAAACTTATATAAATTAAGGAAACCAACCAACCCAATGATAAAAGCGTTGAATGGAGAAGCCTGGAAGGGAAGGAATCACCAAAAACTTTACTAGAGGATCCCTCAAGTTTAAGGGAGAAGAAACATTCCAAATGAGAGGGAAGTCAATAATGAAATGAATAAAAATCTTTCATTTAGTAATTATTTACATCGATAATCATTAATTCACAACATGAACTCCCAGTATTGTATCTACACTAAAAAATGCATCGGTGCAACTCAAATCCAAATCACCAATGGGAAATTCCAAAGGATGGAATTGAAGATCTTTATATTATTTCTATCAGCACTAATTGATGACCAAGAGTTGAAATATATCTTGGATCCTTGCTATCATCTCCTAAATTAGACTTGGTCCTAAAAAAGTTTCCTCAATCACCTATTCACAACAAATAGGTGATATACATAGGAAATCACATAAAGCCTCAAAGGGTGTTATTCTAATTCTTTACTTGTAACTGTTATTATATGTGAATTTCACTGGTCCTAGATTGATGTTCCATGATCCAATGAAATCCTAAATGTAGGAACTAATAATATACTACAGAATTTAAATAGTATTATACATTTGACCATCCTTATGTACATGATAAGAATTAATCAATATAACTTGATTCCTCATCAAATCTTTAATACTCTTCTAGAATGTGTAAGTAAACCCTAGATCCCTCTCTAACAAAATAGTAGAGGGGAACCTATACAACCTCAAAATTACCTTCACTTATAGATTACCCGGATCATCAACCATCGAGGTGTCCTTGATAGGAATAAAATGAGATGATTTATTCAACCAATCCATCACTAACCTAAAATAATTAACTCCTTATATTATCATTGATAATAGAACAATTAATTCAATAGAAACATAATTGTTGATGCTTCGTTCCATCACAGAGTCCAAATATTGACTAAGGGAAGTACCTCAAGCAAAAAAGAGGGAAGAACATCAAGAATTTCACAAAGCCATTAAGTCACACACGTATACCTACGCGTTAGCCATGGGAACGCAAGTCACTTACGCTCTATATATGAGGCACGCAAGTCACTTGCATGCCCTAAGTTAAATTTCTCCCAAACCTTAGGTGGCCTATAAATACCCCATCTAGGCCCCCCATTTAGGGGACAAAAAATCCAAAACTCATATTCAAGCTATGGTCGCCCAAGTCTCTGTCTGAAGTCTTTCGAACACTTATAAGGTAATTATTTACCTAGAATGGAATCTCTCAATAAGAAGAATAAGGCCTGATTATTAGAACTCATCAATACTTGTGCGTCTAAGTGTCCAGCCCTTAAGGGAAGTGAATACAGTTGTGCGCCGCCTTTACCTCTCAAGGAAACTTGCATGCCACACATCTGAAATCCTCTAGTGATGATACTAAGGGCTCCAATTCAAAGTCTCCCAAGAATCACTTCATGGATTCTTCGTCGCCCAAGTTGAATCATGTCGCGCAAGTATACTTGCGCGACCAGGACTTGTGCGCCAGAACAAAACTTGTGTGCCTCCTTCCTAGTCACTTCCTTTCCTCAGATCCACCTTTCCTCTTCAAAGATATCCTTAAAACCCTCTTTAAAGCCATTTGTGTCATCATTACTTTGTTGGATTCCTTATCTGAAAGGAATTATGAGAAGTTATTTTGATTTTAGCCTCATTCTCAGGAGTAAGCCCCAAGTCTCAAGTCCCCTTAACCTAGGAATCCTTTTCAGGAGTAAGCCCTAGTCATAATTTCTCTTAACCTGGGCCTCCTTTTCAGTAGTAAGCCCTAGTCCTAAGTTCCCTATTCATGGGCATCCTCTTTAGGATTAAGCCCCAAGTTCTCTAATATGGGCATCCTTCTTAGGAGTAAGCCCCAAGTTCCCTAATCTGGGCATCCTCCTTAAGAGTAATCCCCAATCATAAGTTTCTTAAATCTGGGCCTCCTTCTCAGGATTAAGACCTAAGTTATAAGTCCCCTTTGATTTGGGCTTCCTTTTCAGGAGTAAGTCCTGAGTTAAAGTTCCAAATCTCCATAAAGCACAAATACCTTTATGGACCCTGCTCCTAGGCTTCTTTCCTGAACTAAGTCCTAATCTTCATTTACTTGGTCCATCATGCATACATAATCCCCACATCATTTCTTATGATTGCATCTTTCATGGCACAATCGTCAGATTTACTGATACCTCTTGTTTCTCACATCGAGTATGACTCACGTGGTCTTTGAGTGTAAAAGTAATTATGACATCTCTCTTAGGGCCATTAATCATGCATAAACCTCATACTTCAATCCCCGAACTATGTGGACTTTGATCTATGCCTTTAAAGTAGAGTACGTAGGAATCCTTTCTAAGGTTCAAGCTCATATTTCATTAATTCTTTCCATCCCATGTGACATCAAACTATATCCTTCCAATCGAACTATGTGGGTTCTGATTCTTTTCTTTTTAACAAGGATACTAGGTATCCCATCTGTGGGTATGATCCCAACTCTGAAATAATCCATGTCTTTTTGAATGACAATAAACTTCAAGTGCCCCACTGAGTGGCTTTAAAACTAGTATGGTTATCATAATGACCAAGATATTTCTATATAATGTGTTGAAGGATACCATTGACTAAGAATATCTAATAAATATGGATTATTATCTATCGATGAAGAACCTCAAATACATATAAAAGATTCTCTAAATATCATACATATCAATCATTTATTGCCAAATATAAAGGAAAACTCATTTTCATACTTGGTGAATTAATAATGATTCGTGAACATAACTTAAATCTATAAGAGATTCCCAGAGTAGGTAATAATTCCCATAAAAAGGTGTGATGAGACAGACCTCCTATCCTCTTGACCAATGAAAATTCTTAAGCCTCATCGGCCCACAACGAATGAGCACCTACCTTTGGAAAGTAAGTCTAAATGGATATAGAATCATTGGATGTTTTCGGTTCTATGAGTAAAACCATTAGAAAATGATTGGAAATTTTGAACCTTAAACAAACAAGGTCATCCCCATTTCCAGAAGAAACAAAAAAAATGGTGAACCCGACGTGAATCCTTAACCAAGTTAAATGATGTGTTACTTATTTGTTAGGCCCTATTTAACTTAATGTGAGGTCCAACAAAGTAATCAATAACATATGTGCTCATCCAAAAGATGTAGTATATCCAAACTTATCTTTATTATGTCGGTTATATCAAATAGGCACTCTTTTCCAAGATCTCTCTGCATTACAGAAATGGATTCTTTAAAATTCACACTTGTGAATGCCTCGGCCGCTACTCCTGCTGGATCCTCGTCCGCTATGAGGACGACAACACCTACTCAGCGTCTGCAACGCTGGGTTTCAAATGAATTGGTTAAGGAATACCATCAACACGGTACCATTCTGACTCTGGAGGCCGCTCAAAAATCCCTCCAAGTTAACAACTCACCCTAGTTGTCCGGACAGCGATGACCAGTGGTCAAGAAGCAGGTGGTGCCAACCACCGTCTCCAACCGTTTCGGGTCGTTATCCCTGGAACACAATCACTAGTCCCTCCCATACTATGGGGATGTGAATGAGAAGGTCACTCAAGGCCTTAATTCAAAAAGACAGGAGTCCTTCCTGAGGAATCCCATCAACAATCATCGCCAGAATCGTGTGGTAGTGCACCCTCAACATGATGAGGGTATCACCTTTAGGGGTTCAGCTCAGGTTCCTTAGACTCGAGCATGCAAGACGAACCATCAGAGGTGAAATATGGTCAACAAGGAGAAGGTTATTACTTCTTCCCCCTCCAGAGAAGTCCATAAAGCCAACTTGATGGCAAACAATGAGCGAGCATATACACATGTCTGTCCTGATGTTACTACCCAGCAGATTCGTCTGGAAGTAACACGCCAATCCCGCCAAGAAATTCCGGAGGAGTACTATAGGAAGGCACATACACCTGTTTATAATTCATCATCCAGTTAGAAGGCTCGTCTGACTGTATCCAAAGAAGCTCGCCAATCTAATATGGTGGTAACTGATAAGCAGGAACATACACCTGTTTACAATCACCAATTTTGTTAGTAGTATCATCTTCCAGTATTGAAGGAAACCCATCAAACATACTTGATGAAGAATACATAGTAGGCATATACACCTTCCAATGTTCATCAATCCTGCCAACAGTCTCGTTTGGTAGCACCCATAGAAGTCAGTCGGAAAGCTCCGACGACAAATTTGGAGCAAACTCAACTCTTTACCCCTATGCATAAGTACTGTCAGAATTTGTTGACAGGAAAAGGAGGACAGGATCAGGCACATACAACTACTCCAGACACGGAATGGACGTATATTCCCATTCTGGCAGCTGAAGTCACCAAGAACATTCTGACAATGGTGAAAGAGCAGAAACAAATCCCTGCCCATATTCTGGATACCTGTTAGAATATTATAACAACTTCAGCGAAATCACAGGGAAAGAAATAAAAAAATTTCCCTATCAGTGGAGTGACTCATCATCATATCACCCCAGAGCAGATATGCACCTCTGTTCCAGTCCAGGAGGGTCGTGGGGAATACTCCCCCATATCATAGGACAATAAAGTTAGGCACGTACACCCGGTTTGAATGGAGATAATCAGCCTAACCTGACCATTTCTCCTAAGAAGGCACATATACCTGCCCATAATAACCACTTTCATCATAAAGTGGTTTCCAAAGTAAGTAAGAAGGCATCTAAAAAAAGACTCATCCAACACAGTTGAGAAATCAAGAGCCAATCTTTAATAAGGCTTTGCTCGATGATGGAGTTCTTGAAGCCCTCATGCAATTATCTGTTGCAACTTGAGATTCTACTCTCTCATTTCCCAATAGTGGGAACAATAATTCTGAAGGTTTTCATCAGACACTTCCTCGTGAAGGCTTTCTTCATGATAGTTCAGTTGATCTCGAAGTATCATCTTCATATTAGATCCACGATAACCCTCTGCGTGGCCAGAAGATCAAGAAACAAAAGGTTTCATCTTTTGCAGTAACCCACCATGGTGGTCCTCCCCATGATGATGAATTTAGCTATGAAATTCCTCTCCGTCGTAGTAATTCGCATTGCCTGGAAAATTCTTTAAAGGACAATACAATAACGAGAAATCCCTATTATCTTGAGGCACTTGAAAATGTGAATCCAGTCATGTCTGATGCTTTACCGCTAGCAGGTAAAATACTTTCTCAATCAGAAGATAGCCTGGGGTGTAGATCATTCTCAAAACCACATCTGGGTCATTCATCTTCTAATTTGATAAATGAATTCTCTACCAATCTTGTTGAATCTGATGAAGCAACAAAGAAGCACCAATTTTGGTCCAATCAGGTAGAAGAATCTTCATCGAATGATAAGGAGGAAGTGCTAAATATGAGAAAACAACTGGCGAAAGGTGAAGTACCAGTCATGTTTTGGATTTTGGCTGACTCTCGGTATGATATTCTAGAAATGTTGACGGAAGATTGTATTCATGATATTCGTCTCAACATGTGGAAAAATCTTTGTCACTTAAAAGAGAAAATATTATCTTATGATGAATATAAAAATCATTTCAAGATAATAGAAGGGTTGCAATGACAAATTGACTTGGCATCTCTCTCAGTTTCCCAACATCCAAAGGTTGAAAAGTAGCAGAGAGCCCTTCAGCGTTCATGCCTTGGCACGTTAAAAAGGTTTCTCCAGTTAATTACCAATGCCCTATCTGGTATTCATATCAGGGGATGGGGTGTTCATGGATCACTACATTTCACTATACTCTTCAGTCAACAAAGCCCTCCAAAAGTGGTCTCATGCAATGTTATTGCCCATGGACAGCCACAACCAATTGGTTTTGTGTGTAATCAAAGGCTTGCTCAGGAACAGGCCTCAACTAGTTCTTCCCAAAGTCAGGCATACAAAGAACAAGTTGGCGAATTATTCTTGCATCAAGCAAATGAGAATATCGAACAGGATTCTCATTTAGAGCATGCACATCATCAAGTGACAGAAGTGTCAGAAATCATCCAACGGTCATCTGAGCCATGTGATTTGAGTGGATGTAGGTTGATGCATCCACCTAATTTTTGGACTAAAGTCCGCAAAATCAGGAGATCTTTTAATAAAATTTAGATGTAGCAGCTCAAGAGCCACCTCAACTTTCAAGACTGGGGACTCTTTTAATCAAACCCCCAGTATCAACAGATAGGATTCAAGGAGTTGAATGGGAAAAACATGAATAGCCCCAGTCCACCAGACTGGGGACTTTTTCAAATTCTCAATCTCTTCCTCAGCGAAAGTCAGTTTTATCTCAGTTAGGGAAGAATCCACAAGAGGAACGCAGAGCCAAATTATTAGAATATTCCCTCCAAATTATGGTTCATCAAGAAGTTCCTAAGGGATCAACTAATTCAAGGGAAATGTCTCATAAAGGACATGGAAGAAGATAGTATCGCAAAGATGTCGATAGAAG
This sequence comes from Viscum album, assembly GCA_963277665.1. Classification (NCBI taxonomy): domain Eukaryota; kingdom Viridiplantae; phylum Streptophyta; class Magnoliopsida; order Santalales; family Viscaceae; genus Viscum; species Viscum album. The sequence continues at coordinate 1,461,400,611 of OY728153.1, read as the reverse complement.
GAATGCAATGTGTTATGCATCGATAAATGTCATCAATGCCATTGTCACTGATCCCCCAAAACATGAGGCTCACTCAGAGGGATCAGATGAAGAAGTTCATGTTCAAGAGGTTGTGCACATAGAAATAAATGAAGAAGGTGTGTGTACCAGAAGCCAGAGGGCTGCCCGGAGGCAAGACATTCCTTCAGATAATGCCCTTCCATACTCCAGAAAGGCACATACCAAGGAGAAGGGTAAAAGTCAGGTTACATTCCACCCTTCCTCTATAGAAGGCCAATCACTCTCATTAGAGGAAAGGTTTGCACAGCAGGAAAAATAAATGAAGGAGTTAAGGAGGTTAAATGCAGAACTACTTCAAGGTAGTCTTCCTCCTAAGTGTACTGGAGTTAGTCAGTCAAAGGAATTTATTGCATCTACTAGAATGGATCAAAAATATCCCCCTTTACCATTACACCCTCACATGTCCAATCCTATGGGTCATATGCAACAACAACTGGAAATACTACCATCAGTGGCAGTCTCGGTCACCACACCCGTCCAAACTCTAGTTACTGCACCTGACCAGGTCCAAGCTCAACCAGATGTTTCTCAAAAATTAATTACTACCATTGAGTCATTAACATCTCGGTTAGAAGATATGGAAGGTAAGAATTCACAAATTCAACCAGAAAAGAGAGCTTACCCTGAATGGGTGGATGCAATCCCCCCCCCCTCCATCAAATTTTTCAAGTACCAAATTCCCAATTTTTAATGGTTTGGGAGATCCAGAACAACACTTAACACATTTTTTTTCTCATTGTGATCCTATGATGGGAACTCCTCAACAACAAGAAGCAGTTAAGCTCGGGTGTTTTGTATAGTCATTACAAGGGCCTGCTTTTGTCTAGTATACAAGCTTGCAGTCCCGGTCAATCACTGGGTGGGAAGATCTCCGTCAAAGGTTCCTTTTTCAATTTATCTCAACAATACCAAAGACAACAGTTTTTGCTCTTAAAAATTGTAAGCAAAGGGAAAATTAAAGAGTTTTGGATTTCATTTCACATTGGAAGGGATTAACATATTCCTTAAGCTTAGCACTCCCTCAAGAAAAATTGTTTCCAATCTGTGTGGAAAATTTGCATAATGAATTACGCACACCGTTGATCCTTGTAAAATACACAAGAGGGTTTCGAGACCTTACTTCAATTGCTCAGCATATCGAAGACTCTCTTATGAATACTAAGGATAAAACTCGTGTAATTCCATCAGTTCCAGGAAGGAGAACAGAGAAAGTAGAGACTACTACAGTTACACTTAAACAAGCACCTATACCTACTTCCACTTCAAAACCTTCATCATATTGAAGGACTCCACCTCATGAACGTCAACAATAATGGTTTCCTCGTCAACATGATCAAAAAGATCAAAGGTGGAAATAGTTCGAATATTTGAAGAACAAATTTTATTCTTTACAGAATGAACAAGTTCCGTGTTACTTCGTCTCAGCTCTGGAAAATAATTTGGTTCAGTTGCCAAGTCCTAAAAGGCCAAACAAGGAAGGAGATGAAGACCTTCCCAAATATTTCCCATTTCATCAGATGTTGGGAAATCCCATTCAGGAGTGTTTTGTCTTCAAAGACCTTCTGCAAAAAAAGGTGGACTTAGGACAAGTAAAACTGAAAGGTTCTTCATCCTAGGTAGCATGTGTTACTACTACAGATCCAGAGGAATAAGGTGAGTGGCATGAAGTCAAAAGTAGAAATGCACAGAAATATGATGATTGGATGGCCAGGAAAATGATCAACCAAACTCATGCCATTTTATGAACACAATTGAATCAACTAATTGTGTCTTCTACTATGAATGACACAGCAAAACCCCCTTCATCAGAAGGAAAATCCTCAAAGAGGTGGCATAATTTGAAGAAAGAAGAGAATGCAGAAGAAGATGAGCTCGTGTCAAAGCCTAAGTTGTCTTTGACTCTGGCAAATTTTATGCCATCTACTTCAAAAGCACGGGCACCGCCCCACCAAACGGTACAGCCTGAAATGGTTCATCAGGAAGAGTCTTCATCAGATGAAGAGTTGATCTTTAGTTATGTTAACATGATTCACTTAACGGATCCATATGCCAGTCACAGTTTCGATATTGATGAGCCTAAGTTCCTTATATCAAACAGAGGAATTAAAGGGAGTTCTAGAGGTCTAGGATACAAGGGAAGATGTGGATATTCTAGAAGCCACGATTTCAATCCTACCCCTGCTAGAATTTTATATGCAGTAGAAACTCGTGGAAAATCCCTTCAGCAGGCTCAACAAGAACAAGAAAGTTCTTCCACACATGGAAGATTTAGTCCTAGCACAGTTATTTTGGAAGATCGGTTAGAGGTTACACCTTCTTCCTCTCAGCAAATAAATAGACCTAGTCGGTCTAATCTGTCAAATCCAGGAGTATTTCCAACTCCTACCCCAAAACAAGATGCATCTACTTCCAAAGAATCAACTTCTAAGGAACCTAAAAAACCACATATTCCTTTTGGGAAAAGCAGACCTTTGGACCAAAATTATGATGTCTTGAAACATTTGGCCCAAGTATCGGCCAAGTTATCAATTCTGGATGCCTTGAATCTATCAAAGGATCTTCGAGAGGCACTCATTGAGGCTTTGTCCAGTCCTCAGGAATTCGAAACTGAAATTTTTGTGGCTGAAGTCTACCATATAGAGAATGATCCTGCAGAATTCCATGCAGTGATATATTTTATAGATGAAGATGAAGATGATGTTGTGCATGGACATATTAGACTATTTTATTTATCTGGCAAGGTCAATGATGTAGACATCCAACGAGCTTTCATTGATAATGGTTCAGGAGTCAACCTCATCCCTATTCATACACTTCATCGATTGGGCCTCACTGAATCTGATTTATCTCCTTCTACTTTGATGTTTCAAGGATATTATAAAAATGAACAAGAACCTCTGGGAAAAATTACACTCAGAATTAAGTTTGGAGACCTTGCATCTAATTCAGATTTCATGTTTGTTCATCAGGACACAGATTTCAATATTTTGCTTGGAAGACCTTGGCTACATCAACATGCGGACATACCTTCATCATACCATCAATTTCTCAAATATTGTTTCAATGGTCAAATTGGGACATTGTATGGTGAAAAATCCCCATTTAAAACATGTGAATATCAATACATTGAGGCAGAATTCTATCACATGGAGGGAAAGAAAAATCCACATTGAAGAAGGTCACCAAAGTTAATGCTCCATATGGTTTGGAAAAGATTCCAATAAACCCATTCATACATGTGAGTACAGATTATGTGTTGCCTATCGGTAAAATTTATAGGATAGAACCAAATCCAAATACTCTTATGGAAACTTTCATAATGTCAATTACGGAAACCAAGCCAGACAGCATGGTAGAAATTGCTGATTCACCGGGCAATGATGAAAGCTCAAATGGATATGTCTTCATTTCATCTACTGAAATCCATCAATTCTATACTTCATAAACCAGGTAAGAAGAAGTTATAGCAATGTTAGAGATGAATGATGATGTCGATTTTGAATCCATAATCTCTTCTTTATTACCCAAGGAAGACCCTTCATCATTAATAGGGTCAGAAATGGTAGCCTTTTCTTCAAGATGTTCAAATTTTAACTTCTCTCCTGATCATGTAAATTATACTTCATCATATACTATGCAAGTAGCAACAAAAGAAGTAACACATATTGAAGAATAAGAGGAAAATCTCAGGGATTCTCCTCCAGTATTTGAAGAAGGTATCTCTACCACTATGGATGAACTCAGAGAAATAAATCTGGGTACAAAAGAACATCCATTCCCCACTTTAATTAGTGCGGTCATGACTCTTGAAGAGAAAGAAATGTATACTTCTTTTTTAAAGAAAAATCGAGATGTATTTGCTTATAATTATATAGAAATGTTAGTTCTTGATCCCGATGTTGCCACTCATCATTTAGGTTTTCCAAAAGAACATCAAGGATTCAAGCAAGCAGCAAGAAGAACACACCCAACTTATGCCTCCAAAATTTAAGCTGAAGTTGATAAGATTATCAAAGCTAACTTTGTCAGAGAAGTTTAGTATCCTAAATGGATGGCTAACATTGTCCCTGTGAAAAATAAGAATGGACAAATTAGAGTTTGCATTGACTTCAGAGATCTTAATCAGCATTGTCCCAAGGATGATTTTCCGGTTCCGATCACAGAACTCTTAATTGATGCAACAGCTGGTTATGAAGAACTTTCATTCATGGATGGATATTTTGGGTATAATCAAATCTGAATGGCTCTAGAAGATGAAGAATCTATAGCCTTTATAGCCCCTCAAGGTGTGTTTTTCTATCAGGTAATGCCCTTTGGCCTGAAGAATGCAGGTGCAACGTATCAACGTTCCATGCACCATATCTTTAAACCCTTTTTAGGGAAATTTGTTGAATGTTATGTGGATGATTTGGTGGATAAATCTAGACAATGTTCTAATCACCTGGCTAATCTGGAAATCATATTAAACAAACTTCAACAACACAATTTGAAGATGAACCCCATGAAATGTGCTTTCGGGGTAACCTCAGGAAAATTTCTCAACTTTGTTGTATGTCATCGTGGTATTGAAGTTGATCCTAAGAAAACAAAATCTATAGCATACCGCCTTTTTATCACATAAACTTTCATTACATTATACAAAACTGGGGATATTTAAGGTTTAGTGTCTTGGAAACCAGGAACTTAAAACATGAAAACATAAAACATTCTTCTAAAACACTTGAAAGGCTTCTACTCATGTTCATCCTAGGTTCATTACTGCATCACATAACCTGGGAGCATACATCAAAAGAAAGGGTGAGCAGAAGGCCCAGTAAGGGAAACAAGGGAAATATTTAACATGTGAACTTGAGATACATCAACTATATTATGAACAAGAACTTTAAGGCATGATAAAAAAAATCATGTGGCATATCATAATAAAAATAACATTTTCATAACTTGAAGATGTGGCTACATCATTTAACATAGACAATCATGAACATATCACCAAGGTCCATCCCCAAGGTGTCATTTGAAAATTACCAAGGTTATTCACCAAGGTATCGTGAAAATTGTAATCTCTAGTGGTTACATCATTACCCAATGCATTGGAGCGCTATCAGGGCGCACCCTTAAATTTTCCTTTATTATCATGTGATCCACATATATCATCATCAAAAATTTCATAAATAACCCATATAGCATAAAATAAATGGGTTTCATTTCATAATCATAACGTTTTAAAAACTGCTTTAAAGACATGATCTTTACATCACTTTAAAACCCACAGAAAAGGAAGGTGGGTCTCATGTATGTAAATCCCAGAATTTAAAATAGAACATTTTGGTATATATGTGAATAACCCTTTAGAAGAAAGAGCTTTGATTATTCACTTAATAATATAAATGAACTTTAGAAAAAAAGAGAGACATTTTGAGACGGAAATTCTGCAGCATAACGGCTATGTTACGAGGTTTTAGAAGACATTAAAAAGAGAGGTAAAATGGGTAAAACATTCATAAATGACCCATAAAATAGTAGATGGACAGAATAAGAAGGATACATGATCATGGTAATGAAATTTCAAGGACATACCATTTGAAATGAAAAACATGGACGGAAGACAAAAATTAGATTTCTCTTATGAAAGTTTGGCAGCCTAACGGCGTTACTTAAACGTCAAAAAAAATGATTTGAAAATATCAAATAGGGTCTCTCATCGTGTGAAAATAAGAGTTCAGTATGATAGATATAGAGATAATGCCCCAACATAACAAGAATTAACTTAAAAGAATTGACATGAAAGTAGAACTTCAAAACGAGAAGGGTGAAGAACCACTTAAAAATCCGGCAGCCTAACGGCGCCACTTAAAACTTCAAAATACTGAATTGAAGAGATCAAATGGGGTCTCTCATCATATGAACATAAGAGTCCAGTATTATAGATATAGAGATCATACCCCAACATAAAAAAAGGAACTTGAAATAATTGACATGAAAGTAGAACTTCAAAACGAGAAGGGTGAAGAGCCACTTAAAAATTCGGCAGCCTAACGGCGCCACTTAAAACTTCAAAATACTGAATTGAAGAGATCAAATGGGGTCTCTCATAATATGATCATAAAAGATCAGTATGATAAATTTAGAGATCATACCCCAACATAATAAAAAGGAACTTGAAATACTTTACATGAAAATAGATCTTGAAAAATGAAAAGAGAGAAAGAATCCGTTACAAAAATTTCGGCAGCCTAACGGCGCCACTTAAAACATCAAAAAATGAAATAATGAGAGTAAGAGGGGATCTCTCATTATATTAACATGAAAAGGGCAGTAAGAGGAGTATAAAAGAACATCCTTCAACATAAGAACATGGAGCATAAAAGGAATGACATCAAAGAGATTACTTGAAATGAAAGAGAGAGGTCAGATCCCATACCTTAAAACGTGACTCTTGAAACTCAAAGGTTTGGACCTTGAGGGCTTGGGGGAACCTTGGGAGGACTCCTTGGGAGGTAATGAGACCAGAAATTCATTGGGGAAGAGTGGGGAGTCGAATGGATGAGATGAGGGCTTGGTATTTATAGGGAAAGTGAGGGGACAAGGCATTAATGGCCAAGGGACACCTCACATGTGCTTTTCTCAAACCCATGTGCTCTCCCTTGGCATTTACCATGGAGTTAGGCCACATGGGCCCCCCAAAACAATAATTCATCACCCTTGGTCGGCCAACCCTTAAAATATCTCATGACATCATCATGACACAGCTATGATGTCATTAAACATACCGAAACCCTAAAACTGCATTTTTACTATTCACTGAAAATTCAACTTTCTCAGAAAAATCCCAAAATTTCACACTAACCAAATATAAATGCTCTGATTTCAAAAATGAACTCCATTTTATAAAAATAATTTTCTAAATATTTTTAAATTTATTTTTAAATAAATACACTATTCACCGAAAATTCATTTTTTCAGAAAAAAAACCCCAAAAATTACCATAACATAATATCGGTGCTCTGAGTTCAAAAATGAAATCCATTTTATAAAAATAATTTTCTAAATATTTTTAATTTAATTTTTAATTAAAAAAACACTATTCACCCGAAAAAACTAATACTTGAATAATAATTTATGAAATCGTTATTTAACCATTTTATTGAATCACATTACTTAATCAAGGTGCCTAGATTATATTAATACTTTCTTTAAGTGAGATTACTAATCCATTTGGACACATTACTAATCCTAATCATAAAATAACTATTCATAATTTACTATTCTTCAAAAATTAAGTTGATCTTATTAGTCTCTAAATTTCGTACTGAACATAATTGTAGAAGACCATTTTTCGAAAATCATTACACATTTTTAATTATTTAAGGTTTACACAACCATTTTTAAAATATCATTTTTCTAAAATTCATCAAAAATATGCATATTATATTTATCCGGTCATTTGAAAATTCATAAACTTCATCATAAGAAGAAATCCCAATTTTTATTTAAAACAAAGGATTACACAAGGCAGTTACGGTCTCCTTACATAGCCCCTTATTACACCAGCATAGGACCTAAGTGTAAGGTGTGCTAAGGTGAGAGAATCCGAGGGAGGCTCGGCCAACATCGCACGAGTAGTAATTTCTATCAGTTTGAACTTCTCACGAAGGCGATCCCGTTCTAGCTTCACACGATGAAGTTCAACTTGGGTTTGGTCCAGAGCAAAGCCCAGTGGTGCTACCTCCTTCCCAAGTTCTGTTAGATGGGCTTTGATCGGTCCAAGACTACTGGGTGAGGCCATCGAATCTTCTTTCTATATTAATTAACCAAGATTGCTTGTATTTAGAGACAATGGTCAAAACGTTTAGTTTCTAGTGGTCATATTGACCAATGGTCAAATAACAATCAAAACCCAACAGTCTCATTTTAATTATACTCATGTTATCAAATGAAACATTTTTTTGAGTATAAAAATAAAATAAAATAACACATAAAATTAGGAAACAAGATTTATTTAAAATTTCGGGTCGTTACAATCTTCCCCCCTTAAGAAATTGCGTCCTCGCAATTTTTTTTTAAAAATTAGGTTTTGAAATTTCATTGAAAGTCCCACATCGGAAAAGGAGTCAGTAAAACAATTACTTTAAAAGAAAGAAAGGGAAGTACGAAGGTCACCCGAGTTAGCCCACACTAGGATTCCATGTAGGAAAATATGGACATGGAGGAGAAAACAAAGGGTCATGTTCTGAGGGATAGTGACAGAGAACATGATTAGGAGAAAGTTAACCATAAGAAAATCCCAAAATTATGATGTGTGTAAACGATCTTTGATTACCTAGTTGGAAACGTAAACCAACAACGTTTTTGTTTTACGTTCCTTTTCATAATTTTGAGGAATTCATTTACAACATAGAACAAGAACATAAGAAAATATATCTACCTTCATGTAGAGTTTCACCTTTTAATAAGTTTCTACCAAAACTAATCTTTTCTCCCAAACGATGAGCACTCAAAACTACTTGGTCTCATCAAAACACAAGAATCATCTTCTAGAGAATCACATAATCCCCAAAAGATTAACTATCTATTTCTTCTATCTTTAAACATTATCAAAAACAGAAAGGGTAAGGTTAAACAACTCTTCAAAAAGGAAGAATCCCATAGGAATGGAAACTACTTTTAAATCTTCAAATTTCCATGGTACTACCCAAAGTTCTTCATAGACCATCCCATAAATAACGGTCCTTAAAATTCCTCAAAATAAAACAAACTAAGATTGAAACCCAAATACAAGAAGGATTTGATAACATAGTCTTCCAAAATAAACTTCATTGTTCATCTCCAAACAACATCAACCACTCCTAACATCTAAACTAAACATATTTTACCCAAGATAGGTTAATCATTCCCATAAGTATCCTAAATTACTATAAGTCCACCATAAATTTATCGATTCTTCAAAATATAAGTCAACCTTACTCCTCAATGAAAATACCATAGTAATCTATTTACCTCGATCATATAGGGTCCCTAAAATAGTGAACGTATTCCAAAATAATAATCATCTTTTAATCCCCTAATCACCTCTGTCATATTAATACGAAAATCGTCGCATTTCCTATCACATTGGTTTTTGGGACATGTTCTTCCATTTCCCGCCATTAACTAAGAAAAGAAACTATAATTAGGGGCTTATTTACTTAGCTAATAATCATGAAAAGGAAACTTTAAGCATAAAAGGATAAACATGTAGAATAAAAGTATATCCTAACTTGTGATCCCCTAGGTTCCAATCTAGGTTATCCATGATCATATATTCTTATGTGAATCCTTATTTTGTTTTATCCTTGTTCCTTTAATAATGGTTCATACTAAGCTTATGAATTTACCAAAGCATATCCCCTGGGAGTGTCGTAACCAAGAGTGCAGCAAGGCCCGTTGTCGTGTACCAGTTCCCATTCGAGTCTAGCTCAAAGCGGTGTTTTCGTGTTTTACCCCTATGTACATCTATGCCAGAGCCACCTCTACCTGCTCGTATCTAGACAGGGATGTATTTGCTTGGAAACCCCTTACTCAATACTCACCAAAATACCAGGAAGATTTCCTATATTTAAACTTTTCTATAGGGTTCTTCCTAGATTTTTCATATCCTAATTTCCACAAATAACTAAACCATCCTTTGATACCAACTATAGTATCCCGCCTTTTTATCACATAAACTTTCATTACATTATACAAAACTGAGGATCTTTAAGGTTTAGTGTCTTGGAAACCAGGAACTTAAAACATTAAAACATAAAACATTCTTCTAAAAAACTTGAAAGGATTCTCCTCATGTTCATCCTAGGTTCATTACTGCATCACATAACCTGGGAGCATACATCAAAAGAAAGGGTGAGCAGAAGGCCCAGTAAGGGAAACAAGGGAAACATTTAACATGTGAACTTGAGATACATCAACTATGTCATGAACAAGAACTTTAAGGCATGATAAAAAAAATCATGTGGCATATCATAATAAAAATAACATTTTCATAACTAGATAATGTGGCTAAATCATTTAACATATACAATCATGAACATATCACCAAGGTCCATCCCCAAGGTGTCATTTGAAAATTACCAAGTTTATTCACCAAGGTATCGTGAAAATTGTAATCTCTAGTGGTTACATCATTACCCAATGCATTGGAGCGCTATCAGGGCGCACCCTTAAATTTTAATTTATTATCATGTGAGCCACATATATCATCATCAAAAATTTCATAAATAACCCATATAGCATAAAATAAATGGGTTTCATTTCATAATCATAACGTTTTAAAAACTGCTTTAAAGACATGATCTTCACATCACTTTAAAACCCACAGAAAAGGAAGGTGGGTCTCATGTATGTAAATCCCAGAATTTAAAATAGAACATTTTGGTATATATGTGAATAACCCTTTAGAAGAAAGAGCTTTGATTATTCACTTAATAATATAAATGAACTTTAGAAAAAAAGAGAGACATTTTGAGACGGAAATTCTGCAGCATAACGGCTATGTTACGAGGTTTTAGAAGACATTAAAAAGAGAGGTAAAATGGGTCAAACATTCATAAATGACCCATAAAATAGTAGATGGATATAATAAGAAGGATACATGATCATGGTAATGAAATTTCAAGGACATACCATTTGAAATGAAAAACAAGGACAGAAGACAAAAATTAGATTTCTCTTATGAAAGTTTGGCAGCCTAACGGCGTTACTTAAACGTCAACAAAAATGATTTGAAAAGATAAAATAGGGTCTATAATCGTGTGAAAATAAGAGTTCAGTATGGTAGATATAGAGATAATTCCCCAACATAACAATAATGAACTTAAAAGAATTGACATGAAAGTAGAACTTCAAAACGAGAAGGGTGAAGAACCACTTAAAAATTCGGCAGCCTAACGGCGCCACTTAAAACTTCAAAATATTGAATTGAAGAGATCAAATGGGGTCTCTCATAATATGAACATAAGAGTCCAGTATGATAGATATAGAGATCATACCCCAACATAAAAAAAGGAACTTGAAATAATTGACATGAAAGTAGAACTTCAAAACGAGAAGGGTGAAGAGCCACTTAAAAATTCGGCAGCCTAACGGCGCCACTTAAAACTTCAAAATACTGAATTGAAGAGATCAAATGGGGTATCTCATCATATGATTATAAAAGATCAGTATGATAAATTTAGAGATCATACCCCAACATAATAAAAAGGAACTTGAAATACTTTACATGAAAATAGATCTTGAAAAATGAAAAGGGAGAAAGAATCCGTTACAAAAATTTCGGCAGCCTAACGGCGCCACTTAAAACATCAAAAAATGAAATAATGAGAGTAAGAGGGGATCTATCATTATATTAACATGAAAAGGGCAGTAAGAGTAGTATAAAAGAACATCCTTCAACATAAGAACATGGAGCATAAAAGGAATGACATCAAAGAGATTACTTGAAATGAAAGAGAGAGGTCGGATCCCTTACCTTAAAACGTGACTCTTGAAACTCAAAGGTTTGGACCTTGAGGTCTTGGGGGAACCTTGGGAGGACTCCTTGGGAGGTAATGAGACCAGAAATTCATTAGGGAAGAGTGGGGAGTCGAATGGATGAGATGAGGGCTTGGTATTTATAGGGAAAGTGAGGGGACAAGGCATTAATGGCCAAGGGACACCTCACATGTGCTTTTCTCAAACCCATGTGCTCTCCCTTGGCATTTACCATGGAGTTAGGCCACATGGGCCCCCCAAAACAATAATTCATCACCCTTGGTCGGACAACCCTTAAAATATCTCATGACATCATCATGACACAGCTATGATGTCATTAAACATACCGAAACCCTAAAACTGCATTTTTACTATTCACTGAAAATTCAACTTTCTCAGAAAAATCCCAAAATTTCACACTAACCAAATATCAATGCTCTGATTTAAAAAATGAACTCCATTTTATAAAAATAATTTTTTAAATATTTTTAAATTTATTTTTAAATAAATACACTATTCACCGAAAATTCATTTTTTCAGAAAAAACCCTAAAAATTACCATAACATAATATCGATGCTCTGAGTTCAAAAATGAAATCCATTTTATAAAAATAATTTTCTAAATATTTTTAATTTACTTTTTAATTAAAAAACACTATTCACCCGAAAAAACTAATACTTGAATAATAATTTATGAAATCGTTATTTAACCATTTTATTGAATCACATTACTTAATCAAGGTGCCTAGATTATATTAATACTTTCTTTAAGTGAGATTACTAATCCATTTGGACACATTACTAATCCTAATCATAAAATCACTATTCATAATTTACTATTCATCAAAAATTAAGTTGATCTTATTAGTCTCTAAATTTCGTACTGAACATAATTGTAGAAGACCATTTTTCGAAAATCATTACACATTTTTAATTATTTAAGGTTTACACAACCATTTTTAAAATATCATTTTTCTAAAATTCATCAAAAATATGCATATTATATTTATCCGGTCATTTGAAAATTCATAAACTTCATCATAAGAAGAAATCCCAATTTTTATTTAAAACAAAGGATTACACAAGGCAGTTACGGTCTCCTTACATAGCCCCTTATCACACCAACATAGGACCTAAGTGTAAGGTGTGCTAAGGTGAGAGAATCCGAGGGAGGCTCGGCCAACATCGCACTAGTAGTAATTTCTATCAGTTTGAACTTCTCGCGAAGGCGATCCCGTTCTAGCTTCACACGATGAAGTTCAGCTTGGGTTTGGTCCAGAGCAAAGCCCAGTGGTGCTACCACCTTCCCAAGTTCTGTTAGATGGGCTTCGATCAGTCCAAGACTACTGGGTGAGGCCATCGAATCTTCTTTCTATATTAATTAACCAAGATTGCTTGTATTTAGAGACAATAGTCAAAACGTTTAGTTTCCAGTGGTCATATTGACCAATGGTCAAATAACAATCAAAACCCAACAGTCTCATTTTAATTATACTCATGTTATCAAATGAAACATTTTTGTTGAGTATAAAAATAAAATAAAATAACACATAAAATTAGGAAACAAGATTTATTTAAAATTTCGGGTCGTTACAAAATCAATCCTTGGTATGTCACCTCCTTGAAATTTGAAAGAATTAAGAGGACATCAAGGACACTTGGCCTATATTTGACATTTCATTTCCAATTTTTCAAGAAAGTGTTTACCCTTCACCAAATTAATGAATAAGGGAGTCACCTACCAATGGACCGAATATTTCCAAGAGGCATTTGATATTCTCAAGAAATATCTCTTGAGTACACCAGTATTAATGACACCTGTTGAAGGAAGACCAATTATCCTCTATGTGATAGCTTTAGAGCGATCATTGGGTGTCTTCCTTGCCCAAAAGAATGATGGTGGGAATGAAAACAGTCTTTATTATCTCAGTCGAACTATGCTTGAGGAAGAAACTCGATATTCATGTATTGAAAAGTGCTGCCTAGAATTAATATTTGCAGTTCAGAAATTGAGACACTACTTGAAACATCATGAGGTCCAATTAGTATCTAGCAATAACCCGCTCAAATTTATCCTTAGTTGTCCAATGCTTAAAGGATGTCTGGAAAGGTGGGAAGTTATTTTGCAGCAGTTTGATATCTAATACATGTCTCAAAAGGAAATAAAGGGCCAAACCTTGGTCGATTTCCTTACTGAACACCCATCTATATAAGATACATCTTTAAATATTGAACTTCCGGATGAGGAAGTATTCTCTATTTAAGATAATCCTAAAACATGGGAAATTTACTTTGATGGTGCCTCTAGAAGTCCAACAGGGAAGAAAATGGAAGATCCTAAATTCAAAAAAGTTGGGTTAGGAATCATGCTTATTTCCCCAGAAAAGGTAGTGCTACCCTATTCCTTCTTATTTTTGGAAGGCGGTACCAATAATGAAGTATAATATCAAGCTCTCATCGCAGGCTTGGAATTGGCACTTCAGGTGTAGGTGAATCACTTGAAAGTAAAAGGTGATTCAGATTTGGTAATCAAACAAATCAATGGGGATTATGCCATCAGAAAAGAAGAGTTAATCCCTTTGTGTGATTACGTCAGAGATTTAATGGCGGAATTTCCCTTAGAATCGACATTTTCTTATGTCCTGTGATCATAAAATGCCCAAGCTGATGCACTGGCTAATGTAGCCACAACCCTGGAAGATCTAAATCGGGATGAAACAATCATCAGTATTGCCCACCGTCGTGTATTTTCACCTTTTTTTCAAATCATAAAAGAGGAAATCAATGAAATCAGTCCCATTTATGAACCATATGGTCATACTACAGGATGGATGACACCTATCAGGGAATACCTTCAAAATGGAACACTCCCACTTGATAGAGCTGGGAAAGAACAAGTCTGGCGACCTGTGGTCAAATTTACTCTTTATAATAGCCCAGATCACCAAAAAAATCTCTACAAGAAAGGTTTTGATGGAATTATCTTCATATGTATTGATGGTGAAGAGACAATGGTTGTCATGAATGAAGTACATGAAGGAGTTTGTGGTGCCCACCAGTCTGGACATAGGATTTCTGGTCAAATCCGAAGGCTTGGATACTTATGGCCTTCAATGATGCAAGATTGTGTGCCAACTTCATTCATCAACCCCCAAAGTTGCTTCATACAACTAAATACTCATGTCCATTTTCCACATGGGGAATGGATGTAGTAGGACCTTACCCTTCGGCTACATCCAAGCAGTTTATGTATATTCTTACTGCTATTGATTTCTTTTCCAAATGGGCAGAGGAAATACCTCTTAAAGAATTTAGTTCTAAAATCATTTTTAGCTTTATCAATTCTAACATCATTACCAGATTTGGTGTCCCTCATACCATATTGACAGACAATGGCACCAAATTCTGTTCATCCGAGGTAAGGAAGTTGTATCAAGAATACAACATCAAATCCAACCATTCATCTCGGTATCATGCAGCGACCAATGGTCAAGTAGAATCCTTCAATAAGACTCTTTCAAAAATACTGAAAAATATGGTGGATAAAGATAAGAAATCATGGCCTGATAAATTTTTTCATGCTTTATGGGCTTATCGGACCACCACCCGCACTGCTACGCGGTCAACTCCATACTCATTGTTATATGAAAAAAAAAAGAAGTTTTTCCCATTGAGGTTCAATTACCTTCGCTCAGAGTATCCATTTGTGATCAATCATACATAGATGAACAATCTCAGAAGCGATTTGATGAATTGGAATGATTGGATGAAAAAATATTGTGCACCCTGCACCACTTGGAAGTCTATAAGAATTGAATAGCACGAGATTTCAATAAAAAAGTTCGCCTTAGTTCATTAATTCAAGGAGAATTGGTATTGGTTCTCAGAATTCCAATGATACCCTGAAAGAAACCTCCCAATATTGATCCAAAGTGGGAAGGACCATATTCAATACATAAGTTCTACTCCAATGGAGCTTATTCTTTAATCTCAATGGATGGAGAACTCATTACAACTCCAACCAATTCCATATGTTTGAAAAAGTATTTTGTGTAACACAAGTACACCCATAGTCCTTACTACAAGACTTTAAACTGCATGGTCCCCATAGTCTTTACTGTAAGACTTTAAACTGCATGGTCCCATAGTCCTTAATGCAAGACTTTAAACTGCATTGTCCCTTTAGTCCTTACTGCAAGACTTTAAACTGCATGGTCCCCATAGTCCTTACTGCAAGACTTTAAACTACATAGTCCTCGTAGTCCTTACTGCAAGACTTTAAACGGCATGGTTCCTATAGTCCTTACTATAATACTTTAAACTGCATAGTCCCTTTAGTCCTTACTACAAGACTTTAAACCGCATGGTCCCTCCATTGTCCAACATGACGTTAAACTGTGTCCAGTCCCTTATATGTCCTACATGACGATAAACTGTGCATCGTTAGGGTTGTTGCTACCTCTTGTTTCTCACACCGAGCATGACTCACGTGAGCTTATAGTAAGCTTCAACCATAACACCCTCTATGGGCCGTTAACCACGCATAAGTCCCAACATCATCTTAGGGTTGTCCTCAAGTACAACTTGATCACCAATTCATTCTTAATAAAACTACGCGGTCTTTGATCCTTACCTTCTAGTTTGGGTATGTAGGCAACCTCCCGAGGTTCAAGGACAAAACCAACATATTCACATTGGTTCACCTCCATATCATATGATGTTGATCCATGAAGCCTCCCCCCCAAAACCAATATCTTCACATTGGTTCACCATCATCCTTGCTATATGACGTTAAACTATATAGTCCCCCATTGTCCTCACTGCAAGACATTAAACTACATAGAAATACGTCTTAGTTACATGATGCTAAACTATGCAGCACCGGTCCATGCATATGACCCTAAAATATTCGTACTTTTGTCCTGTATGACAATAAACTACCACAGTCTTTGACACCTTCACCTAAGAGGGAATCATTTTTGACATTGATATCCAACCATGTCATATTCCAAGGACTACGTGCATACATGGAAATTCCCGAACCGTTAATCTTGGGTCAAACCATCATTGCACTAAAGTACCCTTTCACCCTTTACTTGTACGAATCAAATCTATACATGGGGTATTTCAAGAACTACATATGGCTTGATTCCCACCCTTATGGGATACGTAGGAATGTTCAAGCGTCCCTCGAATCCATCCCCAAGTCTTTGGGCCTAACCCCAAATTCCTCTTTCAGTCCCTTGGTTGAAAATTCCCCCTGTGAAAACATGAATGTGGTATGAAAACCCTGGTCTTCATTCACATCAGGTTTATAAAACACACAATGTGTATTCCTCATTATGGTCCAAGCTCTGTGACCCTAAACTAAGATCTCCTACATTCTCATCCCACATGATGTTAAACTGTATTTCAAGAACTACGTATGGATTGATTCCCATCCTTATGAGATACTTAGTGAAGTCCAGCACCTCAATTCAGGACCCATCCACAACATGATTATGGTCAGCATTGGTCTATGTATCTCCTTCATGAATTGGACAATACCCATTTTCATGTGTCATACTACTAACCTTAAATACTTCTAGATCTCTATAACCCTTTTCTTGACTTCTGGTCACAAAATGTCTAATACCCAGGAATTCTTTTTCCTGACTATGCAGTACGTGCCCTTAGGTGGCCTTGCATAAGTAGTCTACATAACGGACTTGTCAGCTAAAAGATGTTATTATTTGACTATGTAGCCAATGCCCTTAAGTGGCCCTGCATAATTCAACCCCCTAAATGGTTTTTCAAATAGTGGTAACTTCATTCTTGGGAGAAAAAAATCTTTTGTCTTTATTTTTCTTAACGAAAATATGTAGGGACCCGCAAAAATAGCCATCCTTAACATATTTTTCCCATACTCTTTTTCATGATCTGAAAGTATTCAAGTCTATGGTTTATATATCCATTCCTTACGTTTGGGTCAGAACTTCGCAGGAGTGACATTCATCCAATTCTTTGACAATCATGATTGGGAATATCCTCTCCATATTCAAGTACCTCTCTCCATACAGCAAACTCTATGCTTTGGAAATTTTGAATCTCCATAAACTTCCATTGGATTTTTAGCAATAGAAAAGTAAAATTTATAAGATTTCTTTTGCTTGACTATGCAGAAAGTTCCCCTAGGTGGCCTTGTATAAGTAGTCTACATAACGGACCTGTCAGCCAAAAGATGCTATTATTTGACTATGCAGCCAATGCCCTTAAGTTTCCCTGCATAATTCAACCTCCTAATGGGTTTGTCAAATAGTGGTAACTTCACTCTTAAGAAATACTTCCTCTAATTCCTTTTAGCCCTTTTTTCATATCATCCCTCAGATTAAAAATTTCTTATGTCATAGTTTACATATTTTTTCCCATACTTGAATGTGGTAATATGTTTTCTAACAAATTATCAAGGAATTGAGTCAATTTTAATCCAATCGGTCAAAGCTATTCGACCTTTAAACATTAGCCTTTTTTATGTCCAACATTAAAGACTTTAAACTGCCAACAAAAGATAGGGTACTCATTAAATTGGAAACTTGTAAAAGTAACTCTGAATAAAAGTCGAGTCCCAGCTCGCTAAACGTACATATTGTATGATTTAGGCAATATTGAGCAACAAAAAATTAAAATTTTGTAGGGTTATTTTTATAATCCTAGAAAAAATCAAACTATGCTTACTAGGCCCATTGGCTTAGGTAAAATTAATTAAAGCAAGTAGCAAGAGAATGCAAGCACAAATGATTGAAGATGAAAGTGTTTTTAATTGATGCACATGAATTAGAAGGAAATCCACAAACTAGAGCCTCTTCTCTTTTTCAATAATTATAAGAGGCTTTCAACATAACTATTCATTTGATTTACAGCATCCCGAGATTCATCAGCATCCACTTGAAGTTCATTTACTCGACCAGCTTCACTCTTTTCAGCTTGATGGAGTGATTTCTTGGCATCTGTGATGGTTTTCATACCATTCGTTTGAACTCATTCTAGTGAATTGTTAAGCTGGTCAAGTTCCACAGTAACAGCATATAACTGTTGCTCAAGGTGAATCTGCTGGACAACTTTCTCCTTGATCTTATGCTTTAGCTCCTTCGACTTTGCAGCATGATCAGCCTCATCTCAGGACACCGTAGCCTCGAATTCGCTGATATTGGTCAACATCCTTGCTCTGGTCAGATCTTGACGGTACTTTTTCTCATGCTCCCTCCTTAAGATGACTTGTTTCACCACGGCATGGATCTCTTGATATCCAAAATTGCCAAGTCCTAACATGATGAACAAGGATGAAAGTCGCGGGATCTTTGAAGACATCTTTTCAAGAGGAACTTTAGATATGATTTTCCATATATTCTTCTATGCCTTGAAACATGATAATTGGAGTGCCTTCTGCACCTCTGGGTCTGACTCAGCATCACTATCACAAGGGGGAATATAGTCTAGGATTAATGCACTTAATGAAGTGCTCCGTTCTGCTCCTTCCCCCCTGACCCTTGGTACTTCACTTTCTACTCCCGTTGGGGTGGAGGCTGAGGATTCATCTCTAGATCTATCCACTAAAATTGATGTCCCTGTATAGTCAATTGAAAGTTTTGGTTAGTTTCAAAAGGATAACAAAAGTTGATTAGTTGTCTTCCAAATTAAGTACAGCCACAAATATTATCATCTCTTACCCAATGGTAGATCAGCAGTATGAGAAGTCTCCTCCCCATATTTCTTAGCCTCAACAGGATTTTCAGGATGGGTTTTAGGATGCTCTATCGGGTTAAGCTCCACTTGAGCTAGCATCTCTGCAATAATAGGGTTGTCTCTACCCACTTCATGCATCGGCAGATCAGCAGCTTGCTCAGACGGAACTGTACATTTCAACCAATCATGGTCAGAGATGTGATAAGAAATTTTTAACAGGACGAAGGATAACACTCACATCCAAAATCTTCTAAATAACATGGTAATTTAACATGATCTAAAATTTCTTCAAAATATGCGCCAAGTTTCATCATTTCATCCAATGATATCTCATATTCCTAGTTAGTCTCACCAGTGGGATAATTTGATATGTCTTCTTGGTGACCCTCATCCTGCAACCTCTGACCCTGGATAGCTTCTTCAGAGAAAATTATGGAATCAGTTGCAGTGGCTGCTAAATGTTCTGGTGCAGGTGTTGAACCTAAAGTATCACAGAATGGAAGTCAGTTGATGTTTTCATTCAACATTCTATGAAGTATTGTTAATTTACCATAATCAGGATCTTCTCTCCTTAAAGCAGCAACAGGAGCAGCCAGGTCAGCATGAATTGGTGACCATTCACCAGCACCCTCCGTCGTCCTCAGATGAGGGTCAGCCCTCTCCCTTAGAGGAGAAATTGAATAAGCCCTTGTAATCCCAAGAAGTATGAGCAATATTTTTCATAAGTTAGGATTCATGACTATCTGAAGGACTTACAACTATTGATGAAGCATTTGGCTATGGTCTTCTTCCTTCGATGTCTTTGTTTCTTTGACTATCTGAAGGACTTACAACTACTGATGAAGCATTTGGCTATGGTCTTCTTCCTTCGATGTCTTTGTTTCTTTGACTTTTTGGGTGTGTTGACATCATCACCTCCAAATACAGGTATTGGAGTATGAAGATCCTTTTCTAACTCCTTATCTATGGCCTGCTGTCTTGGAGATACTTCACCTAGTTCATGGGGAGATTCAGTAGCTCCGATATCAGTGCCACTAGGGCTGTATTGTGGTGAAGGGACCTCAGCAGTTCCTTTCTTTACAAGCTGTAGAATGAAGAAAGTAATTTCCTTGAGTAACAAAGCTTTAACTGAAATCAAGTTGCAAAGCAAATAAGTAAAGAGACTTACATCTTCAGGAGCCACGTAATCGTGCCACTCCTAGTCTACTGAAGCATCATTCCCCTCAGTGGTGCCACGATCCATCATTTACTTCACCCGCTTGGTGATAAGAATGGAATCATTAGTGGAATATATGAGCATCTCCATCTCTCTTATGCAAGTTTGCACTTCATAGAGGTTATCCTCGAAGCAGATATCAGTAGAATCCTGAAGATTCCCTACTCCAGGGATATGTAGCCCTTCGCATAAGTCCATCCAGGAGGTTTCAGCATTGCAATATAAACTCCACCATTTCTGGATAGCCTCTGGTTGTAAATATTCAACATGTGAACCAGAAGGCTGCGAGGAGGGTCCTGCAATCTTTGACTTCAACTTCTTCCTAGCTCCTGCAATCACAGATAAAGGATAATAAAATGAAACTTGTTGCTCTATAAAATAATGGCGATTAAATTTCCTCAATGATATAACTCACCAGGAGTCGATGGAGTACGTATCTTGACTCTGGAAGGAGGATTATATCTGGCACGAGGCCGCTTTGATGCATGTCGTGCCTCATCATCCCCATACTGGGAATCCGGTGAATCAATCCCAGGTGAGGAACCCAGTGAATCAGCTCCGAGTGTGGAAGATTCACCTTCCAGATGAAGGGTTTATTTCCCAATAGTTCTTTTTTTTCACCTGAGGAACTGGATGATTCAGCACCCCTTCAGGGTATGATGCTACCCAGTTCTCGGCATACTATGTAGTCAATTGAATCGCTGCTCCAGCAACTGGTAGATCAAACACTGCCCCGATCTTCTCCATATCCGTCAACAACCATAGTTTTTGGGAAAACATTAGATGCTTCTTTGACTTGACATGCATAGGAGGGGATACAACAATCTTCTATAGACACATGAATTGGCGTGCAAATCTATATGGAGCATAGGCCTCTCATATAATCTCTCTGTCAATTATGGTGGCCAATACTCCATCTCTATAAGCCAGCATGTATGACCTCAATTCCAGGATAGTTGTTCCATAATCAACAAATCGCCTGGTTGGCGGGTTTCCATAAGAAAATAAATGGAATTCCTTGAACATGCTCAGCCTCACCTTCATATCATAGGAGTTGAGGGACAATGGAAAAATTCTAGAATATGCCTTCATGGATGGCCTGAAAGAACTTCCAGGAACCTGTACTCCGCTCTGTATAGTGTATGTCCTGAAGTGAGTGGCGAACCATCCCCACAAAACTTGGAATGGTCCTGCTATTCTCAAAGGAGACTTACCCATATATACATGGAGTAAGCTCCTATGAATCTTTGCCAGAATTGGGGTGGCCAACCCAACCATTTTCCTCTCAACCAACTTGGCTGAAACAATGAAGGTCCATGGCCTAACGCCTCCCTTCGAATCCCTAACTAGAAGAATATAAACACTGATCCACAAATTTAAAAAGCCCACCATATGGGTCTTATCTGGTATTCTTTGGTCCACTTCATACCCAAACTTTTCAAACTCTCCTGCTTCTAGAGTTGGTTAGAATGTGCCAAGAGCACCCCTCTTCTCTGTTCTGGGGCAGCTGGTAGGACGAGTACAGGTGGGTCCCTTCTCCTTCTTCTTGATAAGAAACATATTCATCCACTCTTATGGATGAATATACTTTCTAGAATGAGTTTTGGTGGCCTTTGAATTCTTGAGCTTGTGGAAAATTTTCAATAATTCTCGAGCCAAAGTTGGAATCTTCTCCGAATCATTCCAAGTCGCATTGGGGGGGGATGAATTCATCATATATATCGCCCAAAATTGGATCCCTCGAGATTTTGTAGACATCCCACACATTGATGCCTACTTCTCCATGAGTCAGATGGAAAGAATTGGTTTCTGGGCTCCAGCGGCTGATTAGCTCTGGCACAAAGTTATCATTTTTTGTAGACATATGTCTGCCTAGCCCAGACAGCTTCATATATTGTAGCTCCCTTCATATATTCAACAAACTCTGCACAGGTTTGTCACACCCAATATGCCCACATCCAATTCGGCTTCACACCTCCTCCAGGACGGAAGTCCAAACTCTTCTTCCAGCCTCTGGATTGATCCATCTGAGAATTTCAGAAGATTGAGGGATAACAATGTGGCTTTAGCTCAGGATTGTGAGGTTTCAGATCTGGGGCACAAGGGCTATGATGCATTATGTAGGCCTTCTCCACTGTTCCATCATTAACAAATGATCCTGCAACTAAAACATTTGCTGAAGAAAAGTTTGTGTAAGTTTGAAACCAAGAATGTGGGAGATAGTTATTTGCCTCTAGAACGTTGACTCCTTGCAGATGACCATGACCATATAAAGGAAATTAAATGATCTATGGGAAATTGACATGATAATTCTTCAAGAACTTTTCCAAACCTGGGAGAGTGTTGTCGCAGATATCATAGTAATCATGGCCAACGATGTTCATCATGTCATCAATTCGCTTTATAGCCAACTCATCAGCCGATCCAATTCTTCTTGGAGCCATTGAATCTGCACAAAGATCGAATAATTAACTTTTAAGTAAGTTGGTTTTTCATAAAATTTGTGAAGAAATCGAAAAAAATGGCTAAGGCATTAAGGCACGCAAGTCTAATTTTGGCACACAAGTCTAAGCTGGTCGCGCAAGTTTTACCATGCTAGTACTGCCGTGCAAGTTAGAAACAGACTGAGGAAGCGTGACACAACGAATAGAAGTGCAGACGAGCATAAATCCAAGACACTTGCGTGACAAGAGCTCACTTGCACGACAAGAGTGAGAAGCGTTCAAAAGTTGGATGCTTTGCACGAAGTGACACCTATATTTATAGGTGATCCAGAAACTTTTTCATAGTAACCTGCGCGCCTCATACCTGCGCGTTGCTGGATCTTGATTTCTCCTTTTCCTCAAATTCAAATCCTTTTTCCTTTTTTCAGAT
Source organism: Viscum album (assembly GCA_963277665.1). Lineage (NCBI taxonomy): Eukaryota > Viridiplantae > Streptophyta > Magnoliopsida > Santalales > Viscaceae > Viscum > Viscum album. The sequence goes on along the minus strand of OY728153.1, from coordinate 1,461,377,234 downwards.
CCAACTCTAAGGGGGGGACTTTTTTTGACGCTATGTTCCATCACAGAGTCCAAATATTGACTAAGGGAAGTACCTCAAGAAAAAACAAGGGAAGAACATCAAGAATTTCACAAAGGCATTAAGGCGCACAAGTATACCTGTGCGCCAGCCTTGGGCGCGCAAGTCACTTTTTCTCAAGATATAAAGCACACAATTCACTTTCACACCCTAAGTGAAATTTCTCCCAAACCCCAGGTTGCCTATAAATACCCCATGTGGGCCCCCCATTTAGGGGACGAAAAATACAAAACTCATATTCAAGCTCTGGTCGCCCAAGTCTCTATCTGAAGTCTTCTGAAAACTTTTAACATAATTCTTTACCTTGAATGGAAGATCTTAAGAGGAAGAATAAGGCCTAAGTATTAGAACTCATCAATACTTGCGCACCTAAGTGTCCATCCCTTAAGGGAAGTGAAGACACTTGCGCGTCGCCTTTCCCTCTCAAGGAAACTTGCACACCACACATCTGAAAGCCTCTAGGAATGATACTAAGGGATCCAATTCAAAGTCTCCCAAGTATCACTTCATGGATTCTTCGTCGCCCAAGTTGACTCATGTCGCGCAAGTATACTTGCACGACCATGACTTGCGCGCCAGAACAAAACTTGCGCACGTCCTTCCTAGTCACTTCCTTTCCTCATATCTACCTTTACTCTTTAAAGATAGCCTTCAAAACCCTCTTCAAAGCCATTTGTGGCCTGGTTACTTTGTTGGCTTCCTTATCTGAAAGGAATTCTGAGAAGTTATTTTGATTTGAGCCTCCTTCTCAAGAGTAATCCCCACGTCTCAAGTCCTCTTAACCTAGGCCTCCCTTTCATGAGTAAGCCCCAGTCATAATTTCTCTTAACCTGGGCCTCCTTTTCAAGAGTAAGCCCCAGTCCTAAGTTCTCAGTTCATAGGCATCCTCCTTAAGAGTAAGCCCCAAGTTCCCTAATTTGGGAATCCTCCTTAAAAGTAATCCCCAAGTTCCCTAATCTGGGCATCCTCCTTAGAAGTAAGCCCCAATCATAAGTTCCTTTAATTTGGGCCTCCTTCTCAAGATTAAGCCCCAAGTTATAAGTCCCCTTTGATTTGGGCTTCTTTTTTAGGAGTAAGTCCCAAGTTAAAGTTCCAAATCTCCATAAAGCAAAAATACCTTTATGGACCCTGCTCCTGGTCTTCTTTCCTGAACTAAGTCCTAATCTTCATTTACTTGGGTCGTCATACATACGTAAGCCTCACATCATTTCTTATGATTGCGTCTTTCATGACACAATCATTAGATTTACTGATACCTCTTGTTTCTCACACTGAGTATGACTCACGTGGGCTTAGAGTGTAAAAGTAATTATGACATCTCTCTTTGGGCCATTAATCATGCATAAACCTCATACTTCAATCCTCGAAATACGTGAACTTTGATCTCTGCCTTTAAAGTAGAGTACGTAGAAATCCTTTCTAAGGTTCAATCCCATATTTCATTAATTCTTTTCCATCCCATGTGACGTCAAACTATATCCTTCCAATCGAACTATGTTGGTTCTGATTCCTTTCTTTTTAACAAGGATACATAGGTAGCCCATCTGCGAGTACGATCCAAACTTTGAAATAATCCATTTATTTTTGAATGACAATAAACTTCAAGTGCCCCACTGAGTGGCTTTAAAACCAGTATGGTTGTCATAATTACCAAGAGATTTATATATAATGTGTTGAAGGATACCATTGACTAAGAATATCTAATAAATATGGATGATTCTCTATCAATGAAGAACCTCAAATACATATAAAATATTCTCTAAATCTCATACATATCAATCATTGATTTCCAAATCTAAAGGAAAACTCATTTTCATACTTGGTGAATTAATAAGGATTCGTGAACATAACTTAAATATATAAGAGAGTCCCAGAGTAGGTAATAATTTCCCTCAAAAAGGTGTGATGAGTCTGACCTCCCATCCTCTCGACCAATGAAAATTCTTAAGCCTCATCGGTCTACAACTAATGAGCACCTACCTTTGGAAAGTAGGTCCAAATGGATATTGAATCATTGGATGTTTCCAGTTCTAGGAATAAACCCATTAGAAACTGATTGGAAAGTTTGAACCTTCAACAAACAAGGTCATCCTCATTTCTGGAAGAAACATTCATCCCATTTCTAAACTAACACCATATGTGGTTGGAGTAGACTATAAGAATTAAAGTGATATTTCTTTATATTCTATCATGAGTAACAAATATACATATACTCAACAATGTTTTATTTCATACTCAACCACATGAAACACTATCTAATTCCATAATACATATTTATATAACTAGGGTGAAAAAACCAATGAAGAACTATGAAAATCATGCAACACTGAAATGATGAAATGGGTTTGGGGATAGTGAATATGTAGTAGGAGATATAGGGATAGGGGAAACAAAAATGCAATAATTCTAGGTAGATATGATACTATTTGGGTGAGGAGTAGTGATAAGGATATGCATTATGAATGATGATGTAAAGTGATTGATGTCAAATAGTGATTTGATGCAACTTAAGGGGGTGATGGAACATAAATGATGAAAGGGGTTTGGGGCCTACAAGCTATAAGGAAAAACAATGTGAATGAGAAACAAGCACATGTATAGGCTTAAAGTAAAAAAACCATGCATGAAAATTTAAAAATGGGGAGAAAATTTATAACCATAATGATTGAACTTTACCTTATGGGATTCTAATAAGAGAGAAATTCAACTTAGGTATTACTATACTAGATTAGGTAAAGGATGTTTTCAAATGTTAAAATAAAAGATAATATGGTTTTCACTAAATATCATGAAGACCATTGCAAGATAGTTATTTTAATCATATTCAATCCTATATTTATATGAATGGATGACTATCACTATAGCCCAAAAAGGTTTTCAGCCTCTTCAAAATGGGAAATAATGAAAATGCTAGGTGAATACTCTATTCCATAAAAGATACATAAACAAAATCTCTCTTTACATATTTGTTTGAAACATCAAAAACACCACTAATAATTGTCTGATGATGAACACTACTCATCACCCTCTCCATCTTCATCTCTACTTCCTTCTATCGACACCTATAAGACAATTATATTGAAAGTGAAATAATGTTGTATATTTATATTTAAACTTAAAGGAAATAAATGTTTGAGAACTAAATGATTTTGAAATTGTGTGATTTACCTGCTCACCACCAGTCATTGATGAAATACCATAAGGGATAGATATGACCATCTTCTAATATAAATTAATAAATACTTTCTACAAAGAAGATATATGAGTCCCCAATTCATGAACTATGTTTTGTAGAGAAACAATCTCTCTCTGAGAATATCAAGGTATGGAGTGACTACAACCAGGAGTATATGCAGTTGCAATCCCTGGTGTCCTATCAAAGACATCAGATGGTAATGGTCCCAAACCCATCCCACGCACTTGACCAGGATGCTCTTTCCCAAGGACTTTACCAACTGGGTCATCCTGGGAGACTAAGTAGGACTATGTGGGATTGGCATCCCATATTTCATTAATTTTTACTTATAAATCAAATATCATTCATATTATAATCAATATATATTAATATAGTGACAACTAATAATAAGTTACTATAATGAAAAATTAATTCATACCCCAACTTCTTTGGCAGACTCATTAACAAAACTCCCATCATATTTTTTTATGAACATCCAACCACATTTCTGTTCAGTATGCTTGGTGTCCTAAAATCTGTGAATATATTAAAAAAATATAAATTGTCAATTTAATATATTAAATAGATAATATTGTCTTATAAATATTTAAACTAATTAAAATATTACTAGAGTTGATCAGCTTCTAGAAAAACTCTTTGACCCCACAGTGTGAGGGATGATTTTCTTAGCCCGACTTGATGCATTCTTCCTTGAAAGACCCTAAAATAAATAATATGTAATTTAATAGTAATGTATGAAATGTTATATTCTTTTCATATGCGTGTATAAATATAAAATGAGATTAATATAATAATATATATTTAAATACCATGTGCTTCTCATCATGATGCCTATCAATAAAAAAAATTCATTGCTCTCTAAGTACCCAATTTGGTACCTTATCATACATTTGTTGGGAGCTTAATGAAGTATCATTGACTTCGTTCCACAATATCCATTTAAAATCTTTCCATTTCTTGCCCAAATTTTCAATTTCCACTTTCATGCTAGTATTTCAGCAATGGTAAGGTGGAAAAATATATGTACACAAAGACTCATTTTGAAAATATTTGCATTTAATAAAATAATGAAATTCAATTATAATATAATATATTAAAATTACCTTTATTTTTGAATAAAAAACATTAATTTTCCAAGATGAAGGCATATGCCTCCAATCATCATACGTAATGGGAAGTGTCACTGGCTCTGCCGCTAGCTGGCCAAGAATTTGGCCAAGTAATCCCATGGTGTCATCCATAAGGACCCCATAGGAATAAAATGGGACAACTATATTTAGTCCGGACAGATTTCATACATCTTAACTTTTCATATTTTTCTCTGTGTTATCATTATTTCCATATTTTACGAAAAAATAGTTAGTAGTATAAAAAAAGTGAAATAAATTTATTCATATTAAAATTTGTACCTATAACAGTCACCCTCTAATATCCCTGTTAAGAACTAGGAGTGGTGCCCTACCCCCTCACTATTGAGACTACTGAATGGGAAGGTGTCAACTAAGGTGCTGATGTGATGCTGACGGAGGGTGTGAGAGATGGTGCAAGGGGGAAAGCAGATGGTGTCTTAGATGTTGTAGAGAGGGAGATATATGGATCATCATTTGTAGGTGTGGTCGATGGAACATCGACTGAGAGTCAAATAACAGCATTATAACGCCTCTTCTTTGGCATTCATGTAATTTAATCAAATAAAATTAAGTTCAGAACATATATTTCAAAAACATCATGCAGAAAAAAATATAAATGATAATAGATGCACAGTAATAACAAACAAAATATGCATAACAATGATAATGAATGATGGAACAAATGACATAAGTGGTTCATAAATGAATGGATAACTGCACATACAATCATTTTCTCCTTAAATCATGTTGGTTTCCTACTCTATCATTATTTAATCTACTTCATCCACCCTTGAAATAATAATATTTTCAATATAGTGATGGTCAAATAGGACCGCTTATTTTTGTTGATTGGATTCAATGTTAGAGGTCAAATCTTCCACTTCATCACCCATATCATAAAAGTATCTTTTTTTACATGATAAACTAAACTCCACCCTTCATCCATGAAATCTTTCACATAATACCATTTTCACTTACAATGATAAGATATATATATCACATAGTTCATGATCACCAACATCCATCAAGTGGGAGAAGTTCACAGAAGTAAATTGTAAGGAATCTATTTTAACACCCCTGATAATATCCACCCAATTTCATTTGAATAAAACAACTAAAAATTTTTTGTGGTGGTTTAATTCAATAATAGATTTCAAATTTTTATAGTATCCCACTTCATCAAACATAAATATGCCACTATGTTTGTGTTTTCAAACCCTCTTCTTGATCGATTGTACGGAATCTAAATTCATTCACATTGTAAGTGTCAAACTTTCTAGCTTATTTTAGATGACCTCAAGAAAGAAACTTCAAATCTTATGAAAACTATGCTCGAGTATCAGTGTTCATGATCTAAAAAAAGTAATATACATTGTTATATTTACAAAATATATGTATCAACATAATATCCATATTGATTGCAATATTTATGAACTTACACATCATGCAAACCATTCTATAAGCTCTTTATTAACAACTTTTGTTATATCTTTCACATTTCATGTTTATATTCTCATTAATATCATTGTTTGTATCCTTAAATCTTTAATAAATGGATCTATAATTTCACTATCCAGTAGCACATATCTATGTGCCTGTAATAATTCCATTTCTGTTAGTGTAATATTTGATCTCCTCCCAACTAATTAGCCAACAGCAGGAAATATTTTTGATTTCCCATGTATTTGAGATTGAGTCGATGTGTTATCAACATGTCCAACTTGATTGAATATTTTCTCAATATCATCCAAGTATCTAGAAAATAAATTTAAGACACTACTCTCCCAAATAGCCTTCAGAAATAGAGCCTTTAGGTTGAGCTTTATTTTTCACATATGATTTCAAATACCCAAGATATTTGTGAAATAAAATAAAAAAACATAATTATTTATTTAATGAAGTTCCAAGAATTGTTTACTAAAATGAAAACCATATAAATAAAGTACCTCTCAATTGGACACATCCATCAATAATGTATGGGGCCTCCTAATTTAGCTTCCTCAACCAAATTCATAGTTAAATGCATTAAAACAGTAAAAACAATAGAGGAAATATCATCTTCATTACATAAAGTTTCAATATAAATCTCTCTTGAAGGTTTTTGAGCTCAAATGTATGTATATTTTTCTCACATAGTTGTCTGAAAATGTTCAGAATTTGAGTACAATAGTAGTAACCTTTTCATGTAATAATGTACACAATGAAAATGGTAGTAACTGCTATAAAAAATATGTTAATAGTAGCTTTTCAATCTATGTAACCTATGATACTTTAAGTCAACACACCTTAAGATGTTACTTGAATACCCATCAGATACCTTCACATGTTTTAAAATTCGAAGGAATGTATCTTTATCCCTATTTTTCCTTGAAATATTTTCCAGAACATACTTTCCATTCTCATCTGGCCAAAGATCATGCTTTATGTTCATTTCTTGTAAGTATTTCTGAGCATTAAGCTAATCCTTTGACTTTCCATGTTCATGAAGTAATGTGAAGATCAAATTTTCATAAACGTTCTTCTCAATATGCATCACATCAAGATTATATCGTAAAAAATTAAATTCCCAATATAGAAGTTTGAATAATATAATCTTTTTATTCTATTGTTGCATTCCAATTTCACTTGACGATGCACTTTGAACTCGTTTCCCACTATCATTCAAATGATGCACCTTACCAAATTCTGTTTCAATATTTCCATGTTGTGACAATATTTCAGAACTTGTTAACATCTTTAGAGGTGTTCTATGATCAATGAAACCATTGGATTTTGACTTGTTCAGCCGAAATATTTGAGATGCATTGATAAATATTAGATGACACAAGAAGCACCATTTTCTACTATGAAATAACCATTCAGGATAAAAATCAAATTTACAAATAGGACAATCCAAACCCATGTAAGTGTTCCAACCATCTAAATTCCCAAGTCTAGGGAAGTCATTAATGGTCCACATTAGAGAAGCTTTCATTTTAAACATTGTTCTAGAAGATGCATCATATGTGTCAACACCATTGCTCCATAACTCCTGTAATTATTCAATTAAAGGTTTAAAGTATACATTAACATCATTTCTATGCATTTATTTTCCAAGAATAATCATAGAAATGATAAAATACATTTTTTTTATACACATCCATGGAGGAAGATTGTAAGGGATCAAAACAACTGACCAAATGCTATAACTGGTACTCAAAGTCCCAAATAGGTTAAATCCATCGGCAGCTAATCCCAATCTAACATTCCTAGGATCATGTGAGAAGTATAGATGTAATGAATCAAATGTCTTCCATGATTTTGAATCTATTGGATGTTGCATTAACACATCATTGTTATTATTTATAAAACACCACTTCATGTGTTCAGTAGCTTTTGATGACATGAATAATCTTTGTAATCAAAGCATTAAAGGAAATTAATGAAAAACATTTGAAGTTGTGTTCCTTTCCTTCTTATTCATTGTATTATTATTTTTTATAATTCCAAAATTGATCATTTACTACCATCTAGAAGAAGAACATTTTTTCAATCTCGACTGCTTGAATCCTCTCCCCAATAAATAATACAATCATTATGACATGTATGTATTTTTTTTTAATTCAAACCAAGCTTGTTAACAAAATTTTTTTATATCATAAAAAGACTCAGGGGTATTTGCTTCTGGAAATGCATCACACAAAAATTCCAATATCATGGACATCACCTTATTTGTAATTCCATATAGGCATTTGATATGGTACAAATTCACCAAAAAAGTAAGTTTTGAATATTTCAAAAATCCACTATAAAACTCTTTATTTCCATCATCAACTAAACCATGAAATTCATCTATCTACTCAATGAAGTTTTCTCTTATATTAGTCTCTACATAATAAAGATGAGGATCCGATGATATGTTACAATCTTGATATAGTTTCCCTACAATCTCAAAAATGTCACTTGTCACGTTGCTATTTGTATCACCCTCAACTGGTTGTTCTAATATGTTTTTATGTTGATTTTTGTGTCTTGCAATGCTGAATGCATCATTTATAAGGTTTTTCATTTCATTTTCCATTGTCTACTAAGTTAGGATCTCATTCTGTGGATTGACATCAGTGCTCAACCTTTCTATAATGTTCAATTATCCATGCCTTCCAACAGAAATATTAAGCAGGGAATTGATTCAATATCAAGTGTTCATAAATTGTATCTCTATTCAAAAAACTTTTAAATTTACATTTAGGAAATGGATATCTTATTCTCCTATCAACGGATCGATTGGAGATTGTAAAATCTAAGAACTCCTTCAAACCCTTAGCATATTGAGGTGTGTTCTTCTGGTTAACCATGTACTTTCTTTGATTCCCATACACTTTCTCTCTACTCTCAAGATCCCAAAGTTTTTCTTGCATAATATTGAAAATATATTTAACTCTTTTATGTGGGACACACACATGGATGGGAGACTTCATTGGGAATCTTGGCAGATACTAGCAAGACCTACCTAGGAGGGAGGCATCAATGTGAAATATCTGGCCACTACCATGAAATGAATGCTTAGGAAACTTTCTTGGGATTCTATTATGGGGGATACTCTATGGGGCCAATTAATTTAGAACAAATATGGTAGTAATATGGACTCAGTTATGGGGACTTCATCTCCTCTATGGCATACTTTCCATGCACATATTGCTACACTCTAGGAGCACAGTAGATGGATTATAGGGAGGGGTGACATCAGTTTATGGCACCACAACTGGGCTGGATCCAAATTAGCCTTCCAAGGGTGTCTGGTCCCTGATATCACATTCAAAAAGGCCATAATCTATCCCCTAGTTTATCAAAGCTATTTTGGATGACACGTATCAAAATTTATTTGAATCTATTATTCTGAATGATGACCCAGACTGTTCTATTTTTTATGCTTCATCGGTGGGTGTTTTCTCTAGAAAAGGATACTATCCATTATTGGGAAATTCCTCTACTATATATGATTGGGGTGACCTACTATTTTGTAAGGAAGTTTCATCCAAAATGAGCTTTCTCCTATGGCATGTAAGGAATCGGGCCCTATCCACTAATGATAATGTGAAATGATGTGGAATTTTCCTGGTGTCTAGATGTGCTTTCTGTTCTGATAGCCAGGAAGAATCTTCAACCCACTTATTCTTTGAAGGTGTGTGGGCTTGTGCAGTCTAGGAAGTCTTCAGTGCTTCTAATAGCTGCTCACTTTAGACCAATAACAGTACTAACTTCCTGCATGCATGGTTTCAGGGGGCTAATACTATCATTGAAAAAAATGCAAGGGTGGGAATCCTACTGGTGGGGTGCTGGAACATTTGGCATGCCTGGAATTGTGCAAGACATGAGGGTATCATCACATCGCGGAGAGCGCTCATCTTCATAATGAAGTCCATGATCACTGATCTCACTCGCCTCTTCAAGAAAGGTGAAGGGGCACCCTTTTTTAGAAACTTTTTGGTGGCCAGAACTCCCTATCCCAGAACCCTGCAAGGGCATTGGGTGTGTTGGATTCCACCTAGCACCGGCTTCAAACTCAACTCAGACAGCGCCTGTGGGATGGGGGTCATGCACGGTGGCGATATTGTCAGGGACCATAATGGTTCTACAATCCTGGATTTTTCGGCCTTCTTTGGGAGTGGCAAATCTCTTCAGGAAGATGTGAAATCAATGCTCACCGGACTTATTCTCTGTAGTGAGAAGAATATCACCCTCTCAGCCATTGAAACCGATTCCATAGCTATTCATCGTGCCCTAAAAGGCAGTGGTAATGCACCCTAGTGCATCGCATATACTATCTGTAAGTGTCGTTGTCTCATTACCACCCAGATGGAGATTCTTCACACATGGCGGTAAGGCAATAGAGTCACAGATTTTCTTGCCTCTATGGCTGGCTTCAGTGATGGGATCACATACTACTCCCATCATGGCTCCCTCCCATCTGAGATCATGGATATTTTCATTGGGGATGCTCTAGGTCTCCATTACTTTAGACCCCCATGACTCTCCTCCCATGATGTGTGTCTCCCTCTCTCTGTAATTTTTCTTTTTAATAAAATCAAATATCTTTGGTGGTGGGGTAATATATGGATGAGATATAGGTTTGCACCATTAAATTTAAGGATTAAAGAATTGGGTATTAATAAATTATATTCATTTTAAGAAGAAATATTTTTAATCACTTCAAATGATTAGGAAATATAATTGAAGTTGTATTTTTCTTATGATAGAAACGAACATCTCATAATCCTTCCTGAAAAAGAAGGTTGATGGTTTCAAAAGAACATATCCCCTTTGTAACAAAGGAATCATAAATGAATTGTTACATAGAAAAACATCATTAATGATGAATCTTCAAATGATGTTACACAAGAAGGGATAAAGAACAAATTTTCATGACTCTGTGACTTCAATCACCAAAATTATAAATAATTATATTTATGAAGGGATCAATCATGTAACATAAATTCCTTGAGGTGAAATACTTTTGAATATAAAATTTAAACATAGTTTAAAACATAAAAGAACATTTTGAAAATATTTTTAACATTGACTTAAAATACACACATACATGTCACATTCAAGAGAAAATTTTGAAAATGTGAAGTGAAATATCATACATATCACAGTTTATGGTCTAACATTTGAATCCTCTAGCACATGATCTATCAAATATAAATGCTCATAATTGGTCCTACTCTAAGACTTATTAGCTAAATGAGAATCTTCTATCATCTAAGGATTATGACCCTTTCCCTTGAATACATCCAACTGAAACTAAGAGCATTTAGTGTAAAATTACCCAACCTTTCTGCTCTGAGGAGGTATCCTACAAAAATTATACATATAACCTAAGCTCCAACATTGTTGAAAGTCTTGGAATATTCCTAGTAATATTGTTTGGTATGACCTACCCTCCCATATTAGAAACACACCAATGGCCTAAACCCTGAAGGTGTCATGGGAATATAATCAAAAGTAAATTACACACTCCATATACTACCTCATTAGGATTCCTCATGCTTCTCTTTTTACATAAAGAAGAACTCTAAATTACACCTATAATAGTAGAGGCACCATCCAAACCTGTTAATCAAACAGAATTTTTCTTATACATGATCACCTTATCAACCACTTTATCATAGTTCATTAGACATAAAAAAATAACCCTCAATATCACTTATGGTCTCAACCCCATCACAAAGCATCGATCTTTCAAATAATCATTCATGATGGGATTTGGGGGAATGAAAACTAACTCAAAAAACCAAGACATATACTCCATCATTGAATAACATCCCTACTCAAACTTCTACGAGGTATTATCTATAATCATGAAACATATAATTCTATAAATACATAATTCAATATGGATAACACATAAAAGGCTACCCAATTACTCATAATAGTTGTAAATCACATCAAACCATATCAAAATACCCAAGAAAAAAACTCAAATCAAGATGTAATTCCTAAAAACCCTTGGTAAATCAAATTTTTATATAGTAAAGAGCTAGAAAAAAACTTCCTTTCACTTACCACTTGACCTTTGAGGGGTGGTGAGGTGCGAGGTTAGGACTGGTGGAGAGGGGTGGTGAGTGTCTAGGTCAGGACCGATAGCGAGGGGCGGTGATGGTAGGGTGTGGGGGGTGAGGGTCAGGACCGACAGTGAGGGGCGGCGAGGGTCAAGATTAGTGGTGAGGCTTCAGGGGGTTGGGTAGGGCTTTGGGGGGTTAGGTGTGAAGCATCGTGGGGGGGAAGTGTTGGGTTTATAAAAAAATTAAAAGGTTTAGCGGCATTTTTTAATAAACTATTGCTAAAGTCTGATTTTTTGTAGTGCTCTTAAAACATTTTTTAAAAGAAAGAATTGGAAAAATTATTAGCAAAAATATCTATACAAAAATGGAACAACTGAATAACTGACACCCTTACATTATTGGACAGCAGATGGTTGATTGCTATTAGAATTAACACATGCAGAAGGATTTGATAATCAGTAATCTTCAAAGATATCAACTTCAACTCTCTTCTATTGACCTGTTTTGATATGTTGATTAGATATCCATCAGGAACTTTAATAGTCTCTAGTACTTCCAGAAATTGATTTTTTTCCTATAGGTTTCATCACATAATAATCACATGAAACTTTCCATTTATTTTCACTAATACACACAAGATGAATTTATGGTATAATACCCTAATCCACCAAGTCATACTGAGGTCGTAAATCATCTTTTTTCTTTCCCTTGATATTTAAAATAATTAAAAGAAACATTTCACATATATTATTTTCAATGTGAATTACTTCTAAGAAATGATATATAAAAATTTATTGACCAAAAAGGAAACTCAAAGAAGTTTCTTTTATTCTTCCAATTGTAATTTGTTTTAGTGGAAACATTGTTCCTCTTTCTAGATTTCATCTAACCCTTCAAAAATGAAAAAAAAATCTTGAAATAAATTAAGAAAATCAATTCCATACATATTCTAAGGTGGATTGTTGGTATCCATGGTATTTTAAAACCTTAAATAATTATTCCTATATGGATGATCCATTGGAAAGAGTCATCGATGTCTCATAAAACTAAAAATACAGTGATATTTAATCCTTCTAGATTGTTTATTCTTCATAAAAATAAGACATTATAGTTTTCCCTTCATGATCTATCCATACATCATTGCATAAAAAGTAAAAACATTTATCATCCACATAATCACAGCACGCATCTAAAATGTGTATTTAAAACTTGCATCATATATGCACACACCTACATTCCAAATATGTTTCAACTATTTTATTAAAGGTTTCATGTATAAAGATATATCATTGCTAGGATCATAAGCTACATATATGAGTATACTCATGAAAGTTAAAATGTTTTTTCAACCACATCCATGGAGGAAGGTTTTAAATGTGTATAAAAATTGTCTATGTGTTGTGTGAAGTAAACATCTACCCAAACAGATTAAAATCATCACATGATAAAACTAACCTCATATTATTCACATTCTCTGAAAAATTAGGATATTGAGCATCAAATGTCTGCCATAAAAATCCATATGTAGGATGAATAGATTCATAATTTCCTTCTTTCTCTCAGTATCATGCCATCGCATTTTTATTGATATTTTATTAGACATGAAAAGATTCTGGAGTCTGGGAAAAATGAAAAGTTTCAAATTACTTTCTATGGAACAAAGGATGGTGTTCCATCAGCTTTTTGCTTCCATATAGATGTTCTAGATTCTATACAATCATTCCATTCAGTAGTTTCCTCCAAGAATAATCTGCAATATTTTGGTCAAGCATGATTTTTTTTTAGAAAATACAAGTTTCTAAAATAACTTACATTCCACATAATGGTTTGAGGGAATATATGCATCATCTAGAATTAATTCCTTCAAAAAATTAAGGATATAATCAATGCTAGTATTAGAAATCCCATACATGGTTTTCCTATGAAACAGCTAGATTAAAATTTTCATCTTTTTAATTTTACCACATTATTGATATACTGGAGTCGTTGAAGCATAATGAAATTTTTTTACCCTATCAAAATAATAATTTTCATTACATGCATCATGTGTTCTCATATCAAAGTCTTCTTAGGTCAACATCCTTTCTTTCTTGTGATGACGAATAAATGGAAATTGGTCATCTAATAAATTCTCCAATTCAATACTCTAATTTGGTTCATGAAAATTTTATGATTTCATTTGCTCCCCATTATGATACCACACATAGTAGTTTGTTTGAAAACCATATTTGGTTATATGGTATATAACTTCTTTATGACTTAAACAAGGTCTTCCAGTATAATTATAACAGGGGTAGTGTATATAACTACTATATGAAGCATTGTTAGATGCAAAATCTAAAAATCTCTCCAACTTGTTTTGAAAATCTCTTGATATCTGATCAGATTCATACATCCAACTTCTATCCATTCTATAAAAAAATTTATATGTTATGTTATAAAATCAATGAAATAAGATTGAAGTTAAATCAAAAATATATTTAAGGAAATGAGAATTGTTCACTTTATATGAAACCATAACTGACACACTAGTCTATATGAGAACCATAATATAAAAAGAAAACAAAATACTATATATATATATATAATATAAATATAAATCCATGATATTGAATCCCATTATATAAATGAGTAATAAATATACATAATAGTACACAAAATTATGTTTATAATTGTTGTTTTCATTTTTTTCTCCTATTCAATTCACTTTTTAAGTGTGTGAAATGACGAGTGAAAGGTTGATAAAGGTGATAAATAGATGAGAATTATAAAATAGTGGGAAAACTAAATTAAAAGTGTGTGTGGGGAAAAGTTATGAGAAAGTGTGAATAATAAGTGTATGGGATAAAATTGTGAGAAAGTGAACAAATTAAAGACAACATGATTGAAATTAATTAAATAATTCTAAGGGGGTGCATTTGAATTGGGTTACTTGAAATTTTTTTCTAAAAATAATACCTTTATGGGATTATATAATGTTAGTTTTTTATAGATTTATGATAATTTTAAACTTTATTAATTCAACATAATGTGGAATAAATTGGGAGATTATGTGAAACACAATGGATATGATGGAAAATCATTATATAATGAAAGATATATCTAGGATAATTATGATCAATTATTTTTATCAAGTATGAATTTATAGATATCATTGAATTAAATAATTAATGATATTTATAATCAATAGTGACCCTCAAGTAAAAATATTTTTTTAGTGTATTGTAATTATCAAATCAAAATTGTAGTATTGGTAATAAATGATTTCATTTTAGGATACTTTTATGATAAACATCTTATCACAACAAGGTGTGTATTTTAAATATTTTATATACCATTAAAGATAATATTTTTTATAGGGTGTGTTTTTTAAGGTATCTATCTTGTAAAAAGTCATTTTTTGTTGAATTGTATTTATCATTTTTTATTCCATTGATTTTTAATGTCTTTTATAAGACTCATATGGTTTCATATAGGCTGCTATTTGAGTTTGAATTCCTCTATAGGTGATTGTTCTGATAATCTAGGATATCTTATAGGATGTGATAGGATTACCATTTTATCAATATTCATTGACTATTAAGGATTATCCAATATTTTGAGTGGGATTCTCATATTGTTATACACTCCAATAGTTAATCCTATTCAAGTACTTTCCCTCTTAAGACACTCTCCAACATTTTAGGCTTGTACAACACACAATATAATACCCCTTCCAATGGATTTTTATAATAGAGAAGGATAATTAAATATGCTAACATGGTTTACCCTATTGATATATAATTATTTTTATCAAAAAGGGTAATTTTATTTAACATTCTATGAATATAAAATTATTTTCCATCACCTCCTCAATTTATATTTAATTTTTATTTATTTAATAAAATATTTATGAAGCTAGTGTAGATGAGGTTGGTGTGTATTGTGTCTCTAATGGTCATGGAATTGAGAAAAAACACCATATTGGTCAATGATATCCTTAGATTCTAACTATGAAACATCCCCTATTAACACTATATTTTTCCTCAATCATTTTACAATAAAACCCAAAATGTAATAACATGTATGAAAAATAATATTATCAATATTTATCATGTATTATAGAACCAGAAATATTAAGTATTTATTCAATAATCATATAGCATGTATAAATAATTAAATATTTTGGAATTCATTTATATATCTAAAATCATAGGATGTATATAGTTGATATGTTGTCTTAACAGTATTTTATTTTTTTCATTATCTAATATGTTTTAAATGTAATGAAATTAAATTACAAATATCACCCAAAATTACTTGGAATAGAATCAATAAACCAAGAAATAAAAATTTTAAACAATTAAAAAATTTAATAAACATCAATTTCTATTTTGATTATATAAAGATCATAAAAATAATAGGTTCATATTATATTTATATATAAGTAGAGAGTAACTAAATTAAAAAAAAATACATCACACACAATAAGATTTATTATGCAATTCTAACAAATATAATTAAAATTATCCTTCATTCAATGAATATTTAATCTAATAAAAAAACTTGTTTATTCTTTTAGACCTAGAAAATAAACTAAAATTATTATTGACATAATAAATTAAGTATTTGGAACTTACCAATTTGATATTCAAGAATAATCGAATGAAAACCTTAAGGGATGATATATTTTTTTGGATGGAGAATAAAACTAAATTTAATAGGTCATTGTTTTATTCATAGATAAAAAGGGAAAATGATTATTGGTAGAATATGTGGCCCATTTTGAACTAACCAATTTGATGTTGAAGAAACTGAATGCATGAAACTGAGGATAGATCACAATGCACACCTATGGGAGAAGATGAAACTGCTCGGTAGGGAAAATGTGGCTAAATTTCAGAAATGAGGAGGTTCTTCTATCTGGTATTATGGGAAACTCTAAACCAATGGATTTTTAAAACCATTGGTATATAGGTATCTATTCCAAAATATTTTTAAAATTGTTGGGATAGTTTTCATAAAAATTGCCTATCCCAACATTTTTTTTAACTATTGGGATAGAACCACCTATACCAATGGTTTTTTAAAATTGTTGGTATATAAGTGTGGGTATAGATACCATTTATAGTAGTGAAATAATAATTCCTATGAAATTTGGTATAATAAAAACCTTCAGTTAAATATTTCATGGTTTTTGGAAGTCCATGTTTACTAAAAATTAAAAATTCATATCTTTGTAACTTTGATGAAACAGATGAGGAAGGACCTTTGATGGGATATTCTCCCAATATAAGAAGTTAAAAAATTTGGAACAAAATTTTACAAAATTTGGTGGATTCCTATGATGTGAAAGTTATTAAAAATAAAATTTCCTTAACAAAGGATTTTGAAAATATTGAGGAAGAAAAACTCAAGATTTCCAAAAAAAAGTGAAAGTGAGTCAAAATAGATATATCAAGACTCGAAATAATTGTGTGATGAGGAAAGTTGAGTTAGAAGAGAAAATTTCAAATTACTTACTTTACATAAATACGTTTAAATTTAAAATATACTTGGAAATTATAAATCTTCGATTCAAACTAGAAGAAGGTTGAGATTATAAAATCATACATCTCACATTTTAAAGATTGAACCAAAATTAGTTTCTAAATAAGTAAAACACAAATAATGGGTGAATGTAATGAATGAAGAGTTAGATAAAATTGATAAAAATGAAACATGGGAACTTTTTTCACAAACAGTAGAAAAAAATGTTGTTAGAACAAAATGGGTGTACAGAAACAAGTTGAATGAATATAGAGAACTTTTAAGAGTAAAATCAATACTTGTTTATAAAGGCTATGCATAGGTTTAAGGATTGTATTTTGAAGAAACCTTTAACTCTATTTCAACATTAGAAACTATCAAAAAAATTCTAGTAGTGGCTTCATATTGAAGTTACAAAGTTTATTAGATGGATGTAAAGTCAGCTTTCTTTAATGGTAAGATTAAAGAAGTTTACATTGAACAACCTTGTGGGTTTCTAATTGATGAATATGGAAGAAAGGTTTGTAAATTGAATAAATCATTGTATTGGTTAAAACAAGCTCCGTGTTCTTGGTACTCCAAACTTTATAGTTTCTTGAAAAATTGAATTTTACTAAAGGGAATATTGATAGAAACTTATATGTGAAATAAGTAAAATCCATCACCATAATTGTAATTTTTTATATGAATGATATAATTTTTTATGGGGATATAGAAAAAAAATTTAAAGAGTTTTCTAAAGAAATGAAAGAAAATTTTGAAATATCATTCTTGAGAGAATTGAATTTCTTCCTTGGTTTATAAGTTCAAAAAAAGGAAAAATACATTTTCCTATATCAAGAAAAGTATACTAGTGAATTGTTACAAAATTTTGGTATGAAATAATCTAAATAAGTTTCTAATTCTATTTAATTTAGGATGCATATGAGTAAAGATAAAGCTATAAAACGTATGAATAAGAAATATTTTCAAAAGTTTATAGGAAGTTTGTTTTACCTTATATCCTCAAGACCTGATATTGTTTATGTTGTGACTTTGTGTTTCGGATATCAGAGTGATCTTAAATAATATCATATGCTAGTAGTAAATAGAATTCTGATATATGTTAAAGGAACAAATTCATATGGGATGATATAAAAAATAAGACGTGATATGAACATTCATGGTTATACTAATGTTCATTTGATTTGAGATTATAATGATAGAAAAACAAATTTAAGAGGAACATTTTTCTGGGGAGAATATTATGTGAATTTTCATAGCAAGAAATAGAGTTCAGTAACTTTGAGTACATCAAAAAAAATGCAGCTACCCAAGCTTGTACTCAAATTTTTTGTATGAAAGTTTAGTTGGAATATTTGAAAGTTGAATTTTGAAAACCATTAAATATACTTTGTGATAACCAGAGTGAAATTGATATCTATTAAAATATTATACAACACTCAAGATCAAAGCACATTGATATTAAATTTCACTTCATAAAAGATAAAGTTTCTAGTACAGATTTTTTTTTGGAATATATTTCAATGAAATATCAAATTGATGATGTTTTCACAAAATCTATACCAAGGGAGAGATTTGAATAATTGAGGCCACAACTTCATGTTCATCCTCTACTAAAGACTTATTAAACATCATAATAAGTATTCCCACATAGGCTCCTTGTGGAGCATTTTTATCGAAGTAAAACTATTTTTTGTGGCTAAAAGTTTTTAATAAAAAATTTTAAACTAATGGTAATCAGTATAATATTTCCTATAAATATATATATGGGATTAAATGGTAGTTTACATAACTTGTATTCACTTATTCATTATATTGAATTTCTATAGACCCATGGGATTGGTTGTGGAAAGAATGTAGGTCCTCGCATTGAGGATAAAATATTTAAAATGTGTGTTTTTTTTACTTTCTTATATTTTCATGAATTTGAATTTACTAAATTTGATAAGAAAGAAACTCTAACAAGTTATAGGGGTTATGTTTCTTAAAGTTGAAATTTTTAAAAATGCAATCACTAATTCACCCATCCCCTTTATTGATGATTCAACTATCCTTATAAACTTTAGGAACCATCAAAATCTCTCCTAGAAAGATTAAGGAATGGTTTGAAAACCTACCACCCTTGGTTACCAAAATCATCCTAGACAAAATTTTCAAAATCAACAAAGGGATGAGTCATCCAATTCCCAAGAGAATATTGAGGGATGGATGCTTTTCGGTATAGACCATATGTTAAGAATATTGGACTTTATAGATTCTAATTTTAACTCACAATAGACTCAAAGTGATTTATAAAAGGTTGAAACTGATGCTAAAATTCATAAACTTGAGTTTCAAATGGGTGAGTTGGATAAAAATTTAACTTCAAGAGATAAAGGGAAACTCTCAAGAACAACTAAAATGGACCCTATATATAGTTTCATGGTTTTGTTTACTAGAAGTGGTTTAAAAGACAATAATAAGTTATATATTACCCTAGAAAAGTTTAAAATAAAAATCTAGAATAATATAGACACCAAAATCTAGGCAACACTGAATCTGGGAATTTTGACAACACTACTGAAACTCAAGTAAATCTCACATTTATACGATAAAAAAATAAAGAAAAATATTTTAAAATGAAAAATAATAAATGGAAATAAAATATTTTATTAGAAACAAGGGAAATGCATTCTATTCTTAAGAATTATTTTCCATCCATCCCTTTCCCTCAAATACTAAAACCCAAAAATAAAAAACAAGAATTGCTTTAGTTCCTTAAGATTTTTAATCAGATCCAAGTGAATATTATTTTCATTAAATACTATATTCAGATTAATTTATATCTAAAATCACTCAAAAAATTGTTTTGAACAATAAAACTTTAAAATAATTTGCAACATACAGCCTCACTAAAGTGTACAGTATTTTCCTTAAAAAGAAAATCCCTCCAAAACTTAAAAATCTTGGTAGCTCTATCATCCTTTGCACCATAGAGAATAGTTGTCAAAAAAATTGTTTGATATTGGTTCTAGTATTAACCTGATCCCTTTCTCATTATTTCAATATTTTATATTGGTTGAGTTGCATCCCACCACTATTATTCTATAGTTGTCCAACCATTCTATTGTACATCATATAAGAAGAGTTTATGATTTTCTAGTTAGAGTTCGTAAGTTAATTCTACTAGCTGAATTTATCATGTTAGATATGGAATGTGACAAGGAGGTTCCCATAATTTTAGGAAGTCTTTTATTATACACTAGAGGATATTTCATTGATGTGTTTAAGGTTCAGTTAATCTTTAATTTTGGTGAGCAAAAAAAGGATTTTAATGTTTTTAAAAATGTCAAGGAACCAATATTTGGTAAATTTTGATTAAGAGTGGAGTTTTTAGAATCTAAATATACATTTTATCATTTATAAAAGTTTAATAAATAGTATTTTGTAGATTAAATCCCATTGGAAGTTGAATATTATGATTCCCATCATGATGATAGTTTTTAAGAAGTGAATTGAAATAGTTTTATGAAGCTAGATAAAATCTATTTTCTAGATGAGAAGTGTGGTGTAGAATATTAATTTTTTTTCATGCTTAGTAAATTTCTAGGATAGATTTGGTTAACTTTCCTACTTTAAACAAAGTTAAGTAAAATTTTGATACAGTTGAGGGAGATATTTGGAAACCCTTCGATGAATTTTCTAAGGAAAAAATCTTTAAACCAAATCTTGATGCTGAATATAGTGAGCTATCCACTTTGGATAGCAGTGAATAGAAAATAAATTCAGGTTTTGAAATTAAAAAAAATTCCAATTTTCACACTCACTTTAAGAAACATGTTGAATACCTTGTACCTACTATTCTGAATTGTTTACCATCCAATGAAGAGGCACCACAACTTGATCTTAAACCTTTTCCTTCACACCTAAAATATTAATTTATGGGTGTGAACTCATCACTTCCTATTATTATCTCTACTAAATTTAATAAAATTAAAGAGTAAAAGTTGTTGGTTGTGTTTATGAAGTAAAAAAACCATGATAGGAAACACTATTTATAACATTAAAGGGACTATTCCTTCATTTTTTATCCATATGATCCCTATGAAACCTGATCATAAACTATGAGTTAAGGGTAAAAGAATATTGAATCCAAACATGAAATATTTTTTGAGATAATAATTAATCAAGCTATTAGATTAATAAATTATATATCCTATCACAAATAGTTCTTGGGTCATCCCAAACCAAAAAGTTTCAAATAAGGGAGGTTTCACTATTATGACCTGTGAAAAAAATAAACAAATTCAAGTTATAAAATCTACCATGTGTAGAGTATATATAGATTATAGGAATCTTAATTCTTATAGTAGAAAAGATCATTTTTCCCATGAAATTTTTAGATAAAATTCTTGGGAGGTTATCTAGAAATGAATTTTTCTATTTTCTATATGGTTATTCTAGTTATAACCAAATCTCTATAGCTCCATAAGACCAAGATAAAACTACTTTCACATGCCCATTTGAAACATTTTCTTATCCAAAAATTCCCTTTGGATTATGTGGTGCTTCAGTGACATTTCAAATATGCATGATGGAAATACTTTTAGACGTTATTTAGAGGATAATTGAGGTTTTCATGGATGATTTTTTCATTATTGGAAGTAATTTTGAGAGTTTTTTTCATAATTTAGAACTTATTTTAAAGAGATGTTTAGAGACCAAACTTTTTCTTAATTGGGATAAATTTAAATTTATGGTTACTGAAGAAATTGTTCTTGGTCATAAGGTTTATAAAAGAGAAATATAGATTTATAATTATAAAATAGAGTTAATCTAGATTCTTCCCCTACTATAAACATCAAATGTGTTAAACAATTTATATCTCATTCAGGTTTTTACTAGAGATTCATAAAAAATGTTTCTAAAATAATTATCTCATCCATCCAATGGCCCGAAGGCCTTCATTTTTTATTGATTTTTTATAATCCACCTTTCAATGGATGATGTAGAACCCCTACAAGGCCTGTAGGCGTAAGTATTACATGGCCCATAGGTCTTAGAGGAATTCATTGCCCGTAGGCTTCAAACATTACATACAGCCTAGACTAACTACTTGGAACTGCTCCTCCCCAGTATCTTCATCGTAAAATCAGCTCTCCACCTTCGCATGGATGCTCGGATAGCCTATCTCATGCATGCACGGGCTTGTCCCGATGGCAGGTTCCATACTCTTTCATTCTTGTAATCCATGTAACTTCTTCTATGGTGAAAGCTCCTTACTCATCCTCCTTATAGAGCTTGTTCTTTGTAGGTTTTCTGGTTTTCATCTGCACTTAAGGTGCCGAGAAGGCCTTAAGGTGGCCTGAATTCCTTACTAGCCCAAAGGCATGGGTGGCCCGAAGGCCTTAAAGGACTCAGGGACCAAATCGATGGCCCGAAGGCCCAAACGGGGGAAAATTCCCAGCTGCTATAGTACCAAACAGTGCCTGTTACAGTTCCACTATAGTACCTGCTACATTACTACACAGTTCCCGCTATAATACATGCTACAGTACATGTTCCTTAATAATACTATCTTGTTAAAATATGGTCACAATATGAAATTAAGTGTTGAGGAATTTCCCTTTCTGTTTGAATTAGTTTCAAGTGTTAAGTGTGTCAAAATTCATGGGTTATTTATGATTCTTTGTAATTATTAAGTTTTATTAACAAAAAAGAGTGTCTAATTATTATTTATTATAATTATGTGAGTCAGTTAACCTGGAGGTAAAGATAAGTTTGGAAGTTTCAGTTGATACAAATTAAAGTGTATTTAATTATTTTCAAAAACAATATTTTTAAATAGGGAACCTATTTTTCACTGAAACCATTTAATTTTTAGGGGGAAATCACATTTTTAACTTGAGAGATTCCATGGGAGAATTTATTTGATGACTAATTCTTTGTGGCATTCCAGTTTTTCATTCTTGAGATTAATTAATTTCTACTAAAATTGTCTAAGTAATTTTTTGATGGAAAGAAATATTTAAGTGTGAAAGAATTTGATGTGCCTATATCTCATTACATTATTCCACATCTATTTTTAGGTATTTAACTGTGTATTAGTTTAAAAATGAATCAATTTTTATAGAATTGGTTGAAACTATCAACTTGAGTTGAACAAGTTAATCATAGAAATTTTTTGTAGTTTTGGTATATTCTATATTTAATTATTCAAATATTATTGATTTAATTTATATATATATTAAGAACATAAATTTTTATGGTTTTTATGGTTTTCAATTGAAATAAAATTTTGTAATTACTCTATGGATTTTTTTTTGGAAATAATTATTTTAAATTCCATGTTTTTATATTTAATATTCAATTTTTGGAATGAATTTTAGTTTTAATCTGGTTATTTCATGTTTATTTATCTCACTGAAATTTCAATCAATGATTTTAAATGGATTAATTTTCATTTATGTTGAATTATGTCTGCAAGAGTTATCGTATATTGTTTTGTTTTGTTTAGCCACATACTTGAATATTGGAAGTATCTATGTATCCAAATTCCCATCCCATCTACGTAGGAAAATTTTGAAGGAATTAGATAAAATAATTTCAAGAAAAAAACATTCATGTAACTAATTTTGAAGTGCAACTATGTACATAATTGTACTCAGATCAACATATGGGAATTCAAAGTACTTTTATGTAGCCAAATATAGGAAGGAAATCATATATAGGTTTCACATATCCAATTTTACTAGGAGCAGTCTACATAGCCAATTTTTAGGATCTATATAGCTGATTTTCCAGTTGCCTACCATGTATCCAAATTCCAGCCTTGTATTTTCATATTTGAGGATGACCATGAGCTCTACCTAGTTTTATTTGAGACTAATGAACTGAAGTGGATGTTTGATATGAAGAAAATATTCTTGAATGATCTAATGAAGAAGACATTCCTGATTGAGTCTAGGAACATTCCAAAACTATTCGATCACATTTGAATGTCGACTAAGACTAAATATAATTTGATAATATATAAGGTTTAATCTTGAACTGATTGGATATTATGGAACAATATGATCCTGGAATGCTGAGTTTAAGGATTTATGATCAAATGCTAAATCATTTTCAAAGAGGATGGGCTTTTCTAATTGTGAGTTTGATACTTCAACATTGGTTCAACCGAAACCAACTGAAAATGAGGAAGAAATTATGAGGCTGCTGAATTATGAATGAGATTAATATAAAGATTTTTTCCAAGCATAGTTCTGAAACCATGACACTATTTGTTCGAAGATAAAACCTAGATGATCAATTTGTGGTCATTCTCCATGAAGCTAGGGTGAATCCAAACTTGGAATTGTGATTGAATTTTGGTAAGAATCTAGTAATGTAAAAGGAGTTAGAATATTTGAATGATTGGAGTTGATCAATGATGCACGAGTTTGACAGATCAAGCAACTTATGGGTCTGAACAAAGTACATGATGGAGGGGGGTTTCATTTTTCTTATTCCATGGTTCTTTGATCAAGAGAGGTTGTACACATGGTGATTGAAGTTTTTCCTTAGTGGAATGCTTGAAAGTTGATCCTTACCCAGTCGTCAATTGTAATATTTAATATGGTTAGTCAATTGAAGGAGACTAACTAAGTTTAAAGTAGTGTATGGTGAGATCTAGATTTTTTAAGAATAGTTGATATTGTACTTTGGTTGAAGTTGTCTTGAGTGTGAAGAATTATATTGCTTGGATTTTCTATCAGACTACGCTCGATGGATTTATAGTAGACTAAGCTTTCAAATTAAAAACTGGATTTATGATGTATCAAAGTTCCAAACTATGACAATCCAATTGAGTGATATAATTTTTTTGATGAGTGGAGTCTATCTAGTCATGTGTCAAAGCTACATGTTAGATATTTTTTTAGATTTTGTAGAAATTAAGGCACTTGATTTTGACTATCATGTAGACATTTTAAATATTGGACATTAATTGAGGAAAAGAAAGGTGTATAATGATAGTGATGATCGATATGTGATATTAGAAAATTGAGTCAGTGATATTTTGAGGTGAATAAAAGGAGTTTCTAGGAAAAACTAAAAAAGGGAATATGGATGAATTAATTCATTGGATTCAGATGAGATTCAGAGATGTGCTTTTATCTGGTGACTTTCATGGAAGATCTATGGTAAGAGTAACAGGTAGTGCAGGTTCTTATTCAGGTGTGGAAGGTCAAGGGAAGACTCCTCATCTTCTCATTCTTCCTTTGTTTTTATTATTAATTCTCTATAATTTTTCTTTAATAAATCATAAAAATTATTGTGTTTGAATTCGTCTTGGGGAATTTAATTTTTTTTGTTTCATATTTTTACTTATTCATTTCACTTCTTCATAAAAAAATTATGTGCCTCTATAAATTAATTTTTAAACATCAGAATACTTTAATGAGATTGTTTTGATTTCAATGTATTTAAAAAATTTATGGTTGGATGAATCTTGAAATTGTTTGGCTACAAGAATCATCCTTCTATAGGTTTATCTCTTAGAGAAGGAGATTATCCTGATCAAATTTGTAGACGTGTGCGCAATTAACCTTTCGTAAAATAATATATATTTTTCAAACCAAGCAGCGAAAATTCCCTATGATTTTCACCCTTTCTCATTCACTTATTATCTATATTTATTCATCTATTATCACTTTTATATCATCCAAAAAATATTTCTTCTTATCATCTTATTTTAAAAAATATATTCATTTTTTTACTGTATGTGCTTGGTTTTTTGTATTTTTTTATTTTCTTTCATGGACTACACTCTTAATTTTCTTCCCTAGGGATTTAATTCCTACCATACTGCTATCTAGTTGTTTTTAGGTCTGAATTTTGGATATTCAATGACATATCCCTCAAATGATTGGCTTTTGGTTCTATAATTGTTATATTATGTATTTATCTTTTTATTAAAATATCATATTTGATGACTAAAACTAACGAAATATGCCAACACCAATTCAATTTTTTTTATGAAAACATAATAAAAATATATATAATAAATAAATATTACATGTTAATAAATAATACATATTAAATTAAATATAGAATAATAAGGTTCCTAATAAGGTATATAATAAAATTAATTTGATTATTCAGTAATTTAGGTGTGTGTGCAGTGTGAATCTGGAACAAGGTAAGGGTTTAATATCAAAAATTCCTTCTTTAAGACATATTTTATTTTATGAATATAATTTATTTTAAATGGTTTGTATACTTCCAATTGTATATATAATATCATGGATTATCTTTATTCATTTTATTTGAACTTCAACTTCAAGCTCTCTCTCTTTCAAGGAGTTTTTATTTGAATGTTTCTTAAGCCGTAAGTGTTTTCATCTCATTTACCATTCATTGAGGCATGCATTGATATTATGAACTAATATTAATTTTTATGGTGTAAATACTACCCCCTTGACTTATAATATCATAAATTATTATTGAACTTGGAAACATCACTTCCATTCATGCTCTTCCTTTCTATGGGTTATGATTGATGTCTTCCCTAAAATGTAAGTGTCTTTCATAACTCAATATACATTCTTGAGTTATAATGTTTCTCCTTGAGTTTTTTCTTTCATTTTATATTGTATACACTATTTATATCTTGGGATAACAACTTTTGATTCAAATATTCCTTATTGATGAGTTCTATTACTTCTTGAAAATGCACATATGTTACGAATAATTCACATCCTCTTAAACAATGGTTTCCCCTCCTTGGCCATAATTTTCCTTTCCACTAATGTTTTCATTTTTAATAAGAACCCTAATTATGTTTCATCTCAGGTGATATTCATAATTACCTTATTATATTTTAAAAATGAATTTTTATTATCCCTTTTCAATGTGGGATTTCAACAAAAGTATTTTAAAATGGTTTTCCTTCCATGATCGTTTGTTGGATCTTTCCAACCACCCTCAAATTACACATTTTATTTTTTTATAACTTTTATGAAATCTTATTCACATGAACTTATTTTTTTTATATGTATCACTTACATATATACATAGTTAAATATCATTTTCATTGATGGGGTTATACATGTTTTTAGTTCCCTTCAAAATTCCTACTTTTAAGTCCACCTGATTTAAGGTATCTTTCATATTTATTATCTCATATCAAGAATCACCCATATCAGATTATTTTAAACAATTAATAGCTTATAAAAACCATCATTTTATTATAAATAACCCTATTGTTTCAATTTTGGTTTTATAAAAAACAATATGGTCCTGCCTTCTTTAAAAATATCCTTTACTTATTTCAAAAAGAACCACCCAAGTAGTTTGTTTTTATTCTTTCTTATCCCAGATCCTTCCCATAAATTTCATATATTGGGACTCCATGTTCAATACTTATTTCCTTTTTTCAATTATAAAATTTAAAAATGATTTAATTCTCTCTTCTCTTGGTAATCCTTATGATTTATCCTTCGTTTATGCCTTGAATCAAAATTATGAAACCCACTTCCTTCTCACAGGTTTGATCATGCTTATGATTTATGTATGGTTTATTTTTCTCATGTGGAGAAATTATATATGATTTTTATTTATGTAATGGGTGTTCTTGGAACTATATATCCCTCCAACACATTGGGTAAAACTTTATATCTCATGAGATGTTATATATGGGATCGGTGAGTGAACCTAATCCACTATTGGACTTTTTACACTATGTATGGTTCAAGGGTGGTTTGCCTAAGAATACTATGTTGTGTGACAGGTGGGCATGAAATTATATATCCCTGAAATGCATTAGGTAAAGCTTTATAACTCGTGATATTTTATGTACGACATTACAGAGTGAACCTAATCCACCATGGGACTTTGTCCACTATGTTTATGGGAATGGGGAGTAAACACAATACACTATGGGAGTTTTTCACTTTATGATGATGGTATTGGGAGTGACCCTTGACTTATGTTTATGATTCCATGTCTTATGTTGTTTCCACATATTCCATGATTCCATGATCTTGTGATTTCATTTACTTATGTTATGATTCTATGCTTATCATGCACTCTTATATCATAATATTTTTTTCTTTTGATATTAAATGTACTACCTCCGTGAATTATGGAAAACTCTTATTTTTCCATTTTCTTTTAATAATTAATTTCTCCATGCTCTTGTTTTCTCATATGGTTATGATCTAACCCTTGATGATATGTTGATAAGTTTTCCCTTATTGAGCGTTTGATCTCACCCATTTCTTATGGTTCCATTCCCCAGGTAATGAAGATAAGTATAACTTATGAGAAGTTTAGAATGGGTTATATAAGAGTTCAATTATGGATAAATGTTCACAATTTTTATAAAATAAGTTGTCTATGTAACTAGTCCTCTAAAATGTTCTTTGATCTATGTGAGAATATTATGATATGTAATGTTTAAATTATGTAAATGATATAAAATAATGATAGGTATAGTATGGGGTCACTATGGTTGGTATCAAAGGAGGTTTTAATTATTTTTTAGGACTAATGAAGTTATTTTTGGAAATAAGATAAGATAAGATTAATGAAAACCCAAGGGATAAGTATAAGAGATAAATATAATTATAGAATAGCATCCAATAATTTTGGTAAATTATAGACTATGTGGTTTTCCTAGAAATTACATCCCTGTATGGATACTAGAAAGTGGATACGACTTTAGAATAAATGTACCTATGGGTAATCACCCTAGAAAGTATTAGTTGAGAAATGATTCTATCATTACTCTAATACATTATAAGTGGACCTAATATTTCAAACCTAGTTGGACACTTCTGGGGGATATGCTTTAGTTGATTATATGCTCTTTACAAACCACTATGAAGGATTGATTTCTTAGTTACTTTGAGGGGCTAGGTTAAGAAGTATAAGAGAACCCAACTTAAGGTAAATAAAAATGAATCACAAATGATATAGGTTGAACCAAGGATTATATAAGTTTATTTAATAATTATATAGGTTAAAATATAAATGATATATGTTAAAAAAGAGTGATATAGCATGAACTAAAATAATTATAGGCTAACATGATGTTGTAATAAAGTGATACATCTTTAGGTTGAATTTTCCTTTGGTTATCTTGGATACTTCTCTTATAATGATAATTTGTCATCACTCATGATAACCAATTTTTGTTTTAGTAATGGCTGGAACCAAAATGAACTGAGTTAATAATGGGTGTGATGGACAATGCAGTGATTGTATAAATGATCAACCCATTGAACTGGGAGATGGAATGATAAATCTAGTGATTATGTCAAACCAACTATTGTGAAATATTATTAACCATGTGAGCATGGTTGAAATACTAAACCCAAAAAATAAGAGAAGGGTGGGGTCTCATGGGAACTCGGGTGATGAAGATGGTGAGGGAAATAACATTCAATATCTTACATGAAAACAATGTGGGAAGAAGCACCAAGAGAATTACCTCAAGGGGACTAGAAGATGCATTGTTTTAAGTAAAGTATGACATTGAGAAACAAGATATCAAGGGGAAAAGAAGGATAAAATGAAGGAGGATGATATTCTTCCTAAGGATTTTCTAATGATTCGATGTTTTAGATGTGAGGAATTTGGACACTATGAAAATTAATACACCAATATGAGGGTGAAAGAGGAAAACTAACACTAACCACCTCCTAGGTAATGGAAATAAGTAAAATACCATGCAATGACTCTGTTGAGGTAGGTAGTGCTTTTTTACTTCTAGTTTTTTGACGTCTTATGTCATGTAATATTTCACCTATTAGGTATTGAGCTATAAATAAAAAACTTTGGTGGTATAATTATTATATCCATGGTATATGAAGCTTTTTCAAGGTTTGAGGAAAGTTACTATTTATTATTTTATGTATTTCCTATTATTATAAAATGCATAAAATAATAAATAAATGCATAAATGAAATAAACCATCTGACTGGTATTGAGCATCTAAAATTGGTTTTTCCATTTAAATGGATCAACCATGACCTAGGGATAACATACCTGAGTTGTAGCTTGACTCATGATGCAGCTCGCCCCCATCCAGTGAGTTCACTTCTCTTCTGGAGTACTGCCTCGTTTTGGCGGGGTCCATGTCTTGTCTAATGTACCGCCTCATCTTAGCGGGATCCACGTCGTACATCGTCTCCGTCAAAGATACAAGTGTACTCGCATGCAGGTGAGGGGAACTTGGGAGTTCAATGTACATACAAATCATGATGGATACACATACCCTTATATATATTGACCAAAAATAAGATGATGTGTAGACCGTCAATAAAACTAATTAATTATTTATAATCATCACATGTAGATAAATAATTAATTGAATAAATGATAGACATACACATATAGGACAATGCTCAAGACCGATCAAGGGTATAATAAATTCATGATAAAAAATTAAACTAAAAAAAATAAGTTCAAGGGTATTTAATTAAATTAAATGAATCAATTAAATTCAAATAAATTAATTATATTCGGTCTACTGTTAATTTAATTTTAATTCTGAAATATAAATTAACGAATTAATTTAATTTAAGACCAAAATTAAATTAATTAGTCGGAAAATTAAAATTATTATATTTTTAACCAAAAAATAATATTTTTAATTTATTTATTTTAATACTGAATTAAGTTAATTAATTAAATTAATTTTGGTTAACCCAGGACCCGGTAACCCACGCAGGTCCAATGCAGGTCGCGCCAAACCTGCGCAGACCAGTTCTGGGCCGTGCAAAGCCCGTGTAGAGATGATCTGGGTCGAATCGATCTACCTAGACCCATATCGGGTTAGAAGGACCCACCTGAGCCCATATTGGGGCAGAAAATACCTTCTAGAAGCACGGGTCGTGGTTAGAAAAGGGGTTTCCCAGGATCTGCTTATGTTGGTGATGGTCGATAGGGGTTACGCCAGTCTGACATGGGACATCTCTGGTGGTCGATGGTGGTGCAGTGAGTGCAGTCTCAATCTAGAACAGGGGTGTGGGAGAGGGAGACTCGGGCTCCCAGGGTTGATCGGTATCTAGTCCATGCGACGGTCATGCGAACGGTGACTAAAGACACTATCGAGGCAGCGGTTTGTGGAAATCAGCCCATCAGGGGGAGATCTGCATGGGCAATCCATCGACAACGTAGAGGTGCAGCACTACACCAAGGCAGTGCTAAGATTCGGGCAGGCGGTGACTTGCGGTGAGCGGCGACATCCCGATCTGGTGGCAATAGGCGCTGGCTTGGCTACGAATGATGACAAGACCTCAACCAGTCGGTGGGCGAGCAGTACGGTCCAGCAGAGGATACAGCACCCACTATGAGGGTGGTGGACAAGGGAATTTTGTTGCGTGGTGGTGATCAACGTTGAAGAAGGAGGCCCACCGAGGGAGTAGGTTCGGGTGGTCGACGTCGGATTGGCCGGAGGAGAAGCATCTTGGCTTCTCGCAAAAGCCAGGGAAAGGGGTGGGGGTGCTGACCATTTGGCCCCACCCAAAAAGGAAATCTCCTTTTTTCTGCTTTCCATGGGTCAAGCTGCCAGCAGACTCTTCCAATATTTTTTTCTCATTGTTTTGATTATGGAAAACTTTATCCGTCCCAAAATTTCAAATTGAGTTTTATTTTTATTAAGACAAAAAACTCATTATAATAATTATAACTATTATAACTTTATGATATTATAAGTATTATATTATAATTTCCACAAATGTGTGGAAATTATTTATGTCGAATGTTACTATTCTGGTTGGCGGTGTCCAACCGGAACCTGGTGGGATTTACAACACTGAATAACTTCGGGTAATAAATAAGCATATATATAGATATATATAAATGTATATATATGTTTTTCAAATGTAAAACCAAAAATTTGTTAATATCTAAAAAACACATGTTGATCCATAAAAATTCTTTAGATTTCCATAACTTGGTTATCCATGATCGAATCAAAGTGCGGTCAGATCCATTGGGACCAAAATTAAACCCTCTACTTAAATTTAAATCAACTTAATTTTTCTAGGCTTAGATAATTTATGAGATCCCTTTGATACCAATTGAAGGTATTGGGGCACATAGAGGAAGCCAGGGGGTTGAAGATTTTAAAAAACATCATTTCCATAACGACAGAACTTGTCATCTCTGGCGATCTGAGCCCTGGTACGGTTCGAGGATCGCACCTAAATTAAATAGAGCACAAATATAAAATTAAAAACATATCTTTTTCTGATCTGAAGGTGTGCTTGAAATCTTCTTGTCTTCGATGATTTTTGATCAAAGGATCCAAATAAGAATCCATATAGATCGTCCACATGGGCTTCAAAAATTCTCAGGACCATCGATCATCGAATTTCAGGTGCTAGCACAGAAATCCAACGATATCTTTAAAGTCATGACGATCACCGCATCGATATACCTACGATGCTTGGAGATGAACTCGATCCGATCATCTGGATCGAGATATTCTCTCTCTAGAAAGTGAGAGAGGAGAGAGTGTCTCTATAAATATCATGGTGAATAGTCTTTGTGTGAGAACCTCTCTCCTCTATTTATAATGGATGCTCAAATACTCGGATTGGGTTCATTGTCCCTCGTATATTTAATGCCCACTAAATAAATAATTATGATGAACTAAACTACATCATAAATATTATTTATATTTTATCACATACCTGTAATATATTTTAAATATATTACATAATAAAGCAGAGTCATTAACTTGACTTGTAATTCTTGCTTAATATTAAACGAACCTAGAATATTAAAATAATATTCATTCGATTAATATTATTACTCGTATTTACTTAACTTGTAAATACTTTTAATAAATAAATTCAACCCAATTATTCTTTAGTTGAATAATAATGAATTTATTTATTATTCTGTGATCGATGTCTTGGACAACACCCAGACCCCGTGGTGGGGCCCACCATGTCCAATTTACATATTCAATAGAATGGGGAGGATTCTTGAATATGATATTTTGTGTAATCTTCTAGGACCTTATCTGGATAACAGTGAATATAATCCACAGATCAAGAGAGGAGTCTAGCAACTCATCAAGGCCCCTAAAGAGATAAGGAATATTTATAGTAATGAAAACCAACCAACGAACCTGTGTTGTGTAATATAATCTCTTTGTCTTTTATATATTATAAATAAATACACACACTTGTGTTATCATACTTTATTGATTTATTATTTATTGATCTAACTAGACGGATTTACCCTTGACTATCTTGGCCAAGGACTTATGAAGGTACTACCATCCTAATCAACCGGGCCTGAGATATAACTTCCTCAACACAGAAGTGAAAAATCATTTATTGACCATTCAACCAATGTCATAGCAACAATGACGCACCCAACACAAGCTATCTCACTACAATTTTATTATCATGGTCTTTTCCTTGCATCAAAGTACGTGATCAAATGGTGCACATTGATAATGATCTCAATTCAGGAGACCAATGCACATGTTCATAGATATGAACAACCAGTGACACCCAAAAAATGTGGTGTTCCTATTGGCAGTTATGTCCTCATGATCTCGATACCAGAGATCACCAAGCATGAACTTCATGAGAAGAAGTATTAATGCTTATGAGCCCATATCACCTGATAGTCAAGCATCTACTTTGTCCAGTTAGTATGATGTATCTAAACCATAGGACATCTATTTAAGATTAATGTCATAGTATCTTAAGGTTCTCATTATAGCCTGAGATCTTCTATAACCTTTTGATACGATGATTAATCTATGGAAATTACCATTTAAATAGTGGACACATAAATTTCTACATAGTAATGGTAAGGAAACATAATCCATAACTTACTGTATAAATTATATGGTAATCAAAATTACCATTCAAGTTGGGTTTAGGGAACCCACTATTACAACAGGATATACTCTTACACTTGTATAAAATAATGATCAATAAAATAGTGCATGTTCTTCTTCTAGCATGGATGATGTAAAACAATTTTCTGTAATAAGTTAAGAATCCTTCTCCATTTGGTTCAAAACATGTTATTGTGATGCCTTATCAACTTTCACATTTTATAGCCTTCAAAAAAATTATTCACTTTCCTACCCAGCAGCGGGTAAGAACTTCACTTTTGGACTTTGTATTCAAACTCAATCTGATGGCTCAGTCTGATTCTTATGTCTGGTACCTCAGTCTAGAAAACAGATAAGAAATAATACTCTGGTAACAATTCTAAACCACTTCAAACTTCCCCTGGAAATATGTATTCAATTGCTCTGCCCGATCCGATAACTCTTCCTTCTTCTTCTTCTGTCTGGAAAACTTCCTCAGGAATGTTTAGTCCAAAAACTTCCTCTTTCTTCCAAAATATTCATCACTCTCTCTTTCTACTCATGTGAACAGTACTTCTTCGTCAAAAAGTACAATGCACTTCCTTCTATTTATAGGCGCACCAAAAGTGTAATGGGTGGAAAACTAATTTCACTTTCCCACTCAACCAAATTTCCATAATTCAAATTTAGATTTAATTTCGAATACATATTTTACTTCTTTATCACTTATCAACTCTTCTTGATTCTTATCGAACCTTATCGACTCTTCTCACAACTTTATCCAACTTTGAACTATCTAACCTTTCTTCAGTTTGATACACATTTCATTCTGATTTTTTTCATTATGACATAAACATATCATAACTAAAGACTGCTCATTATGATGCTCCATACCACCTATAAGACATACTCAATATGAATCTTTGTACCAACTGAAACTTTAAAAATATTCTTCCATAAACATTGTTGCAACTTCTATAGCATTCATAAACCCCATTTGACAATACTTTGGGAGCAAACATCTCTTTGAAAGCACAACTTGAAATATCTTCAAATTATTTCTCCTTTTCTTCAATGATTTAAATCCTCCTCAGACTATGTTTGATGATTTATCAGTTTCAGCCTGCGTCTAATGCAATGATATCTTCTTCGCTTTGATGGATCAGTGTCAGGTATTGTTCGATGACTCTTGAACCACTTGATAGAAAAAAAACATTTGTTCTTTTTTCTTGACACAAATGAAGACAACCAATATAGATCTTTTGTTTTATGAAAATGGTTGGCTATATTATTGATTTTTCTGATTGATCTGTCCCAACAACTCCCAATTTTTCTTATTCATTAGTCCCAATAATCTCTACTTTCTTAACCACTCTACCTATGATGGATCGGTAACACACCACATCCTATGGACCGACATCATCCAATGGATCGGTCGATCAGTGCTTCAGTAACACTTCAACTTCAACAACTTCAAGACTCCCCATCCTTTCTTCCTTCACAAAATTTTTCTTGTATCATGGTTGCCTCATGAATTTGAGAACATTATAATTGACATAGCATTATTTTTCTTACATTGGATAGTATTATGACATCCCAGTATTCCATTATCTTCTTACTTTCCAACTAGTACTCAAAACAATTGGAAAACCTTTTTTGAAAACAAGGATATAAATTCATTAAGATTTTTACATACCTCATTTTCAGATTCAGAGTCACCAGCTTCTTCTTCTTCAAGAATATTCTTAGACTTTCTTTACTTGGCATCCTTGAAGGACATTTCTCTATCAACTTTTTATTTTCCTTTCATAAATTTATCCCTTCTCATTTCATAAACAATGAGAGTACTATGAAGATCATCCGGAGAAAGGTTTTTAGGATCTCTATCTTCCAAAGATGAAACATCAAACTTATCAGGAAGAATTCTCAAAATCTTTTCAACACTAGTTGATTCTTCCAACTTTTCACCAAGACATCTTATGGTTCTCACAATATCATTTTCCCTTGTAAATAAATCACCAACATATTCAAATTCTACCATTTCAGATCTTCATACTTCGGCCTCTAGATTTGTAACATTTCTTTCTTCACCTTTGTATTGCCTTCATAAATGTTATTAAACTTTTCTCAGATACCTTTGGTGGTAGAAAATCCATTTACTCTTAGAAACTCACTTTTATAAAGTGATGGGAGTAAAGCATCCTTATCTTTTCCATTATTCTCAATATTCTTCTTGACTATAGATGTGAGAGGAAATTTTTCATCAATAGGAGGAAATCCATCTATAGTAGCTTCCAAAACATCATACCTAAGAGATATAAGATATGGAAACATTTTATCTTTTCAGATATGATAGTTATTTCAATAGAATATTGAAAACCCCTTATTGTTCACACAATTTATATTTTTCATCACAAATTCTCTTCAAACACTTTAGCAAAGAGTAAACGAATGGAACCTTCCCTATGATACCACTTGTTAAAGATCATCTAAGATCAATGTATCACTTTGATGGGGAGGGTTGAATCAATGATAACTTTTTATTTTAAGTTTTATTTCTTTTGAAACAACATTCACCTTATGTTAAAGATATATCATGTTATTGAAAACAAAACATTCACACATCCATAGAAACACAATAATTTACAAGGTTTACTACACAATAAGAGTAGTTACATTCTTGGCATGGTTTGGAAACAATCCAATACCACACAATACACTATAAAATAATCCTTTTGTGTGGATACAAAAAGTAGGATATACCCTTTCACTTGAATAGAACTATGATCAATACAACAGTGCATGTAATTCTTCTAGCACAAATGATGTAAAACAAGTTTGTGTAACAAGTTTAAAAACCTTCACCAGTTAGTTTAAAACATGTTATTGTACTGCCTTATCAACTTCAAATTTTGATAACCTTCAAAACAAATTTTCATTTTCCTACCCAGTAGCAGGTAAGAACTTCACTTTTGGACTTCGTATAAAAACTAAGTCTGATGGCTTAGTCTGATTCCTCCGTCTAATACCTCAGCCTGGAAAATAGATAAGAAATAATACTCTGGTAACAATTCTGAACCACTTCAAACTTCCCTTAGAAATATGCATCTGATTGCTCAGTTCAATCCATTAATTCATCCTTCTTCTTCTATTGTCCAGAAAACTTCCTCATGAATGTTCTGTCTAGAAACTTCCTCTTTCTTCCAAAATGTCCAGCACTCTCTCTTTCTTCGCACATGAACAGTACTTCATCGTCAAAAAGTACAATGTACTTCCTTCTATATATAGGTGAGTCAAAAGTGGAATGGGTAGGAAACTAATTTCACTTTCCCACTCAACCATATTTCTAGAATTCGAATTTAGAATTCATTTCAAATACATATTTTACTTCTTCAACACTTATCAAATCTTCTCAATTCTTCTCAAATATTCTTGAATATTTTCACAACTTCATCCAGCTTTGAAATTTCTAACCTTTATTCAGTATTATACACATTTCATTCTGATTTTATTCGTTATGATGTAAGAATATCAGAACTGAATATTGATCATTACAATGCTCTGTACCACTTGTAATACATACTCATTCTGAAGCTCTATACCAACTGAAACTTCAAAAGTATTCTTCCATAAACATTATTGCAACTTCTGTAGCATTCAGAATCCCCCTTTGACAATACTTTGGAAGAAACCATATCTTAGACAGGACAAACTAAAATATCTTCAAATTATTTCTCCTTTTATTCAATCATTCAAATCCTCTTAGGATTAGGTTCGACGAAGTTCAGCATCCGATGATTTATCGGTGTCAGCATGCGTCTGATGTAATGACCTCTACTTCACTCTAATGGATCGATGTTAAGTATTTTTCAATGACCCTTGAACCACTAGATAAAAAAACAGTTTTTCTTTATTCTTAACCCAAATGAAGACAACTAACATAAATCTTTTGTTTTATGAAAATGGTTGACTATATTGTTGGCCTTTGTCTAATTGATCTATCCCAAAAACTCCCAGTTTTTCTTATTCATTGGTCCCAACAATATTCACTTTCCTAGACATTCTACCTATAATGGATCAGTAGTAGACTGTGTCTGATGGACCAGCATCATCTGATGGATCGATCAATCAGTACTTCAGCAACACTTCGAATTCATCAACATCAAAACTCCTCATCCTTTCTACCTTTAAAAACTTCTACTTATATCATGACTTACTCATGACTTTGATAACATTAGGATTGGAATAGCATCGTCTGCCTTACATTGAAAAGTATTATGACTTCCCAGTATTCCAGGATCTTCTTCCTTTCCAACCAGTACTCAAATAGAATGGAAAAAAATTTCTCCCTTTCTTTCACAAAGCCTGGATCTCAAGTATATCATATTACTTATGATTTATGAGAACTCAAAGATTAGCAAAGCATTGTAAAATTTTGTATGGAGATATACATAATCTGATACATTTTATCATACCGATCAACAATTTCATTTCGAACACAAGGTGAATTTGAAAGAAAATTTCAACCGGAAAACTTCTCCAGAACCTTATGGACATTCTTAAGAATTTTTTCATCTGATCTTCTGATTTTGGTTATCCTTCTGTCTGATCACCAACTTTTAAAAACTGAAGTTGATTTCCTTTTCTTGACTTTTCTTGACAACAAAAGATAAAACTTTAAACACAAACTTCTTTTAAAATCAAAAACAACTTCCGACCAAATTGGTCCTAACAAATGGAATATAGGTGGAGCTTGAAATCCAATAGATATGTTGATAAATGTTGTCGTTTGGGATGTATTAAGGTGGTGATACATCTCATTTGAGTGGAGATAACGTGAAATGTGGTGGGATAACCATGTGACTACAAATAAAGTTTGAGGAAATGGAAGAAGGTTTGTGGATGCTAATAGAGAATTTAATTGTGGAGCCAGAAAAATGATTTCTCAAGTGAGATATTGTTAGGTCTGGTTGTGAAAATTATTTTTTGACTAAGGAATTATATCTTTCGAAATGAGTGATTCTGGAAGTCTAACTACCAAAGTCTGAATGGGGATGGTGGAAACAGCAACAACTAACGTATGAATGTTCGGTAGTAGCAGACTAGAGAATGTCAATCAGATGATAAGCAATCAGATATTAACCCTTGTTAGTCTGATGAAGGCAATGCAGAGGCGCAAATTACTTACATGAAAGTAACTCTAGAATACGTGTCTTTATAAAGGATACGTGAGGGTCATTACATGGAGATTTTGTGGAAAATGAAACACATAAGGGTGTTCAGGGGCCGATACATAACATTGCTGGAAATACCGCCTATACCAACGCCCATATCCCAACGGTTTAGATAAACTGTTGGGATAGAGTACCTATACCAACGGTTTTCTTAAAACTGTTGGTATAAGAGTTTTTAGAGTGTGTATTCCCAATGGTTTTTGAAATCGTTGTTATATGTAATGCCTACCCCCACTTTTCCCAACGATTTTTCTAGAACCGTTGGGATATAGAATGTTTATCCCCACTTTCCCAACGGTTTCAAAAAACCATTTGTATAGGTCATCTTTACCCAATGGTTTTATAAAACCATTGGTATATTAATTAACCAAGGTTTCCAACGGTTTTTTAAAATCATTGGGATAGAATACCACAAATATCAAGATCTCGATCTACCGTCATTGTGCCCTAAACGAGAGCTTCCATTTTTCGCAGTGTGCAAACCCTTCTTACCAACAATCGATTTTTTGTTCTTCCACTTCAAATCTGTAAGTTATAAGTGAGTTTTATGTTCTCCCTCCATTTTTTCCTTTTTAATTTGGATTTATTTAAAGGCAAGATTGTTTTTTGTTTTGATTTTCCCTAAATGACAGGTACCCTATTCTTTGCGAACTCTTCTTCCCAACCTGTGATCCATCCTTTTTCCAGATCATTGTTTGTTCTTCCACTTAAAATCAGTATGTTCAAACTGATTTATATTTTCTACCTAGATTTTATTTTACCTTTTTTCATTTGGATTGATTTAAAGACACGGTTGTTTTTGTTTTTTGTTTTGATCAATAATTTTGGTTCTTGATGATTTATGTGGAGTTGTGTTTATAATATCATAGTTATCTCAAAAGTTATTTAGAATTATAGGAAAATATGAGACCCATGTCATGTGTGAAGTAAAAACTAAAATAGTTATTGGGTCACTAGGAACACAATGAGTGGTCTAATGGAGGGGTTCTCCCAAGTAGACCATTAGTTACCCAATGGAGGTGTATTATGTATATGGTATCCTAATGATATTTTTAAAAATAAATTAATTGAAAGAAAAAATTTGGTTTTAAGAAATAACACACCCTCCTACTCTATTTTCAGTCCTGTAAAATATAGGAGTTGGGGTTTGGGGCATCGGTCGTGGGGTTGGGGTGTGGGGCACCGGTTGCGGGGTCGAATCCCCTGACCATCTTTCTTTGTAGCCTACATATCATAATAGACCCACATTTTAATTAATGGGATAAATTATTCTTATTTCAATTTAGATAGACACCATTTTTTGTTGGCCCGAAATGTTCCTACTCTTGCATTCATAATAAGCAATCAAAAGTGTATGGCCAATAATTCAGCAAACAAACAGAATTAAGAAGGGAGAAAAAAATACCTGAAATAGATACCTGAAGACTATGTATTATGCAAACAAGAAGAATTAACATGGGAGAAAAAATGAAGAACTACATTCACTATTACCAACTTAAATATTGTAGATCTTGTAAAAAGGTGACTTCATTCCGAAATAGCTACTAATTTCTGGTACCAAACGTGTATCAATTTTCAAAAATAAGTACATGTTTTCGTATCAAAAGAGGACTTTCCAAACTGCAACAGATGACACCTCACACTCTGGGAAAGAAACACTGGACCATCCCTTGAATATTCGTAGTAACAATGGAGATTGTTTCTTAACACATGGAGTAGGATGTTTCAAGAAGATAAGGTGGAAATGGTTATTGGGAAGTTGGGATGATTCACCTGTATAAACTGAATTTTATTCAATTTTGAGACTGGTGCGTTGTTGTACAAAGGGGATGATGATGATACACTGTCCAGACCACTTCCACAAAATCATATTCATCTATCCCAAACGCACTATTTATATAAATATATCCACATAGTCAGTTCACATGTACACAAACCAACACAGACTAAATAATTGTCCAGTAAATAAATAAATAAATATCTATCATGTTTTAAACCTAATAGATACACCAATATGTATGTAATAACAAGAAAATCATAGAAAAAATCATAACTTTCATAAGTTGTTTTTTAGTAAATCATTATCCCAACAACAGTAAAAAATATGATACAATAACAGCATATCTAAAATTTATAAAAACACATAAACGAATAGCGAAAAAAAAAAGATGACTCAACCTATAGATACATTATGATTGGAAATTAAAGTTGTTTCACCCTTGGATTTCACTAGATTTGAGAGGGTGATGTCTTCTAACTGGTTTAGCCAATGAAATGTCCATAGAATAAAAAAGGTAACCTGGAAATATCCTCATGTCGGACCTTCAGTATCTCAAAAGGGACAACACAAAATGACTAGATTACCTCTATATAACATCTTTTTTTTGTTACTCTTGCACGTCTTTATGATTTCGATTGGGTGTCATCAAATCTAAACATGATATCATGTGGTGAGATAGTATTTGTATTGAAGGATTATAAGTATTTCCATTAGTGAAATTGTGAATTTCATGAACCTCATAAATTCCTTCATCTACTCTGGACATTGGTACTGATACTAGAAGCTTCCCCTACCAAAACCGTCAATGAATTATCCAGATCATTACTAAATCCACCATTACATGTATAAAAAGTACCTCTTCATAATTCAAACACGTAGACTCCACTTTTATCTACCCACTAAATTCATGCTTCTTGTTTGAATCTTTCAGATTGAACTTGTCCATCTCTTTGCACTGAACACACCACCTGCTGATAACACAGTTTAGCATACTTCCCCGAACATAACACATGATTCCTAAAATTGAATATCTATTAAAATGATGATTCTATATCTATTGAACTGGATTAATCTTCTTGAAATGATAATTCCATGTTGTTGGTGTGTTATCATCTTCTAGGATCACCCAAGTGTTTCATATGTTGAATAAACATACGAAGATCCAACATTTGTCTCTAAAAATCACTCTAAATCAGAACCATAAATTATACCACTTGATAATTTTTATTGAATGTGAGTCTAATAATACCCCACTCAATTTATATTCTCATGATCACACTAAAGTCCCACTACCAAACATGTGACCACCACCCATCCATAGTATCCACATAGTTCTCTATTCCATGTTTCCATCCAATCATTCAAGATTCTTCTGAATGAATTCCCCCTCCATTATTGGGAAGAATGATCTGACATACTGTTTCATCTATGGAACTCATCTGACTACATCCATGTAAATCCACCATAGATAACAATAATCGAGTATCCATCCTATGAAATTGTTGAAACTCCATCAATATACTGTGAGATTTATAGGGAACATTAGCAATCAATTTCAGAAAAGTACCATTGAAACTATGGTGGTGCCCTTGTTATATGAGAGATATCAATTACAACAAAAATCAATGATATCATCATAACTAGACACTATCCAAAATCAACAATTTTGGAAATATTTGAGGTACTTGGCATTATGATCTCCCACTGAAACTCATCCTTAGTGAAATCAAGGAAATTGTTGTCCATTTTCAGGTGTTGTGTTAGTTTTTTAAATTCTTTGTATGCTATTGTGATATTTTTGGAGATGCCTATCCTTTGTGAAAAGGAAGGGAGAAACTGTGGGGGAATTCTATGCATTCTATGGAAAATAGTGGAATTCTGTGTATTCTCTGGGAAACAGAAGACAGTGGAAGATAGTGGAATTCTGTGTGAATTCTGTGTATTTTGTGCTTTGTGTATGGAAATTAGTGTAATTCTGTGTATTCCATAGTGAGGGAATTCTATGTATTATGTGTTTGTGCTTTGTGTATGGTATCATACTGTTTTCAATAAATTAGGTGTATGGTATTAAACTATTTTTAGTGTGGTGTTTTATGGTATTGTTTGTTGTATGGAATGTTTGAGCTGATATTGTATGTTGTATTGAATTTGGATCTGCTCTGGCTAAAATATCAGGGGTCTCCTATGTTGATTTTTGCAGGAACTCTATACCAACGGTTCAGAAACCATTGGTATAGATTGAAGGGCCATTTATACCAACGGTTTTTAGTAAACCGTTGGAAAAATCCTTGGAAGAAGTCTATACCAACGGTTCTTAAACCGTTGCTCTATACCAACGGTTTAAAACCGTTGGTATAACCTCAGTTTCCAGCAGTGTAAGTGTAAACTCATAAGAGTTTTGGAAGCGGGCATTGTGTACTGGAATTGAAAGTTGAGGCAATGGGAGTCTTTGACCGTGTGGAAGGCTACACATGAAGATCACACTAAGGTGGACTCGCTCCCCGTGAAGATCTGAACGTGATGGCTGGTTGCACTGATTGGACTTTACTATATTAGTATGGTGGAATCACTTGAGATTATTATTAATTCATTGTATTGTAATCATCCTTCGATCCTTACTAAAAGTGATTGCAGCGTTCCCCCTATCGATTAAGACTCAAGTCCAAACCAGGTAAATATTTGTATTGTTCTTTTGCATTTATTTCTTTCAATACTTGTATTGTTCTTTTGTGTTCCACCTTGTAAGTTCGGGAGGCGTAACATCTAATGGTTTAATCAGAAGTTACATCGAACTGAACACAAACGAAGGAACAAGATCCAATAAAAGAGCGAATGTAATCAAAGTGGAAAGTTTTATTTGGGGAACACCCTGATTCACCTCCTTTCCCCCACCCTAGAGAGTGCGTACATTCAGCATGGTCTCAACAACTTCAATTTCTTAAAGATTTAGGATAACTCTATTGAAACTACTAAGGTGATCTATGACTAGAATACCTTTTGACACCTTCAGCGCCTACACATGTTGTTTCATATAGAATTTTTTAATGATTTTTTTTCTAAAATTTTAACCTATTTTCTTCAAAAGTCAAAGAGACGTCAATTTTTTTTTTAAAAGACAAATTCATTAATGTCGAAGATCAGCGGACGTACAAACGCCAAGCCATGAAGGGAAATGGTCCAGCCAGAGCTGGTTAACATCATAGGGGCCTGAGGCCGCCAGCTGACGGGCAACATTG
Source organism: Viscum album (assembly GCA_963277665.1). Classification (NCBI taxonomy): domain Eukaryota; kingdom Viridiplantae; phylum Streptophyta; class Magnoliopsida; order Santalales; family Viscaceae; genus Viscum; species Viscum album. The sequence goes on along the minus strand of OY728153.1, from coordinate 1,461,332,733 downwards.
TTTCCTTCCCTTTTAGTAAAGGAGAATGTGCAGATTGAGAAACCTTGACGGAGAGAAAGGATTCGCCTGATGAGAGATCCAAATGAGTGGAGGCCGCCGTCGTTGAAATTGATAGTATTGATAATGGTGAGACAGTCATATTCGAGGTTGATTTTATCTCATCCGCAATCCTTGGCGAGCATCATATCTGCAAGGATGGCAGTAGCCTCGGCCACCACAGGTTCCCAAAAAGCGTAGTGTGATTCATGTTTTGCTGCAACGACTTGCCCCTGATGGTTCCGGGCCAGGATGCTGAGGGCGACAGACTCATCCTTGGGAAGAGACGCATCCACATTAATCTTAAGAATCCCTTCTCTTGGCGGACACCAATGGGAGGGAAACGAGGGGGTTCCAAAGGGCTTATGTTGTCCATTGTGGTGCTTCCAACCCTCAATCCACAGAGACGTCACTTTGTCAATGACCTTCTGTAGAAACTCAGTAGACAAATTTGAGAAAAACAATGTGTGCCCGCGTTAGAATATTTGCCTGGTCAAACTTCGATCTATTGAAAACTTGGTAGAATCCTCCAACACTACCACTCAATGTAATTAGAAGCAACGCACATTTACCTACCATAAAGCAAAATTGTTATACCTATTAAACTTTTCAACCTTAAATTTATGTGATGTCAATAGAAATTTTAATGGATACGCGATAATCGGGTACCTGGTCACACCTGATCTGATAAAATCCGATTTGAATAGGTTTAAATTGGATTTTAATCGGGTTCGGGTAATGCATTGATATCCGTTCTGAGTTGTTTTCTTTCTAATCAGACCAAGGAGCCGGGCCGTAGAAATTGGGTATGTTGGCACCCTCTTCGCCTCAAACACAAGCTAAACATGGATGGATCACTGTTAGGGGGAGATGCGAGGCGGAGGGGTCATTAGGAACCGGGATGGGTCAGTTGTAGCAGCATTCTCCACCTTCTATGGCAGGGGCGATGTTTTACGGGCTGAAGCGTACGCTGTGCTCTTGGGTTTGTAGATGTGCGGGCAGGAGGACATCGTGCTTAAGGCGGTGGAAAAAGATTCTTTAATTCTCTTCAAAGCTCTTGCAGGTACAAGCCGGGTTCCGTGGAACAATGTTTACTTAATCAGAAACTGCAAACAGATTCTGGGCAATCACATTGAGACTACCCACACATGGTGAGAGGGGAATCAGGTGGCAGATTTCTTGGCGTCCATGGCATCACCAAATCAAAGTATGTCTTATTTCCTTACCATAGGTTCTTTTCATAGGGAGGGGATGAAGTTTGTAATTAATGATGCTATGGGATTACACTTTTTTCGACCTCCATGATTTATCTTGTATCCTGTGTTTCTTTTCAAAATCAATAAAAATGTTAGTTTTCTGTCAAAAAAAAAAAAATCAGATAGGATTTGGGTTCACGGCATCCGGTATCTGAAATATGTTTTCATTAGTTTTATTATTAAATTTATATGATAAAATTAAAAATAATATGCAACGCACAACAAATAACGTGGGGCGTCGTGGATTTGCCCCACGGGGCACAACCTGGGTGGGTTTGTTTATTTAAAAAATATTAAAAATATTAAAAATATTAATAATTAATAATTATTGTTTTAAAGATTGAGTTGTTGTTTGCTTAGTTTGATTTTTTTTTATAATTTAAAAATTGAAAAACTAAACGGGCTCGGGTTTAAAATGTATTGATTTTCGGATTAGGATTCCGGATATATATTCTTAAACACGTTTAAATCAGATTTGGATGGTAGGGATGCTAAACAGGTTCGAGTTCGGATTACTGCATTTTAGCGGATACCCGGCCCGGTGTACACATTTAGTTCACAAAAGCCAAAAACCATCGATTTAATCGTCGCAGAAGAGAATACCTAACATGGATGTTATGATACCAATTGCTAAATCCTGAACATAGGCACGCATATAAAAGAAATAACACATAAAATTCACACATTCACACATTCACACATTCACACTTTTTTAACGTATTTAGAAAATGAAATTAGAAAAATATATTATCGATCGGCTGCGCACGTTTTCTTGGTTGACCGAAGTCGATTTGTTAGTGCACCCAACCCAACCTGTTTAGATAAAATGATAAAATTAAAAATGAAATATAAAAACATGTTCCATTCCCTCGTGACGTTATTTTTTCAAACAGTAAACTCCATCCAATATAATTAATCAGCCCACAGCCCCCTCAAAAACAGAAAACTCCACCAAACACCGGATCTAAGTACACTGATGCACCGAATGGATAAAATCTAAACATCTCACCCACTATCACCCGGTTACATTATTTAATGCCATTCACCTCTTAACATTAGGTAATTAGCAAAACAATAATTATATTCATAATATTATTATGATTTTAATAATGTAACATAAAAACTAGTAGCCATTAATTTTTAATAGTTATATTAATAATAATGATTTGATTTTATACAATAAATAGAAAATTTCATAATTTAACGTTTATAAAAACGTTACAATTAAAAATGCTTTATTAATTAAAAAAATCATAAAACTTTAATAATAATGAGATTTACAAAAAGAAACATTTTTTAGACTTGATTATTCAGAGATTCAATTGACAGTTCAAAAAATTAAAAATTAAAAAATGAGAACGAAATTTTAGATCATTGGATTATAAAACTTTTAGTCTGAAAATTAATTTTGAGACATGATGAATTTGGTTTTCAAAGTCAAATTAAATAAAATTCATTCCTAATTTTTAATCCCGCAATTGTCAAAATCCCCACACAAGCACAAAAAAACTAGACAACATATGAATATTAATTTGTATGAAAAAGCCAGCGATAACCATCCCACCAATGGTGTACAATATACTGAAGTTAACAGGCACAAAAATAAAGGTTTGCAGCAGACAGGTACAAATATTTTTTAGAAAAGGTTAAATTTAACCAAAAAGAGGTTGGCTGTAGGGGAGGGTGCCATTTTCTGGATTTCCACCTCTTTTCCAGTTATCCGCCTAATGGCATCCGCTATCTTCTGAATATTTCTAATAATCGGACACAAAACGTAAGTAATGCTCTGATTATTACCTAAGTTCTCAAAAATGGAGCACCGGCTCTGATCACTCCACCTTGAGCAAAATCTTCATGCACTCATAAACAAAATAACTTATTGCAGCTGACGGTAAAACCTGAAGCAACCAAACAATAACAATGTTGAGAAACAGCACCCAATTTTGGTGTCCAAATTTAGGGCAACAGAGTTATATTGAAAATACAACCGAAGCATTCCCAAAAACAAATTAATTAACATAGAAGTTAGCAATAAAATGCGCAACACAAAACATGCTCCTGATAACCAATTTGAATACTCAGGTTCAGTTGCATTAGATGAGCCTGTTAATGGCGCATTTGATTTGAATGGGAGCTCTCAAAAAGCTCAAACATTATGCTTTTAGTTCTCCAAACACAAAAGCAAGCCACTTTCTTCTGTTGTGTTTGGTGTTCAAATTGATGCCAGTTCAAACACATCCATGAAGAAACGTAATTCTCAACAGAATTTGATATTGAGGTCCGTTTGAAAGCTGAAAATTGCTTAAAAGTTATAGTACCTAACACTTGTGATAAGCAGCTTGAAAAAATAAGTGGTGTCAGTTCTGTTTATGAAAAATCACTTAACTTGAATTTCAGAATATAAGCCTCTAAAATAAGTGACAAAAAAAAAACATTTTTTCAATAAGCAATAAAGAAACACTTGCAAGATTTCAGTAAGGGGTGTCGAATAAAAAAGAAAAAAGAAAAAAGAAAAAGAGCAAGATCGTTCAAACTGCCATGAAAGAAATGTCTTTACTATCGCCCGAATTTTATGCAGTTACATGTGCAGTGGAGAAAATTAGGCCGTGTTTGGTTTAGGAAAACATTTCCTGTTTCCATTTTCTAAAATTAAATTACAAATATGTTTTTTTAATAGTACACAAAACAAGAAAGTACATGGCTTTCACTTGCATAATCCAGCACATTTTGTTTTCTAAAAATCTCACATTTTTGTGAAACCGTCTTTTATTATGTACTTGATCTATTTTGATATAAAAATAAATAATTTTATTATTAGATTTTATATGTTATTACTATGCTTTTGTATCGGTTTTCATTATTTGAATTATATTGCCATTGATTTGGGCTCTCTGTTTCGGCCTCCGGTCCTAGCCAACCAGTTCGACCTTTGCATGGGTTGCTCCCTTGGACTCTGACTCGCCATCTGGGTTTGTCTTTGGGCTGCCTCCAAGGCCTGTTGATACTGGCATGCAAGGTTATGTGATTTGCATCTTTCTGTCCCCGGATGATCTCGACAGTGCATAGGCGATGATCTAGAAACCATCTGTGGCCATCAGTGTGCTTTCTTCAATACTTGCATTACTTTCATTTGACTGCAATCAGCATCAAACATTTCTATTTTTCACTATTGCGTGTTTTCTTTATAATGTTTTGAAACCTGTTTTTCATATCAATCAAACTTATAAACGATTGAATAATTAGAGTTTGTGAATCCCTATTCCTCAACCCTAACAATTGGTATCGGAGCCACTTTGTTTGACTGTTATGGCTTCTACTGAATTTGAGATAAAGAAGTTCAAATGTGATAATGTTGTTGATAGGTTTTGCAGGATCATCTTATGATTATGGCAGCAGAAGAAAGCCATTAAAAGTGTCCTATCTATCATTACGAATCAACATGCAGTATGAAGAACCTAAATATAACAAGTGCACCTGAAATGGAGCAAGGTTCATCATTGTCGATCTTGATGGAGTATGCTTGATGTAATCACCTAGCGACAGCCCTACAAACTCTCGCCTCCACACGGATGACACAGGCCACTGGAATCCCCATTCGCAATGAAAGAACCCCTAATCTCCAAAAGTGTGCTAGCCTACGAACTCTCGCCTCCATAGGTATGACTTGTCAGAATCACACACTCAACAAAGGGATCACATCCCTTTATATAGCCTCCCTTCATTTAATGAAGGAAATCGAATGTCTCCCAACACTTAGCCGACATACGTTACAATAACGTATGTCTATTGGGTATATAATCGTTTAAACGTTTCAAATGATTATAATCAATTCGTACAGCCATAAATGAATCAACACATTGATTCATAACCAAAGGAAACCGCGTGGTAGACGTGGCAGCGGTCAGGCATTTGTTATCCCATATTGTTAACCTATCGTACACTATAAATACCGATCATATGCTACAACAGAGGCATCTGCATTCAATATTGCAGGCTACGACTCAAGGTATTTCATACAATACAATATACTCATTTTAGTGCATTTCCAACAATTTCCCATTTGCGCTAAAATCTTCTAAGGACATTTTGCAAAACTTCACAAATAGTTGTGAATCTATCCAAACTCTTTTGGATCCGATTTATCAAACAAACTTCATTTTGAAACAAACACTATATCTTCATATGAACACATCCACCACAAGATGCATCATATACATCGTATGTATACTTACATAATCCCTTTGTCCATAACATCGAGTGACAGCTAGACATGGAACAAGTCAATATAGTATAGGACATCTCATACATTCATGATTCTTTGAAATTGACTGACCAAGTCGATGCATACATCAAATGTCATTCAACGAGCAGATGAGCACATCACATGTCTCTCAACCAAGTAGATGAGCATATCACATGTCACTCAACTAAGCATTGTCATGCATTTCCTCAGACTAACTCAATCAAAGGCCCAAATGCTTTTACTGGGCACACATCAGCATCTCTCACTCCCAAGTTTTCTCCTCCAAGTCGTCATGCCTCCACAACGCACAAACTAAAGGGATGGTTCGTCCACGCAGCATCTTCTCTTGATGGTCCTGGATCTCTATCAGCCGCTCCACGGACGTTGCGTCGTCCTCCATATCCAACTCTCTCCAGTCAATAAAGTGGGAGTCATCGTGAAAGTACTGACGAAGCTGAAACACATGAAAGGCATCGTGGACCTTCTCCAGCCAACTGATAAGCCACCTCATCAACTCGCCTCAACACCTCAAAGAGCCCAACAAACCTAGGATAAAGCTTACTTCCTCCACCGAACCTCTGCTGCCCACGTCGAGGGGAAACCTTTAAAACACATGATCTCCAAACTCAAGCTCCAAGGGCCTCCTGCGATCGACATAAGACATATGTCGGCCATGCACTGCTTTCATCCTCTCACGAATAAGTTGAACCGTTTTGGTCGTGCTCAACACCACATTGGGATCAAGAACCGCTGCATTCCCAACCTCCATCCAGCACAACAGAGAACAACATGGTCGCCCATACAAAGCCTCAAACGGGGCAATGTCGATGGATGAGTGATAGTTGTTATTATAATCAAACTCAACCAAGGGCAATGTTGTGGAAACGTTGGGAGTCGCAACGACAGAATGAGGGCAATGTTGTGGAAACGTTGGGAGTCGCAACGACAGAATGAGTTTGCGGATGAAGAAAAATTGGAAACAAAAAAACACGGGACACAAAAATATACGTGGTTCAAAAAATGATCTCCACGTCTACGGAGAGGCAGAAATTTCACTATAGTCGGGAGTACAAAATTACAAGGAGTTTCAGGGTTCTCAATCACACACAAAACCCTAACCCGAAATGGGTTAATAAGAAGGACGAAATACTATTCCACCAACCACACAGAAAGTCTGTTGTGCTACAGTGTCGCGGCCACCCAAGTTCAAGCTACTACAGTGGCCGACAACTGGAAGTTCACAGAGCTACAGTGCCCTGTCGGTGTCACCGGTCAGCCCTGCTACAATAGTCGCGCCAAAGTCCGCACTGCTACAGTGCCTGTCGGTATCGTCCGGCCAAATCTGATACAGTCAGTCAGAGCTGCTACAGTGCTCCACAATTTGGGTCGAGGGCCTTCGGGAACCGAGCCCTCAGAGCAGGGGCGCGTTGCCCTCCGCAACCCCCAACAAGATCACCGCGAAGCTCGACCCGCGGAGTTGCAGTTAGGCGCGCAGTATGGGCCGCAAGCATTCGACCCAACATCATCCAAAGAGGATCGGGTCACACCAATCCAACATGCAAATGTTGTGCCCACGATTCGTGAGTCTAAGATACATAATCGCAACATATCCCCCAACTTCTGGATAGTCCGCTCCGTCCGTCCGTCCGTCTGAGGGTGGAATGCAGTGCTGAGACATAACTGATGTCAAAAACATGCTGCAATCCCTTCTGAACTCATGAATTAAAGCGTGAGTCCCAATCCGAGATAATGGACCTCGAAACTCCATGCAACCACACCACCTCGTCCACATACCTCCTTGCCAGAACATCCATGGTGGTCGACTCCTTGATCGCTAGTAAGTGAGCCGATTTTGTCGATTCACGATTACCTAGATAACATCACAACCTCCCTGAGCTTAGGGTAACCCGGTGGCGAAATCCATCGAGATGTTGTTCCATTTCCACTCAGAAACATCCAAAGGTTGTAACAAACCGCCAGAAACACGATGCTCAGTCTTTACCTGCTGGCCAACCAAACACCTCGCCACAAACTCCGCCACTGCCCATTTCATCCCGGGTCACCAAAACAGCGCCCTCAAACCACGGTACATCTTGGAAAACTCCGGGTGTACCGCTAAAGGTGAGCTATGAAACTCACGAAAGACTTCCTCGCGCATCGCTGCCAGAACAAACAGCCTCCCCCAAAACAACATTCGGTTTTGACCATCTCCGACCATCCCTCCGAAGCATCACCACAGCCAACACAATCACGCATCACCTCTAAGTTTGAGTCTCCTCACTGATACTCCTCTACCCGTTGCATCAGAGAAGATTGCACTGTCATCTGAAACAAACAACCATCGCTATCAACCACCCTTACATCCAAGTGTAATGTTGTCAACTCCTCCATCGTTTTCCAAGCATCCCCAGACTCCCAAACAACATCCATTTGCGACTTCCTACTCAAAGTGTCGGCCACAACATTCCCCTTTCCTAAGATGTAGGAGATCACAAAATCGTAATCCTTAAGAAATTTCACCCACCTCTGTTGCCGCAGATTCAGATTACGCAGAGAAAAGATATACCTCAGACTCTTATGATCAGTGAATACCACAAAACGCTTCTCAATGAGATAATGTCACCACAACTTTAGCGCAAACACAACCGCTGCTAGCTCTAAATCATGGGTGACATAGTTACGCTCGCGGGGATGTAACTTCCTAAACTCATACGAGATCACCGCTTTCTGCTACATCAACACATCTCAAGCCCAAACGGGAAGTATCACAAAACATCTCAAACATTACCCCATCTGCCGACAACCGGAGCACTGGATCACTGACCAACTTCCCCTTCAGGTAGTCAAACTTTGTCTAACACTGATCAGTCTAGATAAAAGCCCGATCATTCCTAGTCAAAGTTGTCAATGGGGCCGCAATCCATGAGATATCGGATACGAATCTCTGGTAATAGCCTGCAAGACCAAGGAAACTACGAACCTCCCTCACATTCTTGAGTGTTTCCCAAGAAACAACCGCCTTGACCTTCAACGGATCCACTGACACACCCTGCTGAGACACCACATGCCCAAGGAAGCGCACCTCTCGTGTCCAAAACTTGCATTTGGACAACTTTCCATAGAGCTGGTGGCATCAAAGAACATAGAGTTCATGAACCCCATGAACACAGCTGGTGTGTTCGTGACACCGAACAACATGACCACAAACTCGAAGTACTCATACCTGCATCTGAAGACAGTCTTTGAGATATCATCCTCATTCACCCTCAACTGATGATATCCGAACCGCTGATCGATCATAGAAAACCATCTCGTCCATCTCAGTTGGTTGAAAAGATCGTTTATCCTCGGAAGAGGGTAACGATTTTTTACAGTTATCTGATTCAACCTCCAGTAGTTTATGCACAACCTCATACTACCATCCACCTTCTTGGTGAATAACACCGGAGCACCCCACAGTAACACACTAGACCGGATGAAACCTTTCTGCATCAGATCATCTTTTTGAATCCTCAACTCCCGCAACTCAGAGGGCATCATCTGATAAGGAGCCATCAAAATCAGAGAAGCATTGGGTTGTAAGTCTATCCCAAACTTGATATCATGTCGAGGGGGTGTCACAACCTCTTCGGGAAAAACATTCAGAAACTCTAACAACCCCAGGAGCCTCCTTCCTCCCAGCGGTCACTGATTCCACAAACTCAGCCATCAAAGAAAGAAGGGGCTCCACGCATCTACTGCCTAACTAAAAACTCCGCTCACCAACGAAAACTGCATGCTTCCCAACCACATATGAGAACATGACTCCTCTAGAAACAATCAATAACAACACGCACATAATACTGTAAGAGTTGGTGTCCTAGAACCAACTGGTTGTACTTTGATTACAAGGATATTTAATGCATTTAAATATTAAACATCTTATTACATATTGTTCATTGTTCTGCATGACTATGATATAATAATGTCTTAGAGTATTTGTTGCATTGATAAGGTCATGGTAGTTCCCCGCTATGATGAGAACTTTGAAATGCTATAACAATATTCTTAAATATAGTTATACGGTTGGATGACATACTATGATGGAACACATAGCATGCAAACCGTCAGGTGTGAGTCTCGTAAACAGATGGGACTTCCTTTCATTAAGTTCGCACTTGGTAATCTCCAAGACAGGAGATTATGATAACAGACCCGCCAGTAGGAATTCCGCATGTTTTGGTGTCATCGGATATTTCTATCTGCGAGCGTGCGTAATGATCCTTAGACTTTAAGATAATCATTAATACGTGTCACGACTCGCGCACTTTGATTTACTGACGAAAACCATCACGCAGATAGTTGGCAGGAAGGTGGTGCGTCACGAGTGGCATGTTATTAATGGATAAGTCGAGGAAAGATTTGCCTCTTCCATTTATGGAAGTTGATATCACGTGTAACGTCCCGGATCCGGGTGTCATTCAACGGGTACCCCGAACCCGGTTGGTCACATGACCTCAAGCGCATTTCCCCAAACGCCAGAGGCTGCCGACTAGCAGCGAGGGCCCAGGTCTGATAGTGGGGAAACTATGCCCTCATTTGTCAAAGTGTAGCGCAGCGGAAAAGATAAATAACATACAACAACGGAAGCAGTCAGCAATATATAACTGAAATGGATAACCGAAATAAAATAGAACCAGCAGTCATATATATAGAGATGCAGCATGTCACTAATTCTATGAAAACAGCCAGAACAGGATACACTGCAATACAATACAATACAGCTCAAAGTACAAGGTACAACAAAACAAAACAAAACAGTGCAACAGGAACTCAACAGCATCGCAAGCCTAAGCTCGATCTCATGCTCTCCTACTCCTCTGCAACAATCATGTACCTGTATAGGGACCATTGCCCCTATCGACAGCTGCAACAATATAGTCTGTTTGGACCGAAGACATGACCCAAACAGAGTGTGAGAAATAAATCCCAGTAGGCAACCACCAAAGGTCCGTGCCCAACTGTCAGTAAAATGTGCAACAACAGTGTGCAGTAGTAAATGCAATAAACTAAGCAGTACTCAAAAGTAACTAACTTACCAGTTATATTGTCATTTTTAATATTCATTTAACCATGCAAAGCCTGTGCTTTAACTTGACAGGTTCAACATATGAAAATCACCACGGTGAATATTCATGATACACTGTCCTCAGACAAACAATCCTTACCCTCAGGTAATCAGAATCAAAACCCGCAGGTAATTTCCCATAGGCATAACAGATATTGCCCTCAGGCGTACGAAGTGTCGCCCTCAGGCACAGAATCTACTGCCCACAGGCATGAAAGGAGTTGCCCTCAGGCTAAACAAAACACTGCCTTCAGGCTAAATAGAACACTGCCCTCAGGCTAAATAGAACACTGCCTTCAGGCGCAAGTAACCGGGCCGAGCCCAACATATAAGCAAACAATTATATACAATTCCTCTCAAGACAATTTAAAGAATGCTAAATTTTACGGTATACCCTCAGGTAACCTGGCCAAACGGCTAAACAGAGGAACGCACCCCAGGGGTGGTCCTGGATCCAAACACCGACCCCAAACAGCAGTTTATCATTACATTCAATTACCTATACAATTCTAGGTATTTCAAACAGCCAAAGCCTCAGTCATACGACACCCCAAACATGGGTTCGTAGCACAACGGTACACAAATTCAACTCAACAGTTGGAAATAAACACCAGACCACCTACTTCGATCGCCCCTGATCGGTATACGCGAACGACGCCTCCCGAAACGCACGAGAAAGGCGTAGATCTGAGATAAACAACCACACGTTCAAACCTAAATAACTTTCCCTCGGGAAAGAATTGGTAAGAACTACTCGAGAAGAAGGGCCTACCAGCGCGGTCCAATCAAGATCGACGGCGTAGGAATCGGGTTCCTAGTGAGCGATCGGGAGATCTCCGAAGCTCCGGCCTCCTCTCTCGGCTCCCAAAACGAGCTCAAAGCCTCCTCTGCCAAATGAGGAGGCTACTGCCCATTTTATGCGAAAAAAACAAACTACACGGCGTGTACTCTCAAGTACACGGCGTATACTTTTCATTTTTTAACTGTTCCGTCGGCGGCTTCTCGCCAGCGCGACACTGTTCATCTGTCGACATGAGTACACGACGTGTGTTTCGGAATACACGGCGTGTACTGTCGCTCAGCTGGCGGCTGCCTCCACCACCTTACAGTTCACCTGCCGACTGATTACACGGTGTGTAAATAACGACTACACGGCGTGTAGTCGGTTTTTACACCCTTCATCGCCGACAAGCCTACACGCCCTGTGTACTCATCCCACACGCCCAAAGTACACGGCGTGTGGAAAAGTACACGGTGTGTACCCACAAAATTTGGGATTCTTCCCCATTTTCCTTATTTTCTCAAAAACACTTAAGGAAAAAGGAAAAGAAGAAACTCGTACCTCAAGAATAAGAACCGGGTTCTCACAAACTTCCCCCCTTAAAGTAATTCGTCCCCGAATTGCCCTTCCAAGGGTGGTGAAAATAAAGCTGAGAACAACTCCGGCCACTGAGCACGTACGTCGGTCTCCCGCTCCCAGGTTTCGTCCTGCACTCGGCCATTCTGCCATAGCACCCGTACGAGAGGAACTGACCGGCCTCGGAGAACCTTCGTGCTCCTATCAACAATACGAATCAGATGCTCCTCAAAGGACGCATCGACCTGAAGCTCAACCTCCTCGGGTTGAAAGACGTGAGACGGGTCTGAGTGATAACGGCGCAGCTACATGGAAGACGTCGTGGCCCGGTACCTCTGTGGTAACTGCAACCGATAGGCAACCGGCCCGACTCTCTCCAGAATCTCGAACTGCCCCACATACCTCGGTGAAAGTTATCTTGTCTCCTGATCCGCCTGTATCCCAACCTCGGTGAAACACGCAAGAAAACCTGATCCCCGACCACGAACTCTAAGGGTCGTCTGCGGCAATCAACATAAGATTTCTGACGAGACCGCGCAGTAGTCATCCGCTTCTGTATCAACTGGACCTGCTCTGAAGTCTCCTGCACGAGACGTGGTCCCAGTAAAGCTGCCTCACCTGCCTCCAATCAGCATAAAGGTAATCGGCATGGCCTACCATATAAAGCCTCGTAAGGTGTCATCTCAATAGTTGTTTGAAAACTATTATTATAGGCAAACTCAACCAGGGGTATATGCTTCTCCCAAGAGCCCCCAAAGTCTAGGACGCATGCACGCAGCATGTCCTCAAACACCTGTATCGTACGCTCTGACTGGCCATCGGTCTGAGGGTGGTAAGCTGTGCTCAGAAGTACCTGTGTACCCAGTGCCTTCTGAAAACTCTGCCAGAAACGAGACGTAAAACGGGCGTCCCTATCTGAAACGATAGAACGAGGGACCCCATGAAGACGTACGACCTCTCGGATATACAGCTTCCCGAGCTCGTCAACACCGAAGGTCTCCTTGATCGGCAAAAAGTGAGCTACCTTCGTCAGTCTGTCCACAACGACCCACACGACATCATTGCCTCGAGGTGACCCCGACAACCCGGTCACGAAATCCATCGCGACATCCTCCCATTTCCATTACGGAATGGGTAACTGCTGTAACAGTCCAGCTGGCCTCTGATGCTCCGCCTTCACCTGCTGACAGGTGGAACATCTCGTAACAAAACAAGCTACCTCTCGTTTCATACCCGACCACCAATACTGATGTCTCTAAGTCACAGTATATTTTGGTAACTCCGGGATGAACTGCCCAAACTGAAGCATGAAACTCCCGCATCAGCTGCTCACGTATATCCCCTGGAACCCATACTCGTCCATGGAAACCCAGTACCTCATCATCGCTTATCGCCCAACCAGAAGGAGGGTCCTCACTTGCCACCGACTCCCGTAGAACTATGCCTTCCGAATCTGATAGTTGTCTCATCTCCACTCTATCCAGAAGGGTAGAAGTCACAGCTAAGGAAGAAAGATATGCTCGCCCCTGACTATCGTGCACCTCCAAAAGCATCTCAGAGAACAAAGCCACAAGCTGCCACTCACCACTGGCCTCTTGAACTGCCTGTATCTGAGTCTTCCTGCTCAGTGCATCAGCAACTACGTTACCCTTACCAGGTGTATAGGCAAGCTCAAAGTCGAAGGACTGAAGGTATTCAACCCACCTTCGCTATCTTAGGTTCAAGTCACGTTGGGTAAAGATATACTTGAGACTCTTGTGGTCCGTAAACACCACAAAATGTTCTCCCAAGAGATAATGTCTCCAACAGCGTAACGTATGAACAACTACAGCCAACTCGAGGTCATGCGTCGGGTAATTCCTCTCATGTGGCCTCAACTGTCGAGACCCGTACGCAACTACTCGATCGCCCTTCATCAACATTGCTCTCATCCCAATACCTGATGCATCACAGTAAACTGTATAGCTCTTCCCCTGCTCTGGAAGTATCAGGACTGGTGCTGATGTCAACCTACCCTTCAGCTCCTGAAAGTTTGTCTCACAAGCTTCTGACCAAACGAACTTCGCCCCCTTCTGAGTCAAACCCGTCAACAGCGCTGCTAAGCAGGAGAAGTCCTGTATAAAGCGCATGTAATAACCAACCAACCCCAAGAAACTCCGTATCTCAAACACGTTTTTAGACTGCTCCCAGGAAACTACTGCTCTCACCTTTTCTGGGTCTACTGCAACTCCTGCCTCTGAAATGATATGACCCAGGAAGTGTATCTGGTCCATCCAAAAGTGGCACTTTGAGAGTTAACATATAGCTGATGCTCTCTCAGTGTACTCAATACGATCTCAAGATGGGTAGCATGGTCGTGTCGAGTGTGAGAGTACACCAAAATGTCGTCCACAAAAACTACCACAAAAGAGTCCAGATAAGGGTAAAATGATGCGGAATCACCGGGAGACAGAACGACAGAAAACGAGAAAACGAAAGAAAGAAAAGCAACAAGGAACACGGCGATTTACGTGGTTCGGGAAAAATCCCTACGTCCACGGGAGAGGCAGATTTTCACTATGATTCGGGAGCAATTACAGAGGATTTTCCAACATTACAAACCCTAGCCCGAAATGGGCTACATATGAAGAAGACGGTCTACTGTTCTGAATAGTAGTCCGCGTTGCTACAGTGATCGGCGGCTCACTTTGTCAAAAGTGCTACAGTGTCTGTCGGCTGGAAGTCAAAAGCGCTACAGTACTGTTGACCCCGAAGTCCGCACCGCTACAGTGCATGTCGGTGTCGGTCGGTCAGCTCCGCTACAGTGGTCAGAGATGCTACAGTGCCGAAAACACACTATTCATCAGAGCCATGAAAACTGTTGGCGCGTTCGTGAGTCCGAACGGCATCACCAAGTACTCATATAGACCATACCTGCTCCTGAAGGCTGTGAGAGGTATATCAGATGGTCTAACGCGCAACTGATGATATCTGAATCTCAAGTTAATCTTCGAGAACACTCGTGCTCCCCGAAGTTGATCAAAAAGATCATCAATCCTCGGTAAGGGATATCGATTCTTAACCGTCAGCTGGTTCAGCTTCCGATAATCCACACAGAGTCTGAGGGTACCGTCCGCCTTCTTCGCAAAAAGGACCGGCGAACCCCAAGGAGAAGTACTGGGTTGGATGAAACCCTTTGACTTCAAGTCCTCTAACTGTCTCTTGAGCTCCTGCAACTCAGGTGTAGCCATCCTATAAGGAGGAATGGACACCTATGCCGCTCCTGCCACAAGCTCAATAGAGAAATCCACCTCTCCCTCCGGAGGTAGACCCGAAAAGTCGTCCGGGAAGACATCCCTGAAACGATCAACTACTGGAGGAAAATCCTTCTGATAAGTCCCCTGATCATCCAGATATAAACTCACAATCTGGGTTGTCACTCCACCTCGCCCACGATGCTCAGGTCCAGCTCGACTCGCCATTCACCCTTGTATAGAAACTCTCCGCCCTCTGGTGACGTAAAACTCACCCTGCGACGATAGCAATCCCACAAAGGCTCAGAAGGGTACCAACCAGTCCATCCCGAGAATGACATCATAAGTTGTCATCTCTAAGACATAAAGGTCCCATAGAAAGTGACACCCACCAACCTCAAGGGGGCACTCCTTGCACTGACGCACACCAACCGTTCTAGTCCCCAACGGTGTCTAGCGCCATAACACCAGAAGAAGAAGAAACACAGAGCCCAAGGCTCTCCACAACGGGCACAGATATAAAGCTATGTGTAGCACCCGTATCGAAAAGTACTGAAGATAAAACAAAAGCTACTAGAATAGTACCTCTGACAGTAGAAAGTCCGGGATCCTGCTCATGTTGGGTCTGTTGCATTGCATATGTTTGCCCAGTGTCGCGGCCCTGCGACACAGCCTGGCTACCCTGAGTTGTCCCGCCCTGCTGTCTCTGAGATCCTGGTGTCTGGCTACCACGGCCACGACCACCATCTCTGCCTGCACGCCCTGACGCATTCCAGTTTCCCGACTGGTAAGAAACTGCCGGTCCTGCTCCCGCACGCGGAGTCTGCACAAAACCCCTCTCACGAGCCACTGGTAGAAACGCCCTACAAAAGCGCTGCAGATGATCCATCTTACCGCAAGCTCGGCACTCCACTGGGTCACGTGGACACTGAAGCCTCTTATGCCCCCTTTACCACACTGGTAGCACATGACCTGGCCACCTGAAGTATTCCTCTGGCTAGTACTGCCACCGTGAGAGAAATCAATTTGCCTCTTCCTCTTACCGGTAGAAATAGTACCCGAAACTGGTGTCGAACCGCCCTGGCCCACACCACTAGATTCCCGCAGGTTCCGTTCAGTAATCAGTGTCTGGTTCACAATAGCATGCATTGTAGGCAACCTGAAAACATTCACCAGTGCTCGAATGTCATATCGAAGACCATCCTCAAAGCGTCTGGCCCTCAACGTCTCATCACCCACCAGAACGGGTGCAAAACGCTGAAGCTCGGTGAAGCGAGCAGAATAATCCATCACTGACATGGCGCCTTGCTGCAGATTCATGAACTCTCGAGCTCGATTTGCCCTCAGCATCTCCGGGAAGAAGTCATAAAAAGTTGCCTGAAAATCTTCCCACGCCATGTCGCGGTGATGCTCAGACTGGGTGGTAACATCCCACCACCTCTTGGCGGAATCACGCAGCATGTATGTGGCGAACTTGACCCTCCGCCCTTAAGGCGTCTCCAGATGCTCGAAGATAGTCTGCATAGAACCCAACCAAGACTCCGCAGCCTGTGGTCCGCCATCCCCAGAAAACGTCGGCGGATGCTGCTGCTGGAATATACGGGCAGCTTTGCCATAGATGTGGCAGCCGGCGGTGCTCCCTGGAAGGTCTGCATAAATCGCATGAAGCCTTCACGGAACTACGCATCCGTGCCTGTGTCCGATATAACAGCTGGCGCCGCATCTGGCACTGCTGGAGGATCCACTGGTAGCCCATGGCCTACCATCTCAGGAGTATAATCGTTGTCGCTCTCCTGGCGAACAACCGGTGGTCGTCTCGATGGCATGACTCTACAAGGTCAAACGCACACCTTAGATCAAGATTAACAAAGACTGAAAACAAGGAGACCAAGAAGGGAACAGGAGAAAGAAAACACTCAAGATTTACAAAACTTGACTACACGGCGTGTTCTCGCAAGCCATTCACATGGGCCTGTACTCCAGCTAAAACTGGTCGTGTAACACCCCAAACACACGACGTGTGTCCTCGGACTACACGACGTGTACTTGAATCCTCATTCCCTGCCCGGGTCCTTCTACACGGCTAAGGCACACGACTCTCCTAAAACAAAAGTACACGACATGTCCCACAGGTACACGGCGTGTACTCGACAAGCTTTCACCGGCCCATGTTGTTCGTGACACGGCCTGTGTACCCAGGTCACACTACACGGTGTGTTTCAAAAAGACACGGCGTGTTTAAAGAAGACCCAGACCGACCCGTGTCGCTCGCTACACGGCCGGCTACACGGCTGACACTACACGGCGTGTTCCAGGCGGACACGGCGTGGACAAAGAAAGATAACACCGACCCGTGTTGTTCGTGACACGGTCGGGTATCTGAGTCAGACTACACGGCGTGTTCAAGGTAGACACGGCGTGTATGTCTTAAGGTTTCCTCCGTCCGTGTTGTTAGTTACACGGGCAGACACCGGGTCAACACTACACAGCGTGTACAACCAGTACACGGCGTGTTCCCCTAAGCCATTCCCTACCTCGTGTCCCCGCCCACACGATCTATGACATGAGAAGAGACTACACGGCGTGTACTGAGGGTACACGACGTGTACTTAAAAAGTTTTCATTTCTTCCCGAACAGAAGAACACATGGCATGTGTCCATAGAACTACACGGCGTGTATCCTGGATTTTCCGGACAGTAAGCCTCGGAAACTACTCCAGAGCCCAGAAAAACACTGAAACCAACACCTAAGTGCCAAATTCCGATCCATAACGGCCCATACTTCCCGCGAATCAAAGCTTGGCATCTTACACATGTTATATCAAAGTAAACTCGTCAATGATCCATCAAATTCCGGTTATTGAGGGCTCATACTCCCCAAAAACCAAAGTTTGACGTTCATTCTATCAGCAACCTCACACAACAATACCCTACCAAATAGCAGGTCTTTATCAAAGCAGCTATCACAACAGCATGCTTTTCTAGCACATCAACTATCACAATAACATGCAATTTCTAATGCACCTACATGGCATGGAAGGAATGCATGACATGCGATTCTAGCATGTGCCTAAATGATGCATGAGATGGCATACCCTCATCTCATCGGGTTGCAACTAAATAGAACTCATGTATAACATATAAACAGCACAATCAGAAGTGCGTCACCCAACAGTGAAAATCAAATCAACTGTAAAATTGCAAAACCAGTAATAATTGCAATAACGAGGTAGATTGACTTTTCCCTGTACATGGGTTAGCTACTCCCGGACACAGCTTATTACCAACTACCATATCTGTCCTATCATTGACTAAGGCTCCAAATAGTAAGTCAAAGAAAAGAACGCCCTCTGATACCATTTGTCACGACCCGCCTCCCCGGGCCATGAACCTTGTCATCTGACCCCATGGGTCTCCTGTAATACCTTGGTTGCCTTCCCAGCACACCATAGGCTATTACTCACTAGGGTCGCTTATCAGACTAATGACTGTCCCCACAGGCCAACACATGTTCTTTCAGTGTGTTTTGTCCTCACTCACACACACCCTGGGAAACTTCCCAGAAGGTCACTCATCCTGATTACTACTCCAGACCAAGCATGCTTAACTATGGAGTTCTAATCAGGTAGGCTCCCGAAAAAAAAGGTGCACCTTGTTGGCATGAGTAGTAACATTTAGCCTTTTAAGTCTCACTTTTTTCAGGGGTGTTACATTATCCACCCCTTTAAAGCACAACGCCCTCGTTGTGGACCCCAAGCCTCAAACCCAGGCAGTGCCTAAACACTTCTGGCTGGGTATTGGCTCTGATACCACTTTGTAACGTCCCGGATCCGGGTGTCACTCAACGGGTGCCCCGAACCCGATTGGTCACATGACCCCAAGCGTATTTCCCCAAACGCCAGAGGCTGCCGACTAGCAGCGATGACCCATGTCTGATAGTGGGGAAACTATGCCCTCATTTGTCAAAGTGTAGCGCAGCGGAAAAGATAAATAACATACAACAGCAGAAGCAGTCAACAATATATAACTGAAATGGATAACCGAAATAAAATAGAACCAGCAGTCATATATATAGAGATGCAGCATGTCATTAATTCTATGAAAACAGCCAGAAGAGGATACACTGCAATACAATACAATACAGCTCAAAGTACAAGGTACAACAAAACAAAACAAAACAGTGCAACAGGAACTCAGGAACATCGCAAGCCTAAGCTCGATCTCATGCTCTCCTACTCCTCTGCAACAATCATGTACCTGTATAGGGACTCTTGCCCCTATCAACACCTGCAACAATATAGTCAGTTTGGGCCGAAGACATGACCTAAACAGGGTGTGAGAAATAAATCCCAGTAGGCAACCACCAAAGGCCCGTGCCCAAGTGTCAGTGAAAATGTGCAACAACAGTGTGCAGTAGTAAATGCAATAAACTAAGCAGTACTCAAAAGTAACTAACTTACCAGTTATATTGCCATTTTTAATATTCATTTAACCATGTCAAGCCCGTGCTTTAACTTAACAGGTACAACATATGAAAATCACCACGGTGAATATTCATGATACACTGTCCTCAGACAAACAATCCTTACCCTCAGGTAATCAGAATCAAAACCCGAAGGTAATTGCCCACAGGCATAACAGATATTACCCTCAGGCATACGAAGTGTCGCCCTCAGGCACAGAATCTACTGCCCACAGGCATGAAAGGAGTTGCCCTCAAGCTAAACAGAACACCGCCCTCAGGCTAAATAGAACATTGCCCTCAGACTAAATAGAACACTGTCCTCAGGCTAAATAGAACATTACCCTCAGGCGCAAGTAACTGGGCCGAGCCCAACATATAAGCAAGCAATTATATACAATTCCTCTCAAGGCAATTTAAAGCATGCTAAATTTTACGGTATACCCTCAGGTAACCTGGCCAAACGGCTAAACAGAGGAACGCACCCCGAGGGTGGTCCTCTATTCAAGCAGCGATCTCAAACAGCAGTTTATCATTACATTCAATTACCTATACAATTCTAGGTATTTCAAACATCCAAGGTCCCAGCCATACGACACCCCAAACATGGGTTCGTAGCACAACGATACACAAATTCAACTCAACAGTTGGAAATAAACACCAGACCACCTACCTCGATCGCCCCTGATCGGTATACGCAAACGACACCTCTCGAAACACACGAGAAAGGTGTATATCTGAGATAAACAACCACACGTTCAAACCTAAATAACTTTCTCTCAGGAAAGAATTGGTAAGAACTACTCGAGAAGAAGGAAGGGCCTACCAGCGCGGTCCAATCGAGATCGACGGCGTAGGAATCGGGTTCCTGGTGAGCGATCGGGAGATCTCCGAAGCTCCGGCCTCCTCTCTCGGCTCCCAAAACGAGCTCAAAGCCTCCTCTGCCAAATGAGGAGGCTACTGCCCGTTTTAAGCGAAAAAAACAAACTAAACGGCGTGTACTCTCAAGTACACGGCGTGTACTTTTCATTTTTGAACTGTTCCGCCGGCGGCTTCTCGCCAGCGCGACACTGTTCATCTGTCGACATGAGTACACGGCGTGTGTTTCGGAATACACGGCGTGTACTGTCGCTCAGCTAACGCTGCCTCCACCACCTTACTATTCACCTACAGACTAATTACACGGCGTGTAAATAACGACTACACGGCTTGTAGTTGGTTTTTACACCCTTCATCACCGACAGGCCTACATGCCTTGTGTACTCATCCCACACGGCCAAAGTACACGGCGTGTGGAAAAGTACACGGCGTGTACCCACAAAATTTGGGATTCTTCCCCATTTTCCTAATTTTCTCAAAAACACTTAAGGAAAAAGAAAAAGAAGAAATTCGTACCTCAAGAATAAGAACCGGGTTCTTACATCTCTGCCCTTTGATTGAAATAGAACCGTCGCGCGAAATTTCATGGTCATGGTGTAACGATGAGTTTATTTCAGGTAGTCAAAGAACGACGTATCAAGCATAAAAGTTAATTACAATATCATGAAACCTGATTGATGAGATATTGCGACAAAGAGATTATATTACACCATGAGCATTCGTATGTGGATGTCGTTGTTGCGACTTTATGTTCTTTCTTTTGGGTGCCTCGACCCGTTGCTAGACACTCTTGGACTTTAAGCAAGCCCGCCAAATGCCAACGAGAAATAATCTTAAAGGGTCACACACTAAGTGTTTCTGGTGGTATCGGTTAGTTTTATTTGAATTTAATTAATAAATATTATTCTCAAGAAAATGGAATAATTTTATTCAAGTTAAAATGATTGCATAAATTAAATAAATATTTATTCACCGAATTGTGGGTAAAATATATTTATTTATTTTATTGAGTATTTGATAAATATTTATTTACTAGTTTGTAAATAAAATATTTATTTAAGGAAATAAATTATTTATTTGTTTATTCGGGTGTTCAATAAATGGAAGTGGAGTTCGAGAGGACCAAGGCCAGTCTGGTAGTGAAATAATTATTTGCAAGACGATAAATAATTATTTAACTAGTTAGCACAAATTAAAATAACGCAGCTATTATTTTGTGATGCGAAATTTTGTTTATAATTCCGTTTTGCGCAATTTGGCGCACCATAAATAAGGACGCGATACTATTATTAAAAACATGAGTTTTCTTTAAAGTTATTAATGTATTTAATTGTTGTTACGCAATTAAATATTGTAACTGAAACCTCATGTCAATAAATAGACACATACGTCTATTGTGCCAAGTACCGAACCGCACGCTTAGTGAATTGAGAATTGTTGTGCTAAACAATTTCTCTCTCGAATCCTATTCCCGCCCCTCTCAAGAACGAGAGACGTTCTTCAAGGCCGAAGAACAAGCGATCAAGAACGACCGAAACAAGACACTCGCTTCGCCGCGCTAGCACCCGGAGAACGAGCGGTGTCGATCGGAGGTCATCGGAGCACGTGTGGATCACCGCTAGAGGGATTCTAGTTTGGATCCTTGCAAGCGCAACAAGATAATCCAAAATGGTCATTCCGGACGATCAACATCATCAATGGAGAAAATACCGAAGATCCAAGTATTATTTTCTTTATGAAATTAATTAAATTAATTATAAACAAGATGTGCAAGATCCTCTCTAAAGAGTTCGGGCCTCTTCCTTCTTTATCTAAATCTTTGATTCTATTCTGTGGAGACTGACGTTCATCGTCGTATTGATCCCGGAATAATCATTGATCATGGTAAAAATCAAAGTTGGGTGTCGGACCAACCACGCTTCCGCTGCGCGCGGAACCTTCAAGTGGTATCAGAGCGGTAACATCATAGTTTATAATTAATTAAATATTTCGTTGATGATTTACGCATTTAACAATTTAGTTGTTTCAATTCAAGTTAATCATTCTGCAAATCTGAATCTCGAGATTTGTTCCTCCTCTTTCATTTCTCGTTCACCTTACAGAAACGATCTTTTCTTTTAATTTTGATTAAAATAAAACAGAGAATCTCATCCGGAGGTGCCAAAGGTTCCTGGTCGTACAACACCGGAACACATGACGTGTATTCGACAGTACACGCCGTGTAGCCAAGTTTCAATGCACTAGGTCTGGTCCGCCAAACCAAGTCGTGTCATTGGAGTTTGTCTAAGTCTTAATGACTCTGTGTGTTGACCAGGAACAGGTGGCACGTGGTTTCCGGATTACACGTCGTGTGGCCCACTAGACACGACGAGTAGTCCCTTTCGAGTTAGGGTTGGACCGTATACCCCGTACACGGCTTGCCCGGCTGGAGACCGTGTAAAGAGGAACTACACGGCGTGTGACCCACTGAACACGCCGTGTATTTCGAAGATTTCCGAAGTACACTCACACGCCGTTTCCCCGGGCGTGTACTTCGGATAGACGGTGAAAAATAGTACACGCCGTGTACTCATCCAAATTACACAGATTTATTAAAATTTATTATTATATTATACAAACCCTTGAGACGTGTACTATCATGCGGGCGTAAAGCTGAGGCACAGCACGTGACAGGTGTTTTATATGTATGTGTTTAATTTAACATCTGCGTAATGTTCATTTCTACTCATTGGGTAGTTATGAATAGGAATTCACCGGGTTGCCTCCAAGGTACAAGTTACGTAGAAAGATAATTTTAAATGAATTTATTTGTTTAAAATCATAATGGATGAGAATCTCAAAAAAAATCAGAAAAGGGTTTAAGATAAAAGGATTGATTAATTAAAGATGATAATTAATTGATTTGGGCGTGATTTATCTTAAACAAAAACGATTAAAGAATAGAATGCTAGTTTTATTTATGTGTAAATATCGTTGCATGTATGGATGATCATGAGCTAGACCGAGACTTTTTTATGTGGATGGTTTCTTTTAATTAATTTATTTAATTTAAATTTGTTGGTCTGCGAGTCTTCTCCTAATTAATATATAGGGCCTACGTGCCCAATGTTTCTTTTATGTAAAACCCCTTTTTACCCCTCACCTGCATGTGAGTTAAAAAAAAGGCATATGTAATGGATGGAACTCCCAAGCTAGTGGAGGCGGTTCAAGCTGGAGCCGAGACGAAACCAATCCCAGGAGATATAGAGGTGGACAGGTGGAAAGCTGTAAACACGAACCCAAAAGGTTCAAGATGTTTCTCCCCTAGGTCAGGGTTAGTTTATCAACCGCTAGATAAACTAACCATTAGAAAAGCTCATGATCATACCCTTTATTTTATTTCTGTTAGTTGCATGGTTTATCATTATGGATGTGTTGTCACGATTGTTGTACCCCACACTCTTTGATTTTCATGACCACAATCACTTTAATATGTGTTTAACTTTGTGTTTAAGTGTTGTGGATGATAGGCACAAGGTTGCCAAGAAGTTGGCCCAAGAATGGACTTCAAGTGGACTGAAATTCAGTCCACCGGCCAGCCGGTGTGATAGCACCGGCCAGCCGGTGGACCTGGCAGAGGCATTGCCCACTGCCAGGCTCCACCGGTCAGCCGGTGGCTTGACCACCGGCCAGCCGGTGGCACCCTGACTCAAGGCTGAGCCACTGCCTCCCCACCGGCCAACCGGTGGCCTCAGCACCGGCCAGCCGGTGGAACCCAGCCTCAATAGTGAAGGCTACTGCCTCACCACCGGCCAGCCGGTGGCTCTGCCACCGGTCAGCCGGTGGAGCCTGGATCAGATTTCTCCTCCTCTGCCAAGGCACCGGCCAGCCGGTGGCCCTGCACCGGCCAGCCGGTAGACCAGTCAAACTAGCCGTTGGCTTTGACCAGTCAACTCCTTTTTGGCCTCCAACGGCTCCGAGGCCTTTTCCAACGGCTCCAAAGCCCTCCAACGGATACTTGAAGGTTCCTAGCCTATAAATAAAGGCCTAGGAAGCCCCGGAACGTCACCCAAGCCACCGGACACATTGTTGATCATTTTGGCGAAGCTCCGGCGGATTGTTCCAAGAGAACCCCAAGTGCTCCATCCATTTCCACATCCAAGAGCACCACTCAAGAAGCTTGGGAAAGCACGCTACATCAACTCCATCATCCAATTGGCGCCCAAGTCTTCCCAATCACGGTTTTTCGTGTTTTATTTATTTTGAGCTTAACTTTGAGTTTGTGCCTACAAACTCCCAATTTTCTCATCCCCTCTTTTCTTTGGGTTTCACATCACCACTAAGGTGTGACAAGGTTGCCAAGCTTTCCTTTAAATAGCTTGAGACATAGGTGAGCTATCCTTCACCTGTAAGAAGGATAGTGGGTTCTTGCTAAACCATCAAAAGCAAGTGGGTTCTTGCTAAACCACAAAAGCAAGTTGTAATAGGTCCTAGTGCTACCTCAAAGCCTAGTGGGTTTCTTGCTAAAACCATTGAAAAGCAAGCGGTAGGAATCTCTCAACGGTTGAGTTGGGAGCGGAGACGTAGGCCGGGTTTTGGCCGAACTCCGTTATCAATTTCTTGTGTCTTGCCCTTTTTATTTCCGCTGCATTTCTTTACTTTGATTTTAATTTGTTAATCTTTTTTAAAAGGCAATTCACCCCCCCTCTTGTCATCATCCTCTTCCTCTTCCTCCTCCTCTTGTTCTTCAAATTCAAATTCTTTCAATCATCTTTCTTATGAAGAACTCTCACATGCTAGAGATCAACTTGAAAATGGTTTTCATGAACTCTCGTCAAAATTTGTTGCTTTAAAAAAGTCTTTCAAAAAACTCTCCTCCGAAAAAGAACAACTTCTCAAAGAGAAGGAGGAACTCTCCCTAAAAATCCAAAATTTTCCCAATGTTGATTCTTTGGAATCAACCATCAAGGACCTTAGAGAAACTCTAGCTAAGTTCACCCAAGGGGAACAAAATTTGAACAATCTCCTAGGTTCCCAACGAATATCAAGGACCACTCAAGGGCTAGGATACACCAACCGAGCCTCCTCCTCCCATGCTCCAACTGTTTTTGTAAGGGGGAGCTCCGAATTTAAATTTTGTAACTATTGCAAAAAACCCGGGCACCTCATTTATGAGTGTGATTGCAAAAATGCCCGGTACGGCCAACCCAAGTCTATTTTCTTTTCCGATGAGTTTTATAGGAGAAGACCCGCTATGAGACAAGTTTGGATTGAAAAATCCCTTCTTGCGAGTCTTACCGGCCCAAAATTTTTCTCTTTTCAAAATCCCTCTCCCCGGTGATTCATTGTTTTTATTTAGGGGGAGTTAGGCCTTTTTGTGAATTCAAACTTTCAATTTCAACTCTTGGTTTCAAAATTCTCAATTCAAACTTTCCTATTAAATTTTCATTTCTAAATTTCCAACAGTTGGTATCGAATATTCTTTTTTGATTCAAAAATTTCAAAAATTTCATTTGGTTTCAAATTTCAAATTTCAATTGATTTTTGATTCAAAACTTTCAATTCAAACTGTTATTCAAATTTTTCAATTCAATTTTTTCATTTCAAATTTTTTTTCAACAATTAGTATCTTTTTCAATTGTTTTAAACTCTCTAAATTCCCTCAATCAAGTTTTATGCCCCGTTCTATTTTGATAATCACAAAGGGGGAGAAATTTCTTGATTGATTGGGGGAGAATCTTTTCTCTCTTGCTTTGTTTTATTTTCTTTTTATCATTTAAAGCATGCCTTTCATTTAAGTTTTTACATTGCTTGATAAGTGATTGTGATCATCAAAATAGGGGGAGATTGTTGTACCCCACACTCTTTGATTTTCATGATCACAATCACTTTAATATGTGTTTAACTTTGTGTTTAAGTGTTGTGGATGATAGGCACAAGGTTGCCAAGAAGTTGGCCCAAGAATGGACTTCAAGTGGACTGAAATTCAGTCCACCGGCCAGCCGGTGTGATAGCACCGGCCAGCCGGTGGACCTGGCAGAGGCATTGCCCACTGCCAGGCTCCACCGGTCAGCCGGTGGCTTGACCACCGGCCAGCCGGTGGCACCCTGACTCAAGGCTGAGCCACTGCCTCCCCACCGGCCAACCGGTGGCCTCAGCACCGGCCAGCCGGTGGAACCCAGCCTCAATAGTGAAGGCTACTGCCTCACCACCGGCCAGCCGGTGGCTCTGCCACCGGTCAGCCGGTGGAGCCTGGATCAGATTTCTCCTCCTCTGCCAAGGCACCGGCCAGCCGGTGGCCCTGCACCGGCCAGCCGGTAGACCAGTCAAACTAGCCGTTGGCTTTGACTAGTCAACTCCTTTTTGGCCTCCAACGGCTCCGAGGCCTTTTCCAACGGCTCCAAAGCCCTCCAACGGATACTTGAAGGTTCCTAGCCTATAAATAAAGGCCTAGGAAGCCCCGGAACGTCACCCAAGCCACCGGACACATTGTTGATCATTTTGGCGAAGCTCCGGCGGATTGTTCCAAGAGAACCCCAAGTGCTCCATCCATTTCCACATCCAAGAGCACCACTCAAGAAGCTTGGGAAAGCACGCTACATCAACTTCATCATCCAATTGGCGCCCAAGTCTTCCCAATCACGGTTTTTCGTGTTTTATTTATTTTGAGCTTAACTTTGAGTTTGTGCCTACAAACTCCCAATTTTCTCATCCCCTCTTTTCTTTGGGTTTCACATCACCACTAAGGTGTGACAAGGTTGCCAAGCTTTCCTTTAAATAGCTTGAGACATAGGTGAGCTATCCTTCACCTGTAAGAAGGATAGTGGGTTCTTGCTAAACCATCAAAAGCAAGTGGGTTCTTGCTAAACCACAAAAGCAAGCTGTAATAGGTCCTAGTGCTACCTCAAAGCCTAGTGGGTTTCTTGCTAAAACCATTGAAAAGCAAGCGGTAGGAATCTCTCAACGGTTGAGTTGGGAGCGGAGACGTAGGCCGGGTTTTGGCCGAACTCCGTTATCAATTTCTTGTGTCTTGCCCTTTTTATTTCCGCTGCATTTCTTTACTTTGATTTTAATTTGTTAATCTTTTTTAAAAGGCAATTCACCCCCCCCCCTCTTGCCATCATTCCCCGTTTCTTCCGACCCAACAACGATCACATAATTAATGAATGAAACAAGAATGCAAGATGGAACTAAAATAAACCAGACTTAAACGTAAATATTATCAAGGCATGGTTAATCACTTAAGTAAGTTCCACTTAATATTAACAAGCATGCGATAATGATAATAAGCAATTCACACATAAAAGATAAAAATCTCTCAAATAAAATATTAAGTCAGACTAAACCTTCCGTTACTTGATTAAGGGCAAACCTCAATAAAACTATGTGTTTGACCAACCTTTGTTGGGACACTTACTTTTATACAGGAAGCCTTTATGAAAGGTTTCGGGTTGACTTAACAATATTACATCAAGAGGAGTAGCTCTTGCTAGACTTGGTGTAATATTGGAGGCAAGAGTTGAGGAAATCCAAAAGTCATGATTTCAGGATTAGGGAGTCCACTCAACAGATCAAGGAGCAGCAAGCCCGCAGTTGGCAAAAACCTCCCTACCTAAATACCTTCTAACAGCTTGACCAAACCTTGTTGAGGTTATGCGAAGGGAAATATGGATCATTGCCACTAGAATGTCATGGCAACTGGACATTCCGAGTTCAACGGTGAGGGCCATTAGGACTTGATAAAGTAGTGGGACTTAATAAAATTTATTATTTCTCATAAAAAGAAATCAGGAAATTACTAATGATCTACTCTTTTAATTGTAGAATAAAAATGACAAGCTCATCAACCACACTATCCCTGCAATCAATTCTGGATAAAGACAACATCCTTACTGACAGTAACTTCCAGGAATGGTTTAGACGCCTTCAGGTTATCCTACGCCATGAACGAAAGTCTTACGTGCTTGAGTCAGCATTACCTGGTCCGCCTGCCAAAGATACGAGTGATGAGGATTTCCTGGTCTATGAGAAACATATGAACGACGCGCTCGACGTTCAATGTTTGATGCTATCATTAATGTTTAGTGAGCTCATGAAGTCTAATGAAAACATGGATGCTTATAACATGCTCGAGCATCTCCGCGTTCTTTACCAGGTGAGAGCAAAACAGGAAAGGTTTGAGATCTCTAAGGCACTCTTTCAGAGTAAGCTTGGAGAAGGTGCTCCAGCTGGGCCTCGTGTAGTCAAGCTCATTGGCTACATTGAGCGTCTGGAGGTTCTAGGGTTTAAACCCCTCGAAGAACTGGGCACCGATCTCATTCTCCATCACTCTCTCAGAGCTTCTCTAACTTTGTTGTCAATTTCAATATGAACAACATTGAGAAGTCTCTATCTGATCTTCTTATCCTCGTTCGCCAAGTGGACAAAGATATGAAGCGCGAAAAGTCATCTGTCCTTATGGTGAATAAGAGGAAAGGGAAGACGAAGAGCTTTAAGCCCAAAGTTTCTTCACGGCCTTCCAAGAAAAGAAAGATCAAAGAGGAGGCAAAGGAACAGAAGACTATTTGTTTCGCATTTGGCAAGAAGGGCCACAGGAACAAGAATTGTACCCAACCTAAGAAGCAAGGGGAAGCTTCAGGTGCGTTTGTTATCGAATGCAGTCTATCTGTTTTCTACAAATTGGGTATTAAATAGAGCTTGTGGTGTTCACATATGTATCCAAATACAAGAACCAAGTAGATTCAGGAAGATTGACCGAGGGGAGGTAGATCTACGAGCAGCCA
This sequence comes from Viscum album, assembly GCA_963277665.1. Classification (NCBI taxonomy): domain Eukaryota; kingdom Viridiplantae; phylum Streptophyta; class Magnoliopsida; order Santalales; family Viscaceae; genus Viscum; species Viscum album. Next base: position 1,461,303,398 of record OY728153.1, on the reverse strand, counting down.
ACGGAGCCAGACTTGCTGTTGTAGCTGTCAGGGACTACCACCTCACATTGCCAACTGGGATGATCTTGGTGTTAAAGGGTCGCTATTATGTGTCGTCTGTTACTAAAAACATTATTTCTGTATCTAGATTAGATACAAATAGATTTGTTTTCAAGTTTGAAAATGAATGTTGCTTCTTTTACAAAGATAACATTTGTTTTGGTAGGGCGCATTTATACAGCGGTCTTTACGTGTTGGATTACACAAACCAAGTAATGAAAACCGATAACAAAGATATTTCACATGACTCATACCACACCCAACTTTGGCATCACCAGCTAGGTCATGTAAACAAGAAACGCTTGACAAAGTTACATCAAGATGGATATTTAGATTCTTTCGAACTAAAACCACTGGGCGTATGTCATGCATGTTTACAAAGCAAAATGACCAAAGCCCCATTTAGTGGGAAATGTGAAAGGGCTAAAGAACTTCTTGAATTGGTTCATACCGATGTGTGTGAACCATTTTCAGTAGCACTTTTGACTTCTCCAACCGGCAGCCACTGTAGCGCTTTTGACAAAGTTGGTCGCCGTTCACTGTAGCGACGCAGACTTACTTTTCGAACAGTGATCGTCTTCTCCATTTTATAGCCCTTTTTCAGGCTAGGGTTACTACTGAAAAAAATCCTCTGTAATTTTGTGCCCCCGAATAATGAAATTTTGCCTCTCCCGTGGACGTAGGGATTATTCCCGAACCACGTAAATCGCTGTGTTCTTGTTGCTTTTTTTCTTTTGTTTTTCTCGTTTCTGTCGTTGTGACTCCCGACGATTTCGTAACACACATCACCTCGTACCGCATCACAACCACACATCACCGCCCCGCAAACACACATCGCCACCCCACGACATGGCCACACATATCCCTTAGTCGCCTAGTGAAAGTGATGGCGAATAGGGGACGAACCTCAATGTGGTAGAGGGGAGTGGGAGAGCAAAAGCCGATCTTAACTCCATTATTTTGCTTTTGAGATTAAACCTAATGCATCTAGGTCTTACTAGGTTACCCCGACCAAAGGAATCAAACACACTTAGATAGTTCTAATTGTCACTGACCAAGTGGATTGGTTATTTCAAGAAGTCACACAATTAATCACCCTTGTTGATTCACAAGACAAATTAATCATCACCTTTGGGAAAACATCCTCTAAAATCGATCTGTCATCTGTGTTTCTCATCTGAGTTTAGCCAACCCACGTTTGATCTTTGTTCTGTTGTCATTGTTACTCTGACACTTTCTAAATCTTTTGTGTTTCAACCGGTCCCCATACATCCACTTTTTTGAACCAACAATCAAGAACGATTCACTGGGTTAGGATCCTTCGTGTTCCGTGTGCTTCAACTTCAAGACTCTGAATTCATATACCACACTTTTGTAGTTTTAGTGATTAGGGTTCTGTGTTTTAAATTCTAAACTCCGACCAACGCCCTCGGGAGTCGACGACGCCCGGGGACGCGTCATAAGTCTTCCTATGATGATGTCCTAAGCTCTACTTTGGATATATTTTTAAGTCCTCTTTCTTTTTTGATGTAATCAAGCTCTGATATTATAGATAAGCTTCGTCTTCACTTTTTTAATTTTCTTGTAATATTTCAATGATCTGAAAAAGTGTGCATGCATTGCGTGGAGTCCATCTAGTGGGTAGTGGACGCTAATTCCTCATGCCATAAGTAGTGATGGGTCCCCGGATTAACAAGTTCTTCAGCACGGATGGCTCATGTACTTCTTCCTGTTATCCCTTTGTATCTTTCTTGTTTTCATTTTCATAGTAAAATCTCATCATGGTGTTCATGTTGTGCACGTAGGTCTAAACTATACCGAAACACGTAAATATTTGTGTTATTTTCTTTTTGTTTCTTGAACTACAATCACCATCAAATGTTTCTGTTTTTCTTTATCTTGTATTTTCTTTATAAAGTTTTCAAGATTAGTTTTCATATCAATTAGACAGTGTGCTTATAAACGATCGAGTGGTTTTGAGTTTGTGGATCCTTATTGTCAAGCCCTAAGACATTTCCATTTTCATTTTTTTTAAACGTTTTCCATTTATATAATCCAAGACATTTTTGAAAAATGAAAATAGAAAACATTGTCCAATACCAATACAGCCTTAGATAGTGAGTACATACCTGCAATAAACTGGGAAGAAGACCCGCATATAGGGCTGGAATACCTCCCTCCTCAACTATCTTGAGACAAGTTGCCAATGTGCTCAATTTCGTTGCCCGAACTTGCATTTGAAGCTGTCTCCTCACAACTTCAAATGGGTACGTTGCAGCCTCAGCACAGGCACCGGAAACAGCCCCATATAATAACGTTCTAATCGGCCCCAACTCCAGCTGATTCAAAGCATTCAGTTCCTGTGATTTCTCGTGCAGGCTCTGAATTCTTTTCCTCCCTTGTGGCGAATGCAAAAAAGCTGATTTCAATATGTCATACACGCCATAAAAGACTGCCCCTGCAGGTGCCATGCTTACTATTGAAGGTACTAACCCTTTGTAAAGGGAAAAGAACCCTTCAGTTTGGACCAAGTAGCGAAAGGCACCGACTACACCACCCAAGGCTTCCCCACCAGGTGCTAACATCTTGGTCCGAATCTGAAATATTCAACAGCAGAAGTGCACAGAGTCCACAAAATTTCATAAGCTTGAACCAGAAGAATAGATATCTAAATTCAATCCATTTATTATGTCAGCAGACAGCAATAATTTGTCATGATAAAAAAAAAATCAACCATAGAACAGTAATTTTATACATACAAACATTAAAAATGTATATATACCAGAATAATCAAAATGAACCTTATAATGAAAGAAAAAACAATTGATCAGTGAAGAATTGGTGAAAAATACAAGGATAAGAATTAAATAAGAGACCTACAGTGTCCAGTGGTAAGCAGATTATGGTAGCAGTAATGCCTGCCCCTGCACCAGCAATAAATCTTTCAAAGTTTGTAACCTCCTCATTTCCAGAAAGTCTTAGCAGTTGCTTTCTATATGTATCATAAGCACAAAAATTAACAGCTTTAAATGGAGCTGTGCGTAGAATGTTCACTGCATTCCCCCTCCAAAAGCCCTTTAACCCTTGAGAGGCAGCAATAGTACTGATGAGCTCATGTATATTCTTTTGCTCACCACGTACTATATATTCCAGCTTTAGTCTCTCTAAAGGGGCCAAAACTGTTCTGAAAAAACAATCAAACCATTCAACACAAATTGATCAAACAATTAGAGTGAAACAAATCAATAACAAGTAAATGAAAATGCAAACACAGATTTGTTTTTTCTTCTTGAAAGCCCAATGAAATGCCAGAATTAAATCTGTACCGATGGTTTCACTTTTGTTCCCAAATTTACAACTTTTTTTTGGGGGGGGGGGGGACAAAATAAATTACAAATGGGACATGCACTAGGCAAAATCATCAAAGACAGATTTTGTTCAAGTATTTTTTTTCAATAAGCAGATGTATACAATCGTAATGATTATCTAAAGAAAGCTCTTTAGGCACTGCAAGATGCATTTGAGGCTCAGGATTTGGTCAACACTTCGGTGGGGAACAACAAGTTACACCGGGAAGAGCATGGATTGTAACGGGTCACGTGGGGGTTTCTTTTCAAAAAAATAAAAATAAACCCATTCCCATTAAATTGCAAGGTCAAAGGAAATCATAGACAGAAATAACAGCAAATCTGTTGGGGGAGGAGATGTCCGTGGAGACACAGTTCTCTCCCAACAGAGGCAAACAAAAGATCAGGTTTATTTATGAGCTTTGATAAATAAAAGGAAACGGAAAACAGAAGCCAAGCAACAGAAACAGAAGCAACAATAGTAAAAAAAGTGTGAAAAAAGTAAACAGAAGTCTTTACGTGCTTTGGACCACATTAGTGTTGGACCGAGTTGTCGATGGTAAGATGGATTAGAGGAGGTGAATAGTCCTTTTAAACTTTTAGACTTGATTACAGAATTATCAGAGTATTATTTATGCAAACACAATAATAAATGAATGTGAGTGTGGTGTTCAAACATATAAGCAGTGGAATAAAAATAAAGAACAAGAACACCAAGATTTTTATAGTAGTTCGATTCACAATGAACCTAATCTACTCTTCAATCCCCTCTAACTCGGCGAGAGGACTGATACTCACTAAAACGAAGAGGGAATAAATCATTTACAGGTGCAGATTAAACCCAATCTAAGACCAGACCTTTACTGCCTTTTTCCGAAAACAGTAAGAACCCAGTCTATTCTAATGACAGACCAAACCTTTCCTACCTTTTCTGGGAACAGGAAGAACCCAGTCTTTTCTACATGACAGACCAAACCTACGTGACTTCCTTTTGATCAGGTGAGCATAACCAAACAATACCGTTTGAATGAAGGTAAAACCGTGTGTGAACTATGAATTACAAACACTTCCACAGATGAACAAAACAAACTAGACTATCGGAAGATGTCGATGAAAAAGGTTGTTGTAGAGCAATGATCTTCGCCACTTCAAAGATTAACGTAGAACAAAGAAATCTCGGGCAACCAGCAACGCCTTAGCAAATCAGTAACGTGAAATAATCATTGATCATGGTAAAAATTAAATTTGGGTGTCGGCTCAACCGCGCTTCCACTGTGCCCGGAACCTACAAGTGGTATCAGAGCGGTTACATCATAGTTTATAATTATTTAAATATTTCGTTGATGATTTAAGCATTTAATAATTTAGCTGTTTCAATTCATGTTAATCGTTCTACAAATCTGAATCTCGAGATCTGTTCCTCCTCTTTCGTTTCTCGTTCATCTTACAGAAACGATCTTTTCTTTTAATTTTGATTAAAATAAAATAAAGGATCTCATCCGGAGGTACCAAAGCTTCCTGGCCGTACAACACCAGAACACACGACGCGTATTTGGTAGTACACGTTGTGTAGTCAAGATTCAATGCATCGGACCGGTTCGCCAAACCAAGCCATGTGTTGGAGTCTTTCTAAGTCTTAAATGACTCCGTGTGTTGACCAGGAACAGGTGGCACGCGGTTTTCAGATTACACGCCGTGTAGTCCACTGGACACCCTTAGGGTTAGGGTTGGACTGTGTATCCCATACACGGCTTGCCCGGCTGGAAACCGTGTAACGCGGATACTACACGGCATGTGGCTCACTGAACACGCCGTGTACTCCGAAGATTTCCGAAATACATCTACACGCCATGTCCCCGGGTTTGTACTTTGGATGGACGGTGAACGATAGTACACGCCGTGTAGTCGAAATTACATGCCACTCATCCAAATTAAGCAGATTTATTAAAATTTATTATTATATTATACAAACTCTTGAGACGTGTATCATAGTGCGGCAAAAAGCTGAAGCACAACACGTGATAGGTATTTTATATGTATGTATTTAATTTAACATCTACGTAATGTTCATTTCTACTCATTGGGTAGTTATAAATGGAAATTCACCGGGTTGCCTCCAAGGTACAAATTACGTACAAAGATAATTTTAAATGAATTTATTTGTTTAAAATTATGATGGATGAGAATCTCAAAGAAATTCATAAAAGGGTTTAAGAAAAAAGGATTGGTTAATTAAAGATGATAATTAATTGATTCGAGCGTAATTTATCTTAAAAAAGAATGATTAAAAAATTGAATGCCAGTTTTATTTATGCGTAAATATCGTTGCATGTATGGATGATCATGAGCTAGACCAAGACCTTTGTATGTAAATGGTTTTTTTTAATTTATTTATTTAAATTAAATTTGTTGGTCTGCGAGCCTTCTTCTCATTAATATGTAGGGTCTGCGTGCCCAATGTTTCTTTTATGTAAAACTTCATTTTTACCTCTCACCTGCATGTGAGTTTAAAAAAAGGCATATATAATGAATGAAACTCTCAAGCTAGTGGAAGCGGTTCAAGCTGGAGCCGAGACGAAACCAATCCCAGGAGATACAGAGGTGGACAGGTGGAAAGCTGTAAACAATAACTCAAAAGGTTCAAGATGTTTCTCTCCTAGGTCAGGGTTAGTTTATCAACCGCTAGATAAACTAACCATTAGAAAAGCTCATGATCATACCCTTTATTTTATTTTTGTCAGTTGCATGGTTTATCATTATGGATATGTTGTCACGATCACATAATTAATGAATTAAACAAGCATGCAATATGAAACTAAAATAAACCAGACTTATGCGTAAATATTATCAAGACGTAGTTAATCTCTTAAGTAAGTTCCACTTAATATTAACAAGCATGTGATAATGATAATAAGCAATTCACGCATAAGAGATAAAAATCCCTCAAATAAAATATTAAGTCAGACGAAGCCTTCCGTTACTTGATTAAGAGAAAAACTCAATAAAACTATGTGTTTGACCAACCCTTGTTGGGACACTTACTTTTATACAGGAAGCCCTTATGAATGGTTTCGGGTTGACTTAACCATATTACATCAAGAGGAGTAGCCCTTGCTAGACTTTGTGTAATATTGGAGGCAAGAGTTAAGGAAATCCAAAAGTCATGATTTCGGGATTGGGGAGTCCACTCAACAGATCAAGGAGCTTCAAGCCCACAGTTGGCAAAGACCTGCCTACCTAAATACCTTATAATAGCTTGACCAACCCTTGTTGGGGTTATGCGAAGGGGAATATGGATCATTGCCACTAGAATGTCATGGCAACTGAACATTCTGAGTTCAATGGTGAGGGTCATTGAGACTTGATAAAATAGTGGGAGACTAAATAAAAATTTATTATTTCTCATAAAATGTAATCAAGAAAGTACTAATGATCTGCTCTTTTAATTGTAGAATAAAAATGATAAGCTCGTCAACCACACTATCCCTGCGATCAATTCTGGATAAAGACAACATCCTCACCGGCAGTAACTTTCAGGAATGGTTTAGACGCCTTCGGGTTATCCTATGCCATGAACGAAAGTCATACGTGCTGGAGTTAGCATTACCTGATCCGCCTGCCAAAGAGGCGAGTGATGAGGATTTTCTGGTCTATGAGAAACATATGAACGACGTGGTCGACATTCAATGTTTGATGTTATCATCAATGTCTAGTGAGCTCGTAAAGTCTCATGAAAACATGGATGCTTATAGCATACTCGAGCACCTCTGTGGTCTTTACCAGGAGAGAGCAAGACAGGAAAGGTTTGAGATCTCTAAGGCACTCTTTCAGAGTAAGCTTGGAGAAGGTGCCCCAGCCGGGGCTCATGTAGTCAAGCTCATTGGCTACATTGAGCGCCTGGAGGTTCTAGGGTTTAAACTCCCCGAAGAACTAGGCACCGATCTCATTCTCGCATCACTCCCTCAGAGCTTCTCTAACTTTGTTGTCAATTTCAATATGAACAACATTGAGAAGTCTCTATCTGATCTTGTTATCCTCATTCGCCAAGTGGACAATGATATGAAGCGTGAAAAACCTTCTGTCTTTATGGTGAATAAGAGGAAAGGGAAGGCAAAAAGCTTTAAGCCCAAAGCTTCTTCACAGCCTTCTAAGAAAAGAAAGACCAAATGGGAGGCAAAGGAACAAGAGGTTGTTTGTTTCGCATGTGGCAAGAAGGGTCACTGGAAGAAGAACTGCACCCAGCATAAGAAGCAAGGGGAAGCTTCAGATGCGTTTGTTATCGAATGCAATCTATCTGTTTCTACAAATTTGGTATTAGATACAGCTTATGGTGCTAACATATATATCCAAATACAGAAATCAAGTAGATTCAGGAAGATTGACCGAGGGGAGGTAGATCTACGAGCAGCCAACGGAGCCAGCCTTGCTGCTGTAGCTGTCGGCGACTACCACCTCACGTTGCCAACTGGGATGATCTTGGTATTAAAGGGTTGTTATTATGTGTCTTATGTTACTAAAAACATTATTTCTGTATCCACATTAGATACAAATGGATTTGTTTTCAAGTTTGGAAATGAATGTTGCTTCTTTTACAAAGATAGCATTAATTTTGGTAGGGCACATTTATACAACGGTTTTTACGTGTTGGATTACACAAACCAAGTAATGGCAATTGATAACAAAGATACTTCACATGACTCATACCACACCCAACTTTGGCATTACCAGCTAGGTCATGTAAACGAGAAACGCTTGACAAAGTTACATCAAGATGGATATTTATATTCTTTCTGTTAAACTCTATTTTTATTATTCTGGGTATTTCCGAGTCCCACATTGGAATACTCCTGCATGTATTCTGTATTCTCAATCTATAAAAGTAGGTCTCTGCATCACCTTGAGGTAAGGGGGATTTCATATTCTACATGGTATCAGAGCGAACCCGTTAATTTTTTTTCCTCCCGGCTCTGCCCTACGTGGCACCCCCCTTCCCAGGTCTGCCCTACGCGACCACCCCCACCCTCCCGGCTCTGCCCTACGCAGGCCCCCCCTACTCCTGCCTTCTGCGGCTTCCTCCGACGACTTCCTCTGGCATCGCCCCTCCGTCGCGCTACAACCCGGGCGCCCCTCCAATCCGTGGCGCAACTCTCCCCGCCACCGCCTCTCCTGCGACTTCCCGGTGAAGATTGGCCCTGCCTCCTCCTCTGTGCGCTCCCGTCGACACTCTCCCGGCTGCGCCCCTCCAAACCCCTCGGCGGCTCCCGGCCTGACAACCCGTCGCGACTCCCAGCTCGCCTCCAGCGGCTCCCGCCCTACCCGCCGCCATTTCCGGCTCCCGCATCTCCAAGCAACCGCCCCTCCTGATCATCCCAACGTCGCAGACCTCTCCCAGCAGAGCTCTCGGCTTGCCGTGCCCAATCCGGCCTCCCGACTGTTGTTCCCGGCGCCCTACTCTTCCCGGCCACACCCATCCCCGCCGGCTCCTCACGCGACCTCCTGCGGTTATCCCGACACACGACGCCCTCCTTGTCCAGGCGCACTCGGCCCGCCCTCCCGCAGCGACCACATCTCTTAGTCCAACATTCGTCGCCAGCCTAGACCAGGCGATCCCGAAGTCCTCCCGCACCGACCGGCCGCCTCTCCCGGCGCTGCCCGCCCCTGCTGCTTCCCGGATTCACCCGGCACTACCTTTTTGCGGCCTCTCATTACGGTATCCCGCTCTCCACGGCGCACCACTGAACCTGTCATCTTCTGCAGATGTCTGAGTCCTCCATGGCAGCCTCTTCTGCTCTGCCCCAGATGATCACCGCCTCCACCCGCCTCGTCGATGAGCGGCTCGACTCCACCAACCACTCCATCTCGCGGAAGACTGTGTTGATGTCCCTTACCGGAATGGACCTTGATTCACACCTTGAGGATCCTCTACCGGAATCCACCAATCCCAAATGTCGTTCGTGGAAACTTGCTGACAGCAAGATCTACGTCTTGCTGGTCAATTCAATGGATCGCTCAGTCAAAGATGTCACCCGGACTGCGAATATAGTCAAGGAACTTTGGGATTCCTTGAACATCATGTATTCCAAGACCAACAATTTGGCTAGGGTCTCCGATGTTCTTCAGAGGCTGTCGCATATCCGACAGCAGGACAAATCCTTCCCAACATATTTCATGGAATGGAAAGGTCTTCGCGATGAGTCGTAAGAGTTGTGGCCCGTTCCCCAGACACCGGCGGACGCTCAGACCCAAAGGGACCAACTCTGTATCTTCAATCTTCTCAATGACCTCGCTCCTGAGTATGCCACAACGGCTACCAAGATGCTCGCCAACCCTTCTACACTGGCGATACCACAGGTGTATCATCGCCTGGGCAAGGCCCAACGAGCTCTTCCCCCGCCCACCCCCATCATCGATCACTCTGCTCTCGTTAGTCGTGGCGGTGCTCCTCGGGCAACCGTGGACGTGGTCGTGTGGAGGGTCGTCCTCGTCCCCTCTGTCAGCACTGTGGCAAGCTCGGTCACCTGATCGACCGCTGCTACGTTCTTCATGACCGCTCATCTCAGCAACCGCGGTAGGGTCAGACGGCGGTCCAAGAGGCTTCCTCATCAGTCGCAGTTCTTCCACCATCTTTGGACCTTTATATGGCGGACCCCCGGCTGCTTCACGATTCTCGGACCTCCGCAGGACCCGATCCGTCTTCAACTTCTCTAGCCCACTCTGCTGGTTCCGCTGCCTTCGTCAGTCGTCGCTCACCTGCCTGGATGCTCGACACAGGTGCCTCCGACCACATCACCGGTGATGCTGGTATGTTGACCTCCTACTATCCTTATGTCGGTTCCTCAGCCGTCACCGTCGTTGATGGCTCCACTATCCCCATTGCGGGCTTTGGTGCATGCTCCCTGACTTCATCGCTTCACCTGCCCTCTGTGGCACATGTGCCCCGCAGTCCATTTAATCTTCTTTCTATCAGTAAGCTTACAAAGGATTACAACTGTGCTGTCATATTTACATCATCTGTTGTTGTCTTTCAAGAGCGGACTACGAACAGGGAACTTGGTAGAGGTTAGCTTCGGGACGGGGTCTACATGTTCGATAGACCGACAACCGTCACCTGCACATATGTCGCTGCAAAAGCATTGGATCTTCATTCCCGGTTGGGACATCCACCCGCCTCCGCCATTCATCAGCTTTATCCAGATTTTAGTCAGCATCTTTCTTTTCATTGTGAGTCTTGTTCTTTTGCGAAACATCATCGCATTTCATACATTCCTCGGGTGGATACAAGGGCCTCACAACCTTTTGATCTGGTTCATTAAGACGTGTGGGGTCCCTGTACCATCTCGAGTCATTTGGGGTATAAATATTTTATATCTTTCATTGATGATTTTTCGCGAATGACTTAGTTGTACCTCCTTCGAGAACGCTCCGAAGTGTTTTCCACATTCCAGACATTTTACAATGAAATTCATAACCAATTTTCCATCTCTGTTAAATGTCTCCGCTCGGACAATGGGCGTGAATATCTCTCAACTCCCTTTCGGCAGTTCCTCCAGGCGAACGACATCATTCATCAGACCTCCTGTCCTGATACACCCCAGCAGAATAGAGTGGCCGAGCGGAAACATAGACATATTCAGGAGACTGCTCGTGCTCTCCTCTTCCACCGACAGGTGCCTCTGCTCTTTTGGATAGATGTCATGCTCACTGCTACCTACCTTATAAACTGTTTTCCTTCTTCCATCTTTCAGGGGGAGCCTCTTTTTTGGGCTCTGTTCTCCTCTCTCCCTCCTCACTTTCTTCCACTTCGGGTGTTCGGATGTCTCTGTTATGTTCGTGACACTCGTCTCGGCCTCTCCAAACTCTCTCCCAAATCCCTCCGGTGCATCTTTCTTGGTTATTCTCGCACTCAGGGCGGATATCGTTGCTTCTCACCGGACCTACGGAGGTATGTCATCTTTGCTGACGTCTCATTTGTTGATAGCTCTCCGTTTTCCCTTCCATCTCCTCATCCTGACTCTGTCATTGATGATTGTCTTCCTCTCATCATCCACCCTCCTCCGGTGTCTCCTCCTACTGCTGACACCCATTTTGGTAGGGTCTACTCACGTCGTCCATAAACTGTATCCCCCGTCCTGGCCAATGACACCGTCGTCCCCACTTCGTCCGATGCTCCTACCCCGACACCAAACGACTTGCCCATTGCCCTTCGGAAAGGTACTCGCTCTTGCCAGAGTACTCCTCTATTTGTATCTTCATACAGGGGTCTGTCAGCTCTCGAGACAGTATCTATTCCTCGCACAGTTGGTGATGCAAAATCTCACCCGAGATGGCTAGCAACAACGCAGGATGAGTTGCAGACTCTGGAATAAAACCATACTTGGGATTTTATCCCTCTTCCAACAGGCAAATAGGCGGTTGGCAGCAAATGGATTTATACAGTCAGGCTGAATCTCGATGACACTCTCCATCGACTCAAAGCCCGCCCTGTGGCAAAGGGTTTCGCACGGACTTACGGTATTGACTATTTTGATACCTTCTCTCCAGTTGCCAAGATAACCTCCGTTCGGTTATTCATCTCTCTGGTGGCTCATCATCATTGACCTCTTCATCAACTGGATGTCAAGAATGCATTCCTCCATGGATTTCTTGAGGAAGAGGTTTATCTGCAACAACCCCCTGGATTTTGTGCCTCCGACGTCGAGTCTCAAGTATGTCGTCTCCGCCGCTCTCTTTACAGCCTCAAGCTGTCTCCTCGTGCTTGGTTCGGCCGCTTCAGCATTGTCGTCACCGACTTTGGGCTCTCTCGCTCAGTTCCAAGCTGGGCATCCACAGCATCTGCGACCCAGCTTGAGGGGGAGTGTGTCTGGTCTTGATTGGCCTTGTCTGATGTCATCTTTCTTTTTTGTGGGACTCGTGGTTCAAGCTGGGCATGTCCAGCTTGAGGGGGAGTGTTGAACCCTCTTTATTATGGTTAACCCTCTTAATGGTTGACCCTCTTTATTATGTTTAAGTAAAGAGTATTTTCGAGTCTCACATCGGATTACTCAACCTTGTAATCTTTTTTATCCATCTATAAAAGAATGGCTCTGCCTCACCTTGAGGTAAGGAGCCTTGCCTTATACACCTTCAAACTCTTCAAGCAAGCAACACTTCCAAAAAACTTTCCAAGACGAGATTCTTCTTCTTCTTCTTTTTCAGACCGATGATCCTGAGTCGGATGAAATATCGGTGTCAGCTTCAATACGATGGCTCTTGACCCACATGTGAATGTATCAATTGTTAAAGAAATTCTTCTTTCCCTAGACCCACTTGAAACCAAACTCTTTAAAACAAATAAGAGAAACAAAACAATTCAACCAGCAATTCATCTTGATGAAAATGGTTGACTGCATTGTTGATTGGTCTCTGACTTCCTTTTTGTATCGCCCCCCAACAACTTTACTTCTTTTCCTTTTCATTGATCCCAACAACTCTCAATAAAAACAATTCTGACTCTGATGATTACGATGACATACCGAATTCGGTAGACCGGTATGGGCAACTCTGACTCCAGCAACTTCTTCTCTTCTCTGATTACAATACTCATCAACTTCTTTCTCCAAAAATTTAAATCTGTTGGCTTATGGTATGACTGAAAACCAGCACCTTCAGTTTCTCTCATTACGGTCAAGCAAAAATTCTCAGCCTTTAAACAAATCTGAATCCGATGATCTCACACCGATTATTTGAGACCGGAAAGCTTCAACAACTTTCTTCTTCTACAAACTTTAGCTTGTAAGCATGACTTCCTTCATGCCTTCGAATAAGTTGAAGATCAGCTTTGACATCGTCTGACTTATAATGAAAAGTATTATAACTTCTCATTACTCCAGTAACAACTTTCTTTCCAATCCAAACCTGAATACGATTGGCCTAAATACGATTGGCAACACCTTTTCACCTTCTTTCCTTCATAAGGCTAGCATCACAAGTTTTACAGAATATATATCATTTATGAGAACTCCAAGATCAGCAAAGCATCGTCATATTTTTATCGGAGTCAGACAAACTCCGAAGCAGCACCTCATTACCATCTTTTTTCCACTTCGGACTCATAGTGAGTCCGATGAACCTTTTATTCCAGAAAACATCTTCTCATTACGATGGACTTTCTAAAGCATTGTGAGTCCGATTTCCTGAATACGATGGCCAGTCCGATTATCCATATTTACAAAGTGAATTGATTTATCTTCTTTGACAACAAAAGACAACACACTTGTAATACAAATTTCTTACTTCCAAAAACATTCTCCATCTAACTTGGTCTCAACACTACCATGACCATTTAAGACACCAAATCTTTAATTTATTTCATTTACTTTAATTAGGATTTTATTGACCAACTACTGGGACCAATTAAAGCACAAAATCTTCAATTTATTTCATTTCCTTTCATTAGGATTTTATTTTCCTTTTCCTTTTTACCGTGATTGTGAAATCAATGCAGGATTTTATTTGATTTCTATTCCATTTAAATTGGTTGTCAACTGCTAGCGGCAAATCTTTTTTTTTTCTTTTTTGAAATTATCATTGAATAATTTTCTCTTTAAGAAAACCCTTGAAACAATGTAGAAATGACCCTTTGATTTTTACCACTGCATCACAATGTCAACATTCAAACCAAGAAGGCATCCAAATGCACATTTCAGGAATTGTTAGTTATAATAGAGTTCAAGGCCGACTTCCCCATGTAGATCAAAGTAAGCTACACGAGGCTCTTGAAAGAATGCCAAGAATTATATAAATGGCAGCAAAAAGCCCAAAATATGCTGCTTGTGAATGCTACGTGAGCTAGCCTACTATTTTACGCATTCCCCTTAAATGAGGAGTAGAGAATTTTTTTAAAATGAAACTAGAGAATATTTCGCAGCCTATTCAACAAAGATAACAAGATGTGGCATTTGGCAAACCTGTTTCGGAAATTCCAACAGCTTTTGATGCCAATAGCGAGCACATACTAAATTACTAATTATGCAAGGTAATTAGGGTCTACAATGCAATTATGAGATAACAAAGCTGCTAAATAAAGATGATGGAAAGCTAAACAAAGTATTTCGGAATGGTTGTTTAGGAGAGAAGCGAAACTATGACAAAAATAGAGTGAAGCATCCACCACGAGGCCTCTAACAGATCGTCTCACTTTCACTAGTACGTGCAAACTGCAGTCGATTCAGCTATTCAAAGTAACATATGAAGGTTCGAAGCGCAGAAGAGATGACCGCATGGTTATTACATTATAATGTGTGTGTAGAACAGCGCCAAAAAACAAGAGTTCGGACCTGGAGACCATAGCCGCAACAGCACCAGACCAAAGGTGCTTCGTGGTGTTCACTGCACCACGTCCCCGTGACCTGACGTCCTTCTTCCTAACATCCCCAGCGACCGCATTGTCTCCCACCAACTTCGCCGCGCGTTCGGAGTTCCCCTCTCCATTGTCCTCCGTATGCATCTTCCGTTCCCGTACCAGATCATCGTTTCTCAAACTCACCGACATAAATCCCGCGCCGGACATCACCGAACCCCCATATTCCTGGGGGAAGGACCCGAAAGCCCCCGGTTTCCGGCGACAGCGAGTGGTAGAGATCAAACTGGAATCGCCCCTTGCGGAACATTTCGATACCATCAGATGAACAAGGGACAGAGAAACCTCGGACTCAAGAAATAGACCACCGCCAAAAAACAAGACGGGATTGGAGCTCCGGTCGCTCCAACAACCATTGTGAGATTGCTCGAGGGAAACATAATCCCTAAACCACATATTCAACCCCGACGTTGCAGGAGGTAAGGATGCTGTCAACGAAAATAGAAAGTTGAGAGGGGCAAGCAGAGATCCTTCTGAAAGTCAAGAACATCAATTCACTTCTAATTTTGATCGAATTCGAGTGGCGGCTTCCGCGAGGCGAGAGCGGAGATGTTTTCGCTATATTAATAATTATTAATATTAAAAAATAAATTCCTTATAATTTTTTAATATTTTAAAAAACGGTTAAAATCTCAACGAACAACTAAAAACTTCATTTGATGGAAATGTAATAAATGCATTTTAATTCCTAAACGATATTGCATTTTCAATATCGATATATTTTTTATATTTTAATTCGTTTATTTTTGTAAAAAAACATAATGTTATTTTTTAAAGGGAGCTATAAAGAAGTAAATATAAAGCCAAGCTATAAAGAAGTAAGAACGCGAGGGGCTCACTCTCTCCGGATTCGCCGAGACTCTGTTCGGGTGGCGCGTTGAGTCTTCTTCTTCGAGTCCGCAAAATGCAGAAACTGGCGTTTCCAAGCACGAGGAATTTAGACCAGTTCAAATGCTTATCAGGATCTCTCTCAAGGACATCGAAGGCCGATCTCATGAATCCTCGTCTGTCTTCGGAATCACATTCGTCTGGAAGTTTCGCAAATTTAAAAATCACTGCAGGTTTGATCGCCAGCTTTATGCCGCACTTCGGAATGCTGCGCACGCTTATCTTGAGTTACGTTCATGTTTTTAAACTTCAGAGAAGCTGGTCAGGGAGCAAGCCTCTGTGAAAAGTGATCTGGAGATGGCGGTACGTAATCATCTTCCGCTCCCTTTCTCTCTGTCTCCCTGTTTTGATTGTAGTTATTGCGTTGCGGCTCCCGATTGTTTTTTATTTTTGTTATTATTATGTTTTACATTGATCATATTTTCCGGTTAAGCTATCTATGTAGCCTTTGACTGACATTTTGACGTCAAACAATCATTACATGCCATGCATCTTCCTGTGCTGAAACTCTGGTACTTATTTGCCGGTTGGGATCTGAGTAATTAAGTAAATGTAGAATTTGAAGCTGAAAAAGTCAGCCGATTATCTGCACACATTGGAGGAGAAATTGCAGCATGCTTATAACGAAAATGCTAAGCTTAAAGTTAAGCTGAAGGAAGATGAGAAGCTCTGGCTAGGATTGGACTCAAAATTCTCTTCGACAAAAACCTTATACGATCAATTAACCGAAACTCTGCAGCATTTGGCTGGCGTTGTTCAGGACGGTGGGTACTCTATTTTTGTAGAATTCGGGCCTTTGCCACATCAGTTATGATGTTTTTCCCTAATGTGGTAAAAATCCGTTAATAGCTGAAAAGGATAAGAAGCTTTTTGAGGACAGATTAGCAGCAAGTTCCATTGCTCTTGAAAGCCTGCACCAACAGGTGACCAGGCTGTCTTCAGAACTGGAGTCTGCCGAGAAAACTGCAATTGATCGTGAGTCGTTACACTGTAAAAAAACTCTTTGAGAATCATTAAATTGATTTGAATCTTGACTGTAGGTGAAAATGAACTCAAGGATCTCAGGATTGAGAAAGAAGAAAGAGAGGCATTTTTAAATGATGAAAAACGTATAATGGCTGATCTCATCAAAGAAAAAGGTAGTCATTTTTTATTTCAGTTCGGGCAGATTATCATTTTGCTAGTTTCACGCTATAAAATATAATGAAATAGTCATAAGAAAGTTGCTCGAACGTACGTTGCATGTTTTTGAGATCAAACCATTTCCATTATTTGTTTGTTTTTACCATTTCATTTCACCTGATAAGCGGCTTATTGTCACCCCTTAAATTTGCATGTCATATAATACAATTCCAGCGAAGTATGAACTGTTATGGACCTGGACTGTGGCCCATTAAGGACAGACCATGGATTTTAGTCAGCCTTTTTATTTTCTTAGTGCTGATCTTGCTTTTCTCATAAATTTCCATGAAAGCAAATTCTAAACTTACTGAAAGCTAAGATGTTGAAGAACTTGTTTCATTTTAATTTTTCAAATGTTCATTGAAATGAGTAAATACTTTTCTTATAATCGGTATTTTCTCCCTAAACATTCAAATGAACGATTTGCAAGGATTTTTTAGCTATATATGTATATTAGATGTACTAATAAGATGTGTGAAGTCGCGTTCCCACAATTGGGAGCCGTAGTGAAATTTTGTGTCTTGAAAAGTGACATGTTTCTTTCCCAGGGATGGAGGAACTGATTTTACCATTTTACGTTATTTTAGTGGCTTATGTCAAATAGCGGGCATTGCATGGCCTCCAATAGGGTGGCCTATCAGTGTCTGGCTGGTTATTAATGGGGCAAAAATGCATGTTTAAAGCCATACATGACCCAGAGTGAATATTAAAATATTGCCTTTAGGCATTGCCCCTGTTATAGTACGGTACACTGATTGAATTATTGTAATTTTTTGTTATCATAGATTCCAAGATCATGCAGTGTGAAGCAACTATTAACTCTAATACATTGGCTGCGGAGAGTTTGAATGCTAAATTGGATGACATGCATTATCAGTTAAGATCAAAGGAAGACAGCTTTCAGGATCTGAGAATCTGTCACAATAATCTGCAGAAGGAAAAAAGTGATCTTCAAGCTCATTACGATGACTGTATTGTCAAGTCCGCGAAAGCTCACCGGGAGATTGAACAACTAAAAGATTTTATCCATGCACTGTCTGCACATTTAATTGAGTTAGATAAACAAAGCTTGTCCTTCTCAGATAAGTTTGTAAAGCTAAAAACTGTTTATGACGCTCTGATTAAGTCATTGCAGTTTGAGAGAAACCTCACCACCAAGCGTGCTCAACAACAGTACAATGAACTCCAGGTTCAGTTGGTACAGAAAGCATCAGAAAAGGATGAATTGCATTCATTGAATCTGGAGTTGAAGAACAGGGTCAGTGAGCTTCAGAGGACACAAGAATTTGCCATGGTACAACATGCAGAGGAATGCCGTGTTGCAGAGGAAAGAATTCAGCATTTGGAGAGTGATGTAGAGGCTCTGCTTTCCAAAAAGGCTGAAATGGAAAATTGTATTTCTGATATGGAGAAGAATAACGAATCTTTATCAGAGAGCTCAAAATTATGTGAAAATAAATTGGTTCGATTTTTTTATGCTTTTTCAATGTATCTTAGCAGACATTTAAGCATTCATTGTTTTCTCTGTTAACTAATTTTTTTGGCCCAGTGCAGCAAGGGTTGCTGGAAAGGTTTTCAACCATGGAATCTGAAAACAGATGTAATGTGGATAAATTTCAATCTGTAATACAGAAAAAAAATGAAGAAACGGCCACTCTGCAAAAGGAGATAGCTAAGAGTGAGCAACATATGGGTTCTTTAGAAACTCATATAAGGCAGCTAGAAAACATCCTCGAGGAAAAGGAAAAGCTTATTGCACAACATAATGACCAAGAGAAAAGGCTGGAAAACCAAAAAGAAGAGGTCTCTAAAATAGCTTTTGTGATTATTCTAGTGGAGCTGTGATATCATGGAAATTTAGTTTGAAATCAATATATTCTTGCAGATACAAGCTTTTCTTGCTGCTGCTGAAAGTAAAATTGCAGATGAAAAAAAGCAGTATGATGTAATGCTAGAAAATAAACAACTTGAATTATCAAGACACCTAAAAGAAATCTCCCATAGGAATGATCAGGTATCATCTTAAACCTCAATTTTGAGCATTAAAAATGGCTGTTTTTGTTCCTTGGATTGACATGTGTTTGAGCTTCAAGTAGGCAGTTGATGAAATCCGGAAGAAGTATGAGGTGGAAAAGCTGGAAATTGTTAATCTTGAAAAAGAAAAGGTCTGTTCCTAATGATTGCTAGCATTCTAGATTGTCTAGTTATGATAATCTTACTAACTGTAATTATTCTTCAGGCCAAAAAACTTGTCAAAGTGGTGGAAGGGAAATGTGAAGAAAAGCTTCGAGAGTGCAGTGAGGAATTAAATCAAAACATAAAGCGAATTCAGGAAGAGCATGCATCTTTAGTAAGTAATGAGTGGTTATGAAAATTTAAGTTGATTTGCATAATGTTCTCCTTAATGCTTAAATCATCTGGATTTGTTATACATTTTTGGATTATGGTAATGATAATTCAGATCGTGTTTGATTTTCTGAATTTATTTTACTGCTGGTTTGGTATTCATCAGGCCTATAATTGTTTTCTTGTGTTTAAGAGATTTTTGTTTCTGTACCATTAGCTAATTTATGCTGCCTTATTTTTGCGGAGTTATATGTTACTAATGTTTAGCAATGAAGTTTCTCTCTAGTTCGTAAACATTCTGCTGCACCAACTGTTATTTGTCCCTTTGTAGATAGCTCGCATTCAACAAGAACATGTGAGGAGGGAACTGACTCTTAAAGCTGATCACAGCAGTGAGTTGAGGCGCATCCAACTTGAAGTTGAAAATGAGTTGAGAGAGGTGTGTAAATTTTAAACTCATTTCTATAAGATGTTTCTACATAATAATTGCTAATTAGCTATGAATTTATGCAGAAAACAGCGCAACTCATGAATGAACATGAAGTTAAGATTAAGGGGTTGATTCAACAGCATAAAGATGAATGTGCAAATCTTAAAGAAGAGTTGAACATCCAGAAGTCCAGAGTATTTATATTTGAATTACTTCAACCCACCATGCATTATGACATATCACGTACTTTATTTTATTTGGATCATGATATGTTCTAGGAGGACAGGCAGAGGGCTTTGCTTCAATTACAGTGGAAAGCAATGGATGAAAAAGCACAGGAAGAACAAGAAGTGAACTCAAAAAAGGTTTTATGTGTGTGTAATATACCATGGTAGGAACAAGAATCACTCAAGATGGCATGGGTGCCTAATATTACATAATTTAGTATGCAAAAATCCTTGTGCACTTGTTGATGTACAAGGTAAAATGTCTTCAAAATGTGACTGGATCATGCCTGGATATAATTGGTGTCTTATGCCCATAAAAAGGAAAAAATTAACTTTAGAATCTGACTGGTTTTATTTAACTTTGTTTAATTTCAGAACTATACCGTCTCATCTGCCAAGATGAGGAAATCTGTAGATGGCAGTATTGATGAGCATGCACTGCCAAGACAAGAGGAAGTGGTGCCAAAGAATGCTACTAAATTTGTTCATTACCACTTTACATAAAATTTCTTATTCATGTATCATTTCTTCCAGGATTCGCCTTTTGTGAGGGCATCACAAACGCCAGTTTCAAACTTGCTGAACATGGCAGGGGAAGTGAATGTGGGTGGCGCAATTCCCAAGCATAAGAGGAAGGTAAAGTTGCTTTCGCCTTCCTGTGTTTTCTCATGGTGTATTGCTTTATTGCTGAGGTATCCTGAAATTTGTGGTAAAAAACATGGAATCTGTTCAGCTTCTTATGCATGGACTGTTAATTAGTTTTTCCTTTTATTGCAGCTGACTCAATGCCCAACTTTGTTATATTGTAGGAAACCCATCGTGAATATGAAGTTGAGACATCAAATGGAAATACAGTTACAAAACGAAGGAAAACAAAAAGCACCGTCTTGTATGCGGTATGCAACTGTTGATGCCAATACTTCGCTCATAGCAGTACTCTTTGTGCTATGTTTTTGTCTGCATTTCATCAGGATCCAAGAAAAAACAAGGGCATAAAGACTCCCATGGCTAAAACCTCTGGAAATGTTGTCAGGGTAAGTATAACTTGAAGTTTGCATGCTTCAATAGTGCTACTTTGCTTCAACTGATTTTGTGTTATGATTTTCTGTGCAGGCAGTGAAGGGGAGTGATCCATCGCGCCCTTCAAACATCGGTGACTTGTTCTCAGAAGGCTCGTTAAATCCTTATGCGGATGACCCCTATGCTTTTGGTTAGATCTAATCTGGATCTTTCAAGGATTCTTATCCTTCTTAATTGGTTTGCTTTGAACTGAACATCTTCCATCAATGGGCATTGCTGTTTTGTAAGTCTTGATGGGACTCATATATTTGTATCCCGGTGGTGGCCACAGACACCAGTTTCATGCTCACCCTGTACACAAATAATTGGGCCACTCACCATAATCATAAATCCCATGATTTTTGCAGGAGGATTATATCTGTCTATTGTTATTTTTATTATATTTCTCTGCAGCTGAACTAATGAGGGATGATTGTTAAACAATCTATGACAAAATGGTTGTTTTTTTTAATTAACCTTAACAACGTGGTTGGTTGCTGAACAATCCTTAACAAAAGGGGAGTAATCAATCCTATAAATCGAGTTACCCTCTCCTTGATTCAGCACAACAAAATCTAGTTAGATCATTCGACTTTGTATGTTTCTTTGAATGTTTTGTGAGGTATTTTCTCCTTTGATTCAAGTGAAGTATTTTGTGAGGTTTTTTTTCTTATAGTGTCGATATTTTCATAATAAGATTCTTCTATATATTCCTGATATTTATCTTGCATTATTTGTTGGGCTTCCATGCAAAATTGCGGTGTCAATTTTATTTGTTTTCATCATTCCTATCTCAATTTCACAGTCACATTTATCAAATGGTTTTAGAATTATTGGTATTCTAAAATGTTGATCGGCAATTTAATTGTTTGCCTTATATATTTTGTTCACTAACAAATAGTGGACTTATTTTTTGGGTTTCTTGAGCTTCTGCCACGCATCTTTATTGGCCCGTTTAAGGGGGGCTTGCTTTGTCTCGGTTGTGGGTTTTCGCCTAGGCCTCTCTCTCCTTTGGGCCTGCTCGGAACCGATTTGTTGGCTTGCACCTTCCTGCCTTTGTGTTGGCTTGTGTTTCTATTGTTGTGTTTGTTATTCTCTAGGTGTCTGTGAATCAGTGTGTATGATTTTGGCTTCTCAACTTTTATAAAAACTTTTATTCAATTTTCATTAATCAATTAGATAAAATGACTAATGTTGTTTTTACATTTCTTCACATCTGAGGAAGCGTCATGACGGTGAGAAAATTCGTTAATACGGAAAACATTTAAAAGATATTATTTTTGTTAAACCCTATTTTTATTATTCTGGGTATTTCTGAGTCCCACATCGGAATACTCCTGTACGTATTCCACTTTCTCAAACTATAAAAGAAGGTCTCCGTCTCACTTTGAGGTAAGGCGGTTTCTCATTCTACATGGTACCAGAGGAAACCTATTCTCGAGCCTTCCCTCTATATATTTTTTTCCTCCTGGCTCTGCCCTAAGTAGCACCCCTCCTCTCGGGTCTGCCCTACGCGGCCACCCCCCCTCCCTCTTGGGTTTGCCCTACGCGGCCACCCCTCCCCTCCTGCGGGTCTGCCCTACGCGCCCACCCCCCCCCTCCTGCGGGTCTGCTCTACGCGGCCACCTCGGCTCTACCCTACGCGGCGCCTCCTCTGCCTCGCCTCCTCCGTTGCGCCACCCTCCCGGCGTCCCGATCCCGGCCCACTCTGCGCGTGACACCTGGCGCCCTCGTCCAGGCGCGATTGGCCTGCGGCCCACCTCTTCGCATCGCTCCCTGCAACTACGCCTGACAGCCCGCCCTTCACGGTGCTCCTTGCGGCTTCGCCCGACGGCCCGCCCTTCACGGTGCTCCCAGGCGGCTTCACCCGACAGCCCGCCCTTCACGGTGCTCCCTGACAGCCTTGTCCAGACGCTCGCCCGGCGGCTCCCGTCCCTCCCGCGGCTCCCTTAAGTCGTTGTGCCGCCCTCCAAGCAACCCCCCAACCTCCCAACGGGTACGCTTTGCCCCGCTGCTCCTCTGTCGCTGACGTCACCCTTCCTGGTCCTGTCGGCCTCCCGTCACGGCTCCCGACCTGCAGCCGCTCTCTCCTACAGCGACCCTCACCCAACGGAACGACGTCTCCCGATCCGACACCACCGCCTGGCCAGCTGCCTTTCTCAGTGCTTCCCAGTTCGGACTTCATCTGACCCCGACCTCCAGCAGCTTCCCGACGACACCTAGCTCCCGCTCAATGCGTCTCCAAACTCCCGCGGCCCCGCTGCCCGACGCGCCTCTTATCGCTCTCCCGCGCTCAGCCCCGCCTCCTGTGGCTTTCCACCCACGCACCCACAGCATCGCGCGCACGCCTCCTGTCGCCGGCCTGTACACCAGTTCGGCGCTACCCGACATGCCTCCCTGCGCTCCCAGAAGCGCTCCCGACTCGCGACAACCTTCGTCGGCCTCCCACTTCAGCCGCCATCACCCACATTCCCCTTCATCCAGCACCCGTTACAGAATCGCACTCTCGGTAGAAGAAATTGCTTGGATACAATCTTATCGGGCGAGTGTGCCACCGTCCTCTTCTCCAGCACCCATTGCTCAGACTGACAGCTCTACCGCATGTGTATCTCTACAACCCACAACATAGATGCTAGACTCTGGTGCATCGGAACATCTCACAGGGGACTCTGGTATGTTCACTACCTATCATCCATACACCGGTGCCTCTACAATTACTATTGCAAATGGATCAACAATCCCTATCATCGGATTTGACACATGTCACTTGACCCCGTCTATTCGCCTGGATTCAGTTGCTCATATTCCTCACAGTCTCTTTAATC
This sequence comes from Viscum album, assembly GCA_963277665.1. Classification (NCBI taxonomy): domain Eukaryota; kingdom Viridiplantae; phylum Streptophyta; class Magnoliopsida; order Santalales; family Viscaceae; genus Viscum; species Viscum album. Next base: position 1,461,279,657 of record OY728153.1, on the reverse strand, counting down.
TTCTCTCAATCAGCAAACTCACCAAAGATTTAAATTGTGTCGCTACTTTTACTTCTTTGATATTGTTTTCTAGGAGCAGACGACGAATCGGGAGCTTGGTCGAGGTCACCTTCCGAATGGGGTGTACATGTTCGATACCTCGTCATATCTCGCTTGCTCATCTACCTCGCCCCGTGCTCTTGACCTACATTCCTGTCTTGGTCATCCACCACCTTCCATCTTCCATAAAATCTGCCCCCAATTCAGTTCCCACCTATCATTCCATTGTGAATCCTGTAAGTTTGCTAAACATCATCGGGTAACATATTCTCCTCGACAGGAACCACGTGTAGTAAATCCTTTCGATCTTGTTCATACCGATGTTTGGGGTCCTTGCAGGGTTTCGAGCCAGTCCGGGTACAAATATTATATCACCTTTATTGATGACTACTCTTACATGACATGGCTTTACATGATTCGTGATCGGTTTGAAGTATTTCCTACCTTTCAGACCTTTTACAATAAAATTCAAACTCAATTCTCCACCTCCATCAAATGTCTCCGCTCCGACAATGGATGAGAATATTTATCTACTTCCTTTCAGCAGTTTCTCAAGGATCACGACATCATTCATCAGACATCATGTCCTGATACACCTCAGCAGAATGGAGTGGCGGAGCGGAAACATCGTCATATTCTGGAAACTGCTCGTGCCCTCCTATTCCACATGCAGGTGCCACTCCGCTTTTGGACCGATGCCATCCTGACTGCAACCTACCTCCTAAACCGACTCCCTTCTTCTATCCTTCAGGGGGCGACTCTTTTTCGGACTATGTTCTCCTCTCTCCCTCCCAACTCACTTCCACTCTGTGTATTTGGATGTCTCTATTATGTCTGTGACACATGTCCCGACCTCTCCAAACTCTCCCAAATCTCTTCGTTGCATCTTCCTTGGATATTCACGCACTCCGCACGGATATCGGTGCTTCTCTCTAGACCTATGACGTTATATCACCTCTGTTGACGTCTCATTTGTTGAGATTTCTCCATTCTCACTTCCCTCTCCCCATCCAGATACTAACATCGATGATTGTCTTCCACTCATCATTCATCCTCCTCCGGTGCAGCCTCCTGCTGCTCATCAGTTTGGTACGGTCTACTCTCGTCGCCCATCGACTGTGTCCCCCATCCAGGCTGACGAGACCATTGTCCTAGATTCGTCCGATGCTTCTGCCCCGGCACCAGACGATGCCCATTGCCCTCCAGAAAGGTACTCACTCTTGCCAGAGTACTCCTCTATTTGTATCTTCATACAGGGGTCTGTCAGCTATGGAGACGGTATCTATTCCTCGCACAGTTGGTGATGCAAAATCTCACCCGAGATGGCTAGCAGTAATGCGGGATGAGTTACATGATCTAGAAGAAAACCATACTTGGGATCCTGTCTCCCTTCCAGCAGGCAAACAAGCGGTTGACAGTAAATGGATTTACACAGTCAGGTTGAATCCTGATGGCACTCTCCATCGACTCAAAGCCCGCCTTGTGGCAAAGGGCTTCACATAGACTTACGATATTGACTATTTTGATACCTTCTCTCCAGTTGCCAAGATGACCTCCGTTCGGTTATTCATCTCTCTGGCGGCTCATCATCATTGGCCTCTTCATCAACTGGATGTCAAGAATACCTTCCTTCATGGATTTCTTGAGGAAGAGGTTTATCTGCAACAGCCCCCCAGATTTTGTGCCTCCGGCGCCAAGTCTCAAGTTTGCCGACTCCGCCGCTCTCTTTACGACCTCAAGCAGTCTCCTTGTGCTTGGTTCGGCTACTTCAGCACTGTCATCACCGACTTTGGGCTCTCTCACAGCATGAAGGACCACACTGTGTTCTACAGGACGACCTCCGCTGGCTGCATCCTGTTGGTTGTTTATGTGGATGATATCATCATCACTGGCAATGGTTCTACTCGTATCACCCACCTCAAGGGGCATCTTCACCAGCACTTCCACGCTAAGGATCTTGGTCCTTTCACATACTTCCTAAGCATCGAGGTATCCTATTCTCCAGACACAATCTCCCTCTACCAACAGAAATATACGTTGGATATTCTGCAGGATGTTGGGCTAAAACAGGCCACTACCGTGGACACTCCTCTGGAGCCCGAGGAACGGTCTCTTTATGACTCCTCAGAACCGTAGAGTGGTACCATCGACTGGTGGGAAAACTCAATTATCTCGTTATGACTCGTCCCGACATTGCCTGCGCTGTTGGCAAAGTGAGCCAATTTATGGAGCATCCGACCACCTCTCATTAGGATGTTGTCCTCCACATCGCTAAATACATCAAGTGAGGTCCTACCCATGGTCTTCGCTACTCCCAACATGTTCATCTGAATATTGAGGCCTTTCGTGATGCTGATTATACTGGTTCCCTTGCTACTTGGAGATCTACTTCTGGGTTTGTTGTATTCTTGGCAGGCAACCTCATCTCATGACGCAGCAAGAAACAGACGGTCGTCTCCCACTCCAGTGCGGAATCCGAGTACCGTGCCATGGCCACCGTCACCACATAGATCATTTGACTTCGAAATCTCCTCCAGGAGCTTGGCTTTCCTTCGCAGACATCTGCTCACATCTGGTGTGACAATCGGACAGCCCCCAAGATAGCTTTGAATCCCGTCATCCATGAACGAACGAAACATATTGAGGTGGACTGCCACTTTCTTCGCCACCACTTGGAGCATGATCACGTTAGCTTTAGCCACATCCCAACGGCGGACCAGATTGTCGACATCTTCACCAAATGCCTCTCAGGGGCTCGCCTAGCCTCGCTCAGTTCCAAACTGGGCATCCACAGTATCTGCGGCCCAACTTGAGGGGGAGTGTGTCTGGTCTTGTATGATGTCATCTTTCTTTTTGTGGGACTCATCCAAGCTGGGCATGTCCAGCTTGAGGGGGAGTGTTAAACCCTATTTTTATTATTCTGGGTATTTCCTTGTCCCACATGAAATACTCCTGTACGTATTCCTCTTTCTCAATCTGTAAAAGAAGGTCTCCACCTCACCTTGAGGTAAGGTGGTTTCCCATTCTACAATTCTTATAATTTTGTAAAGAAAGACTGTAATAACCTTTACGAAAAACATAAAAAAATATTCCTTTAAATCATTTGATTAGAAAGTCAAAGTTAACGAAAATTGACTTTTAAGAAATAATTGATTTACAAAAGAAAACTTTCATAAAACAAAATAAAGAATATAGATATTAAAGAGAAATGTTCTCAATTAATGAGAAATAAAGTCGGATTTTCTTATAAACAACATTTAGGTGGATTGGAGTGCTAAAGAGGGAGAAAATTGAAAGGATATTTGTAAACCCTGAAAATAACTAGAGGTGAAGAAAATAGATGAAGTTTAAGAGAGAGAGTATATAATTCTTCCAAAGAAGATTCAAGTATAAACAATCCTGATTAAAAGTGATATTGAAACACGAACTCTTAAGGCTTTAGTAACTTTCAAATCAATGACCATTGAAATTTATAACATGATATGGTTAAAATCTCATGAATTACATATAAGATTATGTCAAAAGCCTCACATAGGCGGCTGTGGTGGTAGGGGGGTTCGGGGTTTTGGGTTTTGGGCAGTGTTCGTGGGGTTGAGTTGCAGGGCAGGTTTTCTTTCCTTAAGTGCATTGTAAATAAAAAAGTTTTAAAAATATTATGTCAAAATATATCAATGAGGCAGTAAGTAGACCATATAAAATAAAACATGGTGTGTAATATGAAACATGTCTCAAGGAATCGAAATTCAGACCAAGAACCTTTAAATATATATTGACACTTGAATCAAAACCTCTTGAAAGTGATGACATGAAATAGAATTTTAATTACCATTATTAAAAAGTAGATCATGATATAATATTCCAAAGAGGCAACATATATCCCATGTAATAGAAATAGGTGTGTAATTCAAAACATGTCTCGAAGAAGGAAATTTGAGATGAGAAAACCTTACAAAGATCGTAACATTGAAGTGAGAATTAATCAATGGAGTGATTATATTCAAAAAATGTAAATCCAAATAAAACAAGTGGAAATACAACATAAAATAACCAAAGGTAATTACACATATAATCTTATCATAACATAGTCAACAAAGAAGTGTTATAACATAATGAAAATAAATTTAGTCAAGAAACCTCTTACCCCAAGTCCTGACTTGCCTCATACATGCACCACCTTCTTGAATAAAAAAAATATTTAAATTATATACTTGATTCAGAAAATATTTCATGTTTATTCCCTTACTATTATCCCTTATTATCATGTTTTGTTCATTTACTAATTTGGTATGGTTCACATCGATTGTTTTTGGGATCGTTCGGTTCATAATTTGCAAACATGTACGATATATTTATAATGGTCGATGGTCATAGTACAAAGGTTTTATAAACTCCAAAAGAGTCAAAAAATAGGTTTCATTTCATTCCAAAAGTATGGATGTTTAATAGGTTATCAAATTGGTACCATCCTGAAAACCTTCCTCAATAAGCTTGTTTTTTAGGGTTAGAAGTAACCATGTTTGTTTACTTTTACTTTCATTGTTATACTAGATACTCTAACATGACAAGATTGTAATCATAAAATTTATTGAATATTAATGTTATATTCAACCATAAAATCAATTTTGAGGAATACCCATGATAGACTTAAATTCACGAAAACATCATCGTTCACGTAGGTTGCATAAAACCACCACAGTGAGCGATGTTTTTTTAGAAGTGTTAAAAAGAAAAGTAACTTAATAAATATGTGAGTTTTAGAAAAGAAAATAGATAATATGTAAAACATTGATTTAGGATAAATTTTGAATTATTACACTCATTATTGAAAAAATAGGGAGATAATTGAAATGAAAAGACTATTTTTGAAAAACCTGCATTTTGACATAAAAACAGCTTATGGAGGAGAGTTCGTTGAGGGGTAACAAGTGATCCCCCATAATCAATTGATCAAATAGATTCCAATACCATATACATGGAATCTTGGAAACAAAATATGTGAAGGTTTGGTTAGTTTTCAAGATAATGAATCATAATTGAGAAAAGTAGAAGAGGCTTGGAAACCCTTACCTCGATCTTCGAAACGCTACCGTTCAATTGAGCTTAAGACCTTTGGAGAAGTGCAATTTGATTACTCTAGAGGTTTAGAGATGTGAAATTAGAAGTTTGGAGAGGGATTTGGGTAAAGATTTGAGAGAAAACAAACTCATATGTTTCTTTGAAATGGTTAGATTAAGTTTCTTTTTATAGGAAAAAATCGATGGTGTTTTCGTAAATACTTAGTCTTTAAGGGTCAAAAATGTAATTTAAAAATTACAAGTCATTCACAAATGGAAAATAGGTGGTTTTTTCGACCATTTTAATAACCACTTGAATCATTATATAATTTTTATGATTTTTAATTCATTTTAAAAGATATTATTTAACACTAAAATCCTTAAAATCATTTTTGGAATTATTCACATAATTTGACTTTAAAAATGCCAAGATGATAATGGAGTTCAAATTTGAATATTTAAAATATTTCTTACATTTTATTTTGATCAATAAAAATCCTGTAAGACTCTGACATATAAAAAACACATCACTTTTAATTTTTTTAAACTATTTACTTTGATTTTTCACCTACTTGCACAAGCACAATATCGACGATGCATAAGTATTCTAGGTAATTATATTATAACATCCTCACTTATTTGGTTTTATTTGATGTTAAAGTTAATGAAATTCTCTTTTACTCTAATGTTTTGAAGGATGATATGGGAGTGTTGGAGGTCGGTTTTAAGTGGATAAGGGTCTGAGTTTTGAAAGTGGAAGACTTGAGGAAGGGCTAGACCTTGAAGTGGATAGAAAATTGCTACCGGCTAGCTGGTGGAACCCACCGACCATCCCGTGGGTTTCTAGTATGCATGATAGCTATAACAGACACCACTGGCCAATCTGTGGCAAAGGCAGAGTGCATGGCATTCTACCAGGTACACCGGTTATTCGGTGTGCCCAGTCTGGGGGTGCAATTAATGCACCCCACATATTTTAATTATACATGTTTTCCACCTTGTTTAATAGCCTAATCTGACCCCTCGAGCGTATTTCAAATTTGAGAGATCATCCCTGGTCTCTAATGCTCTCTCATCCATCTCCCCTTGATCCATTAACTTTTAACCAATCCAATGGTGTTTGACCGGTGAGTTCTTCTTAGATCTATGAAAATTTTCTCTTCTTCTTTGTGAGATGTGCATATATCTATAGAATATCTATTCTTTCCTTGAATATATGATGATTATTTCCTCCTTTACTCATAGATTGATATCATATCTAGCAAGTTGACATTATTTCTTGATCAAACTAAGATCTATCTTCGACAACGAGCAGTCAACATGTAAGTGTTTTTGAATCATCTTCCTATACCTCTTCTTGATGGTAGATTCATGATGAAATATTAATCCCTTGATGATTCAATGGTAGATTGGTGGAGGATTCAACGTATCAATGACAAACCCCTCAACTGGAACTATAATTCTCGAGAATGGTGGACGTTTCCGAGTAAGATTCCATAGAACAATCATTATGAGACCTTCTTCTACTTGAGTCTCATCTTGAGTCTCTCTTCCATTGATGGATTGATAATGGATCAATGATCATTATCTAGACTCAAGTCTCTCTTCTAGAATCAATGAAAAATTCATGATCCATTCTTCGATCGATAATGTATCTGGTGAATTAGCGTCCCTTCCTTCAAAATACCTCGAAATTGACTCCATTGATAGACACCTTAAGGTATGTGATTCTAGAACAACCTTCTTAACATGTAATTCTCTTGAGTCTCCATTCTAAACTTCTCTCTTGACGAACCAAAAATCATTATAAACATCCTTGATGTGTGAGTTGTTCTTCGTGGGTATTCGATCCTTGGTCCCTTGGACGAACCTTGGAGTTCTTCATCGATAACCTTGAGGTAGGAAGTTCCTTACCATTTGGGGATCTCATATCACTACTGGAAAATGGGTCTATACCCATGCACCTATACCAACAGATTAAAAAAACCATTGGGATAGATGCTCTAGGTAAAGTTATCCCTATGGTTTTAAAAAAACCATAAGTATACCATGCCTCAATTTTCATTTTCATCAGGATCATCCTCGCCTCTGAAAACTCTCCTCTTCCTCGTAAACCCTCATCACCCCCGCAAACCTTCTCCCCCAATTATCCATCGCGCTCATCCCCAGCGTGAACCCTCTCCTCTCCCCCACCAACCCTCTTCTCCCCTAATTTCTCTGTCATCCATCATGCTCATCCCACTCAAAGCTGAAACCCTACCTCGACTCTCCGCTTCCTTTCAATTCCACTATTACATCTTTGACTTTTGTCCTCCCTGTTAATGCTCAAAGGTAATCTCTTCTTTGTTTGATATTGGTTCCAAAAGGCAATCTCTTTTAATACATTATTCTCTATATCTATCACTCTTTTCTCTTGGTTCCGATTTCTCCTATGAAATCTACAGGTCTTTTTGGATATTATAGGGTTCATAGTGGACCTAATATTGGGGATTTTGGTGTTTAGAGACCATGGATAACACCTTCTTCTACCTTTAGTTTCTCACTACTAAAAGAATTTTTTTTGGATTTCTCAATTCAAGATTCACCTTTTCAAGGTCCATGTTTCATTGAAATTTCTTTATTTTGGTATTCAAAGAGTGGTTGAGTTTTATAAATTCATTATTGATGAAATTATTCCTCTATGTGATAGTATGTGGTGTTTATAAATTTATCATTGAAATTTATGTCATGACATAGAGCAGTTCATTTATGAATCACAAATTCCTTTTTGAAATAAATATCTAACTATTCTTAAATCCTTGTAAAAATACATATAAGAATTTAAAATGTATTTTTGATGTAAATTAAAGGATTTTATCCTTGTTTGGTTTTTAAATAGGGAAATACGTGTTTTAAAAAGGGTGTCTTGAAATGTAAATAGTGTGTCTAATCATAAAGGCATATTTGGCACTTTGTGGGTTAGATGGTTGATCTCACAGGGGACCTCATTGATTTCCCCTTGTTGTTCAGCATGGTGGTGGATATATTATAAATATATGACTGATATGTGATGTTAGAAAGGGGTTTTTTCTATGATAGGGTGTTAGAGGAGAGGGTGAGTTATTTTTTGTGCTTTGTTCCTCAATCTTACCATGCATGTTCAATCACCCCCACTTTTTTGGTCATGGGAACATAGATAAATAGGTGGGATTTCTATATTTATGCTACACTAGCTAGTATAGAGGCCTCTAATGTAACCTCTAGTATGATATTGGATATGGTGGGGGTTATCTCAATGCTGTTGGTGTGGGATATGTGAGTGGATTGTATTTGGTAGACAAAACATAGGATAATAATTAGTTCTACACTGGTTTGGTAAATTCTAGATCATCTAAAATCAGGATCTAGGTTAGATCCCATGACACAAGCTCCTTGACTTGTGTATTGAATAAGGGATTACTATATCTTGGTTGATTATATTTTCCAATCAATTATATTATTGCGGTAGACTTATCTCATTTACATTCATTATTTACCTCATGATGGGTGGTGCCTTCCTAGTGGTACACATTTCATTTGTGTGTGGATTGATTCATTTTAAATTCTTTTTAAAGATGTTTTTGGAAACCATTTTAAATTAAAGGCACTCATTTTGTGTTTTCATATTTGGTTCTGAAATGGTTTTTTTGACTAAAAATGGCTAAGTCCATGGAATTTGATTCAAAGTGATTTTTTCATTTAATGAAAAAGGGAATGTTTTGTTAAATGGTCATAGACTTGATATTAGATTTCTTGTGTGTATATTTGAAATAAAACTATTTTATATTTTTCTTTTGAATTAGTGTTCATGAATTCCCACATGAATGAAATTGCATGGATTCCTTGGTGACATCATACTGGACCTGTTAGCTTACATCATGCATATCTATTTGTGTGTGTTTGTAGATCATATTATGTATATATGTTCAAGATTCATCATTTGGGCCTTTGGACCACCGGTTTGGGCCTACGGGTCTCAAGGGCCTTCAGGTCATCAAAGGCCTTCGAGCCACAGGGCCTTCGGGCCACAAAGACCATAGAGTAGCCCAGTTCACACAGAACAGGCCTTAGAAGAGGATCATAGCAACAAGAGTAGCAGCCACCAGACGCAGAGCTAACCAGATTGGAAGAATGAGAGGGTATGGTAGCCACCATCGGGACCAGGCACCGTGCAACTTTGTGCGGGGCAATGCTAGTTGATCAACAATGCAAGGTGGGGAGCTAGGTGATCAATGACGCAGAAGCCGAGGAGGGGAAATTCTAGTGGGTTGGGCCTACGGGTCATGTAATGGGTATGGATTGCCTATGGGCCTTCGGGTCATGTATTTCGGGTCAGTCGGGCCTTATGCCTTGGGCCTACAGGTCTTGTACGGGTTCCCATTCAACCCTTAAAAGGGGGATTATCCATAATAAAAAAAGAAGGCTTTCGGTCCATTCGAGCTACAATGGATATATGGGTATATTGATTTTTTTAATTATATTTTGGTATGTGCTATTATATTTGTCAAATCGACCTAGTGTATGTTTGATTCTACTTTCATTGAATCTCCTTTTTATGATTCATTTTTTCATTTAGAATTGATGTTAATTATATTAATCTCATTTCATTTTGAATTGATGTTAATTATGTTAATCTCATTTGGGTTATTTATCTTTTTTTTACTTATATTTATTTGATGTTTCATGGATGTCCAATATATGGGTGACCCATTAGAGATTCTCAATAACTAATTCAATGTCTTTAACATAGTCTTGAGGATGAAACTATTTTTAAGGTGATGTTTTGTGATGATCTGGTAGTAGTTTCTAGCCAGTAGTGATCAGAAACAACTTATGTGATAGTTGTGGTTTCCTCTCCACTGTTCATTTCATTTTTGATCATTACAATTGAAATTATAAACTCACCAATTCTTTAAGTATTCAATTCCACACCCATTAAATAGGTCCAATCATCCTCTTGTCCTAAACCAATCCATTTTATTTTTCATAATCATTCTTTTTTGGATTGTCTATTGATTGTAAAGAAACTTCATTCCTTTCTATATTTATACAGACTCACAAATTTCTATCAAAATTTGTGTCCCTATCCTATAATTAGTTTTTTTGGAAAAACTAAAAAATCGCCATGGGTTTTAGGTATGTTTTTTTTCATTTCAATTTTTTGCCTTTTTTAATTTAGAGGTTTTGGGGTTCTGATTTTTCTGTGTTTTTCTAGAGTATTTTGGACCTCGTTGCGATGGTTTCAGGTTGTCGTTGTCAAAGGTGACGTGAACATGTATGCATAGGCAGACATATACATATATAAGTCCCCCCCACATATATATATTCACCCATGGTGGTATGAATATATATATCGGGGCTAGGTGTGCTTATGTATATATAGGAAAAATGCATACGTGTGTAAGGTAAAGGGGTATATGCATGTATAAGCATATATGTAAGGATCCTCTTATACATATTTGGCCATGAAAATATGTATATATGGGATATGTGTCCTTATATATATGAGAAATTGAATATGTGTGTAAGCGGTAAATGGAAGATTCGAGCTTCCGTATTCATAAGCAGAGCGTCTTGAGTTTGAGGTAGGTTCCCTTATGCATTGGCCTTTTAAATTTAAAGAATCATTGATTGCTTGTATTTCACACCATGTTTTTGTACTAAATAATGATATAGATTTCTTAGACTAATGGTTTGATATGAAGTGAAGTGTTTACCAAATTAAATCAAATCGAATCAACTTAACCTGATCCAAATCAAAACAAACCAAATTAAATGAAACCAACATGAACTCATTCAAACTGAATTGAATAAAATAGAAAATAATATAAGTATGAAAAACCAAAATAATATGAATTGTATTAACTTATAAAGAGTAAAAATGAATATTCCTAAACAAATCTATAATAAATTAAATTAGCATATACCCAACAAATAAATTAAAACTAATCAGATCTAAAACAAATCATTTTATGTTGTACCAAAGAGAATCATACATAAGCAATATAATCCAATTAGAACTCTTATGACCTTCCTCAATTAGGATTGCATCAAACATAACGAACCAAGATGAACCACATGAACCAAACCAAATAATATTGTGAAGATTAAACCCAAAATGAGTTGAACTAAATAGAGTGGAACCATAAAAACCCACAACAGATAGAATCAAACCAAATGAAAAATAGAATGAAACATTAAAAAACATTCACAAACCGAACCTTACTGGTATAAATGTAAATCTGATCAACCAAAATAGATCTATAATGATAAAAATCAAGAAAATATAATTCATATAGAAAAAAATTGAATGAAACTAAATTGGACCGAGTCAAACTAATCTAACTTGAACTAATCTGATATTACAAATGATGAATCAAATTGGACCAAATATAATGAATTCAAACCTATATGACCGCAATCGATATGAACTAAACTGAACTAAACCAAAATTATATGAACCAAACATAATCAAATTGAATCGATTAGAACCAAAATTAATGAAATTGTTCAAGATAATATAAACAAAAACAAGACAAACTAAATCTAATGAAAATTTACCTAACAAACTTGTATCGAACAAAACCAAAATAAGATGAAACTCGATCCAAAATGATTATATACCATTAATAGGAATAAAATTTTTTAATTAATAAGAATGTACTATTTGATAGTATCATTTTGAAACTTGAATCTGTTTCCCCCTTGCTTGTAGGAATATTATTTGACCCATGGGGAGTTGTGGTTCTTATATGTTGGGCGGTGACTTTTATAGTCATAGGAGAAAGGTATGTTGCAGTTTAGTTTTTATTTTATTTTCTTTATTGCATCATCCACTTATACCTTTTACCACTTTCTATAGATGGAGGGTGTTATATTCTGCAAAGGGGGCCAGAAGGGCATTGGAGGCGGCTACATGGTTTTCTTTGTAGGGGAGGGAGATTGGGGTAGTGGAGGGATTAATTAGTATGTTTCATTTTTGTCTGACTTTATACCATATTGCTTCTATTTATTTTCTTTTCCTACGGTGTGGACGTTCAACGTACAGATGGGTTATATTAAAATTTTATTTATTTTCTATTGCTGTTTTAATTAATTGTTTGTGGGTGAAATTGTTCCCAAGTAGTGATTCCTTGATGTCTGGACACTTGTGTCAGCCCGTGGTCGTAGCCCATCCACCTTACTCAATCCTAGTCATTTGTATATTAGAGTCTAACTAGGTGATTACTATGTTTGAACCATGGGAGGGCCTAGTAAACATAGAATAACTAGGGAGGTATTGGGAACATCTTCACAATTCTACTCCTCCATTAGTCTGGTTCACATATACTATCTAACAAATCAAACAAAAGACATTATCCTAGGATCAAATAATCATAACCTAAATCTAGTTAATGCATGTTCTCCTATTTTATATCCAATGATTCGTATCATATGTATTCCCAATTAGGAGGCATCAACTATAACTTTTCTCAAGAATACTTTTCCCCCTAATAATCTTTTCACAATTATTTATTTTTAATTTATATACTATAGATATATAATAAAATTGATTATAACTACCCTAAAAACTACTCAAATGTTCCTAAATCCAAAATCTATCCTAACAAATTGAAAAAAATTTGTCACATCCTAAATTTCATGCAAGAAAACTCACTAAGTTCATATTTAATATGTCGTGGTCTAGAAACAAGTGTTGAGATATCCACTAAAATTATGGGAGACATTTCATCTATACATAACCTTTCACATATTATCATCCAACATCTTATACTATAATATAAATGAATTATCAACCATTAAATATATCACATACATATACAAAAATAGATTAATAACGTTGATAATAAAATAATTTTTTTTATTAATTAGGATCAAGCACTTTTAGTTGTTTAGTATGAACTGTCAAAAATAAAAAAAAACAATTGGGAAGATGAATATACATGCAACATGATCTAGAAAATAAGAAAACTAGGGAAAAAATCATTTTCCCTCACCAAAAATTATACTTTGAACTGAATATAATTTCTCGGAAAATTATTTCATATCTTGGTTTCGATAGAGATGAAGCTAGTATTATAAGATTGTGAAAATAGAGTTCATGATCTTAGGCTTATCATCATAGGAAAAAAGTAGAAAATTTCACTTCCATAATGGGTTAATACAATTGTGGGGAAAATAAAAGGATGTTTGCCTTGTCCTAGAACTAAGGATCCTCATCCATTTAATCATTTCCTTCTCTTCCAGAGACCATTCATAAATACATTTATTAACCTCTTTAAGTTACCTCTAATAGAAAATGGAAAATTTATTATATATATCATTCGTTTTATCTGAGAAAAAGAAGAGAAAAATCCAAAATCAATTTTCTAATGCCCCTAAATACTTTTCATCCTTTGAATGCTTTAATATATCTAAACTAGAAGATAAAGTAATATCTAATGACTCTATTATGGAATAAAAACTAAAGGTCCTTTTAGCCTCACCTATTTTTTCACTAGAGATAAGGAGCTATCTTCTTCCTCTATTCTCAAGTTTTTGTCTATATGTTTAGCAACATCCTCATAAAATTCCCAAGGTCCCTCATTATTGATGTTATTTTTAGGCTTCATAGCCATCAAATATATATCAAATCCCTTTTCCTTCTCTTTCCCAACATATTTATGAGGATCAAAATTACTTCTTATTCCTAAATCCCCTTGTATAAGTGTCTTGGAAAGGCTCCTTTTATAGGTATCCTCACCTTCTGATCTAGTAATCATTGGCCTTGGTAAATTTGAATAGTCTTTTCAATTCATGGATTATTCCCTTATTGATCAGGTATCCCCCTATGTCAAAATATCCTTTCCTTAAAATGTTTTTACCAGGATGGATATAGTACATTGACGACCTATCCACCTTAGAATCATAAGAAGCTAGGGAACAAACATTATTCCTTTTAGTTTCCTCAGTATGAGTTTCCTCAGCAGGACCTTCTAGTCCTTTTGATAAGACCTATGAACAACTACCAATTTCATTAATTCCACTTACTAGATTCCTTTTACATTTAGGAATTACATTCTATCATTCATTTATATTACTATTACCCAATTTTAATGCTTCCAACTTCATTAAAAAATTATGTAGATGAATACAAACTATCACTGACTTCTATTTAGTACCCTTAGCATCTAGGATATCAGACTTGTAAACTTTTAGAGACATATGTATCACAATTACATCATAATTGAGTTCCTCTTAAAGTATTTTCATAATTTCTTTCTCAATGGGATAAAGGTAAATAAGTTCTTCCACATTGGTCAACACTCCATCTCTATGAGATTCACTCTCTAAAAAAACTTGAGATGAAAAATTTTGGAATGGGGTTTTGGAAGAAAAATAGATCTTGATTCAATCAATCCCAGAATAGGGTAGAATATCTTATGCCACATTCTAGTTAGAGACCCCAATCTAGTATACCATAAGATCATTTCATTTTTACTCATTGATTCTAGTTGGAAGGACTTTCTAGTTCTAGTGACACATTTTAGCCAAATTCCCTTATCGATTGCAGAGTTAGAAAAATTATGATGAAGACTAGAAGTGAACCTCTTGTTTATACATGTACTAGCCTTAAATTTGATCTGAGGTATAATTCAATGGGGGTTTCAATATGTCAACCTCCATGAAAATACACATGGTGATATGATGATAGAAATATTGATTTCTACGGTCTAAACCCAAATAATTCCCAATCATGTTTCCAATCACCCTATGGATGGAAACATTTTTAAAAGGGAGGGTTGGGATAATAAGACTTACCTAAACCATTGAGAGGGATAATTTCACATCAAAAGATAGTAAAAATACCATCTGTGATAGTAGAAATGCATAAAATTGAAAAATCGATGGGTTGAATACATAAAAGTAATCAGTTTCCATCTATGAGGAAATTAATGAGAATTGTACAAGAGTAAATTAGTGCCACCATTTTGTGAAATCTGAAGCCCCCAAAATCCATTAATGGACTTGGTAAAAGTCTTGATCGAGGGGTGGTAGCGACCAAACCAATCTAACAGAGAGAAGATATGGAGGGATAATGTATTCAATAACTCGGAATTGGTAATAAAAAGATTGGGAGGAACCTAAAAAAGGTTAAATACCATTAGGTACACTGATGAAGGGGAGAATAGTGGTAAATAAGACAAATTCATGAAAGGAATAAAACTGTGTGGGGGATGGAACTTGTGGTCAAATCAGATCCCTAATGAGTTCAAGAGTGGGAGGTCTAATTACTATGTTCTAGTGGGTATGGTTATTACAATGGTTTCATAATATAATATAATACAAACTCAACTTCCATATATAAATAGCATGTCCAAATTACATATAAGCGATAATATTGATGACATAATTGTGGTCATTGTAATGAAAACACTATTCAAATATCTACCTCTTCTATAATCCATGTCTACCCTAAAAGAATCGTCCACCATTTTTACATAATGATCTAGATCAACATAGGTGCAGAAAACACCCATGTATACATTTAGGGGGAGAAATAACAATCAGTACAATTTTCCAAATTATCGAGTTGACTCCATAGATAACAAGTTTCTACACACATGATCAATAAACACAGGTTAAATAAAATAAACATAACAATACATCCTCTCCAATCATAACAATATTATAATTACAATTTATGAAGACACCCATAGACCACATTCACAATACTCACCAAATGATAATGATTATATATAATTATAGATATACTCACACTTCATAAACATAAGAATAAAATAGGGCCCCTATGAACTATGTCCTACTAGAGATGTAATAGGTATTGTAATATCTGTTTGGCATCCCTCTCATTAAAGAGTAAAATCTAGTCATCATACTGTAGTCATCCATTACCACCACATCAAAAATATTATAATTCTTCTAACCTACCTATATGTGGTGGTCAAAAAAATATAAATAACATCATAGAAATAATATTTTCTTTACAAAACTTTATAGTTTTACTACCAAATGATTCACCATAGATGCTACTTACTTAAATGATAGAGGAACACACATATCTACTAGTATTTAATTATAAACAATAGAAGAATATATATCTCAACTAATCTCACAATAGAACTAATATTGAAAATCTTGTTTACCTCAAACACACTATTACAAGTTAAAAGGATATAAGACCGTGTATCATTTTCAACCTCAATCCCATAGTGGTGAGAGAGAAAGAGTGTAAAAACTCAGGTGAATAATTGTCATTAAAAATTTAGAGACTCCTCAATATTCCTGAAATCATAACAAATATAAGTTTCTTGAGCATTCTAAAATTATCCAATACTAGCTTTCATGGAAGATTTCTAATAGGAACTCTAATTCAAAGCTTTCATGTTTACATGTGCTTTCATGTTTATAGGTTCTGGAAGAGGTGCATGATGGACCTATGCTGTTTTTTGAGGAGAAGAGGATATACCAACAGCTTATAGAACCATTGGTATACAGTTATGCATGATATACTGGAGACAAGAGTGTATACCAACTATTCTATATGTTGTTGATATATAGTTATTCTGGAAAGTAGGTATACCACGGTTCTTGAATTGTTGGTATACATATATCCCAACGGTTTCATTGAAACCATTAGAATATAGTAACTTGAGACAACCTATACCAACGGTTTTATAGAAACTATTGGTATAGGGTTATCCCAACAACCCACATACCAACGATTCCTGGAACCATTGGGATAGCCTATCCCAATGGTTTCAAACTGTTGGGATAGGTTAAATTTTTAGTAGTGTATTCACTTATTTCAATGGTGCGATTCATGTGTTGGCATGATTTTTTGTTCTTGATTGGTGGTGATTGCTTGTGTGTGTGTGTTTCCATGATGCCTATATAAAATTCTTGTTTCCATTAGAATTTCTAAGAGTATCTTATTACCATGCTTGATGTTGATTCACATGTTGTTATATGATACTGCTATATTTCTCATGATGCCATGATATACTTGTCTTATTATGCTCTGCCTTGTTGTTTGTTATCTTACCTTTGGAGGTTGGTTCTTGTTATTCATTATAGGTGGACTGCCATAGTATGTCACCCTTAGAAGGGGAGTACACATGACATGCAATGATGACAATGATGGACCCATACATAGGGTAGGAGCATGATAGCCTTGTGTCCCGGATGAAACTTGATGCCTCGAGGATACCGAGTAATGTGTTAGAACTTGATGCATTGAGGATACTAAGAATCATGATCATATCGATTACTTAAGGATACTGAGAGACATGTCTCTATCCTTGTGGTTAGTTATTGATCATTTTCGATGACCCTTGATAATTTTCTGGTATGGAGTCAAAAGAAGCACGACCTGGGGTTTGTCGAAGCTTGGTTAGCCCACAATCACTCGGTACATGATTATATGTTTTTTATACATGATTTCACATTTATTTTTATCATGGAACACACATGTTATACATGTGCATATTTTTTAAGGATGCATTGGTGGTGTCTTACTGAGTTTTATTACTCACACTATGTACGAGAATTTCGATACACGTACAGACTTAATATATAGGGATCTGAGCAAGGGAAAGGGGCCCATGAAAGAAAATTGAGCCAAGGAGTATGGATTAGGAAGAAGTGCTAAAACATACTTCGAAGGATACCAAAGTTTTATTTATTTTATCTGCTGCACTTATACTCTGGTTTGACTTACCACTTTGGGATCCCATTTATTTATATGTATGAATTATGTTCCATTTGATTATTAGTTTCCGATATTTCTAGGATTATTATATTATTATTTATATTATTTTTTGAAAGGATTTTATAATGAGAGTATAGTCTCCCTACTGATTGGATTAGGATTATCACTTTTAGTCAACAGCCTCTTGCGTACGAGGAGGCACGCATGTGGTTATGTGGCACTCTGACTCGGACCCGATGGTTTGGTTTAGGGCATTACATATATGATAAAAAAATTAAAAAATATCATAAATATAGTTTATTTATCTTAAATTTTATCATCAATATTCATCCATATAGTATTTCTATCTACATCATTATCATGACAATATAATAAGTGAGCGAAAGTGAAATTTTTAGAAATATAATTTTATTAATATAAAGAGGAAGTATTATACATAAAAAGTGGATAAAAATTCATCCATTAGTGGAGATAATATAAATAGGTAATGAATAACCTCATACACTCATTTAAATATGATTTTTATGATATTTTAAGAGTTTAACCCCTGATTTAACACCTTTATCCTATTTTAGCCTTTACTATTATGATAAATTTATACAATGTTCACTATTCATTAAGACAAAAAATGAAATCAACATCACTACTAAATTAGAAAATTATAATAAAATATATGGAATATATATCATACAATTCAATTTTATAAAGTGGTAATAATTAATTTTAATATAAGTGCGTGAAACACAATGAAAAATGGTTTTTAGAAAAATAATTGTTTTAAGCATAAAAATGATTTTATTCCAAAATAATTGATTAATATTGAATTAATTGAATTATTTTTAATAATATGGGACTAATTTTACTTTAAAAAAAATCCAAAATATAATGGGTCTTTGTAAATACTTTAAAATAAATGACAATTATTTATAAAAATTGGTATTTTCCATTATTCACCCAAAAATCATTCTTGTTAAAAAAAATCCCAAAAAATCACCATAAGCTATATTTGATATATTGATATCAAATATCATGTCAATTTAATAAAATAAAATTTCTAAAATTCATAAATTTATCTTTTAAATGAAAATACAAAAATATTGGGAAATCGTGTTTTTTTAGAAAAATTACCCTTTTATACTTTTAATGAATTTTATCCTTATTTGATTCAATTATTATTATTTAAAATGTAGTAATTATTTTATATTCACTAATCAATAAAATTTAATAAGAAAAACTTTTCAACATATATTTCATAGTGTGGTTGCTCCTATTCATACTCATCAAACCAACGACTAGGTTATAATAATCATATTTAAATAATAATATTTCTATAACACATCACAGTTCATTTAAGCTCGGTGTTATATGTGGTACACACTATCAAAAATAGTATTCATCTAAAGGATAATTACATATTTAAATATTATGGTTTTACATTTTCCCCCTCTCATAAAATTTGTGTCCGCATAATTTGAATTTATTCTCATAAAAATGAATGTATCTTAACATAGGTATAATCTTAGATGTAGATTTTATCGTTATTAGGAATTTCTAAGTTACTACTAAGAAACTTAGTATCTATTAAATATTTTTAAACCATATGTGTACTATTATAATACTCATAATTATGAATAGGTTTCTAAATGAATACCTTAATAGCTGAGTGTTATTTTCCACATAAGTCTTGATAGATTTATCTTCCTCTTATTTGAGTTGAGGAATTATTTCACCACCAAGATAGAGAATGATAAAACATACTTAATAAATTTATTTCAATTCTGTAAGCATATTTTTTTTACTTTGGTTGTGTTTTGGGAAATTTTCCACCTCTATCTCATTTCATATTCTAAATGATAAATATCATGATGAATTTTTAATGTCTAAAGTGTTAAAATTAACTTTAATGGATCATAAGATCCGTAAAAGGGGTGAAAAGTTATTCCTCTTGTATTTAGACATTTACTAAAACCAAAAATGGTAAGAAAAGGTTAAGATAATAATCAATATGAATATGCCTTCATGTGAAGAAGTAATACATTAATCTACAATAACAATCAAAGTTCCACTTAAGTCATTTCAGAATTAACTAAACCCTAGCACTTTTTAAAATATGCCAGATCAAATTCAAACCCAAAATATAGAAATATTTTATCACACATTCTTCCAAAATCAACTTAACATTTATCTCCAAACAAAATTAATCACTCTTAAATTCCCATACCAAATATTTATATTCCCTAGACATATATTATCCAAAATATGCTAATATTTTTTAAAATAACCCACTAGGAAATATAACCACCACAACATCATATATTCATCCAAAAGTCAACTCAAGAATTATTCTTTAATTAAAATCAACCACTTTGGCACACAATATATATTTTACCATAATTTCCCACTTATCTTGATTCCTATAAAGTTCCCAAAAATAAAGTATACTTCTTCAAAAACAAATTTAACCACCTAATCACCAAATCAACATTTTTTTAATATCAAGGTTATCTATGTGATAAAACATATACTCCAAAAAATATAATAACCCTTTATCCATAATTACCTTAACATCAAAGATCACATTAACTATAAATCTTATCTTTACCTTATAGATTTTATCCCTAGTATAATAAAATTATTTCCAAAGAACCTTCATAGTAAATAGAATTTTAAACCCAAGGAGTATATATACCTAAATCATGTATTCTTCTTAAAACCCAATAAATTTATCCCATAATATTCACAATCATCATAATATCTAATTAAAGAAAACCTAAAATGGGTATCAAAGTCTTTAAACATATGATCAAACTTAGACTTATTAACCCATTATAGTACCTAAAACTCTCAAATTATCCTCATTTGATAGCAACCTAACCTATGAAGTTATCTATACCCTGCTCTAATACCAACTGTAGTATCCCAGACTCGTACACCCAAATCCAGTGCTAAAAACATAATCTTTACATACTAGTTTTGATACCAACTGAAGTGAATCAATTTTTACCTTCCATAATTACAACATCAATGAAATGATTGAGTGACTTTCACACGAAATACCATTTGGGTTTCAAGATTTAATGAATTAGGAAAATTATTACTTAACAAAACTCATATCTTTCTCATTCAATGTACATTTTTCTCCAATATACCCTAATTTTATTATTCCATAATAAGTCTTCAACATCTCTCATAAAATTCTCCACTCATAATACTCTTCTATAACTATCATTCATACTCTTCTTCTTCATAACATGAGGAATGGAAACATAATAAAGAGTGAGATCAAATTCTTAGTAAGAGAAAGTGTACAACATATTCTATCATGAATACATAAGGCATAAAAAAATATGGGAGAGACAAACAATAACCAAAATTTCCATATAAAAAATATCATGAAAGGGTAATATATCCATGATTGGAATAAAAATAAAAATAATCACATGGATAATAATAACTAGTTTCATAATGATAAAATGTATAATGTGGGACATCAAAATCTTACCATCAAGGCCTTATACCAAGACATCATACATAAATAAGTAAAGCATATTCCAAATACCCAAGTTATATTGTCTTATGATACCTACCAATGAATCAAAATTCTATCTAGTGTTGATCCCTACCCATCACTTACTAACTCCAATGCATTCATCATATGAAAAAAGAATAACCATTCAATATATAATCAACTTTCCTTAACAATAAACATTAGTATTAGAAATACAACATATGAAATGTCAGTATTTCCCCAATACATATTCAACCTTCCTTATTAGTCAATAGTCATCCATATAGAACTAACAAGTATACAAATTTCTAATGTTTCCTTAATTGATTAATGAGATATATTTCTTGGTAAACCCCCTATTTAATTTATATAAAATGGCGTGTTTACACCATATAGAGTAACGAGTATGCGATTAAGACAATACTATAAATGATGTAGAATATATACATAATAATAAAGAACATGAAAATGAAGATTACCATCAATTCATAAAAAATTAAGATGTTTTAGTAAATACATTTACTTTAGAATATAGTGATAAAAATGGAAGTGAAACTTTTAAAAATAATTTCTCTTAAAACTTTTGTAACATTGTTATAGAAACAAAGTTATAAATCACTTATGAAACTCTTTTCATGAGGCATCAATAATAATTTTAAAAAATAATTTGTTAAATAATTTATAATAATAGAATATTGAAAACAAACTATACCTATATAATAAAATGTAGAGTGGAAGATAAAAATATACATAAGTGGATTATAATCCCTTTTCAAAAAAATTATGAAAATAATAGCCATTTCTTTGAAAATTTCCTATAATAATGGGTATCAATATTACTTTTAAAAAACTTGAAAACTTAGAAAAAATTTAAATCATGATGAAGTTTCATTATGGTGGGAAAATATATTCATGTGGAAAACATTTAAAGGAGATTATTTTCACAATTTTGTAAATAAAGTCTATAACGACTTTTATGGAAAACATAAAAATATTTCATTAAATAATCTGAATAGAAAGTAAAAGATAACATAAATTGACCTTAAGAAATAATTGATGTTTATAATACAACTTTTATAAAACTAAATAAAGAATATGGATATGGAAGAGAAAGTTACCCAACTAAGAAGGAGAAATAAGGTTGGATTTTATTATAAATAACCATTTGGTGGATTAAAGTACCAAAGAAGGGTAAAATGGAATGAAAAAATGTAAAACCCATAAAAACTAAAGGAGAAGAAAATAGATAGGGTTTAAGAGTGACAAACCATATAATTCCCCCAAAGAATATTCAATCACAAGCAATCCCGATTAAAAGTGAGATTGAAATATAAACCCTTATGGATTTGGAAAATTTTGAATCAAAGACCATAAAAAATTATAACATGATATGGTTCTATAAATAACATGAATTACATATAATATTACATCAAAATATATTCAAGGGGAATAAATTAAACCATATAAAATAAAACATAGTGTGCAATATGAAACATGTCTTAAGGAATCAAAATTGAGACCAAGAACCAAAATTGAGACCAAGAACACTTAAAGATATCATAACACTTGAATACAAACTTCTTGAAAGAAAGAAAATGAAATGAAACTTTAATTAAATTTTTTAAAAATTATATCATGATATAATATTACAAAGAGGTAGTATATAGACCATGTAGTGTAAATAGGTTCATAATTCAAAACATGTCTCAATGAAGGAAATTTGGGATGTGAAACCCTTACAAAGATCATAAAATTGAAGTGAGAATTAATCAATGGAGTTATTATATATAATAAATGTAAATATAAATAAAACTAGTGTAAATAAAACATAAATTAATTAGAGTTCATTACACATATAATCTTTCCATTACATAGTCAATGAAGAGGTGATATAAACCAATGAAAAAAATTGATTAAAGAAACCTCTTACCTTGAGTCCTGACTTGCCTTTTACATCCACTACCTTCCTGAATAATAAAACTATATTAATTATATACTTAATTCATAGAATATTTCATTTTTATTCCCTTACTATTATCCCTTATTATCATGTTTTGTTCATTTACTAATTCAGTATAGTTCACATCAGTCGTTTTTGGGATCATTCAGTTCATAATTTGAAAACATGTATGATATATTTAAAATATTAAATGGTCTTATTATAATGGTTTCGTAAACTCTATAAGATTCAAGGAATACATTTCATATCATTCTAGAAGTATGGGTGTTCAATAGGTCATCTAATTGGTACCATTTTGAAAACCTTCCTTAATAAGCCTATTTTTAGGGTTAAAAATAACCATGTTTGTTTACATTTATTTTCATCATCAAGAAGGATGATTTAACATTAAATAATAATAATCATAAACTTTATTAAATATTAATGTCATATTTAATCATAAGATAAAATTTTAAGAATACCCGTGAGAGACTTAAATTCATGAAAATATCATAATTCATGTAGGTTGCGTAAAACCACCACAATGAGTGATGTTTTCCCAAAAGTTTTAAAAATAAAGGTAACTTAGTAAATATGTAAGTTTTATAAAAATAAAATATATAATAAATAAAACGCTAATTTAGGATAAATTTTGTGTTATTACTTTCATTATTGGAAAATTAAGTGAGTAATTCAAATGAAAAGACCATCTTTGAAAAACCTGCATTTTGACATAATGACATATTATGGAGGAAAGTTTGTTGAAAGATGACAAGTGGTCCCCAATAATCAATTGATAAAATTTATTTAAATACCATATAAATGTTATCATTGAAGAAAATAAGTGAATATTTAATCTGGTTTTAAAATAATGAATCATAATTAAAAATGGTGAAAGAGGCTTGGAAACCCTTACCTCGATCTTTGAAACACCACCTTTAAATTTAGATTAAGGCCATTGTATAAGTGAAATTTGATTACTCTAGGGGCTTAGGGATGTGGAATTGGAAGTTTTTAGAGAGATTTGGATAGAGGTTTGAGAGAAAATAGAACTCATATGTGTCTTTGAAAGGGTTATATTAAGTTTCTTTTTATAGGAAAAAACCAATGGTGTTTTCATAAATGAAGTTCCCAGTCAGGATCCACGTATCACTAAGAGGGGGAGGGGGTGAATCAGTGATATCTTCTTATTTTTATATTTCCTTATTTTTGAAACAACCTTCACCTCCTGTTAAAGATTTTCTTCCCTACTGAACACACACAACCACAAGAACACATGATTTATAAGGTTCTCTACTCAACAAGAGCAGCTACGTCCTTGGTATGGTACAAAAATAATACAGTACCACACAATCCAATAGAAAACGATCCTTTGATGTGGAATAAAATGAGTAGGATATACCCTTACACTTGTGTATCACTTGGAAAACAATCCGCAAGTGTGTGTGCACCCTCTTAGTACAAATAGGGAATTGTAGTATTTCAGTGCTTCTTTACAATTGAACATGTGTATTCTATGAAGTACAAATCTTCACTTTCCTACCCAAAATACATAAATAACTATATTATGAACAACTGAATATGTGAAAAGAACCCAAATCTTTCATGCACTCTTTTAGGTGTATTGTGTGCAACTTTAATGCCTCGCGCGCAAGATTTGACTTTTATCGCGAAACACCTCTTGCACGCAACTTCAATCTTGTGTGAAAATATCTTCTTGCATGAAACTCTATTTATTTAGTGAACTCCCCTTTACTTAAAATTATTTCAGGCCTCAGAGCTCGATATTTCTCTAGGTATCGAGCATATAAAATGTGAGGGGGTCACCTCTTATTTATAGACCTCGTCGACCCCTGCACGTAAAAACCCTGATGTGTCACGAAAAACCCCGATGCATTGCGAAAAACCCCATTTGATGTTTCATTGGGCGCGTAAGTCTCTTTAGCGCCAACCTCATCTTTCGTGCACTTCATGACTTTTCCATTTTTCGAATTTTGGACCTTGAATCATGCCTTGCGTGCAACATTCCAAACTCCCTTAAATTTTGCGCACAAAAACCAATCTTTCGTGCAAGCCTTTCCTTTGCCAGATTTTGATATTTGGATCATGGAAGTCCACTTGAATTAAAAATACCAAGCCATATTCAAACTTGTGTGCATAATTCTTTACCAAAATCACATTTCTCCATCTCCTAATTTTCAGCCCCAAAAATTTGGAAAACACTGGGAAATGACACCACCTTAAAATCTGCTTCAGCAAGAACACTAATGCTGCTTCATTGTCATCTGGCTTATTCAAAAAACAACTACTTTCATCACAAAACATATCTTCCGTGATATATATTCATTGATCTAACACCTTTAGCATCATCATATTTTCAACAGAAAGTACTGAACCTTCCCTGTCTTCCACAAGCATCTTTCCTTCCAATCAAAACTGACTATAACTGGAAGCACCTTTACTCCCCCTTTCCTTCATAAGGATTGAATCAAAAGTTCTCCTAACTTATGATATTTGTGAAATACAATTTAGAAAATCATTGTCTAGTTTTTAAGTCCTTTACAAAGTGAATTAATTTATCTTCTTTGAAAACAAAAGACAACACTCTGTAACAGCAAACTCTTCTTACTTCCTTCTCCATCTAACTTGGTCCCAACAATAAATACAAAGTTTTTAAGGGTCAAAAATGTAATTTAGAAATTACAAGTGGTTCAAAAAATTGACAATATGTGATTTTCTAAACCATTTAATATTCAATTGAGCCATGATAGTATTTTTATGATATTTAATTCATTTTATAAGGTATTATTTAACATTAATATCATTAAAATAATTTTCATAATTATTCACATAATTTGACTTTAATGACACCCATATAACAATGGAGTATATATTTTAATATTTAAAATATTTCTTACCTTTCATTTTGATCAAAAAATTTCATGATATACTCTAAATTATAAAAAAAATCACTTTTAATATTTTTAAAACTATTTATTTTGATTTTTCACCTCCTTGAACATACACTGCATAAATGATGCATAAAAATTATATGTAATTATATCATTAACAAAAATTAAAAAAAGGACTATCATTAATATGGATTATGAATCTTCAATTTTATCATCCAAATTCATCCATATAAAATTTATACCTATATCCTTATCATGAAATTATAATAAGTGAGAGAAAGTGACATTTTTTGGAAACATAATTTTATTTATATAAAGGGAAATTCATATCCATTGAAAGGGCACAAAATTCAACCATTAGTGAAGATAATATCAAGGGAGTTTGTAAAAACTGGGTCCTGCAAACAATGGAGTTCAAATTTGAATATTTAAAACATTTCTTACCTTTAATTTTGATCAATAAAAATCATGAAATACTCTAAATTATAAAAAACACATTAATTTTAATATTTTTAAAACTATTTTCTTTGATTTTTTACCTGGTTGAACATGAAGCGCGTCAGCGATGCATAATCGTTCTAGGTAATTATATCATCACCAAAACTTATAAAAAAGGACTATCATAAATATAGATTATTCATCTTCAATTTTATCTTCTAAATTCATCCATATAGAATTTCTATATATATCCTTATCATGAAAATATATTAAGTGAGAGAAAGTGAAATTTTTTAGAAACATAATTTTATTTATATAAAGGGGAAGTCATATCCATATAAAGTGGCACCAAATTCAACCATTAGTGAATATAATATCAAAGGAGGTTGTAACAAATGGGCCCCATTGACAGTAAAAAAACCCATACTTAACTTGGTCATCGGGTCCTGGCCCACCAGGTACCGCCGATTTCCCCATAGACATGTGGTCCCCTACCTGGGGCCCACCCATGTACCTAAATGGGACATTAGACTAATGAATGTCCTCATAGGCCAAAACATATTCTTTATAGTGTGCTTTTTCCTCACTCGCACACAACTTGGGAAACTTCCCTGAAGGCCACCAATCCTAATCACTACTCCAGGCCAAGCATGCTTAACTATGGAGTTCTAATCAGGTAGACCCCTGAAAATAAAGGTGCACCTTGTTGACTTGATTCATATCATTTAGTCATTCAACCCTTTATCATTATGGGGTGTTATATTCAATCCCACATTTAGAGCATAATGTCCTCATTGTGGACCCTAAAACTCAATCTAGGTAGTGACATCACACTTAACCCTTTCCAGCGTGATTTGTCCTCACTCGCACACACCATGGGAAACTTCCAAGAAAGTCACCAATCCTGATCACTACTTGAGTCCAAGCACACTTAACTGTTGAGTTCTAATTAGGTAGGCTCTTAAAAATAAAGTTTCACCTTGTTGACATGAGTCATATCATTTAGTTATTTAACCCTTTATCATTATGGGGTTTTACATTCACCCCCCTTTAGAGAACAATGTCCTCATCGTGAAATTTTATTACTTTAGGGGCCTAAAGATGTGGAATTGGAAGTTTGTAGAGAGATTTGGATAGAGGTTTGAGAGAAAATAGAGATCATAGGTGTCTTTGAAAGGGTTATATTAAGTTTCTTTTTATAGGCAAAAACCAATGGTGGTTTCATAAATACATAGTCTTTAAGGGTCAAAAATGTAATTTAAAAATTACAAGTGGTTAAAAAAATGGACAATTGGTGATTTTATCAACCATTTTAATATCCACTCAAATCATGATAAGATTTTTATGATATTTTATTCATTTTATAAGTTATTATTTAACATTAAATATCCTTAAAATCATTTTCATAATTATTCAAATAATTTGACCTTAAAGACACCCAAATAACAATGGAGTAAAAATTTGAATATTTAAAACATTTCTAACCTTTAATTTTGATCAATAAATTTCATGATATATTATAAATTATAAAAAACACATCACTTTTAATATTTTTAAAACTATTTACTTTGATTTTTCACCTGCTTGCACATGCACTGCATCTGTGATGTATAAGCGTTCTATGTAATTATATCATCACCAAAAGTAAAAAAATGACTATCATAAATATGGATTATGCATCTTCAATTTTATCATCCAAATTTATACATATAGCATTTATATCTATATCCTTATCATGAATTTATAATAAGTGAGAGAAAGTTACATTTTTTAGAAACATAATTTTATTTATATAAAGGGGAATTCATATCCATAGAAAGTGGCACCAAATTTAACCATTAGTGAAGAAAATATCAAGGGAGGTTATAAAAACTGGGCCCCACTAACAATGGAGTTCAAATTTAAATATTTAAAACATTTATTACCTTTCATTTTGATCAATAAAAATCATGAAATACTCTAAATTATCAAAACACATAAATTTAAATATTTTTAAAACTATTTACTTTGATTTTTCTCCTACTTGCACATGCACTGCATCAACACTACATAAGCATTCTATGTAATTATATCATCACAAAAACTTATAAAAAAGGACTATCATAAATATAGATTATGCATATTCAATTTTATCATCCAAATTCATCCATATAGTATTTATATCTATATCCTTATCATGAAAATATATTAAGTGAGAGAAAGTGACATTTTTTAGAAACATAATTTTATTTATATAAAGGGGAAGTCATATACATAGAAAGTGGAACCAAATTAAACAATTAGTAAAGATAATATAAAGGGAGTTTGTAATAACTAGGCCCCACCGAGAGCATAGAAACCCAACCTTAACATGGTCATCGGGTCCTAGCCCACAATGTACCACCAGTTTCCCTAGAGACATGTGGTCCCCTAATTAGGGCCCATCCACGTGCCTGAATGGGTCATCAGACTAATGACTATTCCCATGGGCCAACACATGTCCTTTCTAGCATGCTTTGTCCTCACTCACACACACCCTGGGAAAATTCCCTAGAGGTCACCAATCCTGATCACTACTTCCGGCCAAGCACACATAATTGTGGAGTTCTAATCATGTAAGACCCAAAAAAGAAAGGTTCACCTTGTTAACATGAGTCATATCATTTATTTATTTAACCCTTTATCATTATGGGGTGTTACATTCACCCCCCTTTAGAGAAAAATGTCCTCAGTGTGGACCCTACAACTCAATATAGGCAGTTCTATCACACTTAACCCTTTCCAGTGTGCTTTGTCCTCACTCACACACACCCTGAGAAACTTCCAAGAAGGTCACCGATCATGATCAATACTCTAGGACAATCATGCTTACCATGAAGTTCTAATCAGGTAGGATCCTAAAAATAAAGTTTCACCTTGTTGACAAGAGTCATATCATTTATTTATTTAACCCTTTATCATTATGGGGTGTTACATTCACCCCCTTTAGAGCATAATTCCCTCATCATGAAATTTGATTACTCTAGGGGCATAAGGATGTGGAATTGGAAGTTTTTAGAGAGATTTGGATAGAGGTTTGAGAGAAAATAAAAATCATATTTTTATTTTAAAGGGATATATTATGTTCCTTTTTATAGGAAAAAACCAATGGTGTTTTCATAAATACTTAGTCTTTAAGGGTAAAAATGCAATTAAAAAATTTCAAGTGGTTCAAAAAATTGAAAATATGTGATTTTCTCAACCATTTGAATATCCAATTGAATCTTGATATGATTTTTATGATATTTAATTCATTTAATAATATATTATTTAACATTAAATATTCTTAAAATAATTCATAACTCTTTGTGTGACACTTACCCCACACCATGGAATGTTTCCTACATCATTCGAAAGTGTAGAAGTCTCATCAATAACCACATAGAAGTTCTCCATACTTATCGAGAGGTGAACAAAGTGGAATATTTCCTAGCCTCCAAGGGCACTCATGATAGGCCGGTCACTTTCTTTCATGGTTTGGATTTCCTTCCCCCCAATGGCATACATTTGGCCCAAGGGGATTTCCTTGGGCTTCATTACTTTAGACCTACTTAGTCCCTATTTTGACTTTTTTCCTTTTCAAAAATTAAATAAATAATGATGGTTATCATCACCAAAAATTAAAAAAAAGGACTATCATAAATATAGATTATGCATATTTAATTTTCTCATCCAAATTCATCCATATAACATTTATATATATATCCTTATCATGAAATTATAATAAGCAAGAGAAAGTTACATTTTTTAGAAACATAATTTTATTTATATAAAGGGGAAGTCATATTTATAGAAACCAACACCAAATTCAACCATTAGTGAAGATAATATCAAGGAAGGTTATAACAACTGGGCCCCACTGACAAAGGAGTTCAAATTTAAATATTTAAAACATTTATTACCTTTAATTTTGATCAATAAAAATCATGAAATACTCTAAATTATCAAAAACACATCAATTTTAATATTTTTAGAACTATTTACTTTGATTTTTCACCATGTTGCACATGCAACGCATCAGCGATGCATAAATATTCTATGCAATTATATCATTACAAAAACCTATAAAAAAGGGAAATCATAAATATAGATTATTCATCTTCAATTTTATCATCCAAATTCATCCATATAGCATTTCTATCTATATCCTTATCATGGAAATATATTAAATGAGACAAAGTGACATTTTTTAGAAACATAATTTTATTTATATAAAGGGGAAGTCATATCCATATAAAGTGGTACCAAATTCAACTATTAGTGAAGATAATATCAAGGGAGGTTGTAATAATTGGGCTCTGCTGATATCACAGAAACCCAACCTTAACATGGTCATCGGGTCATATCCCGCCATGTACCACCAGTTTCCCTACAGGCATGTGGTCCCCTACCTAGGACCCACCCATGTGCCTGAACGGGTCATCAGACTAATGACTGTCCCCAGAGGCCAATACATGTTCTTTCTAGTGTGCTTTTTTCCTCACTCGCACACACCTTGTAAAACTTCCCTAGAGGTCACCAATCATGATCACTACTCTAGGCTAAGCATGCTTAACTGTGGAGTTCTAATAAGGTAGCCCCCTAAAAACAAAGGTGCACCTTATTGACATGAGTCATATAATTTATTCATTTAACCCATTATTATTATAGAGTGTTACATTCATCCACCCCCTTTAGAGAATAATGCTGTCATTGTGGACCCTATAACTCAACCCAGGTAGTTTCATCACACTTAACCCACACACACCCTGGGGAACTTCTAAGAAGACCACCAATACTGATCACTACTCGAGGCCAAGAATACTTAACTGTGGAGTTCTAATTAGGTTGTCTCTTGAAAAGAAAGGTGTAACTTATTGATATGAGTCATATGATTTAGTTATTTAAACCTTTATCATTATGGGGTGTTAAATTCACCCCCTTTTGAGCACAATGTTTTCATTGTGGAACTTACAAATCAACCCAGGTAGTTCCATCACACTTAAGGTTAGGTTTCTCCTTGGATAAACAATGTAGCAACTGGGACCCGCTGATAGTACCGACACCCCAACTTAATATGGTCATTAAGTCCCGACCTGCCAGGTACCACCAGGTACCACCAGTTTCCCCACATACACATGGACCCCTACTTGAGTCCTACCCACATGCCTGAACGGGTCACTAATCCTGATCACTACTTCAGACCAGGCACATTTAACTGTGAAGTTCTAATAAGGTAATCCCCCAAAAAGAAAGGTGCACCTTGTTGACATGAGTCACATCATTTAGTCATTTAACCCTTTATCATTATGAGGTGTTACATCCACCCCCCTCGTTAGAGCACAATGCCCTCATTGTGGACTCTTCAACTCGACCCAGGTAGTGCCATCACACTTAACCCTTTCCAGTGTACTTTTTCCTCACTCACACACACCCTAGGAAACTTCCAAGAAGGTCACTAATCCTAATCACTACTTGAGGACAATAATTCATAACCATGGAGTTCTAATTAGGTAGGCTCTTGAAAATAAATGTGTACCTCAGGTTCCTCCTATGATAACCA
Organism: Viscum album; assembly: GCA_963277665.1. NCBI lineage: Eukaryota > Viridiplantae > Streptophyta > Magnoliopsida > Santalales > Viscaceae > Viscum > Viscum album. The sequence goes on along the minus strand of OY728153.1, from coordinate 1,461,247,477 downwards.
ATGTAACAACTGGGCCCTACTAGAAGCACAAACACCCCACCTTAATATGTTCATTGGGTCTTGATCCGCTAGGTACCACCAATTTCCCCACATGAACACGGTCCCTTGAGGCCCACCCACATGCCCGAACAGGTCATCAGACTAATGAATATCCCCAAAGGCCAACACATGTTCTTTAAAATGTGATTTTTTCTCACCCACACACACCCTGGGAAAATTCTTAGGTCACCCATCTTGATCACTACTCCAGGATAAGCACATTTAACTGTGAAGTTCTAATCAGGTAGGCTCCCCAAAAAGAAAGGTGAACCTTATTGACATGAGTCACATCATTTAGTCATTTAACCCTTTATCATTATGGGGTGTTATAAAGGCCATTAATAACCTCATAAACTCATTTTAAGATGATTTTTTTTAATATTTTAAGGCTTTTACCTTCAATTTAACACTTTTACCCTATTTTTGCCTTTATAGTGGTGATAAATTTATACTGTGGTTACTATTCATTATGAAAAAAATTGAAATTGACATCATAAATAAATTATAAAATGATGATAAAATATATGGGATTAATTTCTTAATATTTAATTTCCAGTGGTTGTAAAAATTAATTTTAATATAAGCATGTGAAATGCAACGGAATTTTTTTTAGAAAATACTTGTTTTAAGCATAAAAATGATTTTATTAAAAAATATTATATAATGTTGTTTCCTATTAAATTAATTGGATTTTTTAATAAAATGGGGACAATTTTAATTTTAAACCAATCCTAAATATCACGAGTCTTTGTAAATACTTTAAAAGAAATGATAACTTTTTTTTATAAAAAATGGCATTTTCCACTATTCACCCAAAAATTAATGTTTTAATAAAAATCCCAAAAATTTATCCAAATATATATTTGATATGTTTATATAAAAAATATATGTCCATTTTATCAAATAAAATTTCTAAAATTCATAAATTTTTCTTTTAAATGAAAATATAAAATATAAGGAAAACCTGTTTTTTAGAAGAATGACCCTTTTATACTTTTAATGGTTTTTATCCTTGTTTGATTTAATTATTACTATTTAAAATTTAATACATATATCCCAAGAACTAATAAATATATTTTAATAAGAAAAATTTTCAACATATCTTTCATAATGTAGTTACTCCTATTCATACACGACAAACCAACAACTAGGTTACAAAAATCATATTTAAATAATAATATTTTTATAGTATATTGCAGTTCATTTAAGATCGATGTCATGTGTGGTACATGATATCAAACATAGCATTCATTTAAAAAAATAATTACATATTGAAATATCTGGGTGTTACATTATCCCCCTCTTACGAAAATTATGTACTCACAATTTGAATATGTTCTCACAAAAATGAATGTATCTTAACATTGGTATAATCTAAGAAATATATTTTATCATGATAAGGTATTTTTATGTTACCACTAAAAAAATTAGTACCACTTAAATATTTTTAAACCATGTGGGTACTATTATAATACTCATACTTGTGAATATGTTTCCAAAAGTACACCTTAATAGCAGAGTGCTATTTTCTACATAAGTCTCGATAGATTTATCTTCCTCTTATTTGAGTTGATGAATTATTTCACCATAAAGATAAAGAACAATAAATATATATATACTCTATTTCTTTCAATTATATAATCACATTTTTTTTACTTTGGTTATGTTTTGAGAAGTTTTAGAACTCCACCTCATTTCGTATTCTAAATAATAAATATCATAATGAATTTTTCATGTCTAAAGAACTAAAATTTACTTTAATGGATCATAAGATCAAAAAAAGGGATGAAATGTTATTTCTCATATATCTATAAATTTACTAAAACCAAAAATGGTTAGCACAAGTTAAAATAATACCCAATATGAATATACCTTTACATGAAGAATTAATACATTCATCTTCAATAGCACATTAATTTATACTTAATCATTTCATAATTAACTAAACCATAAAACTTTTCTAAGTATGCCTAATAATATTTAAAACCCAAATGTTAGAAATATTTGATCACATATTCTTCCAAATTCAACTTAAAATTTATCTCTGAACAACATTAATCACTCATAACATAACATACCAAATATGTATCTACCCTAGACATATATTCTCCAAAATATACTATTCTTTTCCATAAATAACCTGAATCACCAGAACATATAACCACCAAAACATCATATATTCTTCCAAAAGTTAATTCAAGCATTATTATTCAAATAAAATCAACCACTTTGATATAAAATTCATATTAGCCCATAATTTCCCATTTATCTTTATTCTTATAAAATTACCAAAAATAAAGTGAAATTCTTCCAAAATAACTTTAACCACCTAATCACCGAATCACCCATTTTTAATCCCAAGGTTATATATATGATAAAACATATGTTCCCAACAATATAATAACCTTTTATCCATAATTACCTCAATATTAAAGATCACATTAACCCTAAATCTTATATTTACTTTACATATTTTATCCACAATATAATAAAGTTATTTCCAAATAACCTTTATAATAAATCGCATGTTAAACCTAAAGGTTATATATACCCCAATTATGTATTATTAATAAAACCTAATAAAAGTTTCCCAAAATATTTTTAATCCTCATAGATTCCCATCACAGAAAACCTCATAATGGTATATATGCCTTTAAAATTTTGATCAAAATTAGACTTCTTAACCCATGATGGCACCTAAAAATATTAAATTTTCCTCATTTTATAGCAACCTAACCTCTAAATTTATCTAAACTTGGCTCTTATTCCAATTATACTATCCTAGACTTGTATACACAGATCTGGTGCTAAAAATATTATCTTTACATATTAGTTTTGATACCAACTGAAGTGAACCAATTTTGAACTTCCATAATTACAACATCAATGAAATTATTGATTCCCTTAAATACAAAATACATTTTTAGGTTTATATATTTATAGAATTAAGAAAATATATACTTAATAAATCCTATATCATTCTCATCCAATGTGATTTTTTTCTACCACACCCAGATTTTCTTATTCCAAAATAAGTCTTCATTATCTCCCACAAATTTCAAAACTCATAATACTCTTCTAGAAGTATCATTCATATTGTTCTTCTTCATAACCTGTGGAATGAAAACATAATAAATGGCGAGCTCAAATTCTCAGTAAGGGAAATCATATAGTGGAATCTATCATGAATGCATATGGCATAAATAATATAACATTGATAAATAATAATAAAATATGTCATATATCAAATATGATGAAGGGGTAATGAATACATGAATAAAATATAAATATAAATAATCACATGAATAATAATAATTGGTTTTGTAAATATAAAATTCATAATATCATATATCACAATCTTACCATCAAGGCCTCATGCTATGACATCATATATAAATAGGTAATACATATGACAAATACCTAAGCAATATTGTCTCTTGATATCCATAGATTCATTGAGGGTCTATCTAATGTCAGGACACACCTATCAATTACTAATTCCAATGCATTCATCATATAAAAAAATTAATGTCCATTCGATAAATAATCAATAATCCTTGATAATAAACATTCATATTGGAAAACTAGCATATGAAATTTCAATATTTTCCCAATACATATTCAACCTACCTTAGCAGTCAATAGTCATATATATATATAACTAACAAGTATACATATTTTCAATGTTTCCCCAATTAATAAATGATCTATCTTTCTTGGTAAACATCCCCAATCAAATTTATATAAACTATGGTGTTGACACCGTATAGAGTAATGAGTATATAATTATGTCAAGACTAAAAATGATGCAGAATACATCCATGATAATAAATAACATGGAATTGAATATTATAATCAATTAATAAAAAATTAATTCATAATAAATACATTTCATTTGGAAAATAGAGAGGAAAATGGAAGCCAAACTTTTAAAAGAATTTCTCTTAAAGATTTTGTAACATTGTTACAAAAAGGAATTTATAAATCACTTATAATTTTTTTACTAATGTTTTAATAAGAATTTTAAAAAATAATTTTTAAATTAATTTATAATAATAGAATATTGAAAATAAAGTATACTTAAGTAAGGAAATGTGGAGTGAAAGATAAAAATATAAATAAGTGGATTGAAATCCCATTTTAAAACTTTTAAGAAAATAATAACCTTTTAATTTGAAAAAAGAATAGACTAATGGTAATATATATTACTTTAAAAACCTTAAAACTTGGAAAAAGGGTTAAACCACGAAGAATAGTCATTATAGTGGAAAAATCCGTTCATGTGGAAAACTTTTAAAATAACTTTTTTTACCATTTTTCCAAAATGTCAATTATGATTTTTATGTAAAAAATTAATAATATTCATTTAAATCATTTGAATAGAAAATTAAATTTAGCATAAATTGACCTTAATAAATAATTGATGTATATAATACCACTTTTTTAAAACAAAATAAATATCATGTATAAGGAAGGGAAATATTCCCAACCAAGAATAAAATATAAGGTTAGATTTTCTTATAAACAACCTTTTGGTGGGTTGGATTAAAAAAGAGGGATAAAATTGAAAGAATACTTGTAAACCCTATAAATAACTATATTTGAATAAAATATATTGGGTTTAAGAGATAAATATCATATCATTCCCCCAAATAAGATTCAAGAATAAATAATCCTAATTAAAAGTGAGATTGAAACCTAACCCCTCACGAATTCGGTAACTTTCGAATGAAATACCATCAAAAGTTATTGCATTATATGGTTATATAAATCCTATGAATTATATATAATATTGTTTCATAATATATTCATGTGGTATTAATTACACAATATTAAAGAAATCATGGCACACAATATGAAACATGTCTCAATGAATCAAAATTGGGACTAAGAACCCTTAATGACATCGTAAGAATAAAATCAAAACCTCTTGAAAGAGAGAATGTGAAATAGAGATTTAATTACCATTATATAAAAGTATATCATGATATAATGTTCCAAATATCCATCATACACACCATGTAATGGAAATAGGTGTGTAATTCAAAACGTGTGTCAAAAAAGAGAATTTCATATGTGAAACCCTTACAAAGATCATAACATTAAAGTGAGGAATAATCAATGAAGTGATTATATATAATAAATTTAAATCCACATAATTTTTTTAAATACAACATAAAATAATTATAGGTAATTACACACATAATATTGGCATAACATAGTCAATGTATAAGTGATATAACCCAATGAAAAGAAATTGAGTTAAGAAACCCCTTACCTTTAGTTCTGACTTGCCTCGTACGTCCACTACCTTCCTGAATAATAAAATAATATTAATCATATACTTTATTTAGAACATATTTTATGTTTTTACCTTATTATTATCCTGTATTATCATGTTTTTTTCATTTACTAGTTCTGTATAGTTCACATCAGGTGTTTTTGGGATTGTTCATTTCATAATCCACAAACATGTATGGTATATTTATAATGGTAAATGGTCCTATTAAAATGGTTTCATAAAATCTATAATATTTAATGAATATTTTATATATCATTACAAAATTATGGATGTTCAATATGTCATAAAATTGGTACCATCTCAAAAACCTTCCTCAATAAGCCTATTTTTTAGGGTTAGAAATAACCATGTTTGTTTACTTTTACTTTTATTATTATAATGGATACATAAACATTAAAAAATCATAATAATAAAATTAATTTTATATTAATTTTATATTCAATCATAAAATCAATTTTTAGGAATACCCATGATAGGATTAAATTCATGAAAACATCATCGTTCACGTAAGTTGTATAAAACTACCACGATGAGCAATGTTTTTCTAGAAGTGTTAAAAAGTAAGGTAACTTACTAATATTTGAGTTTTATAAAATAAAATATATAATTAAAAAAACACTAATTTAGTATAAATTTTGTGTTATTAATTTCATTATTGAAAAAGTAAGAGGATGATTAAAATGAAAATATCATCTTTGAAAAACTCGCATTTTGAAATGGTATAGGATTATGGAGGAGAGTTCGTTGAGAGGTAACAGGTAATCCCCCATAATAAATTGATAAAATATATTACAAGACCATATAAATTTAATCATGGTATAAAAAATAAGTAAATGTTTAATATGGTTTCAAGATAATTAATAGTAAAGGTGAAAGAGTCATGAAAACCCAAACCTTGATCTTCGAAACATAACTATTCAATTGAGTTTAAGGCCTTTAGATAAGTGAAATTTGATTTATCCAAAGGAATAGGGACATGGAATTAGAATTTTTTAAAGGTATTTTTATATATGTTTTAGAGAAAATAAAACTCATATGTGTCTTTAAAAGGGTTATATTAAGTTTCTTTTTATAGGAAAAAATCAACTGTGTTTTCATAAATACTTAATCTTTAAAGGTCATAAATGTAATTTAAAAATTTTAAGTGGTTAATAAATGGAAATTATGTGGTTTTATAAACATTTTTAATATCCAATTGAATAACTATTAAATTTTTATAATTTTTAGTCCATTTTATAATATATTATTTAACATTAAATATCCTTAAAGTCATTTTGGAACTATTTACATAATTTTACTTTAAAGACACCAAGATAACAATGGAGTTCGAATTTGAATATTAATTTTTTTACATTTTATTTTGGTCAATAAAAATCATGAGAGGCTATAAATTATAAATATCACATCACTTTTAATATTTTTTAAACTATTTACTTTGATTTTCCACCCGCTTAGATACGCATTGCATCGATGATGTGTAAGCGTTGCATCAACAATGCATAAGTGTTCTATGTAATTTTATCATAATTTTTTTTAAAAAAATTATATCATAAATATAGTTTATTTATATTAAATATTATGATCTATATTATTCAATATAGAATTTATATCTATATCTATATCCTAACAATATAATAAGTGATAGAAAGTGACATTTTTGGAAATAAAATTTTATTAACATAACGGTGAAGTCATATTACTATAAATTGGCTCAAAATTTGACCATTAGTTAAGATAATATCAAGGTAGGTCATGAATAACCCCATCCAATTATTTGAAGATGTGTTTTTGTGATATTTTAATTTACACTTTTACCCTATTTTAGGCATTATAATGGTGATAAATTTATACCATGATTACTATTCATTGTGAATAAAATGAAATTAAAATTATTAATAAATTATAAAATGGTAATAAAATATATGTAATCCATTTAATAAGATTAAATTTCCAAAATTAGTAAAAATTGATTTTAATATAAGTGCGTGAAACATGATGAAAAACAGTTTCTAGAAAAATACAAGTTCTAAGTATAACAGTGATTTTATTCCAAAATCATATATAATGTTGATTATTATTAAATTAATGACATTTTTAATAAAATGGGACTAATTTTAATTTGAAAATAGTATAAAATAGAATGGGTCTTTGTAAAAACTTTAGAAGAAAGGATAATTTTTTATAAAAATTAGTGTTTCCGCTATTCACCTAAAAATCAATATTTTTAGAAAAATCCCAAAAATTCATCCTAATATATATTTGATATGATTATATAAAAATATAATTTCCATTTTATAAAATAAAATTTCTAAAATTAAAAAATTATCTTTTAAATGAAAATACAAAATTTAAGAAAACTTGTTTTATAGAAAAATGACCATTTTATACTTTTAATGATTTTTTATTATTTTATTTTATTATTATTATTAAAATTTTATTACTTATTTCCTAGGAACTAATAAATAAATTTGAATAAGGAAAATTTTTCAACATATATTTCATAATTTGGTTACTACTACTCTTACCCGCCAAACCAATGACTCAGTTATAACATTCATATTTGAATAATAATATTTCTATAGTATATCATATCTCATTTAAGCTCAATGTTATATGAGGTACATGATATCAAACATAGTATTCATTTAAAGGAAAATTACATATTGAAATATGAGGGTGCTACAATTGATATGTGTAATTCAATGTTACATAGACAAAATAACTTCTAATTCAATATTATGTAGCTCAGTTTCATGAACTCTACTATTGTAAAACCTTCATAAAAATTCTTGTAATCTTATGAAATGTCAATCTAATCATTAAGAAACCTTTGAAAAACAAATTTTAATCTTATCGAGAGACAATTAAATGCCACACAACCTTTGTAAATTCTACTTCAATCTTACACACCTCTTTAATTTTTCTACTCAAACTCACAAACCAACATTGTGATTTTATTCTTCACACATCATATGTTAAAATTACTTTAATATATTATCTTTAGTTCAAGCCACTTCTTTAACTTATCTAACATATCTGTCAACCTCTTGATCATTTATTTTTATGGTTTATATGATTTATATGGTTGACAATAAAAATAAAATATATGTGGAGACTTCTTAACAATATTATCAACAAACTTCCCCAGACTTAGGAATTCAATTTACTTCTCCACCTGGTCTTAATAATACCCTCCTTTAGATATTTTTGGAAACCCAACATAAATAATTTTAATTATTAAAAACCCTCCATTTTAAACCTCCACAAATCGTCTTTAACTCATCAACTTGAATTTATAAAGAGCCCCATTCCACTTCCATATGTTGTATAAATCACTGATTAAGAAAATAATCAGTCATTTCATTACTATAATTATCATTTATTATCAATGAAAAATCAATTAATAAACTCTATGTCAATATGAGTGAACTCTTTTTATAAAATAAGAGTGATATATTTATAAATATGAACTTTTCTATAAGAAACAATGGACTCTCCATATCTATTACTTAACTCTTCGACACATGATGAACCAATTTAATCCTAAAAGAAATTTCTCATCTCTTTATCCCTTGCTAACACAATTTCATCCCAATAACAAACTTCTCATGTTGTACCCTGAAGCATAATTGTTTTAATTATCTCAAACACTACCTTGTTGTTCTAACTTGTTTCATGTTGTTTCTACTTTATTTTGGTGATTTTTATTAAAGTTTAATGGAAAGAGGGAATTTTACCTAAATAAAGGTTCAAATTATGCTCAAAGAGCCTCTTACAAATATGTTGTAGTATGGAAGCACCGACTTCCTGGTGTAGTGCCACCGAATAACTGATGGTATGATCATCATTCTATCATCTAGTAGGAGTCCACCGACTAGCTGGTGGTATATTTCAAGAATTAGCTACTACTAGGAAGCCCAATAGCTACCCGGTAGAGGCTATTGGATATCTAGTGGCATTGAGACTATAAGTTTAATGAGGCATTTATTATGATAAAAAAGATATTTTTTGGGTCTTAATTTCTTTGGCTCAATTCATTAGACCTTGGGAATCCTTGGAGACTATAAAAGGAGACTTAGGGAGGATTCAATTTTCATAAAATTATTGTGTACTTCAAGATGAACACTCCTTGATATTTTAGAACTCCTTAATTCTCAAGTGCTTCAAAGTTCCATCTTCCTCTTCTAAATACAAAGAAGAACAATCTAAACATTCAATGTTGGAGTTATGTACATCATCTTAGGCATGATCTTCATCGAATATCAATAAGTGCCACTAAGAATCATTTCATTATTTATTTCTTCATTCCTTCTTATTATTTATTCATCTTATCTTGAGCCTTTATACTTTATTATATTACCCATTGGATCTCTCATTTGTAATTTCTCTCCCTCTCCCTCTCACCTTCTCTATATTTCTTAACTTTATGAGAGTTGAGACTATGTTGTGATGGGTTTTACAAAAGGGAAACCATCTATTTTATCGCTCTTTCTCATCACCAGTTTCTTTATTTATCCATTAAAAATAAAGGGTTTATTTGGTTTCTTACTTTCCTATTAAAAAGTAAGGATTTATTTTTTTGGTTCTTGGTTCCCATTAAAACCATGGTTTCTTGGTTTCTTATTTTTTCCATTCAAAAGAAAAGAAATTATCTGGTTCTCAATTCTCATTTAATTCAAGGGATTATATACCCTCTCAAGACTTATTTAGGGGAGGATACATAGAGGTACCTTTACGTACTATTTCTAAACTATGTTATTAAAGTGTGTTTGTCTATTTAATTTTTTTCATTTATTTTTTGCACTGCTTACACTTTATTGCCTTATTTCAATTTCCTCTACACTTTACTTTGATTATAATTTTTATTTATTTATATCATTTTATCATTTATCATATCAATTTATTTATTCTCTTTAATTTTTAAAAAGTAAACTCACTCCCCCTCTATCCATAGCTCCAACCAATAATTGGTATGAAAGGAAGACATAAACTTAATTTAAAAAACACTTTTTGAAAATATTTTTTACCTTGATACCAACAATTGGTATCAAAGGAGACCTTTGTTTTTATTTCAAATTATAATTTTAAAAAATTGTTTTTGATTTTCAAAATCTTTACCAATTAAAATTATTCTTTTATTGTGGCATCTAATTCTTATTCACATGCTCATGTTTTTGATGGCATCGATTATTCATATTGGAAAAGTCACATGTCTATTTTTATTAGAAGAATTGGATATACTATTTGGAAAATGGTAATGCATGTTTATACTCCTACAACCAAACTAGGATCTAAATGGACTCCCTAAGACATTTCATAGAAAGGATAAGAATTATTTACATTGTGGTCCTAAATGTAATGATTTTAATTAGGTTTCTTCTTATAAAATGGCTTATGAAATACGAAAATTATTAGAAGTTACATCTAAATGTATGAATAAATTAAATGAAAATAGATTAGATATGTATCATAAATATTTTAAAATTTTATACATACATGCATATGAATCAATTACATGCATGTTTACTCATTTCACTAACATTTGCATTGGTAGAAAATCTATCAGTGATGACTTATCCATAGAAACATTCATGAAAATAATACTATGGGTTTTACTTAGTTCATGGGCTCCTAAATTCATGGTGATCCAAGAATCCAAGGACATAAAAACTATGGTGGTGTAAGAACTCATCAGCTATATAATGACATATGCAATAATTATGAAATGACAATCAGTTAATGAATCCATAGAGGTCAAGGAAACCAAGAAGAAAATTTCATTTAAAGTATTCAATGATGATTATTATAACAACCCATACATTACAAACATTGTTAATACTTTAGAATTGAATTATATTTATTACAACATATAACAAAACCATGATAGGACCGTATAAGTATAGTGTCTTTAGAAACTTGGAAGCATAAACAAATGGTTTATAAAGTATCTACGTTGTCTCTCGTTTATTTGATCATATCTAGAATCCTTTTTGGAATATCATATTTAATACCCTTCTTCCTGACCTGCGGAAAAGAAACATACAAAATGGTGAGCTCAAATACTCAGTAAGGGTAAACAAATGAAATGTCAATCATATCATACTCTTAAGATCATAACGTTTGAAAATATTATCCTGCATAATAGGTCATAATATCATGTCATGGGATAAATCATAGAACTGTAATGTAATACAAATCATCATAAAATAAGACATGAAACTTTGTGGCATAAACACATAATAATATAAAATCATTTCATATTAGTCATGGATCATTGCCAATACTATCATAGTGGACAATGTCCATTACCGAACTGAGTTCACTCCTCGTTCCAGTCCTGTATCACTGAACCAGATTAACTTGCATTTAAATCCATGTCTATCTCATAAGATACAAATCATTACCCAATACATTGGAGGGAGATATAGGTCCCACCCATCTCAAAATGAAACCATTCTTATGTGTGCCACAAAATCATAAATCATACATCATAGCATAACCCATATAATAAAATGGGATTTTTAAACATCATGCCATAATAAGATAAAAGGAGTTCATAAAAATAATTCCATCAGAAAATAATCAAATAAATGTAATAATAGGGATATAAACATAACCCTATATCATCTTAGATGGAAAATAAGTTTGATAAAACACTTGAACTTAGTTCTTGAGGAAAATATCCTTTCTTCATCAAAAAAATTTTCTTCTCTCAACATGTTACGCAATTTTAAATTAAAATAAGTTAATTGAAAAAAACTTGAAAATTTTTAAAGGAATCTTACATGGAAATAATTTCCTATGAAAGCATAAAAATCCTCTCATGACGTATAAGTTAAAAAAACATTCTTCTCATACTTTGTCCAGAAAAGTCAGAAAGTATCTCGTACTGAAAATGACAAAAGATTATTTTCATTTATTTTACTAAAAACTCATCAATAGGTAAAATTGGATTTAAAAAATTATAGGAGGATAAAAATAATATTACATATTGAGGAAACATGGATGTGGATGATAAATATTACCTAGTAAATACTGAAGTATAAACAATCTCGGATAAAAAAAATGAGATTGTGAGATTTTCCTTTACCTTAGGTTCGATATGCTTTGTACATATCTGAAACTCCTGTAAAATGATTTAAATAATGTCATTGACTTATTCTAGAATCATAGTAATTGTTATGATATCATATATGGTCATATTATTATCTATTTATTAGTAACATTTCATTGTTACTCGTTATTCAGGTGTTGACTGCTTTATATTCTTATGCATGTTTTGTCAAATAAATTCTTATTACTCTTTTTAGGTTATAGATATATCATTTAAATAATGGTATTAGTATAATATATATCATATTTATTCATTAAATTCATTTATATAATCATTCTTCAATGAAGATCATGTAGAATGAATCACATCACATCGTGGAGACGGTAGGTCGTACCTACGCATAAGCGATGATATCATTCACATGATTGTGGAATTGTATTTAAGTGTATGGTGTATAATATTTTAGAATCAATATAACTTTAAAATAATCATATATAGTAATTTATTCCATCATTATACCCATCCAAGTATGTTGGTGATGAAAAAAAAGATTACACCATGGCGTGGAGACGGTATTCCGTACGTACGCACGCGCGATGATTTTGTTTTTTGTAGGATGGATAGAAGATGAAATTGATTTATTTAATATTTATAATAACACATAATTATATTAGGTATAATGATGTTATTAATTTATAATTAAACAACTAAATAAGAGGAAGTATAAGAATAAATAAATTTTAAAGAATCGGTAGAAGATATTACCTCTTCCTCGAAGTGCCTCCTTTAAACTTCCTCTTAGGGTACTAGAGTTGGTCTTTTTAGAAGACCAGAACCTCTATAATGTAACTAGAGAGGTTAATAAGAGTAATTGGTAGGGTTTTACTGAGCTTGAAGACTCAAAATTGTGTGAAGAGGAGAGGGAAGGGGGTGCCCTTTTATAAGAGAGGAGAGGCGCACTTTTGGAAACCTCAAAAATATTAATTTATAATAAACACAAAAGCCACATAAAAACCTCCAAAATGAATCAAATTCAAATATGAGATAATATAGGGTTTTAATATCATCAATGAATAAAATTTATCCATGTTTTTATTTTATTTTAAACCTTATCATTTTGATTTATCTTTATTTAATCTATTTAATTTTATTTGTGGTAATAATTTTATAAATTTTAAATGGTTATAAATACTTACGTATGTGTTGTTAATTGTACATAATTGGATACTTTATGACATGGTAGACCATATAAATTTTAATTTGTAATTTTTAAATATTTTTGTTATTTTTAAACAATTTAATAATATGTTATTTTCATAAAATATCAATTCTGTCAATTTTGACACAATTAATTTATTTGAATTTAAATAAAATACACATAGAAGATATTTTAGAAACAAAATATTTAATATATTTAAAACAAGTCATATTAATCTATAAAATTCTTGGAGAACATTAATTATATCATATAATATTTATTTTAATATTTTTAAAACTATTTATTTGATATTTCTCTTGATAAAATAATTACTACAACATTTTTGTATTATTATTTAATCTACTTATTTGTTGAATAAAAATTAAAAATAAAATAATAAGATAAAGATAAATATAATATATTTCATAATAATACTTTTAGTTGATTTTAAATTCTAAAAAAATCAAATTTTAAAATGTTATATTTATTAAATTATGAAGGTGACAATTTCAACATCATTTAAAATAAAAAATATAAGTGTCATAATCAATTTTATAAGGCTCCAAATGGTCCACAAGTTTACCCTTAGATGATTATGGTTTAGATATACTCGACCAATAAGGTTTGGTCAGTTTTTGGTCCTTTTAATTGGTTTTATTGTTTTAATAAAAACTATATTATTGATTTTTCACTAAATAAATAATTTATGCACCATTAATGTATAAGATATTAAGGTAATTATATATTTCATAAAAATTACAAATAAATTACCATAATAAAGAAAAAACATTTATCTTTCAAATGAGTTTTTATAATTGAATTTATATTATGTATAACCTTATATTAAAAATAATTTAATTATTAAAGTTTGAGTGAGACATATTTCACTTTCCTTTAAATAAAATAAATTAATTGTCTCAATCTCATCCAAGTGGGTTCCAATAGAAACCATTTCAACCAAAGTATATTTTTGGATGAAATATAATCATCCAATTATATTAACACAAGTGTTAGAGTAATTTTATAATATTATTTTTTACCTTTAATTACTTGATTTACCTTTAACTGCGGTAAATAAAATTTACCGTAGTTACTATTCATAATGCCCAAAAATAAAAGTAGCCTATTAACATAATTTGGACCTACTGATTCCAAATATATAATCCATTTTTCCAAATTCAAGACACAGAAGTTTCAGAAATTTAATTTAAAATTAATCCCGTTGTCGAAAAGAAACGGGTTTTTGTTTAAAACATTGCAAAAGATTGAAATGATTTTACCTATGAATTCATTGTAAAATTAATGATAATGACATAAATTATATTAAAATAGTAAAAATATATTCTATTTATACTTTAAAACCATTCAATATTATAATTTAACCATATAAATTATCTCGATGAAAAAAGTTTTTTTTAATTAAAATTTAGCGTATTTTTACTATTCATCAAATTATGAAGTTTATCAGAAAAATATCAGAATTTTAACCAAAGTAAATTTTTATATCCCAATTCCAAAGAAAAGGTTTACATTGTAATATTAAAATTATTAATGTGCCTAAATCTTAAATTAAAAAGGGTTTTCCATTAAAAGGCGGAAAAACATTCTTTTAATATCTATTTGATGAATATCAGAAATATCATTTTAATTATATAACATACACATCTTGTTAATTTAATTCAATCAAATAACTAATATGACATATAATTAATTGAAATTTATCATAGATTTTTAAAATTTAGTTATATTTATTCCCGCTAACATAACGACTAGGTTATAACGAAAATTTTATTTTAAGGGCATCTCACAGTTTGTTTAAACTAACGATTGCGTGAAAAACAAGCTACTGAATAATAAAAATTATTTAAATATTTCATAAAACACATGTACATTACATTCTATCCCCCTTAAACTGAATTTCTTCCTTGAAATTCATCACTTGGAAATAAACATATGAGGATACCTCTCCCTCATCATATCCTCAAGTTCCCATGTAGCTTATTCTAATTGGTGGTTCCTCCATAAAAATTTAACCAATTGAGTGGTCTTTTTTCGTAGAACTTTTTTGCTACGATCCAGAATCTCTATCAGTTGTTCTTCATAAGAAATATCTTGCTCTAGCGGTACGACTTCTGAGTTTAGTATATGTGAAGGATCAGGAATATACTTTCTCCGGAGGGATACATGAAACACATCATAAACTTGAGAGATATTCAGTGGAAGCACCAATCGGTAAGATACCTTCCCAAAACGATCCAGAATCTCAAAAGGACCGATATACCTAGGGCTCAACTTTCCCTTCTTTGCAAATCTCATTACTCTCTTCCAGGGAGATATTCATAAGAACACCTTATCTCTCACTTCAAACTCTAGGTCTTTTCTTCAGTTGTCATCATAATTTTTTTGTCGACTCTGAGCTTCTCTTATATGTTGTTGAATAGATATGACCTTTTCTGCCATTTCATCAACAAGATCAGGTCCTAATAGCTTTCTTTCCCCAACTTCATCCCAGAAAGTTGGGGTTCTGCACTTCTTTCCATAGAGGGCTTCATAAGGATCCATCTGAATACTAGAGTGAAAGCTATTGTTGTAAGAGAATTCCACCAATGGTAGGTGTCGATCCCAAAAACCTTTTAAATCCATAGAGAAAGCTCTCAACATGTCTTCTAGAGTTTGAATTTTCCTTTTAGACTGATTGTCTGTCTGAGGATGATAAGCAGTGCTGAAACTCAACTCTGTATCTAGAGAATACTGAAGACTTCACGAGAACTTCAAGGTAAACCTCGGATCTTGATTAGATATAATGGAAAGTGGTACTCTATACAATCTTACCACTTCTTTTACATATATCCTGGAAAGCTGATCAAGAGAGAAATCCTCTCTAATAGAAATGAAGTGTGCTGACTTCGTAAGATGATTAACTATAACCCAAATAGCATTATTGCCTTTGGATGTTTTGGGAAGTTCGGTGACAAAGTCTATAGTGATGTTTTCCCATTTCCATTTTGGTATGGGTAATGGTTGCAACATCCCCTTAAACTTCTGTCTTTTAGCCTTAACTTTCTAACAAACCAAGAATCAGGAGACATATTCAGCAACATCTCTTTTCATGCCATCCCACCAGAAGTACTCTTTCAGGTCCCTATACATCTTCGTGCTTCCAGGGTGAACAGAGAATAAATAACCATGAGCCTCATCCAATATTTCCTTCTTTAATTCCGGTATGGGAGGAACACAAACCCGATTCCTAAACCTTATTATTTCATCACAACCAATGTTGAATTCAGTAACATTTATCACTTTCTTTTGTAACTCTACATCTTCCTTATGTGCCTCTTTAATATTCACATATATAGATGGTTGAAAATTCATTTGAGAATGATGAGATTTTTCCCCTTCCATTATAATTTCAAGATCCATCCTTTGCAAATCCATAAATATTGGATCTTTTGTGATCCTCATCATGGATAAGATGGAATGGTCTTGTCGGCTTAATGTGTAAGAACCCTAGTTTTTAGAAATGGGTCAAATCCCGACCCTGTTTAAACTTTTTGACTGGTTTTTGAGAAGTTTGGAAAATCTGGGCAGTTTCTGGAAATTTCCAGACTACACGTCGTGTACTTTAAGTACACTCCATGTATGAGCTACCCGAGTGACCTGTCATTTTCTCGCTGAGTACATGCTGTGTGAAGACTGTGTAGAAGTTTCTTACTACACGGCGTGTATTTATAGACACACCATGTATCCCATACCCGTGTGAGGCCAAGTACATGTCGTGTGGTGCCCAGGTGTAAATTTCCATCTACACGGCGTGTAGTCTTCCTTGACACACCGTGTACCTTTGTTCCATGTAGCGGCCGAGAACCTGGCCACGTGTTGACCGTGTACACGGTCCAGGCCGTGTGCTGGACTCCGATTAAGTTAGAGTACGGAAACACATCTACACGGCGTGTACTTTGAAAATACACGTCGTGTACTTTTATTTTTATTCGAGCGATCGAGGCACCGTCGCGTCTCATTCCCAGAAGTTCCTTCTTCTTCCTGAAGGTTTCGGGCGCAGCAGAAGCGCGTGGGTGGATGTGCCCACTTGGATTTTTGTCATTAGCAATGATCAATCCGGGATCAATACGATGATAAACGCCAGTCTCCACGGATCGAATCACAGAAAAAGACAAACAAGATGGTTTTTCCCGGAACCACAAACAAGGATCGTTACAAGTTGATTATAGTTAATTTAATTAATTATAAAGAAATACCTTTTGGGTGTTCTTTCTTCATTTATGTTCTCGATCACGTTGTCGATGTGATCCGTCGTTGCATCGCAGAAGCCAAGTGTAGACTCCCTCTAGCGGTGATCCACACGTGTACCACGTATCTCTGGACGTCACCAAAGGATTCTCTGGGTGCTAGCGTGGATAAGCCTTTGCTTGCGTTGTCCGCCTTAGATCGTCTTGATCCGATGGAAGAGGATCTCTCTCGGTCTTTAGAGTGTACTTGGAGGAAGAGGTTCTTTCGGTCTTGAAATAATTCTCTAGAGATGTTGTGCACAGCGATTCTCTTGTGTGTTAGAAAAGAGTTGGGGTTGTGAGGATATTTATAATCGGGTGTGTGGGGTTATAGAGTTATGAAAATAAATAAACACGTTACGCATTTTATTTATTTCATTGACTCTTTATTTAAAACCCCCATGTCGAATAAATAATTCCTTGACATGCGCCCACGCTGATTATAATAAATATCATTTAAAAAAATATTATATCCTCAAAATCCCGACTGGAAAAACTACACAACGTGTAATAATAAATACACGGCGTGTACTTGTTTTTCATTGAAAACAATATGGCGTGTACATTAAATGTACACGGCATGTATATCTTGTTTTCATTTATTCATTTCCTTTCCAAAATAAAACTACACGGCGTGTACATTTAATAATACATGGCGTGTACTTGTTTTATTTTATTTTTCCTCCATCATTTAAAACAAATTAGGATTCCTTGAATAATTATTAAACCACGTACGAGAATAATCTTTATTCAACTTGAGATACTTGGATACACTTAGTGTGTGACCCTCTAGGCCTCTTTCTCGTTGGCATTAGGCGAGCTTGCCTAAAGTCCAAGATTACTATCTAGCAATGGGTCAAGGCACCCAAGAGAAAGAAGTTGACGCCACATTGACATATCACCTCATACAAACGCTCACTGTGTAATTTAATTCCTTTGTCTCAATATCTCATCAATCAGGTTTCATGGCAGTGTCATAAACCTATATGTTTGATATGTCGTTCTTTGACTACCTGAAATAAACTCATCGTTTACACCATGGCCATGGAATTTAATGCAACAGTTCTATTTCAATAAAAGGGTCGAGATATCAACTTTAATAAATGGAAGGGACAAATCCTTCCTCGACTTATCCATTAACAACATGTCACTCGTGACGCACCCAACGTACCCTACTTCCCGCCAACTGTCTGTGTGACGGTTTTCATCAGTAAATATAAGTGCGCGAGTCATGACATGAGTTAATGATAATCTTTCAGTCTAAGGACCATTACACACGCTCGCAGATAGCAATATCCGATGACACCAAGACATGCGGAATTACTACTGGCAGGTCTGTTCTCATAATCTCCCATCTTGGAGATTACCAAGTGCGAACTCCATGAGAGAGAGTCTCGTCTTCTTATGAGTACTCGCACATGACGGTCTATATACTATGTGTCCTATCATAGTATGTCATCCAACCGCAGAACTTTATTTAAGAATATTGTCTTATCATTTCAAGTTTCTCATCATAGCGGGGATCTGCTATGACCTTATTAATGAAACAAATATTCTTGGACATTATTATATTATAGTCATGCAGAACAATGAACAATATATAATAAGTGAACATTTATGTAATAAAAGTACAAAACAGTTGGTTCTGAGGACACCAACCCTTACAAACTCCCACTTGGACTAGAGCCAACTACCTACGACTTTTAGTCCGCTAGACCTCACATGATGATCATGTTTATGCTAAGTCAAGGATTTAGTCAATGGGTCCTCTACATTGTCTTCCGTGGAAATACTGCTCACTGCAACTTCACCTCTCTGAGAAAAATCCCTCAAGAGATGATACTTCCGAAATATGTGCTTTGTCCGCTGATGTGACCTTGGCTCTTTTGCAAGTTCTACCACTGCAGTTTTATCACAATAGAGTGTGATAGGATCTTTACTGCTCGGTACTACATCCAGCTCTTGGACAAAGCTTCACATCCATACTGCTTCTTTAGATGCCTCAGAAGCTGCGATATACTCGGACTCTACTGTAGAATCTGTCACCACACTTTGTTTTGAGCTCTTCCAGCTCACTGCACCTCCATTCAAACTGAAAATGTATCCAGTCTGCGACTTCATGTCATCTTGATCAGTCTGGAAACTATCATCTATATGTCCTCTGATGACTAGTTCCTCATCTCCTCCATAAAACAGGAACATATCCTTAGTACGCCTCAGATACTTAAGGATAGTCTTGACTGCCATCCAATGGCGGTCTCCTGGATCAGCTTGATATCTGCCTACCATAATTAATGCGTAAGCAACATCTATCCTCGTACATAGCATATCATACATGACTGACCCAATCAAGGATGCGTAAGGGATCCTTTCCATCCTCTTTCTTTCCTCATGTGTCTGAGGGCACATTTTCTTGGAAAGATGAATGCCATGTGACACTGGAAACAATCCTCTCTTGGACTGTTCCATACCGAATCTCTTCAGTATCTTGTCAATGTATGTACTTTGACTTAGGCCCAGGATTCTCTTGGATCTATCACGATGGATCTTGATCCCAAGAATATATGCCGCCTCTCCCAAGTATTTCATGGAGAAGAATTTATGCAACCATGCCTTAACTGACTGTAAGACAGGTACTTCGTTTCCAATTAGCAATATGTCATCAACATATACTATTAGGAAAACGACTGCACTTCCACTAAACCTTTTGTAGACACAAGGCTCACATTCATTCTTAACAAATCCAAATTCTGTAACAGCTTCATCAAAACGAATGTTCCATGACCTTGATGCTTGCTTTAATCCATAAATGGATTTCTGCAACTTGCATACCTTGTTGGCATACTTTGGAGTCACAAACCCTTCAGGTTCTGTCATGTAGACATCTTCCTGGAGGTTACCGTTAAGGAAAGCTGTTTTGACATCCATTTGCCAAATTCATAGTCATGGTAAGTAGCAATGGACAATAGGATTCTGATGGACTTCAGCATTGCAACCGGTGAAAAGGTTTCATCATATTCAATTCCTTGACGCTGTTTAAAACCTTTTGCAACCAGTCGTGCCTTGTAGGTACTGACTTGCCCCTCTATGTCCAGTTTCTTATTGAATACCCATTTATTACTAAGAGGCTTTACATCAACTGGAGGATCTACCAAAATCCAGACTTGGTTTTGGTACATGGAATCCATTTCAGAATTCATGGCTTCTTGCCACTTGGCAACATCTGTGCCTTGAACTGATTCCTTGTAGGTAAGAGGATCATCATTGTCAACCAATAATGAGTCACCATCCTCGGTGACAAGAAAACCATATCGTTCTGGTTCTCTCACCTCTCTCGTTCTCCTATGCAGTTCTTGTGTCTCTGGAATAGATTGTTCTTCCATGGGGCTTTGTGGAATCCGTTCTTGTACCAACTCATGTGTATCTTGAGCCTCGACTTCATCGAAGTCTATCTCGCTCCCACTATCTCTTTTGGAGATGTGCTCCCTCTCAAGGAATATGGCGTGTCTTTCCACTGTAACCTTTTTGTCTGAGGGGTTGTATAGGTAATATCCCCTTGTTTCCTTGGGATATCCTATAAAGATACACTTTGTGCCTCAGGGTGAAAGTTTGTTACCTGAAGAGGCCTTAACAAATGCTTCACTACCCCACACATGTAAATTCGATAACATGGCCTTGCGTCCACTCCATAATTCGTATGGAATACCATTTATCGATTTAGTTGGTACTTGGTTTAGTATGTGCGCTGCTTTTTGTAATGCATATCCCCAAAAGGATAATGGAAGACTCGCATGACTCATCATTGATCTCACCATGTCCAACAGGGTGCGGTTCCTCCTTTCACTTACACCATTCCACTGCGGTGTGTAAGGAGGAGTGAGTTGAGATAGAATACCAAACTCCCATAAGAAATCAATGAAGTATTGATTAAGATATTCTCCTCCTATGTCTGAGCAGAGTTTCTTAATCTTCTTACCAAGATGGTTCTCAACTTCATTCTTGTATTCTTTGAACCGATCAAAAGAATCTAACTTATACCTCATTAAATAGATATATCCATATCTACTAAAATCATCAGTAAAAGTTATGAAGTATGAGAACCCACCCCTTGCTTCAACTGGAAATGGTCCACGCACATCTGTGTGAACTAATTCTAGAAGCTCTTTAGCTCTTTCACCTTTCCCACTAAATGGGGCTTTGGTCATTTTTCCTTGTAGACATGCATGACATACACCAAGCAGTTTTAGTTCGAAAGAATCTAAATACCCATCTTGATGTAATTTTGTCAAACATTTCTCATTGACATGACCTAGCCGGTGATGCCAAAGTTGGGTGTGGTATGAGTCATGTGAATTAACTTTGTTATTGATTGCCATTACTTGGTTTGTGTAGTCTAACACATAAAGGCTGTTATATAAATGTGCCCTACCAAAACAAATGCTATCTTTATAAAAGTAGCAACATTCATTTCCAAACTTGAATATGAATCCATCAGTATCTAATCTGGATACTAAAATAATGTTTTTAGTAACAGAAAACACATAATAACAACCTCTCAAAACCAAGACCATCCTGGTAGGAAATGTGAGGTGGTAGTCTCTGACAGCTACAGCAGCGAGTCTGGCTCCATTGGCTGCTCGTAGATCTACCTCCCCTCGATCAATCTTCCTGAATCTACTTGGTTCCTGTATTTGGATACAGATGTGAGCACCACAAGTAGTATCTAATACCCAATTAGTAGAAACAGATAGATTACATTCGATAACAAATGCACCTGAAGCTTCCCCTTGCTTCCTTGGCTGGGTGTATTTTTTCTTCTAGTGGCCCTTCTTGCCACATGCAAAACAAACAACATCCTGTTCCTTTGCCTCCCCTTTTATCTTCCTTTTCTTGGAAGGCCTTGAAGAAGCTTTGGGCTTAAATCTCTTCACCTTCCCTTTCCTTTTATTCACCATAAGGACAGAAGGCTTTTCACGCTTCATGTCACTGTCCACTTGGCGAATAAGGATAAGAAGATCAGATAGAGAACTCTCAATATTGTTCATGTTGAAATTAACAACAAAGTTTGAGAAGCTCTGGGGGAGTGATGCGAGAATGAGATCGGTACCCAGTTCTTGAGGGAGTTTAAACCCTAGAACCTCCAAGCGCTCAATGTAGCCAATGAGCTTGACTACATGAGGCCCAGCTGGGGCACCCTCTCTAAGCTTGATCTGAAATAGAGCCTTGGAGATCTCAAACCTTTCCTGTCTTGCTCTCTCCTGGTATAGACCACGGAGGTGCTTGAGCATGTTGTAGGCATCCATGTCTTCATGAGACTTCATGAGCTCACTAGACATAGATGACAGCATCAAACATTGAACGTCGAGAGCATCGTTCAAATTTTGATCATAGACTAGGAAATCTTCATCACTCGCCCCTGGGGTAGGGGAATCAGGAAGTGAGGACTCCAACACATAAAAATTTTGTTCATGGCGTAGGATAACCCGAAGGTTCCTAAACCATTCCTGAAAGTTACTATCGGTGAGGATATTGTCTTTATCCAGTATTTATCACAGAGAAAATGTGCTTGACGAGTTTGTCATCTTGATTCTACAATTTAAAAGATCAGATTTATTAGTACTTTCCTGATTACATTTTTATGGGAAATAATAAATTTTATTAATTCTCCCACTATTTTATCAAGTCCCAATGGCCCTCACCATTGAACTCGGAATGTCCAGTTTCTTTGACATTCTAGTGGCAAGGATCCATATTCCCCTTCGCATAACCCCAACAAGGGTTGGTCAAGCTATTTGAAGGTATTTAGATAGGCAGGTCTTTGCCAACTGTGAGCTTACAGTTCCTTGATCTGTTGAGTGGACTCCCCAATCCTGAAATCCTGACTTGGATTTCCTCAACTCTTGCCTCCAATATTACATCAAGTCTAGAAATGGCTACTTCTCCTGATGTAATATGGTTAAGTCAACCCGAAACCTTTCATAAGGGATTCCTTTATAAAAGTAAGTGTCCCAACAAGGGTTGGTCAAACACATAGTTTTATTGAGTCTTTCCCTTAATCAAGTAACAGAAGGCTTGGTCTGACTTAATATGGTATTTAAGGGATTTTATTCTTTATGCGTATTTTTGAATTATCACATGCTTGTTAATATTAAGTGATGCTTTCTTAAGTGATTAACCATGTTCCGATAATGTTTATGCATAGTCTGGTTTTTATTTTATTCCATCTTTGCATGATTTTTCATTTTATTAATTATGTGATCGCGACAACACATACATAATAAATAAACCATGCAATCAGAAAAAAATTAAATAAGATGTCATGATCATGAGCTTCTATTTGTTTAGCTTATCTAGCGGTTTTGATAAGCTAACCCTGACCTAGGGAAAACACCTTGAACCTGATGGTTCATGTTTTGCAGCTCCCACCTGTCCACCTTTGTATCTTCTTGTGTCGGTTTCGACTCGGCTTCGAGATTTGAACCGTCTCCTCTGGCTTGGGAGATCCTCTATTACATGGATTTACATTAAAGAAACCACGGGCACGCAGGCCCTACATTTTATTGGAAGAAGGCTCGCAGGCCAACAAATTTAAATTAAATAAATTTAAATGAAACCATACACATACAAAGGGTCTTTGGTCTAGCTCATGATCATCCATAGTATGCAATGATATTTACGCATATTTAGAATTCAAATTCTTTCAATCGTTCTTTTATTTAAGATAAGACGCACTCGAATTCAATTAATTATGATCTTATAATTAATCAATTATTTATCTTAAATTCTTTTATGAATTTCCTTGATATTCTTCTCATCCATATTCCTTGTACGGGTCTTTGTACTTTGGAGGAAACCTGGTGAAATTCCATTTCTGGAAAGTACACGACGTGTAGTTTATAAGTACACGACGTGTATTTTTCTTTTCACCCTTTGTCCAAAGTACACGCCGGGGCTTTGGCATGTTTTCTGTACTTTGGAAATTTTAGAGTACACGACGTGTAGATGAATCATACACGGCATGTGCTTCCTTGTTACGCGGTAACCGGCCTGGCGATCCCGTGTATGCGGTATGTGGCTTATCTTTGTACACGGTTTCACCTGGGTCGGAACGGACTACACGACGTGTTGTTCCAACATACATGCCATGTATTCCAGTTTCCATGCGCCGTTCTATTCTGGTCAACATGGCGTGATTAAAACTTAGGCATAATCAATTCACACGGCGTGGCTTGGCGGACCAGTGCCAGTTCGTTGAACCTAAGTACACGACGTGTAGTTTTAATTACACGCCGTGTAATCCCGTGTTGTAAAGATAGAAAGAGTGGCTCCTCTGGATGAGTTTCTCATTTTTATTTTAATCAAAATTAAAATTAAAAGGTCGTTTCTGTGATATGAATCGAGAAACAAAGGAGGAAGAATAGATCTCGTTAATTCAGATTTATAGAACGATTTATTTCAAATTGAATCAAATATGAATGCATAAATTATCAACGAAAATTAAATAACTATAATCAACGTTGTAACCTCCCTTTGATACCATTTGAAGGTTCCGGGCGCAGCGGAAGCGCATGGGTGGATGTGCCCACTTGGCTTTTTGTCATTAGAAATGATCAATCCGGGATCAATACGACGATAAACGCCAGTCTCCACGGATCGAATCACAGAAAAAGACAAACACGATGGTTTGTCCCGGAACCAAAAACAAGGATCGTTACAGGTTGATTATAGTTAATTTAATTAATTATAAAGAAATACCTTTTGGGTTTTCTTTCTTCATTGATGTTCTCGATCACTTTATCGATGTGATCCATCGTTTCATTGCAAAAGCCAAGTGTAGACTCCCTCTAGCGGTGATCCACACGTGTACCTCGTATCTATGGACGTCGCCAAAGGATTCTCCGGGTGCTAGCATGGATAAGCCTTTGCTTGTGTTGTCCGCCTTAGATCGTCTTGATCCGATGGAAGAGGATCTCTCTCGGTCTTGAGAGCATACTTGGAGGAAGAGGTTCTTTCGGTCTTGAAAGAATTCTCCAGAGATGTTGTGCACAATGATTCTCTTGTGTGTCGGAAAAGAGTTGGGGTTGTGAGGATATTTATAATCGGGTGTGTGGGGTTATAGAGTTATGAAAATAAATAAACGCGTTACACGTTTTATTTATTTCATTAACTCTTTATTTAAAACCCCCATTGTCGAATAAATAATTCCTTGACATGCGCCCACGCTGATTATAATAAATATCATTTAAAACAATATTATATCCTCAAAATCCCGACTGGAAAAACTACACAGCGTGTAATAATAAATACATGGCGTGTACTTGTTTTTCATTGAAAACTACATGGCATGTACATTAAATGTACACGGCGTGTATATCTTGTTTTCACTTATTCATTTCCTTTCCAAAATAAAACTACACGGCGTGTACATTTAATAATACACGACGTGTACTTGTTTTATTTTATTTTTCCTCCATCATTTAAAACAACTTAGGCTTCCTTGAATAATTATTAAACCACGTACGGGAATAATCTTTATTCAACTTGAGATACTTGGATACACTTAGTGTGTGACCCTCTAGGCCTCTTTCTCGTTGGCATTAGGTGGGCTTGCCTAAAGTCCAAGATTACTGTCTAGCAACGGGTCAAGGCACCCAAGAGAAAGAAGTTGATGCTGCATTGACGTATCACCTCATACGAACACTCACTATGTAATTTAATCCCTTTGTCTCGATATCTCATCAAGCAGGTTTCATGGCAGTGTCATAAACCTATATGTTTGATATGTCGTTCTTTGAATACCTGAAATATACTCGTCGTTTACACCATGGCCATGGAATTTAATGCGACAGTTCTATTTCAATCAAAGGGTTGAGATATCAACTTCCATAAATGGAAGGGACAAATCCTTCCTCGACTTATCCATTAACAACATGTCACTCATGACGCACCCAACGTACCCTACTTCCCACCAACTGTCTGCGTGACCGTTTTTGTCAGTAAATCTAAGTGCGCGAGTCATGACATGAGTTAATGATAATCTTTCAGTCTAAGGACCATTACACACGCTCGCAGATAGCAATATCCGATGACACCAAGACATGCAAAATTACTACTGGCGGGTCTGTTCTCATAATCTCCCATCTTGGAGATTACCAAGTGAGAAATTCATGAGAGAGAGTCTCGTCTTCTTACGAGTACTCGCACATGATGGTCTGTATACTATGTGTCCTATCATAGTATGTCATCCAACCGCAGAACTTTATTTAAGAATATTGTTATAGCATTTCCAGGTTCTCATCATAACGGGGATCTGCTATGACCTTATTAATGCAACAAATATTCTAGGACATTATTATATTATAGTCATACAGAACAATGAACAATATATAATAAGTGAACATTTATGTAATAAAATTACAAAACAGTTTGTTCTGAGGACACCAACCCTTACACTTCCCCTTTGGACGAACAGTTCGTCCAAAAAACCCCAAAAACTCAAACCCTCCCAGAATCTCCGTACGACCTCTGTTCTTCGATCCTTCAGTGGTAGTGAGACCGCATCAGAAAGGATAACCCCACACACCCTTCTTCTTCCTTGATCCATCACCTATTCCTCTTCAGTTTTCATCCGAACGGAATTGTCGGATTTGAAGGAAATGTAGATCTACCGCGATTCAGTCTGATTCAGAGGCTGAAATCAAAGGTGTGTCATCGTACGAGTACGAGGTGGTTTGTGCATACCTTCTTTCGTGTTTTCGTAGACAATTTGGGGTCACGACCTTCGGTCGCGACGTGGGTATTGAGCGGAAACCTTGCTTAATTATTTTTAATAGTTTATCTAAATTGTGGGATGTCTCTGGGTATTCTCTGACCCTTGTTGTGCTTGAGCGAGGCCGGGTTAGAGGTCATAGCTCGTTT
Organism: Viscum album; assembly: GCA_963277665.1. Classification (NCBI taxonomy): domain Eukaryota; kingdom Viridiplantae; phylum Streptophyta; class Magnoliopsida; order Santalales; family Viscaceae; genus Viscum; species Viscum album. The sequence goes on along the minus strand of OY728153.1, from coordinate 1,461,219,680 downwards.
GGGGCAATTTGGCTGGGGGTGCTGAAATGCGTGTGTTTTGGACCAATATTAACTGCTGAGTTTAGACTACTGTTGATGTTGTTGAATTAAACTACTGAGTTTGATTTGTTGAAACACGATGTTAACTTCTGTAAGGTGTTAAGACCTTAGGTGCTGGGTTGGGTTAGCATAAGTTAGTGCATTTTTGATTGTTTAGTAATTGTCTATTAAAAGTTATGCTTTCATGTATGTTTTTGCAATGTGTGGTTTGATTTTATTGGATTTCTTGGCTGTTGGTCATGGCCCAGATATATGTTATTGAGTGATGAGGATCACAGGTTGGGGATTTTGGCTCGGGTTACATTGGGTGGTTGCTACCACAGGATTGGGCTTCATGGGCGTTGGTTGAGGCAGTTGGACTGTCAGGATGGGCTTGGCCCGGGTTACTTGGATGACGAGGCCATCAGAATCGAGCGACAGGTTTGTAGGGACACGAGGTGTCATAGGTGTTGTGGCTCGGGACATACTAAAGTGATTACCGCTCACCGGGTACTTTTGAGTTGTGTGCACACAGATAGACTCCGAGATGAGGTGGTACAACCACTCGCTGGGTAGAGGCCCCCAGTAGATGCGGTTAGGTATATTTGGTTTGGGGGTGCTTGCCATAGGAAGCCACGTGGAAGGTGAGGAGACTTTGGGAGACAACTTTGAGGCGGTCAGGTTGGGGGGTAGAGGCTCGCCGTGATTTGAGGATAGACATCATTGTCCCTCCAGTTATCTTTTGAGGACAGGTATCACTGTTCCTCTGGATGTTGTTCCATGGGAAGGTGGAGCTTCCGTGCTGGGTTACGATGGTTGGGTGTGCCTTCGGGATGTTGGTACTTGAGACACATGGTGTCAGGTGGCACGAGGTGCCGAGCTACAGACCAGAGATTCCGGCGTTGGCCGAAGCAGGTGACACTTCCTGGTGGTTGCTGAGCACCAGTGAAGTCTTTATTTACTTTTGGGCATTGCATTGTTACTGTTTTTATTATTTAAGCATGTATGCCTAAACACTTATATTAGGTACGCACCTCTGGGTGGTATCCTACTGAGACTAGTCTCACACCCTACATGGGCCCTTCGGGATGCATGTAGACTTTATTAAATTGCGTGAAGGTAGAGGGTCAGCCTCAAGAGCTGGACTTTAGTGTTGTTGACAAGGAGACTGGCATGGACCTTGAGGTCGTGCCGTACTGAAGTTACTTTTTTAGTATTCTTTTTCTTGCATCAGCATATTTACTTTATATTGTAGCTACTGCTGGTTAGCCATTGGTTCCATTATATATATATATATATATTGATTGTATGACTTTCTTGGATGCATGCTTGGTGGTTTTTAGCAGTTTTTGTAGTTGATTGCTGGCATGATGTTCTGTTTACTTTCCGCTGCTGTTGTTTCTATATCGATTCCACTATTTATTGTTATTGAATGTGCTTCCGCTATACGGGTCTGGTTCGAGTCTGCTGGGTCATTTATTTCCGCTGCATCTCTACTATTATAATCGGACCAGTACCATTACTATTATCCTCCGAGAGGGTATAAAATCCCCACTATACCTATTCAGACCCTCGCTGCTAGTCGGTAGCCTTTGGAATTCAGGGGAGGTGCGCCTTAGGTAGTAACACCCAACCCGTTCGACACTGTTCAGGTGGCTGGCCGGGTCCGGGTCATTACAAAGTGGTATCAGAGGGTCTTGACAAGGATTTAGTAGCATTGCTTTGCTGGCTACTAATGAGTTTGAGACTTCTCTTTTTATTACTGCTAGTTTTACTATTTGGGATATGGTAGACTGGAGATAGGTTGTTGTTGGAAATTGATTTTTGAACTTGTGCTTGGGTGCCTGCAGCCCCATGTCTGAGGGATGGATTGAGTTGCCGGGGGCGGGAATTGTTGTTTTCTTTTTGCTCAGAATTACAGTTGATATGATTTCCACCTCGGTGGCTCACTTGTTGTGCGATGTTATTGATTATGATATGTAAACCATGGACAGTATGGCAATGGTTTCTTGCTTGGATTTTGATAGGCACATTTTAGGGTATTTCAATTTCATAACTTCACGTATGCATTGTGAAGTGATAATACCACGTGAATAAAAATCAATTGCCATGATATGTATGCTCGTAAATTTAAATAGTTAAAACTCCTAAGGGAATTGCTTGTTTATTAAAATGTGTATGCCATGCTTTGTATTCTTGTAGAATTTTATGTGTAGGACATATGGGTCTGGCTCTTATGAGAGCAGGTAGGTACTATGGTTGAGGTAGTGTAACTGTTAGGATTGGGTGACTTGGTCATCGGTATTGAGGCAACGTTGGTTGTCAGGATGGGCATGGCCCGAGGTACTATTGATACTTGGCTCTGTTGAGGGTGGGTAAGGAGGTCGTGAGGTCGGGATGATGAGGGCATGGGTTGCGGTGAGGGGGAGTAAAGGTAGTTGTTATACGCTGCCTTTTTACTACTTCCTTATCTGTGTAGAATATATTGTTATATATATATGGGTTGTCTGACCATTTATGGTATTCAGCGGGTTACTCCTTCACGACTCGATGGAGCGTCAGGCTAGAGAGGATACAGTACCGTAGGATTAGGTTCAGAATCTGGTGCAGGAAGAGCATGAGTCGCAGGTTCAGGCTCAAGGACAAGATCAGGTTTAGGATCCAGTACATGCAGGGCAGCAGCCGGGTTTGGTAGCGTTCGGATTGTGGCATGACGAGCAGCTCCGATCTAGCCTGGTACGTGTCTTGCAGGGGATTGACAGAGGTGCACAAGGTGCAGAGCCTTCTATGGCATATCTAACGCGGGAGTTCCAGTCACAACACCCACCGCTTTTCCAAGGTGAGGGTGGTCCACAGGCGGCAGATAACTGGATAGAGAGTATGCAGATGATCTTCGACCAGCTCGAGACGCCTCCAGGGTGGAGGGTCAATCTAGCGACGTACATGCTGAGAGGACTGGCTAAGCATTGGTGGGATGTACAGGTACAGGCTCGTAGGCATGAGGGACTGGCATGGAAGGACTTCGAGGAAAGGTTCTTCGAGCACTTATATCCAGAGACACTGAGGGCAGAGAGAGCTCGGGAGTTCTTGAGTCTTCAGCATGGAGATATGTACGTCATGGACTACGCAACTACCTTCATAGAGTTATCTCGTTTTGCACCAGGTATGGTGAGCGATGACGCAACTAGGGTGAGACGCTTTGAGGACGACTTACGACACACCATTCAAGTTCAGGTAAACATCTTCAGGCTGGGGTTCTTCTTTGAGGCGGTGAACTAGGCACTCATAGCCGAGGGCAACGAGAGAGAGAAATCTCGTTTTGGCAGGGTGACAACTTCAGGTGACGGTCCGGACAGTAGGAAGCGAGGGAGAGATGAGTTCCAGCAAGGCGGGTGATTATCCACTAAATGAGGCTAATATTCATTGGTAATATATATAATATTCATGTTCTTTATTGTTCATAAACACTATTTTAGTGCATTTTAGACTTTGAACATTATTTCACATTATGATTGTAATACCTTCTTAAAATGCACTATTATGTGGTACATTTTTTAACATCATTTGAAGTAACCAATGATTAATCTAATTATACATATTTTAATTTGATATTTTTGTAAATTGATCTAAACTCCAATATGAACATGTTTCATTCAGGGATTGATGGAGAATTCATGGAGGATGATGGAGATATTTGGCAATGAAAGGAAGCAATTCTGGAGAAGGCAGATTGGACACCAGCCCAATGATGAGACTGTGGGGCCCAAAATACAGGCCCAATTAACCCTACATTTCATATGATGCTATAATACATTTCTAGGAACAAATCACTCTTTAGGGTCCAATTCTAATTCGGCCTCTATGGTGGTCATTAAGGCGCCCCAAATTAGAGATACAATTCTGGGCCAGATTCTGCGGCCCAGAAAAACATCCCACTAATTTGATCATATCTCGGAATAAACAACTCCAAATGGGCCCAAAATTTACAGGAGGTTATAAGACATCTAGATATATATTTGCTTCTTCTATGGCCCACTCTGATTCATCCATCTAGAAGGTAATACAAATGCGTCTGTTCGGTGGATGAAAGCTGGCTGCCACCTCGGATCAAATGTGGAAAAGTCCAAATTCCACAAGCTTTCCACCACCTATGGCCTACCAAAATTAATTGTGATGCTTTGTACTGTTGGAGACTCGACCCAAGGGCTCAAAAATGCCTATTTAAGGTAGTGGTGGTGGAGGATTGAAGAATCTTTGAGCTTTCTTTCATTGTAATGTTATGTTGCGGTTTTGTTGTCTCAAATTTATCTTCCACATGTAAGTTGTTTTAAATCATCCTTATTTCTTAATAAAAGTTCATCTTCTCTTTTTATTCTGTCCTTATCATTATTACTTTGATACCGTTGGTTAAAGGTGTAAACTTTTTCATACCAAACCTTTTGATATTATCACACAACGGTGGAGTGATTGTTATTTTATTGCGTTTTTTTACTTCTCCATTTCCTCCCTCATGAGTCTACTTTCCACTTTCATTGAAACCATAGAATCAATCGAGGGATAACCCACTTATGGTTTGATCCAAGGGAGTAGAAATGGGATGGATTGGATGTTATTTATCACCTCATTAATGTATAATCACTTCTTAAATTGAGATTTTTATTTTGATGGTTTTTAAACTCCATCGTCCTTGTTGATTTTAAGGCCACACACTTCAAGTGCTAATACGAACCTTTACCTTGAAGTACTCAAAAACTTGATCCTTCAAGTGTATAGGTGATTAGTATTAAAGGGTGTAGGCATTAAACCAGTAAGTGATGATGTTTTTTTTATCTCCTTAAATGAACCCATCTCAAATTTAAGAAATTGAAATCATTAAAAAGAAAATACGTCCAATCCAACCTGAGCGATAACCTAGGATCAACTCATTCTTTTAAATTGAATTCACTTAAATCTATTAGATATATTTCAAACCCATCCAAAATCAATCCAATTTGGCCACTTCATAGCCAAAAACAGTCCATAGAATGTACGTGTCTATAGGTTTCTTCTTAGGTCTCTATGGATTCGATAACCCAAGCTAAACTACAAGGTCCGTCTTACCTTCTTCTCTTGGGTAAATTTGAGCGAGAATAAAATTTTGGAGCCATTTCCGGGGACCCAATTAAGTCATCTAAACACCCATTCTATTATCCCCCATTTCTTCTTTTCTCATCCAAATTCTCTTATCTTGTCCCTTTCTCGTTTTTTTTTCTTTTGGCGCATGTCCGCCTACACCCGCGATCAATCAAACCGTCTAGTTAGGGTGGATAGTCCTGGGGTTGGGGAGTCAAGTACACCAAGGGAACTCTTTCCATTAGATCCTAATCTTCATAAAACCCCTGAGTCAAAAATTGAGCCCATTTCAATGAAAGGTATTCAAAGAAACCAACTCATAAACCCGGGTGGGAACCAAAATGGAAACCCAAATGAGGCAGCCCCAAACTTGGGGAATGCAATTGATCAAACCATGAATGACTACCTCACACCTTCCTGGACCAATTCCCCCTCATGAATTAGACACAATTCCCTAGGATATTCCAACTACATCTTTAAACCCCATGTCTTAAACCATCTTCCCACATTCCATGGAATGGAGTCCGAGATGCCCTACCTTCACAGTAAGGAGTTCAATGACATTGTAGAAACCATGTGTCCCCCACATCAACTAGAATCAGATAAGATGAGGCTATTTCCTTTTTCTTTAAAGGATAGAGCTAAAAATTGGCTAAACAATTTGAGACCATCATCCATAAACTCTTGGGACCAACTACAAAGAGAATTCTACAAAAAATACTTTCCCCACCACAAAACAATTTCACTTAAGAAGAGTATCCAAAACTTTTTTGAAAAAGAGGGAGAGTCATTATATGAAACATGTGAAAGGTTCAAAGACACTCTAAACATGGTCCCACACCATGTTTTTTATATTCCTGAACAAGTGATAATTTTCTATGAAGGGTTGGGTCCGGGGAACAAACAATTCATTGACATGATGTGTAATGGAACCTTTAAAAACAAATCCCCAAATGATGCTTACAAGTATCTAGAAATCCTTTCTGAACAAAACCAAACATGGGGAACTTCACCTTATTCTGAAAATCCACAAAGAACTACTGGAATTCATACACTTAGAGAAGAGGAAAGCCTTAGGGATAAACTCGTAGCACTCTCTAGGAAGGTTGAAGAAATAGACCTTAGGAAAGTCCATGAAATCCAAACTATTGACCCTGTTTGCACAATTTGTGACAAACATGACTATAATACAGACAACTGCCCAACCATTCCATCCATCAAGGATGTTCTCTTAGGAGGACCCCCAGCGGAAGTAAATGCTTTGAACTTTCAAAAGCCTCAATACCAAAACACCTCCAACCCAAGGTATAACGACCACCCAGGCTTCCGCTGGAAAGATAACCAACAACCTAGCCAACCACAGGGACAAAATACTTACCCCCATAAGAACTACCAAACCCATAACTAGTTCCAAACCCAACCTATCCAATACCAACAGCCACCAGTCCATTTTTAACAAACCATCCCACCTCCAAAATATCCCCCTGGGATAAACCAACCTACTCAAGAACCCACCCAAACTGTTCCACAAATCATACTAGAACAACTGTGAAAAAAAATGGAGAGGATGAAATCAGAGGTATCTTCCCTAAAACAAGAACTTCAAACCATTAAAAATGGAAAGGCACCCATGCCTACTCAGGCGGTGCCATCCTCAACTTCAAGGGGAGAGTCAAGTTGTGCTCAAACAACTCATGAACAACTAAAGTCTGTGACTGTTTTAAGAAGTGAGAAATCAATTGAGAAGCCTGAACAAATAATTCAGAACCCACCTGAAGATTTAAACTTGGATGAAAATTCAAATGAACCATAAGATCAAACTGAGGAAACTGATAACAATGTGAAAGAAACAACTCTTCAACAAACAACCCCACAACCTGCACCATTTCCTCAACGTATGAGGGGGAAACCCAAGCCTGAACTGAATGAAACATTGAGGGAAATATTCTCACAAGTCAAGTTGAACATTCCCCTTCTCGATGCCATCCAAACCATACCTACCTATTCAAAGTACCTTAAGGACTTGTGCACTTTTAAAAGAAAAATTTCACATAAAAACCAAGTCCTTTTGGATGCTAATGTGAGTACCACCATTCAAGGGACCATTCCTCCTAAGTTGAAAGACCCAGGTTTCCCTTACATCAATGTTGAACTAGGAGAAAGCAAAGTTGTCAAGGCCTTGTGTGACCTAGTTGCTAGTGTCAATCTCATCCCATATGCTGTGTACTACCAGTTAGGCCTAGAAGAGATTCAACCCACATCTGTCACACTTCAGCTTGCTGATCGTAGAATTAGGGTTCCAAAGGGGATTTTTAAGGACGTTCTGTTAAAGGTTGAAAACTTCATCTACCCTGCTGATTTCATTGTCCTTGACAACCATCCAAACTTTGGAAATAAGGAACAAACCCCAATCATCCTTGGTCGTCCTTTCCTTGCAACAATAAACTCTGTTATCTGAGTTAGAAATGGGAACATGACCATCACCTTTGGGAACATGAGTCTAGACTTGAACATCTATAATGCAACCTCACAAATAGGGGATGACGAGGACATTCATGAAGTAAACATGATAGGAAGCATTGATAATGAATCCATGGAACATCAAGGAATATTTGATGGATGTTTAAGTCAGGATAAGATTGATTTCCTTTGTTCGTATGAAGGAAGTTTATCTCCTTGGCTTGAATCATTTTCAAATTGCTCTTATGATGAAGTCTTAGGTCCAACAATCAGTGAAAACTTTCAAGAAACCACTTTCATGGAGACCACTCCAATTTCCTTCCCTAAATCTAATCAAGACAATCTAGTAGCTGAAACTTCTACATGTGGGAAATCAATCCTATCTAAAACTCTAAAAAAAGAAATTGAACTTGATCCAATGTCCCAATATTCTACTGAAATTCTGAACCAACCTGATCTTGAATTGAATGAACTTCCTACTACACTCAAGTATGCTTTCATAAGGGAAAATCAAACACATATTATTGTCATTTCTTCTTCTCTTGAAGCCAATCATGAGAGGATGCTTCTAGATGTCCTTAGGAAACATAAGAAAGCCATTAGTTGGACCCTGTCTGATATTCCTGGGATTAGCCCACTTATCGGGACTCATAGGATTGTTCTGGAATCTGATTCAAAGCCATGTCATCAACCTCAACGGCGACTCAATCCTAATATCATGGAGGTAGCAAGGAAATAACTTCTGAAATTGTTAAAAGCTGGTATCATCTATCCCATAGCTGAGAGTGAGTGGGTGAGTCCAATCCAAGTGGTTCCAAAAAAGGCTAGAATCACAGTGATAACAAATGAGGATGGAGAGATTCTTCCAACAAGGGTTAGTAGTGGATGGAGGGTCTGCATTGACTACAGGAAGCTAAACTCATTCACCAAGAAGGACCATTTCCCCTTACCATTCATTGACCAAGTCCTTGAGAGAGTGGTAGGTCATGCGTTATAATGTTTCTTAGATGGGTACTCAGGGTATAATCAAATTGAGGTCTCCCTAGAGGATCAAGGGAAGACTACATTCACATGTCCATTCAGAACCTTTGATTTCAAATGCATGCCCTTCGGGTTATGCAATGCCCCTGGAACCTTCCAATGGTGCATGATGGGAATCTTCTCAAACATGGTAGGGGATTTTATTGAGGTCTTCATGGATGACTTATCTGTGTTTGGGGATACTTTTGAGTGATGTATTCAGAATTTAGAGAGAGTCTTGTCAAGATGTGAAGAAAATAATCTAGTCCTAAACTGGGAAAAATGCCATTTCATGGTTAAAGAGGGACTTGTTCTAGGTCATCTGGTCTCGAGTAGGGGGATTGAAGTTGATAAAGCAAAGGTTGACATCATTCGTCACCTTCCATCACCCAAAACTATCAAGGAAGTGAGGTCTTTCTTAGGACATGCTGGTTTCTATAGAAGATTCATCAAGGACTTTAGTTCAATATCCCTTCCCCTTTGTGCTCTCCTAGTAAAGGATGCTCCATTTGTTTGGACAGAAAGCTGTGAGGGTTCATTCTCAACCCTAAAATCCTCTCTCACCTCTCCTCCCATTATTAAATCTCCAAATTGGAACCTTCCTTTCGAACTTATGTATGATTCCAGTGACTTTTCTATAGGAGCTGTGTTAGGACAACGTTGTGATAAAACTCCTTATGTCATTGCTTATGCAAGAAAATCCTTAAATGATGCCCAAATCAACTAAAACACCACTGAAAAGGAGTTACTTGCTATTGTGTTTTCCTTAGAGAAGTTTAGGTCCTACCTCTTAGGATCCCCCATCACTGTGTTCACTGACCATTCCGCACTAAAATACCTCTTCCAAAAACAAGATGCTAAGGCTAGACTGATTAGGTGGGTCCTTCTCTTACAAGAATTTGACCTCACAATCAAGGATAAAAAGGGAGTTGAAAATTTTGTAGTTGATCACCTCTCTAGGATGGAATTCAAAGACAACTCAAATCACCTTTCTGTGTCTGATTCGTTTCCTGATGAACACTTATACTCTGTGAGTGACTGCCCTTGGTATGCTGACATAGCAAATTTCTTAGTGACAGGAGTCATTCCAAAATTCTTAAGGACTCAAGATCGAAGGAAATTTATTTATGATGTTAGACATTATGTGTTTGATGATCCATACCTCTATAGGTTCTGCCCTGACCAAGTCATTAGGAGGTGTGTTCCAGAATCTGAACAAGAGTCCATCCTTAAATTCTGTCATAGTGAGGCATGTGGAGGTCAATTTTCCTCTAAGAAAACATCTGCTAATATTCTTCAATGTGGTCTTTTCTGGCCCACCCTTTCAAGGGAATCCTACACATTTTTTCAAAGTTGTCCTAGGTGTCAACAAGTAGGGTCCATCACAAAAAGGAATCAAATGCCACTCACTCCCATCTTAGTGGTTTAAATCTTTGACTGTTGGGGAATTGATTTCATGGGTCCTTTCCCAAACTCTAGGGGATACCTCTACATTCTCTTAGCTATTGATTATCTCTCAAAATGGGTTGAGGCCATTCCCACAAAATCAAATGATCATCAAACTATGATTAGATTCCTAAAAGAAAACATCTTCTCTAGATTTGGAATTCCTAGGGCTATCATAAGTGATTGTGGAACTCATTTTTGCAATCTTCCCTTCTCATCACTCATGGAAAAATATGGAATTTCTCATAAAGTGTTCACTGCATACCATCCTCAAACCAATGGTCAAGCTGAGTTAGCGAATAGGGAGATTAAGCAAATTCTTGAAAAAACTGTCAACCCCTCTAGGAAAGATTGGTCTGAGAAACTCTTAGATGCTCTTTGGGCCTATAGAACCGCATATAAAACCATTTTAGGAATTTCTCCATATAGGTTGGTTTATGTTAAAGCATGCCATTTTCTAGTGGATATTGAACATAAGGCCTTTTGGGCAATTAAGAAAATGGATTATGACCTCTCATTGGCCGGAAGAAAAAGGAAATTAGATCTCAATGAACTGGAGGAATTAAGGATGGAGGCTTATGAAAATTCAAGGATCAGTAAATCTAGAGTTCAAACCTACCAATCTAGGAATATCAAGGTCAAACATTTTGAACCAGGAAAACTTGTGCTCTTGTATATTTCAAAACTTCATTTACACCCAAGAAAGTTAAGGTCTATATGGCCAGGACCTTTCATAGTGCATCATGTATTCCCCCATGGGACAGTAGAGATTCAAGATCCCACAAGTGGTTACATTTTCAAGGTCAATGGTCAAAGGTTAAAACCATTCATTGAATCATTCAATAAACAGGAAATAGAGGTTGAGTTAACTGATCCAACCTATGAACCAGGAAAAAATTGATAGATTTAGGGTCCATGTAGGGCTAACGACGTTAAAAAAATCACTGCATGGGAGGCAACCCATGTTTTCACGTTTCCTATCATTTTGTTGTTTTAATAAAATTTATATTTTAATTAATCATTTTTATATTAAAAAAAAATACTGTTGACCTGTTCTTCTATTATGAGTATGGATGGGTATGAAAGGGGAGTACCATATTCATTCGTGTCACGTGGTGTGATCCTTGAGTAATACCTTACCCAGAAATTTAAAAAATAAGACAATGTATCATCAGTTTATTTTATATTATATATATACTTATATTTTACTTATATATATATATATATATACTCTTTTGTATTGTTTGTTTGTTTTTTTTCCACTAGGGAACTCTGCAAGCGACATGGATATCAAAGGACTAAATTGGAGCAACAATAACTTCAAACATCAACCACTAGGTGACTTCATTCCATGACCCTCATTTTAAATTTCCTTTTTGAACTTTCATTCTCTACCTCTACCCCCTTCTAAATTTTCTTTTCTTTAAACACTGGGGACAACGTTATTTTAAGTTGAGGGGGAGATAAAATAAAAAATGCTTTTGTGTCAAAAAAAATGATAAATGATTTGCAAAAAAAAATGTGAAAATGGAAGGAAAAATTCCTTTAACTTTAAACATGGTAATACAAATTGCACACTTTGAAACTGAATATCAAATAATTTAGCATACCCTGATTCTGATTTTAATCCTTGTATAATTTCATGACCATTGATTTTGGAAAGTGTGGCTGTCCAATGTGATATTTCATCGTTTATATTTTCATCCAAATAAAAAAAAAGTTCACAACACACGTCCTTTGGATAGTGGGGTATTATTTTGAGTTCATGGGGTCCCCTAAATAAATAGTATAGGTTTGGTGATCATTTTAGTTTAATATGAGTATTCAAAAAAAAAAAATTTAAAAAATTTGCACGTAGAGCAATGAAATGACCTAATGCATGGCTTTCGGCACTTGGGGATCGTGACTCCATAGTTGTCTGGCCCAGAGTTAGTAATTTTATCTCTATTTTTGGTAATTTGAATTTGTTTTTGACTGAGTTAACTCGAGATGATGCCCGAGTATGTGGGATTCACTTGGTGCCCTAAGGTCTTTGAGCCTAGGAGTCATCGGCAAAGTCTCGCTACAGGGGTTGACTCTTTTGAGTGAAACTTCAATTACCATGGCAAAATTGAAAAAAAAATATACAAAAAAAATTGAATACTCATATTAATATTGAAATGTGATTCCACCTAGATCTTCCATCATTTCCCCCTTGAATAAAGATAAACCCCCATGTCTATTGTGATGCACAACACATCCTCATACTTAATTAATATTGGATGAAATATGGCAATGAATTTGAACAAAGGAATGGGCTTGAGATTGGGATCTGATTATGAAACTATCTTGTATTAAAATATTTTGATGGGTTTCATGATTTTTTGGTATTAGGTTTTTTGGTGATCATTGTGTATTAAAATGTTTTTTGGAAAAGGGAATTTGAATTTCATATTGTTGAGATATATTTTGCTCAGGACTAGAAAAACTCAAGTTGGGGGGGTGTGATTATCCACTAAATGAGGCTAATATTCATTGGTAATATGTATAATATTCATGTTCTTTATTGTTCATAAACACCATTTTAGTGCATTTTACACTTTGAACATCATTTCACATTATGATTGTAATACCTTTTTAAAATGCACTATTATGTGGTACATTTTTGAACATCATTTGAAGTACCCAATGATTCATCTAATTATACATATTTTAATCTTATATTTTTGGAAATTGATCTAAAATCTAATATGAACATGTTTCATTTAGGTATCGATGGAGAATTCATGGATGATGATGGAGATATTTGGCAATGAAAGGAAACAATTCTGGAGAAGGCAGATTGGACACCATCCCACTGATGAGACTGTGGAACCCAAAATACAATCCCAATTAACCCCAACTTTCATGGGATTCTAGAAGACATTTCTAGGAACAAATCACTCTTCAGGGTCCAATGCTAATTCGGCCTCTATTGTGGTCATTAAGGCACCCCAAATTAGAGATACAATTCTGGGCCAGATTCGGAGGCCCAGAAAAACATCCCACTAATTTGATCATATCTCGGAATACACAACTTAAAATGGGCCCAAAGTTTACAGGAGGTTAGAAGACATCGGGATATACATTTTCTTCTTCTATGGACCACTCTGATTTGGCCATATAGAAGCTTATCCAAATGCGTCTGTTCGGGGGATGAAAGCTGGCTGCCACCTCGGGTCAAATGTGGAAAAGTCCAAATTCCACAAGCTTTCCACCACCTATGGCCTACAAAAATTAATTGAGATGCTTTGTACTGTTGGATACTTGACCCAAGGGCTCAAAAATTCCTATTTAAGGTAGTGGTTGTGGAGGATTGAAGAATCTTTGAGCTTTCTTTCATTGTAATGTTATGTTGCGGTTTTGTTGTCTCAAATTTATCTTCCACATGTAAGTTGTTTTAAATCATCCTTGTTTCTTAATAAAAGTTCATATTCTCTTTTTATTCTGTCCTTCTACTTATCACTTTGATACCATTTGTTCAAGGTGTGAACTTGTTCATACCAAACCTTTTGATATTATCACACAACGGTGGAGTGATTGTTATTTTATTGCGTTTTTTTACTTCTCCATTTCCTTCCTCATGAGTCTACTTTCCGCTTCCATTGAAACCATAGAATAAATGGAGGGCTAACCCACTTATGGGTTGATCCAAGGGAGTAGAAAGGGGATATATTGGATGTTATTTATCACCTCATTAATGTATAATCACTTCTTAAATTGAGATTTTTATTTGATGGTTTTTAAACTCCATCGTCCTTGTTGATTTTAAGGCCACACACTTCAAGTGCTAATACGAACCTTTACCTTGAAGTGCTCAAAACCTTGATCCTTCAAGTGTATAGGTGATTAGTATTAAAGGGTGTAGGCATTAAACCAATAAGTGATGATGTTGTTTTATCTCCTTAAATGAACCCATCTCAAATTTAATAAATTGAAATCATTAAAAAGAAAATACGTCCAATCCACCCCAAGAGATAACCTAGGATCAACTCATTATTTTAAATCGAATTCACTTAAATATATTAGATATCTTTCAAAACCATCCAAAATAAATCCAAGTTGGCCACTTCATAGCCGAAAAAAGTCCATAGAATGTACGTGTCTATAGGTTTCTTCTTAGGTCTCTATGGATTCGATAACCCAAGCTAAACTACAAGGATCGCCTTACCTTATTCTCTTGGGTAAATTTGAGTGAGAATCAGCAGGCATGCGAAGGACTTATCTAGACCACCCCGTGGTAGTTTAACAGTGGTTTTATTTTAGTGTGTATAACCAGGACATGTTCGGGCTCAGTGCGATAGGCCCTCGAAGGAGTGTCGGGCGTGTGGACAGGTCAGACATTTGGAGAGGTTTTATAGGCAGCCTTCTCAGACAGCCGGTAGGTAGGGACCAGGACAGATTGTGGTGTCAGGAGTTGGTTCAAGTTTGGTACCAGGAGAGGTTAGTTGAGGTTCATCTGCACGCGGGGGACGTGACAGAGATAGTAGGACCCAGCTGAGGGGTCCGTGGCCAGATACTAGAGCAGCACCGCAGGGAGGTTAAGCATCAGGCAGTCGGGCTTCAGGACAGGTGCACACTGTGGAGCTGCTAGGGATTGAGCAGGATGGAGAGCCGATGATGGTGGAAGGTACACCACGGGTGTGGCCGTGAGTTCCTTTGCTTTCTTTTGGCATGGCCTTTTGAGGCGTGTCTGGTTGAGTACACAAGTTGCACAGGTTACTTTTGGAATGACTAGAGACTAGTTAGTGGGATTGACATCATATCAGATGCGTTATATATTTTATTTATATATATATATTTGAGGTGCGTGGCATCAGGAGCATCAAGGATGCAGGTTACTTGAGGTGCCGTGGGCATCGGGACATCGTGGATGCAGGTTACTTGAGGTGCATGGCACCAGGTTTGATTTGAGAATCTATTAGATGTAGGACCTTAGGGAGGCAGACACCGATGCAGTGAGGGATACGTTGGGTGTCAGAAGTGACACGTGGGCACCGATGAGGTGTAGGGGTGATGATGCGTCATGGGAGGACCATGGGTCTGGAAAATAGGTCGTTGGGCCTTGTTTGCTTATTTGCATTACTTTGAGCTTGTTGTTTGAGACCGAGTAGGCAATCCCTAAGGTGGGGAGCCCCTTTAGGATTTTAGCCAGAACCTTGGGACCGGGGTAGTCTAGGTTGTTAACTGAGATGGGCATGTTCAGTGCCATCTCCTGGTTTTGGTTGGTAGCTCAGGGACGAGCTACGTTAAGGTGGGGAGTTTGTAAGAACCCGAGTTTTTAGAAACGGGTCAAATCCCGACCCTGTTTAAACTTTTTGAATGGTTTTTGAGAATTTTGGAAAATCAGGGTAGTTTATGGAAATTTCCAGACTACACACAATGTACTTTAAGTACATGCCGTGTATGAGCTACCCGAGTGACCTGCCGTGTGCTCTCCGAGTACATGCCGTGTGAAGACCGTGTAGAAGTTTCTTACTACATGGTGTGTATTTACAGACATACCGTATATCCCTTACCTTTGCGAGGCCAAGTACATTTCGTGTGGTGCCCAGGTGTAAATTCCATCTACACGGAGTGTAATCTTTCTTGACACACCGTGTACCTTTGTTCCGTGTAGCGGCCGAGAACCTGACCATGTATTGACCATGTACATGGTCTAGGCTGTGTGCTGGACTCCGATTAAGTCGGAGTACGGAAACACATTTACACAGTGTGCACTTTGAAAATACACACCGTGTACTATTATCTTTATTCGAGCGATCGAGGCACCGTTGCGTCTCATTCACAGAAGTTTCTTTTTCTTCCCCTTTGGACGAACAGTTCATCCGAAAAACCCCCAAAACTCAAACCCTCTCAGAATCTCTGTACGACCTCCGTTCTTCGATCCGTCATTGGTAGCGGGACTGCATCAGAAAGGCTAACCCCACACACCCTTCTTCGTCCTTGATCCCTCACATGTTCCTCCACAGTTTCCATCTGAACGGAATTGTCGGTTTTGACAGAAACATAGATCTTCCGCGATTCAGTCTAATTCAGAGGCTGAAATCAAAGGAGTGTCATCGTACGAGTACCAGGTGGGTGGTGCATACCTTCTTTAGTGTTTTCATAGACAATTTGGGGTTTCGACCTTTGGGCGCGACGTGGGTATTGAGCAGAAACCTTACTTAATTAATTTTAATAGTTTATCTGAATTTTGGGATGCCTCTGGGTATTCCATGACCCTTGTTATTCTTGAGCGAGGCCGAGTTAGAGGTCATAGCTCGTTTGGGGAAATTTGGCTGGGGGTGCTGAAATGTGTGTGTTTTGGACCAATATTAACTGCTGATCTTAGACTGCTGTTGATGTTGTTGAATTAAACTGCTGAGTTTTATTTGTTAAATCATGATGTTAACTTGTGTAAGGTGCTAAGACCTTAGGTTCTGGGTTGGGTTAGCACAAGTTAGTGCATTTTTGATTGTTTAGTAATTTTCTGTTAAAAGTTATGCTTTCAAGTATGTTTTTGCAATGTGTGGTTTGCTTGTGTTGGACTGCTTGATTGTTGGTCATGGCCCGAATATATATTGTTGAGTGATGAGGATCACAGGTTGGGGCTTTTGGCTCGGGTTACTTTGGGTGGTTGCTACCACAGGATTGGGCGTTATGGGCGTCAGTTGAGGCAGTTGGACTGTCAGGATGGGCTTGTCCTAGGTTACTTGGATGGAAAGGCCATTAGAATCGAGCGACAGGTTCGCAGGGACACGAGGTGTTAGAGGTGTTGTGGATTGGGACATACTGAGGTGATTACCGCTCACCGGGTACTTTTGAGTAGTGTGCACACAGATTGACTCCGAGATGAGGTGGTACGACCACTCACTGGGTAGAGGCCCCTGGTAGATGCGGTTAGTTATATTTGGTTTGGGGGTGCATGCCATAGGAAGCCACATGGAAGGTGAGGAGCCTTCGGGAGACAGCTTTGAGGCGGTCAGGTTGGGGGCAGAGGCTCACTATGATTTGAGGTCAGACATCGCTGTCCCTCTGGTTATCTTTTGAGGACAAGTATCGTTGTTCCTCCGGATGTTATGACATGGGCAGGTGGAGCTTCTGAGCTGGGTTACGATGGTTGGGCATGCCTTCAGGATGTCGGTACTTGAGACACATGGTGTCAGGTGGCATGAGGTGCCGAGCTATAGACCAGAGATTCCGACGTTGGCCGAAGCATGTGACACTTCCTGGTGGCTGCTGAGCACCAGTGAAGTCTTTGTTTACTTTTGGGAATTGCACTGTTACTTTTTTTCTTATTTAAGCATGTCTGCCTAAACACTTATATTAGGCACGCACCTCTGGGTGGTATCCAACTGAGACTTGTCTCACACCCTACACGGGCCCTTCGGGATGCGTATAGACTTTATGAAATTGCGTGCAGGTAGAGGGTCAACCTCAGGAGCTGGACTTTAGTGCTGTTGACAAGGAGACAAGCATGGACCTTGAGGTCATGCCATACTGGAGTTACTTGTTTAGTATTCTTTTTCTTGCATCAGCATGTTTAGTTTATATTATAGCTACTACTGGTTAGCCATTGGCGCCATTATATATATATTGATTGTATGACTTGCTTGGATGCATGTTTGGTGGTTTTTAGCAGTTGTTGCAGTTGATTGATGGCATGATGTTATTTTTACTTTCCGCTGCTCTTGTTTCTATATTGCTTCCGTTGTTTATTGTTATTGAATGTGCTTCCGCTATGCGGGTCTGGTTCAAGTTTGCTGGGTCATTTATTTCCACTACATCTCTACTGTTATAATCAGACCAGTACCATTACTATTATCCTCTGAGAGGGTATAGCCTCCCCACTATACCTATTCAGACCCTCACTGCTAGTCGGTAGCCTTTGGCTTTCAGGGGAGGTGCGCCTAAGGTAGTAACACCTGACCCATTTGGCACTGTTTGGGTGGCTGGCCGGGTCCGGGTCATTACATAATGCATATTCCACCTTGTTTTCTTTCCCAGGGTGGTAATGTATAGAGCAGTAATAATATTTAATCAACTCCAGCCATCTTCTTTGGAACATATTCAACTCCTTTTGTGTGAAAATATACTTTAAACTTTTATGATCAGTATAAATATCACACCTTTTACCATAAAGATAATGCCTCTATATTTTTAATGCAAATATTACCATAACTAACTCCAAATCATGAGTTGGGTAATTTTTCTCATGGAGTATCAACTGTCACGAGGCATAAGCTATCACTATATCATTTTGCATGAGAAAACACCCCAATCCCTTCTTGGATGCATCACTGTAGATCACAAACCTTTCTCCACTATAATGCAGTGTGAGAACAGGTGCACTGGCTAACCTTCTTTTTAACTCCTTGAAATTATCTTCAGACTCCTCTTTCCAAATGAACTTAACTCCTTTTCGAGTCAACCTGGTGAGTGGATTAGATAATCAGGAAAAATCTTTCAAAAAATGTCGATAATATCCAGCCAAACCCAGAAAACTTTGGATCTCCATTACTGTTGTTGGTCTCGACCATCTTTCAATAACCTCTGTTTTTGCTGGATCCACAGATATCCCCTCTCTTGAGATTATGTGACCCAAAAGTGAAACTTTTTGAAACCAAAATTCACACTTGGTAAATTTGGCATAAAGCTTCTCCTTTCTCAGGGTCTTTAATACAATTCTTAAGTGATCTTCATATTCTTCCTTGGTCTTTGAATAGACAAGAATATATTCTATAAATACTTCAAAAACTGGTCAAGATAGTATCTAAAGACTCTATTCATTAGATCCGTAAAGATAGTAGGGGCATTAGTAAGACCCAATGGTATCACTATAAATTCATAGTGTCCGTACCTTATATGGAAAGATGCCTTTGGTATATACTTATTTTTGACCCTTAATTGATGATACCCTGAATGAAGATCAATCTTGGAAAATTATTGAGCTCCGTGTAGTTGGTCAAATAATTCATCAATGCATGGGAGAGGATATTTGTTCTTGATAGTGATCTTGTTAAGTTCTTGATAATCAATGCAGAGTATCATTGATCCATATTTCTTCTTAACAAATAGAATAGGTGCTTCTTAAGGTGATACACTAGGGCGTATAAATCCCTTATCAAGATTCTCTTGGAGTTTCTTCTTCAATTCCTGCAACTCAATTGGGTCCATTCTATAAGGTTTCTTTGAAATGGGCATAACACCCAATATGAGTTCTATTGAAAACTCAACTTCACGATTTGGTGGAAGACCTGAAAATTACTCTGGAAAGACATCATCAAAATCCCGTACAATGGGCATATTCTTAATCGTGAGTTTCTCACCAACCATTTGAGATAAATAACCTTAATTTATTGGAATCAAGACCCATAAGATGGAAGAAATTTACATTGGAAGGTTATATTCATCCTCGCATCGATAGATGTTCATAGATTGATCTGGAATATGAAATGTGACTTCCCTTATTTGGAAATTGATATGATCTCCATATAAGGAAAGTCAATCCATGCCAAGAATCACATCAAATTCCACTATAGAAAGTATCACAAGATTTGCAGGAATCACTTTCCCACAAACGTCAATTGGAGAAGAATTATAAACTTTTGATGCAACTGTCATTCCATTAGTAGTTGTCACAACTAACTCAATATCTAAATATTGAGGTAGTACGATGATATCCTTAGAAAATGTTTCATAAATAAAAGAGTGGGTGGATCCAGAATCAAATAAAACATTTTCTACTTTAGAGTGGATAGTAAGTGTACCTTTCAACACTTTGTTATCGTACTCCACATCACCGATAGAAATTGCATGTGGCTTTCCTTTGTCTTTGGCCTTAAGAGTTTGATGACGTCGATCATCATAAACAACCCTTGTATTAGGGAATTGATTGGCATAATTCCCCATTTCCTTTCACTTGTAACATTGAAGTGTAGGAGGTGCATTCTGTGTATCCTTTTCTCTGTTCACATCATTAGACATATTTTTTCCATCACTACAACATTCAATTGCCCGATGACCTTCTTTTCCATATTTAAAACATTTACTTGTCCCTTTAAGAAAATTCCCTCCATGTTTCTTTCCACACTTTGAGCATAAGGGAAAACTCATCTTCTTTTTAATGTGGTCTTTAGATTTTCCTTTGAATTCCATTTTCCTCTTCTTATCAAACCCATTTGACTGATGGGTTACTCCAATCTCTATCTCAACCTTAAAAGAACATAGAACAATTTCCTCATAGCTATTGAAGTCCCTTATGGATAATTCCCTTTGGATACTTGGTTTTAAGCCACTAAAGAATCGATCTATCTTACTCTCAGTTTGGAAAATAATTCCGGAAGCGTGCCTTGAAAGACTTGTAAAATTTAGTTCATAGGTACCAACAGATTCATCATCCTTTTGATTTAGTTCAAGAAACTCCTTCTCCGTCTTTGTTTAAAGAATACGAGGAAAGTAATTGTTGAAAAATAAGTTCTTGAACTCACCCCATTCTATGGACTCAATTTCATATCTTTTCCTCATATTCTTGATAAGATTCCACCATTGATATGCTTCACCTTACAAACAATATACTGCTAAGATGACTTTATCATGTTCAGAACATTGTAGAACTAAAAATATCTTTTCAGTGGTACTGATCCATTGTTCAGCCACTAATGGGTCAAAAGACCCTTTGAATGAAGGTAGATGCTGCCTCATGAAGGATTCAACAGAATGTTGCTGTTTTCTTTGCTCGTTTGGAAGTCCTGCATGATTCATATCTTGAGAAAGTTGTCTGAGCATGGCTAAAATATTTTGAATTCCATCTCCCATAACATTTGGTTGCTCAGGGGGATAATCATTTCATTTCCCATCGCATTCATCATTAACACGGTTCCTTCGGGTTCTAGCCATTGACTAAAACCAAGAAGCATAGTGTGAGCAACACTAATTACAACAGGAAAACCACATAATCAAGAATAAAATTTCACACTTTAGGTCTTATCATAGGTTATTCATGGGAATTTCTAAAAAAATAGGATTGCGTCCTATGCTTAGACATAGCCTTAGGGTTCTTACTAAGGTGTTCACATCCTAGTTTCCAAACGTTAACTATACCTTTCATCTAATACCAATAGTAAAAACCCATACATTACATACATTGTCAATACTTCAGAATTGAAGTATATTTATTAAAACATATAACAAAACCATGATAGGACCATATAGGTATAGTGTCTTTAGAAACTAGGAAACATAAACAACTGGTTCATAAATCTTCTACGTTGTCTCCCATTTATTTGATCATATCTAGAGTACTTTTTGGCATATCATATTTAATAACCTTATTCTTGATATGGGGAAAAGAAACATACAAAAGGGTGAGCTCAAATTCTTAGTAAGGGTAAACAAATGAAATTTCAATCATATCATATTCTTAAGATCATAATGTTTGAAAATCTTATCCTGTATAAGAAGTCATAATATCATGTCATGGGATAAATCATAGAACTGTAATGTAATACCAATCATCATAAAATAAGACATAAAACTTTGTGTCATACACACATAAGCATAGAAAATATTTTCATATTAGTCATGGATCATTTCCAAGATCATCGTAACAGACAATGTCCATTACTAAACCGAGTTCACTCCTCGTTCTAGTCCCGTATCACTGAACTGGATTAACTTGTCGTTATAGCCATGTCTATCTCATGAGATAAAAATCTTTACCCAATGAATTAGAGGGAGATATAGGTCTTACCCATATCATTATGAAACCATTCTTATGTGTGCCACAAAATCATAAATCATACATCATAACATAACCCATGTAATAAAATGGGATTCTTAAACATCATGCCATCATAAGATAAAAATACTTCATAAAAATAATTCCATCAGAACATAATCAAATCAATGTAATAATAGGGATATAAAAATAACCCTATATCATCTTATATGGAAAATAATTTTGATAAAACACTTGAACTTAGTTCTGGAGGAAAATATCCTTTCTTCATCAAAAACATTTTCTTTTCTCAACATGTCACACAATTTTAAATTAAAAGAAGTTAATTGAAAATAAACTTTAAAACTTGTCAAGTAATCTTAAATGGAAATAATTTCCTATGAAATCATAAAAATCTACTCATGACATATAAGTTAAAAAAAACATTCTTCTTGTACTTTGGCAGGAAAAGTCAAAAAGTATCTCATACTGAAAATGACAAAAGATTATTTTCATTTCTTTTACTAAAAACTCATAAATAGGTAAAATTGGATTTAAAAAATTGTAGGAGGATAAAAATAATATTAAATATTGAGGAAACATGTATGTGGATGATAAATATTCCCCAGTAAATACTGAAGTATAAACAATCTCGAAAAAAAATGAGATTGTGAGATTTTCCCTTACCGTAGGTCCGATATGATTTGTACGTATCCGAACCTCCTGTATAATGGTTTAAATAATGTCATTGACTTATTTCAGAATCATAGTAATTGTTATGATATCATATATGTTCATATTCTTAACTTTTTATTAGTAACATTTCATTGTTACTCGTTATTCGGGTGTTGACTGCTTTATATTCTTATGCATGTTTTGTCAAATAAATTCTTATTTATCTTTTTAGGTTATAAATATATCATTTACATAATGGTATTAGTATAATATATATCATATTTATTCATTAAATTCATTTATATAATCCTTCTTTAATGAAGATCATGTAGAACGAATCGCATCACATCGTGGAGATGGTAGGCCGTACGTACGCACGAGCGATGATATCATTCCCATGATTGTGGAATTGTATTGAAGTGTATAGTGTATAATATTTCAAAATAAATATAAATTTAAAATAATAATATATAGTAATTTCTTCCATCATTATACCCATCCAAGTACGTTGGTGATGAAAAAAAAATATTACACCACGGCGTGGAGACGATATTTCGTACGTACGCACGCACAATGATTTCATTTTTCGTAGGATGGATAGAATGTGAAATAGGGTTGTTTAATATTTATAATAACATATAAGTATATGAGTGATACTAATTTTATTAATTTATAATGAATCAAATAAAGAAGAGGAATTAGAAGAAGAAATAAATTTGAAATAATCAGTAGAAGATATTACCTCTTCCTCGAAGTTCCTCCTTTAAACTTCCTCTTAGGGCACTAGAGTTGGTCTTTTGAGAAGACCAGCACATATATAATGTAACTATAGAGGTTGAGAAGAGGAATTTGTAGGGTTTGTTCATGATTGAGGGCTCAAAATTGAGTGAAGTGGAGAGGGAATGGGGTTCCCTTTTATAAGAGAGGAGAGGGGCACTTTTGGAAACCTAAAAAATATTAATTTATAATAAAAACCAACTCCACATAAAAACATCTAAAATTACTAAACTTAGAATATGAGATGATATAGGGTATTAATATCATAAAACAACTAAATTTAGACATATTTTTATGTTATTTTAAACCTTATCATTTTGATTTATCCTTATTTAATCTATCTAATTTTATTTATGGTAATAATGTTATAAATTTTAAATGGTTATAAATACTTAATTATGTGTTGTTAATTGTACATAATTGGATAATTTATGAAATTTTTGACCATATAAATTTAAATTTGTAATTTTTAAATATTTTTGTGATTTTTAAACAATTTAATAATATGTTATTTTCATAAAATATCAATAGTTCCAATTTTGACACAATTAATTTATTTGAATTTAAATAAAATCCACACAGAAGATATTTTCGAAAAAAAATATTTAATAGATTCCTAACAAGTCATATTCATCTATAAGATTCGTGGAGAACATTAATTATATCATATAATATTTATTTTAGTATTTTTAAAACTATTTATTTGATATTTCTCTTGATAAAATAATTACTACAACTTTTTTTGTATAATTATTTAATCTACTTATTTGTTGCATAAAAATTAAAAATAAAATACTAAGATGAATATAAATCTAATAGGTTTAATAATAATACTTTTAGTCGATTTTATCTTCTAAAAAAACAACTTTTAAAATGTTATATTTATTAAATTATGAAGGTAACAATTTTGACATCATTTAAAATAAAAAATATAAGTGTCATAATCACTTTTATGAGGCTCCAAATGGTCCACAAGTCTACCATTGGATGCTTATGGTTTATATATACTCTATAAATAAGTTTTGGTCAAGTGTTAGTTCCTTTTAATGGGTTTTAGTATTTTAATAAAAACTATATTATTGATTTTTCACTAAATAAATAATTTATGCATCATTAATGTATAAGCTATTAAGGTAATTATTTATTTCATAAAAATTACAAATAAATTACCATGATAAATAAAAACATTTTATATTTCAAATGAGTATTTATAATCAAATTTATATTCTGTATAACCTTATATTAAAAATAATTTTATTATTAAAGTTTGAGTGACACATATTTCACTTTCTTTTAAATAAAATAAATCAATTGTCTCAATCTCATCCAAGTGGGTTCCAATATATACCATTTTGACCCAATTATGTTTTTGGATGAAATATAATCATAAAATTATATTAATACAAGTGTTAGGGTAATTTTTAATATTATTTTTACCCTTAATTACCCTATTTACCTTTAACTGTGGTAAATAAAATTTACCGTAGTTACTATTCATAATGCCAAAAAATAAAAGTAGCCTATTAAAATAATTTGGAGATTATAATTCCAAATATGGAATCCATTTTTCCAAATTCAAGATACAGAAGTTGCATAAATTTAATTTAAAATTAATTCCGTTGTCGAAAAAAATGGGTTTTTGTTTAAAGCATTGCAGAATATTGAAATGATTTTACCTATGAATTCATTATAAAATTAATGATAATGACATAAATTATATTAAATATTAAAAATATATTGTATTTATACTTTAAAACCATTCAATATTATAATATCACCATATAAATTATCTCGATGAAAAAAGTTGTTTTTAATTAAAATTTAGTGTATTTTTACTATTCATCAAATTATGAAGTTTATCAGAAAAATATCAGAATTTTAACCAAAGTAAAATTTTATATCCTGATTCTAAATAAAATGTTTACATTGTAATATTAAAATTAATAATGTGCCTAAATCTTAAATTAAAAAGTGTTTTCCATTAAAAGGTGAAAAAACATTCTTTTAATATCTATTTGATGAATATCAAAAATATCATTTTAATTATATAACATACATATCTTATTATTTTCATCAACTCAAATAACTAATATGACATATAATTTATTTAAATTTATCATATATTTTTAAAAGTTAGTTATATTTATTTTCGCTAACATAACAGCTAGGTTATAACGGAAATTTTATATTAAGGGCATCTCACAGTTTGTTTAAACCAACGATTGCATGCAAAACAAGCTACTGAAGAATAAATATTATTTAAATATTTCATAAAACACATGGGCCTTACAATTATTATTTTGAAAGTATCATTTATTATTAAATAGAACTTGAAAAATTTATCAAAATTGTGTAAAAACTCCTAAAGAAGAAGAAATTATCCTGATGTACCAAAAAACAAGATCATATTGAAGTTATAGATTTATCGTCTTACGAGTGAAACAAAAAGGGTCATAAAGTCCAGAATTTACAATATATAAAGAGAGGTTAAAATATAAGAATAAAGGTAAGAGATATTTAGATGTTTCAACTTGGAGCGATTCACCCTCATCAAGAAAATAAAGTCCAAAATTCATCACATCACATCTTGAAGAAGGTAACAAGGATATTACTCCAATGTCTCACTTTTCTTCTACCACCTCTTCCACATTATATTATTCTTTTTAAAAACCCTTAAGTTATATTATGAGAAAATACAAAATTATTACCTTCAAATTGACTCTTTTTATAAATATCTTGATAAAAAAATATAAACAAGTTTTAATTTAAAAGAATATTATTTTAAAATAAAAGGTTGATTTGATTTTTAAATTAAAAGAAATCAACTTGACATTGAATTTTTCAAAACCAAATAAAGGATCTCAAAATATATCCTTCAAAATTCACCAAAGGTAAACAATATCTTAATATGATCCTTGGTTCTCAATGTGTTAAAAGAAACAATCATGGTTTTGGTTTTTCAAATGATAATGAAACTTCTTTGAAAATAATTAACTTCATTTAAAATGGTGTTTCTTGAAATAAATTTTTAAAACATTTTCATAAATATGGTTATATTATAAACCAATGCGATTTAAAAAATGCTAGATATAGAAGGCCTAAATTAATCCATATTTCTTCTAATCTATCTCAAAAATATAAACAAGTTTGGGTTCCTAAATATTTTCTAGCCCATGTTTACAAACCTAAATTTGTTACCTTACCTAAACATGTGCTAACATTGTTATACCCTCAAGAATACTAAAAGGATCCTTTAAATTAATTCTTTCATAGATTTTCAACTAAACCTCATTGATCTATAAAAATGAATATTCTCTTTAAAATATGGTGCTTTACCCCTTGAAGTGATGGATAAAATCTTTCCATCACGAGCTTAATGATTTATGCTATAAGTGAGGGGGGCCCTACTTATTTCCTTTTTAGAGAAGCTTTGGACATAAATCTTGAACTTTATGGAAATAGGTTCTTTTTTCTTTTTTCTTTTAGTTCTATCTTGAATCTAATTTCAAAAAATAATATATATAATTTATATGTTTTCTTAAAAGGGGAGAACATTTATTTTTTAAAATTTTATTTTTCTCTTATTTTATTTTTTTTCTCTTTGTTTTTTGAATATGATCCCTTTACCTCAATTGTGATATCATTTGGGGGAGCCATATCACTTTTAAATTTATTTTATTACCCCCTTTTCTTTTTTTTAAATTTCTCTAAAATATTGAGTTTCTCTTTTATTTTTTATTTCTAAATTATGATGATCATCATTTATTTATCTCATTTTCTTCTTCTATAAATCTTTCTATATGCTCTATTTTTTATTTATGGTGACTTGTTTTAATGACCTTCTCATTTTCTCATTTCTATTATCTAAGAATTATTTCAATGATCTATCTTGAATATCTTTTATTATAAGCATTTTTTTAATTATCTATATCATGGAGTGATCTCTTTTTAATTATTTGAAAATATTTTTATAATTCTTTGAAAATATTTTTACATGGTCTAAAAATCCTTGTTTTCAAAACATCAATTCTTAAAGGATTTTTTGTTCATGTATTAATTTTTTATTAAGAATTATCTTGTTGTTATCTAATGGATTATTGAGTTTAATTGTCTTATCTTTATATTATCTTTATTCTCTAACCTGTTTTATTTGAAATTTCCTTTTTGATAATCTTAAAGGTGGGGAAGTTTTTTTATGGAAGTAAAAGATAAAAGAATGTCTATTTCAAATGTCCTTTCATCAAGGGGGAGTAATTTTCCCAAAAGGAGGTGACGTGGTTTCATGAAAATGTAGTAAAATCCTTACTTTTATCATTTTCCTCTTTATTTTCTTGATTTTAATATCAAGTGTTTGTGATCATAAAAAAGGGGGGATTATTATACCCTAAAGTGTAAATTTTTTAATGATCACAATCAGTCCCTTGTTTTTATAAATTGTTTAATGTTGTTTCAAGTGTATTTTTGTTGTTTATATTAAGGTTTAATGGAAGGAAGACATCCGACCTAAAGATGGGGTCAAAGTGTGCTCAAAGGGACTCTTTTAGATGTATTTTAGTAAGGAAACATAGACTAACTAATCCAGTGCCACTGGATAACTGGTGGAATGAGAAATATTCTCTCAGCCAACAAGAATCCATCGACTAGCTAGTGGAGGTAAACTAGCAAGCCGGTGGGATATTTCCAGAAGTGACTACTACCAGGAATCCCACTAGCTACCTGGTGGAGGATACTGGGTATCTAGTGGTATTGAGATTGCTAGTCTAAGAAGTTATTTGTTATGATCAAAAAGTGATCTATCTTGGTATTAATTTCCTTAGCTCAATTCATTAGACCTCAAAAATCATTGTAGTCTCTAAAAGTAAACTTAGAAAGGCTTAGATCTTCAAAAAAAACATTGTATTCTTCAAGAATAACACTCCTTGATTTCCCACAGATCCTTAATCATAAAGTTCTTCAAAGTTCCATCTTCCTCTTAAAATTGAAAACAATAACAACATGAACATTCAAGGTGGGAATTGTGAACATTTAAGGCACCATCTTGGGTGTGATCTTCATTGATTATCATTAAGTACAACCAAGATTCATTTCATTCTTTCTTTCTTTGTGACTTATTATACTTTCTTCATCTTATCTTGATCCTTTTTTACTTTCTTATATAACCCCTTGGATATCTCATTTTAAATTTCTCTCTCTCACACACATTCTCTCTATTTTTTATCTTTAGTGATAGTTTATACTGCGTTTTAATGGATTTTATAAAAGGAAACCATATCTTTTATCCCTCTTTTTCATCATTAGTTTCTTGCTTTATCCATTCAAAATCAAGGGTTGTTTGGTTTCTTACTTTCCTATTCAAAAGTAATGGTTTCTTTGTTTGGTTCTTAGTTACCATTAAAGCCAAGTTTTCTTGGTTTCTTTATTTTTTCATTCAAAATCATTGGGATTATTTAGTTCTTGATTCCTGTTAAATTCAAGGGGTTATATACCCTCTTAATCCTTCTTCAGGGAAGGACACGTAGGGGCACAACAACAACAATTTAATCTAGCGACGCTTATCTAGCGACATTTATGGAAACACGTCATCAAATTATAGATGTTTCCTAAAAACATCCCTATAATAGCAATGTTTTATGAAAAACATCACCAAATTCATGACGTTTCCTGAAAAAGGTCACCAAATTAGCAACATCTCCTGAAAAACGTCGCCAAATTAGCGATGCTTCCTTAAAACATTACTAAATTCGTGATATTTCCATAAAAAATGTCACCAAATTAGTAATGTTTCCCTAAAAACATCTCTAATATAGTCATGTTTTTTCAGAAAACATCTCCAATTTAGCAACATTTTTAATGAAATGTCACTAAAAATATATATATTTATATATCTTATTTCTCTGCATCGATGTAAATATATATTTAAAATTATATATATTTATATTAATATATACAAATACTTACACACACATATATATAAACATATATATATATATATATATATATATAACACACACACATATATATATATATATATATTAACACATATAAGTATATATATGTATATATATACATATATTTATATATAAAAACACACACATATTTTAAATTTAGTCACGTTTTTAAGAAAATGTGGCTATTTTAGTGACATTTTTACCAATGATTCTAAACGTGGATAATTATATATATGTATACATACACATATATATTTATGCACACACACACAAATAAACACACACACACACACACATATATTAATATAAACATATAACATATATAAAATACATACACACACACACACACACATATGAATATATATATATGAACATATATATATATATATATATATATATATATATAATATAAACATACACACACACACAAACATATATATAATATAAACACACACACACACACATAATATAATACATGCTAGTGATAAATTCATTTGTGTGTATTGAGAAACTTTTAAAATCTTGTTGAAACAAATCTAATCTAGTTTCCTTTAAATTATTTATTCCTTTGAGTGTGACTATTAATAATTTCCATATTTCATAAGCTCTTTTATAAGAAGAAACATGATTAAAATCATTATGTTTAAGAGTACAATGTAAATAATTCATAACCTTTCCATATAATTCACAAGATATAATGTATTGGGAGTCCATTTATCTTTTAGTTTAGTTATAGGATTATAACCATGCATTAAAATTTTCAAAATCAGATATCCAATGCTTCTAAGAAAAATTGACATGTGAGTTTTCCAATATAAATAACCGGTGCCATTGAAAAAAAGGTCTTGTGAATAAGAATGAGATTCCATAATAAAATCATACTTTAAATCAGTAAATATTTTGAAAATCAAAATAATTTTTGAAAATGATAATTAAAATAAAAAACAAAGGTCTCTTTTGATACCAAATTTTGGTATCAAGGTAAAAAGATATTTAAAAAAGTATCTTGTGATAAGTTCAAAGGCTCTCTTTGATACCAATCATTGGTCAGAGATTATGGCTAGAGGGTGGGGGTGAATTTCTTTTAAAAAAAATAAAGTGAATAAATAAATCAATGTGATAAATGATATGATGATATAAAGAAAACAATGATATAATCAAAGTAAAACATAACAGAAATTGAAACAATGAAATAAATAATAAGAGATGCAGAAAATAAATACAAAAAGTAAATAGACAAGAATAATTTGATAGTGGAGTTTGATAATAGTACTTGAAGGTACCCCAATACAAAAAAAATGCTAATTATCGATGTTTCTCAAATTCATCTCTAAATGAGGTGTCGCTAATTTAGAGATGTTTATAAACATCACCTATTAGCGACGTTTATAAAATCTACTATTTAGTGACACCTCACACACACCCCCAACAGTACCCAGGAGTTCTTCCACCCCTCCCTCGCACATTCCCCCTATAGTACCCGCCTCACCCCTCCACCCATAGTACCTGTCTCACCCCTCCCTTGCCCCACCCTCACACCTACCCCCTAAAGTACCCCACACATTCTTTCCTCTACCCCTGCCCCATGTCTCGTTCCATTTCTCCATGTCATCTTCCCTCTACCCTCTGCAGGACACCCCCACCAGCACTACCGCCTACCTGATCAACCCTCACCAGTACACCATTTATGAAAAACGAAGCCAGCAGGAATCAAATGCCTTACCCACCGCTTCACAAACAAAGCAGCGGCCAATTCACCCATTTAAACTTTGAATAAAAAATTATATTTTTTTGTACTTAAATATATATAAATTGATTGTAGTATTTAAAAAATTAATATATATATATATATATTTATTTATTTATATATATATTTATATTAATAATCATATATTAATATATATATGTGTGTGTGTGTGTGTGTTTATATTATATATATACATTTATATTTTATACTTTACATTTTATGTTTATATGTGTGTGTGTGTGTGTTTATATTTATGTTTTTATTTTATGTTTATATATATTTATTTCTTTATTTATTTATATGTTTATATTATATATATATATATATATATATATATTATATTTATTTATTTATGTTTTATATTATATATGTGTGTGTGTGTAATTAGCCACATTTTACAACGTACAAATGTCACTAAAATAGTCACGTTTTCTTAAAAACATGACTAAATTTAAAATATTTAATTGTATTATGTTATATTAATATATATATATATAAATACATTTTAATATTTAAAATTTAATATTACATATATATATATATTATTAATATACATATATTAATATATATATATATATATGTTTATATTTTATATTTTATATTTTATGTATATATATATATATTTGTGTGTGTGTTTATATTATATTATATTTATGTTTATACATATTATTTGTGTGTGTTTATATATATTATATATATATACATGTTTATGTTTTTTATTATATATATATATCTATATTTTATGTTTTTATATTATATATATGTGTGCGTGTGTGTGTGTGTCTGTATTATATTATGTGTGTGTGTGTGTTTATATTATATATATGTTTGTGTGTGTGTGTATGTTTATATTATATATATATATATATATGTTCATATATATACATTTTTACCAATGATTCTAAACGTGGATAATTATATATATGTATACATACACATATATATTTATGCACACACACACACACACATATATGAATATATATATATGAATATATATATATATATATATATATATATAATATCATACACACACACACAAACATATATATAATATAAACACACACACACACACATAATATAATACAGACACACACACACACACACACATATATATATTATAAAAACATAAAATATAGATATATATATATATAATAAAAAACATAAACATGTATATATATATAATATATATAAACACACACAAATAATATATATAAACATAAATATAATATAATATAAACACACACACAAATATATATATATATACATAAAATATAAAATATAAAATATAAACATATATATATATATATATTAATATATGTATATTAATAATATATATATATATATATGTAATATTAAATTTTAAATATTAAAATGTATTTATATATATATATATATATATTAATATAACATAATACAATTAAATATTTTAAATCTAGTCACGTTTTTAAGAAAACGTGACTATTTTAGTGACATTTGTACGTTTTAAAATGTGGCTAATTACACACACACACATATATAATATAAAACATAAATAAATAAATATAAATAAATAAATAAATAAATATATATATATAATATAAACATATAAATAAATAAAGAAATAAATATATATAAACATAAAATAAAAACATAAATATAAACACACACACACACACACATATATAAACATAAAATGTAAAGTATAAAATATAAATGTATATATATAATATAAACACACACACACACACACACATATTAATATATGATTATTAATATAAATATATATATAAATAAATAAATAAATATATATATATATTAATTTTTTAAATACTAAAATCAATTTATATATATTTAAGTACAAAAAAATATAATTTTTTATTCAAAGTTTAAATGGGTGAATTGGTCGCTGCTTTGTTTGTGAAGCGGTGGGTAATGCATTTGATTCCTGCTGGCTTCGTTTTTCATAAATGGTGTACGGGTGAGGGTTGATCAGGTAGGCGGTAGTGCTGGTGGGGGTGTCCTACAGAGGGTAGAGGGAAGATGACATGGAGAAATGGAACGAGACGTGGGGCAGGGGTAGAGGAAAGAATGCGTGGGGTACTGTAGGGGGTAGGTGTGAGGGTGGGGCAAGGGAGGGGTGAGACAGGTACTGTGGGTGGAGGGGTGAGGTGTGTACTATAGGGGGAATGTGCGAGGGAGGGGTGGAAGAACTCCTAGGTACTGTAGGGTGTGTGTGTGAGGTGTCACTAAATAGTAGATTTTATAAACGTCGCTAATAGGTGATGTTTATAAACATCTCTAAATTAGCGACACCTCATTTAGAGATGAATTTGAGAAACATCTATAATTAGCATTTTTTTTGTATTGGGGTACCTTCAAGTACTATTATCAAACTCCACTATCAAATTATTCTTGTCTATTTACTTTTTGTATTTATTTTCTGCATCTCTTATTATTTATTTCATCGTTTCAATTTCTGTTATGTTTTACTTTGATTATATCATTGTTTTCTTTATATCATCATATCATTTATCACATTGATTTATTTATTCACTTTATTTTTTTAAAAGGAAATTCACCCCCACCCTCTAGCGATAATCTCTGACCAATGATTGGTATCAAAGAGAGCCTTTGAACTTATCACAAGATACTTTTTTAAATATCTTTTTATCTTGATACTAAAATTTGGTATCAAAAGAGACCTTTGTTTTTTATTTTAATTATCATTTTCAAAAATTATTTTGATTTTCAAAATATTTACTGATTTAAAGTATGATTTTATTATGGAATCTCATTCTTATTCACAAGACCTTTTTTTCAATGGCACCAGTTATTTATATTGGAAAACTCACATGTCAATTTTTCTTAGAAGCATTGGATATCTGATTTTGAAAATTTTAATGCATGGTTATAATCCTATAACTAAACTAGAAGATAAATGGACTCCCAATACATTATATCTTGTGAATTAGATGGAAAGGTTATGAATTTTTTACATTGTTCTCTTAAACATAATGATTTTAATCATGTTTCTTCTTATAAAAGAGCTTATGAAATATGGAAATTATTAATAGTCACACTCAAAGGAATAAATAATTTAAAGGAAACTAGATTAGATTTGTTTCAACAAGATTTTAAAAGTTTCTCAATACACACAAATGAATTTATCACTAGCATGTTTACTCATTTCACTTACATTTTCAATCGTATAAAATCTCTCAGTGATGACTTGTACATAGAAATTATAATAAAGAAAATCCTGTGGGTTTTACCAAGTTTACAGGCTCCCAAAGTCACATTGATACAAGAAGTTAAAGTCATCAAAACTATAGTTGTTAAGGAAATTGTTAGATTATTAATTATATATGAAATAATGATAAAATTCTAAGTGGTTAAAGAATCCATAGAGGTCAAGGAAACAAAGAAGGACACTATTTTAAAGCATTAGAAGATGACGATTCTTCCAAAAGTGACACCGATGATGAAAGAGAGCTTGAAAAAATTATCAAAATAGTATAAAAAATTATAAATAAGAATAAATCATCCCAACATACCCAAAATAATGATCATATTAAAGTTCCAGAGGTGTCATGTTATGAGTGAAACGAAAAAAGTCACAAATACCAGAATGTACAATCTTTAAAAAGTGGTTAAAATACAAGAATAAAGGTAAGAAAGTTCTAATTTTTTTTTGACTTAGCGTGATTCATCATCATCAATTTATGAAAGTCAAAAATGCCTCATGACACATATTGACTAAGGTAACAAGGTTAGTACTCCAATGTCACAATCTTCTTCTACCACATCTTATTTTTTCTTTTCTTCTTCTTATTCAAAACCCTTAAGTTATAAAGAACTATAATACTCTTGAGAGAAAATACAAAATGGTTATCTTAAACTTGATTATTTTTAAAAAGATATTAATAAAAAATATAAACAAGTTTTAATTGAAAAATATCTTCTTTTAAAATAAAATGATGATTCGATTTTGAAACTAAAAAAATCAACCTGTTATTGAAGTTTTCATAACCGAAATCAAGGATCTCAATAGTTATCTTTCAAAATTCACCCAAGGTGAAAAATTTCTTAATATTATACTTGGTACTCAATGTGTTAAAAGAAACAATCATGGTTTTGGTTTTTCAAATGATAATTCAACTTCTTTGAAAACCACTACCTTCATTTCAAATGAATTTTCTTGAAATAAAATTTAAAAATATTATTTTAAATATGTTCATATTATATATAAATAAGATTTTAAAAATTCTAGATATGGAAGGCCAAAATTGATCCATACATATTTTAATATATCTTAAAAATATAATCACTTTTGGGTCCCTAAATCTTTATTGTCCCATTTTTTTCGACATAATTATTTTTCCTTACCTAAATAATGTGCTAACATTTTTGGACCCTCAAGGGTACCAAAAGGATCCTTTAAATGATTTCTTATAGTCATTTTACATAAAAAATTATTGTATATAAAATAATATTATTCTCTTTAAAATATGGTTTTTAACCCTTGAATTGATTGATAAACTCTTTCCACCTTGATCTTAATGTTTTATGCTCCAAGTGATGGGGAGAAAACCTATTTACCTTTTAAAGAATCTTTGGACATCAGTATTAAACTTAATTGAAATATGTTCTTTTTTTATTTTAGTTATCTCTTGAATATTATTTCAAAATATATTCTCTCTCATTTCTATGTTTTCTTAAAAAGGGGATAAAATTTCTTTTTTAAACTTTTATGTCCTCTTATTTTAAATTTTCTCTCTTTGTTTTTTTATATAACCCCTTTACCTCAATTTTTTTTATCATTTGGGGGATCTATATCTCTTTTAAATTTCATTTATTTTTCCCTTTTCATTATTTTTTTTCAAATTTATCTAAAATCTTGAGTTTCACTTTCATATTTTCTTTTTTAAATTAAGATTATCTTCATTGATTTTTCTCATTTTATTTTTCTTTGAATATTTTTATATGATATATTTGTTTTATTTAGGGGGACATGCTTTAATGATCTTATCAATTTCTCATTTCTCTTATCTAAGAATGATTTCAATGATCTATATTGAATATATTTTCTTAAAATAATGTTTTTAACTATTTACCTCATGGAAAAATATCTTTTTAATTCTTTATAAGTATTTTTATAATTCTTTGAAAATGTTTTTTCATTGTTAAAAAATCCTTTTTTTGAAAATTTATATTTTTTAAGGAGTTTTTTTATTCATGAATTGGTTTTTCTTGAGTATAAGCTTATTTTTTATTATCCAATGGCTTATTGAGTTTAATTATATCATCTTTATATTACTTTTAACCTCTCACCATATTACTTTGAAAGTTTATTTTTAACAAACTCAAAGGGGGATAAGTTTTTTTATGGAAGTAAAAGATACAAGTGTTGTACTCCTCATGAATTAATCATGTTTTAATGATCAAAAATCCTATTCAGTCTATAAACCATGTTAACTCTATGTAATCTATCTCACATAAAATGCACAATTGTTTAGTAAAATCTATCCAAAGCTCTTAAGTGCTATACACTCAGATTGGTTACTATACACTATCTTTTGATTCAATTTATAATAATTTTTATGACAAATGATTAAGTTTAATTCATTCCATAAATATCACTACTTAATTCTGAATATAGATATTTACCTAAGTGAAAGACACCACGAACAAGACACCGTGAATAAGAAGACACCGTGAACAATCAGACACTGTGACAACAAGACACCATGAACAAGACACTGTGAACAAGACACAGTGAACAAGACACCATGAACAAGACACCATAACATGGAGACACCATAAACCAGACACTGTGATCACAAGACACCATGACCAATCCAGACACTGTGTGAAGGAGACACCATTTCCATGACATACCGTGACACCGTTTCTTAATATGTTTTGTCGTCTTTCAATTTAATCTCTAATGGTCATATTTGAAGATTTTAAATGCACTAACATTATTAATATTTCTTTGTAGACATGTCATCTGACAGTACGAGGTACGAGGTGCAGAATACATGCAACCTTTAGGCTCAAACACATGCACTCCAAGATAAAAGAGTAATGTGGAATAGGAAAAATAACAAGTGTGGCACGATACTAAAAAGGAGAATAAGCTGGTGGCTGTGAGCACGACAATAGAATACACTTAGAGAATTATTAAAGAAATAATTTTCTCATGAAACTCAACACTTCTGGAGAACACACAAAGCTCAACTGAATCCCAGAATCGAGAACATCTTCGCACTGTCAAACATCACGAAGAACACAAGCCGAATCTGTCTGACTTGAGACACTCTGTTTTCCATACAAGGACTTGATTTATGCATCTGCTTCATCTTATAAGTCCATAGCTGCAAATACTAAAATTTATAGCATTTCTAAACCTATCTCAATATTTCTACTCTGTTGTGTATCATTTTACTCTCTTTTGAGAAGTGTGTGTATCTGTATAACATCACACTCTATCTCCTACATAAAACTGAAGGATACAAGATATCCTTACTCAAACACATTTTATATTTTTATACCCACTGATAAGTGTGGAAGAGGTCCCTATGTGGCCTGGTTGTTTATTCCCATGAAGAACTGTGGAAGAGGTCCCTGTGCATCCTGGATAGTCCTGTATAATGTTGTTTAACCCCGATCCAGGGTATGGATCTAGTTTATTTATATAAACTTCTTGGTGGTAGGTGATCACCAAGTGGAGTGGATTAGGTCTCAGCTTGAGACTGAACCACTTGTTTCATATCCACTGTGCTGCTTAATTTAGTCTTCTCTGTTTTACTGATTTACTGTATAATTCATAAATCACCAAATTCATTTTGATAGTTAATCTTGGAAAGAAGTTATAATTGTTTTGTCTTAGTATAATAGTTTCAAAATTAATATTAATAACTGACATTAAGGTTACTAAGAACTAATAAATCTTCTAAGAAGTTATTTAAATAGTCAAAATCTTATAAAAATATAACCTTGATTAACTGGGTTGTATTTAACCTTTTGGGGAAACCTTTTTAAGAATATTTTTTAACCAGAATTTTTTTAGATACTCAATTCACCCCCCTCTTGAGTAATATACTCCGACCAACAATAAGAATGTTTGTTTCAAGTGGAATTTCATCAAGGGAGAGGAAGTTTCAAAGAAGGGGTGACATGGTTTCATGAAAATTTGGTAATCCCATTCCTTTTATATTTTCCTATTTTTTTATATTTATTTTAATATCAAGTGTTCATGATCATCAAAAGGGGTAGATTATTGTACCTTAAAGCATAATTATTTTAATGATAACAAACACTCTATTTTTTTCTAACTTGTTTCAAATTATTTCAAGTGTGTTTAGGTTGTTTCTATTAAATTTTTGTGAAAGGAAGGAATATGTCCTAAATATGGATTTAAAGTGTGTTCAAAGAGACTCTAACACATATTTTATAGAAGTTATGAATCAACTACTCAGTGTAGTGCCATTGGATAACTGGTGGTATGAGAAACATTCTCTTAGCTAGTAGGAGTCCATTGGCTAACCGGTCGAGGATGCCCTGAAGTAGCTACTGCCAAGAATCCCACTAGTTACTTGGTGGAGGCTATCAAGCATCTGGTAGCATATGAATTTCTAGTCCAAGGAGGCATTTATTAGGGTAAAAAAGAGCTCTATTTGGGTCTTATTTTCATTGTATCAATTCATTGGACCATGGTAATCCTTAGAGTCTATAAGAGGAGTCTTATGGAGTCTTTAATATTTATAAAAAACATTGTGTCGTTCAATTGGAACACTCCTCGATCTTCCACGACTCCTTAATCCTCAAGTTATTCAATGTTCCATCTTACCCATCCAATTCCAAAGAAAAACAATGTGAACATTTAACATGGTAATTATTAATATGAAAAGCACCATCCTAGGTGTGAAATTCATTAGCAATCATCAAGATCCAATGAGAATCATTTCATTCATTCGTTCTTTATGCCTTCTTGTTCTTTCTTTATCTTCTCTTTAACCTTTTTTTCTTTCTTATATAACCCTCAACTCTCTCATTTGAAATTTATCTCTCTCTCACCTTATCTCTATTTATTATATTTAGTGAAGTTGAAACTACATTATAATGGGTTTTAAAAAAAATGAAAACCAACTCTTTTCTCCCTCTATCTCATCATTATCTTCTTACTTTATCCATTCAAAATAAAGTGTTTGTTTGGTTTCTTACTTTCCCATTCAAAATTAAGGGTTATTTTTTTGGTTCTTGGTTCCTGTTAAAACCAAGTTTTCTTAGTTTCTTTATTTTTTCCATTCAAAATAATGGGACTTATTTTGTTCTTGATCCCCATGAAAATCAAGGGATTATATACCCTCCCAAGCCTTATTGAGAGAGGAGACATTGGGGTACCTTCGGTTACTATTTTCAAACTCTATTATTAAAGTTTTCTTATCTATTTATATTATGTATTTATTTTCTACATCAATTATGATTTATTAACTTGTTTCAATTTTCATTATTCTTTACTTTGATTATATCATTTATTTATTTATATCATCATATCATTTATCACATCGATTTATTTGTTATCTTTAATTTTTAAAAAGGAAATTCACCCCCCTATTTCCATAATCTTTGATAAACATACCCTATATAAATTATATATTTCCCTACATATATTCTTAACAACACATGGAAAACTTATAACACAAATTGTTGAATTCATGAATTTTCCCTTAATTTCCCCCTTAAATATTCTTTCACCCTTGGAAAAAACATGTGTATATCTTTGGGTTTATATTATTATCCTCTTTGGAAACAACAATCCAAAGAAACATAGGAAGG
Organism: Viscum album; assembly: GCA_963277665.1. NCBI lineage: Eukaryota > Viridiplantae > Streptophyta > Magnoliopsida > Santalales > Viscaceae > Viscum > Viscum album. The sequence continues at coordinate 1,461,179,938 of OY728153.1, read as the reverse complement.
AGACAAAACAAACATATCTCAACCCTAGTGAAAAATAGTTTGAACACCCATAATCATACTCAACCTAAAAAATGCATCCTTTGTAAGTTATTTTACAAAAACAAGAACCACTTTATTATTTGTTGAAACAACTTCTAGATTTTATAGTCCTTAAAATACCTTTTCATTTATAAAGTAACTTAAGGTGTTAGTGTACTTCAATGCTTTATCCACACTCCCCAGTTCAACTTGAGATAAAAAAGAAGTGTGTGTTAGTTTACTCCATATTCTTCTTGTTAGAACTACTGCTTCATGATATCCAATTTTGTTTTGAGCCTATAATTTCTTGTTCAGACTCGGATGAACTGAATTAGGCTAAACTTCATCACTTGACAAGGTTGGATCACCATAGACACCATGGTTATTTTTTAGAAAAATATTATTTTTATCCAATAAGTTCTCTATTTTTTTATAATTCTTAATCATTTCCTTGACTTATCAACTTTTATGACAATCTATGTTCAATATTCAATTATCGATTAGACAAAATTACTAATATTCTTTTTACCTTGATTTACTAGGGAGATGTTAAACACTGATAAATATCTATTAAAACAAAGATAATCCCTTTTATTTGATGGATATTATAAGAAAATATTATAAAATTATCATTACTCCAGCTCTACTAGGTCAGTAACTTTAACTTTGATAACACATGGATTTCCATACACCCAAAATTACTTTAAACTTTATTTCTTTTTGTATTTTATCTCATAATAAAGTATCTCTAAATAAGAATAGAATAAAGAAATATTACAATATCATCAATTGATTGTATCCAAAAGAAATGTGAAGTCCTATGATCAATCAACATCATATGATCCATCTTAACCATACTTCAATTATTCCTTCCAAAAACACCATTCTATTATGGGGTTTATAATGAACTATATTCATGTTGAATATTTTAATTCTAAAGGAAGGATTTAAATTTCCCACTTGTATATTCTATCCCATTGTAAAATCTGAATTTCTTCAATTTATTTTTCATTATTACTATGAAAACTCTTGAACTTATTGAGAGATTCATTTTTGTACTTAAAAGACTTGAAATAAGTGATTCTATTAAAGTTATAAATGAATAATATAAAATACCTATATTCATTTATAGAATTTTACTTTCATGAATCCATATATATTAGAGTGAACAATCCTTTATGGTTTAGATTTTGTATCTCCACCTTATTCTATGAATAATTCAATAGCTTAACCTTTTGAACTTGTTATATTTTAATGATTGTTGTCCCCCTCAAACCCTAACTTAATTATATTATAAGATGTTAATATGGTATTTCATTAAACCAAAATTTCCTTTCCATATGCCCATATCCACCACATCCCTAATAATAGTAATAAAAAACGAATCTTCCTCTAAAACCAATATGATATCTAGAGAAATAACATTATTGGTTTTCATTTTTTGAGCACTATATTGAGATTCTTGTTATAAACCAAAATTATGATAATACCATCTTTGAAAAACCCATATTTTGACATAATGACAACTTATGGAGGAAACTTTGTTAAATGATGACAAGTGATCCCTAATAATCAATTGATAAAATTTATTTAAATACCATATAAATGTTATCATAGAAGAAAATAAGTGAAGATTTAATATGCTTTCAAAATAACGAATCACAATTAAAAATGGTGAAAGAGGCTTGGAAACCCTTACCTTGATCTTCGAAACACTACCTTTAAATAGAGCTTAAGGCCTTTGTATAAGTGAAAATTTATAACTCTAGGGCCCTAGGGATGTGGAATTGAAATTTTATAGAGATATTTGGATAGAGGTTTGAGATAAAATAGAACTCATATGTGTATTTAAAAGTGTTATATTAAGTTCCTTTTTATAGGAAAAAACTAATGGTGTTTTCATAAATACATAGTCTTTAAGGGTAAAAAATGTAATTTAAAAATTACAAGTGGTTCAAAAAATGGACAATAGGTGATTTTATGAACCATTTTAATATCCACCTGAATCACGATAGGTTTTTTATGATATTTAATTCATTTTAAAAGATATTATTTAACATTAAATATCCTTAAAATCATTTTTATAATTATTCACATAATTTGACTTTAAAGACACCTAGATTACAATGGAGTAAAAATTTGAATATTTAAAACATTTATTACCTTTCATTTTGATCAATAAATTTCATGATATACTCTAAATTATAAAAAATTCATCACTTTTAATATTTTTAAAACTATTTACTATGATTTTTCACCTACTTGCACATACACTGCATCAATGATGCATAAGAATTCTATTTAATTATATCATCACCAAAAATTTAAAAAGGCAATCATAAATATGGATTATGAATCTTCAGTTTTATCATCAAAATTTATCCATATAGAATTTATATCTATATCCTTATCATGAAATTATAATAAGTGAGAGAAAGTGACATTTTTTAGAAACATAATATTATTTATATAAATGGGAATTCATATCCATAAAAAGTGGCACCAAATTCAACTAGTAAAAAATATCATATAAAGGTAGGTTGTAACAACTAGGCCCTACTAACAATGGAGTTAAAATTAGAATATTTAAAACATTTCTTTCCTTTTATTTTGATCAATAAAAATCATGAAATACTCTAAATTATCAAAAACACATCAATTTTAATATTTTTAAAACTATTTACTTTTATTTTTAACCTACTTGAACATGCACTGCATCAATGATGCATAAGCGTTCTATGTAATTATATCATCAGCAAAACTTATAAAAGGGGAAATGCCTCCCATTTGTGAGAATTACACCATTGACACTAGTTATTAACTTGATGCCTCCATTACCACCAACTCCTTCCAAATAAAATATCCACACAACTAGAGAAATGATAGAGTGAAGGGCGGGAAAGAAATGGAGAGGGTTGAGACTGAAGAATCAAAATACGCAATTGTAGTGCTGCGTAGCCTGGGGGTCTTGGGTTGCTACATTGTAATTTTAGTTGATGAGTGTTTGTTACTAAAATTAATTAATTTGATTTGACGTGAAGGTAGAGTTAATGATGAACTAATTTATTTTTTATCCTCAAAATTATCCATAAGGATCCAAGTAAAACATTAATAAAATAATTGGTTGAGGATTTTTTTCATGTTTTTTTAATAAAATTTGGCCTTTTTAATAGGTTTTATTTTGTTAAAAAATGATAGGGTTTTATATGATTGGAAAAAGAGGTCGATGGAGGCGTGTACTTTTTTCACACTTACCTTGATAGGTAATAAACTTGAATGGGGTTCACGCCTTCCATTATAAAAAACTATAAAATGGAGGTCACTTCTCATTTGATACATAGATAAATAAAGTGAATCTACCTAAATATTATATATATGTGTTATATATATATGTATTATATTAGTAACTTTATTTGAATATAATTATATAAACATGTATATTATTTATCATATATAAATTTATTTAAATATACAATATATTATTCAATATATATATAATACTATTTTTTCTAATGAAACTAAAAAATACTATTAATAATAAATTTTAAATTATATTAATTATAAATAATTATTATTTTGGTTAATTGTGTATAAAATATAATTATTTAAATTTTGGAAAGTTTAATTATTTCAAAAAAATGTATATATAGTTACCTAATTTTATTATTTTGAAAGTAACATGAGTTTACAATATTTTATTGGTTATTTAAGTATAAATTATATTATTATTAATTAAATGTGTATATAGACCTAAAAAGTCTATATAGACCTAAAATGATAAATACCTAAAAATAATTTCTAATATATAGAATTTGATAACTTCCATTCACCGAGGAGATGCGCCCCCTTGAGACTCCCATTGAACAGCCTTTGCATTGCACGGGTTAGTAAAAACATCCAACTGACTTTGCCCCATCGGCCCTTCATCAACACTAGGATTGAATCCCTTACTGATATCTCTAAAAACCACAACCAACTATTGTTTGCGGTTCTTAGTCCCTCACCTACAGACAGATGTAGAATGACCCAATTTCTTACAGGAACCGCAGAAATGAACCCATGATTCAAACCACACAACCTTCCTACATCAAAAATTCTTCCCCCACTGTAATCCAAATATAGTCCATAGGAACTCTCGAGACATAAACATACATGAAAGTATGAGGAGAAACAAGGTGAGAAACTGATTGGGTTCTACTATCAGAAAATAAATATCTACCAATGAGATTCCCTAGCATGTGTATAATCACTGGATCTTGAAATGGTAAAGGGAGCTTGGGGGAAACTAACCCAAATTGTTGTTGTTGGAATGTCACACTTCATATGGAAGTCATATGACCACCTGAAGAAATAGAACCAGAAGTCGTTGTAGCTACGGGGGGGGGGGGGGGGGGGCACTGGGCCAAGCCTTGACTAGATCTTCCTCTGAAGAAAACTGAATCATGATGTTCTTTTTGACGAGAAAACCTACCATTACTCGATCTTGAAACCCCCAAGACTCAAAGATTAACCTATCGAAGGAGTCCACCAAAATGCGACATTGCTTAAAACACACAATCAAGGCGAGATTAAGAAGAGATGATGCTGCATTGTACTCTGAGGTCAAGATCGAAAGATTCAGAACACCATTGAATAGATCTGGGACCTTAGGGTGAAGTGATTGAGGGAAAGGTGAGAGAAAATCGGGACTGGAGAAAGGGGAGAATGAATGAGAATCACCCTCAAAGTGTTCGCAAGGTTAGGTTTTTTTAATTAAATTGGGAGACTTTTATTAGCGCTTATTATTTAAACGTTGATAAAAGGAATATTTATCAGTACTAAATTTTTAGTGATGATAAAAGATTTATAATTATAATTATAAATATTTTTTTTGTAAATATATATATATATACTTAATAAATATATATAAATATAAATATAATAAGTATATTCCTTATTTAAATATATTTATTATAATTTTATAATTTTTTAAATATATATTTATTTGTTTATAATTATATAAATATTTTTAAAAAATAATATTTATATCATTTTATATATTTATATAATTATATATATATATAATAAATATATATAAATAAAAATATAATAAAAATATTCATTATTTAAGTAAATTTATTTTAAATTTAATAATTATTTAAATATATACAATTATTTATTTATAATTATATAAATACTTTTAAAAAAATATCTATTTATTTATAATTATAAATATATAATTTTATAAATATAGTATGTACATTTTTAAATATATTTATTTATAAATATTTTTTAAAGATATTTTTTTAACCTTATTAATGAATATCTAATTTTAAGTGCATACATGTTAAAAATGAGTGAAATTGAATAAATTAAAAATAAGTAAACTTTAATAATATTGAAAAAATGGATAATTTTTGTGTATGTACATTGTATATAAAAATACATTAACTACGTATATTTGAAATCAATATAACACACATTTGATCTATGTTAAATTGAAAAAATAAATAACATTCAATTATAAGTCGATTACTCTATGTAATTAGTCGATATTTTTAATTCATATTAATTTTTAATTATAAACCCTTATTCACTAAATATAGCACATAAATATTTTTTAATATATAAATAATATTTATATACATTAATATATATATATTTATTAACATTATCAATAATCATCTAATTAATAAAATGTTTAATATTTTTCTCAATTTAATTATTTTTAATTTTAATTTGTTTAATATTCATTTTTCATATCTATATATTTAATACGTACTATTTATTAGTATTTATAATTTATATATAGTATAATCAATTTATTCATTTTTATCAATTATTATTTAATTAATAAAATTTGTAATATTATTTTAATAAACTCATTTTTTACTTTTTATTTATTTAATTATTTTATTTTATTTATTCAGACTTTTATCAGTACTAAAAAACACTGATAAAGTACTCCTTTATGAGCGTTAAAAATATAGCACTGATAAAGGGTACCCTTTATCAACGCTAAAAATAAAGTGCCGATAAAGGGTATCCTTTATCAGCACTAAAAATAAAGCACTGATAAATGGTACCCTTTATCAGTGCTAAAAATATAGTGCTGATAAAAGGGACCTTTATCAATGATAAAAAAAAAGAATTGATAAATTATTAAATTTATCAGCACTTTCTTTAACGCTGATAAAGATGCCATTTATTAGCACATTTTCTAGTGCTGATACATACCTGTGACGTTAAATGCGGGTTTTGTAGTAGTGGAATTGGATAGAAAACATGAGTTATCTTTTGAACCAATTAAAGAGGTTTCTACTAGTAGACCCTTAGAACTTATTCATATAGATTTTTTTGGGCCATCTAGAACTGCATGTCCAATAGGAAAATATTTTTTTTATGTATTATTTGATGATTTTTTAAGATTTACATGGATTTTCTTTTTAAGTGTTAAAAGTGAATCATGTTCCATTTTTATAAGTTTTTATAAATTTTTTCAAAAAGAGAAAGATACCAAAATTATTGGTTTAAGAAGTGACCATGGAGGAGAGTTTGAAAACCATGAGTTCAATTACTATTGTTCAAAAACATGGTATCAAATAAAAAATCCCCCCCCATGAAACATCAGAAAAATATTGTTTGGATGAAATATTTTTGTTGAATGTAAGAATATGACTACAAGAAATTTCTAGAACAAGGGGATGCCCTTGGACTTCACCATTTTCATCCTCCTTGAAGGGTTGTTCTTTGTTTTGCTAGTAATAAAAAATAATTTTCAGTCGAATATAACTTTCCCACTCATTCTTGGGATGAATATGTAAATACAAAATGTTATGTCATAAACATAGTTCTAATTAGGCATATTTTGAAGAAAAAAACTTATGAGATATGAAATAATAGAAATCCAAAAGTCAGATACTTTAAAGTGTTCATATGCAAGGTTTATTTTCTAAATACCACGGATTATCTTGGAAAATTTGATCTAAAGACAGATGAAGTAATCTTCCTTGTCTATTATACTACTTCCAAGGCATATATAGTTTTCAACAAAAGGTCAATTATTGTTGAAGAATCAACTCATATGAAATTTAATGAAAGTGATCCTTTTGATCAAAAAATTAATTAATTTGATAAGCTAAGTTATTCTTTTGAAATCAGATACTTGAACCTCTCTTTGAAAATAAAAATGACAATGAGTTGTAACTTGATTTTCTAGAATCAAATCCTAAATGAATGGATACCAGTGAACCAAAAAGTGTTCTTCTTAGAAAACCTATATCCATTAATAACTATCCCTTATAAATAGTTATAGGAGGTTTATACGAAGGGATTAAGACTATAATGAGTGTAGGAAATCTTGTATAATTTTATGCCTTTCTATCACAATTAGAACCCAAGACTATAGGGTAATCCTTAGTAGATGATTGTTTGGTTTTAAAAATGTAGAAAAAATTAAACTAGTTCAAGTGGAACAAGGTATGAGAATTAGTTAATAGATCCTCTGACTATCCTGTTATAGAAAAAAATGAGTTTTAATAATAAAATAGATGATCATGGTGTGATCACTTGGAATAAGGCTAGACTAGTTACTAAAGGGAATAACCAAGAAGAAGATATATATTACGAAGAAACCTTTTCACCTGTATCTATATTAGAGTCCATTAGGATTCTCCTAGCCTATGCATCACATATGAATTTTAAATTATATCATAATTATGTAAAATAGTATTTCTTAAATGGTTTTCTTATGGTGTAATTCTATATTGAAAAACCTCCTGGTTTTGAAAATCATCATTTTTCAAAAATTAGTTTTCAAACTTACCAAAGCTCTTTATGTCCTTAAACAAGCACCTAGATATTGGTATGAATATTTAAGTTCTTTTATTTTATCCAGTGGTTTTTAGTGGGAGTATAAGATCTTACCCTTTTCAAGAAAACTTCATATTAAAATATTTTGATGGTTAATATATATGTTGATGATGTGTTTTTTGGTTCTAAAAATAAAAAATTATGCAATGAATTTTCAAGACTCATGTAAAAATAATTTTAAATGAGTATTATGGGAAATTTAAATTATTTTCTAGGTTTTTAGATTTATCAAAAAGACCTCAGGAATGTGCTAAATCAAATAAAATACATACTAGACTTACTTAAAAGGTTTTTACTTGAAAGTGGTAAAGTACATACAACTCCTATGAGTTCTAATGAAAAGCTTAACTTGGATAAATTTGGGAAACCAGTTGAAAACAATCTACACAGAGGAATAATTAAGACTCTATTGTATTTGACTACTAGTAGACCATAAATTATGTTTGTGGTATGTTTATGTGCTATATTTTAAGAAAATTATAATGTATCTCATTTAAAAGCTTCCAAAATAATTTCAATATATTTAAAATGAACAATTCCTTAATTTTTTCAAAAACTTCTAATTTTAATATAACTACGTATTCAGATACCGACTTTGGTAGTTGTAGACTAGATATGAACAATATTTCAAGAACCTGTAATTTTCTAGGTAAATCCCTAGTATCCTATTCTACTAATAAATAACACTCTGTTACATTATCTACTAATGAAGTAGAATATATAACTACAGGTAGTTGTTGTGCACACGTATTATAGATGAAACACACTTTAATGGATTTTGGATTCAATTATAATCAAGTATCAATCAAATGTGATAACACTAGTGCTATCAACATTTTAAATAATCCAATAAATCATTCTAGAATGAATCATATAGATTTAAGGCATCATTTCTTGAGAGACCACACTCAAAAAGGTAATATTACTCTTTGAATTTATCTCTACCGAGAACCAGTTAATACATATTTTTACTAATACCCTTTTGTGTGATCATTTTGATTTTATTAAAATGGAATTGGGATTATTTGAATTTAAATAAGTTTAATTTATCATATTTATTTAAATTTTAATCTATGTATTATCTTATTAATGTTTTATTTTAGAATTGACTCAAATTCCAAGTATGGTATGAAATACTTTTAAGAATCAAGTTCATGACCTAAGTTTTAATTGGGTTTGGACCCTTTTTACTTTTGCATATATCCCTTATCTCAAAATCTGAACTATCACCCTTTTCCATCCTCATCTCTCTTGATCCCTCTCAACCTTCTACTGATCTTATACCATGTTAAATTACAATAATAGGGATCTTGGAATATTTGTTTCTTCCAAGAAAGTGAATTTAGGTGGTGCACCATGCAAGGTTCTTGCTGTAAAATCCATCTATATGGATTAGTTTAAGACTATCGAGATACTACCAAAGAAGGTACTTTGATTTCAAGGTCATAAGTTTATTTTGGTTTAAAATAAGTATGGTTTCTTACTTGATGAAGAAGTGAATGAGATTAAGAGAAATGCAGAGTTCTTTTTTAGTGAAATAGAGGATATTCCTTCATTAAATATAAATGGAAAATATATACTAGTTTCTTAAGTATAGTTGGATGAAACCTTTCACTGGGCCCATAAGGGGAGTTATACTTTATCTAAACTCTGGTTTTTATGAGTTCAGTGGAACTAAACAAAGTGTTCATATTCTTGTTTGGAACCTTTAAATTTTAAAAGAAGCTAGTAAAGGATTTAGATCTTGAGTGAAAGGTTCTTTTCAAGTTTATTCAAAATAGGATTGTCCAGAGACTGGAGATGTAGTTATGGAGACTATTGACCATTATCATACACCACCTATATTATTACCTCCTCCTTGTTTATTTGAGGAAACACCTTCTATAAGTAGGAACTCTAATAGTTATGAAATGAAAACCTTTACCTTAGATATAATGATTGAATTTGAAAATATTAGAGGAGATTAAAATGATTTGAAGAATATTTTACATCCTCTAAGGATGATATCAAACAAATCAAGGATATTTTTTTTATCAAAAAGATGATTTTGAAAAGTTAGTTAGGATCTTAGAAACCCAAAATGATTTGATCAATAATATTTAAACAGTTCCTTCTATGATTTTTTTCTGAGGTTAGTTTAGAAGATCTCGAGGATTTGGAAGTCTAAGTGAGTGGAATAAAAACTCTCTATATTACCAAGTTAGAGTTCAATGAACCCGGTGTACTAGTTACATGTAAAATAGATATGATTCAAAGTAATCATATGGTCCAATTTGATATGTATCAAGATGTAGTATATGAGATTCAATGTTTTAGGTTAGAAATGGAGGAAATATTGCATAACCTGAAGAGTGTAGTGGTAAGTAAATTTAAATTCATTAAGAGGTTTCAAAAAAATACCACATCTTCTACCTTTATACCATAAATGGAACCTGAATTTCAAAATGGATTTGATCATATGCATTCTGATTTGAATTCTATTTCTTATCAGATTCAATCTCTTCAGTGTGAAATTTTTACACTTATGCTCATAAAAGGTATTAAAAAAATATATTTTGGGTGTGTTCCAAGACACAGGATAATATTTTTCAAATCTTGGAGTTGGAATAGATCACTATAAGAAAATTACAATTTCGTGGTGGTTATTTTTGGATATGGAAGCAGGTTAAACCGTCTCTATATGCTTCTGCGGCAGTTTCTGAAAACTGCTGCTAAATTGTGTGTTGGGAAACTATTAGTGGTGGTTAAAGAATTTTAATGGTGGTTTATGAGAAGTGTCGTAGTTGGAACATTTTGCGGCGATTATAATGTTTTGAGCGGTGGTTTTACCTATAAGGGGATTACTTTTTTTAGCGGTGGTTAAAAAATCCATGAAAAAAGTAAACCCCTGGCTAGAAAAACTGCTGCTAAAAACATTATAACTGCCGCGAAATGCGTGCAGAATATGGGACACCGTAGTGGTAGTTTTAACTGCCGCTAAATTTAAGACTGTAGCGGTGGTTAGAACTGCCACTAATATAAAAATATCAACATTTAGGGGTAGTTAAAACTTCTGCTAAATATACCTGTTACAATTAGTTCCTGTTAAAACCGCCACTGAAAACAAATTTACAAAAAAAAGAAGCAATTTCTGCAGCCCCTGTGCCAGTGCCCTGAAAAAAAAACCATTCCAAGAATACAAAAAGACCAATAGAATACATACTACAGTCAATATGAAAAGAGATGCTTAACTAAGAACAACCAAATAAATAGTTCAGTGGGTAAAGGAATGCAGATAAACATATCACATGGCCATTATACCTTTAAAAGTTTTTATAAACAAGCATGTATGTCATATTTCATGAAAACAATGCCAACCCTAGGTTCAACCTATTCCATCTATACCAGTTCCAACCCTGACATAACCATTCATATCAACATACATCCCACTATCATTGGTGCTAACTACTCAAAAAACTCAGGCCTCCCTACCACTACCTCATCAACCAATAGCTATCCCAAGATCACATAACATCATATATAAAGGCCTACATCCAGAGAAATAAAAAGACAAAAAACATCAAATAGAGTCAATATGGAATATGATCCCTAAAATAAAAATCCATCCATCATAAGAAAATGGTCTTACTTGACACCATAAATTTATCTTCATCAAATTAATTGTTCAATTAAAGTCTTGGATTAATCAATTTATTTATTATGTGTTACTAATATTGAAAATATAAATTAACTAGAATGTCCACCATTAAATATTCTTGTTTAAATAAAATTTAAATACTAAATTCAAAATAATATGCCTCTAATATTAAAAACAACATGAATTTTCAACTTCATTCTCTTTATACAATTCCATTAACATATTGATGAACAATTTATATAAACATGCATTAGGAATCATTTATTTCCATAAAATTATAATTAAGAATATAGTAGTAAAAAATCCAGATTTTATTATTTTAGAAACCAATTATCACCAAAATTACATTGCACAATGATTTTCATCATATTATACTTTAGGGGAACTTGGGTTGATATCCAATACTTGGTTGGGTTCACATAAAAATAAAACCAGAATTCAATTCAAATGACACATTTTGATGCTCTTTATGGTTGGATGTTTCACTCACTAATATGTTAGCATTAGGATGGGGGGTAATAATTGTGGGTTGTTCGAGATTTTAGAGACATTTGTGAGATTTTACTATATCAAGAAGCATTTAATCACTTATCATTTAAAATAGAGATAATATGACAATGGTAGGAGGAAACACATGGAATTCATTGTGGGTGTTTGAGTTTTATTATGGGAGACTTCTCAATTAGGGAATCAATGATTTCAGAAGAAAAGGATGCTGGCATCGAAGTTTATGGGGCTGTTCGGGATTATCAAGAGTGTCATGATAGTGAAATTCTATTTGTAATTTACTCCACAATATCAAGGAATGAGTGATGTTTTACATGTCGCTTATATTCAGTTGTACATTCTTAATAAAAATTATGTGATCAACTATGAAGAATTTTAGTTGGAGCCTTACCCAACATTTGTGGAGCGCTCAATGTAAATCATGGACTGTAGTGAGAAAATGTTTTGAAGAAAGCTGATGTCACTTATTAGAGTCATATGGGAGCATGGACGTACACATGAAGAGTCTTACAAGTGATAATATGATGCACAAGCTCAATAGCCCCAGTTTTTTGGGTGTGAAATACAAAGGCACTACTCAAGGATGATAAATCCTCAGAGGGGGAGATTATAATGACTTGAAGTTTTGCAGGGGCCTTAAGACTCACATTCTACCCTTCTTTAATTGTTTCTGAGATATTATTTTATTAGTTGAATTCTTAAGTTGTTTGTTTTTGGGTTTTAATCTTTATAGAGTCCTCTAAATGGTTTCATGATAGGAATATGGTCATAAGAAACCATGTGGTTCTCCCCAGAAAACCATGTGGCTTGGTTAAAGAAGGATACTAGGTGGGGCATGGTTAAAACACAGTTAGAGATGATCATGAATCATTTAACTTGAAATATATGTGTCTCAGAATAGAAGAAAAAATAATTATTAGTACACAATTTACCAAATGAGAATATTCATTCATTGACGATGTGTTAGAATCTCATATTCAAATAAGGAAGAATGGAGAGAAATGAGTCTCATGGAAAGTATAAAAGACCAAGAGTATCATGAATACCAGGGAAAGTAGAAAATTTGTATGTTCAATATTTTTAAATGTTAAAAATGGAAATGTAGTGGTAAATGCATTGGGCTAGAAAATGTAGGATATGGGAGATGAGTTTATGAGATCCTATAATGATTTGAAGTGGGATGTTCACCCAGGGCCGACAACCCTAATAAATTTTGGAAGAATGAATCATAAAAAATGAATCATCACAATAAAGAATCGACATATATGGTGCATACCACACTCAATAAATCAAGACATAAAAGGAAACATCCGAAATAAATAAAATACATAAAAGGAAACATGATAAATCAAGAAAATGTAAGGTCATGAAAATGTTTGGTGGAAACTATGTGCCACACGTGATTCATATACAAACCGACTGTTACCATATTTGTACAACATATCAACAATACAACTAATCACTGTCTGATGATGAACACATATCATCACCCTCTCCACCTCTATCTCCACTTCCTGCTACCACCTGTAAGAACATTATATTGAAAATTAAATAGTGTTTCATATTTATATTTAAAATTAAAACCAATAAAAGTTTTCAAACTAAATGATTTTGATTTTTTGTGATTTACCTGCTCACCATCAGTTGATGCAATACCACCGAGGGAATATCTGATCATCTGCTGATGTATATCAGTCAATGCTTTTTGCAAAGCGGATATCTGATCCCCCTGGTCTTGAACTATGTTTCATAGAGAAGCAATCTCTCTCTGAGAATCTCTGGGTATAGACTGAATACAACTAGTAGTAGATGCAACTGCAATCCCTAGTTGTAACACCCCAATATTTCATAGTGTGTTATTTCTTCAAAATAATTCAATAACTTGCACTACACGCAACACCGAGTTCAAGCGAACCATGACTTACCAAACAAGCCGTTCAAAAAAGGTTATGAATAGTATTAACTAAATTTGAAACTTTATATAATCCTTATAATTTTAGAATCCATATTATGAGTTTCTTAGACATAATGTAAGAACAAATTCATCTTCAGTATTGTAGTTTTACCAACTTTTAATAGTGAACCCTTTTTAAATAAAATATTTTAAACTTTTTTACTAAATGGGGACATCAAAAAATTTAAAATAAAACATCCCAAGCTTCCACGGTACGCTTTCCTTTGAATAAAATAGTAGCGTGTGTTGTACGCAACTTCGAGTTTTAACACACACCACAACCGATCAAACTAGCCGTTATGAATAGTAATACTTAATTTTTTGAAATTATATATATTTTATATTTCAAAATGGACTTCATTTTTGGATTCGGAATATCAAATTTAGCCTAAGGTGAAATTTTGGTACTTTTCGGATAACTTTCATATTTTGATGAATAGTAAAAATTACTAAATTTTAATTAAAAACAACTTTTTTAATCAAAATAATTAATAGTGATAAATTATGAATTTGAGTGGTTTTAAAGTATATTTAAAATATATTTTTACCATTTAATATAATTTTGGTCATTGGACATAATTTTACAATTAAACCGAACATAAACAAATGTCAATCTTTTGATAGTTATTATCTCTTAAAAACACGCTTTTTGTTTTGACAGCGGGAATTAATTTTAAATTAATTTCTGACACTTCTGTGTTTTGAATTTAGAAAAATGGATTCCATATTTGGAATCAGGATGTTCAAATTGTGTAAATAGGTAACTTTTATTTTTAGACATTTTGAATAATTACTGCGGTAAATATTTTATTTACCATGGTTAAGGGTAAATCCGGTAAATAAGGGTTAAAAAATAATATTATAATAATACTAAATTACCCTAAAACGTGTCTTAACCCTATTGGTTGATACATGGTCGACCATGGGCATCTTTGGGTCAATTTTGGGACCCCATTGATCCACTTGTAAGTGATAATGACACTTTATTTTAATTAAGTTAAAATGAATACAAAAATGGCATAAGCTTACATCTTTTAAAAGAACAATTTTTACATAGGGTTATACATGTTGTATTTTCGATTATAAATATTAATTAGAAAGCTAAAACGATTTACTACATAATGATATTTTATTTATAATTTTTAGACAACAAATAATTTAAATTATTAATGACACAATAATGATGCAATGTTTACCTCATTAATAAATCATTTAAATAAATAAGATTATAATGATTAAAATATTATCTAAAACCTGTCCAATTCTTATTGGTTGATGTTATTTAGAATATGAGTCATCTTATCTTCGACCTCAATGTTTTTTGGACCATTATAAACCGAATATAATTATATTATAAAGTAATACTTTCACTCTTTCCTAAAGAGCCCCTCCTCTCCCTTATAAAAGGAGACCACTTCTACTCATTCCTCACACCTCTCAAGCCACTTGGCTCATCCAAAATCTGCCCAACTAAGCTCCCCACATCCCTCTCCTCCTCCTTGAAGCTTCCCCTTAGTCAGAAAGCATTTCAAGAAGTCCTTTGGTTCCAACCAAAGTGAGTTACCTAAATTAAAGGCAACATTTTCTCTTAAATTATTTTCAATTATTTTGCTTCTCCAACCCCCAAACTCTTTTTATTTCCTTTCTTTTGTAACAACACCAGTATACACAATATACTAGGATGTTGTTATAAGAAGTATTCAAACTACACATTCACACAACTCCATCTAATGGATGATGAACATAATGTTTCTGTGGATGGCAAACTAACGCCTCACGAAACGATGATTGTTCAAATACATCTTACCGCCTCTCATGGTGGCCATTAGGATGGAACTGTAATTAAATATGATATTAATGATATATATTTTATATATAAGCTTCTGTAATTCCATTTTATTTCATACAATTATTCGTTTCATGTTGTATATACATACGATAATTTCATTTGAGGAAGTGCGGACTACCGCCCCCTTAAAATGATATGACTCGTTCATACCACACATGGAACGTATAAAGGATGGTGTTAATGAACTTAAGTAACATATATAAAATATTATATTTTACTGGAATAGTAATATACCTATGTATCATTTGGATTCGATTCTTTTAAAATAAAAATTAAATGGAAGTAGCATTCGTGCGTACGTACAGACTACCGTCTCCACGAACGCGATGAGATTCATTCTCCATCGTATCCATTCAAGTATAATTATCATTTGATGATTTAAAAATGATGTTTAAGGACTTGATACCATTCTGGATATGAATAATATACATCCCATTAATAACGAATATGGCTCACATAACAAAGAATGTAAAGTAAAATGAACCCGTTAACACCTGAAATGACGATAATTCTAAGATATTATTAACAAATCAATGTTAAAAGATCATATATGATATCATATTAAAGTAACTGATTCTTGTATTATTCAATAACAATTATTTAACCATTATACAGGAGGTAAACCTACCATCGACCAAGGAAAAAGTACAAAGTAAGGGATTCTCTTATCTCACTTTCAATTCCGTGAGATTTCCATTGTTCGCTACTAAATTATTGAAAGTGGTGTATTGTGTACTTCCATTTGATATATATTATCATGATTCACTTTATATTCATGTTATTCTATAAATCATTTGGTGGTTATTAACTTTTGGCCATGCGACTCAGTTGATTAACGTGGTAAGGGGTTTCTTGTCTCACTTTTAATTCCGTGAGAATTCCATTGATCACCACTTAATTATTGCATGTGGTGTATGTGTACTACCCATGATTGTATTCATTGTGTAATATACTTTATTTTATGGGTATTTACATCATCATGGTATGATATTTCTTTCATGGGTGTTTGTTTCTTAAGTTACCTAATCAATAAGGGAATTTGAGATTTCAATTTCCACTCATTTGGCTTTACGCATATTTCATTGATTATATTACCCCAAGATTATGTGTGGAATCACTATTAATTTGATTATGTCATAATTTCCACTCCCCTTCCTGTGGATATACTTTTGATACACATAATCACTCCATTGAAAATTCTCAAGTCATTGATATGAATTTGATAAGAGTAATTTTAACTCTTTCACCATTTGTTGAGTTAAACATCCAATTCGTTGGTGTTGTTTTTACAGGAATATGTGTGAATATACTTTGATTGTTTTACACTGAATATCCAATCATATTTAGTGTATTTATATTTTTCACACATAATTATGTTGTTGATTTATCCTTAACCTAAGGATATGGCCTTTATGAGAGATTTCATCTCAACTTACATTCCATTGAGACTTCTTTGTTGATATACACCAAATCACTTTTATGTGGTGTATATAATGTACTTTGACATAGTATATCATGAATTCCCTTTATTCTCATGATATTACAAAGTTTTGATTACCTCAATTATTTTCATTCAAGTGTCTCTCTTTTGGTTAGAATCTCTAACTAAAATACCATTTTTTAATGTTTTAAAGACTTATTCATCTAAATCTTTCTCATTAATGTCCATGTTTTAAAAATGGTTTTAAGGATTTATTTATATGGACATTAAAGTTTAGAAATTAAAAATCCTTTTAAAAGGTTTCAAAGTGGTATGGGACACTTTGATTCAAAAATCTATTTTTAAATGGCTTCTTGACAAATAGTGTGACTTTTAAATGTTTTCAAGAAAAGGGGGATATTTCTCTCAAATAGTTTTGATGATTATTTTCATCTATGTCAACATCCTTCATTATTCATGATTGAGGTTAATGTGATACAATACAATCTTCCATATTGTATCAAATGAATTATATTTGACTGTGGATGTTCTATTTTTATACCATTCATGGTTTGTGGTTAAAGTATTGACATTTCGTATGCTAGTTTTAATACGAATGTTTATTTTATGCTTAAACCTATTCATATGAGGAATGCATTGGACTTAATAAGTGACGGGTGGAGCCCGCTATAGCTCCTCGATGCATCGGTAGGTCTCATGAGACAAACTAGTGTCTTGGCACAAGGCCTTGGCAAAATCTTATTTGTAGTCTTGGCACGAGGCCTTGGCTATGTGGTTATGATAGTCTGGCATTATGCATTCCATCATTATGATAGTGGTTATTGATATTGCATGTGATCATTCGACTAGTAGAATATCCATGTGAGTAAGTAAATGGCATTATTTCATTTTACCTTTGCCATTTTATGCTGAAGTTCAAGTTTCAAAGGCTTTTGTTTTAGTTATAAATTTCCTTAAGTGTTTATGCTTATTTATGAAAGCTTCTGCTATAATGTTATCCTTACTGAGCATCCGAGCTCACCCCTTTCAATGTTTTATTTTTTTCCAGGATTATGAAGAAGTAATTTATGAATGACCTGCAGGGATAGTATGAGGGGATATGAAGACAAGATGTTTTTTTTTATGATGGAATGTAAAAATTTATGGATGTATCTAGTTATTCCAAGGCTACTAAACTAATCGGTCTTTCGAGACTTGATCTTTCTCATGATCATGCCAATGTTACGAAGTAATGCACCGACTCTGGGTAGCTGGGGTCGGGGCGTTACAGTTGGTATCAGAGGAAGTTTGGTACAAACCTTGGTAGCTAGATTTAGATAAACTCTGATTAGAGCACGTAGACCTAAGATGAACTTTGAGGATTAGTATAAAAGAACTTCCTAGAATTTTGGTATTGTAAAGATTTTGTGAGTTTTCCGAGCAATACATCCCTGTCTGGATATGAGCAGGTAGAGGCGGCTCTGGCACATATGTACCTAGGGGTAAAACCCGAAAACACCGCTTTGAGCTAGACTCGAACGGGAACTGGTGCACGACAACGGGCCTTGCTGCACTCTTGGTTACGAAACTCCCAGGGGATATGCTTAGGATAATTTACACTTTCTTTACAAACCGATTTAAGTAATATATACATAAGATGAGAGTAAATGACCTTGGTTAATCCTAATATGTTTCAAATTGAGAATATGGTGACATTTTAATCTCTAAATGATTTTACGACTACTATTACTCGCACAATGCTTTCTGGTTTTAGTCAATGGCTGGATTCCAAGGAAGTCGTAGTGACTTTGAGAATGATGTACAAGGTGGGAGCGGTGGTGGAAATGAGCAACAAAATGGAATGTTGATAGGCGTAAAAGATATCGTCTTTATGCCAAATCAGTTTTCCAAAAATATGATCAACAACATATATATTAACCAACTCCCAGACTCAACAAGGAAGAGAAAGGTGATAAATGATAAGATCTCCAGCAATGGAGACCATGGAGAAAAGAAACCTCAATTTTCATCATGCAGGAATTGTGGAAAGAGACACCCAGGAAAGTGTCTCAATGGGACAACGAAATGTTTTACGTGCGGGAAGGAAGGACATAAAGTGAAGAATTGCCGAAGAAAAATGAAGAGTACTATGGAAGAAGATAAAAATGGTCCCAAGAGTCCATTTACAGTCATTTGCCGTAAATGTAGGGGACCTGGCCATTACCCGAGTGAATGTCCTATTTTATAGGATATTTTCTTGCTCAAAGAAGAAGCTATGTGGAAATAAATGGTTGGAGAAAAATTTAAAAAGTATTAGCACTCCTTGTTGATGGGTTTACTTTGGAATAATTTTCTCTTGTATTTGTAACCCCTCAGTTTTCCATGTGAGAATGATATTTGAGGAATAATTGTCTCTTCTCTTGTGGATATAGGTATAAATAACCATTTGGTTTTATTTGATCATTGGGGTTTGAGAAAATGATAAGTTATTATAATTTGGGATGAAAATGCAAAGTATGATATAACATTTGTGGTTAAATTATGTTATTTTGAAAAATTTATCTCATTTTGGTAATATTATAGAATATAGTTTTTGAAAAAGGACAACACGTAGACCGTGTGACAACCCGTCGCGTCGGACAAAGCTGTGGGAATCGAACCCACAACCAAAGTGTGATTGGGATTTATCGCCTACCACTGGACTACATGAAGTCCCTAGTTAATATGACTATTTTTTTTTGTTAAATGATTTTATTGATCAATAATAAGATGATTTGGGTTCTTATGTCTTATCAAATGAATACCCTTGGTATAGGAAAATGATTTGGTGATTAAGTGATAAATGTTATTTTGGAAGATGTTCGTTTTGTTAGGAACACTATATGCCCAAGGAAAATAGAATACAATGAGGTTTCATTTGTAGAGTAATGGTGGATTTTTATCTACATTTTTATTGTTGATTTATAGTGATTTGGGTTATTTATGGAAATGATTAACCTATAACAGAGAATATGTGATGATGTTAATTACTTTTAAGTATGTGACTTTAAGAGTATTTGATGTCATTTGGAGATACAATGTAACATGGGAGACTACATAATCAAATTCTTCTATGTTTTGGGTTTCAATATTAGTTTGGATTATATTAAAGGATTTTAAGGACAATTGGTTATTGAATGGTATCTATTTAACTTTGGGGTATTGTTGGTTTAATTTTAGAAATTAAGATTAGTGCATATTTATCTCAATGAATATCCTTTTGGGGGATCATTAGATCATTCACTAACCATTTTGGTTTTGATTAATCTTCAAAGACAATGTAAATATATGGTTTATCCTGCATGGATCATGTGATTCTATAGAAGTTTATTCTAGCTCTTCCAGTGTGACCAAGTCTTCTTGAATACTCATCGTTTAAAAAAAATTGAGTTAGTGGTGGAAATTTATTAAAGAATGAAAATCTACTTAAAATTTAAGTATATCTCATAATGTTCTTAGTCAATATCATAAATGAATTCCTCTTCCTTATGTAATGTAACATAAAAAAAATGTTGTCCTAGATGGTACCTTAAATCATCACAAATTTATGGCTTTGGGATTGTTGGCCTTTTCATAGCCATGTTCTCTACCACTCTCCATCAGATAATTGATGGTTAGATTTCTCCTCCATATCCATATTTTCCTACATGGAACCCTAGTATGTATTATTTTCGGTAATCTTCATACTTTCCACTCTTTATTTTAAATAGAGGCCTCATTAATTCATTTTCCGATGTGGGTTTTCCCACAAATATATTTTCTATTTTCAACCTTTTATTTTCGAAGAACAATTTCAAATTGCGAGGACACAATTTATTGAAGGAGGGGAGAATGTAACACCCCAAGATTTCATAGTGTGTTATTTCTTCAAAATAATTCAATAACTTGCACTACACGCAACACCGAGTTCAAGAGCACCATGACTTACCAAACAAGCCGTTCAAAAAAGGTTATGAATAGTATTAACTAAATTTTAAACTTTATATAATCCTTATAATTTTAGAATCCATATTATGAGTTTCTTAGACATAATGTAAGAACAAATTCATCTTCAGTATTGTAGTTTTACCAACTTTTAATAGTGAACCCTTTTTAAATAAAATATTTTAAACTTTTTGACTAAATGGGGACATCAAAAAATTTAAAATAAAACATCCTAAGCTTCCACGATACGCTTTCCTTTGAATAAAACAGTAGTGTGTGTTGTACGCAACTTCGAGTTTTAACACACACCACAACCGATCAAACTAGCCGTTATGAATAGGAATACTTAATTTTTTGAAATTATATATATTTTATATTTCAAAATGGACTTCATTTTTGGATTAGGAATATCAAATTTAGCCTAAGGTGAAATTTTGGTACTTTTCGGATAACTTTCATATTTTGATGAATAGTAAAAATTACTAAATTTTAATTAAAAACAACTTTTTTAATCAAAATAATTAATAGTGATAAATTATGAATTTGAGTGGTTTTAAAGTATATTTAGAATATATTTTTACCATTTAATATAATTTTGGTCATTGGACATAATTTTACAATTAAACCGAACATAAACAAATGTCAATCTTTTGATAGTTATTATCTCTTAAAAACACGCTTTTTGTTTTGACAGCGGGAATTAATTTTAAATTAATTTCTGCCACTTCTGTATTTTGAATTTAGAAAAATGGATTCCATATTTGGAATCAGGATGTTCAAATTGTGTAAATAGGTAACTTTTATTTTTAGACATTTTGAATAATTACTGCGGTAAATATTTTATTTACCATGGTTAAGGGTAAATCCGGTAAATAAGGGTTAAAAAATAATTTTATAATAATACTAAATTACCCTAAAACGTGTCTTAACCCTATTGGTTGATACATGGTCGACCATGGGCATCTTTGGGTCAATTTTGGGACCCCATTGATCCACTTGTAAGTGATAATGACACTTTATTTTAATTAAGTTAAAATGAATACAAAAATGGCATAAGCTTACATCTTTTAAAAGAACAATTTTTACATAGGGTTATACATGTTGGATTTTAGATTATAAATATTCATTAGAAATCTAAAAAGATTTCCTACATAATGATATTTTATTTATAATTTTTAGACAACAAATAATTTAAATTATTAATGACACAATAATGATGAAATGTTTACCTCATTAATAAATCATTTAAATAAATAAGATTATAATGATTAAAATATTATCTAAAACCTGTCCAATTCTTATTGGTTGATGTTATTTAGAATATGAGTCATCCTATCTTCAACCTCAATGATTTTTGGACCATTATAAACCGAATATAATTATATTATAAAGTAATACTTTCACTCTTTCCTAAAGAGCCCCTCCTCTCCCTTATAAAAGGAGACCACTTCTACTCATTCCTCACACCTCTAAAGCCACTTGGCTCGTCCAAACTCTGCCCAATTAAGCTCCCCACATCCCTATCCTCCTCCTTGAAGCTTCCCCCTAGGCATAAAGCATTTCAAGAAGTCCTTTGGTTCCAACCAAAGTGAGTTACCTAAATTAAAGGTAACATTTTCTCTTAAATTATTTTCAATTATTTTGCTTCTCCAACCCCCAAACTCTTTTTATTTCCTTTCTTTTGTAACAAAACCAGTATCCACAATATACTAGGATGTTGTTATAAGAAGGATTCAAACTACACATTCACACAACTCCATCTAATGGATGATGAACATAATGTTTCTATGGATGGCAAACTAACGCCTCACGAAACGATGATTGTTCAAATACATCTTACCGCCTCTCATGGTGGCCATTAGGATGGAACTGTAATTAAATATGATATTAATGATATATATTTTATATATAAGCTTCTGTAATTCCATTTTATTTCATACAATTATTCGTTTCATGTTGTATATACATACGATAATTTCATTTGAGGAAGTGCGGACTACCGCCCCCTTAAAATGATATGACTCGTTCATACCACACATGGAACGTATAAAGGATGGTGTTAATGAACATAAGTAACATATATAAAATATTATATTTTACTGGAATATTAATATACCTATGTATCATTTGGATTCGATTCTTTTAAAATAAAAATTAAATGGAAGTAGCATTCGTGCGTACGTACGGACTACCGTCTCCACGAACGCGATGAGATTCATTCTCCATCGTATCCATTCAAGTATAATTATCATTTGATGATTTAAAAATGATGTTTAAGTACTTGATAACATTCTGGATATGAATAATATACATCCCATTAATAACGAATATGGCTCACATAACAAAGAATGTAAAGTAAAATGAACCCGTTAACACCTGAAATGACGATAATTCTAAGATATTATTAACAAATCAATGTTAAAAGATCATATATGATATCATATTAAAGTAAATGATTCTTGTATTATTCAATAACAATTATTTCACCATTATACAGGAGGTAAACCTACCATCGACCAAGGAAAAAGTACAAAGTAAGGGATTCTCTTATCTCACTTTCAATTCCGTGAGATTTCCATTGTTCGCTACTAAATTATTGAAAGTGGTGTATTGTGTACTTCCATTTGATATATATTATCATGATTCACTTTATATTCATGTTATTCTGTAAATCATTTGGTGGTTATTAACTTTTGGCCATGCGACTCAGTTGATTAACGTGGTAAGGGGTTTCTTGTCTCACTTTTAATTCCGTGAGAATTCCATTGATCACCACTTAATTATTGCATGTGGTGTATGTGTACTACCCATGATTGTATTCATTGTGTAATATACTTTATTTTATGGGTATTTACATCATCATGGTATGATCTTTCTTTCATGGGTGTTTGTTTCTTAAGTTACCTAATCAATAAGGGAATTTGAGATTTCAATTTCCACTCATTTGGCTTTACACATATTTCATTGATTATATTACCCCAAGATTATGTGTGGAATCACTATTCATTTTATTATGTCATAATTTCCACTCCCCTTCCTGTGGATATACTTTTGATACACATAATCACTCCATTGAAAATTCTCAAGTCATTGATATGAATTTGATAAGAGTAATTTTAACTCTTTCACCATTTGTTGAGTTAAACATCCAATTCGTTGGTGTTGTTTTTACAGGAATATGTGTGAATATACTTTGATTGTTTTACACTGAATATCCAATCATATTTAGTGTATTTATATTTTTCACACATAATTATGTTGTTGATTTATCCTTAACCTAAGGATATGGCCTTTATGAGAGATTTCATCTCAACTTACATTCCATTGAGACTTCTTTGTTGATATACACCAAATCACTTTTATGTGGTGTATATAATGTACTTTGACATAGTATATCATGAATTCCCTTTATTCTAATGATATTACAAAGTTTTGATTACCTCAATTATTTTCATTCAAGTGTCTCTCTTTTGGTTAGAATCTCTAACTAAAATACCATTTTTAAATGTTTTAAAGACTTATTCATCTAAATCTTTCTCATTAATGTCCATGTTTTAAAAATGGTTTTAAGGATTTATTTATATGGACATTAAAGTTTAGAAATTAAAAATCCTTTTAAAAGGTTTCAAAGTGGTATGGGACACTTTGATTCAAAAATCTATTTTTAAATGGCTTCTTGACAAATAGTGTGACTTTTAAATGTTTTCAAGAAAAGGGGGATATTTCTCTCAAATAGTTTTGATGATTATTTTCATCTATGTCAACATCATTCATTATTCATGATTGAGGTTAATGTGATACAATACAATCTTCCATATTGTATCAAATGAATTATATTTGACTGTGGATGTTCTATTTTTATACCATTCATGGTTTGTGGTTAAAGTATTGACATTTCATATGCTAGTTTTAATACGAATGTTTATTTTATGCTTAAACCTATTCATATGAGGAATGCATTGGACTTAATAAGTGATGGGTGGAGCCCGCTATAGCTCCTCGATGCATCGGTAGGTCTCATGAGAGA
This sequence comes from Viscum album, assembly GCA_963277665.1. Lineage (NCBI taxonomy): Eukaryota > Viridiplantae > Streptophyta > Magnoliopsida > Santalales > Viscaceae > Viscum > Viscum album. The sequence continues at coordinate 1,461,154,712 of OY728153.1, read as the reverse complement.
AACTAGTGTCTTGGAACAAGGCCTTGGCAAAATCTTATTTGTAGTCTTGGCACGAGGCCTTGGCTATGTGGTTATGATAGTCTGGCATTATGCATTCCATCATTATGATAGTGGTTATTGATATTGCATGCGATCATTCGACTAGTAGAATATCCATGTGAGTAAGTAAATGAGATTATTTCATTTTACCTTTTCCATTTTATGCTGAAGTTCAAGTTTCAAAGGCTTTTGTTTTAGTTATAAATTGCCTTAAGTGTTTATGCTTATTTATGAAAGCTTCTGCTATAATGTTATCCTTACTGAGCATCCGAGCTCACCTCTTTCAATGTTTTATTTTTTTCCAGGATTATGAATAAGTAATTTATGAATGACCTGCAGGGATAGTATGAGGGGATATGAAGACAAGATGTTTTTTTTATGATGTAATGTAAAAATTTATGGATGTATCTAGTTATTCCAAGGCTACTAAACTAATCGGTCTTTCGAGACTTGATCTTTCTCATGATCATGCCAATGTTACGAAGTAATGCACCGACTCTGGGTAGCTGGGGTCGGGGCATTACACTAGTGGCCTGCCAAAGACCTCAACTGGTATGGGTCCCAAACCCATCCCACACACTCTACCAGGATGCTCCTTCCTAAGGACTTTAGCAACCGGGTCATCCTGGGGGACTGAGTAGGACTGGCCAGGATTGGCATCCCATAGTTCTTTAATTTTTACCTATAAATCAAATATCAATATATATTAACATAGTAAAAACTGTTAATAAGTTATTATAATAAAAAAATGAGTTCATACCCTAACTTCTTTGGCAGACTCATTAACAAAACTTCCATCAGATTTTATTGTGAACATCTAACCACACTTTAGTTCTGGATGCTTCTGTCCTAAACTCAGTGACTGCATTAAACAAAGATAAATCAATAATTTAATATATTAAACAGATAATATTGTCTTATAAATATTTAAACTAATGAAAATATTAACAGAGTCGATTGACTTCTAGAAAATCTTTTTGACCCCGCAGTGTGAGGGATGACTTGCTTAGCCCGAATCGATGCATTATTTCTTGAGAGATCCTGAAATAAATAAAATGAAATTTAATAGTAATTTATTCAATGTAATATCCCTTTCATATACATGTATAAATGTAAAATGAGGTTAATATAATAATATATATTTAAATACCATCTGCTTTTCATCACGATGTCAGCCAACAAAAACTTTCCACTGTTCTTTGGGTACCCCATTGGGTAGTTTCTCATAAATTTCTTTTATGATGAACAAAGTTTCATTGACATCGCTCCACGATCTCCATTTTAATTATTTCCATTTCTTACCATGATTTTTCTACGTCTATTTTCGTGCTATCACATCAGCAACTGTAAAGTAGAAAAACATATGAATACAGAAATTCATTTTGAACATATTAATAACATGACATTCAATTACACCATAATGTATTAAAATTACCTTTAATTGGGAATCAAAAACTTCATTTTTCTAACTTAGAGGCATATGTCTCCAATCATCATAAGAAATATGAAGGGAAATGGGCTATGATACCAGCTGGCCTAGAATTTGGCCAAGTAATCCCACAACATCATCTGTAGGGACCCCATACGAATCAAATGAGACAACTATATTCTCTCCATTCATATTCCAGACATCTGAACTTTTTATATTTTTCTCAACAGTTGCATTTTTTTCATCTTTAATTAACAAAAAATAAGTATAAAAACAGTGCAATAAATTTATTTATATTAAAATTTGTACCTATAACAGTGACCCTTCAGTATGCCCATGATAAACTAGAAGTGGCGCGCTGCTGCCCCACTGCTGAGGATACTGAAGGAGGATTCGACGACTCAGCTTCTAAATGGATGCTCATAGAGGGTGTGCAAGATGGTGCAGGGGGGAAGGTAGCTGGTGGCTCATATGTCGTAGGGTGGGAGACAGATGGATCGTCATCTATCGCAGTAGTGGATGAAATAGTGTATCACTTCCTCTTTGACATTCCTGTAATTTAATCAAATAGAATTAAGTTCAGAACATATATTTCAAAAAAATTATTTAGAAAAAATTTTAAAAATGATAATAGATTCCTAGTACTAACAAACAAAATATACATAACAATGATAATGAATGACTGCACAAATGAAATAAGTGGTTGCAGAATGAATAAATAACTGTACATACAATCATTTTCCCCTTCAATCATATCAGTTTCCTACTCCATTACTTCATCCAATTTATTCATCTTTTATAGAATAATATTTTCAATATCATAATGGACAAATAATTCTACTTCTTGTTTTTGATGAGATTCAATTTTAGAGGTTAAATCTTCCACTTCATCACCCATATCATACAAATCTCTTTGTATTACATGAGAAACCATACTCCACCATTCATATAAAACATCATTCACATAATATACCATTTTTCTTGTGATGATAAGATATATGGATCATTCAGTTCATGATCACCAACATACATTAAGCGAGAGAAGTTTACAGAAGTAAATTGCAAGGAATATCTTTTAACACCTCTGATAATATCGAACCAATTGCATTTGAATAAAATAACTAAAAAATGACCGTGGTAGTTTAATTTAGTACATCAGTTAGCTTTATATAGTATCCCACTTCAGCAAATGTAAATATGCTACTATTCTGTGTTTTCAAACCCTATTCTTGATCGACTGTACGAAATCTAAAACCATTCACATTGTAAGAGTCAAACTTTCTAACTTATTTTAGAGGACCTCGAGCAAGAAACTTCAAATCTTCTAACAACTCTACTCGAGTATCAGTATTCATGATCTAAAAAATAAATATACTTTATTAGATTTAAAAAATATATGTGTCAAACTAATATTCATATTTATTGTAATATTTATGAACTTACATCTCGTGCAAACCATTCTATAACCTCCTTTTTAACAGCTTTAGTTATATCTTTCTCATTTTGTGTTCATACTCTCATTCATATATTTGTTTGTATTCTTAACTCTTCAATAAATAGATCTGTAATTTCACTATTCAGCAGCACATATCTATGTGCCTGTAATAATTCCAATTCTGTCAGTGTCACATTTGAGGTCCTCCCAACTGATCTTCCAATAACTGGAAATATTTTTGATTTGTGATGTATTTTAGATTGAGTCAATGTGTCATCAACATGTCCAACTCAATTAAATATTGTCCCAATATCATCCAAGTATCTAGAACAAAAGGTAAGACACTCCTTAGCTAAATAACCTTCAAAAATAGAGCCTTCTGGTTGAGCTTTATTTCTCACTTATGATTTCAAATTCCCAACATATCTGTGAAATAAAATAAACATAATTATACATTTAATTAAGTGCCAATTTTTTTTACTTAATTAAAAACATACAAATAAAGTACCTATCAATTGGATACATCCATCGATAATGAACAGGGCCACCCAATTTAGCTTCCTCAACTAAATGCACAGTTAAATGCATCATGACAGTAAAAAAAGATGGAGGAAAGATCATATCCATTGCACAAAGGGTCAATAAAAACCTCTCATGGAGGTTGTCAAGATGAAATGGATGTAGATATTTCTCACATAGTTGTCTGAAAAATGTGCAGAATTGGAGTACAATGGTAGTAATTTTTTCAGGTAATAATGTACGCAATGCCAATGGTAGTAACTGTTGAAAAAATATATGTGAATCATAAATTTTCAATCCATGTAACTTACAATTATTCAAGTCAACACACCACGAGATGTTACTTGAATACCCGTCAGATACCTTCACATTCTTTAAAATTCGAAGGAATGTATCTTTATCCCTATTTTTCATTACAAAAATTTCTGGAGCATACTTTTGATTCTCATCTGTCCAGAGATCAAATTTTATGTTCATTACTTATAAGTCTTTGCGAGCATTGAGATTATCCTTCAACTTTCCATTCTAGTTAGGCAATGTGAAAATCAAATTTTCATAGACATTCGTCTCAATATGAATCACATAAAGATTATGCCGCAACAAATTAAATTCCCAATATGGAAGTTTGAAGAATATACCTTTTTTTCTTCCATTGTTGCGCTCCGATTTCGCTTGACGATGCACTTCGAACCAGTTTCCCACTATCATTCAAATGACGAACCTTCCCAAATTTTGTTTCAACATTTCCAAGTTGTGTCAATATTTCAGAACTAGTTACCAACTTTAGAGGTGGTCTACGATCAATGAAACCATTAAATTTTGATATGTTCAGCCAAAATCTATGATATGTATTGAGAAATATTTGATGGCACAAGAAGCATCATTTTCTACTATGAGGTAGACGTTTGGGATCAAAATCAAAGTTACAAACAGGATAAGTCAAACCCTTGTAAGTGTTCCAACCAAATAAATTAACAAGCCTAGGGAATTCACTAATGGTCCACATTAAAGTAACATGCATTTTGAACATTGTTTTAGAAGAATCATCAAATGTCTCAACACAATTGCTCCACAACTCCTGTAATTCTTCAATTAAAGGCTGCAAGTATACATCAATATCATTTATAGGCATTTTTTTCCAAGAATAATCATAAAAATGATAGAATATGTTTGTTGTATACACATACACAGAGGAATATTGTAAGGGATCAAAACAACTGGCCAAATGCTATAACTGGTACTCAAAGTCCCAAATGGGTTGAATCCATCAGTAGACAATCCCAATCGAACATTCCTAGGATCAGCTGAGAAATTTGGATGTAATGAATCAAATTTCTCCCATGATTGTGAATCTTGTGGATGTCTCATTAACCCATCATTGTTATTATCTATAGAATGACACTTCATGTGTTCAATGGTTTTTGATGACATGAATAGTCTTTGCAATCGAGGCTTTAAAGGAAAGTAACACAAAACATTTGCATGTGTGTTCCTTTTCTTCTTCTTCATGAAAGTATGTTGATTCATACTTCCAACATCACCCATTGACTTCCATCTAGAAGAAGAATATTTTTTATAATCCTGTCTACTTGAATCCTCTTGCCAATAAATCATACAATCATTGAGACATACATGTAATTTTGTATAATTTAGACCAAGCCTTTTAACAACTTTTTTCATATCATAAAAAGACTCAGGGATGTTTGCTTTAGGAAATTCATCACACAATAATTTTAATATCATGTACATTGCCTTATTTTTAATTCCACATAGACATTTGGTATGGTAAAACTTCAGCATAAAAGAAAATTATGAATATTTCAAACATCCACTATACAACTATTGATTTCCATCATCAACTAAATCATGAAACGTATTTTCCTCAGTGATTTTTTCTCTTACATTAGTCTCCACATAATCAAGAGGACGATCCACTGATATGTTATAATCTTTATATGATTGTCCTACAGTCTCAAAAACATTACTTGTCACGTTTCTATTTGTAGCACCCTCATCTGGTTGTTCTGATATGTTTTAATGTTGATGGTGGTCTCTTGTAGTGCCGAATGCATCATTTATAAGGTTTTTCATTTCATTTTCCATTTTCTATGAAGTTGGGAGGTCATTCTATGGATTTCCATCAGTGTTCAACCTTTCTGTAACCTTCGATTCTCTGTGCCAAATCCAACACAAATATTAACCAGAGAATTGCTTCAATATTAAATGTTCATAAACTTCATCTCTCTTAAACTATCTTCTAAATTTACATTTAGGACATGGAAATATTATTCTCCCTTCAATAGATCAATTAGAAATTGAAAAATCTAAAAACTCATTCAAACCCTTAACATAGTGAGGTGCGTTCCTCAGTAATGTGATCCGGCTTTTATCCATGTATATCACAATGTGCCTACACAATATTAAAAAAAATTAAAACACATAACTATTACTAAATAGGTAAAGAGATTCATATATACTAGTTGAAAAATATATATAAATATGTTAAATAATGTTTTCCTATATAAATACATATGGTACATAATAAACCCACCCACTAGAAAACTAAAACATGAAAATAAAAAAGATCTATAAAAGAAGATGTGAACAAGTATATCATCCCTGTAGTTTTTTGTATGTCGTGCTACACCAAAACAGATGGCCAAACTGATGATGTCATAACTTTGATATCACTAAGGTAAGGGATTGATAAATTGTATAATAATTGAATATAATTTAGGAATATGAAATGGAAACAAACTCTTACCTTAATCACGACTCACTACTTTAGAAAATGCACGGGGAACCAAGATGTAGAACATGCCAGGAATCATCAGGTGAAAGGATTCATGGCTAGGGTAGATAAATCCAAGGCTTATAAGTAAGGTATTTGTTTTTCTAGACTCAAAGGAAACATGAAATTCCGAAGATAAATGAAATCATGTATATTAAATTTCCTAAATAGACCCTGAAATAACACTGAAAAGTATTGATGTCAATACACATTTTAAATTTCTATTTAATTTTGTTTCAATTATAGAAATTGGGAATACCTATTAAATCCATAGTCTTATATAATTCATATAAAATATTCAATCCCAAAAAAATATACAATAGGGGTAGTATTAAATATTGTGTATATTAACATTTTTTTTACTTTGTATATTATTGGTGGCCTCGAATTTGGATTCAAAGAGTTGGGTATGGTCTGGGGCTGAGAATTTTAGAACATGTGGGGTATCATGGTGAAGTGTTATGGTAGAAACTTGTTGTGACCCTGCGTGTGATTAAATTTTTCAGATCTGGGGTGAATCATGGAACATCAATGGGAGTTGAAACATAATGTGGAGCTCTAGGGTGGATCATGGAACATCCTTGGTGATCCACTATAGTCTAGGAGGGGGTCCAATTTCTCCAACCACCACTTTCATGCATGGGCATTTTTTATATTTTACTTTTAATTTTTAAAAATACATTTCCTTTTCCACTTAGATGACTAAGAAATAATAGAGGTGAGTCATTTGGGAATGTTTCTTTACACCCATTATTTATATTTATAAAATCTTGTTCAATGTCATATTGATGAGTCATTAATTTATTTGGACTCCTAGATGGTAGGATAACCTAATTAAAACCTCAATCATTGTTATCTTCTTTTTTTAATGGAATATCACTCCAAATATCTAACTTTGGTATTTTTATAGGTTTTGAAATATCTATTGATTGAGGATAAATAAAATGAATATATTTTAGGGGTTAACTTCTAATGATAATAAGTATGTGATAGTTAAATTTTTTCTCCATGCATTATTTTTTTTTGTTTTTTGTGGTATATAGATGTTGGTCATGTTGAAGATACATAAGTAGTCTATTTATGGTTAGAGAAAGTGGTTGCTAATGAAGAGATGAAAAACACTACTAAGTAGATAATGAATCAATTATCCTATAAAAAACTTGTTCATCTTTGGTTCCTCAAGAAGGAATGAATATAATACTAATTTACTAGAAGTACATAATATACTTTTAATATCAATTAAATTTTTATAGAATAAAGAATAAACAATACATATATAATTTCCTGTGAATTATATGTTTTTTTATTCTAATATTATATAGGAATGAGGGCTTATAAATCACTATGTCCCTAGGGAATGTAGTATTTGGATGTTAGAGTCTACTGACTAGCCCAGAGGGTAGGAAAGTTTTATGCATGAAGTGGTTTTCCCTTTAATAATCCACTATGGTAAAATATTAAAGTAAAGAACCCAATAATCATAAGCAGTATATATAAAAGATAAAAATATAAATTGATGTATGAAGTTGAATCTATTTTTTTTCAAATTAAGAATTAATCTAGGGTATATATAAAGTACATCCCAAATGAAAATTTCATATACAATAAAACTAAAATATCTAGGAAATAATATAATAAAACCCCTTAACATGACATAAAAAACATATAAAATCAACTTGATGATGTCTCCTAAAATCATCTCATACCTATTTAGAGTTTTTACCCTTACCTGTATCACCATTCATTTAATATTTATTAACTCAAGTTGTGTATATAAAGGGTGTAAAAATAATGCCAATAAACCCTTAAATAACCAAATAATGAAAATTTTTAATTTTATCATATATTATAGGGGAATATTATTAAATTATTTAATGAAATCATAAAAAGATGATATTTAAGGATTTTTTCACAAACCATGTCACCCATAGAACTTGTATACCAATATTAGATAATGCTGGTGTATGCTATAAACACCCACCAAGGAGTATGGTATCAAAAAACATGGCTCATTTAATTTTTATACAAAACACATGGAAGATAGTATATCCCCATAAAACACATGGAAAATAAAAAAACATGGTACCAAACACAAGGCCTTGCCAAAATCATGGATCAGATCATGTCATATAATGTCAATTCCAAATGCATTTCCTCTTGTAATATTTTCTAACCGATGACATTCACATAAAAAAAATATTAATTCCATAATATAAAAAAAACATGTTTATGATTCAATACATGAAGCTCATAATTATTCCATTTATATTTTATTGAAACAGTTAATTTATTTTTGAAAAACATTAATGATAATAATCATTTTATTTAAAATATTATTACTTAAAAAATTCCACTAGACATATTTATAAAAAAACAACTTCATTTTATCTCTTAGTTTTAGATATTCAATTTTAATAAATAATAACCCTATGTCATCCAATATATTTTTACATTATATTCATTAAATTATAACTTCTAGAAAAAAAATATTTCCATAATTTATAAACATCATTATAGAATCACGATAACCCATGACTAAATACATTAAATCAATTTCATGAGTTTTACACCAAATAAAATATATTTTTCATGTAGAAAATAACTACTATAAAACTTATTTAACCGAAAAACATGTAATTTCAGAAATTTTATTCTTTATAAGTAACCTAAGTTCTCATAAAAATATTGTAAAATTATATAATAATAAATTACTATTTATAAAAAACCATACACAAGATCCATGTCATGTTCTAGTAACACCCAACCCAATCACTAACTCCCTCTTACAGACCTATAAAAATAGGATATATATATAAAAGGTAAGAATAAAAGTTGATTCAGTAGGAGCTTACCCAAAACCTCACATGAAAAATGTTGAATAAGAATAATAATATCTTAGAAAATAAACAAGGAAAAAAACATTACCAATAGGGGCAGCGAGGTGCGCTGAGGGGCGGCGAGGTGCGCTTAGGGGCGGCGAGACATGTCAAGACCGGTGAAGGGGATACAAAGGGGGGGGGGGGGTGGTGAACATGAGTCTTTGGGGGTCGCGGGGGTTGGGGGAGAAGGGACGGTGATCTAGGTCTTCAGGGATCATGAGGGTCAGGGGGAAGTGTCGGCATTGTAAAAAAACATGGTTTAGCAGTGGTTTATTAAAAACACAGCTAAAACCTTCTTAAAAAAATTAGAGGTAGTTTAGCAAACTGCTGCTAATAGACCACAGCTAAGGCCTATTTTTATTTTAGTGGATGTTTCCTTGAAGGTCATAATGGGTTATCTTGGAGAATTTATTGGTGGAATGTTGAAATAGATCCCGTAACCATCTTATGATATTCAGGGGATGATGTCTAGGTCAATTGGCCTTATGACCAAAAATCATCAAAGAATAACATAATTTCTGGTAGAGATCTATAAATAAGTTTAAGGGTTATACTTCTCTGAATAAGATTCTAATTCCTCATAGTCTGAGGGAACTCCATCAATTTCAATTGCTACTATATAGAAAGATATTATTTTTTATAATCCCCTCAGAACTGCTCCTTTGGTGTAACTATTTTTTTTCTTCTCCAGTTACCTCTAAGCCTACCATTTATACTAATAGTTCTACAGTTACATAACCTCCATCCGATGTTGTTTAGGAGGTGGATAAAGCTTTATAATAATAGATTGCCAATATAGAAAGGAAGGTACAATCTATGAATGATAGACTGATCAGTGTGTAAGTTTCTATGGACAAGATTCCAAAGAAGCTGTATTTAGACCTTCATGCTACTTTATATAGTTCTCATGAGGCTCCATTATTTAGTGCTCCTCATAGTTTCACTTATGGTCATATTTAATCCTTCAAAGGAATGCTGAATAATTCATTAGCCATAATTTCCCAAATGCATAGGTAAGCATCTACTATTACTATTTAGTTATATAAGTCAGGTTTCATCAAGAGAATAGATATGTGTGCATGTGATTATTTTTATCTAATAGGAAGAAGAACCCTCATATCAACTAATCTAGATAATTTTCTAGGCATCGGAAATAAATTTGATACAATTTAATATCCATCAAGTTTCTATAAGAAATAGAAATAAAATATGGATGTATCCTTAGCTACTGAGTGATATAGGAAATGAGACTTATCCTCAGACCCTCTAAATTAGTTGGACTTTATAGCTATAGGATCCTATGATTTTAGTATAGCTGAAAAAAATCTTGAAAGAGTTCTTGGCCAGCCTGCTCAGGATCCAAGATATAGATCTGCAGTTGTCTCTATAGACTGAGCTACTATGGAGATTAGGAAAGTTGTGTTTCCACAAACAATGGATCCCCCTACTACCTCTATAGCCTATCCTACTTTCAAACTATTTCCACCCAAACTATGTTCTCAATTTAACCCTATCCATAAGACCGGGTATTCTGACTAGTGTTTTGTATATGTACTTATGTGGGTCTTGAGTGCATGAATTTTTTTACAAACGATTGATAGCTAATGAAACTTCTGCTTATTCATTTCTTATGTTTTTTCTTAGCGATTGTTTTCATTTAATATTATTCATCTCTTTATTTTTTTCTCTAAGTGATTATTTTCATTTAATTTTTTTTAATCTCTTTATTTTGGTTTTGAATTCCATCATTTCCATAATTTTAAATTTAATTTTAGAAAAATACTTACTCAATTCATACTTATGAGGATAAATTAACAAGTATTTTCCTCTCCATTCCCTTCCTTAAAAAATGGGGATAAGTTTATCCTAAGTTCAATAAAAAGGGGAGAAGTTTCCCCAAGTAAAGTACCCTTGTTGGGAGAATTATCTCATTAAAGGGAATAATAGAAGGAAAAACACAAAATTTTAAAAGAAATATCTATATTATTTCATTTTATATATAATCCTATACAAATATTTTGAAACTTTGTGTTTAATATCTTATGAGTTTTGTGATCATCAAAAAGGGGAATGTTTTTTGACTACTCATGTTGTTACAATATATTACATGTACTTTTGGTTTTTATGATCTCAAATACCCTTTATATGCTAATGATATTTTTGTTCTTTAAGTGTGTTTATCAGGTTTTATCATTATCAAAGTCATTCGACCATTAAATTTTTAAATTTTAGAAGTTTGCCGAAAATTTTCCTAAGTATGGAAAATCAACTACATAAGGAATTTGGCTATGTGAAAAAATGGCTATGTCGATCAATCAACTACATAAATCACCCATGTGAATAAATCACCTATGAAAAATGACTACATCATGAAATCGACTAAGTGGAAATCACCCACATGAATGAATCTTCTATATGAATTAGTTACGTGGAGTAATCAGCTATATGATTTGGATACATGGTGAAAATGGTTATGTGGTTCCAAATGGCTACATATTCTATTTGGCTGTGTGGGAAAGAAGTCTATGTGAAGAAATTTGGCTATGTGAAGAAGGCGTATGCAAATTCAGCTATGTGGATAAATCATCTATATGAAGAATAGATATGTGGATCAATTCAACTATGTGAATTAAAATGAGTGTAATTTGGATATGTGGTGATATAGAATTGGCTAAATCATTATAAAACCTACCATTTATTACCATTGGTATAATTTTAGAGAGAATTAATTCTTCTGTGTATTTATTAAATTCTAGATTACCTCTTTATAGAAAAACTGATTATAATAAGTTTCAAATTCCAAGAAAGGAAACAAGTACAATGATAATTTTTTGTTCAATACCATTTTGAGGTATTTCTAAGAAAATGAAGAGTTGAATTAAATTTATAAGACCATATTTTATAGATTTGAAGTTGTGAAATTAAAAGATATGTTTTTCATGAATTTCTTGTGTGGTATAAAGAGTGGTGAAGAGAATATTCATAAGAGTGGAAGCACCTAATTTTTCATATAAAAACTCACTCTCAAATATCTCTATGTGATGCTTTGTTTTACACAAGAAGGAAGAAGAAGATCTATGTTCCACAGTGCATAATCAATATTATAATTTTTTTCATTTTAGAAGAATCTCCTTAAGCTTATTTTTATTCTTATCATATCTCCTAGAGATTTTTTATCTTCTTTTAGTTGTATATTACAACTTTGATCTTAACCTATACCACTAATTAAATATTTTTATTAAATAAAGAAGGAAGAGGAAAACTGTTCAAGGGACCTAAAATGGTGAAGCCTAAGGGAATCTATCCTTATAATAGAAATTCATCCAAGCATAAGATGCCCAAAGCTAGTAAATCAAGTATCCAAACTAACCTGAGAAGCCAAAAAATCTGTAGCCTAGTTCCCTTCACTCCAAGTGTTAAGAAGGATAGAGTGTTCACTGATTAGATCCTTTCATCTTCAAATGTGATAAATAATAGACCAAGGCACCATGCTATGGCCCTTCATTGGGTCTTTTTCACGAAGAAAAAGACACCCACATGGTGGGTGAGGTTCCTCACCTCCCAAATACACCAGCATTCATCCAATAAAAGTAGTGATCATGCCCTTCTTTTAGGTTAGTCCCTATCGACGTCGTGAAACTAGTAGTGGAGGAAATCCTCACTTCTCTCATAAGTGGTCGAGGCCATTAAAAATACAGAGTGAGCGCCACAAAGAGGATTTCCAATCACTATAAAAAAGATGCAGCACATCGATTCTTCATGGGGGTTACTACAATAGGTGTTATGGGGAGTTCCCCTACGTGATAAGTAGTCCCCATGAAATATCTTGGATCTATTGGGTGTTTTGGTTCGTTAAAGTCTAAAATGTGAAAACAATGTTTATTAACAGTTTATAACATGAAAACTGATAAACAAAAGAATGTTCGACTTGGAATTCCTAACATTAGGAATAAAACAAACAAGTAGTGGTTATAACAACACACTGGTAGGCAGTGGAATTTACAACAACATTCAAGCATTACAGTTAATTCTCCTCAAACATCAGAAATACAAAATCTGTACAACACTGATTTAATAGAACCAGAAAGAATGAGAAAATTAAGGCAGTAATAGTAATAATAAAACCAATCCAAACTAAGGCTCAAATAGCTTCTATAATTAACACAAGAATAAATGACGTTCAGCAATTACAGGTCGAATTAAATGTGTAAATTGAAAGCAGTAAAAGGGACACCGATATTTACATGCTTCATCCATAGGTTTACGTGCATGGGGAAATATCATCATGGTTTTTCACTATGAAAGGTAAACAGTTACAAGAAGAAACCAAAAGGTCACAGTAGCACACAAGATATACTGAACATTAAATAAAAATAGTACATGATGAATAAACAAGCAGCATACACAAGATTACAAAAATTGACAAAGAAAAAAAAACTATAATAGAACTGAAACCCCCTTACTAGGGCCCAGTGTCACCTTATCGATGAAGAATCTTGAGGCAGGGTGCTGAAATCATCATTGCTAAGTCAGGAAAGTCCGATCCTCAATGATCAATGCTCCTGTCCAAGTTTGTCACCATGAACTACTCTATCTGTGGTTGAGCTTATTGCACCCTTGGTCCAAGAATGAGAAGACGCTGCTGTCCTAGGCACCCCTGCTATCCAAGGCACCCCTGCTGTCCAAGTATGTGGAATGAATCCTCTGAGGGATATCTACATAGACCAGGAAAAAGCCTACTGTGAACACCAAGGATCTCCATCACCAGAGATGCTTATCCCTGAGCATCAAGATCCAAAAACTAAGGACTCCAATATCGCAGGGATCCAGGTACAATAACAAGAACCGCGGACTAAAGACGTGCAGGAGAACATGGGATAGATCTGGAAAATGAGTGCTTCCCTCTAGATATGAAAAACTTGAACGCACTATGTTGAGTCTGCATCTAGCCATCACACCACATTTGAAGGCTGGGTCAGGTGATGCTTCTAGAAATTGGACATGCAGAACTTTGATTCTGAAAATTGCAAAAGAATGGTGCAGGTGTTCCTGAATCTGAAAACCCCAAGAACGCTCAACATGAACCAATTCGAAGACATTAACATCCTGGTTCGCACAATGAAAAATAGGCTCTACATCCTCCTCTTACATTGCTCCTCCAGTAAAAAAAAAAGAAAACCCCTCTTTGTGGTCTTCCTTCCTCTGATCTCCCTCACGGTCGAACAGAATCGCCAAAGCAAGGAGTTATCGCCCAAACGCCGCAAGGTTGCACCTCTATTTAATCTTTCGCGGTGAAAAATAATTGATGCACTATGAAACATCTCCTTCTGCTCTCTCTCCCATTACCAAGCCAAATGGAGCTCTTGTGAAAAACCCAAACCCAGGGTCCCCAATATTCTCTTTCTGAGGAAGTTCTTGCCAAAAGAAATGGAGCAGCGGGAGTGCGCATCCAAGAGGACACGTGTATGGTAGAGAAATGGGTGGTGCCCCCCTTTTTATCTGTGTAACAGATTTATCAACTAAAAAAACATATTAAATAAAATTTAATTTTAATTAACAAAAAGGGAATAATGGATTCACAGTAGGTGTACTTGATGAAAAGATGAATACCTTTACCGTTGATCTTCTCATCGGTGGGAAATGTCAAGTTTTGAATCCTCCACACTAGAAAATTTTACTTATCCAGTAGGGATTTTCATCAAAGGTTTGATCCCCAAACATCATGGATATCATTTACATACACAACATCATGGTAAGATTTAGTAGAAAAAACACCAGATGTCATTATTGTGAAAACAAAAATATCAGGCTCCTCATTCATGTTGACGTTATGAAAGATATCATGCTTATGGTCATTAATAACTACACTAAAAAACATAGGATACGAGTTAGCATACCTTAAATTCACATCTAGTATTGGGAAACTCGGGAAACTGAGAAACTCCTTGGTCCAATTATGGTTCTAGAAGCCGATCTCCCCCTGACTAATAATTTAGTGAGAGTTATCCTGGATAACCAAAATGTGACCCTGAATATAATTCCAAAATCTTGAAACCTTACCTCCTATCCAATTCGGTTCTGATCTATACATCTTTTTAATGAAACTACCTCATAGAGTCTGATCCTCGACAGCTTCCCAAGCCAACTTGGCTTGCATACTATACATCATGCTTGATACCTACTTGAGATTGATACCACCTTCATCCAAGGATCTAGAAAGCCAACCCAAAGAGGCCTAGTGACATATTCCTTCAGAGTGGGCATCCTAAATGAAGGATAACATATGATTCTCAATCTCTTTGATCAATTTTTTGGGAACCTTTCATGTTGAGAGCATGTGCATGGGAATGAAACACAAGACGTGATTAACCAAGGTGATCCTTCTACCAAAGGAGAGGAAGCAGTTCTTCCAATTATTAATACGATTGGAGATCTTGTTGACTATCACCTCATAGTGATGAATACAAACCCTCCAAGGAGAGACTGGAGCACTAATATACCCCATAGGGAAGTTTCTTCTATGGATAACCAAGCATTCTTCAATCAATGAGGCACATCTTGAGGGGATAGAAGGTGGGAGTAAAATAATTCTTTTAGAAAAATTTATTCATTGACCACTCCATTTACAATATTCTTTTAAAATATTATTAAAATCCTAGAGATTCCTTTTTTCGCCATTCACAAAAAATACCATATCATCTACAAAGAGAATATGATACATACCGCTGTGTGCTCCCCTGCTCTGAAAAGGCTGAATATTACCGGAGAGGATATTATGAATCAAATACCTACATAAGGCATTCTGATCTAGGATAAAAATAATGGTAGAAAGAAGGCCCCCTTTCCCCAACCCTCTAACCATATTCAAGAAGCCATACTTATTTACCATAAAGGAAATCACTAACCATAAAGAGGTGAAGCACCTGAAAATCACTAATATCTTGGAATTGAGCATAAGTGGAGCAGACTAGGGGATTTATGTTCCCCAAATAACTATAAATCTATGTGTCTGATCTCTTTTATTTATAATTTTACTTATTCTATGTGCATGTTTTAAGAAAATATAAGAAGTAATCATATCTTTAAAGAGGTTGGTTTTATAAAAAAATAAAATTTCAAGAACTCAGTTTACCCCCTCTTGAGTCTTAGTGTAGTCAGTCTCCAAAAATATAGTGAGTATAGATCGAGAGGAGTAACATGCATGCGTTGATGGTAGGATCCCTTAGGGTCATCACTTAAGTAGTAGTTTAAGGAAAGATATATAGTGGGGGGATCCCACCATAATCCATGGAGGGCATTACTCTTGCTTTGGATGAGTCTTTATGAGCACCAAGGATTGTGTTATGTGAACCAGATGCGGTTATTGTTCGATGGTTGGAGTAGCTCTTAGGTGTGAGTGAGTTTGGACACATCCAAGCATTTTGTTTGGTAATATATGAGATATGGGAAACTGAGATTGGGGAATTAACCCAATGGAGAAACAAAAAGGACACTCCTATGGTGGGGAGTATCATGTCAATTGGGGGTGTATGACCCTTAAGTGAGAAGGGATGTTGATGTATGGGATCAGTCTCTAGATAGTCATGAAAACACTAGATTCTAGTTCATGAGTACATTTGATAAAATATGGATTCATTTTGGAATGTCATAGGTTTTTTCCATGTGATAATGGTTGATGTCCGAGTAGATGTTTTAGGCTTGGGGTGAAAATGTGTGATCCAAGCATGGTTCAGTGCAACAACATATTGGTGCTCAGGTGAGATTATAGTGAATAGTGTGAGTGGTTAGTGTTTTAACCATGGAATTACACTATAGTATTGGGGTTAGATCTTGGGGTGTGGTTGGCATGAAAAAGAGATACCTCTAGGGATAAGGGTATCGTGGTCGGGAGTTTTAATGGTGCGTTGATGAAAGAAGCCATGTTTTTTATGGATGTTTGGAAAGAGGGGATCCGAACAACTATTTTGTATTAGATTCAAGAGGTCATTTAATAAATAAATTGGGAACATCCTTATAGAATTAAAAGACCTTATTCCGAAGTTTTTGGGGATTTTCGTGGGAAATATGTTGTGTTTGGGTTGTGCTTGGATGGTGGAGGCACGCCAAATTGGGTTCAGATTTGGAAATGAATATGAGGACCAATGTAGGAATAGCATTCTCATGAGAGTCTGAGTGTAATTTTTTGGAAATATAATTGGGTGCATTGTTAAAATGTGAGAATGGTATTTGGGTAATCAATTCCATTGGTGAGAGGTAACCTGGATCAAAATTTTATTTCATGAGTTTAGTCCTCTAGTGGGGAGTAACACTAGCTACATGAGTAGTTAGATGAGGACACCTCAAGTGTCTTAGGTTATATGGGCATAGGTGATCACTGACTCAATGTTTCAGTTTTGAGTTCAAGTGGTGGCTAGTGTGACTTAACAGTTTGAGCGATTGAAGTTCAAGTTACATTCTAGAAACACATTGAGAATCCGGAGTTGTAATATGGTCATTGAGTGGGTTTTTATTGAAAAAAATAGGTTGGGAAATATAGTTTTATAATAATTGGGAATTCAAAAGGATGAGAAGTCTTATGATTTCGAGTTTTTAATGCCCCATGTCCATACAAACATTTGAAATTTAGTGGAATTTTGAATTTTTTTGGTGGTTGGTCCAGTTTTTGTATCGAGGTTCAAAAAGGAATTATGAAAGTTTGGAGACCTTAAAGTGATGTTTTAGGATATGGTTTGGATATTGAGGGGTGTTACAGGTGCTTGAGAAATTCTTTATAGCTTTAGGTATAGTTTCATGGGGTTTTCCATCCAAGGTGTGTAGTTTGGTGTGCACGATTTTGTATAAACTATGCAACAACCTAACCATGGAGTGATTTTCAATTCAAGTTTTACAACGCACATTTGAGTAGCATAGTTATCACATAGTTTAGGGTAAATTAGGGGAGTTTTAGGGTAAACCATAAATTGTGTATTGGACATAGCACTAAGAACATGATTTTCATATGACTGCAGACAAATCATGAAAACTGTTATAAATGGTTCCAGAGTCATTTCACATAGTTGGTGCATAGTTTTTAAATTGTGAGGACCAACCATTTGAGGTAGGGTGTTTGGGATAGTACTGACCATATGGTTGGCACATGGTTTATCAAACCATGTGGACAAACCGTACAACCCTTTAAAAAGTGAGAATTTAATAAAATTCCATTATAACCCCTTATGTTTTTAAATCGATTTCCCCTCCAATTTTTATCTAGAAAGACTATGGTGCTCCCTCCACCATATCTTTATCCCATAGATAAATCTCCTCTGATTTATATCCATTTTTAGTGTTTTTTGATGATTTGGAAATCTTGTGGCAAGGATATGACTCCTATTCCTCCATTTATTCATTTATTTCACCTTCAAGTGGTGTTATTCTGTGTTTAGCTAATATTCCCTATTTTCAGGGAATTTATATGGGTTCTCATTTTATCTCAATTCAAGCTAAACCAGAAGTCCATATTGGATGTATGAGATTTTCTTGTCTTGAGTTAGGTGGTGCTTAATCCTAACCCATAGTCTTATCATTTTTCTAAGTGTATACATGATGCAATAAATATAACCATGTTGTTACTTGAATTCAGTTAAATTAAATGTTTTAATTTGATTTTAGTTTAGATAAATTCACCTTTTAATATTCTATGAACCATTGAAAAATGGTAGTTCCTTGAGATATGACCATGCTTGGGTTTTACTATTAAGGGGCTTGGGGTGAAGAATGATTGTCTAAGTCTAAGAGCTATATGAAAAGAAATAATTTGAACTGAAGGTTGTGAAATAGAATGGAACAACCATTAATAAATTGAGAATGGGTTAGAACCTTGAATTGGACTTAGTGGTTTAAGATATTTGATTTTTAAAATAGAATTGATGCTTGGGATGAGTCTAAGGGAATGAAAAGTTCTTTCTATCAAAATGAGGAACTGTGTTGAAATGTATTTTGTGAAAATATTATAAGATTATGGAATTAACATGTTATATTGTATAATGGTGAACCATAGTTATAAAATGAGTTGTTGGATTGTGAATTAAAGTGAATTGGTAAATGAGGGTGTTGATTAAATAGAGATCTAGTAAAAAACCTATAAGGTGTTTTCCCATATATCTTGTGAATGATATCCTATTTAATGGAATGGTCTCTAATAATATTTTTTCTTAACAGTAAATGCATTCTTGGTGAATAAGGTTTTGGTTATTATGTTATCCTTGTGTAAATGATTTTTATGAGTGTAATTATCCCTCATATTCAGTTCTAGACATGAAATGGCTGAAGTGCCTTGAGTGAACATGGATTCCATTAAGGGACTTGCTTAAATTCCATGGGAGAAAGACCATTGGATTAAAAGACATACAAAACTAAGGAAGTCCACGAGCTACCTTGTATTCCTCACTGATTCATCATTGTGAATGCCTCAGGGTGGCACCCCATTAGATTCAGGTGATTTGTTATGCATTGAATTCCACAGATTAATGTCACAGATTCCCTTGGGTTACCATTATGAATCTTGTGGGATAATCTCCCCAAATTCATCTTGATTATATGATATGGAATTACATGGACGTTTACCTAGATTTCAGTCAAGACTTGATACTTTGAATGATTGGTACTAGTGGTTCCTTGTATTTATTTTAGGTAATTCAAAGGTTGTATTTAATTTGATTTTCTTGGATAGAACTAAGAGGAACATAATGGATGAATTCCTCGGACTCTGGATTGACATGGTAGGATAGGAATTCCTAGTGGAGATCCTATATATTTCCTTATATTTTCATTGTCATGGTTTCCTTGGTTACACACCTTAGAAATGAAATGAGTTATGAGATCCATCACCCTAATCAGAGATCTGCCAATGTTGGATGAAGCAAGTGGGTACAACCTCAGGTGTCACCTTGCAGCTTGAGATCAGAGGCTATGTTTTTATTTATTTATTATTTATCTAGTTGTATAGTAATTTATTATCTATATCACTTCTTTATGAAATTTTTATATGGACCAATTATCTTTGGGACATCATTGGTTGTGGCCTACTAAGTTATACCCACAACTTTCTCATGGCATCATGACACTTCAATACTCGAGTAGAAGAACATCTATTTACAGGTAATAGTTTGAGGTAAAGGGGCCATTTCTTGATGTTTTTATTCGAATTTTAGGAGAGGGTCATGGACTTCAGGTCTGAGAAAGACTTGAGAATAGCTGAGGTTGAGTTTACTTTTACTTTTATTTTGTTTTATTTAACCATGTATGTGATATAACAACACGGGATCAATTATGGATAATATGGAATACCTTTATTGGTATTGAATGTGATGTTTTACTTATTTGTTGGTTCTTTCCTAGTTTTTATATGATGTTCATCTAGCCTAGTTTATGTGATTGTTATTATTCTGTTGTTATTATGACTCTGATATGTGAGTATAATCTCCCATTTTACTTAGACCTGTGCTACTGGTCTACAACATTTGGTGTATAAGGAGGCGTTCTTGAGGTCATGTGGAACACTAGATCAGAGCACTATTTTTGTGTATCCTAGGGTGGGACATTACACATGGTCTTAAAATTATATTTTTTTGAATATTCTATATATGTAATGATCAATGGTTCATTTGATTATCCACATGCCTCTTCTATCTTTATTGGAACCAATTCTAACTAAATCAAGTGTCTTACCTATATAAGTTTGAAAACCAAAAAAACACCATATGTTTAGTTATTTCTAAATCATCCAAAACATCCTTAATTTCATCTCTTACAATATTTCTAATCATATATTGATAAAAATAAGTCGTATAGAATGTAGCGAGAGGTGGAACATTAGAAGAGGAATCTTGTACCATTACATTCAAATTTCTTTGGCCAAGATTACTCATCATGTTATTTAAGTTATCCAAAAGGGATACCACTTGAAATATTAAACTTTTAATCTCTTTATTCATATGACCAAAATTCATAAATAACTTTGGATGGATATGATAATAAATAAGAGAAACAATCCTAGATATATCTTATTCACTAGAAGATTCAACTGTAGCTCTAAATCCTAGAAACAATTCCTTGATCATAGACATTATATCAACATCGAACTTACTTAAATATTCTTTAGTAACAAAGGGATAATTTGGAGAAGGAGGAGAAGGTGCTACTTATCTAAAAGGGGATGGTATATTAGTTAATTCAACATCATCAACCAATGGTCTTGTCTCTATCTACTTTTAGGAATTTAAAATAGGATCTACATCAAAGTAAACAACATCATTCTAATAATAAACTCTAATAAATTATAACCCATATACTAAACTAGTTTTTTCAACTCTATTATGATTTATAGGAATAGGAACAAACAATTAATAAAACAATTATTCCACTATTTGGTTTAGCCTTTGTTCATCCTTTAAGTTGGGTCTTGGAGTTAGATTCTCAATCCTCTCTTCAAGATCTATTCTATCAACCAAAGAACCTTCAATATATTGAGGAGAAATAAAAATTATAGGTGAAACTAAAATGAAATTTTAAATATTTCCATGTGGACTACCTCTATAGTGATCATCACCATCCTCATTAGAGTTAGAATACTCAATTCCAATAAAATATCTAGGGGAATTCTTCCTTTATACTATGTTATATCAAAGATAGGTAACTCTTCCATTTATTTTCTACTAGATGGTTCCATTTAACACTAAACCTAACCACTTTAACACTAACTTCATTTCATAAAAATTTGGGAATAATGTCCTCATAAGATTCATCATCACCATAAAATTTAGTGACAGTTTCTTTAAAGAGATATACTTGAGATGGCTCACCATCCTCATAAAAAACCAACTTCTTATTCATGGTAATGTAGAGTATCAGGAATATTAGGATATACAAAGGACACATTATGAGCTCTGGTACTTATTAGAGATGAAGGTAGAGAAGTTTCCACTATCTCATATGGTTTAAGAATCCTTTATTCCTCAAATTATAACTGGGATTATTCATTTAAATCAAAAAAAATATCTCTATAAACACTTTCAGATCCATCACTAGCACCACTAACTTCTTCCATATAAACATGCATATCTACATACCTTTCTACACCTAATTATTCCTTAGAATAATACTCAACAATTTTATCAGGTTTCAAACCTGTATCAACAATATCATTTTCTCTCAAAAAATATTTAACAGGGTTTAATTTTTCACAAATATTCTAAGGTTTATCCACCCAATATTTTTTTCAAAGATTCCAATTAACATTCATTCTCTTGAAAATAATATGGTTTAATCATATACCTCCAGAGGATATATATTTTTCCTTCCCCCAAGGAACACGTCCTTTATACTCCAACAAAGCTGAAATAAATTTAGGAGAGGGTAAGGAATTAAATCACAATGATGGATTATATATTTCCTTCATGTGTCTTATAAAATACACATCCAAAAATATTTTTACACACTTCTTCATCAAATATAAAAATAAAAAATATTGATGCCTAAAAATGATGAATTCCCCTTTCCTTGGAAAAATCTGATTCTAAATGAACTTGACTTGCAACATGTACTAACTATTCAAATCTATATGAAAGGTCTTTGAGGCTTTCCATTTCTAGTTAGCTCCAATAGATATTTCTCATACATAAATGTTGTATAAAACCTAGGATAATAACTCTGAAAATACTCAAAATCACCATTATGAGGAACTTTTAAATACTTATCCCATTTCTTTATTGTAAACACAAGATCTTCTTTATAAAATTGTGTTCATAAAGAATCATTTTTCTCACTAGATCTGAATAAAAAAATTCATATAGAACTGTTTCACCATCATTGGATAAAATTGCATGATATTTACACTAAACCACTCACTCTAGCCCTGATTCTATATAGTAATCAACACAAAAGACTTGATTAACTTCAGACACTTGGAATCAATATACTTTCTAGGTAACACTAATTGATCAAAAAATGAGAATTGCGAGGATCCCCAGATGCACTTGAGCTCAATTTCTCTTTCTTCAAATTTGGTTGATCATTAAAAGAAATGAAATCCAACTAACACTTTGACCATAACATATTCAGTGAGATTTGATAGGTTTGAAAGGTTTGAGAGAAATATGGTTTAGTTTTTAGAGAGAGGGGGAGGGAGTGAGAGGTGTCCATTTGAATTTTGATTTTAGGGTATTTTAAATCTTTTAGGGATTGAAAATAGTAAAGAGAGGGAAAATAAAAAAAATATAAATTAAAAACTAAAACTTATGAAATTGTATAGGATAACTTAAATAAGAGTAAATTTGAAGCTTTTCCATATAATCTTGAGGTCCTATGGTAGCTTGAGAAACCACATGAGAAAATCTTCATGTCAACTTGGAGAATTTTGATAGCTTGAAAAATTATGGTAACTTGTGACCTTTAGAACTAATCTGTTATAATTTTAATCTTTAAGCATAAATACTTTTAAATAATTAATAAATATAAAATACAAGACTAAAATTATTATAAATATTTTTAAGAACACATTGCAATAGTACTTTACAAAGATTAAAACAATATACTATTCAATCAATAATTTATTAAGATTAATTAATCATTCCTAGTTAACGTGTGAAATAATAAAATATTTGTATATTCAGAGTCTTTATAAAAGATGTCAGCAAGCTGATGTTAAGTGTTAATGAACTCAAGAGTGATATCACCTTTTTGAAAATGATCTGTCAAGAATTGATGTCTTATATTAATACGTTTAATCTAAAAATGATATATAGGATTATTGGAAATATTATTAGCACTTGTGTTATCACATTATATAGGTACAAGTCAAAATTGATAACCATAGTCTTTTAATGTGTGTTTCATTGATAAAATTTTTGCACAACAACCACTTGCTACTATGTACTCAACTTCTTCAACGGATAAGGAAACAAAAATTTTCTTTTTACTACACTAAGAAACTATAAACTTTCCCCAAAAGTGGCATATACCAGATGTTATTTTTCTATCTAACTTAAAACCACCAAAACAAATATTAGAATAACTAACCAATTAAAATTCATGTACTCTAGTGTAAAACAATCCAAAATTTATTGTATTTTTTAGATATTTAAAAATCCTTTTGACTACATTTAAATGTGACTCTTTTGGGTTTTCTTAAAAATGTGAACACATGAACACACTAAACATAATATCCAACTTATTATTAGCTAAGTATAGTAAAATCACAATCAAACCTTTTTAAATAGTTTTAGATATTTTTAAATTCTTTTGACTACATAAATTTAACTCTTTTGGGTTTTCTTGAAAATGTTAGCACATGAACACACTAAAAAAATATCTTCCTGACTAGTAGTTATGTATAGTAAACTCCAAATCATACCTCTATAAATAGTTTGGTCAACTAGTTTCCCGATTTTATCCAAATCTAGTTTATAACTTGTTCTCATTGGAGTATCACTTCCTTTGGATCTATCTAAGCCAAAAAATTAAAAGATATTTTTTATATTTACTTTTATATAAAATAATTCCATATTTATAAGTACCTGACCTTAAAAAAACCATAAATTATATATTTAGAAAATAATTTAGTTTATTTCATTCCCAAAGATCTTTTAGTTTTCGAGTTTTATATAATTAAGTCATCACCCTTACATAAATAAATATTACATCACAAAGTGACCACTTCCACCTAGTATCCATTTTTCATAGATTACAAATCTTTAAATATATAATTTTTTTTCTTTTCATGACACATCTTCACAATTTTAATCTTGACCTCATACTTATCCCTAATAATTCTTAAAACCCTTTGAAAATATTTGAAAATGTGTTATGAGTACAAAAATATAATTAAAGGAGATATACAAAGAAGGAAAGAAAGAAATAAACTTGTTATCTCATGAATACTCATAAGAATTTACCTTTTTCAAGATAAACTTCGAGCAAAACATAAAAATTTTCTTACCCAAGAAATCATTTTATCTATCTAATTATTTTCATAAAAAATTTCCCAAAAAATATTAAAGTAAAAAAACTCATAAAGATATCTTTTAAATCATGAAAAACTCATATTTTTTTCAAAACATTATACATTTCACCCTTATGAAGAGTGATATACTTTCCTTTAAATATTATCTCAATATATTACCTTGTGAAATCATGAGATTTATATATAAACACATAGAAATTATAGATAAATCATATAGGTAACATGGTACATCATTTTCATATCACTCTTATAATCACTCTTATAAATGGAATAACCTACCCAATGCATCATAGAGCTATATCAGGTTCACCCATCCTTGTTTTATAATAGAACCACTCTAATATCTGGTTTATAATAGAACCACACATCCTTAGTTTATAATAAAACCACATATAGTTAAAATCTATTCCCAAGAACCAAAACATTATCAAAACACATGAAAGATTTCATTTTCATCAAAATATTCTTTTCACCCATAAGAAAAATATTTTAGGATATTGAAATATCCGTTCCATTTAAAATAAATTTTGAAAATACACAGAATATATAGAATGAGGATTTTTATTTGAATAAAACATGAAATATTTTAAGGGAATCCAACCATCTTATAATGTTTATGGTGGTAGGAAAAACTGTTGACACCGTATATGTTAAAATAGAATATTCATTTTTCCTTTTTTTTCAAAAGCATTATATATAAAATATGTAAAAAGATTCCTTTTGAAAACCTTTGAAAGTAAGTCAAAAGTGACATAAAATTTACTTAATAATTAGTTAATGTATATATAAATACATCAATAATATAATTTTAAGAATATGGACATGAAATAAACATATTTAGAAAATCAATATTGATAACATTTAAAAAGATGCTTTAAAAGTAAAGTGTCTGTTACCTCGAGTCCGACTTGTCATGTACGTTCCTAATATTCTTGAATAATAAAAATATGTTAATTATTTACTTTCTTAATAACCTTTTTCAAATTTATTACTCCTTTTATTTTATCTATTACCATGTTATATATAATTATTTAATCAATTAAGTTCACATTGGATGTTTTGATGATATCCATCTTAAATGTCCAAAATGAATTTGGAAAGTTGACTATGGTCAAAATAGTCATTATTACATAATATACTGAATAATAATCAGGATATAATTATCATTTTTATAAATTAATTATAATTTTAAAACCAAACATGAAAGATGGTTATGAAAAATGAATTAAGTTACAATCAGGGATATGGTAGGCCATATGTACGCATGTGTAATGTGTCCATTTTTCGACGAACAAGACAGAAAGAAGGTTTGTATCATTTTATCTTTCTAGAATTATTATTATATAATAAATATAATATTATTTCTTTAAATATAATTATATACATCAGCTATGTGATATGTTCATGAAAAACAAATCACATCACTTTGTGGAGGTGGTAATCTACACATACACACGAGAAACGTTATCATTTGTCAATGGATGTAAAGGTATGAAATTAGATCATATATTATCTTTAAATAATGATAAATATTTCATGAATATCATATATATACATTAAATGTATACTTATAAAAATCTGTGTGTAACGACCCAAAATTCTGTAAATAAAATTTCCCTTCTTATGATTATTTCAAAAATCATAAAAAATAACTTAGAGAACACAATAAAAACTTTACAAATGAATAATTAATGAAATAAGAGTTATTTCTAGAAGTTAAGAAACCCATACCAATGAAATAGTAACTTGACCTTAGGAACAGTAATATGACCCTTATAAATAGTTAATCAACCAAATAAATAGTAACCTCACCCATGAAAGTATAAATAAAATTTTGGAATCTTATAAATGAAAGTATGATATAATTATATCATAGTATAAGTAAATAAATATTTTAAAAATTATTAATTAAGAGTTGGTATTTTTGTAAGTCATAAATATTTAATTAAAATTTTGTAATTAATATAATTATTTAAAAGAAAATTTATTTTCATAAAATAGATTCATATATTAATATTTTTTGTCTTATTATTTTAATATAATTATATGAGACCTTAGTTAATTTTTAAAAGTGTTATAAAATCAATTTTAATTTTAAAACATGTATTTTTTGAGTAAATGATGATTTTAATTAAAAATTAAATCACTCATATTTATAAAATTATTTTCATAAAATGGATTTCATTTTTTAATTATACACATAGAAAAATTATTAGTGTTTTTTGGTATTTTTCTAAAATACTTAAATTTTTGGTGAATAGTAAAATATGATAATTTACGATAAATGTTAAATACATGAATTATTGAGTCATATGTGATGTATGGATGATGTAAGTACATAAACTAGAACTATAATTCACTATTTTAATACATTTTGTGAAATTATAAAACTATTCATAGTCTTGAGCCAAAATAATAAACAAATGAATAAAATATTCAAAAACACCCCTCTCGTCCACTATAAATACCAGCCCTCACTACCCCTTCTCCTCACACCTTCCAAGATTTGAGACTTGTAAAATTTATTCTCCATCCTCTTCCCAATCCCCTCCCCCATATATGGGATCTCTTGATCTCATAAAAATATCAATACCTTTTCCCTAAGGAGGTTCTCAAGGAGAAGAAAATTAAGAGGTAAAAACATTTCTTTTTTTCTTCTAATTTATTTTCAATTTATTTTCTTTTATTATTATATCCTCACCTACCATCATAAAAATATCATAATAAATCCCTTATATTACATATATTGTAATTTTATTATGCTAATTGAATAATACATCATCAATCCCCTTCTCCTCTCCCTTTTATTCTAAAAATGGAAACATCGTCTGTGGGGTGTTGTTTCATCGCCCGTAAGGATGAAAAGTTTTCATTTTCATTCACCATCTTCAAGGCTATTCATAAAAACATTTTAATAGTTGAAATAGATTTTAAAATTTATATTACAACCTTTTTTATGTTTTGTAAGTAACATATTTACATAATACTAAATGATAAAACAAAATAAGTTCATAGTGATCTAAAACCGCTAAAACTAATCTAAATGATTATCATTAACATGTTATCTAATGATTAATCCTCATATTTGGGAATAAAATAATATATAAGACCAATTAAACTTATGGATTTTCATTAATAATTTTTAATTCCAATTCTTCATAATTATACCCATTTTACTTGAACTTCATTTCTTATAAACAAGAGAACCGATCATGAAAACTAAGAAAACGAATGCTTCTGAACGACGAAATTGAACACTATTACTCATAAATAAATCCATAAATGAACTTAATAAAACTATAATGAATAAAATAAATGTATAAAATGTTATTAATTAATTAATTAATGTATTTAATTTTATTATCTAGGACATTAAGGTCAAGTGCAAAACACATTTAGACACAAGGTAAGGGTTTTCTTCCCAAACCTTTATTTTCATTCAGGTTATGCTTTATTCCTATATACACCAATGTAATTATTTATTATTTTTATATAATTATTTTAAATTCTATGTATACATTCCAAAATTTTTTATCCATATCATTTCATCTTTCTTTTATGGGAATTATATTTTTTACAAGGTTACCTTATCAATTCTTCCCGATATGCAAGCCCAATTAAAGGGAACATATCAATTTATTACCCATTTTTAAATACCATACATAATCTATTTGAAGACACCATTATTTTTAAAAATCATTAATTTTTTTATGAAAAAATATATTTTTTTAATTTTTGGTTTTATAAAAACAATCATGAAAAATACAAATGAATTTTCCAAAATAACTCTTCTTTGAAAAGTTAAAAAGGGCATTTCTCTCAAGAATTCCTCATTGATTTTATTAGATTATTTTCATCTATTTCAACACCCCTATTGAATCTTATGATATATTTTTATTTATATATTATCATTATCATATACCATATTTTATTAAATGTTTTATGATCCATTGGACTATAGATGTGATATCTTGACACCATTCACCATACTACATGCTCATAATGATTAGTGATTATGTTTAGAGATAGGGGAAAGTTATTTACATTTCATATGTATATGTTATTTATGTTTAACCCCATTAATATGAGGAATTCATTAGACTTATTAAGTGATTATTGGGGCCCTCTATGGCCCTAATATGCATCGGTAGGTCTCGTGAGACAAAATAGATATGGAATTAGATGAGGCCTTACCCATTTTCAGATATGGTTTTGTCTAAGGCCTTAACCATTTATCTTAAGATGTCTTGGATGAGGCCTAAATAGTATTTTTAATATGTATAGAATTATGCATTCCCTCATTATCATATTATTAATTTATAATCCATGTGAATATTATACTAGTACAATATCCATGGTTGAGCTTTATTCTCATGTGATTAGTTTTATGACATTATTTATTTAGCTTTCATTCTTTCTATATTATGCTCAAGTTTATGTTTCGACGACATGTGTTTTCATTCATTCACCATGACTTATTGTTTATATTATCTTTTGATGTATTACTTACCCTTACTGAATATCTGATCTCACCCTTTATTATAATTTATTTTCACCCAGGATGTGAAGATGTAAATTATGAATGACTTTCAGGGATAATATAGGAGTTATGGATGTTTCTAATGGAATTTCTATATTGTATTTTCTTTAAAGATGTAATGTAAAAATTATGTTTGTATTTGGTTTTCCAAAAATAATAAACTATTCCGTCCTCTGGGATGCAAATTTCTTGTTTATTATTCCAATGTAATGAAGTAAGGCACCGACTTTGGGAAATTTTGGTCAGGGTATCTACACTATGAGAGGTAGTTATGAAAAAAATTTACATCATTTTGCAAGGAAGTACTCCACCGTACACACGAACAATGTTTTTTTTTTCAATTTCATGGATTAAGAAGATGGATATAGGTTACTAAATTAACAAAAAAACATGTAATTATATCTAATATATTTGTGTTATTATTTTAGAATGCTTTAAAAATATTTGAAGGAGGTATAATAATAAATAAAATGAAAATGCACAATTAAGAGCTGTACCTCTTCATCATAAAACCACATTTGGTTTACACATTAAGCCTTATAGGATAATATTTTTATGAGAAAATATCCTTTTCTTTTTTAGAGAAAAAATGGGAAGATATTAGCTAAGATATATTTCTAAAAAGGTGTAAGGAAGAGAGGATAACATGTGACCATTTATAAGTGAGGGGAGGGGAACTCTAGGAATTTCTTAAATTATTAAATTAATATAAATTAAATTTTATAAAAAAAATGGATCCTAATTGATGTATTTATAATATAGGATAATTATGAGTCTAAATAATATCAGCCAATACAATTTAGACAATTTTAGGTTATGTTTTCATCCTTATCTATTTTTTACCCCCATTAACCATTTTGACAATTACTGTGATATATAGTTTTTTTACTCTTTATGTGTCTAGAAAGTTACTATAGAAATAAAAGTGTCCAATTAAAGTACCATGTTTGATATTTTAAAACATATTCCATTCACTTGGTGGAATATTGGATTTCATGGATTTTAATTGATTTAATAACAATGATTTATTATAAAATAATAATAATGTTATTTTTGGAACTAATTAATTAACTAGACTTTGAAAACAACATGGAAACATGGAATTAAAATATAATAAATTAAAACATACCTAATATTTTATTTTTATCTATAAAATTCATGATACACTATAAATAAAAAAAATATTACTTTTATATATTTTTTAAAAATATTTACATAATATTTCTACTGTTTGCACAAGCATCGAATCAACGTCATGTAAGCGATTAAGGTAATTGATTCATACCTAAAAATTAAAAATAAATTACCATGATAAAAAAATGATTCATATTTAAAATAAAATTTATAATAAAACATATTTTGTTTTTATCCCTATCACCAAATGTTATAAGATATTAAAAGTAAGAGAGTGACACTTTTAGTGTTATTCTTTACATAAATATTATAAAGGTAAAAAATAAATACAAATGGAAATAAAAGGTCATATTTTATAATTTTTAATTATTTTGAATAAAATATAATCATCCAATGAAATAATGAATTTTTTTAATGAATTTTAAGCCTTATCAAATTCGTTTTATCTATAATGATTACATTTTACCTTTTCTATGGTAATGAAAATTTATTAAAGTTAATATTCATAATGAAAAAATTAAAAGGGTATTATTTTACAAATTTGGACATCTTGATTATAAATATGGAATCCATTTTTAAATATTCAATTTATATAAGTGGTAAAATTTAACTTAAAATTAATCACACAAAACGTGATGAAAAAACGGTTTTCAGAATTTTTTTTATGTATAATTTTTTTATACCAAATTCAAGTATTAAATTCATTCTAAATACCATAACTAGATTATTTTTAGTCAAAATTAACCAATTAGAATTTAAAACTAACCAAAAATATAATTTTAATTTGTAAATACATGAAAAGAAAATAAAATTACCAATAAAATCTATATTTTTCACTATTCACTGAAAAATCAAAGATTTTAGAAAATTCTCAAAAAAATAACCATAAGATAATTTTGATATTCTAATTTAAGAAATGAAATTATTTTTATAAAATTTAAATTATAAAATTTGGAAATTTATCCTTTAAATGAAAGCATATAATATATGTAAATAAATTTTGTAAGAAAAAAACTATTTTCCCTTTTGACTAGAAAATTAATTAAAATTATTTTAGTGAATATAACTCAATAAAATCTAATTAATGATAATAATATGACATGAAAATTATTTATTCTAACATTACCTAGGTTATTACAATCTGTGTTTTGAAAAATATAAAAAACTAAAAAATAATCGTATCTCACACATTAGGCTCATTTCAAATCAATTTTTTATTAATTTAGAAAATTCAAATCACAAATTATTTTTAGATTAACTGAAAATAATATCATAAACATAGATTTTAAAAACTAAAATATATTTTGAATTTATTTTTATAAATGGGGTTGGATCAACTATACCTTTTAAAAACCCATTTGAAATTAATAATGAGCTGAGCCTATCATACCAATATTTTGGAGCTATTTTTAAACCATAAATTGCTTTTGATATTATAGAAAAATGGTTTGGTATATGTGTATTTGAAAAAAATAAGGGGGTTGTTCAACAAAAATATCCTCAATAATATAACCATTCAGTAATTAACTCTTGAAATCGATTTTATATAGTTTGAAATTATGATGTGTTGTATAAGTTAGTAGTATTATAATGGATTCAAATCTAGATACCGGTGCAAAGGTCTCTTTAAAATCTATATCTTCCTATTAACTATAAACTTATTTAACCAATATTTCTTTATTTATTACTATTATTCTAGATTAATCAACTTTGTTTCTATATTACCATTTAGTTCCAATATAAAGGTAGTATTTAGGTATTTCAACTAGTGCCTAGAATTTATTTCTTTCAAATGGATTTAGTTATTATTACATTGATATTACCCAATGTTCATCACTAATTGATTCAGTGATGTTCTTAAGTTCTAACTCATATAATAAGGATTAGTGTTCAACTTGGTTTCTAAGATAAGATCGTGTTTGATTTCCTTTTTCAATATCACCAACTAAAAAATCTATAAGGTGATACTTATGGGTCTTGATGGTTTTGGGAATCAA
The DNA here is from genome assembly GCA_963277665.1 of Viscum album. Classification (NCBI taxonomy): domain Eukaryota; kingdom Viridiplantae; phylum Streptophyta; class Magnoliopsida; order Santalales; family Viscaceae; genus Viscum; species Viscum album. Next base: position 1,461,121,949 of record OY728153.1, on the reverse strand, counting down.
ATTACTTGGTTCTTCTAAGTCTTCTTTAAGGTCATGTTGATCTGGTTGGTCTCTACTTGGTGATTTATCAGGAAAATTAGTAGTATTTTTATAGTTCTTAGATTAATTATTAATATCCATAACATACATATATTCTTTAAGGTATTCTAAGGAAAATTTAGACTCATGTGGATCTATCTATTAAAAAGTTACATGAACAGATTCTTCCATAACTATAGAGTGTTAATTAAAGACTCTATATGCTTTACTAGTGGTTGGATAACCTAGAAAAATTCCTTCATATCTCTTTGGTGAAAATTCATATAGATTATCTTTTTTATTTAGAATAAATAATTTACATACAAAAACTATAAAGTAATTAACTTTCATCTTTTTTTACCATTCCATAATTGATATATAATCTTATTTAAGACAGGTCTCATTAAAACCTTATTAATTTCATAACAAACCATGTTCACCGATACTGGTAAAAATTAAACTAATAGGTTATATTCACTAAGCATAGCATGGGAAATTTATTGAAGGGTCATATTTCTTCTTTCAATAAACCCAATTTGTTGAGGTGTTTTAGGTGTAGAGAAATTTTGATTATAGCTAAGTTGTGAAGATAAAAATTCAAAGTCTTGATCCTTAAATTCATATCCAAGATCACTTCTAATTATTTTTATAGTAAGTTTACTAAGTTTCTCTAGAGAAATTTCACATTTAGAAAAATAGGAGGGATATTCACTTTTATGAGCTAAGAAATACACCCATGTTTATCTTGAATAATCATCCACAATCATATAAATACAATGTTTTACACCTAGACTAAAAACTCTAGGAGGTCCAAACAAATCCATGTGAACAAATTCTAGAGGTTGAGAGGTTGAAACCTCTTTATTTGGTTTTAAAGAAATTTTATGTTGTGATATAATATTTTAATTTTTATTTTAACTTACTCTAATTACTATGTTTTCATTGAAAAATACATATAATTTAACCAATGATCATGTTTTGACCATAGATAGTTATAAAGAGCATTGTTTAACTTCATTCAATTTTCAGAAAATTTACTATATTGATAATATATTTCAATATAATAATCCAAATTTTGTGATTCTTATTTTTTAGGGTTCTTGATTAAAATTATTATAAATCATTTAATTGGATAATTTTATAGTTTGGCTATTTGAAGGGTCATATATATCACATAATAAGGCCCACCAAATATGTGATATAAAATGGACCAATAATGAAGATTGAATTTCTGGAATCAATCCAGAACCCAAAATTTGATGAAACTCCATAATATGTTTGAAGAAATCCAAGAACAACTTGTAATGTTTTTAAAAAATACCATTTCAACATTTTTATGTCATAATGACAACATGAAATGAAGATCAACACTTCTGAATAGGATTGAAGAACAACCCACCATTCTTGACATTTATACCAATAAAATTATCAAATTGAGATTTAATATTATGGGAATAAATTAAAGAGTTAGGCTCACAATTTTGTATATAATTGGTTTTGAGATGGTTGAATATTATTTTTAGAAAATTATTTTACATCTAAGCCTTCAAAAATTTGAATTAATCCTTGATAGAAGCATATAGAAAATGAAAACAACCATATCATTTGACAGAAAAGTATAATGTACATGATATTTTGAGGGTGTATGTTAAACCTAGATATCATTTTTTTATAATATCATAACTTAAGATAAGGCTATTAAATGGTGTAAATTTGGAAACCAACTTGCTGGAAAAATTTAGAGGTAAACTAGTCCTCCCCCTTGACTATAAATGTATACCACTCTTCTCTATACAATATAATGGAATCATTATAATATTTAAAGGGTCATTGAAATGACCATATACTTACCAAAGGAGTTGTATAACCATATATACTCAAGTTTCTACTCAAGATACCTCTCCGACACTATTTATTTTTATGTACTTCCATTTCTTTCAATTGTAATAGTGTATGTTTGACTATAATTTCATTTGATGTTTAATTCATGAACCGTCATCATCTTATATTATTATAATCCACCTTATATTATGTAATATTAATTTTCTTAAAATATTTTTAAATCTATTTGAAAACCCTTTTCTCTTTAACTTTCTCATCCAATCAAATGCATGAATTTACATCTATTTATTTATGTGTGTTATGTGAACAATTATTTTATCATCTAATTACATTTATTTTTCATTTACCTAATCACCATAAACATCCAAAATATATTATTAAACACCCAAATGGTTGATTAAATATCTCATTAGGGTGGTTCATAATTTGGTGATCTTAATTGATTGATAGTTTTCACTCATTTAACATTCTTTGAATTAATTTTGTGTATGTTAGACAAGATATGTTATAGATTAATTTTAGGTTTTGTCTAACATGTGGATTCCAAGGATTATTGGAACTATAAGTACACATGGGTTCATGAAATATTGAACCTTCCATAAATGAGAATTGATAATGATTAGAACCCTATTTAAGGCTTGGATTAAAGCTAAAATAACTAGGAATTCAAATAGTAATCATCTTGTGAAGTGGATGTTAATATGATGAAATGTTTTGAAAATATAAATGATATCATAATATTAGATAACTAATAATGAACTCATATTAATCATTATTAAAATTTTAAATTAAATTCATCAATCAATCATTTCACCTATGCTTTGTTAAAACTCTCACTATTCAAAAGAAAAAAAATTATTGACTCAAAAATATAGCACCATTGTTACAGATTCAGCCGGAGTTTCACTATAAAAATAGTAGAGCACTAGAACTTTGATGGTCAATAGGAAAAAAATCACCAATTCTTAAAATGGCATTGTTTCTAAGTATGGTTCAATAATTAATCAATTGTTTTTTATTTTCTTCAAAAAAATAAAAAAAAATAAAAAAGAATTATATAATTAAAAAAAATATTATAAAAAAAACACAAATAAAAACCCTTCTTCCCATAAAAAAGTCTTAAAATAAAAAATTATAAATAAAAACCATCTTTCCACATCCTTTTAGTATTTATGTGAATGCCCTGTAGCCTACCTGAAATTCCAACTCATATATTTGATCTAGAAATTGAACGCACAATAAGTTAGATTAGGAAGAGCTCTAGGGTTAATCAAACCAAACTTGAGCCTTTACAAAACACTTAACCAAATCATGAAATGACCAATCCTAGGGAAAAAACTATCAAGACCCATCCTAGTGGGGCCCGCGTTGTGACTCCCCAATCCCACCTCTAATAGTCTAGGGGCTGGTGACAAGCACCGAGTAGGCATATCACTAACATGGGAGACATTTCTTAAGTACATATACACATGCACACATCTCCAATCCCACAATGCTGTAATGTAAAGAAAACCATTAAGGAACAAAATGCATGCATACAACTAAACCCAACCAATATAGTACAATGGAAAGTAAAGTACTGAAAGTAAAACTGGGATAGAATACAAGCCCACAAAAAAAAGAGTCTGCAAACTACAAAGTCCAAACTGTAATAAAAAAGAGGTACTAGCACTACTGATCATAGCTGTAGGAACACCTCAACCTATAGGGAACTTAGAAAGATCAGTTTGGTAATTGTCTGCCCTGGACTCCGTCAAAAGGCCGCTCGTCTTCACAAGACACAACATGTGCGGGAAAAGTGTGTGAAGGGGTGAGTATAACAATACTCAGTAGGGGACCCTGAAAACTACAATGAAATACAAAAGGTAAAAGTACAAACGGCTCTATATAGTATATGTATACTAACATATTGCAAGAGAAACACAAACCAGATATACTCAAAACCCAGACCCGTGGTCTAAAGACAAGTCAACAACCACATACCACCATTGGGGATTCAGTTCAAAGGTTCCACAAAGCACTCATCTAGGAGAACTCACTCCATGAGTCTGATAGCTCTGATGACATCCGTCTGAGGAGTACTATCCATTAGGAAATGTCACAATAGATAGATACACTCATTCCGGAAGAACACACTCTTGAGTGGGGAAAGATCATGATACATATATTAGGATCACTCTCATGGCCTTGGAGGATACCACCACTCATCCAGATTCACTTGTTAAGTAGAGGATCGACGTCCTATAGGAATAGTCATGTCGATACCTGACTCTACTTAGAGTCAATAATTGATAGAGGATCTCGCTCCGGGCCTCTCTGAGGGATACCCGACTCTATCTCAGAAAGTCCTACAAAAGGGATCATACTCCTATGAATAGAAACGATACCTGACCTTTAAAGGTACAAGGAAAAGGAGAACTAACCCAAACAAAATTTGTCTAAGAAATGGTGGACAAGAAGATCAAACCATATACTAAGAAGTACACAGTGCGTAGAAGTGTCACACACTGTGTATTCTGACCCTGGGTACTTCCCGTGTAGAACGACATGTGTCGTAAGTCTTGTTGTGTAAAATGTAAATACATGGAGTGTAGGAAGGATCACATGTCATGTTAAGGTATCTGGGGTCTGCTCTATGTACACTAGCCATGTTCCTGTACATGGCCTCAACCCATGTATGCCAACCCATGTAATCGGTACACGGGGTGACCCGAATTACTGGCCTTGTATGGCTGTGTGGAGTACATGGCGTGTATTCCACCCCATGTCCATGTATCATCCGAGATACATACTGAGTCTCATGTAAGGACCCACACTCCGTGTGACATTGGTCACACACCGTGTCTCCAGTTCCTATCGCCCATGACTCCAGCCACCACTGGGTGGGGTCCACATAATGTGTATCCCCGGAGGTATGTTGTGTTCTTCATCACGTGCAGTACACAAACCCTAGATTCCACCACCGGTACCCCATGGTGTGTTATTTGGGATACATGTCGCGTGTTATGGAAATATCGATAATCGTAGGTTCTTCGTCCAGCACTTCGGGAATTCAGCAATCCATCAATTTGGCCACCCGATCATCATGAAACTCGAAGGTTGATGTCGAATTGGAACCATGAATTTGATTCCAGTGGTTACAGACCTTTGATCGGACCTGAAAACAAGACTTGATCCATCCACCCAAAGAACTCTCGAAGAATGATTCTTTTCGATCTGAGCCAATTCACCATCCGCCATCATTGTCGCACCTCCGCTAGGTCATCATAGTGCCCGACTTGTGATTTGGGATCATTGAATTACATAATGGATGCACAAGGATTCGTTGTTCGTCTCCCCATGAAGAACGCAAAGAATATGGGGTAAAAGATTAGGATGAAATCCAAACCACAACTGAGGTATGAACCTCTGCCGTCATTCGTCACTACATTGATCTGCTCTCATTAGAAGGGTTAAACAGAGCGAATCGAAACATGGATTTTAACACCATGGATTAATCCCCAAAATCTACCCAATAAAAAAACCCTCCTGTAAGAACGCACGATCCATGGATCAACCTATTTGTTGGTTGATCCACATTCGACATTTAATCCAAGAATAGGGAAAATAAGAATTGAAATAACAACCCCAACCTTGATTCAGTTGAAGAACGATCACCGCACCATGTTCATTTATGAGGTTCGTCGAATCAGATATGCGTTTATCAATTGCATCATCATCATCCTCCAAATGGTTATCTTCCAAAGCTTCAATGGAAAATTCTAAATTCATAGGGTTATGCGGATAACCCTGCAAACTTTCCATAAGCATGTATTTAAAGGGTAGGAATTAGGTATTTGTGCAAGAAAGAAACATTTGAAATAAATTAATTTCCAATTTATTTTATTTCCTTTAAAAAGTCCAAAAAATAACTTTTGTAGCCGACCCATGACATTCGATGTTAGGGCTTGACTAAGGTAAATTAGCTTCTCTGAATGCAACGGTGCCCTCATATTTCTAATCTGGGAACGCATTTAAAAGTTATTACACTTTTTTAGGAAAACCACCCACGCACGCTGTTTAAAAGTTTAATTTATTTCAAACATTTATTATGGGCACTATGGGCCTCAGAATCACACATCGTTGAAAATCCTAGTCTCAAAAAAATTCCATATAATAGTTAAAAATTATACACAGAAAATATGAGACATTACATTCTCCTCACCTTGGGGCTTTGCGTCCCCGAAAAGCCAAAGCAGGGATACTCAAAAAGATGTGGGTAATGGGCATGGATCTAAGCCTCCTGCTCCCATGTGCTCTCCTGGAGGTTCTTGTGATGCCACCAGACGTGCACTAATGGAATCGATCACCCATGAAGGATCCTCTCCTGCTGACCCTCAATATTTACTGGGTACTCAGCAAAGGTCGCTCCATCCTTGATGTCCAGCTCTCCCCAGTCGATGATGTGCGATGAGTCATGCATGTACCTCCTCAATTGCGAGACGTGGATGAAATCATGTACCCGGTGCAACTGTGGTGGTAGATCTAGGTGGTACACCACCTCGCAAACTCTACGTAGTATCTGGAAATGTTTGATGAACCTCAGAGATATCTTGACGCCTCAGCCAAATATCTGTAACCCTCGTTGAGGTGAGACCCAAAGGAAGACATGGTCTCTATCCTCGAAATCCATAGGTCTCCATCACTTGTTAGAATAAGACTTCTACCAGCTTTGTGTAGTCTTTATCCACTCCTAGATGATCTGCACCTTCTCGGTGGTAGCTCACACCAACTCTGGACCCATGAGTGCTAACTCTCCGGGGTCGGTCCAGTAAAGCGGTTCTCGGAAGGGTCTCCCATATAACACCTCAAACGGTGCCATACCAATGGTAGAGTGGTAGCTATTATTGTACCTAAACTCCACCAGTGGAAGGTGGTCCTCCCAACTGCAACCAAAGTCCAAGATATAGGATCGCAACATATCCTACAGAACCTGAATGGTCCTCTCTGTCTGACTATCTGTCTAGGGATGGAACGTTGTGCTCAAGCGTAGCTGAGTCCCGAAAGCCTCCTGCAATCCCTTACACAATCAGGATATGAAGTGGGCATCTTGATCTGAGACTATTGTCAAAGGGACACCATGAAGCTAGACTATCTCCTACACATAGAGGTGTCCCAAGCTCTCTACAGAACTCTACTATCTAATAGCTAGTAAGTGGGCCGACTTGGTGAGTAGATCAATGATCACCTAAATGGAATCTTGCCCCTTGGAAATTCGTGGCAAGCCTGTCACAAAATCCATTGATATTCCATCCCACTTTTACTCTGGCACTTCTAAGGGATGAGATAACCCTGCTGGAACCTGGCGCTCAGCCTTCACCTACTGGCATGTAAGGCATCGAGAAACTAACCCTGCTACTTCCCTCTTCATGCCTAAACACTAGAACTGTCATCAGATATCCTTTTACATCTTCACCACTCTAGGATGTACCACCAAGGGGGATGTATGAAACTCCCTCAGGACCTCATCCGGCAATTCCAATGGTACAACAGTGCGTCCTCTGAAAAGAACTACGTGCTCCCCACCTTGAGAATATCCATTAGGGGCATGCCCTGAGGATAACTGAGCATGTAAAGCATCACATTCGACACCCCCAAGCTGTTCCTACCTAACTATCTATAAAAGTGTAGGGGTGAAAACCAACAACTGAAGGTAAGTTTCATCCTCTCTATCCACAAAGGATAACTTTATTGAGGATAACTATTTTGTCACCTCACTCAACAACTGTGAGCTCGATCTCTTGCTGATAGCATCTTCCACCTTGTTCCCCTTCCCAAGAGTATAGATGATCTCGAAATCATAGTCTTGGAGGAACTCTATCCAACACCTTTATCTCAGATTTATATCCTTATGTGAGAATATGTACTTGAGGCTCTTGTGGTCAGAGTAGACGATAAACCGCTCCCCCATAAGGTAGTGTCACCACATCTTCAATGCGAATACTACCACTACCAACTTTAGATCATGTGTCGCATAGTTATACTCATGTGTCCTAAGATGTTGCAAACCATAATCAATCACTACTTGCCTCTGCATCAGGACACAACCAAGATCGGTCCCTGATGCGTCACAGAAAACTATGTACTCGACACCCTTCTCTGGAAATCTCAAAATCGGGGCGCTCATCAAACTCTATCTCAAATGATCAAAATCCCACCGACACTTCTCTATACACATGAAGGGTTTCCCCTTTCTATTAAAGGATGTCATCAGTGTTGATATTCGAGAGAAATCAGGAATGAATCTCCGGTAATATCCTACCAAGCCAAGGAAGCTCTGCACCTCCATAACTCTCTGAGGTGGCTCCCATGCTAACACTGCCTCCACCTTGGATGGGTCCACAACCACTCCATCTACTGAGATGATGTTTCCCAGAAAGTGGACCTCCTAAATCCAAAACTGGCACTTCTAAATCTTTCCATAAAGTTGGTGTTCTCAGAGTATGTCTAGAACCATCGGCAGGTGTCTCACATGCTCCTCCTCCGACGCTGAGTACACAAGGATGTCATCGATGAAGACCACTAAAAACTGGTCCAAGTATGGCTAGAAGATCCAGTTCATAAGTCCCATGAACACTGCGGGGGAGTTCATCACACCGAAAGGCATCACCAAGTACTCACAGTGACCGTAGCGGCATCTGAAATCCATCTTCGGTATATCCTCGTCCCATACTCACAACTGGTGGTAACCTGATCGAAGTTCAACCTTCGATAACCACTGTGCCCCTATCAGCTGATAGAAGAGGTCATCGATCCTCGTAAGTGGATACTTGTTCTTCACCGTCACCTGGTTCAGGCTCCAGTAATCTACTCACAACCTCAAACTCCCATCTTCTTTCTTGTAAAACAAAACTGGGGCTGCCCAGGGTGAAACACTGGGTCTTACGAAATCCTTGCTCTAAAAATCCTCCAGCTGTAACCTCATCTCGTGAAGCTCTATGGGAGCCATCCGATATGATGATGAGGATATCATTGTCGTCCTAGGCTGCAATTCGATGCAAAAGTCGATCTCTTATTGGGGAGGTAGTCATAGAACATCTTTGGGAAAGACATCCTCGTACTCTGCCACAACTGCTGGGAACTGGAAGCTCAAAACATCTACTTCTCCAAGGGTAAGGCTAGCCAACTCATGAGTGATCAACTGCACCCTCTTATGCATGAACCCGTCCTGTGTTTCCTGGGTCTCCTTTTCACTGATAAAGGAAAACATCATCCCATCGCTGCAGACACACTTCACTCTTTTCCTAAAGTAGTCAATCTGGGCATGAACCGAAGATAACCAATCTATCCTAAGAATGATGTAGTAAGGCCTCGACACTACTACCAAGAGGTTCTAACCGAAAATCTCACCTACAAGGGTAAGATAACACTGTCTGCAAAGGTTCATGATCCTCGAGTCTCCTCTCGTAGGTGTCTCTAAGCGTAGGGGTCGAGTCAACAGCTCTATCATAATCTCAAGGTCTCGCACAAGACATGTGGAAAGGAAGGAATGACTAGAATCTATGTCAATAAGTACAAAAACTAAGGTACAGAAGACATAGATCATACCTCAGATCATCCTTGGAGTCCATAGGTCGAACTCCTCGACCCCATACAGCTATCCCCACCCCCATCCCCTAGCCCCCTGAGCCTAGTGTGGACCTCATAAGGGTGGTGGTGGAAGTAGATCGAAGCATCTGCCACCACCTGAAGATATCCCTACTCCTCTACCACGTCTGATGCCTAGAGGGTCTATCTGATCCACTCTCTACCTCTACCTTGGCGGTTCATCCACCACCTCCCTGTTAGCAGCTCGATGGGTCAGATAGTATTTAGCAAGATGTCCCCTACCGTTTCACGAGTAGCATCACCTCTCCCTAGGTTGACTAGATCTAGTCTGAGTGCCCTGGACCATCGATCCCTTGTTCTGGGTCCTCCTATGAAGTCTCCCACATCCTGATCCATGTGACTGATGTCTTCTCCCTACTGCTGAGGTCTCCGCACATGTCTTCCTGCTACTGAGTGTCATCGGCTATCTATTCTCTTCCAAGAAGCTCTCAATCACCAATGCCCACTCGAGCACTCTAGCATAAGTCAAAATGCATATAGGCATGACACTAGCTCAGATGTCCCATCATAGACCTCACTCAAATGTCTAAACTCTTAAGTACTAATACCTGACCATATCCATCGAGTACCTAGTAAGGTTGGTGAACCTAAATGAATAGTCAGATACTGTCAGACTACCCTACTGAAGCTGAAGAAGCTCTTGGATACATAATTATCTCAGTGTAACTGGAGAGAACTATTCCCTAAAGAGTCACTAAAACTATATACAAGAAATAGTATCTTCATCGTGGGTCTGAGTGGTCAGACTCCACCATTGTTCTGCTGAACCTTGAAGAAGGATCACTACTAGGTTCACCATCTGGTCCACTCGTGTCATCACTATATGGAAAACTCTGGTCACCGCCTCAAGCTAGTCCTCCACTGCTTGAGGGTCGGGATCACCTCGAAACCTAAGGGGTATCTGTCTTTGAAACTCATGGAGAGTGCTCAGCCTGCACCCCTCATATATCGGTATTGCAGGTACAACTGGATGATCCATTGGTGAGGTATAGTAGGTGCACCACCTGGAGGTAATGCCCGAGGAACTGGTCCCCATATCAAAGCCTCATCACTAAGGGGGTCATCCCTATGATCGTGCTGCTAAATCCTAGAAGGTATTCATCGTAGAGGCATCCTGTAAGGAACAAGATGTACTATGGTTAACGAGTATATCTGGATAGCTAACACAAAGGACATGGAAAACACAACCCATTCCTATATGATGCATGTACAATTCTCTTATTTCCCCAAAACTAGTGTTTTCATGTACCGAGTCGAAAAGAAAGTTATCAGAATCCTGGTGTATGGATACGTCGACCACCCATACCAACACTAGAGTCTCTGGCTTGAAAGTTGATATCAAAACACTTAACACTGTTTCCCCAAACCAATCTCACATACTCTTGGTCCTAAGGTAGAACTGACCATCCTATGATACCACTCTTTCACGACCCTTCCTAGTGGGGTGCACATCACGACTCCCCATGCCCGCCTCCAATAGGTCAGGGGCTCGTGACAAGCACCGAGTAGGCATATCACTAACATGAGAGGCATTGCTTAAGTACTTATACACACAAACACATCTCCAAGACCACAATGGTGGAATGTAAAGAAAACCACTAAGGAACAAAATTAATGTATAAAACTAAACCCAACCAATAGAGTACAATGAAAAGTAAAGTACTGAAATTAAAACTGGGCCAGAACACATGACCACAAAAAAAAGAGTCTAAAAACTACAAAGTCCAACCTGTAAGCACAAAGAGGTACTGGGACTGCTACTCCTAGTTGTAGGAACACTGCATCCTGTAGGGAACTCAGAAATCTCAGTTTGGTATTGGTCTTCCCTGGACTCCGTCAAAAGGCCACTTGTCTGCACACGACACGACATGTGCAGGCAAAGCCCGTGTAGAGGTGAGTATAACAATACTCAGTAGAGGACCCCGAAAACCTCAAATCAATACACAAGGTAAAGGTATATCCATCTCTACATAGTATATGTCTACTAAACATATATCAAGATAAACACAAACTATATATACTCAAAACCCAAACTTGTGGTCTAAAGACAAGTCACACAACCGCATAGTGCCGCTAGGGATTTAGTTCAAAGGTTCCACAAAGCACTCATATGAGAGAAATCACTCCATGAGTCTGATAGCTCTGATGATGTCTGTCCTAGGAGTACTTTACTTTGGGAAAATTCATGAGAGATAAATATACTCATTCCCGGAAAACACACTCCTGAGTGGGGAAAGATCATAATACATAGATGAGGATCACTGCCAGGGACGTGGAGGATACCGTGACTCATCCAGATTCACTTTCTAAGTAGAATATCATTGTCCTGTAGTAATAGTCAAATCGATACCTGAATCTACCTAGGGCCAAGAATGGATAGAGGATCTCACTCCGGGCCTCTCAGAGGGATACCTGACTCTATCTCAGAAAGTCTTGCTGAAGGGATGATACTCCTGTGAATGGAAATGTTACCTGAACTTTAGAGGAATGAGGAAAATGGGAACTAACCCAAAGAAAAACTTTACAAGAAATGGTGGAAAAGAAGACCAAGCCATATACTGAGAAGTACATGGCATGAAGAAGTGTCACACACCATATCTTTTGACACCGGGTACTACCCATGTACAACAGACCATGTCGTAAGGCTTGTTGTGTAAAACGCAACTACACAACATGTAAGAAGGATCACATGTTATGTCAAGGTATCTGGGGTCTACTCCGTGTATGCTGGACATGTGCCCACACACAGCCTCAACCCATGTATTCTAACCCATGTAATTGGCACACAGGGTGACCTGCGTTACTGGCCTCATATGGTCATGTGGTGGAGTACATGGCGTGTATTCCACCCTGTGTCCATGTATCCTTTGAGTTACATGTCGAGCCCCATGTAAGGACCCACACACCATGTGATAGTGGTCACACGTCGTGTCTACGCTTCCTGTCGGCCAGGACTCCAGCCACCGCTGGGTGGGGTCCACACACCATGTCTCCCCGGAGGCACGTCGTGTTCTTCATTATGTGCAGCATGCAAAACCTAGATTCCACCACCAGTACCACATGGTGTGTTCTTCAGGATACACGCCGTGTGATCTGAAAATTTCCAGTATAGCAGGTTCTTCGCGTGATGCTTCGAGAATTCAGAAATATGTCGATCCAGCCACCAGATCATCACAAAACTTGAAGGTTGAGGTCACCTCGACACCGTGAAGTTGATTCAGGTGGTTACAGACCTCTGATCGCCCCCAAAAAAATATTTGGTCCATCCTCTTGATGAACATTCAAAGAAATATTCCTCTCGATCCGAGCCTATTCGCCATCCACCATCATCGTCGCACCTCCGCTAAGTCGTAATGGTTCCCGACCTGCGATTTGGGATTGTTGTGTTGCAAAATGGATGTACAATGATCCATTGTTCATCGCCCCATGAAGAACACGAAGAACGTGGGGTAAAAGAGGAGGAATAAATCCAAACCACAAAAATTGGTACGAACCTCCTCCATCGTTCATCACGACATTGATCCGCTATCGTTAGAAGGATTAAAAAGAGTGAATCGAAACATGAAGTTTAACATCGTGGATTAATCCCCAAAATCAACCCAATAAAAAAACCTCCGGCAAGAATGCACAATCTGCGGATCAACCTATTTGTGGGTTGATCCACGTTCAACGTTTAATCCAAGAAAAAAGAAAAGAAGAATCTAAATAACAACCCCTACCTCGATTCAATTGAAGAACGATCGCCACGCTGCGTTCGTTGATGCGGTTCATCAAATCCAACATGCATCGATTGATTGCGTCGTCGTCATCTGCCAATGGGTTCTCCTCCAAAGATTCAATGGAAAATTCTAAATTCATAGGGTTATGCGGCTAACCGTATAAACTTTCCATAAGCACGTATTTAAAGGGGAGGAAGTAGGTTGTTGAAAAAAAAGAAACATTTAAAATAAATCTATTTTTAATTTATTTTATTTCCTTTAAAAAGTCCAAAAACTAACTTTTGCAGCCGACCCATTCCGGTCGATGTTAGGCCCTGCCTAAGGTAAAGTCGCTGATCTAAACGCAACGGTTCCCTCATATTTCTGATCCGGGAACCCTTTTAAAATTTATTTCACTTTTTTAGGAAAACAGCATATGTGCACTATTTAAAAGTTTAATTTATTTCAAACATTTATTCTGAGAACTCCGGGACTCAGAATCGCACACCTTCAAAAAACCTGGTCTCGAAATAATTCCATATAATATTTAAAAATGATACATGGAAAATCCGAGACATTACACAAACATTGAAATAATTTTTTTCCCCTAATATAAATTACAATCCTCTTGGTATTAAATATCCCAACATTGAGGCATATTTTGAACTCAAATGAGGTATTATTCATAATTTTTCTCATTTTATGGGCTAGATGGTGAGGATCCCTATTTTTAACTCAAAGAGTTCCAAGTGGAAAAATCTACCATAAAGCCTCAAGGGGATTCTAATAATCAAATCAAACTCATAACATATCCATTATCCCTAGTAGACTATTCCAAATCATAGATATACTACCTCCTTCCTGGTTCTAGCGATGCAAAGCGGGCCTGCGGCCTGTAGGATTTGTAGGTATAGGGTGGATGTGGGGAGGGGAGAGCCTAAAATATTTGACAATTTAGAGTGCGGGCCAATGCGAGTTAGGACCACACGGGTGCGGGCCAATGCGGGTTGAGACCGAATGGGTGCGGGCTTGCCCGTGGGCCTAATTTAAAAAAATATATATTATTTTTACAATATATGTTTCTTTAACTTTTTAGTTTTTTTAATAAAAAAATCATGGTTAAATGGTGACATATGATTTATCACCATAATAGTCATATTAATTCACCATTTATTCACATGTGAATTTTAAATAAGCCTATATTTATTGTTTTAATATGATATTATATTATTTTTATAGTAATTATTAACCATATTCACATGGTGTGTCAACCCATCTCTTAAAAAATGGAACTCATCGCCCCTGTGCATGGTTTCAATTCTATAAGAGTTATTATAATCATAATATTTTTTTAGGTCAATTTAATTTTATTTTGTTATTAATAGAATAGGATAGAACCTCACTAAAACACTATTAATAGATTCCTCTGAAACTGATCGTTACCTGGAGAGACTTTATTCATTCACATGTTTAGTTGTTCACATCAGCACACAACCAATATTATCATTCATCACCCATCACCGACCACTCAACTACTTTCTATCACAATAGTTCGCCACCACATCGGCATCACCACATGCCATAATTAACCCACAAAAAATGTTACATCACATCCTTTAAAACTCTAGTTATTGTTAATTCACACTTCTCCCCAAAAATACCTTTAAGAATGATAAAAAATACATTATTTAAATGATTATAAATAGTATTTTTTTTGTAAATGTGGGTAAGCTTGTGGGAAACCAGTAGGTTTATGCGGGGCAGGGCGGGCTTAAAATTTTTTGTTCACATTATATGTAGGCTTTTGCAGACAAACCCGCGCAGGCTCAAACCCGTGCGGGTTTTCTTAATTTTTAGATGGAAAATGAAGGTACAAGTCTTTTGTCCCTTCCCATGGAAATCCTCGAGACTATAATAGTGAAGTCATGTATGGAAGACTATGAACCCTTTGGAAACCTCCGACTATCCTGCAAGCTTCTTTACAAAGTGTTGATCAACTCAAAAGTCCTTCGAATATTCCGGGGATCGGAAGTTGTGTATAACCAAATGGCCAATGCACTGTTCGAGAATTATAAAAAGAAAGGGAAGTAATATGAGGGACTCTTCCTAAGTTTCACCCTGAATAATAAATGGTTGGCCTTCATGGCTTTTGGAGAAGCTGCAAAGGAGCTGGACTTCCGCGCAGTCTTTATGTACCAAATCCTGTGTTTCAGCATGCTTGGGGACCTCTGCGATTTTGAATCTTTCATCGAATCCTTAAAATATGATGTGGTTTGAAGGATCTTTAGGAACCAAATCCAAGAGGATATCGTGGAACTTGATGTTACTCGTTCGTATCTCTGGAAAACAACCTGTATCAAATGGGAGCTTGGGTTTAACCTCGATCTAAATTGCCGAGAGTGTATTTGGGAAGATGAGACCCACGAGCTTTGTTCTGCCCTAGGAGTAGATTTGAATAAAACCTTCCTCCTTAGGTGGTGGAGGTAGATGGACATCACCAAGGATGTCAGGAAGTCCATACTAATTTTTTGTGAAAGGGAGTAAGAGATTGTGTAATTTCTTGAGTTTTATAAATCATGTATAAATGAATGATGTTGTATTCTCTTTTTTTATATGTTTTTATATAAAACAATAACTTAGTTTAAAATGGATTTTCCATACTGAATGTTGATTTAATAAAACTTTTCAGATAGAAGATGAGTCAACCAACCAATATTTTATCACTACCTACCGAGTTGTTAGAGACTATAATTGTCAAGACATGCTCCGAAGAGGACCAGCCTTATGCCAACTTACGTCTGACTTGTAAACTAATCCATTGGGTATCGAATCGTCCAAACATTCTCCATCTTTACCAGGGAAGAAATCTGGTCTATTACTGTATTGTATATGCACAATTTGCTGCATATAGGAAAAGAGGGAAGTATCATGAAGCTCTTTTTCTATGTTTCACTCTGGCTGATAACTACCGAGCTGTGGGTAAATTTCTGGAAGCTACTTTGGATGGTGACCATCGAGTGACTTACCTATTTTAGATCCTGAGTTTTAGTGTGTATGGAGAACTTTACAAAATCAATATCTTTAAGAATGATGTGGTGCGTGGTAATTATAGGGATTTAGTCCATACTGAAATTTCTGACCTCCACACTTCTCATGCCTCTCTATGAAAGCCTGAGTGCTTTAAGCATAGTTTCGACCCTAGTTGTCTGGAGTGTGTCTGGGTTGAGGAAATCGAGCTACTGAATACTACCTTAGGAATTCAACTGAGGTCGTCAGTACCCTAGCATCAGTGGTGTTCCCGGTAAAGGGACTTATGGAGTAACGTGTGTCTAGTGTTGCCTATGGTTCTAGGATATTGAAATCATTGAACTAGGTTGGGGATTCGTGTATTGGGGGACTCGGGAAACAATTATACTAGTTTTACTTTTTGAACCAGTGGTTATATAAGAATATAACATGTTGTCTCTTCTTTTTTTATCCTTTCATTGGCTATACATTTGAATGAGTATCACTAAGTGAACTTTTATAATAAATTTTCAGATGGAAGGAAAAATCCAGATGTTATCTCTTCCTGTGGAGATCCTGGAGATCATTGTGATCAAAACCTGTGAAAAAGAGTATCTACCTCTCGCAAACTTTCAAAAAATGTGTAAACAACTATATGAAGTGACAAACAGTCCGGAGATTCTCCACACCTGTCAAGGGAATGCTTCCATTTACTACCGCTTATCCATGGCACAATTGGCTGAGTATAGGCGAAGAGGAAAATACGACGAAGGGCTTTTCCTATGTTTCACCCTAGGACAGAACTATACGGCCAGGTTATATTTCAAGAGGCTGCTTTGGAGGGAAACCTTTGTGCAGCTTACAAGTACCAACTCCTTAGTTTCAGCATGTACAACAATATCTATGACTTAGATGTCCTCAGTCGAGACATAGTTCGGTGAGTTCTTCGTATGTTGGTCCATTCAGACATTTACAAACATTGCATTGTTCGAGCCTCCCTCTAGAAGCCCGAGTGTTCGATGCAAGAGTTCAACCCCTTCTATCTGAGGTGTGTCTGGGTCAGGGAACTAGAGGAGTTGAGCAACAATTTGGGTTTTCCGCTGAATGCACCTGAGGATCCTCTACGATGGGAGATGCGGTAAGAATGTCTGAGAGCAATCTTTTGTGGTTATGAAATGAATTGCAAGGACACAATTCTTCTAAGGAGGGAATAATGTAACACCCCAAGGTTTTGTAAATAAATATAGAATGCAATTTTTCCTCTTCTATGTTTTGAATTTTAAGAAATGGTCATCTAGAGTTGTGCTCAGTAAGTCATTTTGAGTATGATAGAACAAACTTGATTTTTGGTGAATAGTAATACCCTTATGAATAGTAATATGTATAGTAATATGAATAGTAATATGACATCATGAATAGTAAATAATAATATTATTTTATTTTTCCAAGGCAATAGGATAATGGGATCTTAATTAATCTTTGAATGTCACATAAAACTAATTGCACTTCAATATTGTTATTTTTCGAATTAACTGTGACCTTATTTAAAAATTAAATTAATAATATTTAGAAAATTATTTTGGAAAAATGGATTTCACTTTTGAATTCTAGACGTTGAAAAATGGTAGGGGTGAATTTTTTGGATTTTTCTGAAATTCTAGAATTTTTGATGAATAGTGAAATACGATAAAATACCGTATATACAAATTATCAGTTAAATACACTATTCATGACATCACAAGTGATGCAGGGACACTTGGTTTGAACTCACATGACATTATTACAATTTAGGGTCACTTGCATTGAGATTATTCATATTCTTGATAAAAATATTATAAAAATGATTAAAATAATCTAAAATACCTCCCCCTCTTCCACTATAAATATCACCCTCACTCCCCTCTTCCTACCACACCTGTAGAGACTCAGGTTTCTTGCCCTGTCAGACTTTGGAATATTTCTACAAAGAATTCTAGAGCTAGGCACGAAGACGGCGTGCGATTCGGAGGCCCGGTGTGCCCGGAATTAATTTTATAAAAATATTAAGTATTTTTTTTACTATACACGTGTCGGGGGTGTGATATCTCCTAAAAGGTAGCTCAAATCGGTAATATGAGGGCACAGTTGCGTCCGGAACGTCTCGTTTACCCTAGGCAAGATATAAACTTTGCGGGCGCGGGCCTGCGGTGAGAAACGGCACCAGGGGCGTTTTCGTAAATAAATGGAGAAGTTAGTGTGCGAGCGTCGGCTCGAATAACTTCTGAACGGAATCTCGGATTGCAAATCTGAGTCCACCGTTGCATTCCGAACGGCGCGTTTACCCTAGGGGTGACCTTACCTTTGTTCTTATCGGGCGTCGGGTCCGAGGCGGGTTTGGCGCTGGCGGGCGGCTGATATAAATATCAGCACCCCCCTTTATCGTTCCTCTCGGCGTTCTTCACCACCGAACTGCTGAATCGAGCAAACGAAGTGCCCACGAGCTCGGAATTCGACGTCGGACGTTCCAGGATCGCGCAACAGAAGCTCTGGAGCGCGGATCTAAGGCAGAACGTCGGCGTTTCGCCCGCGAGGTAGGCGGTTTGAGTTTTAATCCCTGATCCCATTTATGCTGCATTTTTTCTTCAAATCGAACCCGTAGCAGTGTAGTAGAGGTCCCGAGGGTCGCGCAGTTGCTTCCGGATCGAAAAACGGACCAACAGGGAGCTCCCGGCGGTCCGCGGAAGTTTTTCGGCGAAGGTGACCGATTCCAGCGGGTTTCTGGCGAGCGGCGGTGCTCCGATGAGGCGACGACGCTCCGGTGTGGTGGTGCGGCGACTCCGGCGCGGTGGTCCGGCGAGGTGGCGCGAGGGCTCCGGCAAGGCCAGTGGTGGAGGGCCGGCGAGCCACGTTTTTACAGAAACCACTGTATCTCGCAAACCAGAAGTCCGTTTCGCATGCCGTCTGCGGCAACACGACCCTTGGATCGAGGCAGACCTTTTTGGGATAGGTTCAAGAATTTTTTTCGGGCTGGGTCCATGGACCGGGGTCACGAAACGTCGGAGAATGTTAATATTTTAATTATTATCCGACTTGACCGGCCGTAACTTTTGCCCGGAGTGTACGATTGACATGCCGTCAAGTAGCATTGTGATCCTGATGGTACGACAGACGTTTTTAGATAGATTTTGGGTGTTGGGGCCGAGATCGGGGTGCGGGCCCCACGAGGCCGGGTTTTGACGTTTGCAGAGAAACGCAGCTTTTGCACCAAGAGTCCGATTTTGGCGGATGAGTAGTCAATCTTGTGTGTTTTTCCGAGAGGATCGCAATGGTGCGAACCCCTCGATGTGTTTAGGGATCGAGGCGTGGGCCCCACCCGAGCTGGCTTCGGTGAATAGTACCTTTTTCACCGGGTGTCCGTTTTGGACGAGCGAGTAGTTGATTCCGCTTGTTTTTCCGAGGGGATCACCATGGTATGGTCCGCTCGATGGGTTTTGGGATCGTTGTGTGGGCCCCGCACGAGCTGGCTATGGTGAATAGTGCCTTTTTCACCAGTGCTCTGTTTCGGGCGAGTAAGCAGCCTATCCTGCGCGTTTTTCCGCGTAGATCACGATGGTGGCCTCGGTTTTGGCCTTGGAGGTGTGCAGTGTGGCATTGTTGCAGGTCACTTAGGTTAGCAACGTTTTGGACTAGCAGTGGTTGAGGGTACTCCCTTGGTTCGTTCCCACGAGGGTTCGTGTGACATCATGACCTTCCTATAGGTTTGTGATCCTCTCAATGAGATGTTTAAACTGTTAGAGTTGTGGCATCCCTCTGGTGGGCCCGGAGCGGGATCCTCTAGCATCTTTTCCCTAGATCGGGTTCTTGGTATCGCTGTGACCGCTTATTCACAGGCGGCGATCCCCTATCTAGCAGGTTAACCCCGTAGGGTTTGTGGCATCATCGGGAGGATGATCCCCTACGCAGTGGGCCGTGCTCAGTAGGGTTGTGGCATCGTCGAGTATACGATCCCCTACTCAGCATGAGGTGTATAATAGGGTTGCGATATCATTGGTTGTGCGATCCCCTACTCAACGCGTGGTATCGGTAGGGTTGCGACATCATCGATTCGATCCCCTACATCACGATTTATACCAAGTAGGGTTCCAGTATCATCGTGACCACCTTTATATGGGCGATGATCCTCTATCTGAGTGATGTGCTTCTTTCGAGCGCCAGATCAGGTTGTGGTATTCCCCAGTGGATCCTGGGTGTGATCCCCTATCTATGAGAACTACGTAAGCCAGATTGGGTCGTGGTATCCCCCAGCGGACCCTAGGAGTGATCCCCTATCTGTGAGCTTCATATACCGGAGTGGGTTCTGGTATCCCCTAGGGGACCCTAGGAGTGATCCCCTATCCGAGGAGTTTGGTGGTTCTGTTGTTTCAGCGAGGTTTCCTCAGTGATGCTATCCGACGAGTGTGATCTCTCGGATGAGCGTCTGAGAAGTTTGCTTGGGACCCGATGGAGTGTATCTATCGGGCGTGTGTCATCTGAGATGACAGTGTTCATGGAGTGTACTCTTCTAGTTGTGGAAAGTTGCTAGCGATGAGGTCGGTACCTCTTGTGGCTTTGTGGTGTGAGCTGACTGTATTTGGATTGTTCAAGGTGTATGTATGGGCATACACCTGAGCTGAGATGACTAGTTGTGTTTAGCCGAGGATGGTCATAGGATGGAGTTTCTCTTTCATCTGGGTTCCCTCTGGCTAGGTTGAGAGGACTATTGCATTTATGTTTCTCCCTTTGGTTTTGGGTTTTTGGGGTGCCTACTGAGTATGTTTATACTCACCCCTGCACGGGCTTTGCCCGCACATGTTTGTGTCTTGTGCAGACCACAAGCCTTTCGATGGAGTCCCAGGAGGACCCGGATCAGGCGAAGCTTAGTGAGCGAGACTTACCGGGGTGTTTACCAGGGCGGTGCCAAGGGAGATTTCTGGTGGGTGTGTGGCAGCATTCCCCTTCTTCAGAGCAGGTTGGACCTGCTTTGTAGTTTTCTTTTGGTGGGCCCGATTTTTCCCTTTTGTACTTTTGCTGTTGCACTCTGGTTTGGTATAGATTGTATGCATGCATTTACTTTTCAATTTTCTATATCTCTGCACTATTTCATGGAGGTGTTTGTGGGTGCGTGTGTACAGGTACCTTAGGCTAATGCCTCCCATGTGTGTGATAGCCTACTCGGCGCTGGATGCCAGCCCCTGGCCTATTGGAGGCAGGCTTGGGGAGTCGCGGCTCAAGCCCCGTTGGGTCGGGTCATGACAACACCTCTAAATCCTTGAGAATTGTCTAAATTCTGCCAAATTCCCTCCCCAATCTTCTTCCCCATGTCCTAGAGCTACTGGTCTCACCAAAAGACCAAAACCAATGCCCTTAAGGAGGATCTCAAGGAGAAGAGATCAAGAGGTAAACATCCTCTTTTATTTTCATTCTTTTCTTTCATTTTATGTTATTCTCTTACATTACCTTTGTCTTATGTTGAGATATTTAATTAAATATTCCCCCTTACTATCCATATTATGTATGACTGATGAGATATTCCATTCCTCTCATCAAACTATTTTTATGAAATTTTAAGTGACGCCGTTAGGTTGCCGAATTTTCGTGAGAAATTTAGCAAGTTTTCTTTCATTTTTAATATTCCTTTATTTTCTTCTTCTTTACTCACCTCCTATATCCAAATGATCATGATAAATACAGTATAATATATATACTAGATTTATATCATGTTAATGGAATAACCGTCTTAAATATTCTTACTCCCTCCCTTTTATTTTGTAAACGAAATCGACGTCCATAAGGTTCCGATTTATAACCTTCGTGGACGACGAAGTTTCGTTCTTCAATTTCTTCTTCATTATTGGTCATGAAACCATATTCATGGTTGAAACAGACTATAATATATGTTTTATAACCTAATTAATCTTCAGGAACCAGAATATGTACATATAATTAAGTTATATGACAAAACTAGTTCATAATAATCCAAGTACCGCCGAATAATCGAAGTGGTTGTCATCTAATGATTCAACCTCATTCCATGTAACCAAATGATAGAAATGGAAATTAAAAATTCTGTATGTTCATAATTAATATTTAATTTCAATTCTGGAGATTTACATCCATTCAACTTCATTACTTAAAAGCAAGTAAACCGAATATGAAAATCAAGAAAACAAACACCCTGAAACGACATAATTCATTATAATAACTTATAAATAATAACATAAAGGAACTAAATAGAGTTATGATAAAATAAATACATGTCTATTAGGTTATTAAATAAGTTATTGATATGTATAATTTCACATTCCAGGACCTTAATTTCAATAAGAGAACACATTTGGATTTAAGGTAAGGGGTTTCTCATCTCATTTTCATTTCTGTGATATTTTCATCGTTCGCCACTTATTTCTTGTATGAGGTATATTTGTACTACCATTTGATATATATAATAACATTATTCTATTTATATTCATGTTATTCAATTATTCACTTGATATTTATTAAGTTCTGGTCATATGATTCGACCGATCACATTGTTGTAAGATTTTTTCACCCGAACTTCCAGTTTCATTCGGGTTACTTTCATTGTCTAAATACCTCAATGAAATTATTATGTATTGTTATGTAATCCTCATATATTATTTTTGAGTATAATATATATGTTTAAAAACCAGAACCATTCCTTATTTTATGGATAGTTACACTTTTTAAAAGGAACTTTCAAAATTGTTTCCAAAATAGAAGCCTGATTCAAGGGAATTTCTCCAATTCATATCTATTTACAAGGGCACTCTATAATCTGTTTTTGGAAACCATTATATTTCTAAAAATACTCATTTTATTATTAAAATACTATCTTAATTCACTTCTGGTTTTATACAAATATTTTCCAAAAGAACTCTTCTTTTCAAAATAAAAGAGGATTTATCTCAAAATTGCTTAATGATTTTATAAGAGTATTTTCATTCAATGCTCTCATTGATTCCATGGTATTATTGGGTTTAATAATTTATGAAGTCATATACCATATTTTATTTAATGGTTTATGACTAAATTTATTGTGGATGATCTATCCTAAAACCATTCATCATATTATTCCAAATGGTTAGTGTTTATGTTCAATAATTGGTGAAAGTTAGTTAAATTTCATACGATAGTTTCAATATGAATGTATATGTTGTTTATGTTAATCCTTTCTCATATTAGGAATGCATTGGACTTATTATGTGACAGGTGGGGTACGCTATAGCCTCTCGATGCATCGGTAGGTCTCATGAGACAAACTATGGTCTTGGCATGAGGCCTTGACAAAATGATTATTTTATGGTCCTAACACGAGGCTTGGATGGTATGGTTATGATGTACGACATATGCACATCCCTCATTATGATGATAGTATTTGAATTTCATGTGGTTATTCGACTAGTAGAATACCCATGATTATGGAATTGTTTATTTATCTCATATTCTTGCCATAATATGTTTAAATTTTATTATTAAAGGCATGTGTTTTCAATTATTCACCATGTCTAATGTTTATATTATCTTCCACTGTATTTCTTACTCTTACTGAGCGTTTTAGCTCACCCCTTTCTTATGTTTCATTTTATCAGGACATGAAGAAGTAATTTATGAATGACTTACAAGCATAATCTAGGAGACGTGATGTTTCTAGTGGATTAAAATAGTTTTTTTGTTTCCCTTCATGTTGTAATGATAAACTTATGTATATATCTTGTTTCTAATAATAATAAACTACTCAGTCCTTCAGGATTCGTATTCCTTGTATGTATTCCAATGTAATCAAATAAGGCACCGACTCTAGGAAACTAGGGTCGGGTCCTTACAATATATTCCAATATACTTCTCCAAATTGTTTGATAATTATTTTTTAATGTTCCTGATTCAATTTCTTATAAATGATTCAACTGAATAATTGGCTAGTTTGACTATTTGAAGGGTCATATAGACTACACAAGAAATCCCACCGAATCTGTAATGAAAACTTGATCAATAATGAATATTGAATTTTTAGGATCAATATATAAACAAAAATTTGATTAAAATACATAACATATTCAAGGAAATTCAAATAAATCTTGGATAAAAATTTCAAATCCAATTTAATATTTTTGGGACCCAATCCAAGCATGAAATGATGACCCACACTTCTGACTGGGATTGAAGAACAGACCACCATTCTTGTATTTTCTCCCAAAAAACTATAAAATTGAGATGTAATTTTGTGGGAATAAATTAAATATTTAGAAATTTTTTTTAGAATAATTGGTTCTGATATAGTGGAATCTTATTACCCTAAAATCCATTCACATTTTGGACTTGGTGAAATTCAGATGAATCCAAGACATCAACACATAGTAGATAAAAACATCCATATAAATGGATAGAAAAGTCCAATGACCATGAGATTTGGATGGTGCATAGTCAAAATATATATCAACAACTTTTAAAAATATCACAACTTCAGATAAGGATTTATAATGGTTCGATTTGGACATCCAACTTTCTAGATAGATTTAGAGGGAAACCAGTCCTCCCCCTTTGTTACAAATGCATGCCTATCTTCTCATTGAAAGATGTTAGAATATTTATAAGCTTTGTAGAATCATTGACATAACCATATAATTTATAATGTCTTATTAAGAATATCCAAACTCAAGTTTCTACTTGAGAGACCTATCCTCCACTCTTTCTTTTCATGTACTTCAGTTGATTTCAATTGTAATCATGTTCATTTGATTATAATTTCATTTTATGTTTAATGCATGAATCACCATTATCTTCTCTTATTCTCATACAATTTATATTATGTAATATTTATATTCTTAAAACAGTTTAATTCAATTTGAAACCCCTTACCTCTTTCAATTTCTCATTAAATCAAATTCATGTGTTTACCTCTTTTCATCTCTGTGTATTCAATTAATAATTATTTTCTTGTCTCATTTATTTCTATTTTGAGTTACCAAATCCTTAAAAAAATCCAAACCAAATTATTAACTATACAAATGGATGAGTAAATATCACATTAGGGCGAGTCATAATTTGAGTATGTTAAGTGATTGAGATCTTTCACTTGTTTAACATTCTTTGAATAAATATTGTGTATGTCATACAAGATTTGTGATGGATTAAGGAAATTTTTTATTTGACATATCGATTCCATGGATTATTGAAACCAAACTTACACACATGTTCATAAAATATTAAACCTTTTATCAATGAGAATTGATAATGATTAGAACCGTAGTTGAGTCTTGGATTAAATCAAAAATTGTAACGACACGAAATTTTGAATAATATCTATTTCCTAATTTCGTGTGTTATTTTATTTTATACTCAACAAAATTATATCCTTTAATTAATTAAGTGATTATAATTAAATGAGAACATTGGGTTTAGACTGTTATATGACCATTGGTCAATATGACCATTGGTCAATATGACAATTGGAAACTAAACTCTTAACGTTACAATTATTGTTTATAAATACAAATGTCCTTGGTTAATTAATACAGAAAGAATATTGGATGACCTCATCCAGTAGACTTGGGCCGTACGAAGCCCATTTACCAGATCTTGGGAAATAGGTTGCATCTTTGGTCTTTGCTCTAGACCAAGCCCAAGCCGAACTTCAACATGTGAAGCTTGAAAGAAATCACCTACAAGAGAAGTTCAAGCTGATAGAAATCACCACTCGGGCAATGTTGTCCGAGCCGCCCCAAGATTCTATCACCATAGCACACCTTAAACATAGGTCCTATGCTGGTGTAATAAGGGGCTCTGTAACGCGACATTAGTTACTCGTGTAAACCTTTTGTATAAATAAAATTTTTATTTATTATTATGGAAAAATTGGTGAATTTAAAATATCCGGATAAATGTAGGATGAATTTATAGTTTCATATTACTAATGAATTTTGGAAAAAATGGGTATTTTTAAATATTTATTTAAAATTTAAATAATTAATAATGTGAAATGATTTTCAAAAAATGATCTTCTACAGTTGTGATCAGTAAAAAATTTAGAGCTTAATAAGATCAACTTAATTTTTAGTGAATAGTAAAGTATGAATAGTAATGAATAGTAAATTGCCAAAAAATATAAACTTCACCCATGAATGTATAAATAAAATTTAGATATCTTAAAAGTGAAAAAAAACTATCATAGTATAAGTTTTGGTATTTTTGTATGTCATAAATATTTTATTTAAAATTTTATAATTAATTTAATAATTTAAAATGGAAATGTATTTTCATAAAATTTAACCATAAATTGTTACTTTATTTTATTATGGTTATGCGATAATTTTATGGTACCTTAATTACTTTCTTAAGGTGTTACAAAATGATTTATAGTTTTAGAGATGTTTTTTTGAATAAATAATGATTTTATTTAAAATTAAATTAAAAATATTTAGAAAATTATTTGCATAAAATGGAGTTCATTTTCTGAATTCAGATCATTGATATTAGGTTAGAGTGTTTTTTTTGTATTTTTCTGAAACAGTTGATTTTTCAGTGAATAGTAAAAATACAGTTTTGAGTTTTAGGTGTTTAATGACACAATTGATGATGTAATCATGATGTAATAAATTTGGTTGACTTTTGAATAGTAATATATGTTATGAGGTATATCAAGTGGAAAATACCATGGGAAAATACCATGGGAAAATACCATGGGAAAGCCCATGGTTTTGCAAATACCACCGAAGATGTGTCCTTTGGAAATTAATTAAATATTCCCTTACTTTTTCTACAAATACCAAGCCATTCCCTCATTCATTTCATTCCACATTCCTCATCAACAAAGCTCTAGTCGTTTTACCTCACAAGGAGTCTTCCCAAGGTTCCCTCAAGCCCCCAAGGTCCCAACCTTTGATCTTTCGAAGTCACTCTTCAAGGTAAGGGATTCTTTCACCCTCCTCTTTTAAGTCATGACTTCCTTTATGTTATGTCTTATAGTTTCTATTTTATTATGTGGGGGTTTTTTATTCTATATCACTAATATTTTCCATTTCATTTTCAATTGACGAGAGACCCTTTCCACACTCATCAACTTGTTTTTTGGATTTTTAAGTGACACCGTTTGGCTGCAAAATTTTTCATAAAAGAAATCGCATTTTCTATTTTCTTTCAAGTTTCATTTTCACGTGGTATGTCATTAAAATATCCACACCATGATCTTATTTATATTCTATCCCTCTACTGTAAAATGATTCATTTATTTATGGGAGAACCTTGTCCCCATTTTCTAATGTTTTCTAAAAAAGCATTATATAGCCGTTATGCTGCAGAAATTTCACCTCAAAATTTCTCTCTCTTTACCTCAAGAAATTCTCTTATCTTATTCATGTGAATACCTAGAACTATTTAGTTTATATGGGTGTTCATAAAGATATAAAAATTTTATTCTTTATTCTATAATTGACATACATATAACCCTCATTCCCTTTCCATGGGTTATAAATGACATACTGATCTTATTTTTAAGCACTTTCAAAACGTCACGATTTTGAAATGAAACCAATTTCTTTTATTTTCTTTGGGTTATTTATGAAATGTTTGATTATTATCTATTTGGATCACATGAATGTAAATACATATTAAGGGTGCTCCTTTATAGTGCTCTAATTCATTGGGTAAAGAATTTAATCTCTCGAGATGATAAGTTTCATGATACCTTGGTGAATAACCTTAGTAATTTTTTTAACACCTTAGGGATGTACCGTGGTGATATGTTCATTAATGTATAAATGGATTGTTAAAAACACATATTAAAGTTATGATTCATGTTATTTTTATTATGATATGCCTCTTTTCCATTTCTCATGTATTTATGTTTTCTTTTTATCAAGTTCTTATTGATATCACATGTAAACAGATTCCCTTATTTACCTTTACTAGGCCTTCTGCTCACCCTTTCCTTTGAATGTATGTCTCCAGGTTATGAGATGAAGTAATTGTACATAGGATGAACTTTTCAAGAATCTTTTCAAGGTTATTTAGAATAGTGTTTTATGTTTTCATGTTTTATTGTTCCTGATTTCCAAGACACTAGACTTTAAAGATCCTCTGTTTGTAAAATGTAATGAAAAGTTATGTAATAAAAAGGCAGGATGGCATAGTTGGTATCAAAGTAAAGTTTAGTTATTTATAGAAATTAGGCTATGAAAACATTAGGAAGAACCCTATAGAAAATTTTAAATATAGGAACACTTCCAAGTATTTTGGTGAGTATTGAGTAAGTGGTTTATCAAGAAAATACATCTCTGTCTGGATACGAGCAGGTAGAGGTGACTCTAGCACAGATGTACCTAGGAGTGAAAACTCTGACAAGGAGTTTTGGGCTTGACCCGGGGTATCCTAGTACATGACAACAGGCCTTGTTGCACTTTTAGTTATGACACTCCCAGGGGATATGTTTGGTTAATCATAAGATTTTTATGAATCATTATAAAGGATTTATAAAGAAATGTAATTGTTTAAAGCATGAAGTATTAAGACATAAAATCATTTATAGTTAAAAGATTCATAAATGAAACAATCTTCTCACTAAGGTTTTATTATTATAGAAAATGATAGGAAATAGGAGGAACCGTGCAAATGGTTACTACAATGGACCATGCACTGATGAACCTCCAATAGAAGACAAAATGGAAACTTTCATGTGAATGATGAACCAAATAACTCAAGTTTTGAGAAATAACTTGAATCAAGACGAGAGACTGATCTCACTACAAAGGGAACAACTTTATGATGAATATTGTATGCATCAATGACCACCAAACTTCAATAGATCTACTGACCCATTGATTTCTGAACAGTGGATCAGCTCTATCGATAAGATATTTTTTGTACTCCGCTGTTCTGAACTAGAGAAGGTTACCTTGGTTGTTTATCACTTAGAGGGAGAAGATGATCATTGATGGGAACTGATTAAAAACATGAGGCCAAGAGTGGAGGTTGAAGATATGGAGTGGGAAGAGTTTATAAGGATCTTATTTAGTAAGTATTTCCCTCGTTCCACGAGAATAATAATGGAGAAATAGTTTCTTGAGATGAAGTAGAAGGAGAGTGAATCTGTGGGAAGCTACAAGATGAACTTCACAATAATTTCCCATTATACCTAAATATTTTTCATGGATCCTAATGGTAAGGTTGATAGATTATTTGGTGGACTGAGACCTCATCTGTGGAAGAATCTAGCCAATCGAGACTACG
Organism: Viscum album; assembly: GCA_963277665.1. Taxonomy (NCBI): domain Eukaryota; kingdom Viridiplantae; phylum Streptophyta; class Magnoliopsida; order Santalales; family Viscaceae; genus Viscum; species Viscum album. The sequence goes on along the minus strand of OY728153.1, from coordinate 1,461,092,478 downwards.
ATAGATATGACGAGATCATGCGGAGTGCGATGAAAGTCGAACTGGAGTTTGGTGAGATACAATGGTCTCATAAATCCAATGACAAGAAAAGATTTATGGATCCAAGATTAGGGAGGAGCTTTAATCAAGGAATATGAGGCAAGAAAGTACAACATCCCATATGTAATAAATGTGGGAAGAAGCATTCGAAGAACTACCTGCTCGAGGGCGGGAAGTGCTAAAAGTGTTGTAGAGATGGCCACATTGCGCCGAATTGTCATAGTTAAGTGAAGCCACAACTTCCCAACAATAATGATAAGGGGAAGATGGTGAAGGCCCTACCTGATGTCCAATGCTATAAGTGTAGACTACTTGGGCACTTTTCCAATCACTGTCCAAATCCAAGGGTAGTGGAGGGGAATCACCATCAGCCTCAGCAAAGGCGAAGGGATAAAGGTCGTTCTTTTGATATCACGACAACTGAAGTTGAAGCTCCGAATGGTGTGGTAGCAGGTACTCTAATTGTTCTCTCAAAGCTAGAAAGTACTTTTATTCTGGTTCTATGCATTTTTTTATTTCCTCCAAGTTTGCAAAGAATTTAGAATCAACCCCCGAATTGCTAAAAGTAGAGTTATCAGTCAAGACTCTTAGTGGGATTATCCAAGCATAGTCAATGTTTAGAAACTCTAGTATATACTTTAGTGAGCACAATATTATCACAAATATAGTAGTCATTCCCATGATGTAATTCGATATTATACTAGGGATGGACTAGCTCTCAAAGTATAATGCTAAGATCAAATGCAGAAGCAAGTAAATCTCAGTAGTCTTGAATATAAAACCTGAAGTTATCTTCCAAGGAGAGATATCTCAACCTGATCTTTGTCTAGAAGAACCTCTTATATCCTTTTTTATGGAGTTTATCAGTGAAGAAGAAGAAGGGAATGAGAGTTTAAGGATATAAAATGTCCCCATCATCCAGGGATACGTTGACGTATTTCCTGAGGAGTTTCCTGGACCTCCCCAAGAAAGAGTGGTAGAGTTCTCCCTTGAACTCATTCATGGATCTCATCCGATATCAAAGAACCCATATACGATGGAAAATGTGGAGTTTGAGGAATTAAAGAAACAATTCCTTGATCTTTTGGATAAGGGGTTTATCTGGCTGAGTGTTTCTCCTTGGGGAGCACCTGTTCTCTTTGTGAAGAAGAAGGATAGATCCATGCAGCTATGCATTGATTATAGAGAACTGAATGGGATCACAATGAAGAACAAATACCCTCTTCCAAGAATTGATGGCTTATTTGACCAACTTCGTGGGGATAAATTCTCCTCTAAGATTGATCTTTGATCTGGTTATCATCAATTGATGGTGAAGAAAGAAGATATATTGAAAACTTCCTTTCGATCAAGATATGGGCATTATGAGTTTGTTGTTATGCCCTTCAGATTGACTAATGAACCTGATATTTTTATGGATTTGATGAATAGAGTCTTTAAGGACTTCCTTGATAACTTTTTGGTAGTTTTTATTGATGATATTCTGATATATTCCAAAAGTTTCAAGGAGAATCAAGATCATCTAATGTTTATTTTGCAAACTCTAAGGAAGGAGAGGATTTTTTGAATGTTATGAAAATGTGAATTCGAGTTACAACAAGTTGCTTTCTTGGGGAACATTTTTACCAATGAAGGAATCATAGTTGAACCTGAAAAGAAAAAAGTTGTAGAGGAGCAGCCTCAGCCTGCAACAATAACTGAGATTCATAGTTTCCTTGGAATAATAGGATATTATAGTAGGTTTGTGAAAAAAATTTCACGAATTTCTAATCCATTAACCAAGTTAACTCCAAAAGGGGTCAAGTTCATCTGGACAAAGGAGTGTGAGGAATGTTTCCAAGATCTTAAGAAGAGTTCACCCATGTTAACTCTTCCCTCAAGTGAAGAAGGATTAGTTATTTTCTGCGATGCATCTATGAAAGGTCTTGGGTGAATCCTCATGAAAAATGACAAATTCATTGCTTATGCATCTCAATAGTTGAAGACTCATGAGAAGAACTATCCTATGCATGATCTGGAGTAGGCTACAGTCGTTTTTGCTCTGAAGAAATGGAGACACTATCTTTATGGGGAGAAATGTGATATATACATAGACCATCAAATTTTGAATCATATTTTCACAAAAAATGAATTGAACATGAGATAGAGGAGATGGTTGGAACTTTTAAAATACTATGATTGTTCAACTCATTATCATCCCAGAAGAGCAAAAAAAGTCATTGATGCATTAAGCAGGAAAGACCCAACAGTTCTTTCCATGATGAGGATTCAAAGAGATCCTTTGATTAATGACCTAGTAAAGATGTACATGGGAATTATAAGGGAAGAGACATCATCAAACCTAACCCAAATGTTTTCTCAACTATCATTATTATATAAGATCAAGAAAACTCAGAAAGAAGATCCTTTGTTATAGAATAATTCTGAGGCTATGAAGGATGGTAGGTTTTCTGAGTTCAATATTGATCAAGAAGGTGTACTGAAATTTCATACAAAACTATGTGTTCCATCTATTCTGGAAATAAAGAAGGAGATGATGGATGAAGCTCATAATTATACTTTCTTTATACATCCTGGAAGCATAAAAATGTATAGGGATATTTGTGATCATTTTTAGTGGGATAATATGAAAAGGGAGACTGCTAACTACACTTCAAGGTGCCTAGTATTTCAACAAGTGAAGGCAAAGTGACAAACTCCTAAATGGTTATTACAACCACTACCCATACCAGCATGGAAGTGGGACAATATCACTATGGACTTCATCAATGGTCTCCCAAGAACTTCCAAAAGAAACAATGAGATATGGGTTATTGTGAACTGTCTCACCAACACAGCCCATTTTATCTCCATTTGGGAAGATTTATCTCTTGATCAACTTGAAAAGATTTACATGAAGTAATTGGTAAGGCTGCATGGAGTTCCACTTTCTATCGTATCTAATCATGATCCAAGGTTCACATCAAAATTCTAGAGAATTCTTCAACATGCTCTGAGCACTGAATTGAATTTCAGTACGGCCTATCACCCCCAAACTGATGGCTAATCTGAGAGGACTATTCAAACACTCGAGGACATGCTAAGAACATGCTAAATGGTATTTAAATGTGGATGGGATCAACATATCTCTTTAGTTGAGTTCTCTTAAAACAATACCTTCCATTCATGCATTCAAATGGCACCCTATAAAGCTCTATATGGGAAGCAATGTAGAACTCTTACTTGTTGGGATGAAGTTGGTGAGAGAAAGATTCTTGGGCCTGATCTTGTGTAAGAGATAACAAAAAAAGTCCATGCCATCTAGAAACACATTAAGGCTGCTCAAAGTCGAGAAAAGAGCTATGCCACCAACCATTTAAGGGACTTGGAGTTTGATGTTGGTGACAAATCCTTTCTTCATATTTTACCTTGGAAGAGATTCATGAGGTTTTGGAAGAAAGGGAAGCTCAGCCCTAGGTACATTGTCCCCTATGAAATCCTTGATTGCGTAGGAGCAGTGGCCTATCAGCTTGCACTTCCTCCAAATCTAGCACAAGTTCATGATGTATTCTACATATCCCTCTTGAGGAAGTACATACCTGACCCTTCACATGTACTAAATCTAGAGGTGGTACAATAGGAACATGACCTCTCTTATAAGGAGCATCCGATGGCGATCTTGGATCATAGAGACAATGTTCTATGTAACAAGACTACCCACCATGTTAAGGTGTTTTGGAGGAACCCCAAATGTGAAGAAGCCACATGGGAACCAAAGGAGTCTATGAGACAAAAGTACCCACACCTTTTCACTTTTGAGGGTACGAGTTAAAATTTCGGGGATGAAATTTCTTAAGGGGGGGAGAATGTAACGACCTGAACTTTTGAATAATATATGTTTCATAATTTTGTGTGTTATTTTATTTTATACTCAACAAAACTATATCTTTTAATTAATTAAGTGAGTATAATTAAACGAGACTGTTGGGTTTCGACTTTTATATGACCATTGGTCAAAATTATTGTTGGAAACTAAACTCTTAACGTTACAATTATTATTTATAAATACAAATGACCTTGGTTAATTAATACAGAAATAAGATTGGATGGCCTCATCTAGTAGACTCGGGCCGTACAAAGCCAATTTCTCAGAGCTTGGGAAGGAGGTTGTATCTTTGGGCTTTGCTCTGGACCAAGCCCAAGCCGAACTTCAACATGTGAAGCTTGAATGGAATCTCCTACAAGAGAAGTTCAAGCTGATAGAAATCACCACTCAGGCAATGTTGTCTGATCCGCCCCAAGATTTTATCACCATAACACACCTTACACTTAGGTCCTATGCTGGTTTAATAAGGGGCTATGTAACACGACCTTAGTTACTTGTGTAAACCTTTTGTATAAATAAAATTTTTATTTCTTATTATGGAAAAGTTGGTGAATTTAAAATATCTAGATAAATGTAGGATGAATTTATAGTTCCATATTACTAATGAATTTTGAAAAAATGGGCATTTTTAAATATTTATGTAAATTTTAAATAATTAATAATGTGAAATGATTTTCAAAAAATGATCTTCTACAGTTGTGATCAGTAAGAAATTTAGATCCTAATAAGACCAACTTAATTTTTAGTGAATAGTAAAGTATGAATAGTAATATACCCTTATGAATAGTAATGAATAGTAAATTGGCCAAAAAAATAGAAACTTCACCCATGAATGTATAAATACAATTTAGACATCTTAAAAGTGAAAAAAACTATCATAGTATACGTTTTGGTATTTTTGTATGTCATAAATATTTTATTTACAATTTTATAATTAATTTAATAATTTAAAATGGAAATTTATTTTCATAAAATTTAATCATAAACTGTTACTTTATTGTATTATGGTTATATGATAAGTTTATGGGACCTTTATTACTTTCTTAAGGTGTTACAAAATGTGTTATATTTTTAGAGATGTTTTTTTAAATAAATAATGATTTTATTTAAAAATTAAATTAAAAATATTTATAAAAATATTTTCATAAAATGGAGTTCATTTTTTGAATTCATAGCATCAATATTAGGTTAGAGTTAATTTTTGGGATTTTTTGAAATAGTTGATTTTTCGGTGAATAGTAAAAATACAGTTTTGAGTTTTGGGTGTTTAATAACATCATTGATGATGTAATAATATTGTAATAAATCTGGTTGAATTGTGAATAGTAAGATACGTTATGAGTTATCTCAAGTTGAAAATACCATGGGCAAGCCCATGGTTTTGCAGATACCGCCGATGAGGTGTCCTTTGGAAATTAATTAAATATTCCCTCACTTTTGCTATAAATACCAAGACTTTAACTCATTAATTTCATTCCAAATTCCTCATAAATTAATATATAGTCTTTTTACCTCCAAAGGAGTCCAAAAAAGGTTCCCTCAATCCCCCAAGGTCCCAACCTTTGATCTTTCGAAGTCACTCTTCAAGGTAAGGGATTCTTTCACCCTCCTCTTTTAAGTCATGACTTTATTTATGTTATGTCTTATAGTTTACATTTTATTATGTGGGGGTTTGTTCTTATATATCCCTACTATTGTCCATTTTATTTTCAATTTATTATATACCCTTTCCACTCTCATCAACTTGTTTTCTGGATTTTTAAGTGATGCCGTTAGGTTGCCAAATTTTTTGATAAAAGAAATCACATTTTCTTTTTTCTTTAAGTTTCCTTTTCATGTGGTATGTCATTAAAATTTCCACACCATGATCTTATTTATATTCTTTCCCTCTACTATAAAACAATTCATTTATGTATGGGAGACCCTTGTCCCTTTTTTTAATGTTTTTTAAAAACACGTTATATAGCCGTTATGCTGCATAAATTTCACCTCAAAATGTCTCTCTCTTTATCTCAAGATATTATCTTATCTTATTTATTTGAATAACCAGAATTATTTCGTTCCTATGAGTGTTCATAAAGACATAAAAATTGTATTCTTGATTCTGTAATTGACATACATATAACCCTCATTCCCTTTCCATGGGTTATAAATGACATAATGATTATTTTTAAGCACTTTTAAAACGTCATGATTTTGAAATGAAACCCATTTATTTTATTCTCTTTGGGTTATTTATGAAATGTTTGATTATTATATATGTGGATCACATGAATTTAAAGTCATATTAAGGGTGCAAATTGATAGCGCTCCAATGCATTGGTTAAAAAATTTAATCTCTAGAGATGACAAGTTTCACGATACCTTAGTGAATAACCTTGGTAAATTTTTTATAACACCTTGGGGATGAACCTTGGTGATATGTTCATGAATGTATAAATGGATTGTTGTAGCTACATATTCAAGTTATGATTCATGTTCTTTTTATTATGATATTCCTCTTTTCCATTGCTTATATCTTTATGTTTTCTTTTTATCAAGTTCTTATTGATATCACAAGTAAACTGATTCCCTTGTTTACCCTTACTGGGCCTTCTGCTCACCCTTTCCTTTGAATGTATGTCTCCAGGTTATGAGATGGAGTAATTGTACATAGGATGAACTTTTCAAGAATATTTTCAATGGGATTTAGAAGAGTGTTTTAAGTTTTCATGTTTTATTGTTCCCGATTTCCAAGACACTAGAATTTAAAGATCCTCTATTCGTAAAATATAATGAAAAGTTATGTAATAAAAAGGTGGGATACCATAAAAATAATTGGTAATTCTGATCGAAATCATCTTGTGAAGTAGATTTTAATTTGATGTAATTTTTTTGAAAATACCAAGGACACCATAGGATTAAATCCCTAATAAAATAAACACACTAATTATTATTAAATTGTTAAATTAAATTATTAAATCAATCATTTCACCCAAGATCTGTAAACAAAACACCATCATTTAAAACAAAAAACAAAAAATATAGACTCTAAAATATAGAAAAATCATCAAGAATTAATCCCGAGTTCCATTATACACATTATAGTAGAGTACTAGACCTTTGATGGTTGATAGGATAAAATCAGTCTTACTTCATGATGCTTTCTTTTTGATAGGGACTTAGCACTTTGTATTTTAGGAATTATAGTTTGGTTATATCCTTAACATATCCTTTCTTGGTTATCTTCCTAATAGAGTATATATTTTAGTGGCCTAGTCTCCTTTACCAAATCCAAGATTATCTATGAAAGGAATTTAAACAGATTTTTTTTGTGAAAATAAAAAGTATAAATTAATAGTATAAACATTATCATTCCATAATATAGTGAACACTAATTCAATATTGGAATAAAAAAAAATTCAATCATTATTTTAAAATTTAACATTATAACCATAATAAAAAATTGAGATATACTAAATAGGTTATATTTTACACCATAAAACAATAATTTAGAAATTAAAACTATTTTAGAGTTACCAATATATCAATGAATAATTGTCTTTCCTTTTTTATTGTCACCAAAAGTGACATTTCCACCATTCACTTTCACTAAATTATTGAAGTTTGAGTAGTCTCCACTCATATTCCGAAACATCGAATATTCGTATACCACATACCTTTTATAGATATCTTCAACCATTTTACCTATATAAAATAAAATGAAAAATGATTTTGGAACCCAAAATTTTTTGGGTCTAGATAAGTTAGAAAATAATTTGTTTAGAATCCAAATCTATTTTATAGGTTTATTTACTATAGATTTAAAAAATTTAGAGGTAAAATTATTCTTAGGTATAAATGAGTAAGAATTGTTTCCAAATTCATAAGTTCCTTTAGTATTTCAAATTAAATTTTTATTCTTTGAGCTTTAAACAAAGTAATTCTCATACAACTTCCTTTTTCTTACATTTTTTACCCAATACAAATGTTTAATTTGGAGGGTTTTTGATATCCCAAATTCATATTTAGAGTATTAGTTCAATTTGTAAATTTTTATAGATCCTTCTTAAGTTATTCATTTTATAATTTTAAATAATTATTCTCCTTTAATAAGTTATCATTATTCTCTTTTTTAATTGTAAGATCACTTTTATTAAGAGAATATAAATCTTGAAACTTTTTCATATTCTTGTATTTATCTTTAAGATTATTCATTGTGTATTCACTCATAAATAAATATTTAAAAAATTATTCATTAGTCACTTTAGTTTCATTTGAAACAACTTTATCAGAAAAACTAGAAATAAAAGTTGGTACCTCAGATTCAATGGCCATAAACCTCATATTTTATTTTTCACTTACATCCTCTTTGATAGATTTAGAGTCACATGAGTTGTCCTCTAAATCACTTTAGGTTTCCTTTATTGATTTCTTAGTATTCATTTCCCTATCATCGTACTTCTTTTTGATTTTTTTATTTAAACAATTAGTTATGATGTGTTCCTTCCTCTTATATTCATAGTGTGTAATATCCCCAATGGAATCATCATTTCTCTAATGTTTACTCCACTTTCCTTTATTGTCGTACTTTTTTTTAATTTGAATTTATGGAGAACTTCTTATTTATGTATTTTTTTTGAATATTCTGGCTAGATGATCTATCTCCTCGTCACTCTTATAATCAGATTCATTTACAATGGAGTTATAATCATTGAAAATATCTTTTAATTTTGAATCAGATGTATTGAATGCTACAATTTTATTTTTATGTTCAACATATTAATTTTCAGCTATCAATTCTTCTTCATACATCATCATTTTTGCAATCAGTTCCTTGAATTTCAACTGAAATGTATCACATGATTCTCTAATTGAAACAATAATACCTCTCTATATATTTGGTATGAATATAAATAATCTTATAACTTATTTATAGTCTTCTATCAACTATCTAAAATACTTCATGGTATTGATTATTTTATTAAATTTTCATTACATTTAAAAATTTGATTCATCATGTTTTATCTTAAAATTTTTATATTTTATGGTATATGTATTCAATATTACTTCATTAATATTATAGATTCCTTCATGAGAATTGTAACATCCCGACCTGAACCATCGAGTTTGAGTTGGAGTGCCATGTGACCTCATGTGCACCTCCCTGCACACAAAAGGCTTCTGACTAGCAGTGAGGGTCTAACTCCATCAGTGGTGAGACTTTACCCTCAATATCATGTCATATAATCGATAATAAAAAATAACCAATATAATAAATAATCAGAGTAAACATGAAAAATGGTAAAGAGGACATACATGTAATACAAATAAAACATCTCTTATAAGTGGAAAGCATTTCTAAATAAAATAAAGAAGATAAAGTAAATAAATAAATAGCGGATCCTCTAGTGCCCATCCCGACCTACTAATAGATCCAAGATCCTCTACTCAGCTATCCTTTTCCTTCACCAGATACCTCATAAATCTATAAGCGCATCAAAATTCACAAGTAGGGTGTGAGTATAAGATTCATTGGGACACCAAAATGCATCCTTAACCTGATTTGATCAAGTATATAAGTTTATTCCATAATAAAATAAATGTGTAACAAGCATAATAACACACAATCCAAAAGCAAGGGGTCATGAACTAACCAATCTTACACAAACCCCCGACTATACCTACTTCAGATCCATGCTGGAAATATACTATATGTCAATAAGTAACTAAAACTAACCACAAGTCTATTGAAGAATCACTTGGAATCCAAAAGGCATCGAGTGAAAACAACCTACCAAAAATCCAAAAGGCATTGGGTAATAATCAGAATCCACAAGGCATCAAGTATCTATAACCTATTCAGAATCCAAAAGTCATCAAGTATCAGTCATCTACTCAGAATCCACAAGAAATCAAGTAGATTCTAGGTTACAAGGTTATCATGCCGTGCCATCATCTTCACTGTACATAATGCGCACACACCTTAAGGAGTAATCATACTATGACGACCACCTTCTAATTATACACATATTAATCCTCCAAAGGAAAACATGACAATTCAGAGCATGGTAACAACCATAACACACATCATGAGAAACATAACATCATCATATACATCAACATGTGAATCAAACATCATCATGGAATCAAGATATAACATCAATCTCATGAAAAAAAACTTACTATACTATGGTCTACACACACACCCACATGTGATCAAAAGTCAAGCACAATATCAAGTAAGTAAACATATAAATTAAATATATAAACATGTGTAAACTAGATCCCAAAAAGATATGAAACTTCCTACCTCAAAGTCACTAACATCAGCGACAAGGATAAACCACCATGTGTGGTTTGATACACCTCCCCGTGGTCTCATTAATGTAATCATCGACACATTAAAGCTTGATGTTCATCAAGGGTTCCTATAACCAAAACCAATTATTTTATTTTAAAAAGAAATAAAATATCACATGAAATAATACATTTTCTCTACTGGAATATTTTCATAAATTATCCCTTTATAATTATATTTTGATAATTAATCATATATTATCCTTTTATAATTATATTTTGATAATTTAATAAAAAATTATCCTTTTATAATTAAATTTTTATAATTTATTATAAATTATCCTTTACAATTAGCTTTTGATAATTTAATACAAATTATCCCTTTATAATTATATTTTGATAATTTATCATAAATTATCCTTTATAATTATCTTTTGATAATTTAATACAAATTATCCTTTTCTAATTATCTTTTGATAATTTAATAAAAATTATCCTTTTAAAATTATCTTTTTATAAATTCCCATAAATTATCCTTTTACAGTTATATTTTGATAATTTCTCATAAATTATCCGTTTATAATAATATTTTGATAATTCTTCATAGATTATCCATTTATAATTATATTTTTATAATTTCTCATAAATTATCCTTTTATAATTATATTTTGATAATTTCTCTTAAATAATCCTTTTATAATTATCTTTCAATAATTTCTCATAAATGGTCTTTTTAATTAGATTTTGATAATCTATCAATTATCATTTGATAACCTATAAATTATTGTTTGATAATTTTATTAATTATCATTTGATAATCTATCAATTATCATTTTATAATTTTAAATAATTATCCTTTGATAACTTATATAATTATATTCTAATAATTATTCCTTATAAATTATCATTTTTCAATTATATTATGATAATTTGTTTTAAAAAATTGTCATTTGATAATTTGATGCAATTATCCTTTAATATTGTTTTATAATTATTTATGATAAAACATGTCATTATCCTTTGACAATTCAAAGAAATTATCATATGAAAAATTTATAAATTATCTCTTGATAATTACATGCGATTATCCATTGATAATTTATTTTAAATTATCTATTTAAAATGTGAAAAAATTAATTTGAGGAATACCTTACTGCCTTCAAAACAAGAATAAGATGTTGTTTCTGCTCATCCATATGAAACCAACAACACTAACAACGCGTAAGATTGATCAATATCGCAAAAGATATTGAATTTAGAATATTTGGAGAATAATATAAAAAGGAACAAAATTAAATAAAATAAAACAATTAAGAACCTGAGAAACCTTCATGTTCCTCACAAGGGAGGAGAACCTGACCATCGTGGAACTGAATGAAAAATAGACCACCAGATACTACCGATTTCATGTAAAGGGGTTTTTCAATCACCCAAATTCAATAAAATCAACCCATAAGGGAGGCCAAGTGGTTTGGATATTATAATACCCCAAAACACATGTCCAAGTTTTCCACAACCAAATAGAAATTAAACTGCTATTTTAATTTGAGTTTCAACCCAATATTTAATGCAAAGTCATTAATTCTAACTCATTATTCCTTTTCCAATTTAAATTGTCAAAACCAAATTGAAATAGAGGTTTTGGGATCATCCCTACATTAAAAATGGAGGATTTGTTTTCATTGAAGGAGAAGGTGAATAGTAAAATCTGATTATTAATTAAATTTACTAAATTAATTATTTAATATAAAAATTAAATAACACCAGGTGCCCTTTGAGCATAAATGTTATATCTCATGTATGGTAAACTCCATGTTTTAGACCTAACTATGGTATTATATTTCTCATACGATGCACCATTTGGTATATATTAATTATTTAATATTTAAAAATTGGAATAAATAATTAATTAAATATAAAAAAGGTCTTATTAATGAGTGAGCCATCCAAATGTCTGACACTTACAAATGTTATAACCTAACTTGGGTAGAAACCACATTTTGGACCTAATGGTGATATAATATTTTTCATACGACACACCATTTGGGAGATATTAAATTATTTTCATAAAATAATTTAATAAAAATATTAAATAACTTATTCTAATTGTGTGTGAACCGTCCACACGTTTGAGGCTTATAAATGTTATACCCCTACTAGGTTAAACACTACATCCTAGATATAACAGTGGTCTCATATTTCTTATACAATAGGCCATTTTGGAGTTATTCAATTATTTTGAATAAATTGTGCACACTTAGAAAAATATATTTAATAATTTCATTCTGTTTTCACTGAAGCTTTACAGGCCTCAAAATCTCACACTAACTTAGTATCAGACATTTTAAAATATTCTATTGAATATTATGAAGTGTTAACTGGGATTTTACCCTTCTAAAAATCCTTTAACACATTTTAAGTTATTTTTTACTGATAAATCATTTTTTTCACATATGAAATTTATAATTTTTCAAAAAGAGAGATTTTATTCTCATTTTAAAAATAAGGATATAACAATTATCCCACTCTATCGACTTATCATCCTTGAGAAGTATCTTTAGCGGTCTTTCTTGAACAACTGAAGCCACTGAGCTCAAACATCAGACTCACGCTCCCACGTCTCTTCCTGAATCCACCCATTCTACCACTAAATTCAGACTAGTGGTATCATCTTCCCTCATAATGCATTCTCACTTCAATCAATGATCTGAACTGGACACTCCTCATAATATGCATCGGTCTCTAGCTCAACACCCTAATAATCAATAACATACATAGGGTCGGGTATGTACCTCCAAAGATATGACACATGAAACACATCATGCATACCTCAATAGCGAGACGTGAGGTCTAAATAATACGCCACTTCCCCTATCCGTTAAGTGATAAAAAAGGGTTCAACAAAATATGGTTATAACTTGAAATGATTTCCTAAACATTTGTACGCCAATCATGGAGTCTGTAATGTCTTGTATTTTCTAGGTATTATTTTTAAATATTATATGGATTATTTTCGAGGCTAGGTGCAGAGATGACGTGTGATTCTGAGGCCTGGTGTGCCCCAAATAAATGCATAAAATATATAAAATATATTAAATAGAATGTGAATAGAAAAATTAAACTAACTCTTAAATGGGTGCCCAAACCAGAAATCTGAGAGCACCTTTGAGTTCAGAATGGCGGTTTTACTCTAGGCGTAACTTAACATCGGTCAACATAGGTAGTTTGTAAAAAAAAATTCACAGGAATAAAAAAATCAAATAATTTATATACGTTTCGTTGACACAACTACATTTTTTCCTTTAAATAGATAATTATGTTGAAAATATAGGGTTTTCTTTATAAAACTAGAGACATCGAAGGACCACTAAAGAGATCTTTGGAGAATCCTATTGGGAGAATGACGAATGATTGTGGATTGATTGATCGACACAACCTCGGATTCAACGGATATCACCAATGAATGTGACGTGATAGTCATTCTTCATAAATTATTGAACTAGATCAAAGTAGGCTATTTATTTTATGTGGATTATTCCCCGTTATTCATTTATGCAATGAATGAAAATCAATTGATTAATAGATTGATTTTCGGATCGATCGTCTTGTGGGATGAGATTTATTTTGCGGGGATTTAATAGGGGAAGTTACTTTAATTAAAATTTTGATGGATTCTATTGTAGTTATAATAGAAATGAACCAAGATTGAAATGAACATTGGTCTATGTTCATTCCACTTGATTGATTGTGATTTTCTCCCCCAATTCCACATTTCACCATGGGCATTCTTCATTGGCCTGGGGTTCGACACCTCCCAATCAATCGATCATTGCACACCTATTTCTTGGCATGATGATATGATGTCATAGATCTGGGATTGGCATGATGTGATAGAGGTGAGATAGTGGTTGTAGTATTGAATCAGATGATGGATGATTCCCAATTTCATGTTCTTTAGCATTCTTCAACATGAAACCAAGAACGTTGATTATGATCCATTTTGTGAGAAGATATGGTGATGAAATGTCTTGATTCAGTGATGTAATGACAAGAATACCTTGAATATTCAATTCCACAATAAGTAGAATTATTGATTGAGGGTTGGACCATTGAACAAGGTATGAGAGGAAGAATATGGGATTTTGGAAAATCCCAAAAAACACGGTGTGTAATCTGAGATTACACGGTGTGTGGGTCCCCTAACTGTGGTGCAAGGGTTTGGTCAGAAGTGTGTGACCCCTGTCACACGACATGCAACTCTCCCTGATTGACTTGGCATGTACTCTAAAGAGTACACAGACACGGGTTGGAGTACACAATCATAGATATTCCATGTAATCCCACACGAACATGGCTTGTCATATACTGACCGGTACACGTACATGACTCCAATACATGGACATGAAGAGGCGACACAGGTAGGGAACCGCGTGTCTCTACATGATATGTACTCATACTACATGGTGTGTATATGGATACTACATTCCATCTGAGGTTCTTCCATACAATAAAGACTTGGGATTGCTGACACGTCGTGTACCCCCTAGGACACGCCATATACTCCCATCAAGAGTGCTTGGGGATCTTCTTTTTCCTATTTTGGACCAGTATAGGTTGAGTTAATTCCCTTGGTCCTTTCCTCGAGGGTACAATGTGACATTACATCCACATAACTTTATTGTGATCTCTTCTAAAGGCCAAGTCTTAGATAGAATTTTAGTGTCCCTCCATGATACTGGAGTGTGATCCTCTAACATCCATAAATGGAGTTTTTGGAATCAACTTGACCTCTCTGAGCCAGGTGTTGATCCTCCATCTAGCATGCCACATCTTTTAGAGTTTGAGAAATCATTGGCATGTGATCCCCTATGTAGCAGGTTGATCTAGATTGGGTTCATGGTGTTGGTTCTAGGAATGACCCCCTCTCTATGTATTGTAGTCTTCTTGAGAAATTCGTTATCTTTTAGTGAGGACCAAATGAGCTAGAACTATTAATCGAGTGTATTTAATGATATCATGGATTGAGGAGTGAGTTCTCCCGGAATGAGTAATGCTTCGAACAAAATCCTATGGCTGATAGTTGGTTATGATTGCCTGATGGTGTGGTGTCTCTCCTAAGTATATCTAGATTTTTCACTCTTGGTATCTATTTTACATATATTTTTATATCTTGTATTGATATGACTATACTTGGTGCTTCATGTTTAGTGTTTTAGGGTGTCCTAATAAGTATTTTTATAATCACCCTTGCATGGGCTTTTCCCACACATGTCGTGTCTTATGCAGATGAAAAACCTTTTAACAGTGTCCTAGGAGGACCTAGAGTGGGTGGAGCATAGCTAGAGTTGGGAAGAATGAGGTGTTTTCCAAGAGTGTACCTTTGAATTATTCCTCGACCTTTGAGAAGTTTATACTTCTATAGTTTTAGTTGGTATTGTGTAAAAAATATTTACGGCGGTATTGTATCTGGCCCTATTTACTTTTACTTTACTTCTTGTCATACTCTGGTTATGGGATATTAGTTGTATGGACACATTCTTTCAGTTGTCTTACATTTCAACATTGTGTTTCTTGGATATGTGTACAAGTACTCTATGCTAATGAATCCCATTTTTGGGATATACCTACTCGGATCTAGTCACCAACCCTTAGCCTATTGGAAGCAGGCTTGGGGTAGTCACGGGTCGGAACCTGATGGGTTAGGTCATGACAGAGTGGTATCAGAGCGATCAGTTCTACTTTAGGACTGGGAGTCTATGAGGTTGGTTTGGGGAAATAGTGTCAAGTATTTCTAGTTTAGCTTTTAGGCCAGGGACTCTAATCTTGGCGTAGCAGATGACATATCCATACACTAGGTCTCTGATCACCTGATTTTCAACTCAGTACATGAGAATACTAGTTGCAGGGAAAAATAATGGTACATGAATCATATAGTAATGGTTGTTTTTTCCATGTCCTTCTTGAGTTAGTTCCCCAGATATACTCTATTGAATGTGGTACATCTTGTTTTATTTCAGAATTCCCCCACATAGATAGCCATCAAGGATTCCACCGCATGATCACAAGGATGATCCACCTAGTGATGATGCATCGGTACAAGGGCCTATACCATAGATAACACCTTGGGTGGTTTACTAGATACACCATAACCTATCGAGAAATATCTATTACCAACACTACTAGTTGAGTATGAATAAAGGTTGGGTGCATTGCATAAGTTTCAGAGTCATCGACCTCCCAGGTTTTGGGGTGAGCTAGACCCCCAGATGGTTGAGGATTGTCTAGAGGTAGTCATCTATATTTTCTTCCATGTGAGAATAGCTACTGATCAGATGGTAGTCCTTGCCATGAGCTTTATTTAGGGATCTGTGGGGAGATGGTGGATCTTGGTGATTCAGTCACATGAAGAGACAACTCTCTCCTAGATAGACTTCGAGTGTCTCTTCTGAGAGGAGTTATATCTAGACACATTGCGATCAGTATGCCTACAGAAGATTTTACATCTATAGAAGGTAAGTATGACAATGACAGAGTATTCATTGAAGTTTACATATCTCTCACACTACTCTTTAGATATGGTACGATACTAGTTCTTCAGGGCTCCGACCTTCGAGTAGGGATTGCGCTAGGATATCTGGGTATCAATGGTATCCCTTAGCATTTCTAGCTATGTTAGGGTACTAGAGTGAGCCCTATTGATAGAAATATTTCTGGAAGAGTAGACACCAGTTGTGGGTACTAGCAGTGGGTACCCAGTAATGTAGATCCCGACAGCTGGTAGTTGATGGTAGTCACAGGGATCCAAGCGGGGTAGGTGCTTTGGGAGGTGATCCCAAGAATCAAGGTCAGCAGTTCAGGGATCTCAAGGTGGCTCGAATAAGCCAAGGGACATGCAGTGATTCTCTTATGGAAGTCAGGGAAATATGACATGATATTTACAAACCTGATGCATAGATGATTAGGAGATGGTCAAGGGACTGCCTAGAAAAAGATAGATATAGGAGTAGGGTGGTCCACATGGTGGCAAATGTGGAAAAGGGGTAGACAGGGCAGTAGGATGTGGTTGGAGTTTCGACCTATTACCACCTCCACACCTAGGTGGTCCATGCTAGGCTTAGAGAGCTGGTGGGAAAGGATGAGGCCATCTGTAGTCTATAAAGGCCTATAACCTTGAGGCTCCAGGGATGATATGCGGTACGATCTTTGTCTTTTCTATATTAGATGCATTTTTGATAGACACAGGTGCTAATAATTCTTTTCTTTCCATGAATCTTGTTTGAGACTCAGAGATTCCAGTTGAACTGTTGACTTAAACCTTACTCTTAGAGACTCTTACTGAAGGAGACTTTATTATCACACACTGGTGATAATAGTGTGACCTGAATGTTGGAGTTGAGAGTTTCGGTTGGGATATCTTGGTAGAGGCATCAATGTATTACAACGTCATTATTGGTATAAAATGGTTATCCATATTTCATGATCATATTGACTATTTTAGGTGAAGAGTGGGGTATGCCCATAATGATGGAACAATGTTTTTATTTGTTGAAGAAAATAAATCCATGCAATGTAGGATGCAATCACGTATAGGGGGTGCAACTGATTACTCATCATTTGGCTAGCCTGACCCTCAATGTTGTGGATGTTATGAGTCCTTAGTTTCCTACATTGTTGGCAGAGTATGAGGACATCTTTCCTAAAGATTTTACCAATTTACCTCCCCACAGGTAGATAGACCTCTGTATTAATCTACACTCAGGGATGACACTGATATCTACACCTGTATATCGGATGTCTCCCACAAAGCTTTGTGAGATGAGGATATAGTTGGAGGACTTGAATAAGAAGGGCTTTTTGAGACCCAGTGTATCACCCTTGGTAGCCCTAGTGTTGTTTTCTAATAAGGTAGATGAGATCCTGAGGTTATGTGTATATTTCCAGCACTTGAACTAGGTGACCGTGAAGAACATGTATCCACTACCAAGGATAGATGACCTCTTTGATCAATTTAAAGAGGTGTGATGGTTCTCAAATACTGACCTTCGATCAGTCTATCACCATCTATGAGTACAGGATGAGGATGTACCAAAGATGAAATTTAGATTCCGTTATGGTCACTATGAGTACTTGGTGATGCCGTTTGGCATGAAAAATGCTCTAGTAGTTTTCATGGAACTCCTAAAACATATATTTCAACATTTCTTAGACTTATTCAGGGTAGTCTTCATTGATGACATCTTAATGTATTCAGTGTCTGAGGAGGAGCATGCAAGACACTTGAGGATGGTCCTAGACACACTCTAAGAGCACCAAGATTATGGGAATCTCTTGAAGTTCCATTTTTGGATTCAAGAGGTCCATTTTTTAGGACATGTCATCTCAAAGGATGGATTTTTAGTGGATCCAATGAATTTTGAGGTAGTTCTTGCTTGGGATCCACCCAAGAGTGTTACCAAGGTGTGAAGTTTCATTGGATCGACAAGGTACTATTGGGGGGTTTTACATGACTTTTCCAGAGTAGCAAAAACCTTGACATATTTGACACGAAAGGGGTATCCTTTCATGTGGATGGAAAAGTGAAAAAAGTTCTTTTATGATCAGAGGAAGAGGTTGACGAATGATCCCATCTTGAGGTTATTTGAGGTAGGTGTTGAGTATGTGGTATTCTATGATGCATCAGGAACTGGATTTTGTTATTTCTTGATGCAAAGGAAAGTGGTGATTTTATATGGATCATGCCAGTTGAGACCACATGAGAAGAATTATGTGACCCATGATCTTGAGTTAGAAGTGGTAATTTTTTCTTTGAATATATGGAGACACTACCTGATGGGTGAGAGTTTTATCATAAACTCTAACCACAAGAGTCTCAAGTATATATTCTATTAGAAGGATCTGAACTTGAGATAGAGGTGATGGACATAGTTGCTCCAGGACTATGACTTTGAGCTCGTCTATACTCATAGGAAGGGGAACATGGTGGAAAATGATCTTAGTAGGAGATCTAGTTTGTAGTTGTTGAATGAGGAACCAGAGCTATTTTCTTCATTGTAGTTATCCTTTGTGGGTGGAGATGGAGTAGCTTACCTCCAATTGATGGTTTACACCCATACACTCTTACAACGAGTCACAGAGACATATCTTGGGGATATCAACTACAAGATCCTACATTATTATATATTCATAGGCCATGCTACTAATGAATTTTATAAAGGTGGGGAACACGTCGTTCTTTTCAGAGGATGTAGACTAGTACCAGTGACATTGTAGGAGGAGGTTATGAGGGAGTTTCATACATCCCCTTTGGTGGTACATCGAGGTGTGGAAAAGATGTAGAGGGACCTCTGACATTAGTTTTGGTGTCCATAGATGAAGAAATAGGTTGAAAATTTTGTTTTCCAATGACTTACTTATCAGTAAGTGAAGGCTGAGCACTAGGTTTTCATGGGTTTAACTCAACCCCTTTAGGTGCCACAATGGAAGTGGGATGGGATATCTATTGAATTTGTGACAGGCTTACCATGTACATCTAGGGGACATAATTCCATCTGGGTGATCATTGACCAACTCACCAAGTCAGTCCACTTTCTAACTATATGAGAGAAGAGTTCAGTTTAGAGAATGGGATGCCTCTATGTGCAGGAGATAGTTTGAATCTATGGATTTACATAGATGATTGTTTCTGATCGTGATTCTAGATTTACATCCTGGTTGTAGAAGGGATTACAGGAGTTGTTTGGGACCCTGTTACACTTGAGCACAATATTTCAACAACAAACAGATGACCAGACCGAGTAGACCATTTAGGTTCTGGAGGACATTCTGTGAGCTTTCATGTTAGACTTTGGGCATAGTTAGGATGATCACCTACCACTGGTGGAGTTTTCATACAACAACAGATACCATTACACCATTAGTGTGACACCATTTAAGGATTTTTATGGGATAACCTATAGTCCACCAATTTTCTGGAATGACCCAGGAGAGTCATCACTCATGGACCCAAAGTTAGTACGAGCTACTACATAGAAGATGAATATCATTTAGGAGTAGATGAAGACTACACATAGTCATCACAATTCTTATGCTCATAGGAAAATAAGGCCTTTTGAGTTTGAGGAAGGAGAATATGTATTACTTTGAGTTTCTCCACGATAGGGATTATAGAGATTTGGCTAGGGAAACAAGCTATCTCTAAGGTTCATCATCCCTTTCTAGATACAATGTAGAGTTGGCGAGGTGGTGTACCACCTGGATCTACCTCTGCAGTAAGATTAGGTACATGATGTCTTCTGCGTGTCACATTTGATGAGGTATGCACATGACCCATCACACGTCATCGATTGGGGAAAGCTATAAATTGAGGATAGAGAGACTTTTGTTGAGTACCTAGTGGTGATTGAGGATAAGTAGAAGAGTATACTTCATGGGTGATCGATTCCGTTGGCATGTGTCTAGTGGTAGCATGGGAATCTCTAGGAGAGAACATGTGACTAGGAGGGTCCCATATTTTCATACTCAGTACCCTTATCTTTTCATATAGCCCCTGTTTTGGATTTTTAGAGACATAAATACCCAAGGTGGGGGGAATTTAACATCTCAGATTTTCCATGTATTATTTTTAAATATTACATGAATTATTTTTAAGACCAGGCATTGAGATAACATGAAATTATGAGGATTGATGTGCCTAGGATAAATTTTTGAAATATATTAAATAGCACATGGGCATGATTTTCCTAAAAAATTAAAACAACTCTTAAATGGGTTCTGGATAAAAAATATAAGGGCATAGTTGAGTTCAAAATGGCAGTTTTACCCTATGTGTGACTTAAAATTGGTTGGCATGGGTCATTTATGAAAACGTTATTGTGGGCATAAAATGAATAAAATAATATAATAAAAATATTTATATATGTTTCATTGGCACAAAGACAGTTTTTATTTAAATATACAATTATGTTGGAAATCCAGGGTTATCCACATAAACCTGAAGATGTCAGAGTACCATTAGGGAGAGCTTTTGAGAATCCTCTCGGGCAAACAACAACAGATCGTGGATCGATCGATCAGTGCAACCTCAAATTCAATGGATCTTACCAATGAACGTGACACAATAACCATTCTTTTTCAATGATCAAACCAAATATAGGTAGTATGTTTATTTTATATGGATTATTCCCCATTCTTCATTTCTGTGATGAAAAAAATCAATTGATGAACGAATTGATTTGCGGATCAATTGCCTTGATGAATGGGATTTATTTTGTGGGGATTTAATGGGGGAAGTTCCTTTGATTAAATTGTTGATGAATTTGATTTTTTTTCTAAAGGAAATGAACCAAGATCGAAACAAAAATCGATCGAGGTTCATTCCACTCGATTGATTGTACGTTTCTCCTCCAATTTCGTGTTTCACCATGAACGTTTTTCATTGGCCCGAGGTTCGACACCTCCTAACCAATCAATCATTATGTAACTATTTCTTGGTGAAACAATCCAATGTTGTAGATCTAGGATCATCAAAACATGATAGAGGTGTGATGGTGGTTACGATAATGAATCAGATGATGGATTATTCTTGATTTCATGTTCTTTTGTGTTCTTTATCATGAAACCAAGAACATTGATTTTGATCTATTTTGTGAGCATATCCGTTGACGAAACGAGTTGATTCGGTGATGGAATGATAAGATAACCTTGGATCTTCAGTTTCACAGTAAGTAAACCACCATATTGAGGGTCAGATAATTGAATGAGGTACGAGAGGAAGAATTTTGGATTCTGGAAAATCCCATAGAACATGATGTGTAATCTAGGATTACATGACATGTGGCGACCCCTAGCTACGGTGCTAGGGTTTATCCAGAGTTAAGGATTAAACGGCATGTGACCCCTATCACATGGCATGTAACCTCCCTGGTTGACTTGGTGTGTACTCTAGAGAGTACACTAACATGGGTTGGAGTACATGGGCATGAACATACCATGTAATCCCACATGAACATGGCTTGGAATATATGGACCGATACATAGACATAGATCCAGTACATAGAAACAGCTAGGAGACATGAGTTGGGAACCATGTGTCTCTACATTCCATTTACTCATACTATACACTTTGTATATGTAGAGTACATTCCATGTGAGGTTCTTCCACACGAGAAAGACTTGGGATAACTGGACACATCATATACCCATGGGAAACACCATGTACTCCCATAAAGAGTGCTTGAGGCTCTTATTATTCCTACTTTGGACTAGTATAGGTTGAGTGTGTTCCCTTGGTCATTTCCTTGAGGCTACAATGCAGAATTACATCCACATCACTGGATTGTGATCCCCTCTAGAGGTCGATTCTTAGATAGAGTTGTGGTGTCCCTCCATAATACTAGAGTGTGATCTTCTATCATCCTTATTTGGAGTTTGTGAAATCAACATAACCTACCTAAGCAGGGAATTAATCCTCTATCTAGTGGGTCACATCAGTAGGGTTTTTGGAATTGTTGGCATGTGATCCCCTATATAGCAAGTTGATCCAGATTGGGTTCCTGGTGTCCCCTAGTGGTTTTGGGCATGACCCTCTATCTTTATATCATAGTATTCTTGACCAATGCATTCTTTTTGGTTGGGGTCCAAGTGAGATAGACCTATTCTTTGAGTGTCTCCGATGATATCATGGATTGGGGAGTGATTTCTCCTAGAATGAGCGATGCTTCAAGCAGAATCTTGTGGATGGAAGTTGGTTATGACCACCTGATGGTGTGGTGTCTCTCCTAAGTATATCTAGGTTTTTATCTCTTGGTATCTATTATAAATAGATTTTTACATCTTGTATTAAGATGACTATACTTTGTTATTCATGTTTAGTGTTTTTGGGGTGTCCTACTGAGTATTTTTATACTCACCCCTACATGGGATTTGCTCGTATGTGTTGTGTATTGTACATATGATGACACTTCTGATAGTTTGCTAGGAGAACCAGGATAAGGTGGAGCATAGATGGAATTGGGAAGACCGAGGTGTTTTCTAGGAGTATACCTTTGACTTAGTCCTCGACCTTGGAGCAGGTCAGACTCTTATAGTTTTAGTTGGTATTGTGTATAGAATCTTTGTGGTGGGATTGTATCTAGCCCTATTTACTTTTCCTTTACATCCTTCCATACTATGGTTATGGTATCTTAGTTGTATTCAAGAATTCTTTCAGCTGTTTTACATTTTATAATTATGTGGCTTGGAGATCTATACGTATGTAAAAGTAATTTAGGTTAATGCCTCCCATTTGTGGGATATGATTACTCAGCACTGGTTGCCAACCCCTAACCTATTGGATGTGGGCTTGGGGTAGTCATGGGTCCGACCCCAACAAGTCAAGTCCTGACAGAGTCACTATCAAGAAAACTTGATCTCCCATAGCAAACTCCAAGGGTCTCCTCCTATGGTCGACATATGATCTATGTATTCTATAAGAAGTGATCAATCTCTTCTATATTAGCAACACTCTCTCATAGGTCTCTTGAACCATAATGAATCCAACAACTACTACCTCACCCACCTAATTACAACACAATGGTGAATGACATGGACTCCCATAAAGAGACTCATAAGGTTTTATATGAATCAAATACTGGTAATTGTTATTGAGAGTAATCTCATTCAATGCTAGATGATCATTCTATCATCCATCAAAGTCTAGAATGCATGCCTGAAGAATATCCCTTAATATGCGTATAATCTACTCAAACTGTCCATCAATTTGAGGATGGAACGCTGTGCTCAATCTCAATAGAGTCCCAAGGGATTTATATAAGTCATAAAAAAACATGATGTAAAACGCACGTCTCAAACATCATCTCTACCTTAAGTTTATTCCCCTTGAGTGAAGATATAGAGAAGGATCTTGTGGTCTATATAAACAACAAATCTCTCACCAAAGAGATAATGTCACAAACACTTCATAGTGAACACAATGGCTAATAGATCCATGTTATGTGTAGGGAAGTTCTTTTCATGGGTCTGTAGATGTCAATACCCATAGGCTACTACCTACTCTCTTTATATCAGCACCTCTCCCAAGACAATGCCTGATAAAACATAGTACACTACATAACCAATCCCAAGATCAGAGAGTATCAATACTATAGCTATTTTCAATCATCTCTTTATCCAAAGGAAAGCCTCTTTATGCTAGTCTGGTGACTATAATTTCAAACCCTTATATTTTATCACTATTAGGTGTGCTAATAATTAGAAGAAGTCTTGGATAAACTGTTCCTAATATCCTACCAATCCTAGAAAGTTCCCAATCTCAAACATGTTTTGAGGATGTGTCCAAGACATGACTTACTAGAACTTCTCTAGGTTTAATAATATACTGATATCAAACACCACACATCCTAGGAACTTCAAATCTTTAATCTAGAAGTCATATTTCAAAAACTTGGCATGAAGCCTGTGTGCTCTAAGTGTACTTAGGACTATCTTTAGGTTCCAAGCATGTTTATTTGGTGTCAGTGAGCCGATGAGGATATCATTGATGAAAATTATGATGAAAGAGTCTAAGTATAGATAAAAGATATTGTTCATAAGGTATAGGGACACTAATGGTGATTTTATCAGCCCAAAAGACATTAACAAGTAATCATACAATCTATATCTTCTTCCAAACTCCGTCTTTTGAATTTTTTTGACCTTAACTTTCTACTGGTGGTAGCCCGATCGAACATTAATCTTGGAGAAATATCAGGCTCCCTGTAGATGATAAAAAATATAATCAATTATGGGAAAATGATATCAATTATTTACTGTCTCATGGTTTATCTTCTAATAATCAACACATAGTCGAAGACCACTATCCACCTTTTTGAAAAAAATAGGTGCACCCCATGGTGAATTACTTGGTCTGATAAATCCCTTCCTCTCCAAGTCATCTAGTTGTAACTCGAGCTCCTTCAGTTTGGTTGGCACCATAGGATATGGGGTATCAAAATGGATGTGCTCCCAACATGAGCTCAATCTCTTCTTAATGTGACATTCCTTCAAAGTATCTACTAGGTCGAAGATTCCAAACATATTACAACTCATTCTTTAGCATCCTGAGAGCCTATGATTCTCTGGAAGGATTAGAATGATGGAGTTTAAAATTATGGGATATTCTACTGTAGTTGTAAACACCTATGCCTAGGATAGATATAAAGTGAAAGACTATTGGTTGAAGATAACATCCTTCCTATACCACAGAGTAATTACAGAAGAAAATATCAACTACATTGTCCTACACATCTAGAAGTAAATCCAAAACCTCCTTCTTTATAGAAGTATTTTGGATTTCATTCCAAGTAGTTCTATAATCTACATTAAGCTGACATCTTCTATAATGTAAAGTAAACACTTAAAAAAAGAAATAGAGTTATTAGGATAGACCCTAATTAGTTTATGGGATCACAAAATGTTTATCTTAACTAGTCTATGGGATCAAACATGGTTTTCTTAGGAGTATACCCTTTACCCAAGGTATACCCTGCCTAGAAATAACCCTTATTTTCATCCCTACATGTTAGTCATAATCATCATATATATACTAACATAACAATATAATCTATTCAACTAATTAATTACAATAAAGATATATCACACAAGATGAAAACATAGATATATCACACAAGAGATACCATCTCAAAAAAGATAGCACAAATCAAAATATTTAATTAATGAACCACTATACAACACATCAATAGGTATATATATATGACATGTGAACCTATGTTCCTCTTCATGATGCATGATCATACACAAAATCTCATAAATTATATATGAACATCATGTGCATCACCTGAGGTGAGTTTAATCAATAGTAACAACAAAACATAAATTTCACACTTTAAGGAAACTCCGAGATCCACTATTTAGTGCTGGCCAGGCATAAACATAGTTCCCCTACCTGAGTCCCTATTTCCTATACCTATCTATCCTTTCCCAACCCAAGACAAGAGAAGAAACAAGTTAGTGGGTTCTGTGCTCTGATACCGTTTTGTAACATCCTAACCCGAACCATCGAGTCTAAGTCGGAGTGCCATGTGACCTCATACGCACCTCCTCGTATGAAAGAGGCTTAATTCTAGTAGTGAGGGACTAAGTCTATTAGTGGGAAGACTATACCTCCAGTATCATGTCATATGATTGATAATCAACAATAACCAATATAATAAATAATCATAGTAAACATGTGGAAAAGTAAAGACGACATAGATGTAATAAAAATAAAACAAATCCTATAAGTGGAAAGAATGTACAAAGGAAATAAAGAAGATAAAGTAAATAAATAAATAGAAGATCCTCCATATCCCATCCAGGGCTGATACTAGCTCCATGCTCCTCTTCTCAGCTATCCACCACAAGAACCATTCCCTTTTCCAGATACCTCATGCAATCTAGAAGTGTATTAAAATTACCAAGTAATGTGTGAGTACAAGACTCAATAGGACACCACCAATGCATACTTAACCTGATTTTCTCAATTATATAAGTGTATTCCATAATAAAATAAATGTGTAATAAGAATAATAACACACAATCCAAAACCGAGCGGTCGTACGCTAACCAAGCTACCATAAACCCCTGGTTGTACATACTTCGACTCTATGACAGAAATATATTGTATGTTAATAAGTAACCAAAACCATACACAAGTCTGTTAGAGAATAAATTAGAATCCATAAGGCATCGAGTGAAAACAAACTACCTGGAATCCATAAAGAATAGAGTAATACTTGTAATCCACCAGGCATCAAGTATCTTTAACCTACCAGGAATCAACAAGGCATTGGGTAACACTCGGAATCCACAAGACATCAAGTTTCAGCCATCTACTCAGAATACACAAGACATCGATTAGATTCTAGTTTACTAGGTTATCATGCTACACTGTCATCTTCACCGCACATCATGTGAACACCCCATAAGGAGTAATCATACCACAATGACCACCTATGTGGTTCGATACACCACCTCACGGCCTCATTAATGTAATCATCGACACATCAAAGATCAATATTCAACAAGGATTCCTAGAACCAAAACCAATTATTTTATTTCAAAAATAAATAAAATATCACATGTGATAATATATTCTCTTGTCAGGATAATTTTTTATAAATTATCTCTTTCTAATTATATTTTGGTAATTCCTCATAGATTACCATTTTATAATTATATGTTGATAATTTAATAATAATTAACCTTTTATATTTAACTTTTTATAATTTATAATAAATTATCCTTTATAATTATCTTTTGATAATTTAATACAAATTATCATTTTATAATTATCTTTTCATAATTTATCATAAATAATCCTTTATAGTTATATTTTGATAATTTAATACAAATTATAATTTTTTAATTATATATTTTTTAATTTAATATAGATTACCCTTTTATAATTTTCTTTTTATAAATTCTAATAAACTATCCCTTTACAATTATATTTTGATAATTTCTCATAAATTATCACTTTATAATTATATTTTGATGATTTATCATAAATTATCCTTTTATTATTATATTTTGATAATTTCTCTTAAATAATAATTTTATAATTATCTTTCAATAATTTCTGATAAATAATATTTTTTAATTAGATTTTGATAATCTAGAAATTATCGTTTGATAATTTTAATAATTATCATTTGATAATCTATAAATTATTATTTGATAATCTATCAATTATCATTTGATAATTTTAAATAATTATCATTTGATAATTTGTATAATTATATTCTAATAGTTATTCCTTGCAAATTATCATTTCAAGATTATATTATGATAATTTTTATCATAAAATTATATAGAGACCCTAGCCTATTATGCATAACATTATATGATTTTAAGCATAAAAAACATCATATTACAAGCCAAGGATCGTAAAGTCGAGTGTCTTGGAAGACTAAGAATATAAAAAATAAAACATGTGACTAAAAAACACTTCTTTATTTAATCTTCATATAGAGCTCCTAGCTTTCTTTAAGCCCTTACATCTATATAGGGTACCCTAGGGATCACATGAACAAAGGGATAAGCTAAAATCCCAGTAAGGTAATAAACATAAGAATAAGGATTTAGCACATGGGTTAGAGATCATGAAATAATGATATAAAATGAAATATAGAATCATAACATATAAACATGGGATCATATAAACATTGAATCATAGAAATGTGGTAGAAATATAAATCATGGATTTAGCATGATTTAGGTCTTGTTACACACAGAGGAGTATAATTTAAGGTTAACCACCAAGACCGTTGCACATGGTAGCACAAGCCAAGGCTAACCACCAAGACCGTTGCACATAACATCTCATGAGACTCAATTTTACCCAATGAATTGGAGAGATATCTAGGCGCACCCATCTTAACATGTTCATAATATGATTTCCACATATAGAATCATACATAATCAATAATAAACATAAGGGAACCCATGGAAAGAAATGAGTATCATAATCATGTCATAAAGCATAATGAATGGGTGTATAATAAAAGTTTCCATGAAGGAAATACATTAGAACATAAATGGAAATTAATAAGGTAAAATATCCATATATCATGATTAGTGATTTAAAATAGAGGTTAATACATGTAAAAATAGTATTTAAGAATTTTTATAATTAAAATATTTTAGTAAGGTTTTAAGGAAAACAGTAACAAACATTTAAAATAGAAAAGGGAATAATATTTTGTACAATAAAAAAAGTGATCCAAGAAGGTTTTCATAATAAAAACACTAGTTTAATAAAAACAATGGTTTATTAAAACATACGGTAGAGTGCACTTGAAATTCGGTACAAATTCAGGAAGTTCCCTTAAATGGGTTTGCTTTTCGGAAAGCATTGAGGAGGGAACCACTTAAAAACATGTATATCCCTAAAGTAGAATTATGATTAGAATTTGATAAATGAGTTTAGAGAATTTAAAAATAATTTAGAAGATGTATATAAAAATAATAGATAACTTCATTTGGGTTAAAATAAAGATAGAGAAACCCGAATGAATAATAGAGGTTCAAGTATAATCCCTTATGGAATATCGGCATGGTACTGGGTGTACTTAGGAGGTCTTAATGAAAAATAAAAGGGGTTTATATTATTTTATAAATCATGAGAGAAGTATGGGAGATGTGTGAAATTATACCCCATCATTATTAAGTACACATAAAAGGACATAACATAGAGGATATTCTGGAATAAATGCGAGAAATAGAGGATCCCTTACCTTAAGTATGATGGTGTTCTTTGCTTGATATTAATGTATTTAATAATAAAATTAGGTTAATTAATTAATAAATCCAGAACCTCCAATAGATGTTATTGATTTATCATAACCTTATTAAGTTCATACATTCCCTTTTTGATGAGTTAAGAGGTTCAATTTCATTGTTTGGGAGCATTTGCTTCCTTGGTTTTAACGACCGGTTCACTTATATTTATGTTTGGATAAACATGTATGATGGGAATGGTTGTCCAGAATTGAAGTTTTATGAAAATAATGGACACCCAGAAGATTACATGGTTATAAAATTTATTTTATTATTTGGAGTGAAGGTGAATCCTTATATAAAACATTATTGATAAACGTTTGGATTAATTTGGCGTTTTTTCTCATAATTAACTTGTTTTGTATTATTATTTTACATCATGTTTGAAAAAGTATTACAGAACATCAAATAATATAAAATACATATTTAATAGTCTGGTTCAACCATAAAAATGGTTTCATGACCATAATTTAAGATTGTAATAGATATTTATAATCTACCGTCCTTGAATGTGATAAATTAACACATCTCGGATGATGTTTTCATTTATTTCGCATAAAAGGAGGGGAAAGGAGAGATTACAATGAATTAAAACATTAGAATTAAAACATTAAATTAAATTTATGTTACTGTATTTTTCATATAATTTGGCTGAGGATAGGTTAGGAAAGAAAAGATAACAAAGGAACATGAAAAAAAATGAAAGAAAAGAAAAGAGGAATTTACATCTTGATTTAATCTTCCTTGAGAGCCTCTTAAGGGGAGAGGATTTGGTCTTTTGGGGAGACCAAGAGATGATAGATGTGTATTAGGAGATTATGGATATATTTTTGTATAATTTAGGGAAGACACAAGGCTAGAGATGAGTGAATAGAATAGAGAATTGTGGGTGTTTTTTATAGTGGAGGGGAGGAGGGTTTTCTAAATATTTTAATCATTAATTTATTATTTTTCCATAATAAAAGAAATAGTGATGATTCTTATGACAAAAAATAGTAATATGTGCATATGAGTTCAAACCCAAGGTTCTTATATCAGCCCTAACTCAATAAATTGTGTATTAGACATATAATGTATATATACGGTAAATTACTGTATTTTAGTATTCATAAAAAAATCCCAAAAACTCACCCTAACAATTTTTTGATGTGTAGAATACAAAAATGAAATATAATTTTCAAAAATAATTTTCTAATTATGATGAATTTAATTTTTAATTAAAATATTAATTTACTTGAAAAATACAGATTTTAAAACTATAACTGATTTTATAATATTTTCCAAAAATTACATAAGGTATTATAAAATTATCTTAAAACCATAAGACATAAAAAAAATAACTTATGAATACATTTTAAGAAAATAAATTTATTTTTTAATTATTAAATTATTCATAAATTTTTATTAAATATTTATGACTGATAAAAATACCAACACTATCATACTGTCTCTTGTAAGATGGATAAATTTTATTTACACTTTCATTGGTAAGGAAACTATTTTCTTAGATGATTTACTATTCATAAGGGTTATATTACTATTTATAAGGGTAAAATTAATATTCATAAAGGACATTTACTAATCACCAAAAATTAATTTTGTATTATCGGACTCCAAACATCTTATTGATCACAACTGTGATTGTCATATTTTTAAAATTCAAATCACAGAAGTGAAAATATTATATTTAAAGGTTACATAATACTTAGTAGTTCATTGTATTTTTATTTCATGTGATTATATGAAATATTTATAAGAAGGTAATTTCCATTGATAAAACATTGGGTCGTTACAAATTATCATTGGATAATTTGATGCGATTATCCTTTAATATTTTTTTTATAATTATTTATGATAAAACATGTCATTTTCCTTTGATAATTCAAAGAAATTATCGTATGAAAATTTTATAAATTATCTCTTGATAATTCCATGAGATTATCCATTGATAATTTATTTTAAATTATCTAATTAAAATGTGAAAAAATCGATTTGAGGAATACCTTTCTGCCTTCAAAATAAAAATAGGTTGTCAGTTCTGCTCGTCTATACGAAACCAACGAAACTGAAAATGCGTAAGACTGATCAATATCGAAAAAGATATTTAATTAAGAATATGTTGAGAATATGAGAAAAAAGAACAAAATAAAATAAAACAAAACAATTAAAAACCTAATAAACCTTTAGGCGTCGCATAAGGGAGGAGAACTCGACCATCATGGAACTAGAAGAAAAAGAGACCACCAAAAACTACCGATTTCATTTAAGGGGTTTTTTGATTAATCCAAATTCAATAGAATCAAACCTTGAAGGAGGCCATGTATTTTGGATAATTTAAGACCCCCAAACACATGTATGAGTTTTCCAAAAAATATAGAAATTAAGCTCTCATTTTAATTTGAGTTTCAACCTAATCTTTAATACAGAGTCATTAATTCCAACTCAATAAGCCTTTTCCAATTTAAATGGTCAAAAAACAAGTTGAAATGGAGGTTTCAAGATCATCCCTATGTGAAAATAGAGGATTTTGGCATTGAAGGAGAAGGTGAATAGTAAAATCGAATTTTTAATTAAATGAATAAAATAATTATTTAATATAAAAATTAAATAAAACCAAATTCCCTTTGCACATAAATGTTATGTCATGTCTAGTGTAAAATCCATGTTCCGGACCTAACAGTAGTCTCAGATTCCTCATACAACGCTCCATTTGATAGATATTAATTATTTAATATTTAAAAATTGGATTAAATAATTAATTAAATATAAAAGGGTCTTTTTTCATGAGTGAGGTGTCCAAACGTCTGACACATACAAATGTTATACCCTGACTAAGGTAAAAACCATTTTTTGGACCTAAAAATGATCTCAAATTTTTCATACAACACACTATTTGGGAGATATTAAATTATTTTCATAAAATAATATAATAAAAATATTAAATAACTTATTGTAATTGTGAGAAATCCATCCAAATGTCCCTTGCTTATAAATTTTATACCCCTCTTAGGGTAAGCACCACGTCCCAAACATAACGGTGGTCTCAAATTTCTCATAAGATGCACCATTATAAAGTTATTAAATTATTTTGACTAAATTACACACACTTAACATAATATATTTAATAATTTTATACTGTGTTCACCAAGCCTTTACGGGCCTCTGAATCTCATAATAACTTAGCATCTGACACAAAAAATATTCAATTGAAAATTCTAATGTGTTAATTGGGATTTTAACCTTATAAAAATCATTTAATACATTTTATGTTATTTTTCACTGATAAATCATTTTTTTTACATATGAAATTTATAATTTGTCAAAAAGAGGGATTTTATTCTCATTGTAAAAATTAGGATATTACAATAAACAACTAAAGTATCCAAAATTTCATAAATAGTAGCACATGAAGATATTATATTAAATTAATCTTCCCATAAAACACAAAATAATACATTCATAGCTTAGTAATTATAGTCATAAGTTGACTTAGATAGATCATCCCAGTTTTTATAGCAGTCTTGGGTTCTTTATATTTATCTTCTATATTTCACTGGATATTAAATTCCATGATTTCCAGATAGATTTTAATTTTCATTTTACATTGAGAATAATTTATTTCATTAAATAATGGAGGTTGATTAGTAGCATGACCTTTTGGTCTAGCATCCATAATTATAGATTAAATAAATATAAAATAAGTATATTATTTCCAAAACATGTCCAAGGTCAAGGAAAAACATAAAAAATGGAGAGAAATACATACTCTAATTCTAAATATCGTTTTTAGTGGAATTCTTGGGGGGGGGGGGGGGGTTATATTGTAATAAAATTTTTTATTTTGAGAATTATAAAGTTTAAATCCCCAAATTAAAACATAAACCAATTCAAAGATATATTAGGTATATATAATTTGGTACTTTGAAATAGTTTCTCAAAGGCATGATCAAAACCCAGTTAAATAAATTTAAAATTAATTTAAATTTTGAAATAATTTTACTCACACACTATATATATATATATCACTTATAAATGAAAACTATCAAAGTATATTTTTACATTCATAGTTTTAAAAACACTTGTTAAAAATAAAAATATTTTTTGTCAATTAAAAAATACAATGGAAACAAGATTAGAACACACAAATAAATTAAATAAGAGTTTAGCTCCAAGTTAGAAATTATTCCTATCCACTTGATATTAATCCACTACCAATCATGTTTATTAAAACTTAATAAACACTCCACAACTTGGATTAGGTTTTATAGAAAAAACTATACACATGGTAGTCCAGGTCATACCAAGCCTCTTACAAAGTTCTATATGGGATAATAAGGTAAATAAGTAGAAGAAGAAGTGTTAGATTACTCCTATTTATAGTACTTGAGAAGTTATAAACATATATATATGAAAGTAAAATACAATGCATAATGTAAAAAAATAGAGAGATGGAGATAGAAGATTTGTAAATAAGTTTGATGCAGCTTAATATCTGATCGATTATTATTGATCAATAAGGTTCTCCTCCTTTTCTAATTTCTTAGTGAACTAAAGAGTGAATGTTTATTTTAGTTAGAATTTATAATTGGGGTTTTCACCTTTAATCATAAAATAGAGTGTTGTGGATGGGGGAAAATGAAATCTATAGAGATCACAAAAAGTGTCGCAACTTTCAGATGATAGGATTCATCTAATTCAGAAGATTATTCACAAAATATACTTTGGAGCATAATATTATTAAACTAAAAAGAATTAAATGCTGTGATAGGTATCATTAAATTATAATACTAATAGTTGGGAATTTTTATTTTAGGCATGAAAAGTCTAACCTTCAAAGTAACTTGGTCATGATAAGTTTGACCTTATAGTAGGTTGATACTTTCTTTATGTGGTTCCCTAACTTAGAAATACTTTCAGTTGTGTTCACTTGATGTGATCATGAAGTCACTTGGTCTAAACGTATGATCACTACATAGTTATAAATTTTTATCATCTATCTATTATGCATTTGATTTATCTCTACTTGCGGTCAATCAACTATAAATTTTGGTTAGTCGAGTTGTTCATGTGGCTACTCTAATTACTCTTGCAGTGGCTTTAAGAATTTGTGAAATTTTCTCAATGGTTAGCTCAATAGACATGCGGTCACTTCAATAATTTGAAAAAAATTATATCTATCTTGAATGCTCTCTTCTTATTATTGGTAGACTAACTTTATACAACAACATTATATAACATGTGGTAGCTTCTAAAGTTATCCAATTTTCATATATTACCCAAAAAAATAGTTTACTATCATACATCACTGAATTAATTATTGATATAATAAATATTATTTGGGATCATTAATATAAGGAATTAGTGGTCTAACTCAACAAAAATATTCTCTTCAAGCTCACTTGAAGTATCACATTCACATCATATATCATCACTAACTTCTTCCTTAATTTTAGAAAGAGAGTTTCTACTATTCTATCTAGTAAAAATCTTCTCTTTCTATTTTAAAAATGCATTTACTTTGATAATTTTTTTGATTTTCTTATTGAATTTTTTTGATGAATCATTATCATATTCTTTTAACTTAATTTTTTTTCTAGAAAGTTTCAAATAACATCATAATTTTTAAAGGTTTTTTTCCTCAATACTTACCTTTTACCTTGAAAAAATATTTTGAGATTAAAGATATCATCATGTTAAAATTAGAATTAAAATAATCTTCATTAGAATTTGAGTTTCTAGAATCATTAGACCCCTCTCGACTATTAACATTCTTCTTTTCATTAAAAGAAAACTCCTTTTCTAGTTTTCCTTTCTATTCAGTAGGTTTACTATTTAATGGAAATGCATTCATTTAATAATCTTTAAGATCAATCAAAATTTTAAAATACCCTTTATGTTAAATTTGAATCATTTTCTTGAAAATCATAACGCCTTAAAATTTCTATCTAAATACTTTAATATAACTTATAATTTTATTCACCTTTGTGGAGAGATCATCCATTGATTTATCTTCAACCATATAAATTCCCATGAAAATTTCTCTCCAAATATACAATTTTGATTCTTTTACCGTTCTATCACCCTCATATAAATTCTTTAGTTTGTTATTTATGCCTTTAAAAATCATAATATGCACCAAATTTGTGAAATATTTCTCTGATAGTGAGATTATGATTAGATTCAAGGATCTTCCATCATACTCCATATTCCCCTTGTCTAAAACCGTCATCACATCACCTTAAACCATTAGTCTATAACCAAAAGTTAAATTTTCAATAACATCCATCTTCAGGGATAGAAAGTATGGATAAAAGCATGTGGTGCTTCCATATATGTTATTTTTCACATTAAATATGAGAACTATCTTATTATTGATAGACTTTATGTGACCCAAAAACGTGAATGACTATATCTTTAGTAAGATTTGGAATAATCTATGGCCACATGATCTACTATAATTATCCCATGAATATAAATGAGCATGGATTATCCTTGAACTAGGTACAATGAAGGTCTCCCAACATGATAAGTTCTAAAACACTTATACAATGATTGAATGTTTAAACACATACAAAATCTTCTTCTTCTTATATTTCACTCTCTATCTATGATCGACTATATTTTTATCTCATAACAGTGCACCTCCCTTCTCCCTAATTGGTCAGGTTATATTTTTTTCAATGACTCTCACTTTACTGATACAAAGATACATAAACTTATTATATTTCTACTATTATTTTTCACACATTATATGTTATATATTTAGATTTTATTCTCCATTAATTTAAAAATATAACTTTATATAAATTGTGGAAGACACTCCAAATTTGAGAATCAATTTTCTCAAGTAGTTATGGGTCAGTTTATGACACGAATAATACCCCAGATGAATTACCACAGTTTAAATTGAGACTAATGAAAAATAATGGAGGATCATCAATCATAAAAAATACTATAGCTCACTATTACATAGAATTTGAAAACAGTCATTAGATCTTACGCAAAATCTTATTAAACCTTATGAAATATTTGAATTCTTCAAATCAATAATACACAACCTTTAATCCTTGGAATTTAATGTCATGAAAATAAAATTTCTCTTTATTAAATCTTATGAAAATAATTTCCACAAACTATACTATTATGAAACCTTTACGAATATTGTAGTAATATTATAAAACATTAATTTAACTGTTATGAAACCTTTATAAAATCAAATTCAATTTTATACAAAGAAAATTTATTGTCATATATACATTATAAATTCTAATTCCATATTGTGCAAATAATTAATTTTTCCACTCAACCTCACACACCAATACTTTGTGACTTTATTCTTCTTCACACAACACATGTTAACCACTTTTAATAGATTCAATTATTATACACCACTTCTAGAACTTCTCTAATATTTATATAAACCTTTTGATCATTTATTTTCATGGTTGATATGATTTATATGGTTGAAAAAAACAAAAAAACATAGAGGCCTTTTTATAATATTCTTAATAATCATTCAAAAAATTATAAGAAACTCAACATAAATCTCTACATAGTTTCAATAGTGTCTCATGTATAATTAATGTGAATGAATAAGTTAGTTATACTCTTATTATATATTATTAGGTTTTATTCATTCGATAATTAAATAAAAATTTGTATTTGATCCTAAAGAGACCGAGAAACAAAAACCAAAAATGACAGGAGAGTGAGGAAAATTCTAGGATAGTATAGGAGATCATATGGTTTAAAATATCATATTAGTAAATAGGAACATATTTTCTCTCTACCATGGTTATAAAAGTGAAAAATAAGTTACCTTTTCCTTATCTTGGTTTTTATTATCTTTAATTAATTATAATTTTTTTCAAACTTCTCATTTGTTTCCCATTATGATAGTTAAAACTAAGTAGAGTGCATCCAATCAAAATGATCCACTATTTTTTCAAGGAATACCAATGTTTATTGTAATTTATATTTATTATTTTATTTATTAGTTACTTATGGGGAAATCCACATTGGGTGTATACATTTCAAATTTTTTTTATTGAAATCATATACATATTTGTGGTTCTTGATTTTTTTATTTCTATCCATAATTTTATTTTCTACTTGAGGTTTAGTATTTTATTGATGACATACTTTAGAAAAAAAATTCTAAAGAATATTTATACTCTTAATTTGTATTGATTATTGTTAGTTATGATAATTATGTAAAAGAGAATGAATTAGTATTTTGATGTTTACCTGAATAAATATTGTGCATGCTATGTGAAATGTGGTTATTAATTTGAAATTCACTATATTAGAAATTTTATTTAGCATTGGGTTAAAGCATCAATAAATTATCAAATAAATTTTCCTAAAACCATTGTGGATACCTATGTCAAGGATTATTTATCAACATTTTAAAAAAAACATTGTGAATAATTTCATGATGTTTTTTAGTGGAGGTTCTTAATTTTTACTGGTGGCTTGTTTTTAATACTTCTCTAACATTAGTTTTTTTGAAAGAAATATTTTTAGCAGGTTTTAGAATTGTTTCTAAAAATATAGAGATGAGTTACAACTAAAATAATTAATGAAAATTTTAAAAAACATATTTAGTAGCAATTTTTTTACAAGAATACAATATATATTTTAAATTGGACCAGATGACCTAACTGACCCAAGCCCACCTAGCCCATGGCCTAGCCAACCCAAACCCATCACCGACCCCAACCCAAAGTCAACCAAATCCCACCACCCAACCCAACAAAATCCATGGCCCCACTAAATTTCATCACATATTAGAGGCTTCTAGATATCAATCTATAACCTCTTCCTCATATTCCAACAACTTTAAAACTTACCTAATCTCATCATTTGTTCATTATACCAACATAATAGTTTTTTTCCTTTAAAAGGACATACCCATTACAAGATTCCCCGCAGGTTGTTGAGCCTGATTCCCACGACAGAGGTACTGACATAATACTTAATACACACACACATATACATAAAAATGCATGCAAATACGAGTATTTTTAAAAATATATTTACATGAATATAAATATATCTAAATATATATTATTATATATAAATACACACACACACAAATACATATAAATATCAATAAATATATATAAATATGAATAAATTTATGTAATTATATATAAATATAAATATATATATACATATATATACGTATATATACACATACACACATATATATAAATATATATAAATTTTTAAAAATATACATAAATAAATTCAAATATATATAAATATCTATAAATATATATAAATATAAATAAATTTACATAAATATATATAAATACAAACACATATATATAATTAAATATAATTAAATATAAATATAAAAATGTATATATGTATATATATATAAACACATATAAATATATGTATATACATAACCACATAATATATATAAATATAAATAAATTTACATAAATGTATATAAATACATACATACATACATACATATATACATATCTATATAATTCAATATTATTATATATAAATATAAATATACCTATATATACACCCAAAAAATATATATAAATATATATAAATATAAATAAATATAAATTTACATAAATATACATAAATACATATAAATATATATAATTAGATATAATTATATATAAATATAAATAAATTTAAATATATAAAAAAATATAAAAATATATGTCTGATTATATATATTCACACATAATATATATAAAAATATATATAAATAAATATATATAAATGTATATAAATATGTATAATTATACATAAATATATATAAACATATGAACGTAAGGAATTCAGGATCAAGCCTCCCAAGCTTCCTACCTGGGTACCCTTTTGCTTAGGTCCTTTAATTGGGATAAATATATTTCCCAAAAGACCTTACCAACACTTTTTATCCCGAATCAATCTTTTATCGAGTCACTTTAAAGGTATCAGGATGGTCCTGGATGCATAACCTTTGAAGGTACTATGATTTTCTTTATCACATGACCATAATGAATAACCCTTGGACTAGAGGAATTTTTTAAGGCTTGTTGATTAATGAATTTGTTTTTATCTGTTCCATTGAAGTGTTTTTGAGGATATTTATAGTAGTTGTAAAGTTTCTAAAGTGGTTTGAAGGAATTATGAACTTAAATGAAGAATTCGAGAATTTATGAGTTTAAGTAGAAAAATGGTAAAATCTTATATGTTTTAGAAAGATTATAGTGACTGTATAAGAATTATTCCTTATTCTGCATAACCATTATTTTTCCTTGCATAACCATCATATTTTTCTATGTAAAATTGATCTCAACTACATAAATGAATTCTATTCTTTATAAGAATGAGAATAATCTATATAAATAATAGTCTGGGTTGTATGTGAATGAATATATATATCTAGGAATTAACACCGTAAGTATCAGTTGTGAGTCTATGTATATATCATTAGATCTACATAAACATCAGGGTACTGTATAAGCATCAATTTTTATAAAAATATGAGAGTGCTGAAAACTAAAATATAGAGCTTCCAGATTTAACATATGAAGGAGAAATCAAAGCCAATGATGCAAGAGTTGTTCCTCAATGATAAAAAAAATCATTTAAAATTCCATTCAAGAAATTTAAAGAATCATTAATCCCCACATTATAAATAAAAATATTTTCATCTAGTACAACTAAACTAAGGAGAACTCAATGAATCCAAAATTCATTTATTCTATCTTTAAGAATAATGAAAATATTAAATATAACAATGATTCCATTTTTTTAAGTTCTTAAAATCACATGAAAACATTTCAGTGATTCAAGATGAGTTTTTTAGAGTATGTTTTATTTTATGTTGAGTTTTAAAGTGTGGAATATTTTTGAAGTTTAGTGTGCTTGAGCAGTTGAGTCATGAATATGTTACTAGGTACTTGTTTATATAGAAATGAAAGATGATTAATGTTGAGTTTTCTATTATATATCTAATTTGAGATTATCTGATTGGGTTTCTTATCTACCAAGAAGAATAGAAGAGTAGTTTTGAAAAACAGCTTGAGAACGTGCGATGATGATCCACTTGTCAATTTTGGGAGATTTTTATGAGTACCGTGGTTGAAAATATGGATCTATTTTTATCATAATGTTTTTGGTAGGCATGATACATCTAATAATATATCAATTTAGGTATATAAAAATTCATTATAAATTAATGATTTATAAGTATAGGAAATTACTTTATCAAATAAATAGAAATTTCTTGTTGGAAATATAATGGCTGTTGATAATTAAAGTTAGATTAAAATAATATATCATCTTGTAACTTAATACTAAGGAGGTGTGTGATACTGATAAATGACTAAGGAATAATTATATGATCCTAAGGCTTAGGTATATTTCATCTAAAAATCCGATTTTTCTCAAGATTACTGTGTTGAGTTTTTGAAAAGAAGATACAGTTCCACAACGGGTTCTATAAGTAGCGAGCTAAGTATTCTGAGATCTTTAGTGTTTATTATGAGGAATATTTTTAAATATTTGTTCTTTAATAATGTGAGCAGTGTTTTCTAAATATTATCTTACAGACTTGAAGGAGAATATCTCAAAAACTATTTCTGAAGCAACCTTCACTCTAAAGAACACCTCTCACATTTGGGGGTGTTTTATTTCATTATAAATTTCAGAAGATAGTGTTACCCACCAGATTAGTGTAAATTCCTAGAATAATGAGATTAGAAAAAATAAATAAACCAAAATCAATTGTATTGATAACAATATTTTAGTGGAAAATCTATAGAACAAGATAATAATCGGCTATAATCAGAAGTAAGACGACACATTGTGGTAAAATATTATAAAAAATATTATGTTCATTTCTCTTTATTATTTCATATCATTTGGGTGATGTTGATTTTAATCTAATTGAGAGGGTTATGTTCAAACCAACCACAAAGATTTATTTTAAAGAAATAAATTTTAAAAAGAGTGCTAAACTAACTCACCCCTTCCCTATCAGTGTATTCATTTGGCCAAATTAGAATTTCAAGTGGTATTAGAGTTGATGACTCCTATATTAGATTGTTTTGATGTTCAATAATATAGATAATATCAACTATTTGAATAGTATAGTTATACCCACATTTTATGGAAATAATTTCCATAGTTGAAAAAATAGAATATTTCCTTTTTGTTTTCTTAGGGAATCAATGTTCTTGAAGTATCCATAGTGGAATTTACAACCATTTAATGAGGTGAAAAAAATAAAATTTACTGATAAAAGGAACCTTGAGGTTGATGTAAATGATATAAATTCCATTTTAATGTCTTTATATAAGAAAATTTTCACTAAATTGACAAGATTACAAACTATTTAGGGTATTTGGGATAAAATTGAAAATATCTAGTAAGGGAATTCCAAGGTGAAAGAATCCAAGCTAGAAATTTAGAGAATATATTTTGAAGATATAAATATGGGTGAGGATCTATCCATTGATGATTACTTTAATAGAGTGAATGAGATAATGAGTAAAATTAGATGTTTTGAACAAATACCTGATGACCCCATTATTGTGAAGAAACTCATGAGGAATTTTCCTGACTTATTTAATATATAATTTTTCCCTTGAATATAGGGAAGATATCTCATTAGATGCATTAAAACACATTTTCATTTCTTATAAAATGAATAATACACCTACCTTTATGAAGAAAGTTAAAGATGAAATGGATTTTGAAGCCATAAAGAAGCTAAAGTTAAAATAATAAGAACTTGAAGAATTTGGTGAGTCATATGATGATGATGATATAGATAACAATAATAAGATAATCATTTCTATCATTTCAAAAAATTCAAAAAAAAGGAAAAGG
The DNA here is from genome assembly GCA_963277665.1 of Viscum album. Classification (NCBI taxonomy): domain Eukaryota; kingdom Viridiplantae; phylum Streptophyta; class Magnoliopsida; order Santalales; family Viscaceae; genus Viscum; species Viscum album. The sequence goes on along the minus strand of OY728153.1, from coordinate 1,461,050,126 downwards.
TAAATATAAAGGGGAAATACCCTTGAAATGCTTCAAATATAAAGGCATTATAACCTTTATAATCAGGTTTCTAAAGAATAAGAACTATAAGTTTGATTCTAATTACCAATAAGAGAAACTAAAAAAGAATAAATGGGATAAAGGCTATAAATTAGTTAACATGATAGGAGATGCTAAGAGAATATTTCCAATAATAAATAAGAGAAGCATGATGAGAAACTATGAAAAGGAATAATCTTACTATAACAAAAAATTGAAGATGATTCATAAAAAAGGCTAAATATTTTATGGTTCATGTGGAAGACCAAGAAACCACCTCAAGTTGTGATGGTAATGTTGGTAAACAGACTTACAAAGAGAATATTCTCAGATCTAAATAAGAGTCTTGCCACATGTAAAATACAAAGTCAAATAAGGAAGTTAAAACCTTGAAGAATTTTAATGGGAATAAATTTGATTTTAATGAAGTATCTATCAAAAGATAGACCGATCTCATTGAAGAACTCAAGAAATTCAAGTTTAAGGTTACTGAGCATGAAAATAACAAGAATGATCTTGAAGAAAAACTCAAGTTAAAATAAGAATACTTGGGAAACTTGGAATCAAAATTTCTTAATACAAAATAATTTTTAAAAAGGGTGAAATAATAAATAAAAAAATATATAAAATTCAAGGTTTAATCATTTATAATAATAGTTATTTATAGAACATCAATTTAGGTTAAACATGTACTTAAAATTACTCAAAATGGTGAATCATTTTTCCCTAATAGTGTATAAGCTATTTCAAAATTTATACAAGTTTGGGGAATAAAAAATGATGAGAAATGATCCTCTATATAAAGTTAATAAATAAGAATTCAGTAAAAATCAACCTCCTTGAAGAATAAGAAATATTATGTCATATTTGGAATGAAAATTCAATTATCTAGAATGCAGTTTTTTTGGAAAACATTATGGATTTAATTGAAAATTCAGATTCAATGGATATTTTCGGTACCATGGCCTCTTAAACCCCAAATCTTACATATTATATCATAATTTTTCCTTACTTGTAAGAATGAATAAATCAAGGGGGAGGAACTCTAAAGTGAAAAAAATGAGTTTTTAAGGAAGAATTCTATGGACAAAACCTATACAAGTCTAAATACTCAAAACATGTTTTAATGTTAGAAAGAAGTTTGTGGTATGTGTGAGAGACTGGGGCACTATGTTGAGAAGTGTATGAAAAAAATCCCTAGATTGTTCTCCTATAAAGATAATGGGAAATAATTTGAAAAGAAAATTCAAGAATATAAATAATTTATAGTGAAATTGGAACTAAAAAAAATTAAGATAGAAAGACCATGTATCATTGATAGGGGGATATCTTCACACATAAATAGAGATACAAAAATATTGAATAATATGGAAGAACATGAAGGATGAAAAACTAAATTCAGTAATGATAGATCCTTGAGAATTAAAGATGTCAGAACTTCCAAGATTGAGTCAAAGTGAATCAAATCCAAAAATGTGTTGTTTATATAAATACTTAAAGAAATTTTTCTTAGTGTTATGAAATTCTATGATGAAGGATAATAGATTTTTTTTTCAAATTAATTCATAAATTATCAAGAGATACAAATATTGAAGAGCCATCACAAGAGGTTAAAGAACAAGTGGAAACTTAATTTAAATTGGAAACACATCAAATTTATACTACATGAATGATGTGGATGAGAATGATTTATGGAATAGAAAACTTGGATATATATTCTATAAAACCATGAGAAATATTTCCAAACATGATTTGGTAAGATACCTTCCCAAGATAAAATGGGATATAGAATAAATTTTTGACACACGTGTAAATGGGAATACGGTTCATGAGACACACAAAAAAGTAGATATTAAATCCACTAAACCTTTGAAACTTGTGTATTGAGATGTGAGTATTATCATGGGGAATAATTAAAACATGGGATATATTTAATTCCTTAAATTTATTTATTACTACTCTTGGATAACTAATGTTTTCTTTATAAATCACAAATATGATGATCTTTAGATGTTTAATGTTTTCCGAAGACAAGTTGAGAGATAACTTGGTGTCCATGTCAATAAGGTGAGGTATAATAAAGTAAAAGAGTAAAAATTCAATTATTTTTAGATATATTTAGAAAAAAATGTAATAAAACATAAATTCAACTCACTATACACTCCATAAAAAAGTGTTCTTGAAAGAAAAAATAGGAGAATTATGGACATGAGAATAACTATGCCTGATAAAAATAATATTTCATATTTATTTTGGAGAGAATACATGTAAACTACTATGAATATCCATAATAGTTGTTTCTTGAGTCATGATACACATAATAATCCCTATGATATGTTGTATCACAAAAATCCAATGATAAAATACTTTACTGTATTTGGATGTTTTTGTTACTTGGGGATTAAGAATAGAAATTTGGTAAAGTTTAATGAAATATTTAAATAATGTAACTTTATTGTATATAATTCCAATGGAAGTGACTAAAAATGATAGAGAAAACATCAATACAAGATGATACAGTATTAAAATTTCAAATTTATTAAGAATCAAAACAAAAAATATGAGTTTATTGAGGATGAAGTTGAATATTTTGGATCTAGAAAATGTAGATTCCAAAAAATAGGTTGTGGAAAAAGATGTAAATGAGTAGGACATGGTTTACATTAACTCAAATGTGACTATTATTTAATAATAAATTAAGGATCAGAGGCATAATAATTTAAGGCTAATGAAATATGTTGATTTTGAGAATATTATTAGCCAAAAATATTCTCTTGTACAAACTAGGAGAAGGTTGTGGTTATAAAAACAATCTTCCATTATTTTAAAAGTGTAAAATAAAACTATTTATGAGAAATTTGAACATAAATAATTAATTTCTACTATAAATGTGGAATATGATGAAATATAGAATAACTCCACTTGATATAAAGTATCAAGGTTTAAGAACAAAAGAATCATTGACATTAAGTGGGTATTTAGAAACAAGATGAATAAGAAACGTGAAATCATAAAAAATAATGCAAGGCTAGTTTATAAGGGTAATTCTTAATAAAAAGGAGTTTACTTTAAAGATACCTCTAAACTAGTGGAATTAATTGAGACCATTAATATTCTTTTAGTATTTATAGATTAAAAACATTATAATATTCATAAAAAAGATATAAAATTTGGCTTCCTAAATGACGATCTTGAAAAATAGTTCTTCATTAAAAAACATGATATTTTTCTTATTGATAAATATACAAGCATCATATGTAAGATTAAGAAAGTATTATATGGATTGAAATAGACATTAAGATCCTATTAAGAAAAACTGGATAGATTCTTGAGAAACATGATGTTTTCAAAAGGAAATATTGATAGAAATATCTATGTGAAGGAGCTGACTATAAGGACTCTTATTGTCTTAATTTATATAGAATAAATAATTTTTATAGGTTAAAGAGTATCTTTGTAATAAGTTTTTTGAGGAAATGAAGAGTCATTTTGAGATGTCCATGTTGGGTAAAATGTCATATTTTCTGGGATTGTAAATCATTCACGGGGATAAAAATATTTTTCTATCCCAAGAACAATTCTTTAGAAAATTATTAAAGAGTTTTGGGATGGAGGAATGCAATTGGATATATACTACTATTATTATTGGCACTAAATTGATTAAATATAAATTTGGAACCAGTGTGAATCACATTGGAAGCTTAGAGGATTCTGAGATACATCATGAATACACTAAGTTATGATCTGCTGTATAGATCTAATTTAGAATTTATCTTTCATGTTTTTATATATGCTAATTGGGATATGTATTGTGTTGATAAGAAGTTAAATTCATGTGACACATTCTTTATTATTAACAGTTATTTGGAATGAAATAGAAAGAAGAAAATTCTAGTGGCATTGATAATAAATAAATCTGAGTATATAGTAACCATATATACTTATACTCAAATGATATAGATGAAGGTTAAACTTGTTGACTTGAGAGTCAAGCTTAAAAAGAAAATATACATTTATTGTGATAATAAAAGTGATATAGATATTTATAATAATCTGGTTCAATACTCTAGATCTAATCACATTGATATTAGGTATCATTTCATCAAATAGAAGGTGGAAGAAGGTGATGAAAAATGTAAATTTGTTGGAACAAAGGAAAACATTAAATATATTTTCACCAAATAATTTAAAAAGGACACATTCTATAAGTTAATGTTGTAACTCCATGTTCATCCTTCCCCTATCACTTAAAAATGTGTGAAATTCCACCCCAATAAGCCTTTGGATTCTATTGTCAATGGGGGAGAATAAAAGTGACACAACTTTTTATTGTTTGTCAAAGGATGATAATATTTTCAAAGGAAGAGTGTGAACATAATTTGGATGTCAATTTCTATGATTATTACAAATAAGGGTAATTTTTATGATGAGGTGAAGGATTTTTTAAGTAATAATCATTTAAATCAGTTGGCCAAAAGTTTCTTACCAATAAGGGATGTAATTCTCTAAAAAAAACATTATCCTATAGTGTGGGGTCAAGATGCATCCCACTTGATATGGGATATGATTTTATTATTTTTTAGTGATTTTTATGAAATTATTTATGAGTTGGAGTAGATTGAGAAAGATTTAAAAAAAGGATGACAATAAATACAAAGGGTTAGATTAAAGAACCCTTGTATTGGAGGAATTGTTTCACACTTTTTGACTTTTTCATTTGTTGTTAATTAACTCATTGATGTGTTTTTGAGGAGAGTTTTGAAGAATATTTTGAATAGGTTTTAAGTGGTTATGAACTTAAATATAGAATTATGAAATGTGTGAGTTCAAGAAGAAAATTGGAAAACTCTTATGTGTATAATAATGATTCTAGTGGATATTTAAGGATGCTTATTTATCCTATGTAACTATAATTATTCCTTGTGTAACCACCATTATTTTATATGTAAACATGATCTCCACAACATAAACATGAATTTTGTTCTGTGTAATCATGAAACCAATATGCATAAACATCATTTTGGGATGTATAATATTGAATCTATCTGCATACTCATGATCACGATAAGTATATTTTATTATTTTTCATATGAATAATTGGATTGATATAAACATCAATGTTCTATATAAGTATCAATTCTTATAAGAATTCAAGGTTCCTACAAAATGAAATATGGATTTTCTAGATTTAACATTTTAAGGAGAAATAAACCCTGATTATAAAAGAGTTATTCCTGAATGATAAAAATGGTACATTTAAAATATGATTCAATAAACATAAAGAAAATGTGATCCCCACATCTTATTGAAAAATATTTTAATTTGGTATAACTAAATGAGGGAGATCTTAATGAATATTAAATTCATTTTTTCTATTATCAATAATAATGTAGATATTAGGTGTGATTATGATTTCCTATTACTAATTATATAAAATCACATGAAAACATTATAGTGATTCAAGATGAGTAAGTTTTACAAGTTTGGGTTATTTTAAGCTGAGATTTCAAGTGTGGAATATTTTAAAGATGAATGTATTCAAGCAGTTGAGTCATGAATGTGTTGTTGGGAACTTGTGCATGCAGAAATGAAAGACGATTCATGTGGAGTTTTTCTTACAAAAGAGTAAAGCTGAGAATATCCAACTATTTTGTTTATCTACTGAGAATAAAAGAAGGGTAGATTTGTAAAATAAATTGAGAATGTGGGAGGATGATCCTCTTGTTGAGTTTATAATATTTTCATGATTATCATGGTTGATAAAAATGTCTATATTTTAATGATAATTTTTTATAAGGCTCGACACATATATTAATATACCAATTCTGATATATATAAAAGAAAATAAAAATTAATGAACCAGATATACAAGAAAATTACTTTATCAAAGAAAGATAAAATACTTATTGAAAATATTGAGGCTGTTAAGAATTAGAATTCGATGAAAATAATATACCATCTTATTGTTTCATACTGAGGAAGTCTTAAAAAATAATAAAAGAAGAAGAAAAAACGAATAATTTCCTAAATATGATGTAGATTTTATCTAAAAATATAATATTTCCTAAACTTGTATACTGATTTTGTGAGAAGAAGAAGAATAATTATAATAAATGGTAATTCATGTAGTGAGTTGAGGAGTATGATAACTTCAGTATTTATTTACCAGGTAGATTCTGAAGTATCTATTCTTAAAGAAGGTGAGAAATGTTTCCTGAATATTATCTTACTGGATTGAAGGAGTGGATCTCACAACTACTTTTAAATCAACCTATATGCTAAAGAGGACCTAATATATATGATGGTTTTATATTTCATTGTAAATATTAAGAGTAATTGGAACCTATAGAAGCAGTGTAAGTGTTGGGAAGAATGAGATACATATAATAACTGGCCCAAATCACTTTTATTGATAATAATATATTACTATAAAATCTATAGTACATGAAAATAACCAGCTACAACAAGGAGTAGGATCACACATTGTGACCTAACATTGTAAAAACTATTGTGTATGTTGTTATTCATTATTTAATATCATTCAGGTGTGGATGAGTTTAATATATATGATAATTTCATGTCCTAACCAAACACATAGGTTTATTTCAAATAAAATATTGTAAAAATTGAGATACATTGATTCAAACATCCCCTCTTAGGGTATCCATTCGGTCTACTAGAACTTTCACATTGTATAACCCCTCCATTTTAAGACCAAGTAAGAAGTGAAGAGGAGGAAACACTGAAAATATATGAGTACAATTAATCCATTCCTAGGCCTCCCAAGATTCTCACTTGGGTGGCCCACCCACCCAGGACCTTTAATTGGGCTAAATAAATTTCTAAAAAGACCTGTCTCACACTCTTTATCCCAGATCAACCATCTACCAAGACACGTCTAAAGGCACTATGATGGTAATAGATCCATTAATTTAAAAGGAACCATGATTTACATTATCACATGAACATACCACAAACAATTAATAATGTAAATATGGAGAACCCCAAAATCTCCCATTTCTAGGTTCAAGTATGAAGTATGGAGGAAAATCCCTGATAATAGCTAAGCGCAAGGAGTCCACACCCAATGTAAAACTAAGAGATTTTAAATGAGGAATACCAAGTTAAATTGAATATATGATACATAAAACTGATATTAAAAAAGAATATAAAACCCTGATACTTTATATTATATTTTCTTTTTAAATAAATCCAATCCCTTTGATAGCTTGTGGTACACACATCCCTGAGAATAAACTATAATATTGTATACCATTATAACCTAGCCATTAAATAGGAAGATATGAATAAGAATAAATAAATTATGAAAATTATATGGTTTAAACAGGTATAAAATAAATTCAATGATTATATATTTATTATAAATAAAATAAAAAACATTTGAAATAAAAAGAAATGTAAAAAAACAGTATTTTTTTAAAGGGCTATTTTATCGCGCTTTTCACACATATATTAAAATTAATTTTTATAATTTTTATAAATTTTATTTTTAAAAATTAACTTAATATTTTAAATAATTATTTATAAAACATCTTAGAGTGAATTTTTGAGAGTTTTTTGAAAAAGGTTAATTTTCCGATGAATAGTAAAAAATATAGAATTTTATTCAAAACTACATTTTTATTTAAATAATTTATAAGAAAATTTTTATTTTAATATGGTTTTAAAAGTAAAATTAGTTTAATTATACATTAATTAATCTGAATTAGGTCATTTGAATTAATTTATTAGTGAATTTTGATATAAAATTTTTTTAAACCTTTGGAAGTTTTGTCTTGGGAATTTTTTTGACACGTTTGCAAGTTTGATTTTAAATTGAATTCTTCCAATTATGTGAATTGAATTTAGAAAATAGTATTATATATTTATAATTAGAATAAATTATATTATATAATAAGGTATAGTAAACTTTTTTTAATAATGAATATTAAAAATAGTCAAAATTATTTATCAAAGTTAAGGTTAAAATGGGTTTATCGAAGTTTAAAGTAAAAAGTAAAGGGTTAAAATAACCTATAAACTTGTCAAATTATTATTTTATAGCCATATTTTTGCCTTATATCATCCATTGTTTTATAATTATCCATTTTTTATCCTTTTTGAAAGTTAAAAATTTGGGTATCACTTTTTTATTTTTAAATATTCTATGTGTGTCCTCTCCCCCACTTATAGAAGGCCCCCCTATCATATCCTCTCCACAAACCCAAATCCCATTGGTTTATCCAATACCTACCCAAATATCTTCCATAAATCTCTCCACAAATCATATATTCCTTATTTTTATTAGGAAAATCTTCTAATAAGTCTTTAGTTATAAACCTAAAGAGGCTCGCCAGAGAAGAGGTAAAATTCTTAAACTTATGTTTTTAATTTATTTCTTCTTCTACATCCTTAAATTGTTATAAAAATATGATAAAATAATAAAACCAGTATCTACTATATATTTATATTATATTATGTTAATTTAATATCCTCTATCCATATCATTTTCCATCAAATGGGAAACAAAACTGTCAATTGTGTGTATAGCGGACTACCGTCTCTCGAACAAATGTAACTCGTTTCCCATCAACACCTCTCAAGTTTTGGATGAAATTATGGATTTAATATATAAATAAGATAATTTTTAAACAATTATACTTATTTAATTATGATATCACATATTCCTTATTAATTTTCATTCCCTGGGGGATATGAAAACGTCTTTCATGTCTACAGGGGACTACCGCCTCATGAAGCGATGTGAATTGTTTTTAACATAAAATTTACATGAAAGATAATAAGGATAAATTTAAAGAATATATGTGATATTTTTAGACCTAAAAGTATTTTTTTACATATAATATCACATACAAATTCTTACTTTCGAACCCTTTAGAATAAAATAACATCGCTCATGTGTACGATGACCTACCACCTCACGAACTTATATGATTTGTTTTTTATTGTCTTTTTAATTGTATGGTAATAAGGACAGATTAAATGAATATATAAGATATATATGATATTATAAATATTATTTAAGGTTTAATTATTATATAAATTTCTTTAATTCCATTCATTGATGAAAAATGAAAATGATGTTCTTATGTACGTATGATTTACCAACTCCATGAACGGTGTAACTCATTTTTCAATATATAACTTTTATGGATGAATATAAATATGTATATAATGAATATATATAATATTTATATCATGTTAAAAAATATAGAGATGATTTAACCATGATAAATGTAAAAATACCAAAATTACTGAACTAAAACATACATAAAAAATGAAGCAATTATCACCAGAAATAGTGATTTTAACAAAGAATTATTAACAAACAGGTCATAAAAGAATATAATTAAATCATATATGATATGAAATATATGATTATGGTTGTTTAATATATTTATAATAAATTTATATTTATTAAATAGGTGGTACAGACACATATGATAGAAATCAGACTTGAGGTAATGGTTTCTCATCTCACTTTTACTTCTGTGAGAGATATGCCATATTCACCACTTATTACTTTGTGTGGTGTATATACTATACCATTGATATGATATATAATTAATCTATTTATATTTATTTTATTTAAAGTTTTATTTTAATTTATTTATTTTACGGGGTTTATGATTCAAGATTTACCAAAGTGGTAATGGTTTATTTCACAATCTCATCACAATTTGGGATTGTTTTTGTTTAAGTCTCACATAGGGAAATTATTTAATATTCCTATATTAAAACCAATATATTTTAATCTCCTATAGTTATTCATTAACATTACAAGTAATATTACCATTTCCCCTCTCTTTGGTACTTAAAATGATTCAAAAAATATTTTTTAAAAAATGTAACATTATTTGTCTTTTCGGTCAAAAATTTATTTTCTCTCAAATCTATTTTTTCTAAAAATGTTTTCAAAAATGTTTTTAACGTCTTAAAAATGATTTATTAAATATATATTTACCCATGTTATAATTTTTAATTTTTTTATAGGAATATTCATGTTTTTTTCCAAACAAGGCCCATTTGGATTTTTCCAAAAAAATAAAAGGAATCATTGTTTTAATGTGTACTACATGAACCGAATTTCCCGCCCTCACGAACACTCAATATTTTAAAGACTCCTTACAAATTTCAAATTTTATTTTAAAAAAATTGTAAAATTTGGGTTTTAAAAATTTTATTTTCATAGTGGAAAGGTTATTTTCCACAATAATATTTTAATGATCTCTTTATAGAATTTATAATTCATCAATGTCGACATCAATTATTCTACTTGTGAACCACTAAGGATATGTTGTAATGATACAATATTTTTTTATTTAGATGGTTTATGATTTGTTTAACTAGATATTTACTGTTTTTATACTATTAATATTACTCTGGATAGATTATAATTATGTTTATTTATTGAGGTAAGTATTAACATTTTGTATATTAGTATTTTAATATAGATGCTTATGTTGATTATGTTTCACCACTTTAATATAAGGAATGAACTGTTCTTATTAAGTTATGGATGGGGACCAGAATTACATATCCCCTTGATGCATCAGTAAGTATCATGGGATAAATTAGTTGGCCAAATTAAATGGGGTTTTACCATAGTTTTAAACTGTTGTACGAAAGGTCTTGACAGTATGTTTATGATGTTCGAAATTATGAATTCCCTCATTATGAGATTATTTATTGATGAGCATATGATTATTTGATTAGTTATAATATTCATGGATAATTTTTATGTTCATGTGATTATTTATATGGAATTATTTGATCAACATTTATTCCTTCCATATTATACTCATGTTTTTTATTAAATGGCATGAATTTTGGTTATTTACCTTGAAATATTGATTTTTCCTTATTTATTCTTGATATATTTCATTGTACACATACCCTTACTAAGAATTTGAGCTCAACCCTTTCTTATGTTTTATTTTACTTAGGATATAAAAAAGTTTCTTATGGTTGATATGTATGATATGATAAGGAGAATAATTTCATTCTCAAAGAAAAACCTTTTTGTATTTTATGTTTTAAAATGTAATATGAATTTCAAGTATGTATATATTTTATCATGACTACTAAACTATTCGGTATTTTGGGATGTGATCACTTGAATCTAGTGCCAATGTATTAAAATAACCAATGAATCTAGGTTACTGGGGTCATGGTCTTTATATTCAGTATTAGAGTGAGTTTAGTAAAAACCTTATAAACTAGATTAAAAAACATAAATTAGGGAACATAACTAAATGATTTACTTTTAGGATAATTATATAAGAACACAATAATGTTTTTTAACATAGATATTATATTTTTTTCATAAAAATAAATTTATTTCAGGATACTACAAGTGGATGTGGTTCTGGAATAGATGCACTTTAGGGGTAATAAATCTGAAAAAGGAATTTCGACATTGACTCAAGCCTTTTTGGGTACATGAAAATGAGCCTTATTGTGCACTTGGTTTGACACTCCCAGGGGATATTATTTGGTTAATTCACTTTTTTTATAAACCATTATGGATGATTTGAAAATATTTTTATTATTTGAAAACTTTCCCAAAGAAACCATGTTTATGATTATGATATTAGCCATGCGTAAATTTTTTAAATTTATGTTAATTATTTAACTAGTTTTGGGGTTATACATTATTTTTATAATGTTATGATCTAAACTAGTTCATTACATTATTTTGAAATGGTGCCTAGTGGAAGAAAAAAACCATATCAATTCACATACCCCATGTAGGGATTTATCTCATAGTAAAGATAATGAAGTTGGAGATAGAGATTCATTTTTAAATGATCAAATTATAACCATATTGTGGTAGCTAACTTAGGTTATGAGAAATAACCTTTCCCATATAAAGTAGCTTGTTGTTCCAGAACATGCTGACAATATGATAGTCCAGTTTATGTGTCAACAAAATCTATAATTTAATGGGACTACAAATCCATTTGTAGTTGTGCAATGGATAAGTTACTTAGAGAATATATTTATAAATTGGGGAAGCAATGAAAGGTAGAGGGTTTTCATGGAAAATTTTCACCTCTCAGGAGATGAGGATCAATGATGTTCATTGATTCAAAACACTATAAATGTATAATATATAATAGACATAGAGTTTAAGGATTATAAGTTACTCTTCTTGGAAAAATATTTTCCTTTAAAGAAATCAGCAAATATGGATAGACAATTCACAAGTCTTAGATATAAGTAATATGAAAATATTTATAAGTGTGAAACAAAGTTGGAAAGGTTAAAAATGTATGATACAAACTATATACGTAATCTAAAGAGAAATATTGACAATTTCTTTACTGGATTAAATCAAATTCTTTGAAGTGCACCAGTTTTTCAAAATTTATCATAATATGAGGGCATAGTATCATGTGCCATCAAGAAATAGAAAGAATTATCCATGTAACATGGATTTAAAGGTAAGTAAGAGAATAATATAAAGATAGATAAAAAATAGATAAGGAGAAGAAGGGAAAGACGGATTTTCCCATATGTGATAATTGTAGAAAGAAATAACCTAGTACTTACTTGAAGGTAATGGTAGTTTTCTAAAAGTGTGGAGATAAAGGAACTTTTGTATGTAATTATAAAGACAATAAATAAGCTTCTAATGTTCATTTATTTAATTGTAAGGATACAAATCACTACAAAAACAAATTCCCCAGGTATCAAGGGAATATACCTTATAATAAGCTTAGAGATCAAGTTCAAGCATATGCTATTAATGAAATTGAAGTGGAATGATTAAAGTGATTGTGTATTTGGATTAAAAAATTATTTTGTAGAAGTATTGTGTTAATTATATTCTCATTGTAAGATTCATGAAACATATAAGTATTGTACTGCATTATTTTTTTAATGTTTTGAAGTCATATATTGAGTTGTATCAAGAAAAGTGATTTAGTGGAAAGTTGATCCTTTTAGAAAATACATGATTCGAGGGAAGATAACCTTAAATATGAGTTAAATGTTGAGATAATAATGATAAATAGATTTTATGGGATATTATTGGTGACCTTGAAATTGGTTAGTGTTTTTATGTTTTATGTTATCTTTGATAAAGTTTACTATATATTTGGAAGTATGGAATATATAAAATAATATAATATCTTATTTAAGGAATAAGGAAGGAAAACATTATTCTTATTTAGAAGCATGAAAGTTTTAATTAAGATTTTATAGTGATCAAGGTATTCACATATTTGGAATGTGACATTAAGATCCATATTATAATATTTAAGGAATATAATGTTATGATAATTGTGAAAATTTAGTGACATCGATTATATATTTTTAGAATTTGAATTAGGTAAAACATATTTTGGAAAGGTATTATGGTTTACTAAATAGATAAATTTGAACTTTGTGCTTTCTTTCATAAATTGTGATAATAATTTGGTTTGGGTTAGTGTATAAATAAAGGGGGAATATATTTATATCATCTTTTGGAATCATGTGATCCTTTGTAATTTGATTTTAGTTCTTCAGGCATGAAAAATTCATCTTGAGTAAAAATAATTTGGAGAGAAAAATGATATTGTGTTGGAAATTTATTAAAATATTAAATTATACTTTTCAAGTAAGTATATTTAATTGTGTTTTTATTCTAGATGGAAATGGAATTCCTCAACACTAGGAAAAAGATCTTGAAAGAAAAGTGTTATTATAATACCTTTATTTTTGATGAACCGAATGTATTTTTATAAATCATTGATTTATAGATTTATGGTCATTAAATTTTCTATATCATTCACTTTCTTGTGATTAATTATTTTTATCACTCTCCAAAATTATTTACGTTTTTCTTCCATGTCCAAATCTTCACTTCCAACTAATGTTCTATTTAGAAACCAAGATATGTGTTATTCTTCATAAAATTTGTATTTAACATTCTATCTTATGAAGAGGATGTTTTATTAATCCTTTTTACAAAGTAGGATTTCAAGAAGGATATTTTCAAATATCAAACCCCTTAATTTCCAAGAGAAAATTCAAATTTCTAAGACATAATTTATTGAATGCGGGGAGAATATAACACCCTGAGATTTTAAATGTGGTAAATAATATTTGATAGAATATATTACATAAAACACCAAGATTATTTGATAATGTAACACCATTATACTTTACAATATATTTCATTTTTAAATAAATTCAATTCCTTTGATATCTTATAGTGCACGCAACCCCAAGACTAAATGAACTGTAATATAATATACCATTGTAACCTAGCTATTAAATTGGAAAGTATGAAAATAAATAACTAAATTATTAAAATTTCATGGTTTAAAAACGTATAAAATAAATTCAATGGGTATTTATTTATTATAAATAAAAAAATCCTTTTAAATAAAAAGAAAGATAGTCACAAAAACTGTATTTTTCTAAAAGGCGGTTTTATTGCGCATTGTACACATACAATAAAATTATTTTTTTAACACTTCTAGAAAATTTGTTTTAAAAAATGATATTAATTTTTAAAACCATTATTTAAAAATGATATATGAGTTAATGTTTTATAATTTTCTGAAAATATGAATTTTTTGATGAATAGTAAAAAAGATTGATTTTTTATTAAAAACCATTTTCATTTAAATAATTTACAAGAATATTTTTATTTTAATATCATTTTAAAAGTAAAATTAGTATAATTTTATATTAATTAATCCTAATTAGATAATTGGAATCCATTTATTATTGTATTTTGATATAAAAACTTTTTAGACTATTGAAAGTTTCCTCTTTGGAAAACTATTTTTTCGACACATTTGTGAGTTTAATTTTAAATTGAAATCTGAAATTTATATGAATTAAATTTAGAAAAATGGGTTAAATATTTATAATAAGAATATTATTTATTATATAAAATGTTCAACTTAATTTTTTTCATAATGAATACTAAAAATAGTAAAAATTATTCACTACGGTTAAGGTTCAAACGGGTTTATCAAGGGTTAAACTAAAAAGATAAGGGTTTAAATGACCTATAAACTTGTCCAATTCATAATTTATGGAAATATTTCTACCTTATATAATCCATTTTTCTATAATGAGACATTTTTATCCTTATGACAAGTGAAAAACATGGGTATCACTTTTTATTTTCAAAAACTCCAAGTGTATCCTCTCCCCCGCTTATAAAAGGCTACCCCTCTCCTATCCACTTCACAAAAACAAATCTCATTGGTTTAGACAAGAACTACCAAAATATATTTATTACATCACTACACACATACTATTGTCCTTATTTTTATTATTATACCCTCCCGAGAAGGCTTTATATATAAACCTAAAGAGGCTCTTCAAATAAGAGGTAAAATTATTAAACTTGTGTTTTTAATTTATTTCTTCTTCCAACTCATTTAAATATTAAAAAACTATGATAAAATAATAAAAATAGTATCTCATGTATTCTTATATGTTATTGTGTTAATGTAATATCCTATATCCATATATGCTTCTATCAAATGGGAAATGAAACCACCAATCGCGTGTACAGAGGCCTACTGTCACACAAATCGATGTAACTTGTGTAATGATGGATTTAATATATAAATATGATAATTATGAAATAATTTTACTTTTTTAATTATTATATTACATATACCTTCATACTCTCCATTCTGTGGGGGATACGATAATGTCACTCGTGTGTACGGTTGACCACCGCCTCATGAAGCGATGTGATTCATTTTTCACTTACGCATAAATGGATGAAAATAAGGGTAAATTTAAAGAATATATATTATATTTATTACCTAAAAATTATTCTATAAATGTAATATCACATATAAATTCTTACCTTCTAACCTACCATTATATAATAACGTCACTCATGTATATGATGGACTACCATCTTGTGAACCGATGTGATGTGTTTTTCATTTCCTTTTTACTTAGATGGTAACAAGGATAAATTAAATGAATATATAATATATATATATGATATATAAAATATTATTTTAGGGTGAATTATTATATAAATTTCTTTCATTCTATCCATTGATGGCAAATGAAAATAGTGTTCATGCTTACGTGTGACCTACCATCACCATGAACAGTGTAACTCATTTTTCAATATATAATATTTATTGATGAATCTAAATATGTATATAATGAATATATATTATATTTATATCCTGGTTAAAATTTTTGATATTATGGAACTATGTTCAAAGTAAAATGAATAAAATTACCAAATAAAGACATATATGAAAAACGAAGCAATTATCACCCAGAATAGTGATTTTAACAAAGAATTGTTAATAAATGGTTCATAAAAGACTATAAGTAAATCATATATGGTATGATATATATTATTCTGTTTATTTAAAAATATTTATAATCAATATATATTATATAGGAGTCATGAACATGTATGAAGTAAATTAGACCTGAGGTAAGGGTTTCTCATCTCACATTTACTTATATGTGACATATGTCATATTCACAAATTATTTATTTTATGTGGTGTATATACTTAAAATTTGATATTTTATATAATTAATATATTTATATTCATGATATTTAAAGTTTCATTTGAAGTTATTTATTTTTTTGGGATTACGATTCAAAATTTACCAAAGTGGTAAGAGTTTATTTCATAATATCATCATTATTTAGGATTGTTTGTGTTTAAATATCCCTTAGGGAAATTATTTGGTATTCATATATTAAAAACAATATATTTTTATCTCCTATATTTATTCATGAAATTTTCAGGTAATATTACTATTTTACTCTATTTGGTACTTAAAATGACTGAGAAAATGTTTTTAAGAAAAGGAAACCTTATTTCTCTTTTTGATCAAAAATGATTTTAATCCTAATCTATGTTTTCTAAGAATGTTTTTTTAACATTATTCATATGATTTTAAGGTAATTTTTACCCATGTTTTATTTTTAATTTTTTTTAATAGAATCATCATATCCTTTTCCAAATAAGTCTTATTTGGATTTTTCTGAAAATGTGAAAGGAATATTTGTTTTAACATGTCGGCATGATTAGAATTTCCCAACATCATGAAAACTAAATTTTTTAAATATTCCTTTATAAGATTCATAGAAAAGTATTTTTACAATGTTTTTCAGAATTTTAGTTTTAAAAAGATGTTTTTTTATTGTGGAAAGTTTATTTTCCTCAAGAATGTTTTAATGATCAATTTATGGAATTTTTAATCAATCAATATAAAAAAACATTATTCTACTTATTCTCCATTAGGGTTATATTTCAATGATATAATCCTTATTTTTTCCAAATGGGTTATGATCAGTTTAACTGGTGATTTACTATTTTTATACCATTCATATTACTCTAGATTATTTATGATTATGTTTATTGATTTGGTTAAGTATTAACATTTTATATTTTTGTTTTTAAATACTAATGTTTATGTTGATTATGTTTCACCCCTTTCATATAGGTAATGTATTAGACTTATTAAGTGATGGGTGGGGCCCATAATTACATATCCCCTTGATGCATCAATAGGTCTCATGATACAAATAATTTGGATAAATTTAAAGTGTTTTCCCCATATTTTAAAAATATCTTGTGAAAGGTCTTGACAATATGTTTGTGATGTATATAATTATATATTCCCTCATTATGAGATTAATTATTTATGACCTTATGATTATTCAATTAGTTAAAATATTCATGGATAAGTTTCAAGTTCATGTGATTATTTTTATGGAATTATTTTATCATCATTTAGTTATGCCATATTTTGCTCAAGTTATTGATTAAATGACATGAATTTTAGTTATTTATCTAGCCATATTGATAATGAATTATTTATTCATGATAGATTTTGTTGTATGCATGCCCACACTAAGAATTTGAGCTCACCCCTTTCTTATGTTCTATTTTTTCCAGGATACCAGGAAGTGTTTTTTGATTGATATATAAGATATTACAAGTGGAATAATGGTTCTATCAAAGAAAAAACTTTTTGTATTTTATGTTTTAATATGTAATGTGAATTTTAAGTATATATGTAGTTTTCTAGGACTACTAAATGATTCGGTCCATTAGGATGAAAATTGATTTTTTATAGTTCCAATGTAATAAATTAACCACCAAATATAGGATACTTAGGTTAGGACCTTTACAATTGTTATTATAGAAAGTTTAGTAAAAACCTTGGGAACTAGATTAAGGAAAAATAGATTAGGGTACATATCCCTATTACTGAATTTGGGGATAATTATAGAAGAATATCTTAAAGATTTTTTAAGGTGAATATTATGTAGTTTTTTGGAAATATATACCTATATGGATACTACATGTAGACGTGGTTTTGGAATAGATGTACCAAAGGGTAATAACTCCAAAAATGTGCATCGGGATTGAATCGAGTGTTACTTGGTACATGACTATGGGCCTTACCATGCACCTGGTTTAACACTTCCAGAGGATATGCTTTAGTTAATTCACATTTTATTACAAACTATTATGAAGGATTTTAAAATATTTTTATGATTTGAAAACATTACTTAAGAAACCATGTTTATGATTATGAGATTATAAATGCATAAATTTTTAAATTTATGTTAAGTGTTTCACTAGTTTTGGGAGTATACATTCTATTTCATAATGTTATGATCTAAACAAGTGTATTCCATTATTTAGAAATGGTTTATAGTAGAAGGAATGGTAATCATATCAATTCACATACACCATGTAGGGATTTCCCTCCTAGGTAAGATAATGAATTTGGTGTTAGAGTTGTAGCCAAAATTGATCTAATTATAACCATATTGGGGAATTTAACTTTGGTTATGAGAAATAAACTTACCCATATGGAGTAGACTTATGATCGAAAACATAGTGAATTTTTTTAGATTTCTTTATAAATTAACATCCTCTATTATTTAATGGGACTACAAATCCATTTGTAGCTAAGAAATGGATATGTTCCCTAGATAAGATATTTCTCTATTTGGGAAGTAAGAAAAGGGAGAAGGTTTTCATGGTATTTTATAGTCTCTCAAGAGATGTGAATCAAAGGTGGTAATTGATTCAAAACACTAAGGATGAATAAAAAATATAAAATATGGAGTGGAATGTTTTTAAGGTACTCTTCTTGGAAAAATATTTTCCTCATGAGAAATGAGAAGATATAGAGAGACAATTCTTGAGTCTGAGATAAAAGGAAGAGGAAAATGTTTCTAAGTATAAAGAAAACTTCACAAGGTTATAAAGGAATTCTACATACTATGTACATAATCTAAAGATAAATATTTGTCATTTATTTGATGGGTGAAATACAATTCTTTGAATTACCCTAGTCTTCCAGACATTCTCATTATACGAGGGTATAATATCATGTGCTATCAAGACCATATTTTTTTTACAAGTCTTATGACTTTGAAGGTGTAACACCCCTGTTTTGTGGTATGTAGACTTTTTTATGACTTTTTATGTGTTTAAAGTGCATGGGTTGAGTTGGGAAGAGGTTGGGATAGTTTGGAATGGTTTTGGATAAGTTTGGAGGCTTTTGAAGGGGTGCATGGTTTGAGAACGGTTAGTGGAAATCGTGCGGATTCTCCAGGAAACTGTGCAAGGGAGACAGTAGGCTTCTCACAGCCTGCACATGGTTTTCCAAACCATGCGAGGAAACTATGCGGACCCTAGCTCTTGAGGCAGTAGCGTGCGCATGGTTAGCGCACAGTTTTCCAAACAGTGCGGGCTAACCGTGTGACCACTTAAAAATAGGGTTATAAGTTCTGGGATCCCTCGGGCTTAACCTAAAACACTCCAATCTTCCTCCCACTCAAGCCTCACTCGGGATTTTGGGTTCTCAGGGGTTATAGGGGCTCTCCCACTCGGGTTGGAAGGTTTTTGAAGAGGTTTATTGGCAGTTTGAAGGTGGTTTCTCTCGGGTAAGTCTCTCCTCTTATTTCTCTTGTGTTTTCCTCGAGATCTACATCCCTATCTTTCGTGTTTTTCTAGATCTACACTTTTTTGTGTATATCTATGGTCGGGGTTGCCTTGTATGTTAATACTAAGGCTTGTGGATGTTAGGGAAATAGATCTAGAGAGGTTTTAGTGGTGCGTTCGTCGGATTTGAGGCGTGGTTGTTCGTGGGTCGATTTCTCGGGAATCCTAAAGGTAGGTGGATTCTATCTCAACTCCACTTGGTTAGAGATAATGGTTTTAGTTACAATTGATTTGTTGTTCTTGAAATAAATTATGTTTCATGTGCAAAACTGGTTAGAAATCCTTTGAGTGATGTTTTGGGGATTTTTGGGAAAAAGTGGGTTTTGTGGTGAAATGATATTATTGTGGATTTTAAAATGGAGATTTTAAAATGGGATGATATGGTATATTTGTGAAAATTATTGATGGAAATGGTTTTAAAAAAAAGGATGTTTTATTGAAATGGGGGTTGGCATGGAAAATGGTTAAAGTGTGATTTCAATAAATGTTTGATTTATTGAAGTGGATTGGCATGTAAGGGAAATGGTTGATTGCATGTTGTGTTGCCTTGATGGGTTATATGCTCGGTTATGTTGGCTTGCTTGAATGTTGTGAAAGTGGACGAGAAGGGCCACTATAAAAAGGGTATGGATAGTGGACGAGAAGTGCCACCATCAATGGTAAGTGGACGAGAAGTGCCACTATAAAAAGGGGATGGATAGTGGATGAGAAGTGCCACCATAAATGGTAAGTGGACGAGGAGTTCCACTATAAAAAGGGAATGGATAGTGAATGATAAGTTCCACCATCAATAGAAAGTAGACGGGAAGTGCCACCATGGTTTGTTGTGTGCATGGGTTGGACGGGAAGTGACACCATGATGTGTTGTGTGCTTGGCTGGTGATGTTTGTAGATGGGGCTTGTGAGTGAAATATGAAAAAGGTAATCATTTTGTGACATGGTTGATTTGGCTTCCTTGTGTGGCATGTGTGGCTTACGGCATGATTTCTTGGCTTTCCCTTGGTTACTTGGTTTGGGTGAAATGGCTTGGTAAGGGTGTGCTTGGCTTATGGTAATGGATGCACTTGTGATTATTTTATATAAACTGTTTTATATAAATATGCTAATGGTTTTATCCTAGTGGAGTGTGTAGAGAATTCATTTGGGTAAATCCTATTGAGTTTTATTACTCACCCCCTTCTTTGGCATGTTGGTGTCTTTGTAGATGTTGTGTATCGTGAGGTGGGAAAAGGTAAGGCATCACCCTCCTTTAGTGGTGCATCGTGATGTCTGGGTGGAGCTTGGAGCATGGATCTTGGTGTGGAGCCATGGAGTGTGTCTTGGATCATGTTGGGTTTTGTTATTTAGTTTCCACTTTGTACTCTGATGTGGTATAGACATGTCTAGTTGTATTGGTTTTGGGATGTATTGTGGAACAACTTGGTTGTCCTTCAGGAATACATGCTGGGATATTTTTTTGGACATGCATCATATAGTGGTTGTTAATGGATGGTTTGGTTGGTTTTTTCTTAAGGGAAAATTGTTCCCCAATTTGATCTTGAAGCCCTTGGCATTTATTGCCAGCCTTTAGCATATTGGGAATGTCGCTTAAGGACAAGTATCCCTCACCGCCTCCTCAAGACAATGAGGTAGGGGCGGGGTGTTACAAATGGTATCAGCTTGTTCGGTCCTTTGGAGTTGATTCTCAGATTTGTAGTTGACATTCATTTTTTGTATATTCCTTGAGTCGGGATGGTAGCAAGGCATAGGAATGTCGGAACATGGAATGTATAGAATAAAAGGACGTAGCTAACCCTTTTATGCTGAACTTCAAGTTACCATGGATTTGGGTACATAGGTGTTTTGGAGACACTTATAGGCATTGAATATCTCATTGTCATGGGTGTATCCAATGATATGAGCATGATATGCATGGTATAAATGACTTCCCTCTAGGATGCATATTTCATTAGGCATAATGATTTATGGGTTAAATTGAGAAATGGTTTTTCAAATGTGTGAAATTGTAATGTGAATAAATTTGGTATTTTGAAAATGGTTTGGTTTTCAAAATGGTGAAACATGGTAAATGTGGAAAGGTGGAAAGCCTTGTTGTGATAGTGTTGTGTAATGTGATTTGAAATGGGATTTCGTGATGTCTACGGAAGTGAGACTCATGGTTGTTTGTTTTCTGTTTATAGAAATGGCACTGGGTAGGCGTCGTAGAGACCAACCAGAAGTGGCCGATGAGAACATGGTTGCACCTGAGCCTCAGGTGAACCAGCAGTTAGTGCACAGTATAGTGAAAGCTTTCCAAGCTGTGGAAAGTGGAAACAAAGTGGATGAACCAAGGCATGTGGATCATGCAGTTCAGTTTCAAAAGCGGAATCCACCCATCTTCAGGGGTGATTCAAATCCAGAGATGGTAGAAGCATGGTCGAATAGAATGAACAAGATTTTCGAGTTCTTGGGAATGCCAGTAGAGTTAAAAGTGAAGTTGGACACATATATATTGGAATATCTTTCCCTTAAGTGGTGGGAGTTGGTAGTCCAAGCGAGGAAGGACCAGGGTGTGACATGGGAAGGCTTTGAGGAATTTTTTAATAAAAAATTCTACCCACATATGTTCAGAATTTAGCGTACGACTGATTTCCTCAGTTTGAAGCAAGAGCTTATGTCTGTGACGGAGTATGCATCTAGGTTTACGAACTTAGTGCAGTTAGCACCCAAGGTGGCGGGTAACACATCATTGAAGGAAAGGGTCTTTAAAGCAGGGTTAAGGTAAGAAATCCATTCAAAGATAGCAGTGTTGTGTATAGATGATTACATAGAGATGGTGAATAGAGCCTCGGCGGCTGAGCAGGATTTGTAGGGTGCTCCAGGAGGAGGAAGCATGGTGGTACCCATGGTGAATAGTGGGAAATCTAACACTGGGTTCAAGAGGAGGAGGGACACTTATTCCCAGGGCAGGAATATGGCATATAATCTGACGGCAGGATCAGTAAATCTTTCTCCGAAGCCCTAGAGAAAACCAGGATGTTTTTAGTATGGTTTGACGAGCCACATCAAGCGAGATTGTATGACACAACCTCAAGCATGTCATAATTGTAAGCAGATGGGTCATCTGTAGCGTTACTGTCAGAATGCTCTGAGTTTGGGTGCACGTGATACTTCTCAGGGATCACAGATGTCCTATGATTCGACGGGACGGGGACAAAAACACACCCCTCGTCAGCAGAGTAAAGTGGGTCATGGTGATTCTTGGAATACCACGATGCCTCAGCAGGGCAATAAAGAGCAGAGTGTGGCGAGAAAACATGTATTTGGAGCTGAGCAGGTTATGGTGGATGATCATTCGGGACCATCCACAGTGTGAGGTACTATTCTTTTAAATTCTACTTTGATGCAAGTGTTATTTGATACGGGTGCTTCACACTCTTTTATTGCTGCACGTGTGGTTTATTTTTTGGGTTTAAGATTAGAAATTATGCCCTCAATTTTGAAACTTCAAACTTTTCTGGGTCGAAGAGAGTGTCGAGGATTCTTTTGTATGGAATGTTGTATCATTGTGGGCAAGGTTGAGATAGTGTGGAATTTCTCAATGATTGAGATGTATGGGTATGATGTAATCCTAGGAATGGATTGGCTAGTGGAATTTAAGGCTCACATCCACTATGATGCATGAACAATGGATTTTACAACACACGATGGCATTAGAAATCTCTTTAGAGGAGAGATACATGAAAGGCAGGGTGCAACGGGTTTGTTGGCACCAGAAGTGGGTACGTTGTTGTATCAGTTGGCGGTGTTGTCATTGGAATCGGTAGAGGTTTTTGAGAAAACTATTCTTCCAGCAGTGGTGGATCTATTCATGGATGTTTTTCCTGAATAATTCATTGGATTACCTTCCGTAAGATAAGTGGAGTTTATGATTGATCTCTTTCTGGGGACCAGTCCTATCTCACTTCTGTCTTACCAGATGACACCTACTAAATTGCGGGAATTGAAAGTCCAGTTGGAAGACTTAGAAAACAAAGGGTTTATCCATCCTAGCACATCCCTGTGGGCAGTTCCGGTGTTGATTGTGAAAAATATGGATGAAACGTTTGGCTTCTCCGATGACAGCTTTGACAAGAAAGAATGTTCCATTCTAGTGGAATGAATAGTGTCAGCAGTGTTTCGAAGAGCTAAAGGGTCATCTTACATCAGCACCAATCTTAGTTTTTCCAGAACTAGGAAAAGGGTACGTGGTGTATTGTGATGTAATGGGATCAGGGTTGGGGTACGTTCTCATGCAAGGGAATAATGTGGTTGCGTATGGCTCACGACAGTTGGGAGTACATGAGAAGAACTACCCAACTCATGATTTGGAGTTAGCAGCAGTGGTCCATGCTTTGAAAGTGTTGCGTCATTATCTCTTCGGTGAGAAATTTATGGTATATACAGACCATAAGAGCTTGAAACATATTTTCTCACAAAGGGATTTGAACTTGAGGCAAAAGAGATGGATGAAATACCTCTAGATGTTTGATTTTGACTTAATGTACACACCAGGTAAGGGAAATTTGGTGGAAGATGCATTAAGTAGAAAATCATATGCTCAGATGGTGAAACAGGCATCAGAACAGTGGTAGTTGATGTCGGTTATAGCTGATATACAGTTATAATGTGAGGACCAGGGTGATAGAGCGGTCTTCTTTCCGGTTTTGTTGATTCCTGACTTGGTTGGCCTGGTTAGAGAGGCACAAATATCTGATTCTGAGTGTGTGACCATGGGGTCGAGACTCAATGGTGGGGAGACCATTGGGAGTTGGAAACTGAATGGAGATTTAGTTTTGTGTTTTCAGAATCGGATGGTTGTACCAGTTTCTTTTCAGGAGGATCTTCTCAGGGTGTATCATCATTCCATGTGGGCTGTTCATCCTGGAATTCAGAATATGTATAAAGACTTGAAAGCACAGTTCTAGTGGGCTGGTATGAAAAGAAGTGTGGCTGTGTTTGTTTTGAGATGCTTGACTTGTCAGCAGATCAAGGCATAGCATTAGAGGCCAGCCAGAATGTTGCAGTCTTTACCAATCCCTTTTTGGAATTGGGAACAGATAGAAATGGATTTTGTCACAGGTCTCCCAAGAACGGTCAGAAATCATGATGCCATCTGGGTGATAGTGGATCGGTTAACGAAGTTAGCCCATTTCATCCTGATTCGTGAATCTCATACGGTGAAGGATCTGCCCAAAATCTATATCCGGGAGGTGGTAAAGAGGCATTGTGTTCTAGTTTCAATCTTATCAGATAGAGATCCAAGGTTTACATCTCGTTTCTGGAAATCCTTTCAGCAAGCCCTTGGGACGCAGTTGACTATGAGCATGGTGTATCACCCTCATATGGATGGTCAATCCGAGAGGACGATACAAACTATGGAGGATATGTTGCGGGCTTGTGTCATAAATTTTGCTGGATCATGGGAGGAGCACTTGTCGTTGGTTGAGTTATTGTACAAGAACAGTTATCAGACATCCATACAGATGGCTCTATTTGTATCATTGTATGGGCGTCCGTGTCGTTCTCCACTATGTTGGGTAGAAACGGGTGACTCCTCGATGGTTGGACCGAGCATTGTCCAGGAGACTACGAAGAAGATCAAGTTGATTATAAAGAGAATGAAGACGGCTCAGAGTCATCAGAAATCGTATGCGGATCATTGTTGACGGCCGTTGGTGAGGTGGCTTATAATTTGGATTTTCCACCTAGGTTCATTGAGGTGAACAATGTGTTTCATGTGTCATAGTTGAAAAAGTATCAGTCGGATCGTGACCATGTGATTCGATGACATCATGCTGAGCTAGAACCGGATGCTTCGTTGGTGCATGTGTCAGTGTGGGTTGTGGATAGGCAAGAGAAAGTATTGAGTGGTAAAAGCATTGGTTTAGTTTGTGTTTTGTGGAAACATGGTCAGATTCAAGAGGAGACTTGGGAGCGGGAGAAAGAGATGGTCGAGCAGTGGCCAGAGCTCTTTCGGTAAAGGGAGGGTTCACTACTTTACGAGGACGGAAAGTCCATTGGTGGGGAGAATGTAGCACTCCCAAGTTGAGTTATGTAGAATTTGTATGCCTTTTTATGTGTTTAAAGTGAACGAGTTGAGTTGGGAAGAGGTTGGGAGAGTTTGGAATGGTTTTGGATGAGTTTGGAGGCTTTTGAAGGGGTGCACAGTTTGAGAACGGTTAGTGGAAACCGTGCGGATTCTCTAGGAAACCGTGCAAGGGAGACAGTAGGCTTCGCACGGCCTGCACACATTTTTCCAAACTGTATGAGGAAACCGTATGGACCCTAGCTCTCGAGGCAGTAGCATGTGCACGGTTAGCACACAGTTTTCAAAACCGTGTGGGCTAACCGTGCAACCACTAAAAAATTGGGTTATAAGTTCCGAGCTCCCTCGGGCTTAACCTAAAACACTCCAATCTTCCTCCCACTCAAGCTTCACTTAGGATTTCGGGTTCTCAGGGGTTGAGGGGCTCTCCCACTTAGTTTGGAAGGTTTTTGAAGATGTTTCTTGGTGGTTTGAAGGTGGTTTCTCCCGGGTAAGTGTCTCCTCTTGTTTCTCTTATGTTTTCCTCTAGATCTACATCCCTCTCTTTCATGGTTTTCTATATCTACAATTTTTGTGTGTAGATATAGGGTTGGGGTTTCCTTGTATGTTAATATTAAGGCTTGTGGATGTTATGGAAAGGGATCTAGAGAGGTTTTGGTGGTGCGTTTGCTGGATTTGAGGCGGGGTTGTTCGTGGGTCGATTTCTCAGGAACCCTAAAGGTAGGTGGATTCTCTCTTGAATCCACTTGGTTAGAGATAATGGTTTTGGTTACAATTGATTTTTTGTGCTTGAAATAAATTGCATTTTATGTGCAAAATTGGTTAGAAATCCCTTGGGTGATGTTTTGGGGATTTTTGGGAAAAAGTGGGTTTTGTGGTGAAATGCTATTGTTGTGGATTTTAAAATGGAGATTTTAAAATGGGATGCTATGGTAGATTTTTGAAAATGATTAATGGAAATGGTTTTCAATAAAAAGGGATGTTTTTATTAAAATGGGGTTTGGAATGGAAAATGGTTAAAGGGCATTTTCAATAAATGTATGATTTATTGAAGTGGATTGGCATGTAAGGGAAATGGTTGATTGCATGTTGTGTGGACTTGATGGGTTATTTTATCGGTTATGTTGGTTTGCTTGAATGTTGTGAAAGTGGAAAAGAAGGGCCATTATAAAAAGGGGATGGATAGTGGATGAGAAGTTCCACCATCAATGGTAAGTGGACGAGAAGTGCCACTATAAAAAGGGGATGGATAGTGGACAATAAATGCCACCATCAATGGTAAGTAGATGAGGAGTTCCACTATAAAAAGAGGATGGATAGTGGACGAGAAGTGCCACCATCAATAGCAAGTGGACTAGAAGTTCCACCATGGTTTTTTGTGTGCATGGGTTGGACGGGATGTGCCACCATGATGTGTTGTGTGCTTAGCTGGTGATGTTTGTAGATGGGGCTTGTGAGTGAAATATGAAAAAGGTAATTGGTTTGTGGAATGGTTGATTTGGCTTCCTTTTGTGGCATGTGTGGCTTACGACATGATTGCTTGGCTTTCCCTGGGTTACTTGGTTTGGGTGAAATGGCTTGGTAAGGGTGTGTTTGGCTTATGGTAATGGATGCACTTGTGATTATTTTATATAAACTATTTCATATAAATGTGCTAACGGTTTTATCCTAGTGGCTTGTATAGGGAAGTAATTTGGGGAAATCCTACTGAGTTTTAGTACTCACCCCATGCTTTGGCACGTTGGTGTCTTTGCAGATATTGTGTACCGTGATGTGGGAAAAGGTAAGGCATCACCCTCCTTTAGTGGTGCATTGTGATGTCTGGGTAGATCTTGGAGCATGGAGCTTGGTGTGGAGCCATGGAGTGTGTCTTGGATCATGTTGGGTTTTGTTGTTTAGTTTCTTCTTTGTACTCTGATTTGGTATAGACATGTCTAGTTGTATTGGTTTTGGGATATATTTTGGAACAACTTGGTTGTCCTTTGGGAATACATGCTGGGATATTTTATTGACATGCATCATATAGTGGTTGTTAATGGATGGTTTGGTTGGTTTTTTATTAAGGGAAAATCATTCCCCAATTTGAACTTGAAGCCCTCAGCATTTATTGCCAGCCTTTGGCGTCTTGGGAATGTCGCTTAAGGCCAAGTAGCCCTCACCGCCTCCTCAAGCCAATGAGGTAGGGGCGGGGTGTTACAAATGGTAGGGGCAGGGTGTTACAGAAGGGTAGAAATAAAATAATAGGGTTATAGAGAAAAAAATTTATAAGGGGAATAAGGGAAATTAATTATTTTTCTATATGTGATAATTATGGATAGAAACACCCCATTACTTGATTGAAGAGAATGTGAGTTTACTACAAGTGTGGCGACAAAGTCCTCCATTTTAATTATTGAAAGAGAAAGAAAGAACACAACAATTTGAAATGATTAAATTGTAAGGATATGGGGAACTATGAAAATGAATTCCCCAAGTTTTAAGGGAATATACCTAATAAGAATATAAGAGATCAAGGTCAAACATATTATATTAATAAAGATGATGTGGAATGATTAAAGTGCTTGTATATTTGGATTCATGAATTATTTCGTAGAAATATTTTATCAATGATATTTTAATTATAATAATAATTAAATGTATAAGGATTCTACTATGATATTTTTTTAAGGATTTGAAAGCATATGTTTAATAGTATCAAGAAAAGCAATTTAGTGACAAGTTGAACATTTTGGAAAACACATTATTGAGGGAAGATAACCATTAATATGTACTTGAAGTTGAGATAATAATGATAAATGTATGTTTATGGGATTGAATTGGTGACCTTGAAATTGGTTAGACATTTTATGAGTTATGTTATCTTTTCTAGAGTTTACTGCATTTTTGGATGTATATAATATATGCGACAATCTAAATTTTATTTAAGGAACGATGAAGGATTTTTTTCTTATTTAGAAGCACGAAAGTTTTAATTAAGTGTTTATGGTGATAAAGGTATTCACATATTTGTAATGTTACATTGAGATCCACTTTATATTATTTTTTAATATAATGTTATGTTAATTTTGTAAATTTAGTAAAATATCTTCTAAAATCTTGGACGTTGAATTTGTTCAAATATATTTTTGAAATGTATTAAGGTTAAATATTTATGGAATGGATTAATTTGAACTTTTTGTGATCTTAGATAACTTATTCTAATCATTTGGTTCAAGTAAATTCCTAAATATAAGAGGAATATATTGATATAATCTTGTGTAATCATGTGATCTATTAAAATTTTATTTTAGTGATTCAAGAATGAGAAATTCAGATTTATTACTCATTATTTGGAGAAAAAAATTATATTTTAGTTGAAATTGGTTAAAAGATGAAATTTTACCTGTTAAGTAAGTATATTTCATTGTGTTTTCATTCTAGATGTTAATGGAATTACTCAACTTTAGGAAATAGATATTGAGACAAAAATGTTAACATAATACCTTAATTTCTAATGATATGATGATATTTTGAACCATATTTTTTTTTCTATTTTTGATCATTAACTTTTCTAGATTATTTACTTTATTGTAATCAATGATCTATATCACTCTCCACAATTATTTATTCTTTTCTTATATATCTATATCTTCACTTTACACTAATGTTATCTTATTTGGAAACATAGTTATGTGTTATTCAAGATGAAATTCATATTTACCTTTCTTTATTTTTAATTGTAAGTTTTATTAAACCTTTTTATGATGTGTTATTTTAATATGGACATTTTCAAATGTCAAATCCCTTTATTTTGAAGAGAAAATTAAAGTTACAAGGATGCAATTTATTGAATGTGGGGAGAATATAACACCAAAAAATTTTAAATGAATAACATAATGTTTGATAGAGAATAAGACACACAAAAATAATCTTATATGAGAATTTAAATTTTTTAGAATTTACAATATATGTTTTTTAAATAAATTCAATCCCTTCGATAGCTTGCAGTACATGTAAAATTGAGACTAAGTGAATAGTAATATAGTATACCATTATGACCATGCTGTTAAATTGGTGCATATGTATAAGGACAAATAAATTATAAAAAAATATGGTTTATACATTTATAAAATAAATTCAATGGTTTTCTATTGATTAGAAATAAAATAAAAATCGTTTGAAGGAAAAAGTAATGATTTCAAAGAAATTGTATTTTTCTAAAAGGCAGTTTCATCGTGCTTTGTACACATACATTAATATTATTTTTTAAAAATTATTGAAAAACTATTTTAATTTTTTTTAAATTATCATGTCAAAATTAACTTAGAGTGATTTTTTTAGAATTTTCTAAAAATATTAATTTTTCAATGAATAATAAAAAAATACTGATTTTTATTAAAAAACACCTTTTCATTTAAAAACTTTACAAGACCCATTTTATTTAATATGTTTTTAAAAGTAAAATTAGTTCAATTATATATTAATAAATATTAATTATGCTATTATAATCAATTTATTATTGTATTCTAATATAAGAACCTTTTAATCTTTTGAAAAAATTCACTTTGGAAAATCGTTTTTTTGACACACCTACAAGTTTAATTTTAAATTGAATTCTAACACATATATGAATTTAATTTGTAAAAATTAATTCCATATTTGGAATAATAATAATTTATATTATTTAATATGATCAATATTTTTTTTTCATATTGAATAGTAAAAAAATAAAAAAGTTATTTATCACAGTTATTGTTAAAACGGGTTTACTGAGGGGCTAAACTTAAATTATATGAATTAAAATGACCTATAAACTTTTTAAATTACTATATTATGGAAATATTTATAAATTTTATCATATATTGTTCATTAATGATCCATTTTGAGCCTTGTGACATGTGAAAAACATGGGTATCACTTTTTCATTTCAAATATTCCAAGTGTGTCATCTCCCCCGCTTATAAAAGGCCACCCCTCTACTCTCCTTTTCACACACCCAAATCCCATTGGTTTGGCCAAGAAATGAAAAAATTTATTCCTTAAATATTTTACCACATACTAGAGGCATTATTTTTCTTATGAAACTCTCATAAAAAGGTTTTTCTATAAACCTAAAGAGGCTCTCTGAAGAAGAGGTGAAATTCTTAAACTTGAATTTTTAATTTATTTATTCTTATACCTCCTTCCAATATTCTATAAATATAATAAAATAATAAAAATATTATCTAATATATTTAGATATTTTATTATGTTAATGGGATATCCTATATCCATCTCTACTTCCATTAAATGGGAAACAAAAATGTTGATCGTGTGTACGGCGGACTACCGCCTCACGATCCGATGTAACTCATTTTTCATCAACACATGTCATGGTTGGATGTAATTATTGATTTAATATATAAATATTATAATTATTACATAATTATAATTATATAATTATGATATCTCATATACCTTCTTACTTTATATTCTGTGGGGTATATGATAACATTGCCCGTGTGTACGACAGACTACTGCCTTACGAAGCGTTATGATTCATTTTTCACTGAAAATTTTCATGGAATATAATAAGGGTGAATCTAACGAATATATGTGATATTTATGACCTGAAAATAATTATGTAAATATATTATCACATATAACTTATTACCTTCCAACCCATCAAAATATAATAACGTTGCTCATATACATAGGACTACCGGATCGTGAGTCGATGTGATGTGTTTTTCATTTCTATTTTACTTGGATTGTAATAAGGATATATTTACTGAATATATATGATATATTTGATATAATTAATACTCTATAAGTTTATATAACTTTATTTCATTACAACTATCAATGAAAAATTAAAGCAGTGTTCATGTAGACGTACGACCTACCGTCTCTATGAACGATGCGACTCATTTTTAATATATAACTTTTATGGATGAATCTAACTATGAATATAGTGAATATATATTAAATTTTTATCATTTTTAACATTATGGAGATGATGGGACCATAATTAAATTAAAATTAATGAAATTATCAAACTAAAACATACAAGAAAAATGAAGTAATTATCACCCAAAACAATGATTTTAGCAAATAATTATTAATAAATGGGCCATAAAAGACTATAAGTAAATCATATATGATATGAAATATATGAGTATTTTTTAAAATATTTATAATAAATATATATTTATTATATAGGAGGTACATAAAAATTATAGTGACCAACCTTCTCATACATGGATATTACATCTTTTTAGATGAATATTCATTACATTATACAAACACACACATGAAGACCTTAATAGTTTAGTACCTTTGGAAAATTGGAACACAATATTATAATATGGTGATTTATATTCATTGTTTCCCATAAAGATATCCCCATTTAGTACCCTTCACATAAAAACCCTACATAAAACCATTCTTCATAACCTAGGGAAATTAAACATAAGAAAGTGTGAGCTAAGATGCTTAGTAAGGGTAAATATAATAGATATAAATATATGATAATATGGAACAATAAGATAGGAATAAGGGTATGTGATCATGAAAATAACTTATAAAGTTTATACCCAACCTGTCATATATCATAAACACGAGTCCTGACATAAATATTAGCAGTTTATAAGACATGAATCATAAAGAAATTAATTAAAATGATCCATGAGAACATAACATTGGAATAAGACATAGATTTGTGTCATACACATAGGAATATAAAATATTATGTTAAGGATACCCAAAAATAAATTCATATCATATTAGGCTTGGGCTAACCACCCCTTTACCTACTTCAATCTTGGGATAACCACTATCGTACCCTCATTTTTAGTGATTACACCTACTAGGTGGGACACACCACCATCCTCAGTAGAATAAATTTCCTCATAATGTAATGAGTTCAATTACCAAACCATCATTTTAGATAAGGTTCAATCCCAATACCATCATAGTAGAAAAAGTCCCTTATTGAACTAGGTTTATTCTCGTTCTCGTCCTATATATCCAATGAGATATAAATCTTTTCCCAATTAATTGGAGAGATATATTGGTCCCACATATTATTGGTTATAACATAACCACCATAATTGGTTATAATATAACCACCACAACATAATTAAAATCATACAAATGTTTACCATAAGATCATAAAACATTCATCATATCAAAACCCATGAAATGAAATGGGTTTCATAAACATTTCATCATATCATAACCTATGCGAAAGAGAGAGGTTTCATAATAATTTCATCATTTCATCATAGAATAACATGTGAAAAAGAAGTGTGTTTCCTAATAATTCTATTGTGGTATAACCCATGGAAGATATATGGGTTTTATAAACATTTTTTCATAATTAACCTTTAAAATAAAGAATAATAATGATATCCTTAGTTAATATCCCTAGTAAATCATATGTAACATCAATAGATGTCATATTAGATGGAAAATAATTTTTAAAGATTACTTGGTACATTTTTTGATGAAAATTTCTTTTCTTTGAAAATAAATTTTTAAAATATAAAACATTTTTAAAATCCTTTTCTTTAAAAATAATCGTGAAAACTTATAAAGAAAACTTTAAAAATCATTTAAAACATTTCTTGAGGAAAATAACCATACCACTTTGAATTTTTTTTAAAAAATATTGAAAATAATTTTATTCTAAAATAAACTTGAAAAATTATAAAGAAAGAATAAAATAAAATAATGTTCATGAATATGGGAAGTGTAGTTCATGTCGTACAAGTTAAAATAAATATTTCTTTCACATTTTTGATAAATTCCAAATGAGAAATGTTTTGAAAAGAGTTAAAAATATTCCTTTCATTTTTTTTTGAAAAGTGAAAAATTGTAAAAACTTACTTTTTAAAAAACATAGGATTGTAATAAACCATTTTGAAAACATTTTTAGAAAGCTTGGTTTTGGAATAAAATGGGGTTTTAACAGGAAAGATGATTTTCCATAAAAATAGTATTTTTGAAGTCTTCATTACATAAAGAGAGGAAAATGAAGATAAAACATTTATCATCATCAATTAAATATATAATAATAAAATTAATGAGTTTATTAAGATATGGATCAAAATATTTTATCATCAGAAACATAGTAAAAAGCAATATTGATAAACGATGAGATTTTGACATAAAATCCTTACCACTTTGATAAATTTGAAATGTAATCCCCATAAAATAATAACAATAAAATAAACTTAAAATATAATTAGGATAAAAAAATTTATGATATTAAATTTAAAAGGGGATTTATATACACCTCATAAAAGAATATAGGTGCATAACATAACTTATGTCCCAAAGAAAGAAAATTGCGACAAAAAATTCCCCTATCGATTTTTTTACTTTTCAACCGTAAACCCCATGAAAGAGAGATCCTAAAATAGATATATAAATCCAAAAAATTTTAATGATAATAATCATAAAATAACTTCATTGTAATTATATAAATCAGATAAAATTAATAGGTGGTGAATACGATATGTGTCACACAGTAGTAAAAAGTGAGAGGAAATTCCATACCGTAAGCCTTGAATTTCATTGTTCATGTTAAAAACTCCTATATAATAAATATATGTTTATTATAAATCTATTAAATAACCATATGAATATATATGATACCA
The DNA here is from genome assembly GCA_963277665.1 of Viscum album. Classification (NCBI taxonomy): domain Eukaryota; kingdom Viridiplantae; phylum Streptophyta; class Magnoliopsida; order Santalales; family Viscaceae; genus Viscum; species Viscum album. Next base: position 1,461,015,406 of record OY728153.1, on the reverse strand, counting down.
TATATGATTTTATTATGACCTTTTATTACCATTTTATTAACAATTCCATGTTAAAGTCACATTCCGGGTAATAACTTCTTTTTTTTGATGCATGTTTTAACTTGTCAATTATTAGTCCTATTACTTTGATAATGGTTTCATAATCTATTTTTAACCATGATATAAATATAATATATATTAATTATATATGTATTTATATTAATTCATTAAATTTAGTTATAGAAGATGAAATACACTTTTCATGGAGACGGTAGGTTGTACATACACATGAATGTTGTTTTCAATTTATTTTTGGATTGAAATAAAGAAAATTAAATGATATATTATAATTACATAATATTTTTCTATTTCATATATATCACATATTTTAATTAAACCCATTATTAGTACCTTCTATGTAAATTATGAATGAATCACATCGCTTTGCGTGGTGGTAGTCCTTCATACACAAGAGCGACATTATCATATTCCCACAAAATGGAGAGTATGAATTTATGTGTGATATAATAATTAAATAATAATAAAAAATTATAAAAATCATAAATATAATATATTAACAATAAATAAATCAATAAAATATCCTTGATGGGTGGAAATGGAAAAATTAATGTAATGGCTCAGTCCTCTCCGACCCATTCCTTTGTCGAAAACAAGGTCATGAAGTGTTCTGGAGGGTAGAATGGACTTTTCCCACACTTTTCAAAATTTTGTGACAACATTCCAGGTAGTATGAGTACACGTCGTGTACCACCTTTCCGAGTATACCTAGTGTTGAAGCCATGTCTTTTCTGTGTGAAATAAATAAGTACACGCCGTGTAGCCCATCCTACGCGCCGTGTAGTTTCTCCCTGCGTACGTGTTACCCTCAAACCGTGTGTTGACCAGTCAACAGCCACGTGCCGTGTTGAAGCTGTGTCCTTTCCACGTGAAATAAATAAGTACACGCTGTGTAGCCCATACCACATGCCGTGTAGTTTCTCCCCGCCTACGCGTTACCATAAAACTGTTTGTTGACCATTCAACGTCCTTGTGCCGCGTTGAATGCCATGTTGGAAGCCGCGTGGAGACCATGCGGAATGGTCGAGTACACACTATGTACTAGGAATTACACTTCATTTACTTCAGTATTTCTCGCCTATAAAAGTATGGGGTCTCTCATCCTTTTCATATCATTCCTCACCCCCCCTTTCCTTCGAGCAGTGTCACACATGGTTTTTTTCTGTCTTTGTATTGATCCGGCCCATTAGAAATCCCGATCCTTTTCATGGGTATTTTATGAGATGAATCTTGAGTTTTTAAGTTTCATATATGTCTAACCAACATAATTTGGGATCCCCATTTCTTGTTTAGGAGTTTTTGAAGAAAGGGTGGTTACTTCATGATTTGGGCCAACCGTGAGCCCATTTCCAGTTTTAAAAACTGAATTTGTTTCTTTTATAACTCTTTTGTTTTTCATCCTTTTTCACCCATTGAACTTCCCACTTGTCCTATACATATATATTAAAATTTATATATCCTTTTGGACCCATTATAAATTCATAATCTCGGTGAATTTGGGTTACTTATTTAGGTATTGTGCCAGCCCATGGGCCCATTTCCTTTTTTAAAAAAAATAATTCGTTGCATTTATATCTTTTTCATTTTTTAATATTTTTCGGTGATTCCACCTCCCCCTCGAATCTAATAACCCTAGATTAGCCCTAATAATCTATTTTACCTCTTTGGAGCTCATAGGGGTCGCGTATTAGGGCGATTGTTCTCTGGTTTCCTCAAAACGTCCAGAATTGAGAAGGTAAATTGTTTCACCCATAACTCATTTAATTCGTATTCTTTTGGCCACAAATTTTCTTCCCCTTGGTCTTCCAGACCTTAGGAGTCTCTCCAAAAAATTTCAAGCCATTAAAGTCTCTATAGGGTTGCAGATCTAATGGAATACGAAGAGTTTTCTAGGGTGAAAGGTGAGATTCCTTCTCATTTCTCCTTCCTCTTCCCCCTCCTTTCATTATTTAATGGATTTATTTTGTCCCCTAGTATTGATAGACCTAGGGTTTTGTTATACCATGTTTTTTATGGGGTTCATGTTTGTTTAGGTCTGGTATTTGTAGTTTTATGGTTTATAAACCCGCGGCGGGTGATTTCGGGTGTGCGTTTCAATTGCGCCAAAGATTTGAGGTAGGATACCCCTTGCACATGACTTTATTATTTAAGTTTCATCATATTATTATTTTTAACACCTGATATATATGTTTATTATTGTTTTTCATACTTTGGATAATTTTCTTGGTGTTCAAAGTGGTTGTTTAATCATTGGTTTGTGAACGGTATTGTTGTTTTGTCATGAAAGTGCTCAACAAGTGTTTGTTTAAATGTTCCGTTATCTTTTGCAAAGATTTTGTGAGGTTTATAATCTGTTCTATGGTATTTTTAACATGTAACAGTATCTTGAATGAAAATATATCTTCCAATTGGTGTTTTATTTCTTTTCATGTACTTAAAATAAATTGTTTTGTTTAAAAAGGGCATGTCATGTGTTCGGTAAATTGCCCGGTTGGCTTTTATGTGTGATGTGTGATTTAATAGTTATTTGTTTGGATTTATAAAGGAATTGGAAGAATTATAAATGGTATTTTTGGGTACTTATATGGATTTCCTATTTTTATTTGTTTTTACAATCAAGTGGGTTTTGATTTACAACATATTTTGGCCCGAGTTGCCCAAAAATGGACTGTTTCACATCTTTATGAAAATGGTTGTGTTTTGAATATGTAACCTGAGTATTATAAGAGATTTATGAATGTTGTTTTCTGCTGTAAATGGTGTTTATACAGATCCTTAATATAATTAAAATGCATACCTTCATCAAATGTTAGTTTTGAGAAAATTTTTAAAGGCCCATTTGGCATTTCCTAGAAATGGAGTGTTTTACTTGTATATAAAAAGTTGTGCAATTGGGATTGTTTTATGGTACATTAAATGAATTTATTAAATGTTTATTGGGCTGACAAATATTATTTGGTTCGGTTTTGATGTGTTTTCATAATTTAAAGAGTGATTTTGAAAGATTTTTATGTGAAAAGCCTCAATACACTTCATGAAATTGTTTTACCAAAATATTTAGCGGTTTGTTGATTAGTGTAAGAAATTTGAAGAAAGATTATGGGCTGTTTGTGTTTTTATGGTTTTGGAATGGAATGTGGATATGAAATGTGTATTTGATAATATGTGTAACTTTATTGAGCACTAAAGGGAATCCCGAGTATCTAGGTGGGCGGACGTTTACTAGTATGTTAGTGATTCTGTGGGGGTTGGCCCCTGTTTCACGTAGCAAGTTTGATGATGAAAAAACTAACTAAACTATGATGATGATGATGATTGGGGACCACTAGGTTATGGGTATGTTCCCTACTAGTGGCTCGTGCACGAGAACGGATATTTATTATGGTTACTTTCACCGAGATACGAGGTACCTGGGGCTCACAACTAACTAGTGCCTAGGGGTATTCATGTGACTAGTGATCATTGGCTATTTTGTACTCACCGTTGGCATACAGTGTGTTTGGTTGGTAAGTTAAGTAGTATGTGTTATTTATTTGAATGTTAAATTTATTTAAATCAGACCTCTTGAAAACTATTTTCATTTTGAAGTTTCACCTCTTTGAAAATAATTGTTACTTGCATTTTTGTTTATTAAACATGCATGTTTTTGTTTGATAATTATTATAGCATGGAACCTCATTTGAAAACCATACTTTCAAATCTTGAATTTAAAATTGTAAATTGATGTTTCTTTTATTTTAAAGTAATGTGCACTGGTAATAGAATATCGGGCTAACCTACTGAGTTTTAATACTCACGCCTATAGTCTTCTTCTTTTTTTAGACCTTGTGCAGGTTTCATCATTAGTTCGATCACCTTGGGTGACATTTTATCATTGTGTTGGAGTGTGACCAGAAGTGTCACATGTAGTTAGTTGTTCATCGGGATTTTTCAGTTGAGTTGTTGGTTTTGTTCTAATTTTAGTTTCTTGTACAAATAATATTTAGTTCAACTTTTATATAAATTCATTTTGTGATGTCCGTTTATTTCCGCTATTTGTTTGATTGTTTATATATGGGAGAAATCGTTCCATTGTGTACTCTATTGATGCCCTTGGTGCTTGTCACCATCCCGGGAGGATCGGGAACGCCTCTCGGGACTTGTCGCGGGCTGGCCTGGGTGACCGGTTCAGGGTCAACTCGGGCTGGTTCGTGACAAAATGGTATCAGAGGGAGGTTGGCTCTTAGCGGACCTTTCTTTTTAGAGCACCCTTGTTATTTTGGGGATGTCAAGGTAGATGGAGTAGGATTGTTGGGAATTCAGGGGTAAGTGCAAGAAGAGCATCGCGAACTCTTTCTTATTCTAATCCTCAGGTTTCCATGGAATTCCGATTTTATTAGTGTCCATTGTTCTAGTTGATTGTTTGGTATTGGGATATGACAAGGGGAGTCTGACCAATGGCCTTCGTGAGCTCACAGGGCCTGGGAAGCCATGTGGAGCTGGGGAATGGTCCTAATAAGTCTCTCTGTGTTGGTGTTGTGTTTGGCATATGGCCGCCAACCATATGGTCAAGTCACCCACTGACACAAGTTCCCTTTTTTTGGGTCTCTTGAACCTTTCTTGAATTCCGAATTTTTGTTTTTAAAATCCTTGTGTGAAAATTGTGGAAATGGGTTTTAATGTAAGGATTAGATTTTGAAAAGTGAAAAAAGGGGGTTTCAATAATTAAATATAAGAATGGTTTTGGAAGGTTGTGTTTTTGTGAAAAAAAATAGAGGGAAGCAGAAATGATTTATAGGGATTGGATTATCCAAAATCTAAACTTGTGGTTTGTTGAAATAAAATGTTTTGAAATTGTGAATCATTTTAAAGTGATTCTGGATCTTTTTTTTTAAATGGGGTATTTTAGGATGTTAAAAAGTTTTTGAATTGGATAAATTAGTTTTGGTAATTGGTTTTGATCGGTTGGTGTTTTACTACAAATGGTATTGGTCTCAATGGACCTCGGATTATGAAAATATAACTTGCTGAATTTTTTTAAAAAAAAATGGGAAGGGGTTGTTTGGAGTGGCTTGGTTATTTAAAAAATTTTTAAAAATGAAAAGGGGTAGGTTTTTAAGAAAATGGTTCTTAATTAATTGTGTTTTTTTTGGAAATATGAAAATGTTTTTTTGACTTGGTGGTTGGTGTTCCTTTTGAAGGTAAATTGTTTTTTTTGAATTATGATGTTTAATTTTAGCCTTTGGTGTTTTCATGGGTGCTCACATGCATGGTTTTATTTATATCTGGAAGTATGGCCTATATGGTATGGTGGTTGGGTGCCAGGGGTGGCATGGAAATGTGCATGTGGGTGAGACTTGATGAAACACCATTGGTGAATGTGGAAACCCACCAAGTTACTTTGATTTTTCAAAATTGTTTTGAGCTGAAAATTGTGGCCTTTTTTTTAAAAACCAATGGTTATGTGGCTTGATTTTTCTATGCCATAGAAGAGTTGTTTATTTGGTTAGCTTCCACGTGATCTAGAATTCATACTCTTGTTTATCTAGTGATGAGATCTTGTTGGTGGCTCAGTTTTGGAGTAATTTTTATTGGGTTTCTAAAAATGTGTTTGATGTTGTGATGTGGCCATGGATAGTTCTGCGTTGAAAATCTTTCCTGCTGATCAACCTAAAGATTCCTTTAAAATTTTAAATCCACCTCTTTTGATGATGCCTCAACCTGTTTGTTGGAATAGAGAGCTGTTTGGGATCTATTAAAAGTGCTTCTAGGTCATGATAATTCTTTTGGATAGAGCAGTTGTGTTCGGTGATGTTGATATGTTTCGTCGTATTCCTTGTCCATTATACCCCTCGTTTGGAGTGATATAGAATTTTGATATGTATCTATGAGTTCGTATTTAGATGAAGGTTTTTGTTTGGTGATCTAGTGTGGTTTTTTTGAGTGGTGTGATCCTTATCACCTGACTGCGGTGCAACAAATGCTTCAAGAATCACTACAACATAAACAGTGTTTAGCGGCGGTTTTTTGGCGGTGGTTCACAAAAGCGCCGCTAAACGTTATCAGTGAAAGATTTCGCGGCGGTTTGTTAAAAACCGCCGCGAAACCCAATCTATTTTTAAAAGCCACAACGCTTTCCCCGCCCCTATTGCGTACCCCTCCTCCCCAATCCCCCTCACAAACCCTCCCCTCTTCCCCGATCCCCCTCCCGCTACCTCCGGCGACACCCGCGCCCTCCGGCGACCCCCGCGGCCCCCGAGCCCCCCGACGAACCCCGCTTCCCCCCCCCCCCTCGACCGTTGGCGACCCCCGTGCCCCCACGCCCCTCGCGCCCCCCGCGCCCTCCGGCGACCGCCACACCCCCCGCGGCCTCCGGCAACCCCCGTACCATAATTTCAGTCCTCCCACCATAATTTTCAGGTTTATTTATATATAATTTTTATTTTTTCCACATTTTAATTAGGGATATTGTGATTTTTATATTCCAAATATCGTTTTAGTGTGTTTTGGTCTTCATTTTGGCAGGTTTGAGCTGTCATCATCAAAGGATTACATGTGTATTCATAATTCAGAATCTATATATAAGTTATCCATTTATATATATTCAACCTTGAAAGTATTAATATATATCATGGGGCTATATGTGCTTATATGTGTATATGAAAATGAATATGTGTATCATTGAAAAGGGGTATATGAAAGTATAGTCAAATATGTATAGATCCCTTATACATATTTGTACACCTTAATATGTATATATGGACTAGGTATCATTACATATAAGTTAAGGTGAATATGTGTGCATTTGAAAATATTAAAATTTGAGATTCCATCATCTATTTTAGCATGGCTTGAGTTTTAGGTAGTTTCCATATTCATGTTACCATTATTTGAATTCCATGATAGCATGGATGTTTTTTAATCTATTATTCATTATTTTATCAATTGAATATTGTATATCTTTTTATATATATTATTGGTTTTATTTCTCAGAATGTATCTCCCAATGTGGTTGATAGAAATTATCCTAAACATTTAAAATGTGTTTTAAGGTGTAAAGAATGATTTCAAAGTGAGTTTTCTATCGTGTGATTTTTTGTTTAGAGATAATGTTTTGAAAAAATGGTAAGATGGTGTCAAGCGTTTTGAGTAATGTGTTGTGAAGAGGATCGGGCCGATGGGGAATATATTGGATATTCCATGATGGTATGACTTTATGTGAATTATTTCTTTATGTTTCATTTTAGGTGATGTTTCCTAGACTTCTCTATAGAGTCCATGTGGCTGAATTTTTGTTGGAGGCCGAATCATCCTTTAAGAGAATCTAGTTCATTTTATGGATCACAATGGGATGGTATTGCAAGGTAGTATTGTACCTTTTGTTCTAGTTTTATTACTATATAGTACCATTAAAGAAGAGACATGGGAGGGGAGATGAATATGTAGGCATAGTGGTCCAATCTCTTTTCTAACAAAGCTTTTATTACTATATAGTACCATTAAAGAAGAGACATGGGAGGGGAGATGAATATGTAGGCATAGTGGTTCAATCTCTTTTCTGACAAAGCTTAGTGATACTTTGAAATGTGGCTCAAAGCTAAGACATTTCATGTTAGGGAGGGTATAATATTCTATGATTTTTTCAGGTACTTTCTCATTTCAATTTTACTTTAAATAGATAATTTTGGGATATCAAAATGTTTACTGGATGTATGAATAGTTTTTGGGGTGTCCAGGGTTTTTAGGACACAAAAGGTTGAAAAAGTGCCTATCCAGCTCAAGTAATACGATCGAAGCCCAGTTAGTAGTTATTGTGTTCCCTAACCATGATTTACAAGAGGTGGGGTAAATTCAATGAAAAAATAAGGAAAGGGGGAGAATAAACCAAGTGGAAATGGATAACCCATTCTTCATGGTTATAGCATGACTTAACAAACCATACAGGCTTTATCGAAGATCATGTGACTAGCCCGCATTTCTATCCAACAGTCCAACATTTCTAAAATATTACTTTTGAATAGCATGAATTGTCTTTAAAGTTTCCACATGATGAACTTTTTCCCAGCAATACTCATACACCGATCCTTCCTTTTCAGCTTCATTCCATCTCTCATAAATCAGATGAAGTGCCAAACGATCACTGTAATCCTTTGCAGAAAATCTAGATTTTACCATTACAGCTAAAGCGCTTTTTATCTTGAGGAAGAACTAAAGTATCCATGACGCTACGTCCGACCACAATGGTAAGCACAGGATCGTAGCAATGAAAAATGGCACCCATAATTAGTACTTTCCGCAGTTTAGGATCCACCAGAAGGATTGACTGGGCACACCTGCTGGCCGGTGGTCATCCACCGGCTGGCCGGTGACACCAGGCAATGGGAAAGCCTATTGCCTGGCTCCTACGGCTGGCCGGTGGGTAGGAACCGGCTGGCCGGTGGTCTCACACCGGCTGACCGGTGGCTCTGGACAGAAGCCAATGCTTCTGCCAGAGACCACCAGCTAGCTGGTGGAAATCCACCGGTTGGCCGGTAGACTCAGTCAATCCATTTTCAGCTTTCTTGGGCGAGCTCCTAGGAAATCTTTTTCCTAACATCAAAAAAACTTGAAAAAAAGTTAGAACACAAATAGAGTGATTGCGATCATTAAAATCCAAGAGAGAGGGGTACAACAACTATTGTTTGTTTTATATTCATGGACTAGATTATGCATTAGAAACCATTAGTGGTGGCCTACTTAATTTACCTCACACCATATTCAGTACATGGATTGGTACCCAGATAATCCTCCTCCTCCTCCGCCGGTGTTGCCGGTGCCTCTGCGACCGCCTCCTCCTCCGCGGTCACGCCGCGGTCACGTCGGTGCCTCTGCGGTCGTCGCTTCCTCCTCCGCCGCCGCGGCCACCGCCTCCTCCTCTGCTCCTGCTCCTCCTCCTCCTCCTCCACTAGCCTCATCCTCCTCCTCCGCTGCCTCCGCTGCCTCTGCTGCCTCCGCTGCCTCCGCCCTGCCTCTGCGCTGCCACCGGTGCCTCCTCCTCCTCCACCGATGCCTCCTCCTCCTCCGTCGGTGCCTCCGAGACCGCCTCCTCCTCCGCGGTCACGCCGCGGTCACGCCGCGGTCACGCCGCGGTCACGCCGCGGTCACGCCGCGGTCACGCCGGTGCCTCTGCGGCCACCGCCTCCTCCTCCGCCGCGGCGGCCGCCCCCTCCTCCTCTACTTCTGCTTCTCCTCCTCCTCCTCAACCGGCCTCATCCTCCTCCTCCTCCACTGCCTCCGCTGCCTCCGCTGCCTCCACCCTGCCTCCGCCCTGCCTCTGCGCTACCGTCGGTGCCTCCTCATCCTCCACCGATGCCTCCTCCTCCTCCGCCGGTGCCGCCGGTGCCTCCACGACCGCCTCCTTCTCCGCGGTCACGCCGCGGTCACGATGGTGCCTCTGCGGCCGCCGCTTCCTCCTCCACGGCCGCGACCTCCTCCTCCTCCTCTGCTTCTGCTCCTCCTCCTCCTCCTCCTCCACCGGCCTCATCCTCCTCCTCCTCCACTGCCTCCGCTGCCTTCGCTACCTCCGCCCTGCCTCTGCGCTGCCGCCGGTGCCTCCTCCTCCTCCACCGATGCCTCATCCTCCTCCGCCGGTGCCGCCGGTGCCTCCGCGACCGCCTCCTCCTCCGCGGTCACGCCGCGGTCACGCCGCGGTCACGCCGCGGTCACGCCGGTGCCTCTGCGGCCGCCGCCTCCTCCTCTGCTTCTGCTCCTCTTCCTCCTCCTCCACCGGCCTCATCCTCCTCCTCCTCCGCTGCCTCCGCTGCCTCCGCTACCTCCACCCTGCCTCCGCCCTGCCTCTGCGCTGCCGTCGGTGCCTCCTCCTCCTCCACCGTTGCCTCCTCCTCCTCCGCCGATGCTGCCGGTGCCTCCGCGACCGCCTCCTCCTCCGCGGTCACGCCGCGGTCACGCCGCAGTCACGCCGTTGAAGGGAGAATAAGATGTCCATGTCCTAAATGTAAATTTAGAACATGGTTGAAGAGGGATGAAGTTTATGAACATTTAATACTGAAGTAATTCCCTGATCAATATTTGTGTTGGATTTGGCATGGAGAATCAAACAATACATAAAGATTGAGGTCTGATGTTAATCCACAGAATGAGGTCCCAAGTTTGTCGCCAATGGAAAATGAAATGCAAAACCTCATAAATGATGCATTCGGCACTGCAAGACACCACTATGAGCATCAAAACATATCAGAACAACCAGAAGATGATGCTACAAATTGCAACATGACAAGTGATGTTTTTGAGACTCTAACACAAGCAGATCAAGATTGTAACATATCATTGGATCCTCCTCTTGATTCTGTGGAGCCAAATGTAAGGGAAAACTTCAGTGAGAAAAATACGTTTCATGATTTAGTTGATGATGGAAATCACGAGTTGTATAGTGGGTGTTTGAAATATTCAAAGCTTTCATTTCTGCTAAAGTTGTACCATATCAAATGTCTTCATGGAATTACAAATAAGGCAATGTCTATGTTATTGGAATTGATTCGTGATGCATTTCCTGAATCAAAAATCCCAGAATTGTTTTATGAGATGAAAAAAGTTGTAAACAAGCTTGGCCTGAATTATACAAAAATACATGCGTGTCCCAATGATTGTTTGCTTTACTGGGGAGAAGATTCAAGTAGACAGAATTGTAAGAAATGTTCTTCTTCTAGATGGCAGTCAAAGGGTAATGTTGGAAGTATGTTTGAACATAATTTCATGGAGAAGAAGAAAAGGAACACACCTGCAAAAGTTTTGCGTTACTTTCCTTTGAAGCCTCGATTGCAAAGATTATTCATGTCATCAAAAACCGCCGAACACATGAAGTGGCATGCTGTAGATAATAACAATGATGGGTTAATGAGACATCCACGAGATTCCCAATCGTGGAAGACATTTGATGCATTACATCCAGATTTCTCAGCTGATCCTAGGAATGTTCGATTGGGATTGGCTGCCGATGGATTCAACCCATTTGGGACTTTGAGTACGAGTTATAGCATTTGGCCAGTTGTTTTGATCCCTTATAATCTGCCTCCGTGGATGTGTATGCAACAAAAATCTTTTATCATTTCGATGATTATTCCTGGAAAACAAATGCCTGGAAATGATATTGATGTATACCTGCAGCCTTTGATTGAAGAATTGCAGGAGTTATGGACCGACGGTGTTGAGACATTTAATGTTTCTTCTAAAACAATGTTCAAAATGCATGCTGCTTTAATGTGGACCATTAGTGACTTCCCTAGGCTTGGGAATTTATCTGGTTGGAACACTTATACGGGTTTGGCTTGTCCCGTTTGTAACTTTGATTTTGAGCCCAAACGGCTACCTCACAGTAGAAAATGGTGCTTCTTGTGCCATTGAAGATTTCTTGATGCATCTCATAGATTTCGGCTGAACAAATCAAAATTTAATGGTTCCATTGATCGTAGACCACCTCCAAAGTTGTTAACCGGTTCTGAAATATTGACACAGCTTGAAAATGTTAAAACAGAATTTGGGAAGGTTCAGCAATTGAATGATAGCGGAAAACGAGTGCGAAGTGCATCGTCAAGTGAAATCAGAACACAACAATGGAAGAAAAAAAGTATATTCTTCAAAATTCCGTATTGGGAATTTAATTCTTTGCACCAAAATCTTGATGTGATGCATTTTGAGAATAATTTATGTGATAATTTGATTTTCACATTACTTAATGAGCATGGAAAGTCGAAGGATCATCTCAATGCTCGCAAAGACTTACAAGTAATGAACATAAAACGTGATCTCTGGCCAGATGAGAATGAAAAGTATGCTCCGACCATTTTTTCAATGAAAAATAGGGATAAAGATACGTTCCTTCAAATTTTAAAGAATGTTAAGGTATCTGATGGGTATTCGAGTAACATATCGAGATGTGTTGACTTGAAGAATCGTAAGTTATATGGATTGAAAAGTCACGATTCACATATTTTGTTACAATAGTTACTACCATTGGCATTGCGTACATTATTACCTGAAAAAGTTACTGCTGTTGTACTCCAATTATGCACATTTTTCAGGCAATTATGTGAGAAAGCTCTACATCCATTTCAGCTTGACAACCTACAGGAGAGGTTTGTATTGACCCTTTGTGCAATGGAGATGATCTTTCCTCCATCATTTTTTACTGTCATGGTGCATTTAACTGTGCATTTGGTTGACGAAGCTAAATTAGGAGGCCCCGTTCATTATCGATGGATGTATCCAATTGAGAGGTATTTTATTTATATGTTTCCAGTTAAGTAAACAATTTTTGGAATTTAAATAAATGCATAATATTTTTTTTTTTCACAGATATCTTGGGCATTTGAAAGCATACGTGAGAAATAAAGGTCAACCAGAAGGCTCTATTGATGAAGGCTATTTGGCCGAGGAGTGTCTCACCTTTTGTTCCAGATATTTGGATGATATTGAGACAAGATTTAATCGAGTTGGACGTGTTGACGACACATCAACTCATTCTCAAATGCATCAGAAATCAAAAATATTTCCTGCTATTGGCCGATTAGTTGGGAGGACCTCATACGCGACACTAACAGAATTGGAATTATTACAGGCACATAGATACGTGATGCTGAATAGTGAAATTGCAGATCCATTTATTGAAGAGTTGAGGATACAAACAAAGATACGAATGAGAGGCCGAACACGAAATGAAAAAGATATAACGAAAGGTGTGAATAAAGAGCTGGTAGAATGGTTTGCACGACGTGTAAGTTTATAAATATTGCAATAAATACGAATATTAGTTTGACACATACAATTTGAAAATCTATTAATTTTTTTTTTCAGATCATGAATAATGATACTCGAGCAGACTTTTCAGAAGATTTGAAGTTTCTTGCTAGAGGTCCTATAAAACAAGTTATAAAGTTCGGTGCTTATAATGTGAATGGTTTTAGATTTCGTACAGTCGATCGAGAAGTGGGTTTGAAAACACAGAATAGTGGTATATTTACATTTGCTGAAGTGGAATACTATGGAAAGCTGCATGATATTATTGAATTAAACTACCACGGGCATTTTTCTGTTGTTTTATTCAAATGCAAATGGGTCGATATTATCAGAGGTGTTAAAAGAGATTCCTTGCAATTTACTTCTGTAAACTTCTCTCGCTTGATGGATGTTGGTGATCGTGAACTGCATGATCCATATATCTTAGCATCGCATGCAAAAATGGTATATTATGTGAATGATGTTGTGGATGAAGGGTGGAGTGTAGTTACTCACGTAATACAAAGAGATTTGTATGATATGGGTGATGAAGTGGAAGATTTGACCTCTACAATTGATTTTCATCAACAACAGGAAGCAGAATTATTTGTCCATCATGATATTGAAAATATTAGTCTAGCAAGGATGAATGAAGTGGATGAAGTAATGGAGCAGGAAACCGACATGATTGAAGGGGAAAATGATTGTATGTACAATTATTTATTTATTCAGCAACCACTTGTTTCATTTCTGTAGTCATTCATTATCATTGTTATATATATTTTGTTTGTTAGTACTGGGCATCTATTATCATTTTTAATTTTTTTTTCTGCATAGTTTTTTTGAAATATATATTCTGAACTTAATTTTATTTGATTAAATGACAGGAATGCCAAGGAAGAAGCGGTACACCATTCCTTCTACTTCTGTGACAGATGACGATACGTCTGTCCCCACGACATCTGAGGTAGCAGCTGCCTACATCCCTGCATCATCTCCCCCTGCACCATCTCTGACACCATCAGTGGATGCCTCATTAGAGGATGAGTCATCGCCTCCCCCTACAGGATCCTCAGCAGTGGGGCAGCGACACGCCCCTTCCAGTTCATCACGAACATTCTGGAGGGTCACAGTCATAGGTACAAATTTTAATTAAATAAATTTATTGCATTTTGTTTATAGTAATTGTTTGCTCATTGCAGATGAAAACAATGAAACCGTGGAAAAACACATAAAAAGTTCTGATGTTTGGAACATGCATGGCGAGAAGATAGTGGTTCCATTTGATTCTTATGGGGTCCCGACGGATGACGCCGCAGGTTTACTTGGTCAGATTATAGGTCAACTGGCAGCAGAGCCCATTTACCTACCTATTTCATATGATGATTGGAGGCATATGCCTACAAAATGGAAAAATGAAGTTTATGATTATCAGATAAAGGTAATTTTATTACTTTATGGTTTAATTGAATGTCATGTTACTAATATATTCAAAATAAATTTCTGTATACAGATGTTCTTCCACTTTACCGTTGCTGATGTGATAGCACGGAAGTGGACATTGAAAAATCTTGGAAAAAATGGAAAGATTTCAAATGGAGGTTGTGGTGTGATGTCAACGATACTTCGTTGACCTTGCAGCAGATGTATGAAAAGCTACCCAGTGGGGTACCGAAAGAACAGTGGAAGGTTTTTGTCGATAGACATCGTGATGAGAAGCGGATGGTATTGAAATATATATTATTATATTATCCTCATTTTACATTTATATATGTACATGAAGAGGAGATAGATATTGAATACAATACTGTTAAATTGAATTTTATTTATTTCAGGATCTCTCAAGACAGAATGCTTCAAACCGGGCAAAACAGGTCATCCCGCACACTGCGGGTTCAAAAAGCTTTTCAAGAAGCTGAATTTCATTGGTAATCTTTTAATTAGTTTAAATATTTATAAGATAATATTATCTATTTAACATATTTAATTGTTGATTTATCTTTGTTTAATGCAGTCACAGAGTTTAGGGCATGATGCATCCCGAACAGAACTGTGGCTGGATGTTCATAAAAAAACAGATGGAAGTTTTGTTAATGAACCTGCCAGAGAAGTTGGGGTATGAAGTCAATTATTTATTATAATAACTTATTATCAGTTTTTAATGTGTTAATATATATTTATATTTGATTTATAGGTAAAAATTAACGAAATATGGGATGCCAATCCTGGGCAATCCTACTCAGTCTCCCAGGATGACCCGGTTGGTAAAGTCCTTGGGAAGGAGCATCCTGGTAGAGTGCGCGGGATGGGTTTGGGACCTGTACCATCTGAGGTCTTTCGGATGCCATCAGGGATTTCAGCTACATCTACTCCTGTTTATAGTCATTTCATACCTGAAGATGCTCAGAGGGAGATGTCTTCTCTACGAAACACAGTTCACCAGCAGGGGGATCAGATATCTGGTTTGCAGAAAGAGTTGCTTGAAATACGTCAGTATATGAGCAGATATTCCCCCGGTGGTAGTGCATCGGGTAGTGGTGAGCAGGTAAATCACAAAAAAATCAAAATCATTTAGTTTGCAAACTTTTATTGGTTTTAAGTTTTATTATAAATATGCAACAATATTTAATTTTCAATATAATGTTCTTACGGGTGGCAGCAGGTGGTGGAGATGAAGTTGGAGAGGGTGACGATGCAGCATCAGATGATGAGTAGTAGTATTATTGATGTGTTGAACAAGTATGATAACGGTTGGTTTGTATATGTAACATTTATGGCACATAGTTGATGATCTTATTTTATCCCAAACTTATCGTCGAACTCAAAGGTGATGTTTAAAGGGTAATGATTATAGTGGGATGGATCTAGGTTCCACCCTTGTTCATGCTGGGGAACAATGTATTAAATGGTTAGGTGATGGAATGACTAAGAAATTTCATTGAAAGTCAGGTATGGGCTTATGTGAATGTGCTTGTGGTAAACACGGGATTTCATAGAGGAAGGAATTGTGGTTCAGGTTGTGATATGTGAGTCATCTAAGCTGAGTATCTTGGGAATGGTTAGCTGAAAGTGGATTGAATTATTATACTTCTTCTTAGATGTATATAGGTGAAAGTATCCATTTAAATCATGTCACTAGGCTAATGTGGGTGTCATGAAAGGGTCGAAAATGTCTTATGAGAAAGATTTCATGACTAGTTTCAGTTAGGATGATTGGCATTTGACTGTTTCTTTATAGTAAGGTCCCTATTATGGCCTTAGAAGTATTTAGGATTTCCCAATTAGAGGAAAAATTCCAATATTATCATTGGAAATCTTTGGATATTCTTTATAAGAAATTACAATGGTGGAGAATACTATGGTTCATAATTTTCTGTTAATGTTAAAACCTATGGTGGGGAGCACGATCGGTTGGATGCTTAAAGGGATGATGATGTGATCATTTATCTATATTCTGGTTTGATTTATTTTTCAGGGCAGTGGTGTAGTACAACCAAATTTTTTTTTTCCAGTTCAGCATTTAGCGGCGGTTTTAACCGCCGCTAATGCCATATTTGGTAGCATTTAGCGGCGGTTAAAACCGCCGCTAAATGCCTTGCTGGGAAGCATTTAGCGGCAGTTTTTACCGCCGCAAAATAGGCGCATCAAACGGCATAATTTTTCGGCGGTTAAAACCGCCGCACATAAAAAGATTTGACATACCCATAAAACCGCCGCTAAATAGAGAGAAACCGCCGGGAAATGAGGCATCTACGACACATATTTTAAACCGCCGCGAAATAGAAAAAACCTCCGCTAAAAGATTGCCGATGGCAAGTTTAGCGGCGGTTTAAACCGCCGCTAAATGGGAAAAAAACCGCCGCTAAGGGCTGCTTTTGTTGTAGTGAATCAGGGCTCCAGCCATAGGCCTCAGAGTGAAGCTTTTCACGCAGTCAGAAAATCGACAGAGGTGTGGAGTGCTCGATTAGGATCCTTACTCCTCTATTTTGTTAAGTTATTTTCTATATCAATGTTTTGGTTCTTCATTTCTATGAATTTCCCTTTGTCGCAACAAGCGTGGTGGACTTAACCCCTCACACAATGTCTATGGTTATTCCTTCATGGATGTGGGTTTTCAATCAATGTCCCTGTATAGACCGCCCGTAAAAAATCAGGTGCAGTCTTGGTGTTACCTCTTCATAGGGGGAGATTTTTGGGTAGTTTCTTTGTTTCTTTTGTTGTTTGAGTGGCCAAATTATTGGGTCCCCTTCCCTCTCATCCCAAAGTGACAGGGGTCCAGAATTGTGCTGAATGTGTCGACCAAGTTATTGCCCCCTCCATTTGGGAGTGGGTGGTTTATATGTTCATGTTGTAACTCTATTAGCTTGGTATAGTAGGTTTTTGTAGGAGGGTTTTTTTTGGGTTTGTGTGAGTGAGTCCCAACTCTAGCTCATGTTCAATTCTTGTCTACTCATTGCTAGTTGGTTTCCAATGGTGGGGAGACCCACCATGGATCTCCTGGATTTTCATCCTAAGAAAATTTATAGTTCTATTTGATTCTTAATGGTGGGGAGTACATTCTTGAATCCTTAGGTGTTGTTTTTTTTTCAGCCGTAAAGTGTTATGGCTTTCTGGGGGCGGAAAGCTTTAATGGTGGGGAGAATTGTCACACACAGTTTTTTTTTCTGTCTTTGTATTGATCCGGCCCATTAGAAATCCCGATCCTTTTCATGGGTATTTTATGAGATGAATCTTGAGTTTTTAAGTTTCATATATGTCTAACCACCATAATTTGGGATCCCCATTTCTTGTTTAGGATTTTTTGAAGAAAGGGTGGTTACTTCATGATTTGGGCCAACCGTGAGCCCATTTCCAGTTTTAAAAACTGAATTTGTTTCTTTTATAACTCTTTTGTTTTTCATCCCTTTTCACCCATTCAACTTCACACTTGTCATATACAGATATATTAAAATATATTTATCCTTTTGGACCCATTATAAATTCATAATCTCGGTGAATTTGGGTTACTTATTTAGGTATTGGGCCAGCCCATGGGCCCATTTCCTGTTTTAAAAAAATTAATTTGTTTCATTTATATCTTTTTCGTTTTTTACTATTTTTCGGTGATTCCACCTCCCCCTCGAAGCCAATAACCCTATATTATCCCTAATAATCTATTTTACCTCTTTGGAGCTAATAGGGGTCTCGTATTAGGGCAATTGTTCTCTGGTTTCCTCAAAAAGTCCAGAATTTAGAAGGTAAATTGTTTTACCCATAACTCATTCAATTCGTATTCTTTTGGCCACCAATTTTCTTCCCCTGGGTCTTACAGACCTTTGGAGTCTCTCCAAAAATTTTCAAGCCATTCCATTCTCTATAGGGTTGCAGATCTAATGGAAGACGAAGAGTTTTCTAGGGTGAAAGGTGAGATTCCTTCTCCTTTCTCCTTCCTCTTCCCCCTCCTTTCATTATTTCGTGGATTTATTTTGTCCCCTAGTATTGATCGACCTAGGGTTTTGTTATACCATGTTTTTTTATGGGGTTAATGTTTGTTTAGGTCTGGTATTTATAGTTTTATGGTTTATAAACCCGCGGCGGGTGATTTCGGGTCTACGTTTCAATTACGCCAAAGATTTGAGGTAGGATACCCCTTGCACATGACTTTATTATTTAAGTTTCATCATATTATTATTTTTAACACCTGATATATATGTTTATTATTGTTTTTCATCCTTTGGATAATTTTCTTGGTGTTCAAAGTGGTTGTTTAATCATTGGTTTGTGAACGGTATTGTTGTTTTGTCATGAAAGTGCTCAACAAGTGTTTGTTTAAATGTTCCGTTATCTTTTGCAAAGATTTTGTGAGGTTTATAATCTGTTATATGGTATTTTTAACATGTAACAATATCTTGAATGAAAGTATATCTTTCAATTGGTGTTTTATTCCTTTTCATGTACTTAAAATAAATTGTTTTGTTTAAAAAGGGCATGTCATGTGTTCGGTAAATTGCCCGGTTGGCTTTTATGTGTGATGTGTGATTTAATAGTTATTTTTTTGGATTTATAAAGGAATTGGAAGAATTATAAATGGTATTTTTGGGTACTTATATGGATTTCCTATTTGTATTTGTTTTTACAATCAAGTGGGTTTTGATTTACAACATATTTTGGCCCGAGTTGCCCAAAAATGGACTGTTTCACATCTTTATGAAAATGGTTGTGTTTTGAATATGTAACCTGAGTATTATAAGAGATTTATGAATGTTGTTTTCTGCTGTAAATGGTGTTTATATAGATCCTTAATAGAATTAAAATGCATACCTTCATCCAATGTTAGTTTTGAGAAAATGTTTAAAGGCCCATTTGGCATTTCCTAGAAATGGAGTGTTTTACTTGTATATAAAAAGTTGTGAAATTGGGATTGTTTTATGGTACATTAAATGAATTTATTAAATGTTTATTGGGATGCCAAATATGATTTGGTTCGGTTTTGATGTGTTTTTATAATTTAAAGAGTGATTTTGAAAGATTTTTATGTGCAAAGCCACAATACACTTCATGAAATTGTTTTACCAAAATATTTAGCGGTTTGTTGATTAGTGTAAGAAATTTGAAGAAAGATTATGGGCTGTTTGTGTTTTTATGGTTTTGGAATGGAATGTGGATATGAAATGTGTATTTGATAATATGTGTAACTTGATTGAGCACTAAAGGGAATCCTGGGTATCTAGGTGGGCAGACGTTTACTAATATGCTAGTGATTCTGTGGGGGTTGGCGCCTGTTTCACGTAGCAAGTTTGACGATGAAAACACTAACTAAAATATGATGATGATGATGATTAGGGACCACTAGGTTATGGGTATGTTCCCTACTAGTGGCTCGTGCATGATAACGGATATTTATTATGGTTACTTTCACCGAGATATGAGGTACCTGGGGCTCACAACTAACTAGTGCCTAGGGGTATTCCTGTGACTAGTGCTCATTGGCTATTTTGTACTCACCGTCGGCATACGGTGTGTTTGGTTGGTATATTCAGTAGTATGTGTTATTTATTTGAATGTTAAATTTCTTTCATGCAGCCCTCTTGAAAAATATTTTCATTTTGAAGTTTTACCTCTTTGAAAATAATTGTTACTTGTATTTTTGTTTATTAAACATGCATGTTTTTGTCTGATAATTATTATAGCATGGAACCTCATTTGAAAACCATACTTTAAAATCTTGAATTTAAAACTATAAATTGATGTTTCTTTTATTTTAAAGTAATGTGCATTGGGAATAGAATATCGGGCTAACCTACTGAGTTTTAATACTCACGCCTATAGTCTTCTTCTTTTTTTAGCCCTTGTGCAGGTTTAATCATTAGTTCGATCACCTTGAGCGAAATTTTATCATTGTGTTGGAGTGTGACCAAAAGTGTCACATGGAGTTAGTTGTTCATTGGGATTTTTCAGTTGAGTTGTTGGTTTTGTTCTAATTTTAGTTTCTTGTACAAATAATATTTAGTTCAACTTTTATATAAATTCATTTTGTGATGTCCGTTTATTTCCGCTATTTGTTTGATGGTTTATATATGGGCGAAATCGTTCCCTTGTGTACTCTATTGATGCCCTTGGTGCTTGTCACCATCCCGGGAGGATCGGGAACGCCTCTCGGGACTTGTCGCGGGCTGGCCTGGGTGACCGGTTCAGGGTCGACTCGGGCTGGTTTGTGACAAGCAGAGCCCTCCCGAGAGACTCCAAAGCTCCTTTCATCCATAACTTCTTCGTCTGAGCTCCGATTTATGATCCGTCAGTGGCCACGAGATTGTAACGATGAGTCAGAACTTTTGAGCTTGGATCTATTGTTTTCCCTTTGGCCTTTCCTTCTCAGCTTCCACCTGAGGAGGTTTTTGCCGGGTTTTGACAGAAGCGACGGACGCTGACGAACGTCTTCTAAAGTTGATCTGGGGGAGCATTGTGATCAGAACCTATTGAGGTAGGGACATTACCTTTGTCTCTCTAATTTGTGTATCATGCAGGATGGGTGTCCTCTTGCTTTCACAAGACATAGTTGAACCAGTTTAATGAAGATAATAACTGGCTTAAAGAATGGGGATGGGGAAGTTGTTATGTTTATCATTGTTTATCCAATTGTTATGTTGTGAATTGAATAGGCTTATACCTACTAAAAATAACGGTCATTGGGGGCCTTTACTTGCACAATTAAATGTTTCCCTATCTTTCTAGACCGTTTTTTGGATGGAAACTTTGTGTAATATGAAAATTGGTTAATCACATAAATTTGGCTAATTAAATTAATATCCAGAACCCTTGTTTGATCAACCCGGTTGAACAAAATGGAATAATGAACATGTGGGTGTTGGTTTGGTTACATGGTGTGTGAAAAGGGGGGGGGGGGGTGAATCCTGGGTTATTACAAATAGGATGGGCAGTGGGGTTGCGGTAAATGATATTAAAGGGGCAATGATGTGGTACGAGCCTTGTTTTGTGATACGATTGTGGAGATGTGGTTATAGTGGCATCATGGCTGTAGTAATGGGTTGTGATATTAAAAGAAAGTGGAAAGTTGATAAATGAACTGTGGGGAATGATAATGAATTAAATGCGAGAACAATCAATGGGGATTGATTGATGATAAAAAGGTTGGTTTTATGTTTCTTGTGTTTTATCTAACTTGATTTGTTGTTTGCAGGGTTTTTTAATGAAACGCTTGATCTGGTTTGATTTTTTCCCAGTAGTTAAGGAACTAATAAACTAATATTGTTGAAACATGAAAACCTAAATGGGGTTGGGATTGTTTGTTGTATGCATGCTTCGTAGTAGCAGTGCCGAGGAACGTGCTCAGTTTCACTATTTAGAGGCCATATGTTGGGCTGTGTGTTTGGTATACATATATGTATCTATATATTTGTGTTTTTTCGCACCCCACCCATGTTGAGCACCTAGTGATGAACACTCCCATTTCATGGGAGATGGTGTTTTCCCCTTAGTTACTATCTTCTTCCCGCTCCTTCTTCCATAGTCTGTGATGGCTTGAGGAGACCTTACAACTAAGACTCTTCAGGTGGGTTTCGATTGGTGTGATTTTTAGCCCAAGACTCTTCGGGCAGGTATACTGTTCTTAAGAACCTTCAGGATGAGGCCTAGGTGTGTACGAGCAGGATATGTGGTTTGTGAGGACCAGGTGTGTGTGGGTGGGATATGTGGTTTGTGAGGCCCAGGTGTGTGCGGGCGGGATATGTGGTTTCTGAGGCCCAGGTGTGTGCGGACAGGAAGAGTGTGGTAGAGTCAGGACATTCACTGTTAGGAACAACAGCTAGCTAGTGGGGGGAAATGGTGCAGGGTACCCAATACTCTTGTTCTTATATACTACTACCTATTGTTTTGTGTTTTTGGTGAGCGTGGATGGTGAGGTTGGGTTGATAGAATTCCTTGCTAGGTTTTGGTTTCTTTTGTTGTTCTCACGGGACATTAGGATGTCTCCCCACCTGTGCACGAGAGCTTTAGGTTTCCCTAATTATTATACTTGTATGCTCACCCTAAATTTACTTTCAGGTTTCCATGAGGAATACCAGGGCCGTGCGAGACCCTAATAGTTGGGAAAGTTGGAGTTTTTGCAGTTTGATATACTCTTGTTTCTTTTGTTATTGTACTTTTGAGTTTTCTTGTACTTTTACTTTGTTTCAGAATTATTTAAACATGCATGTGGGATTGGTTTGGGTTTATTTTCTTTTACTTGTTTCTTTTTCTTTTGTTGTTTGACTCATCCTATTTCCCAATATTAAATAATAAAAGGGTAATGACTCCCATATTTGTGAAAACTCATACCCTTGGTGCTAGTCGCCACTCCGGGTCCTACTGAAGGCGGGACTCGAGGGTGATTATCTCCCTTTCACCATTTCCAGCTCAGAAGGGGCATCTTTTGTGGGATGGGGTCGTGATAGAATGGTATCATAGGTGATGGTTGAGAGATATGATGGATCCTGGAGTTAGACACAGTAAGGATTGCATGGTATGGTAGGGAAACAATGTTAGGTGATCTTGGTGCGTGACATAGGCCAGGGAAGACCGGCTAGGACACAGGATTTTTGGCCCCCCCGTGATCCGATGCAAGGACTCTGAGCCTACCGAATGACCAAGTGAGACTACATTGATTGCAGGGTAGAGACGCTAGGGAAGTTACATGTATCATCATGTTTGTGTTTTACTTGATTTGGGTGTTCTGGGAAATAAATTTAAATAAAGTGATAAAATGAAACCTTGAGAAATTTTCCTTACTACTTGGGATTAGGCGATCTTTGTTTACTGTATAGCTATGGAACCTGGACGTTGTCCCCAAGTGACTCAGACAGTCAAGGCCCAACAGATTCAGGTGGTCAATCAGTTGAGGATTGATCGAGAGGAGGAAGATGATCAGTGGCAGAAAATTCTCCGTTCTTTCCAGCGACAAACCCTCAATAAGTACGAGGGTAGTACTTCGGATATGGGGATGGAGGGGTGGCTTGAGGAGCTAGGGATCACTTTTACTTTGATACGTGCTCTGAGGGAGTACTGATTTCTCCTAGCAGTCAGTCAGCTGAGATGTGCGGCACGTCAGTGGTGGACGCTCTACCTCAGGGAGAGGTTAGAGGCAGTGGTTCTGTGGGCCGAATTTGATAAGGATTTCCAATAGGAATTCCTCTCTTCCATGATCAAGGCAGAGAAGCGACAAGATTTACTCTCCCTCCAGCAGGGGAGTATGTCTATACAAGAATTGGGGATCAAGTTCAAGGGTCTCCTACATTTTTCTCAAGATCTCTTTCCGGATGAGGAGTCTCGGGTGAGATGTTTGGAGGAGGCGCTTCGTCCTTCGCTCCAGTATGTTGTCACCCCCTTCACCCTTCTGACGTACTTGGTAGTACAGAATAAGGCATAGGTTGTAGAGGGGATGCACTCGCAGGGAGGTGCACCATGAGAGGGGATACAACCAGGTTCGTCGAAGGGGAAGGTAGTCAGCAGTAGGTCTCCTGTGACAGGACCTTCCAGATTCAGGCCAGTAGGGAGCAAGCCCCAGCAGTTCCAGTTCAGATATTCGGGTCCTCGTCCCTTTTTCACAAGCCTAGGACCGAAGTGTTTCTCTTGCAGATTTTTCGGGCACATTTAGAGTCGGTTCCTGACCTGATCTCAGTACGGTGGAGGTGGGCAGGTTCAGCGCCCACCTCAGCAGCACCAGTTTCCGGTGAGGCCCTTCCAGTAGAAGCAGGACCCTGCTCCTCCGAGGGAAGACTTTGCAGGAGGAGGCCGACCTCAGGGTGCTCCTCAAGGACGTTGAACAGGGCGTGGTCGGGGAGGTGGTCGACATTAGAGAGGCAGAGGAGCTGGGCGTGGACAGTTGCATGCAGCAGAGTTGGCAGCTCCGACAGGACCAGAGGTGGGGCGAGGTACGATTTGTTTGTTCAGCACTCTCGTTTCTGCTTTGTTCGATTCTAGAGCTTCACACTCCTTTGTTGCACCCGTTCTAGCCCATTATTTGGGTCTAGACATAGAGAGAATTTCCGTACCCCTGGTGCTGAGTACACCAGTTGGAGGCCAGACCAGTGTATCTTGTATTTGTCTAGGATGTGGGCTGATGTTGGGACCGCATCGATCTAGTGGGGATCTTCTTTTGCTACAGATGCAGCCATATGATGTCATCCTAGGAATCGAATGGTTGTTTTCTGTTAGTTCCGTTATCGACTACTTTCGAATAAGAGTCATGTTCTCCGATGTGGATGAGAAGCGTGTAGCTTTTGTTGGCGAGAGGAGTTATCAGGTGGGAAGCCGGCATGTGAAGCCTCTCCTTTCCTTTTTAGGCAGGTTATCATTGGTTTTAGCTGATACAGATATGATGAATGTTCCAGAGGTTTTTGGGCGTTCCTCGATGTTTTTCCTGAGGAGGTTGTGACTCTACCCCCTCGACGTGACATTGAGTTCAGGATAGACTGACAACCTGGTGCCCATCTGATTTCGATGGCCCCTTATCGGATGGCACCTTCGGAGTTGCGGGAGTTTCAGATTCATATTGACGATCTGATGGAGAAGGGTTTTGTTCGACCCAGCGTGTCACCATGGGGTGCTCCATTTTTTTTGTGAAGAAGGCATATGGTGGTCTCAGGCTATGCATAGACTACCAAAGGTTGAATCAGGTAATGATCAAGAACCGTTACACCCTTCTAAGGATAGATGATATCTTCGAACAGCTGAGGGGAGCAGGTTGGTTTTCTAAGATTGATCTACGATCTGGATATCATTAGTTGAGGGTAAAGGATAGTGACATCTCGAAGACGGATTTCAGGTGCAGGTATGGGCACTACGAGTTTATAGTGATGTCGTTTGGAGTTACGAATGCACCAGCTCTGTTCATGGGACTTATGAACTTTGCCTTCTGAGAGTTTCTAGACCGGTTCATTGTTGTGTTTATCGATGACATCCTGATCTAATCAAGATTAAAGGAGGAGCATGTTGAGAATCTCAGGGTAGTCTTGGAAGTCCTTCGACACCACCAACTTTATGAGAAATTGTCGAAGTGTAAGTTCTTGATGCAAGAAGTACACTTCCTTGGGCACATGGTGTCTCAACATGGAGTGTGAGTGGACCCATTGAAGGTGGAGGTAGTTGTTTCTTAGGTGGCACCCAAGATCGTGGCAGAAGTTCATAGTTTCCGGGGGTTTCCAGGTTATTATTAGAGGTTCATTTCGAACTTCTCTCGAGTTTCTGATCCATTGAAAGCTTTGACTAGGAAGGACCGGGTCTTCCTATGGAGCGAGCAGTGCCAAAAATCTTTCGACTACCTGAAGGAGAAGTTGGTCAGTGCTCCAGTACTCAGGTTTCTAGAGGAAGTGTTATTGTATGAGGTGTTTTTTGATGCTTCTGGCCTTGGTTTGGGGTGCGTACTGATGCAGAAGAAGGGTGTGATCTGTTATGGGTCTAGGCAGTTGCACCCTCACAAGAGTAACTATGCCACCCATGACCTAGAGCTTGCAGAATTAGTGTTCGCACTGAAGTTGTGGCGAAATTACCTCTTTGGGGAGCACTTTGTGGTCTTCTCAGATCACAAGAGTTTATGTTATATCTTCTCACAGCATGACCTAAACTTACGGAAGTGGAGATGGGTTGAGTTTCTCCAAGACTATGACTTCGATATATCTTACACTGAAGGTAAGGTAAACATTGTGGCTGATGCCTTGAGTAGGATGTCTCATAAAAAAGTGGTTTAGGAATCCAATAATGCTTGGAAAGCGATGGGAGAGTTGGCTACCTTGCACTTGGATGCAAGGGTAGAGGGTGTTAGAGGCTATTTGTTTCAGATGACGGTGCAATCCTCCTTGTTGCAGCAGGTGGAAGAGTCTTAGTGGGGAGAATCCGAGGTGGAAGTAATGTGGGATTGTATCGATCAGGGAAATGCTTCATAAGGATGGTCAGAGGATAGATGACATCAGATGATTTTTCATGGAAGGTTGTTTGTTTTGGAGGCGATGTGCAAGGGAGTTCTCCGTGAGTTCCATAACCCAGCCTTAGAGGTACATCCCGGAGTTTCAAAAATGTATCGAGGCCTGAGGGAATAGTTTTGGTGGCCCGGGGTGAAACAGGAAGTTGCGGAGTTTGTGGCTAAGTGCCTAGTGTGTCAACAAGTGAAGGCTGAACACCTTGTTCCTAGTGGTTTGTTGCATCCTTAAGATGTCCTTGAATGGAAGTGAGATGACATCTCAATGAACTTAATTACATGAATACCCAGAGCTCAGGGTGGTTATGATGTTATCTGGGTAGTGGTGGATCAACTGATGAAATCAGCTCACTTCTTAGCAATTAAGGAGTCGGGGCCGGTGAGTACCTTAGCATAGAGGTACGTAGATGAGGTGGTGGGTTTACATGGAGTTCTGAAGACTATCGTCCAAGATTGGGATACTCGGTTTACCTCACGAGTCTGGAGGGTGTTACAACATTCTTTTGGCACCCAGCTATACCTTAGCACTGCTTTCTAGCCCCAGACCGATGGGCAGATAGAGCGGACTATCCAGACGTTGGAGGACATGCTGTGATCATGCATTCTGGATTTCAGAGGATCATTGGTGCGACACTTGTCTTTAGTAGAGTTTTCCTACAACAAAAGCTTCCACTCTACTATTGGTATGGCACCGTTTGAGTCTTTGTATGGAAGACCATGTCGTTCACCCATTTGTGGGGAAAAGGTTGGTGAGATAGGTGCTCTTGGGCCAAAGGTAGTACATAGCAACATAGAGAAAGTCCAGCTTGTGCGCGAGCGGATGAAAGCGGCTTAGGACCAAAATAAGTCTTATGCTGATCGTCAGAGGAGGCCCTTGGAGTTAGTGGTGGTAGATCATGTGTTCTTGAAGGTTTCCCCTCGACGGGGGAAACAGAGGGTTGGGAAGGGGAGTAAGCTCTCCCCTAGGTTCATCAGACCTTTCGAAGTGCTGAGGCGAATCGGCGAGGTGGTGTAACAGCTGGCCCTACCACCTCAGTTGGAGAACATTCATGATGTCTTCCATGTCTCCCAGATTCATCGGTACTTAGACGACGACTCTCACGTTATCGACTGGGGAGAGTTAGATATGGGGGACGACGCGAACTTCGAGGAATGACAAGTCAAAATTGAGGATCGTGAAGAGAAGGTGCTCCTTAGATGAACCATCACCTTGGTTTGTGTGTTGTCGAGGCATGGAGGCCTTGAGAAGATCACTTAGGATTGGGGGGCTTAGATGCACACTCAATAACTAGAGTTGTTTTGACTTGCATTTTTCTTTGTTCTTCTGAGCGTTGTTTCGATGTTATACTCTGTACCTTTGATATATGGAATGCTTGGCTTGTCGGTTGTGAGATGTTTTGTTTCCTTGTTCTCTGGAAGTGTGTAACATGTCCGGATGTGTGGGGAAAGGGAAAAACATGATCCTTAATCGAGACGGATTAATGCGGATGCGATTGAACCTGTGTGGGAGAGTCAGTGCCACCTAAAGAGGATAATATCTTGACATGGGAGAGGGAATTCCCCAAGCCATGTGTTCAGGCAGTGTGTTGGTTGTACAGTGTTGGGGGCAGTGTATGTTGGAATTTTTTTTTAATATATGGAAGTGGGAAGACCCAATTCTTAATCGAGACACATTAATGCAGATGCGATTAAACCCATGCAGGCGAGTCAGTGCCGCCTAAAGCAGATAATATCTCGACATAGGAGAATGAATTCCTAACACATATGATTAGGGTTGTTGGTTGGGTTCCTGTTATAAATAGATCCCTAAGAGGTATCTTCTTGGTTTCCTCTGGGTTGGTTTTTGAATTCTCTAGGACGAGAATGTTTTAAGAGGTATCTGGTGTAATGGCCCGGTCCTCTCCGCCCCCTTCCTTTGTCGAAAAGAAGGTCATGAAGTGTTCTGAAGGGTAGAATGGACTTTTCTCACACTTTTCATAATTTTGTGACTACACACCGTGTAGTATGATTACACGCCATGTACCACCTTACTGAGTATACCCCATGTTGAAGCCATGTCCTTGCTGCATGAAATGAATAAGTACACGCCGTGTAGCCCGTCCTACACACAGTGTAGTTTCTCCCCGCGTATGTGTTACCCTCAAACCGTGTGTTGACCAGTCAATGCCCGCGTGCCATGTTGAATCCATGTCCTTACCATGTGAAATAAATAAGTACACACCATGTAGCCTATCCTACATGCTGTGTAGTTTCTCTCTGCGTACGTGTTACCCTCAAACTGTGTGTTGACCAGTCAACGCCCGTGTGCTGTGTTGAATGTCGTGTTTGATGCCGCGTGGCGACCGTGTGGAATGGACGAGTACACGTCATGTACTAGGAAGTACATGACGTGTACTTTAGTCTTTCTCGCCTATAAAAGGAGGGGGCCTCTCCTCTTTTTTATATCATTCCTCACCTCCCCTTTCCTTCGAGCAGAGCCCTCCCGAGAGACTTCAAAGATCCTTTCTTCCATAACTTCTTCGTCTGAGCTCTGATTTATGATCTGTCAGCGGACACAAGATTGTAACGATGAGGCGGAACTTCTAAGCCTAGATCCGTTGTTTTACCTTTGGACTTTCCTTCCCAGCTTCCACCCGAGGCGGTTTTTGTTGGGTTTTGACAGAAGCGACAGACGCTGACAGACGACTTCTAAAGTTGATCTGGGTGAGCATTGTGATCAGAACCTATTGAGGTGGGGATCTTACCTTCGTCTCTATAATTTTTGCATCATGCGGGATGAGTGTACTCTTTCTTTCACGAGACATAGTTGAACCAGTTTAATGAAGATAATAATAGGCTTAAAGAATGGGGATGGGGAAGTTGTTATGTTTATCATTGTTTATCCTATTGTTATGTTGTTAATTGAATAGTCTTATGCCTACTGAAAATCACGGTCGTTGGGGGCCTTTGCTTGTGCAATTAAATTTTTCCCTATATTTTTAGACCATTTTGTGGATGGAAACATTGTGGAATATGGAAATTGGTTAATCATGTAAAGTTGGCTAATTAAATGAATATCTGGAACCCTTGTGTGATCACCCCGGTTGAACAAAATGGAATAATGAACATGTGGGTGTTGGTTTGGTTACGTGGTGTGTGAAAAGGGGGGTGAATCCTGGGTTATTATGAATAGGATGGGTAGTGGGGCTGAGTTAAATGATATTAAAGGGGAAATGATGTGGCACATGCCTTGTTTTGTGATACAGTTGTGGAGATGTGGTTATAGTGGCAGCAGGGCTGTATTAATGGGTTGTGATATTAAAAGAAAGTGTAAAGTTGATAAATGAACTATGGGGAATGATAATGAATTAAAAATGGGAACAATAAATGGGGATTTATTGATGACAAAAACGTTGGTTTTGTGTTGGTTGTGTTCTATCTAACTTGATTTGTGGTTGGCAAGGTTTTTCTACGAAATGCTTGATCTGGTTTGATTTTTTCCCAGTAGTTAAAAAACTAATAAACTAATACTGTTGAAACATGAAAACTTAAATGGGGTTGGGATTGTTTTTTATATGCACGCTTCGTAGTAGCAGTGTCGAGGCACGTGCCCAGTTTCACTGTTTAGAGGACATAGATTGGGCTATGTGTTTGATATACATATATGTATCTGTATCTTTGTGTTTTGTTGCACCCCACCCATGTTGAGCACCTAGTGCCGAACACTCCATTTCATAGGAGAGGGTGTTTTCCCCTTAGTTACTATCTTCTTCCTGCTCCTTCTTCCATAGGCTGTGATGGCTTGAGGCGACCTTACACATAAGACACTTCGGGTAGGTTTCGATTGGTGTGATTTTTAGCCCAAGACTCTTCGGGCAGGTTTACTGTTCCTAAGAACCTTCGGGATGAGGCCCAGGTGTGTGCATGCGTGATATGTGGTTTATGAGGCCTAGGTGTGTGTGGGTGAGATATGTGGTTTGTGAGGCCCAGGTGTGTGCGGGCGGGATATGTGGTTTTTGAGGCCCAGGTGTGTGTGGGCAGGAAGAGTGTGGTAGCGTCCGGACGTTCACCGTTAGGAAGAGAAGCTAGATAGTGGGGGGAAATGGTGCGGGGTACCCAATACTCTTCTTCTTATATACTACTACCTGTTGTTTTGTGTTTTTGGTGAGCGTGGCTGGTGAGGTTGGGTAGATAAAATTCCTTGCTAGGTTTTGGTTTCTTCTGTTGTTATCACGGGACATTAGGATGCCTCCCCACCTGTGCATGAGAGCTTTAGGTTTACCTACTGATTATACTTGTATTCTCACCCTACGTTTACTTTCAGGTTTCCAGGAGGACTACCAGGGTCGTGCAGGACCCTACTAGTCGGGACAGTTGGAGTTGTTGCAGTTTGCTGTACTCTTGTTTCTTTTGGTATTGTACTTTTGAGTTTTCTTGTACTTGTACTTTGTTTCAGAATTGTTTAAAAATGCATGTGGGATTGGTTTGAGTTTATTTTCTTTTACTTTTTCCTTTTTCTTTTGGTGTTTGACTCATCCTATTTCCCGATCTTAAATTATAAAAAGTGTAACGCCTCCTATATTTGTGAAAACTCATAATTTTGGTGCTAGTCACCACTATGGGGCCTACTGGAGGTGGGAATCGGGGTCATTATCTCCCTCTCACCATTTCCATCTCATAAGGGGCCTCTTTGGTGGGAGGGGGTTGTGACAATGAATGACATTGGTTTGTGAGGCGGTGGTCACGGTACACACGAATGATGATTTCATAACCAATTTGATGGAAGTGGAGATGGTTGTAGGAAATTAACTTAACATAGATACATATAATTCTATGTAATATACAATTTTTATTATATAATCATGGTATAATAAGAATTTAATTGGGTGGATGAATAAATAAAAAAAAGATTCATTGATGAACGTTACTAATTCATTGGGTATCCTCCTTTGGTTTTCAAAAAAAAACTTTCTAGGTTGGATTTATTACCAACATAAGGCTTCTAGTATGAGAGTATAGAAGATGGGAAGTGATTTTGGAAGGTATTGGATGAACCAAATGGGTTTTATTGTGTGAGGAAGAGAGGATAGGTGGTGACCTTTTAAAAATGGGGGAGAGGACACACTTGGTATTTTTGAAAAGAATTGAGTACTCCAACATTTTTCATATGTAATAAGGGTAAAAAATAAGCCATTATAAAACCTAAAATGTGTAAGGTAATACATATTTCAAGAAAATAGTTTTTAGATAAGTTTATAAGTCATTTTTACCTCTATCATTTTAGTTTAACCCCCGGTAAACCCATTTTTACCTTAACCGTGATAATTCATTTTTACAACGTTTACAATTAATTTTGGTAAAAATTTAAGTTGAGATTGTTATATAATATAACTTATAAACATTGAATCTCTTTTTTCAAATTCAATTCTCAAAATTAAAAAAATATAATTTAAAATTAATCCTAGAGACGTGACGGGAAAGAAATTTTTTAAATAGAAAATGTTCAAAAGTTTAAAAAGTTTTTCTATAAAAAATTAATATTAAATTGACTAAAATGAACTAAATTGGATTAATATATGTATAATTTATCTAATTTAATGATAAAAACAATTTTAAATATAATTTAACTTTAAAAAAAATTAAATGAAAATAAAGTTTTCAATTAAAATTTAGTATTTTTCAACATTCATCAAAAAATAATTTTTTTTAGAAAAATCCCAAATATTCATCCTAATATAATTATGATATTAAAATTTCAAAAATAAAATTTATTTTTTAAAATAAATTATTTAAAATTTTCAAAAAAAATAAGTACACCAAATTCGATAAAACTGGTTTTTAGAAAAATATAGTTATAATCGTAAAATAAGATTTATTCTAATATTTTTTATAGAAAAGAAGTAAGATGAATGTTAAATATTTTATTGAATATATAATGTATAAATTTAATTAAAATTATTCACTAATAGTGATTCATTTAATTTTTTGAGATAAAACATTTTTAGGTGTATAAAAATAGTTTTTCAAAAATTTATTTCCTTTATTTTAAAAAGGTCTTTATTTTCATTTCTAATTACTTTTTCACAAAATAACTAATTATATATAAATGTGTAAACCATAAATTTTTATAATTTAGTTAATCCTATTTATAGTCTCTATTCAAATTTTAGGTAATAATTATTATATTAAATAAAAATATTTTAATAGTATGTTATGTTTCGTTTAAACTCAGTGTTGCTTGTAATGCAAGATAAATTCGGTATTGTGTGAAAAAAAATCCAAACTTAGTGTTGTGTGTAAGGAAAATAAACTCATAATTTCATGTTACACAAAATATTGAAAATATTAAATTCATTTAAAATATATATATTTTAAAAAATCTCAGGGTGTTACAATATACCCCCTTAAAATGAGTTTCGTCCTCAAAATTTGTTTCAATCATCAAAGGTTCAACGTTGGAAAATTAGTTTATAAAAACCCACATCATTTAAATGAATAATAAAAATTAATTTAAAAACTTTTAGGTTAAAAACATATTGGTTACCCAAATTAACTCATAACTAAATTTCCACATAATAGATCATAGGTGGGAAGTGAAGATTTTTACATGGAATAAAAATGTAAATAATTATATAGAGTGATAAAGACCATTGATCACAAGAAAATGGTTGATATAGAGAAATTTAACAATAAGAAGATCATAAACCAAAAAGGTTTTAAAAAGTTCATTGATATCATTAAAATTATGATAACATGAACAAATTTTATTTCAAGATCCTTTTCCTAAAGTTGAATAATTTTTATGAGAAGATATACTTGATTTCATTCCATTTCATAGGCATAAAATCACCCTTTTTTGTACCTTGATCAATTTACACTTCATATCTTACTCCAAGAAATAAAGGTGAACTTGTTATGGAAAAAGCACTAAAGGATCATAAGATCCATAAATAAATTTAGTATTCATTCTATATATCTTTAGATACCATCACAACAAAATGGTTATCCTATGTTATCCAATATATATAAATCTTTTTATGGTGAAGTAATATATTAATATCTAAAACATAAACCAAAGTTCAACTTAAACCATTCTATAAATGATTAATATTATTACCCTTAAAAAATTAAAAATTTATAAATAAGGTCTCTAAATTTCTCAAAATCAACTTAACTTTAATCCCCCATATATCATAAAGTATCTCTTGACTGTAACATACCAAACATGTGAATACCTTCATCATTTATTATCTTCAAACATGGTAATAACCTAAATAACCATATTACCACAATTAAAAAAAGTATGCTTCTGAATTACTTAAATAAAACCACATATTATTGAATATATTCCATAAATACAATAATTTTTTAAACCACATCAATGATAAAATAAACCACTTTGTGAAAAAAATCCTTTATCAGTTTTGAGGTCATCAATACTATCCAAATTACTTTATCTATATAAATCATCCCGTTATCCAAACTAAACACCATTTTCTTAACTTTTAAAACATATTAAGAACTACCTCCCCATAATCAAAATATCACATTTTCATTAAATCACTTTTCAAATCTATTAGCATCATTCAATATATTCTTTCAAATCCTGAAAAAAACATTTATTGGATAATATTTATATATTTTATGATTCATATAAAATAATTATTTAATTTCAATACATAAATACTTCATTCAACCACTTCATTATCAAACCATTAACTATGATTCATCATCTTATTCCTTACTACCTATTTCCTTTCATATATAATTTTTAGTCCCTTCATCATTAGTAATATAACAATTACTCATTCAACCATGCTGATTTTCTTTATGGTCTTTCCACTTAGAAATTCAGTTTTAATAATTCCCATACTTTTCAAATATAAAGCATTAAACAATTGATGATATATTAAGGATATAATTATTCTCATCCATTTAGTTAACCAAACATTTAATTTTCCATTTATAGTTACTTGTTGTGTGTCCTCTTCCATAGTCAAAACATATTCTTGTTCCTCTAAGGCATCTTCTTGGGTGTTTCTTCCCACATTCTCAACACATAGGAAACTGAATCTTCTTTCCACTATAGTCTCCACTATTATAAATCTCAGTGAAATCTACCATTATCTTCTTTTGTGAGTCTTTGAGTTTCTTAAGGTGCACATTGTTTATCATGTTTTTTGATAAATATTAGACATAATCAAAATATCCTTCACTCCAATCATCATCCCATTTAGATTCTCATTATAAAATTTTCCATCATATTCAATGTTCACACAGTTACTTATGGTTCTATCCATTGACTAAAACCAAAAATCATAGTGTGATAAACACTAATCAAAGTGAAAAACCACATAATTATGAAAAATCACTTATTGGATATCTAAATCATGAAACCTTCTTTCAATTATATGAAACCTTAGGTTTATCCTATGTCATTCATAGTCATCATATATTTAAATCCATCATGATAGTTTTAAATTAGATTTTAAATCTCCAAATCATATCCCCTAGTAGTGTCAAACCAAGTGTGTATCAAGACTCATTTTCATGAACCAGTTCCCAATCAAGTATAGATCATTATAGTGTTTTTCTGGTTGTTAACCCTAATTACATATTTTCTAGATCCACATTCACATGTAGTATCCAAACCTGGATGTAATTTCTTGGAAACCACTTGCTCTATCATTTACTAAAATTCCAAGATATTTTCCTATTCTTTTACTCATCCCTCCTTAGATACATCCCTAAACATATCTATAGAAATATCCCTAGCGATCTCACTAATATTATCACATATTAGTTTCTAAAGGTTAACAAAACCTTTCTTTTGATACCAACTATATCAACCCACGATTCTCTTACATTGATATTACATATTTTTAAATGAATATTCATTATATTATACAAAAACACGCTTGAGGACCATAATAGTTTACCACCTTTTAGAAACTTGGAACAAAATCTTTTAATCTGGTGAAAGATCTTTAATGTTTCCCATAAAGATCTTCCTATTTAGTACCCTTTATAGAAATATCACACATAAAAACTTTATTCATAAGCTAGGGGAAGGAAATGTAAGAATGGGTGAGCTCATATGACCAGTAATGGTAAAAATAAGACATATCAATCCATAATCATATGAAAGAATAAGATAATAATAAAGTTATGTGATCACAAAAATAACCTATGAAAACATGAGTCATGGAATAAAGATTGGTAGTTCATAAGACATGAATAATATGAAAATCAATAACATGATCCATGAGAACATAAAATTGAAATAAGACATATAATTGTGGCATACACATAGACATAAAAAATCTTTTGTCAAGGCTACCAACCAATACATTCATAACATGTTAGTCTTAGTCCAACCACCTATGTACCCTCCTTTTTAGTGGATACAACTCTTGGTTGAGACACACCAATATCCCCAATAGAAACTATTTCCTCATAGTGGAATGTGTACACTCTTCAAACCATCATGTCATTAAAGGTTCACTCATAAGACCATCATAGTGGAGAAAGTCCCTTACTGAACTGAGTTCACTCCCCATTCTAGTTCTATCTATCTTATGAGATATAAATATTTACCCAATTAATTGGAGGGATATATATCCCCCACCCATATTCAT
This sequence comes from Viscum album, assembly GCA_963277665.1. Classification (NCBI taxonomy): domain Eukaryota; kingdom Viridiplantae; phylum Streptophyta; class Magnoliopsida; order Santalales; family Viscaceae; genus Viscum; species Viscum album. The sequence goes on along the minus strand of OY728153.1, from coordinate 1,460,979,535 downwards.
TTATAACATAACCACCTTCATTTGTTATAACATAACCACTATCACACAATTAAAATCCTATATATGTGTGCCATAAGATCATAAAAAATTCATTATATCATAACACATGAAATAAAATGGGTTTCATAGTCATTTCATTATTTCATAACCTATGGGAAAGAGATAGGTTTTGAAAATAATTTCATCATTTAATCATAGAATAACCCATAAAAAATAAGTGGGTTTCATAATAATTATATCACGGTATAACCTGTGGAAGAGATATGGGTTTCATAAAAATATTTCTTAATAAACAATCCCTAGAAATAATTATAATGGGATCTTTGGTACATATCCCTAATAAAGAATAGGTAATATCAATGAATTTCATGTTATATGAAAATTAATTTTGAAATATTACTTGGGACATTTCTTGAGGAAAATAGATTTTCTTTGAAAATATTTTTTTTAAAATTAAAACATTTTGAAAATCCATTTCTTTTGAAAATAACTATGAAAAATTATAAAAGAATCTTTAAAAATCATTTAAAAATTTCTTAAGAAAAATATAATTTACACTTTAAAAAACACTTTTTAAAATATTTTAAAAATAATTTTCATTTAAAATAACCTTTAAAACTTATAAAGGAAGTTTAAAATCAAATAATGGTCATGATGATATAAATTTTCGGTCATGTTGTATATGTTAAAACAAATATTTCTTTCATATTTTTGGTAAAATCCAAACATGCATTATTTTGGAAAGTGAAATGAAGATTCCTTTATTTTTTTAAAAAAATTCAAACATGGTTAAAAATTTCTTTTTAAAAATAGTAGGATTGTAATAAAAAAACTTTGAAACCATTTTTAGAACACTTGGTTTTAGAATAAAATAAATTTTCTATCTAAAATACAATTTTTTCATAAAAAAATATTTTTGAATTCTTTAGTATATAAAGAGAGGAAAATGAAGGGAAAAAATATTCTCATTAAATAACCATAGGATAAGAAAAACAATGATTTTAATTAGATATGGATTATAATATTTGATCATCAGAAACATAGTCAGAAACAATCTTGATTAACGATGAGATTGTAACATAAAATCCTTACCACTTTGGTAACTTTGAGACATAAGCCCCATGAAGGAATATCATTAAAAGAAACTTAAAATATAATTCAGATAAATAAATTCATGATATTACATGTCAAAGGGGATTTAGAAACACCTTGTAAAATAATATAGGTTCATAACATAACTTATGCCCCAAAAAAGGCAAATTGAGACAAAAAAATCCCATATCAATTTGTTAAATTTTGAACCATAAACCCCTTGAAAGAGAGATCCTAAAATTGATATGTAAATCCCTATAATTTTAAATATAATAATCATTAAATAAATTCCTGGGTAGTATATTCACCATATAAAATAAATAAGTGGTGAATATGGCATGTGACTCACAGAAGTAAAAAGTGTGATAGAAATCCCTTACTATAAATATTGACTTCCATCGTTCGCATTTAAAACTCATGTATAATAAATAAAAGTTTATTATATTTATTTTAAATAACCATTTTCATATATATAATACCATATATGATTTTATTATAACCTTTTATTACCCATTTATTAACAATTCCATGTTAAAGTCATGTTTCAGGCAATAACTGCTTTGTTTTCCACATATCTTATTTTTATTTCTAGGACCTCTTACTTTGATGATGGTTTCATAATATAAAGGATTTTAGCCATGATATAAATATAATATATATTTATTATATATGTATTTATAGTAATTCATGAAATTTAGCGATAGAATATGAAATACACAGTTTATGGAGACAGTAGGTCACACATACGCATGAACGATGATTTCATTTTATTTTAGAATTGAAAGAAATTAAATTAAATGAAATATTATAATTAAATAATAATTTTTATAACATATATATCACATATTTTAATTAAAAACATCCTTAATAACTTCCATGTAAATCGTGAATGAATAACATCGTTTCACGAGGTGGTAGTCCACCGTACACATGATCGACATTATCGTATTCCCAAAAAATGGTGAGTAGAAGTTATATGTGATATAATAATTAAAGAATAATAATAACATAAAAAATATCATATATATAAAATATTAACAATAAATTCATCTTTATAACCATCCTTTAAATTTTGTAATTGAAAAGCAAATGACATTGGTTCACGAGGCAGTTGTCCACCGCACACACGAATGATGATTTTGTAACCAATTTGATAGAAGTGGAGATATTTTCAATTCATGAAATTAACATAAAAATATATAAGTATATTTATGATACTAAGGTTATTATATAATAATGGTATAATAAAAATTTAATGGGGTGGAGGAATAGAAAATACAAAAATGCTTGTTGATGAACATTACCTCTTATTTAGGTATCCTCCTTAGGTTTGCACCAAAATACTTTCTAGGTTTTCTTTCTACAAAAAATAATGCTTATAGGATGATATTAGAAAATTTGGGAAGTTATTTGGGAAGGTATGTTCTGAACCAAATGGGTATGAAGTTGTGAGGAAGAGAGCAGAGGGGTGACCTTTCATAAGTGGGGGAGAGGACACACTTGGTATTTTTGAAAATAATTAAGTGCCCCAACATTTTTCATATGTCACACAGGTAAAAAATAGGATATTATATAAAAATATAGGTGTAATTTTTGAAATGTGTCTGTTAAATAGTTTTTAGACAACTGTATAGTTCATTTTTACCCTTATATTTTTAGTTTAACCCCTAGTAAACCCATTTTTTACCAAAACCGAGGTAATTAATTTCCACTACATTCACTATTCATTTTGGTCAAAAATTAATTTTAAATTTTTAGTTAATATAAATTATTCTTATTAAAAATATGTAATTTATTTTTCCAAATTCCATTCATAGAAGTGAAAAATTTCAATTTAAAAATAATCCTACAGACGTGACAAGAATGGTTTTAAAGATAAAATGTTTAAAAGTATAAACAGTTTTTATATCAAAATTCAATAATAAATTGATTAAAATGACCTAAATTGGATTAATGGATGTATAATTTAAATAATTTAACTTTAAAACCAATTTAAAAAATAATTTAGCTTTATCAATAAATTAAACGAAAATGCATTTTTTATTTAAAATTCAATATTTTTCACTATTCATCAATAAATGAAACTTTTCAGAAAAATCCCAAAGATTTAACCTAAGAAAATTTTGTTATTAAAATTTAAAAAATTAAGTCTATTTTTTATAATAAATTATTTAAAATTTGTAAAAATTAATCTTTAAATATGTTTTCCAAAGGCAACAAAACCGCTTTTTAGAAAAATACACTTTTAAGTGTAAAATTGGATTTATTATTATCTATTGTCAAGAAAAAGAAAAAGATGAATGTTAAATATTTTATTGAATATATAATATATAAATTTTCATAAAATCATTCAACAAAAGTGATTCATTTAATTTATTAAGTTAAAATTCATTTATGTGTATAAAAATAGTTTTTCAAAAAATGATTTCCTTTATTTTTAAAAGGTTTTTATTTTCATTTATAATTTATTGGTCACAAAATAATTAATTATATATAAATGTTTAAAAAATATATTTTAATAATTTATTTAATCCTATTCATACCTTCTATCCTAATATTTAGGTGATAACTATCATATTAAATAATAATATTTTAATAGTATGTTGCGTTTCCTTTAAACTATGTGTTGTGTGTAATGCAAGATAATTTAAATATTGTATGTAACACAATAAAAAATTAGTGTTTAATATAATAAAATATAAAATTACTATTATTAATTATGCTAAATATCAAAAATATTAAATTCATAAAAAGTACATTTCATAAAATCTGGGGGTGTTGGACACATATGAAGGAAATTAGACCCGAGGCAAGGGTTTCTCTTCTCACCTTTACTTTCAGGAGATATATTACATATTCACCACTTAATTATATTGTGTGGTGTATATACTAAACCATTTGTATGTTAGATCATGAATCTCTTTATCTTAATGGTATTTAAATTCTTATTATAATTTATTTCTTTTATGGGGTTTACGATTCAAAATTTACCAAAGTGGTAAGGGTTTATTTCACAATCTCATCACTGTTTAGGATTATTTATATTTAATACTCCCTTGGGGAAATTTTTTTATTACCATGTTAAACCTAATATATTTTCATATCATATTATGTATAAACTTTTCATGTAATTTTACCATTACCCTCTCCTTGGTACTTGAAATGATTAAGAAAATGTTTTTAAGAAAATGAAAGATTATTTCTCTTTTTGGTCAAAAATGATTTTTGTTCGAAATCCATGTTTTTTATTTTTTTTCCAAAAATGTTTTTAACATTATATAAATGATTAATTAATGAAATTTTTACACATGTTTGACTTCGTACAATTTTTTTTTGAAAGGAATCTTGATGTTATTTTCCAAACAAGGGTCGTTTGTCTTTTACAGAAAATGTGAAAGGAATATTTATTTTAACATGTAAGACATGAAAATAATTTCCCACCATCATGATCAATACATTTTTTAAATCCCCCCTTATAAGTTTCAAAAGTTATTTTCAATAAAAATTGCATTCAAAATTTTTTGAGAACTTTTGGTTTTAAAAGGTGATTCTCAATGTGGAAAGGCTATTTTACTCAATAATGTTATAATAATCACTTTATAGAATTTATAATTCATCAACATAAACAATATTTATTCTACTTATTATAAAATTGGGATATACTGTAATAATAACATCCTTATTGTTTCTATGGATGGTTTATATTTATATTGGCTAGGGATTTACTACTTGGATACCTTTCATATTACTCTGGACAGTTTATTATTATGTTTATTGATTGGGGGTAAGTATTATCATTTAATATGTTAGTTTTTCAATAAAAATGTTTATATTGATTATGTTTCAATCGGTTTATATGAGGAATTATTCGAATTATCACGTAATGGGTGGGGTTTGAAATTATTCAGCCCCTAAATTCATCAATAGGTCTCATGAGAAAAATCAGTTGGCCAAATTAAATGGGGTTTTACCCATAGTTTAAAACTATTTAGTTAAATTACTTAAAATTATGTTTTTGATGTCTAAAATTATGAATTTATTCATTATGAGATTAGTTATTGATGACCATGTGATTATTCGATTAATTAGAATATTCATGGATAATTTTCAATCTCATGTAATTATTTATATGAAATTATTTTATCTTCATTTATTTCTATCATATTATACTCAATTTATTGGTTAAATGACATGGATTTCAGTTATTTACCTTTATATATTGACTATTCCATATTAATTCATAATAGATTATGTTGTACACATGCCCTTACAGAGTATTTTAGATCACCAGTTTCATATGTTTTATTCTCCCTAGGATATCAGGAAGTGTTTTATGATTGATATGGAGGATATGATAAGGGTAATAATGGAATTATAAAATAAAACACTTTGTGAATTGTATATTATAAAATGTAATGTGAATTTGAAGTATGTATCTTATAAGGACCTGACATTTAACCTTACATAATATTGAATTAAATGAATAATTCACATTGAGTATCTTTTCAAGTTTAGAGTTTTAGAGAGTTAGGCCATAAATATTACATTTTCAAATATTACAAAGTAGACACTTCTACTCAGTTTACATTTTTTCATAAAATAATAACTCTTTGAAAAAAAGAGTCATGTCCAGTTCCATGTTTTAGACAGCATGATTTTTCCATGATCCAATCCTTGAACCTATTTTACTTTTTGTCCTGTGAAAAACATTTCAAAAACTTGAGATTAGCATAAAAATCTCAGTAAGGGATACACAAAGAAGGAAAGTGTTAGTTTTTCAAAACAATAAGTAAAACATGAATACTTAATCATAAGTAATACTTTTAACCTTTATGAAGTTGAAAATACTCTTCACTGAATAAAATATCATTGCTTACCCTTTTGTAACCAAAAGATTACCATAAAACCCATATAAATAATACATAGCATATAAAGGTAACTTGGGACATAAACATACTTAAATGGAATAACCATATGGTCAACTTCCACACATATCACTAAATGGAATAGCCATACAAATGACTTCCATACCCAATTAATTTGAGGTTATAACGTAACCACCCATCCTGGTATTCATGGCACCACCCGTAAAATGTCCAAGTACCATTATAAAATCATAAGACAAAAAACAAATATAAAGGAAAGAAAACATTTCCACATTTTAATCACAATATATCACTTAAATATATTAACATAAAAAATCCATTATCAAAACCATTTTCCATACCAAAATACATAAAAGAGTATATGATATTTATTTTCTTTTAAAAACATTACGGTTTGTTGAGGAAGCTAAAGATCAAATAATACTCGTGGTGGTGGAAAAAGTTGTTGTCACCGCTTATGTTAAAAGGAACATTCTTTTTGTCGTTTAGTAAAACACTTTGTATAAAAAATGATTCCTTTTTAATAAAAGTAAAAGTAAAAGGGGGTTTATACAACATATAAAATAAATTAGTGTATAAATGAAAATATGTCTCAATGAAAGGAGATTGAGACGAAGTCCCTTACCTCGTGTCCGACATGACTCGACTATTCTTTAATCTCATGAATAATAAACTAAAGTTAATTTATACTTTCTTAAGAACCTTTTTCAAGTTTATTATTCCTTTTATATCACTTATTACCATGTTATAAACATTATGTAACCATTTAAGTTAATAATGTTCGTTTTGTCGATATTTGGTACTTGAGTCAAAAATGAACACCTTATATTACAAGTTGTCCATGTGGTCAATAGTACATTATATCCAGAATGATATTCATGATTTATATATCATATATATCATATATATCTAGTATATACATGTATTTATAATAGTACATAACATTTGGAGGTAAGAAATGAAATGCACCATTCATGGAGACGGTAAGCCGTACGTACGCATGAACGCTACTTACATTTCTATTTATTATTTTAATATAATTAAAACATAATGATACATAGGTATATTATAATTATTTTATAATTTCATATATAATATCATATATAATATATTTAATTCCATCCTTTATACGTCCCACATATGGTATTAACGAGTCATATGACTTGAAGGGGGCGGTAGTCCGCACTTCCTCTAATGAGATTATCACATTTACCCATAATGGAAACCATAAAGGCATGCTATAAATGGAAATTACAGAAGCATAAAGAAAACATAAAAATAATATATATCATATATAAATACAGTGCCATCATAATGGACACCATGAGAGCAGGTAAGAGATAATCGAACAATCATCGTTTCGTGAGGCGTTAGTTTACCATCCACAAAAACATTATGTTCTTCATCCATTAGATGGAGGTGTGTGTAAGTGTAGTTCGAATCCTTCTCATAACAAAATCCTAGTATATTTAGGATAGTGGTGTTTTAAAAAAATAAAGGAATAAAAAGAGTTTAGGGGTTGGAGAAGTAAAATAAAATAAAAGAAAATAATTTAAGAAAAACCGTTACCTTTAATTTGGGTAACTTCCTTTGGTTTGAACCAAAGGAATTCTTGAAGTACCTTATTCCTAAGGTAAGGCTTCTAGGAGGAGGAGGGGGATGTAGGGAGCTTAATTGGGAAGAGTTTGGATGATCCAAATGGATTGTGAGGTGTAAGGAATTGGTTAGAAGTGGTCTCCTTTTATAAGGGGGAGGAGGGGATCTTTAGGAAAGTGTGAAAACATTATTTTATTATAAACATATTTTCGGTTTCAAAAGGTCCAAAAATCATTAAGGTTGGAGATAAGATGACCCATATTCGAAATAAAATCATCCAATCAGAATTGGACATGTTTTGGATGATATTTTAATCATTATAATCTTATTTATTTAAATCATTTATTAATGAGGTAAATACTACATAATTATTGTGTCATAAATAATTTAATTTATTCGATGTCTAAAAATTATAAAAAATACTATTATGTAGGAAATATTTTTATCTTTCTAAATAATATTTATAGTCGAAAAACATGACTTATATAACACCATATAAAAATTAATTTAATAAGTGTTAAGGTAATTTTTAATTATTATTCAATGTCATCCATTACTCATCCAATAAGGTTTGGACAAGTTTTAAGGTAATTTTGAATTATTATAATATTCTTTTTACTTTTAATTACCCTATTTACCTTTAACTGTGGTAAATAAATGTCAAAAGTTACTATTCACCAAAAATTATTTTCATCTTATTGAACCACATTTTACTTCTTGATAACAACCATGTATGTCAAATTTTTTAAATTCAATTCACAGAAGCGGTGAAATTTCATTTAAATGAACAAGTCAGTTTTTTTAACTACTACTAAGTGGTTTAACTATTCATCAAAAATTGATGTTTTTCAGAAAAATACCAAAAATTCAGCCTCAGATATATTTGATATTCCAAATTCAAAAATGATGTTTATTTTTCCAAATTCAAAACATAAAAGTGTCATTAATTAATTTTAAAATTAATTCCCGTTGTTAAAACAAATAGCGTCTTTTTAAAAAACAATAACTATCAAAAGATTGACACTTTTTTATGTCTAATTTCAAAGTGAAATTAATTCCAATAACCAAAATTGGATTAAATGGTAAAAATATATTCTAATTACACTTTAAAATCAATTAAAAAGATAATATAACTATATAAATAAATTAGATTAAAAGGAACTTTTGAAATAAAATACAATACTTTCACTGTTCATTAAAAAAATGAACTTTATCGGAAAAATCCCAAAAATTTACACAAAGTAAATTTTGATGTCCCCATTCTAAAGAAGGATTTTATTTGATCAATTAGAATTTATGAAAGTGACCAAAACTATATTTAAATAGGTTTCACCATTAAAAGGCGGTAAATCGACCTTTTAATGTAAATTATGCTTAAAATTAGATTAATTCACATTTTAAGCCTCTAAATTTTATTGGATTAATGTAAATAAATTTAACAAACATGTATAATAATATTGTAGTTAGTTTTTTTCATTCCCTCTAATACAACGGCTAAAAGTTAACTACCATTTAAAATAATAATATTTTATTATTAGTGTCCAACGTAAGATTTCAAAGAAACCCGTTGTTGCGTATCAGGTATGCTATCAAAAATAGAAACCGTTTTAAAGTTAAATTAATATTTAATTAAAAAATATTAAAAAATATTAAAATAACTTATTATTCATTTACTTGGGATGTTACATCCTTCCCCCCTTTTGGAAATTGCGTCCTCGCAATTTTTATTCACTTATCAAATAAGTGGTGGTATTTATCCCTTATAGAATTTTCAGATTCCCACGTTGTCTATTCAATGATATGGTTTTTATACAAAACCTTTACCTGGTGAATTACTTTATTTCGCAACACTTTCTCTCTATGGTCAAGAATATGAACTGGTTGTTCTTCATATGAGAGATTCTCTTTCAACTGAACTACCTCTGGACTCAAAACATGAGATGGATATGGCATATACTTTCTCAACATCGAAACATTAAAAACATTGTGTACCTGGGAAAAAAATGGAGGTAAAGCCACTCTGTATGCCACTGATCCAACTTTCTCCAGAATTTCATAATGTCTAATGAACCTCAGACTCAACTTTTCCTTCATACCAAAACACACCACACTTTTCCATGGAGAAACTTTGAGAAATACATGATCACCTAACTCAAAAGAAAGATCCTTCCTCCAGTTATCTGCAAAACTTTTCTATCTGCTTTGAGCTGTTCTCATGTTCTTCTGAATCAACTAAACTTTCTCTACCATCTCTTCTACCAATTATGGCCCCATTATCTTCCTTTCACCAACTTCATCCCAAAAGATGGAATTCGACAACACTTTCTATATAATTCCTTAAATGGATCCATTTGTATATTAAAATGAAAACTGTTATTATATGAAAATTCAACCAAAGAAAGATTTTGGTCCCAACATACCTGGTGATCTAGTGAACAAGCACGTAGCATATCCTCCAAGGTTTGAATTGTTCATTCTGACTTCCCATATGATTAAGGATGAAAAGATGTACTAAAATTTAATTCAGTACCCAATGACTTCTAAAGGCCTTTCCAAAAGTTAGAAGTAAACTTGGGATCACGATAAGATACAATGGAGAGGGTAACTCCATGAAACCTGACTATCTATTTATCATACAACTGAGAAAGTTGATCTAGAGAGAAATTATATCGAATAGGAAGGAAATGAGAAGATTTATTCAATCGATCAACAATAACACAGATTGCATTATTACCTTGAGATGTCTTTAGTAATCCCACAACAAAGTCCATGGATATATTTTCCCATTTCCACTCTAGCACCGGTAAAGGCTGAAGAATCCCTTTCTGTAACTACCTCTCTGCTTTAACTGGCTAACAAGTCAAACACTTCACAGTAAAATCAGCAATATCTCTTTTCATTCCATCCCACCAGTAATACTCCCGAAGATCTCTGTACATCTTAGTACTACCAGGATGAACTGAAAACGGAGAACTATGAGCTTCACATAACAACTCATTCTTCAGCTGTGAATCACAAGGCACACATAATATCTTTCCAAATCTCAAAACACAATCATTATCAATGTTAAAATCAGGCAACTTGCCCTTCTGAACCAACTCCACCTTTTTCTGCAACTCATTGTCTTATTTCTGCGCTTGCTTTATTCTGTCTGATATAGATGATTTCACTGACACTTGAAACAAAACAGAATAATTTCCTACACCAACAACTTCTATACCAAAGTTCATCAAATCAAAAACCAAAGGATCTCATTCCAAACGTAGCATGGTTAATGAAGCATTAATTTTTCGACTCAAAGAATCATCCACTTTATTTGATTTTCCCGGATGGTAAAGGATCATGCAATCATAATCCGTGATTAATTCCATCCATCTCCTCTATCTCATGTTCAATTATTTCTGAGTGAATATATATTTTAAACATTTGTGATTTGTATATATTTCACACTTCACTCTATACAAATGATGCCTCCAAATTTTTAAAGCAAAAACAACATCAGCTAACTCCAAATCATGTGTAGGGTAATTTAACTCATGTGGTTTCAACTGATGTGAAGCATAAGCAATTACCTAATCATTCTACATAAGGACACATCCAAGTCTTTTTAATGAAGAATCACTGTAAATAACAAACTCATCATTTCTAGAAGGCAGTGCCAAAACTGGAGCGTTCACCAATCTTCTTTTCAATTCCTGAAAACAATTATCACATTCTTTTGTCCAAATAAACCTAACACCTTTTTGAGTTAACTTAGTCATTGGACTAGATAACCGTGAAAAATTTTCAACAAACCTCTGGTAATAACTTTCCAAACCAAGAAAACTACGAATCTCAGTTATATTTGTGGGTCTTTCCCATTCTTCAACAACTTTTGTTTTTGTAGGATCAACAGTTAAGCCATTTTTTGAAACAATGTGACCAAGGAAAGAAATTTGTTGTAACCAAAACTCACACTTGCTGAATTTCCCAAATAGTTTATTTTCTTTTAAGGTTTGCAAGACAACCCTAAAATGACTTTCATATTCCTCCTTACTTTTTGAATAAACCAAAATATCATCAATGAACACAACCACAAACTTATCTAAGAACTCACGGAAAATTCTATTCATAAGATCCATGAATATATCAGGTGCATTGGTTAACCCAAAAGGCAAAACTACAAGTTCATAATGGACATATCTAGTACGAAACGCGGTCCTCGGAACGTCTGCTTCCTTTAATTTCAACTGATGGTACCCCAACCTCAAATCAATCTTCAAAAAATACTGATCTCCCTAGAGCTGATCAAACAAATCATCGATATGAGGCAAAGGATATTTGTTATTAACAGTGATGTTATTAAATGCTCTATAATCAATGCGAAGTCTCATTGAACCATATTCTTTTTTATTTAACAATATAGGAGCACCCCATGGTGATGTTCTAGGTCGAATAAAACCTTTATCTAATAACTATTTCAATTGCTTCTTTAACTCTAAAAGTTCAATTTGAGCCATTCGATAAGGGGGTTTTAAAATTGGCTTAGTATCAGGAACTAAGTCAACAGTAAATTCAACTTCTCGATCATGTATTATAGGAGACAAATCATCAGAAAAAACATCAAGGTACTCATTTACCACTTTACATAATTAATCTGAATAGTTCATTTATTTTCAATAGTATGTGCAAGGTAACATTCATTTCCATCTTTTACTAGTTTCTCAGCTTCCTGATATGTGATCAAAATAAAGGGTTCATTCTTGTAAGCAAACTATAAATATTTCTGAAAAGAAACCTCTTTAGCTCTGTAATCAATATTAGCATGATAAACAGAAAGCCAATCCATGCCCAAAATAACATCAAACTATACTAGAGGAAAAACAATAAGGTTTGCAAGTAAATTCTTTCCACACACAAGGACAAGAATGTTCTTATGTTTTCTTTTTGTCTCAACAATTCCTCCAGGTGTTTTTACTGTAAGTTCTTTATTCATATATTGAGATAGAATTCCCAATTTAATAGAAAACTTCTCATAAATTAAAGAGTGTGTAGACCTTGAATCAAATAACACATTGGCATAATCTGAACAAATAAACAATGTACCTGATACTACTTCATTCGATGACCCAACATCTACTGAAGTAGTTGCAAAGGATTTCACCACCCCATTCTGCTTGTAGTCCGGCTGCTTTCCCTCAGTTGAGTTCTTCGCTGGACACTCATTTGCATAATGACCCATTTAATTACACTTAAAACATCTTACCAGTGGCTTTTTATTTCCTGCTTGATCATCCTCCTTACAGTTACAAGAAATATGACCAGACTTACCACACCAGAAGCACTTTCTAGACTTTGATAAACATTCTCTAGGATTCTTTTTACCACACTTCTCACAAGTTGGATATTTAATTTTCTTACCTCTAGGATTATTTGATGAATTCTTCCCCTTTTCCTGCCAACTGGACCTCTTATTCTGTTGTTTGTCAAAGAACACTTGATCATCGGAAAACTCCATTTCCACCTTCTCCGCACATTGAACAAGTTTTTCATAACTTTTGAACTCACGAGAAGTTAAAGACCTTCGATATCGTGGATTCAGTCCTGAGTAAAATAAAATTATCTTACTATCAAGATCTCGGATGAAATTTGGTGCATACCTTGCCATTCGAGTGAACTTTTCTTCATAAGCAGCCACTGAGTCATCCTCCTACCTCAATTCTAGGAATTGTTTTTCCATCCTAAGACGAACCACCTTAGGAAAATATTTCTCAAGAAACATACCTTTGAATTCATCTCAATCAAGAGCATCAGTCTACTCACTATCCCTGATATTTTTCACCATCGACCACCACTAATCATCTTCGCCTTCAAAACAGTAAATAACAAGACTAACCTTTTGATGTTCTGAACAACTCATGACATGAAAAATCTTCTCCAGTTCTTTAATCCACCCTTCAGTTAGAACAGGGTCAGATGATCCTCTGAATGATGGGGGATGTTGCCTCATGAAATTCTCCACTACTGACATGTTCCTCTGTGGTTTATCTGGATGATCTCATGCATAGATACCACCACCATTTATAGCCTGAGTCAACTGTGCCATCACTGCAACAAACTGTTTAGTCCTGATTCTGACCATCTCAGGTTGCTGATTTGGAAGGTTGTCTTCCTCCTAATTTTTTCCCAACATAGCTGCCATGTTTCCTCTATGGAAAACCATTCTGAACATAGAAATATCTTAGGCAAAGAAACATGGTAATCTGTAAATGCTATATCATTTCTATATTAACATAAATTACTTTATGGGTATTAATTTAACAATACCGTAACTCCTAAAGTTATCTAAACTGACCTATGATACCAACTATAAGGACCTGACCTTAAGCCTTACATAATATTGAATTAAATGGATAATTAAAATTGAGAATCTTTTCAGGTTTAGAGTTTTAGAGAATTAGGCCATAACTATTACATTTCAAAATATTACAAAGTGGACACTTCTACTCAGTTTCCATTTTTTTCCAGAAAATAAAAACTCTTTGAAAAAAAGAGTCATGTCTGGTTCCATGTTTTAGACGGCATGATTTTTCCGTGATCCCATCCTTGACCTTATTCCACTTTATGTCCTGTGAAAAACATTTCAAAAACTTGGGATGAGCATAAAAAAGCTCAGTAAGGGATACACAAAGAAGGAAACTATTAGTTTTTCAAAACAACAAGTAAACCATGAATACTTAATCATAAGTAATACTTTTAACCTTTATTAAGTAGTAAATACTCTTCACTGAATAAAAGATCATTGCTTACCCTTTTGTAACCAAAAGATTACCATAAAACCCATATAAAGAACACATAACATATAAAGGTAACTTGTGACATAAACATACTTAAATGGAATAACCATACGGTCAACTTCCACACATATCAATAAATGGAATATCCATATGACCGACTTCCATACCCAATTAATTGGAGGTTATAATGTAACTAACGATCCTGGTATTCATGGCACCACTCTTCATTTGGTTTACCATGTAACCACCCGTCAAATGTCCAAGTACCATTATAAAATCATAAGACAAAAAATAAATATAAAGGAAAGAAAAAATTTTCACATTTCAATCACAATATACCAATTAAATATATTGACATAACAAATCCATTATCAAAACCATTTTCAATACCAAAATACATAAAATATTATATGATATTTATTTTCTTTTAAAAACATTATGGTTTTTTGAGGAATACAAAGATCAAATAATACTCGCGGCGGTGGAAAAAGTCATTGTCACTGCTTACGTTAAAAGGAACATTATTTTTGTCGTTTAGTAAAACGATTTGTAGAAAAAAATATTACTTTTTAATAAAAGTAAAATTAAAAGGGGTTTATACACCATATAAAATAAAGTTGTGTATAAATTAAAATATGCCTCAATGAAAGGAGATTGAGACGAAGTCCCTTACCTCATGTCCGACTTGACTCGCTCGTTATTTAATCTCCTGAATAATAAACTAAAGTTAATTTCTACTTGCTTAAGAACCTTTTTCAAGTTTATTAATCCTTTTATGTCACTTATTACCATGTTATAAACATTATGTAAGAATTTAAGTTAATAATGTTCGTTTTGTCGATATTTGGTACTTGAGTAAAAAATGAACACCTTATATTACAAGTTGTCCATGTGGTCAATAGTCCATTATATCCAGAATGATATTCATGATTTATATATCATATATATCATATATATCTATTATATACATGTATTTATAATAGTACATAACATTTGGAGGTAAGAAATGAAATGCACCATTCATGGAGATGGTAAGCCGTACGTACGCATGAACGCTACTTTCATTTCTATTTCTTATTTTAATAGAATTAAAACATAATGATACATAGGTATATTATAATTCTAGTATAATTTCATATATAATATCATATATAATATCTTTAACTCCATCATTTATACGTCCCACATATGGTATTAACGAGTCATGTCACTTTGAGGGGGCGGTAGTCCGCACTTCCTCTAATGAGATTATCGCGTTTACCCACAATGGAAACCATAAATGCATGATATAAATGGAAATTACAAAAGAATAAATAAAACATAAACATAATATATATAATATATAAATACAGTTCCATCATAATGACCACCATGAGAGACGGTAGGAGATAATCGAACAATAATCGTTTCGTGAGGCGTTAGTTTTCCATCCACAGAAACATTATGTTCTTCATCCATTAGATGGAGGTGTGTGTATGTGTAGTTCAAATAATTCTCATAAAAACATCCTATTATATTGAGGATAATGTTTTTGTTACAAAATAAATGAATAAAAAGAGTTTAGGTGTTGGAGAAGTAAAATAAAATAAAATAAAACAATTTAAGAAAAACTGTTGCCTTTAATTTAGGTAACTCCCTTTGGTTTGAACCAAAGGAATTCTTGAAGTGCCTTCTTCCTAAGGTAAGGCTTCTAAGAGGAGTAGGGGGATGTAGGGAGATTAATTGGGCAGAGTTTGGATGAGAAAAATGTCTTGAGAGGTGTGAGGAATTGGTTAGAAGTGGTCTCCTTTTATAAGGGGGAGGAGGGTCTCTTTATGAAAGTGTGAAAACATTATTTTATTATAAACATATATTCAGTTTCAAAAGGTCCAAAAATAATTAAGGTTGAAGCTAAGATGACCCATATTAGAAATAAAATCATCCAATCAGAATTAGACATGTTTTGGATGATATTTTAATCATTATAATCTTATTTATTTAAATCATTTATTGATGAGGTAAATATTGCATCATTATTGTGTCATAAATAATTTAATTTATTTGATGTCTAAAAATTATAAAAAAAATACTATCATGTATTAAATCTTTTTATATTTTTAAATAATATTTATAATTGAAAAAAATGACTTATATAACACCACATAAAAATTGATTTACTAAAATACTTTTGTTTATGTCATTTTTGGCTTTACTTTTAAATTAATTAATCTAAAGTGTCATTATCATTCATAAGTAGCTCCATGGGGTCCCAAAATCGACCCAAGGATTACCATGGACGGACATTACTCATATAATAATGTTTGGACAAGTGTTGAGGTAATTTTGACTTATTATAATATTATTTTTACCTTTAATTACCCTATTTACCTTTAACCGTGGTAAATACATGTCAAAAATTACTATTCACCAAAAATTATTTTCATCTTATTAATCCATATTTTACTTCTTGATAAAAACCATGTATGTCGTATTTTCAAAATTCAATTCACAAAAGTGGTAAAATTTCATTTAAATTAGAAAGTCAGTTTTTTTAACTACTACTAAGTGGTTTCACTATTCTTCAAAAATTGAAGGTTTTTAGAAAAATACCAAAAATTCAGAATAAGCTATATTTGATATTATGAATTCAAATATGATGTTTATTTTTCCAAATTCAAAACATAAAAGTGTCATTAATTAATTTTAAAATTAATTCCCGTTGTTAAAACAAATAGGGTGTTTTTAAGAAACAATAACTATCAAAAGATTGACACTTGTTTATGTCTAATTTCAAAGTGAAATTAATTCCAATAACCAAAATTGGATTAAATGGTAAAAATATATTCTAATTACACTTTAAAACCAATTAAAAAGATAATCTAACTATATAAATAAATTATATTAAAAGGCATTTTTGAAATAAAATACAATATTTTCACTATTCATTAAAAAATGAACTTTATCGGAAAAATCCCAAAAATTTACACAAAGTAAATTTTGATGTCCCATTTCTAAAGAAGGATTTTATTTGATCAATTAGAATATATAAAAGTGACCAAAACTATATTTAATGATGGTTTTCCATTAAAAGTCGGTAAATCAACCTTTTAATGTAAATTATGCTTAAAATTAGATTCATTCACATTTTAAGCCTCTAACTTTTATTGGATTAATGTAAATACATTTAACCAACATGTATAATCATATTGTAGTTAGTTTTTTTCATTACCTCCAATACAACAGCTAGGAGTTAACTACCATTTAAAATAATAATATTATATTATTAGCGTGCAACGTAAGATTTCAAAGAAACCTGTTGTTGCGTATCGGGTATGCTATCGAACATAGCAACCCTTTTAAAGTAAAATTAATATTTAATTCAAAAATATTAATAAATATGAAAATATCTTATTTGTCATTTACCTGGGATGTTACATATCTAGTTTACCATGAATACTAAACTATTCGGTCTTTTGGGATGTGATAACTTGTATCTAGTGCTAATGTAATAAAGTAACCACCAACTCTAGGATACCGGGGTTAAGAAATTTATAGTTGGTATCAGAAAAATTTAATTAGAAACCATGAGAAATAGATTATGTATAACATATATTAGGGAATATAACCCTCTGAATGACTTTGAGGATACTTATAGAAGAACAATCTAAAGTTTTGTTAAGGTGGTGATTATGTGGTTTTCCTAGAAATGCATCCTTATCTGAGTACTACAAGTGGATGTGGTTTTGGAACATATGTACCAAGGGGTAATAACTTTGAAAATGGAACATTGGGCTTGTCTCGATCATTACATGGTATAAGACAATGTGCGTTACTGCACACCTGATTTCATAGTCCCAGAGGTTATTATTTGGTTAATTCTCATTTTCATTACAAACCATTATGAAGGATTTGAATATATTATTATGATTTAGAAACTTCCCCAAATAAACCATGTTTATGATCATGAGATTATCCATGAAATTTTGTTTTCAAATTTATATTTAGTGTTTCACTAGTTTTGAGATTATACATTATCTTTTGTGATGTTATAATCAAAACTAGTGTATGCTATTGTATATAAATGGAGTATAGTAAAAGGAATAAAAACCGTAACAACTCACATACCACATACGAGGATTTTACTTCTAGGAAAGATAATGAAGATAGAGTTGGATATGATATAGGAACAAACCAAATTATAACCATATTAGGGAATATGAATCAGGTTATGAGAAACAACCTTTCCCATATGGAGTAGCCTACTGATCCAAAATGTGGCATAATAATGTTATAGAACTTTATGTGTTATAAAATTTCATCATTTAATGGGACTATAAATCCATTTATTATTGCAAAATGGATAAGTTCCTAAGAGAATATATTTCTAACTTTGGGAAGTAATAAAAGGGACATGGTTTTCATGGAAGTTTATCATCTCTTAGAAGATATAGATTAATAGTGGTCATTGATTCAAAATACTTAGTATGAAGTAGAAATAGAAAACATGGAGTGAAAGGATTTTAAGGTACTCTTCTTGGAAAAAAATTTTCCTCATGAGAAACAAGAAGATATGTAGAGATAATTCATAAGTCTGAGACAAAAGGAAGATGAAAATATTTCTAAGTATGATGAAAAATTTACAAGGTTATTAAGGCATGATACTGATTATGTATATAACACAAAGATCAATATTTAATATTTCTTTGATATTTTAAATCCAATTCCTAAAAGGGAAATAGTATCCCAAAACTTTTCATCATATGAGGACATAGTATCATGTGGAGTCAAGACATATAAATAATTCTACATATATTATGGCTTCAAAGGGAAGCAAGAGAAGAATAGGAATATAGAGAAAAAAATGGATTATGGGAATGGAGGAAAGAAGTATTTTTACATATATGATAATTGTGGAAAGAAACACCCTAATACTTCCTTGAAGGGAATGTGAGTTTTCAATAAGTGTGGAGAGAAAAGACACCAAGGTAATAATTTCATGAGCAAGGAAAAAGCTTCTAATGTGAAATGCATCAATGATAGGGTTATGGGGCACTATGAAAATCAATTCTCCAAGTATAAAGGGAATATTACTCAATAGAAGCTAAGAGATTAAGGTCAATAGTATGCTATTAATACAACCTAAGTGGAACGATTAAAGTTTTTATGTATTTGTATTCATGAATTATATTATAGAAGTATTTTATCAATGATGTTCTCATTATAAGAATCATGAAATATATAAGGATTGTACTAAAATATTTCTTTAAGGATTTGAACACATATTTTGAATGGTAACGAGAAAAGAGATTTACTAGAAAGTTGAAATTTTTGGAAAACACATGATTGAGGGAAGATAACCCTTAATATGTTCCCAATTTTGAGATAATAATGATAAATATATTTTTATGGGATTGTATTGGTGAACTTGAAATTGGTTATTGATTTTATGGTTCATTTTTTCTTTTCTGGAGTTTACTGCATTTTTGTAAGTATGGAATATATACGATAATATGATAATTTATTTAAGGAATAAGGAATGAATTTTTCTTCTTCTTTAGAATCGTGCATGTTTTCATTATGGTTTTAGGGTGATCAAGGTATTAATATATTTGGAATGGTACATTACGATCCACTTTATATTATTTGGGGAATATAATATCATATTAATTTTGGAAATTTAGTGACACCCCTTCTAAGTTTTTTGGACTCTGAATTTGGTTAGAAATATTTTGGAAAGGTCTAAAGGATACATATTTATGGAATGGATTAAGTTGAATTTTGGGTGTTCTTGGATAACTTTTGCAAATTATTTGGTTTGGGTTAATGTATAAAGATATGAGGAATATATTTATATCTTCTTGTGGATTCATGTGATATGTTAGAACTCAATTTTATTGCTTCAGTCATGAAAAATTCATCTTTATTACTTATTATTTGGAGTAATAAATGATATTGTGATGGAAATTTGTTAAGGTATGAAATTATACTTGTTAATTATGTATATTTCATTTTTTTTTCAGTTCAGATGGTAATGGAATTCCTGAACTCTAGGAAAAGGAACTTGAGATAAAAAATTTATCTTAGTAACTTCTTTTATAATGAACCAATATTATTTTCATCTATCACAGGTTTATAGATTTGTGGTCATTAACTTTTCTAAATCATTTACTTTATTAGGATCAATTATCTCCATCACTCTCCATAATTATTTATGCTTTTCTTTCATGTCCCTATCTTAACTTCCCACTAATGTTCTCCTATTTGGAAATATAGTTATATTTTATTAAAAATTACATTCACATTTATATTTCTATATTATCAAGAGGAAGTTATATTAACATTTTTTACATTTCGGGATTTCAAGAATGATATTTTTAATTGTTAAAACCCTTGATTTCCCAGAGAAAATTCAAATTGTGAGGACATAATTTATAGAAGTTGGGGAGAATATAACCCCCCAAGATTTAAAATGAGGAAGATAATGTTATAAATAATGTGTGAAACAAAAAAAAAAGATTATATGATAATTAAACACCTCAATACTTTACGATATCTTTAATTTCAAAATAAATTCAATCCCTTTGATAGCTTGTGGTACACGCAACCTTGAGACTAAATGAACTATAATATAGTATACCATCATAACTTAGCCGTTAAATTAGTGGATATGAATAGGAATAAATAAATTATGAAAATTATATGTTTTACACATGTATGAAATAAATTCAATGGTTATATATTTATTAGAAATAATATATAACCATTTTAAGGAAAAATAAATATTTCCAGAAAAACTATATTTTTCTAAAATGTGGTTTCATCACGCTTTGTGCACATACATTAAAATTAATTTTTAAAATTTCTAGAAAATATATATTAAAAATGAGCATAATTTTTGAAAAAATATTTTCAAAATTATCTACGAGAGAATTTTTGAGTATTTTTTAAAATTATTAATTATTCGATGAATAGTAAAAAATATCGATTTTTATTAAAAACTGCCTTTTCATTTAAAACATTTACAAGACCCATTTTATTTTAGTATAGGTTTAGAAATAAAATTAGTTAAATTATATATTAATTAATCATAATTTGGTAATTTGAATCAACTTATTATTGAATTTTTATATAAAAACTTTTTAAAATTTTGAAATTTTTCTCTTTGGAAAACCATTTTTTCGACACGTTTTTTGGTTTAATTTTAAATTGAATTCGGAAAATTCTATGAGATAAATTTGGAAAAATTGATTATATATTTTTAATCAAAATAATTTATATTATAAAATAATTCCAAATTATTATTTTTTTCATATTTAGTAGTAAAAAAAGTAAAAATTATTTAACACGGTTAAGGTTAAAACATGTTTACTAGGGGTTAAAATAAAATGATAAGGGTTAAAATGAACTATAAACTTGTAAAATTATTTTTTGTGGCCATATTTTGACTTTATCACATCCATTATTTTATAATTTTATATTTTGATCCCTATTTCATGTGAAAAACGTGGATATCACTATTTTATTTAAAAAATTCAAAGTACATCTTCTCTCCCACTTATAAAAGGCCACATCCTATCCTACCCTCTTCATATACCCAAATACCCTTGGTTTGTCCAATAAATGAACAAATATATTACTTAAATCCATAACCATATACTAGTATCCTTAGTTTGACTATGAAACTCTCCTATATAGGATTTAAGAGAAAACCTAAAGTAGTTCTTTGAAGAAGAGGTAAAATTCTTAAAATTGAGTTTTTAATTTATTTATTCTTACACCTCCTTTAAATCTTATTAAACTATGATAAAATAATGAGACCAATATATAACATTTATTTAGATGTTATTATGTTAATGGAATATCCTATATTCACCTATACTTTCATCAAATGTGAAACGAAATCATCGATTGTGTATACAGAGGATTACTGCCTCACGAATCGATGCAACTCATTTTCCATAAAAACCTATCATCATTGGATGGAATGATGTATTTAATATATAAATATGATAATTATGAAATAATTATACTTCTTTAATTATAATATCACATATACCTTCTTACTTTCCATTTCTTGAGGGATATGATAACACCACTCGTGTGTATGGTGGACTACCGCTTCACGAAGTGATGTGATTTATTTTTCAATTATACATTACATAGAATATTATAAGGATAAATATAAAGAATATATGTGATATTTATTACTTAAAAATTCTTCTAGAAATATAATATCACATATAACCTCTTACCATCCAACCCATCAAAATACAATAATATTTCTCGTGTGTACGGAGGACTACCGCCTCACGAACCAATGTGATGTGTTTTTAATTTCTATTTTACTTGGATGGTAATACAGATATATTGAATTAATTTAATATATATATATGTGTGTGTTTGTGTGTGTTTTATATAATAAATAATTTTAAGGGTTAATTATTATAAACCTTTCTTTCATTCCATTCATCTATGAAAAATGAAAATTATTTTCATGTGTACGGATGACCTACCATCTCCATGAATGGTAAAACTCATTTTTTAATATATGAAATTTATAAATATATATATAATTAATATATATATAATATGTATACCATGGTTAACATTATGTAAATGATGGAACCCTAATAAAGTAAAAGGACCAAAATTACCAAACCAAAACATACCTGAAAAATGAAGCGATTATCACCTGAAACAATGATTTTAAAAATAATTATTAATAAAAGTTTTATAAAAGACAAAAATCAAGTAATATATGGTATTTATTATTTTATTATGGCTCTATAATAGATTTATAACAAATCAATATTTATTATAAAGGAGTTATGGACACTTATATGTCATATTCACCACTTATATTTTTTGTGGGGTGTATATTATGACCCATTGATATATTATACCATGAATATATTTATCTTAAAGAAATTTAATGTATAATTTTAAGTTATTTATTTTATGGGGCCTATGATTCAAAATTTTAAAAATTGGTAAGGTTTTCTTTCAAAATCTCATCACTATTCAGGATTGTTTATGTTTAAGTTTCTATTGGGGAAATTATTCAGTATTCCTATATTAAACCAAATACATTTTCATCTCCATAGGTTATTAGTGAAACTTTCAAGTAATAGTACTATTTTACCTCTCTTTGTCACTTAAAATGATTGAGAAAATGTTTTTTTTAAAAAGGCACATCATTTTTCTTTTCAATTGAAAATGAATTTTCTTCTAAATCTATGTTTTCTAAAAATGATTTCAAAAATGTTTTTAATATTATACCAATAATTTATTAAAGACATTTTTACCCATATTAGTATTTTTAATTTTTTTTGAAAGGAATATTCCTATAATTTTCTAAAATAGACCTCTTTTCATTTTACTAAAAATGTGAAAAGAATCTTTGTTTTAACATGTGTGACATTAAAAAAATTTCCCACCATCATAACCACTAAATGTTTTAAATCTTAACTTATAAGTTTCAAAGGATATTTTAAAATAAACATATTTTTATAATTTTTTATATGTTTTAGTTTTAATTTTTTTATTTTCAAAGTGGGAAGGTTATTTTCCTAAAGAATTTTTTAATGATATCTTTATGGAATTTCTAATTTATCAATATAAATAAACCTTATTATACTTATTCTCTAATGGGGATATATTGTAATAATACCACACTTGTTGTTTCTTCAGATGGTTTATGATCAGTTTGACCTGGGATTTACTATTTTTATATCATTAATATTAATCTATATGGTTTATGATTATGCATACTGATTTTTGTAAGTATTAATATTTATATGTTAGTTTTTCAATACAACTATTTATTATGTTTCACACCTTTAATTTTAGGAATGAATTGGAATTATCATGTGATGGGTGGGTCCTATAATTACATATCCTCTTGACACATTGGTAGGTCTCATCAGCCAAATTAGTTAGCCAAATTAAATGGATTTTTTATCAAAAGATTTAAATTTTGTTGTGAAAGGTCTTGATAGTATGTTTATGATGTAAAATATTATTCATTCCCTCATTATGATATTAGTTATTTATTGCCATTTTATTATTCGACTAGTTATAATATTTATGGATAAGATTTAACATCATGTGATTTTTATATGGAATTATTTGATCATCATTTATTTTTGCCATATTATAATCATGTTATTGATTAAATGAAATGAATTTCAATTATTTACCTTTACATATTGATTGTGACTTATTTATTCATGATAGAATCCATTGTATGCATACCCTTACTAAGAATTTGATGTCACACCATTCTTATGTTTTATTTTACCTAGGAAACCATGATGTGTTTTATGATTGATATGTAGGATATGCTAAGGGGAATAATGGTGTTCTCAAAGAAAGCACTTTTTATATTTTTTTAACATTTAATGTGAATTTCATGTATTTATCTAGTTTAATAAGATTTCTAGACTATTTAGTCCTTTGGGAAGTGATATCTTGTATAGTTATGACCCGACCTTCTTGGGATCGAGCCACAACTACCCCAATACCACCTCTAATAAGCCAGGGGATGGAGACCAGTGCCGAGTAGGTATATCCCACACATAGGAGGCATTATCCTAACACAACTATACACATGCACACATTTCTAATCCCATATAATGCTGACATGTAATACAACTAAAACCAATGCATTCTTTCATCTAAAATCCCATAATTATATTATGACAATAAAGTACTGAATGTTATAAAGTGTCCAAATAAAAGCCCAACAAAAAACTATAGAGAGTCCAACTTTATCAAAAGGTGGGGAATACTATCAAATGAAACCACCTAGAAAACACCTCAGTATTTGTAGATCAGTATATGCTCCACCACCTACCTATCCTGCCAAGACACCATCAAATAATCCATCATCTATATAATAAATCACATGTGTGGGTATATCCCATGTAGGAGTGATTATAACAATACCTAGTCAGATACCCTGAAATCACTAAACACAAAGCATAAATAATAGTTGTCTTATAACAATGATTTAACAATGAAAGAAAAAACACATAGATATACCCAGGAATGACAATACACCTCTAAGAGGTCTCAACCAAATTTCCAGCCATAGGATTCTGCTCAAAGATACTAGGAAAATCCCATTTCGGTAGAACCTACTTCATGATCCATGATATCATTGGAGACATTCATACAAGAAGTTATGATCGTTGGGAACCACCCAAGAAAACTCAATGGTCTCTGAATAACTCAATAATCATATTGGAGATCACACCCAGGACTACTGGGGGACACCAACAACTCAATCTGGATCAATCTGCTTTATAGGGGATCATATACCAATGATACCTTGAACCCTACTGAAATTGACTACTATATGGGAGATCAACACCCCGTGTAATGAGTTCACACTGATTTCATGAACTTCACCTAGGTTATAATAAGTAATTATAGAGGATCATACTCTGGTCTCATATAGGGACACCAAAAACTCTATCTAAACTCATCCTCTAAAGTGATCACAATCTAGTGTTGTGGGCATAATGTCCCACTGTACCTTGGAGAATATGTGCCAAGGGAGCATAATAAATTGATACTATTATAAACTAAAGAAACTAAGGGCTAAAAAATCCCTCAAAGGGGATACACGGTGTGTGCTAGGGGTACACGACATATCTAGTCAACCCCTAGTATACCCATTTTTTTCTGCCTTACATGGACTATAAACCTCAAAATAAATAGTGTGTCCTATCTTGAAAAAATGGCATGTAGAGGTTAATATGGAACTCTACCCATGCCACCAAAATGTGATTGTGTACTTTTGGTTGTGCTTGTGTACCAATATGTGTACACCTAGTCATGCCCATGTACACCTATCTGTGTCAGAGTACATAGATCTTCCAATGTAGTCTGGTCATGTCTATGTACCAACCCGTGTACATATGACCATGTTCATGTACCAATCCATGTACACCTAGCCATGACCATGCCTATGTATTCACTGAGATACACACCTAGCCTCCAGTATGAGTCACATGACATGTGAAAGATGTTGCATGAAAGGTGATATCTTTCTTGTCTAAAAAAACCTTAGCATCACCTAAACTGTCCCACACAACGTGTGATCCTGGATGATGTGTCATGTAAAGTAGGATTTTCCATATCTTGTGCCTAATTTATGTGACACCTATATCTTCCAACTCCATTTCCAATCATCTATATGGGCCTTAGATATGGTCCAACCAAGGCTCATCTTTGCATACTCATCAAATTACAACCACCAAAATGAATCAAGAATCCACCTTTTATATTCATGTGTTTGTATGATTCTCTAGGAAAACGAGGAACCTATGATCCGATCTTGTTACTCCTTGAATCACCATACATTTTCATCGATCCTCATATCACAAGACATACCCATGGAAATGATACATTGCACTAAATAATGGTCACGTAATTAATAAATATCGGGTATTCATCAAGTTTCATGATAAAGGAATTTCATATAATGAATGTAGGATGAAACAGGGGAAAAAATATATAAACCAAAAACAAGAGGAATGAACCTCAATGTTTTTTTATCGTGGACTTGATCCCTTATTAAAGAATTAGATGAATGGAGATGGAATAACAACACAAACAAATAAATCAACTGTAAATAAATTGACCGTTGATGTGTGAATTAATTCATATTCATGGAATTGATCTTAATTTTACCATGATAAAATAACAGTATGGAATCACACAAATCAAAAATCCTACCTAAATTTTGGATTGATCACTGATGAAGAACAATCCTGCATTTTCTTCTTTTCTGAGATCCTTGAAGTTTGATGGCATAATGATGCTTGATTTGAAATTGATTCAATGTTATCTACCAAGAGTGATCTCTTACAATAATCATCAAGATATCTAGAGTTATGTGACCGACGCTACAATCTCATCATAATAATATATTTTTAGAGGAAATCGGTCTCTACAACAACATAATAAAATAAATAAAATAAAATAATTTATTTTATTATTTTCACCCAGGATAACACTTCCAAAACACCTAACATAAACAAAGATTATATCATGCCTAGGTTAAATTACACATTCTTAACTTAACAACGGCCTAATATTTATGATATTTTCCACTATTTAAGAGTGATTCCACTTTCTTAGGAAAAATATTCAATTTTGATATAAATATTTTAAGTATTTTTTAAATATTAATTACAGAATCACTAGGTCTCAGAATCTCATGATGTCTTAGTTCCTGGATCTAAAAATAGTCCATATAATATTCTAAAGTAATACATGAAAAAATAGGATTCATTATATTCTCCCTACATTATGTATTTTTCCTGAAAATCAAAAAACCAACTAAAAAAGATGAGGGTATTGAGATCTAATTTGGGTCTCCCTCACCCAGGTTCTCCCCTAAAGATTCTTATGATACCACAAAACATGAACTATGGGGAATCGATTACCCACAAAGGATACTCTCCTATTGATCCTTAATCTCCACTAGGTACTCAGAAAAAGTTTCCCCATACTCTATGTCCATCTCTCCCTAGTCGATAACATGTGATAGGTCATGCATATACCTCCTCATCTGTTACACATGGAAGACATAATATACCCGGTCTAACTATGGAATTATATCTAAGTGGAATGTCACCTCACCAAATCTATGAAATATCTAGAAAGGGACAATAAATATTAGAGATAGATTTCTGCCCCATCCAAATCTTCGTAATCCAAATCGAGGTGATACACTTAGAAACACATGGTCTCCCTCCTTGAACTTCATTGGCCTCTATTGTCAGTCCACATATGACTTCTAAAAGATATGTGCAGCCCTCATCCACTCATGGATAGTCCTTAACTTCTCTGTCATAGCTTGTACCAACTCTGGGCCCATGAGTGATGAATTATTTTGATCATTCCAACAAATGGGTGACCAATAGTGTCACCCATAAAAGGCCTTGAATGGTTCCATACTGATGTTGTAATGATAGTTATTATTGTACAAAAACTCCCCCAAGGGTAGGTGATCCTCCAAAATATTACCAAAGTCTATCATGGAAGATCACAATATGGCCTTCAAGACCTGAATGATCTGCTCAGTATAGACATTAGTATGGGGGTGAAACACCATGCTCAAATGAAACTAAGTACCAAAGGCCTCCTAAATTCTTCTATATAATTGTGAAATGAAATGATCATCATAGTCTAAAATGATCATTGAGGGAGATCCATGGAGTTAAACTATCTGTTACACATACAAGCATCATAATCTCTCTACTAAAATTTTCTCTCGAATAGCTAGGAATTAGACTGATTGGGTGAGTCAGTCTACGATCACCTTCATTGTGTCCTCTTGACATATGTGGTTACCCCATCATGAATTATATTGATATCCCATCCTAATCACACTATGGAAACTCAAGGGGTTGATCTAAACCTATTGGAACCTGGTTCTCATCCTTCACTTTTTTATAAGAGAGGCATCGAGAGACAAACATAGAAAAGCATGTCTTCAAGCCTTGCCACCAAAACTAATATCGGAAGTCCCAATAAATCTTTGAACCACTTAGATGTACCTCCACTGGGGATGTATGTAAATCCCTCATAACCTCCTCCCTCAACGTCACTAGTACCATCTTGAGACCTCTAAAAATGATAACATGATCCCCACCTTCATAAAATCTATCAGGAGAACATCCAATAGATATATGAGTATGGAAGGTATCATAGTCAGTATCTCCATGATGAAAATCCATATTATAATGTAAAAGTGGTGGGGGTAACCACCATATATTGAAGATATGAAACACCATCCTTTTCCACTAAGTAAAACTACAAAGAGATAACTAATTTGACTCCTCAACCAACAACTGAGAACAAGATCTCTTTTTGAGAGCATATGTCATAACATTCCCCTTCCCAAGAGTATAGACACTCTCAAAGTCATAGTCTTAGTGGAACTCTATCCATCACCTCTATATCAAGTTAAAATCATTATAAGAGAATATATACTTGAGAATCTTATGGTTAGAGTAGATGATAAACTGCTCACCCAAAAGGTAGCATCGCCACATGTTTAGGGTGAATACTACCACTGATAGCTCAAGATTGTGGGTTGTATAGTTCTACTCATACGGTCTTAACTTCTAGGACACATAGGAAATTACTGCCAACCTCTACATCAGAAAACAACCATGTCCAGTCTATAAGGCATCATAGAAAACTACATACTCGACACCCACCTCTTTTATTCTCAATATGGGGGTTCTTGTCAACCTATACCTTAAATCATAAAAACAATACTGGCACTTTTATGTCCACACAAAAGGCTTCCCCTTTTAGGTCAAAGCTATGAAGGGTGCTACAAATCTTGAGAAATTGGGTAAAAACCTCTAATAGTACACTATCAACGCAAGGAAATTCCACACCTGAGTAACACACTTTGGTGGATCCTAAGATAACACTACCTCAAAATTTTCTAAATCCACTAAAAATACTTCCCTTGAGATGATGTGTCCCAGGAAGTGGACTTCATGAATCCAAAACTGACACATCGAGATATTCCCATAAATTTGGTGCTCTCAGAGTGTGTCATGTACCATCCTCAAGTGTCTCGCATGATTCCCCTCTGATTCCAATTACACTAGAATATCATTGATGATGAACACCAAAAATATGTCTTGGAAAGGATGAAAGATCCAGTTTTTGAGTCCCATGAACACTTTTGGGGAGTTCATTATGAAAAAAAGGAATCACCAATTAATCATAGTGACTGTAGAGACATATGAATTTCTCCTTAAGTATATACTGGTCTCATACTCATGGATTGTGATAGAATGATCTGAAGTAAATCTTTTAGAACCATCAAACCCCTATCAATTGATCTAAGTGGTCATCGATTCTCGACAATGGATACTTATTCTTCATGGTCACCTAGTTCAAGAACTGGTAAGCCATAAATAACCTCAAGTTACTATCCACCTTATTATAGAAAAACATTAGGGTTTCCCAGGGAAATACTGGGTCTCAAAAATAACTTCTTCTTTAAGTCCTCTACCTACACCCTCAGCTCAAAAAGCTATGTGGGAGCCATATGATATTTTGGTGCAGATATCAGAGTGGTATTGAGGTGTAATTCAATAAAAAAGTATAGCTATCTATCTGGAGGTAATACTGGAACATCATCAAGAAATACATCCTCATACTCTGCACCATAGTAGGGAACTGGTATCCCATAACATCAACTACTTCAAGATTCATTCTAAGCAAATGGTGAGTAATAAATTTCACTCTCCTATTCCTAAACATGTCCTTCTCCATCTGGGTTTTCTTTTCACCCAAAAAGGAAAAAATCATCTCATAACTATAGAAACACTTCATCCTCCACCTAAAATAGTCAATCTTGGTATTAACACTAGATAGCTAGTACATACCAAAGATAAATTCACATGACTCATCACTGATACAAAGAGATCCCATATGAATATCTCGTCTCCAAGTGTCAGATCACACTGTCATAATAAGTGTGAAATATTTAAGTAACTTTATTTTAGAGTCTCTAAGATCAAAGATCAAGCCAAAAGATTAACCAAAATATCTAAGTCCTAAACTAGAGAAGTGGAAATAAATGAATGACTCACACCTATTTCTATCAGTACAACAACTAAGGTGGAATAGAAATAGATCGCATCTCATATCATCCCTAAAGACTCAGGGTTATAGGTCTCCATAGACAATAGCTATACTCGCCCCTAAAAACTGGCTCCAAAAGCCTGGAAGGGACCACCAAGGGGTGGTGGTGTAAATATGACAAACCTATGACCACCTTTTTCTACTCTTTTAGCCCCTCTTCCACTTATTCTGCACTACAAACCTCCTTTCTCCTACCTCTATCTCTTCCTGGAAGGTCCCTTGACTATCTCTTGATCATCTGTATAATGGGTCAGATAATCCCATGTAATATGTCCCCAACTATTTTAGGAGAAACATCGTCTCTCCCTCAGCTAACTCGAGCCATCTTGAGATCCTTACACCACTGATCCTCTATCCTTGGGTCGTCTCCTAAAGAATTTGACATGCCTGAATCCCTACAACTATCATTGTCCACCTACTTCTAAGATCTCTACTTCTAAGTTCCCACTACCAGCACCCTCTATTGATGTATTCTCTATCATAAATCTATCCACTACTGAGTCCCAATAAAGCAATCCAACATAATTAGGAATGTAAAGAGATATCAATGAACCCTAATATCACATATTAAGCACTGACCAAAGGTCTGATCTATGAGGAACATATCTCACACCATATCCATATAATACCATGAGATATCAATAAAACTCACTGAATAATCTTCCATGTCTATACTACCATGATTTAGATACAAAAGATATTAGATACACACTGATCATAATGTGTCCGGATTAAACTCCTCCCTAAAGAGGTGATCAAAGTCCAACCCGGATAGAGTTGTCTCATCTTATGACTGAGTCACCAAACTCCACCATCAAAAAATGGAGTCATGGAAGAGACTCACTACAAGCACTTTCATTTAATATTAAGACATCCTCACAAGGAAAAAAACTCAAGTGACTACCTTTAGACAGTCCTCACCCACCTGGGGGTTTGGCTTGCCCCGAAACATGGGATATCACTGCCTCTAGAACTTGTGCAACACACTCAGTTAGAATTCATCCTTAGCTGATATTGTGGACACTAAATACTACTCAATAGGTAGTGGTATAGCTGATAAACCAGCCATAGGTACTATCTTGGATACAAGCCCATGTATTGAAGCTTCGTTACTTGGAAAATTATCCTTGTGATCATGCAGTGGATACCTGTCTAGCAATCTTCATGGAGGCATCCTGAAATAAAAAATATATACCATATTCAAAGATTACTTCTAAAGAACTAAATAAATAAGGATATATAAATCACAAACCATTTATATATGATGCATGTACCATTTTTTTCCTACAACCAATGTCATTATGTACCAATTTGAAAGGTAGGTGATCGGATTCTTGGTGTATGGATACATCATCCATTGCACCAACACTGGAGTCCCTAGCCTAAAATATAAACTCGAAGAACTTAAAACCATTACCATAAAACCCAAACCAATCTCATATACTCTTGTCCTAAGGTATAAATGAATCCTCTGATAACACTCTGTCATGACCTAACTCACTAGGGAGCAAGTCGCAACTACCCCAAGCCCAGCTTCAATAGGCCAGGGTCTAGAGAACAATGCCGAGTAGGTATATCCCACACATGGGAGGCATTAACCTAATATAACTATATACATGTACACATATCCAAGCCCATACAATACTAAAATGTAAAAAAATTGAAACAAATGCATGCATATATATAAAATCCCATAATCAGAGTATGATAATAAAGTACTGAAAGTGATAAAGGGTCCAAATACAAGCCCAAAAAACTGTTGAGAGTCTAAACTGTTTAGAATGTGAGGAATACTATCAAATGAAACCACTCATAAAACAACTTGGCCTATCTAGCATAATATATTCACCACAAGCTCCCAATCGTCCTAGGAAACCATCAAAAGGGCTATCATATTCATAAGAAATGAAACGTGTGGGGAGAGCTGATGCAGGGGTGAGTATAACAATACCTAGTATAAAACCATGAAAACACTAAACACAAAGTATAAATAATAGTTATCTCATAAAAATGATATAACAATGAAAGTAAAAACACTTAGATATACTCACTAAGGACACTGCACCTTCAGGTGGTCTCAACCAAATATCCAGCCACATGATTCTTTTTGAAGCTACTAGAAAAAGATCATTCTAAGAGAACCAAATTCATCAGCCATGATATCACTTGGGAAACTTATCTAAGAGGTCATGATCATTGTGTCCCACCATTTAAAACTCACTAATATCTGAAGACCTTGATACTCAGATAGGGGATCACACACATGACCACTGGGGGACACCACAAATCCAATCTTGATCAACCAACTATATAGGAGATCATATAACAACTATAATGTGAACCCTATTAAAATCAACTTCTATATGGGGGACTGATGCACAGTGTAAGGAGGTCACACTAATTCCATGGAACCCACCTAGGGTATAAGAAGGAATGATATAGGATCACACTCTATTCTCATGGAGGGACACCACTAACTCTATATGAGACTCATCCTCTAGAGGAGATCACAGTCCAGAGATTTGGATGTAATGACACACTATACCATCAAGGGGATGAACCAAAGGAAAACACACAACTAATACTGGTAAAAACTGAAGAAATAAAGGTCCCTAAACAAACTCAAAGGGGTTACACAACGTGTATTGGGGGTACACGATGTGTCTAGACAACCTCTGGTCTTACTATGTGTTTCCACCTCACATTGCATGTAAATATCAAAATACACATTGTTTCCTATCTTGGTACATGGTGTGTATAGGTTGATCTAGTACTATTCCCAATAAACCAACACATTCCCATGCACTTATCATCATTTCCATGTACAAATCGCTGTACTTCTAGCCATTCCTATGTACACCTGGCCATGTCTAAGTACACATATCTTCCTATGTACTTCGGATGTTCCTGTGTACCAACCCATGTACACATGGCCATGACCATGACCATATACCAACCTGTGTATAATTGGAAAGCCCGTACTCGTGTATCCTCTAAGATACAAACCAAGTCACCATCATGGGTCACATGGTGGGTGATATATGTCACACATCGTGTGATATTTTTATTCTTTGCAGAAACCCTAATGCCACACTAAGGGTCCCATAGGCTTGTAATCCCGAATTTCACACCATGTAACATAGGATTTTATAGATCTCATTCCAACTTTACACGATGCCTAGATCTACTGCATTTTTTCTAATCACACCCAAGGACCTCAGATATGGTCCAACCAATATCTACCTTCACCTACTCATCAAATTCCAGCCACCAAAATGGATCAGGAATCCACCTTTATCATCTATGTCATTGTGCGTTGCATTGAGAAAATTAGGAACCTATGATCTAGTCTCGTTCATCCTTGAATCACCTACCATTATCATCAATCCACCAATTGAAGCCTCAATATATAGATTTACTCATGTTAATGATCCATTATACTAAATAATTGTCGCATAACGATCAAATACCGAGTATTCATTGAACCACAAACCAAAGGAATTTTCCATGGTGAACATGAGAATAAATGAGGGAGAAATACATAAACCAAAAACATGAGGAATGAACCTTGGAATTTTTTCATTTCAGCCTTGATTTCTTGTTGAAGAATTAGATAAATAAAGAGGGAATAACAACACAAATTGATAAATAAATCGTAAATAAATCATGTGTTGATGTGAAAATAAATTTTTGTTTATAAAATTGATCCATTTTTAATTGATATAAATGCATTGTATGGAATCAAAAAAATAAAACACACTACATAGAGTTTGGATTAATCACCAATGAAGAAAAATCATGTGTTTCCGTCATTGGCATGATCCAATAACTCCAATGGCATAATGATCCTTGATCTGATCTCGATCTAATGTCATTTTCCAAGAGTTATCTCATCCAAATATCCTCAAGGTATCTAGGGTTATGTGGAAACCCATGATTTATCATCATAACAATATATTTATAGAGGAAACAGATCATTACATCAACATAATAAAATAAATACATAAATACTTTTATTTTATTATTTGTGTCGATGATAACACTTTACCAATACACCTTATGTTGACAATGATTATGTCACACCTAGGGTAAAGTACATGTTTTAAACTCAAGGACATACTAGAATTTCTAATCCGAGCCTCTATTTAAGATTTATTCCACCTTTTTAGGAAAATTGCACATGTATGATATTAATATTTTTAATATTTTTCAAATATTAATTCTGGGATCACCGGTCCTCAGAACCCCACACCGTCTTAGCCCCTGACTTCAAAAATAATCTATATAATATTCTAAAGAAATACATTGAAAAATTAGATTCATTACATTTATCTATTTCTAATGTAATAAATCAATTACATACTCTGGGCTACTAGGGTTGGGGTTTTTACACCCAAGCTAACCAGGCTTCCTACCTAGGAACCCTATTCCATCAGGTCCTTTATTCGAGATATATAATTTCCTAAAAGACCATGCCAACTTATTTAGCATAAATCAACATGATAATAAGTTTCATATAAATGAACCATGATAGTCCTAGACACACAACCTTAAAATTTACCATGACTATCCTTGTTTCATGACCATAGTACAATGAATTAAAAATGGAAAGATGGATGTTATTCCCTCAATGTAATTAAGTGAGAGATACCCTAAGAGGTGTGTGGGTGGGGGGGGGGGGGGGTGAATCAGGGTATAAAAACTCAATCCAAACTAAACACTTATCCTTAAAATCTCACCACCCTAATCTAATCACAATTGAATAATTATTTTGGTCACTTGATTTTATCTTCTTTAGAAGGTAACCTGGTTACTCTTTCTCTTAACTCAACCTTTAAAAAATTTGATCAATTGTTGCTTAACCCACAATAACTACTTATGACTTGAAGAATATAAATTATGAATATAGGACATAATAATTTTACTTGGTTTGCCAATACTAGGCTAATTCAAGGAGAATGAAATTAGTGATGTACTAATGACCTAAAATCCACTAATATTATTGATGCAGTGGTGGGTTTAAGCTAGGTTACTCATATTACTAGGGTTACCCCTTTACAATGCTTAGGGTTAGATCACAAACACCCTATAATCACATCCATCACACATCCCTCCTTTTCTCACTACCTCAAATGGGAAAATTTTTTCACATGTAGGCCAAAAAAATATCACCTATTATTGTAGATGCAATGAGTATGAATAGTTTCATTTGATCATTATGATGCTCCATCATAGGCGTGCTATGAATATCTCTCTAAAAATATTCATTTTAATTCCATGAGTCTTCATGGAAACACCTTTATATCCATTATAAATTTCTCCATGAAGTTCCAAACTGTCTTTACTTCTTTGAAGAACACAAAACTAGAATAAACTCTCCTTTGATGCACTATAGAAATTCCCTGTTACTACTTTTTCTTTAGCATTATATGTATCAAGGATGATTTGAGAGATACATATTCTCTATCTCATGAATTTAATATAAAATCCAATTCACTCCTTTCCAAAACCAATTCATGTAGTTTTATATAAACATCTAACTTCCAAAACTTTGTTATCAATAGTGTGGATCAAACCATATTCCTCTAAGCTCTATGATCACGTCAACTATCCCATTTGAATTTATTATGGTCAAATGTACCTATTTAATTCAGATAATTTCTCCTGATATGGCTATGAATTCTATGACACAATCTTATCAAATATCCCCATAATAATTCCTCACATCAAATTAGTGATTTATACCCCCCAAAGTGCATCTGATTTAATTTTCCACTGGGCATCACTTAATGGGTCTTCAAACCGATCATTAACCACCCATTATTTCAATGGTTTCCTTCCTTTTTAAATCTAATAGAAAATCACTATGATATTCATCCATTATGTATAAAAGGATAACCATGGCATGTGGCCATAATTATCCTGAAATAGCACAATCCTAGGGGAAATTCCCTTCGAAATGCCTAACACCATGCCCACAATGCTTTTTTTTCTCCTCGGCCCTATAGGCCCAAAACCCATTATGCCTAACACCATGGCATAGTGGTTCAGTAGCTTCCTCTACCAACTAAGTCATCCCTGGTAATCAAAATACCCATATTGGGATTCCCTATTTCTTTAAAAACGCAACATGATCATCACCACAACATGGTATCCTCTACGTATCCATTTTATCTATTGTTAAACTCCTTCAACCTTTACCTAAGTCAATAAAACACTTATTCTAGGATCCTAAACTTTTCAATGGTAAATATTCAATGAAACACAATGTGATCCATGATGTGGTCTTCCCCAACTAACCATTTTGGAATCTTTTGGTCTTCCAAATAATTCATGTCTCCATCTATGAACTTAAAAATGCCTGAGATGCATTCCTTAAATTCCAATCATGTATGTGAACTGTCACATATTCAACCTCTACCTTAGTGTGGTGAAAAAAATTATGGTTGTTTTTCAACACCTATGGTGTGTTCCTTATACTCTATGGTGTGGTTTTCCACTTTGCAGGACACATAGAAATTTGAAGAGTACCCCCTCTCTTTCCTTATCTCACTTCAGACTTGAGCATTTTCTGAGGACAGTTGATAATATAAGAAGTGGTATCCACAACTTGAACAACTCCCATGGTGCCACCCCACAGTATAACCACCATGCCCAGTGATTCCCTGTACTAGGACTTGGATCCCTTCTTATAGTGCCAAATCATGCTAGCTTTCTTCTTCTCGAGAAACCCACATTTGGCATTATAGTTGATCTCAGTGCTCCCCCAAAATGGTACATTGGACCCACATGGGTGTAAGGCTTGTATATTTTTTTATATCTTTTTCCTCAAAAGAATTTACTATTTTATCTCACCAAAACCTCCACTATGTTAGCCACTACATTTGAGTTGGGATTCCAGATTTTATACACGGACTCTTCATTATGAAAATTCTATACAACACGACATGGTTAAAAAACTCTAGGTAGTTTAGAAACCACCACGTTCATGGTACTTATCCACCATGATGCAGTTTTCTATTCTATAAGAAAAACCACCTCTGTGCCCTCCCAAACCCATTCAATTGTTACTCATGACTTTTTAAGCTCCTCTGGTAGGCTTTTGACTTTAGAACAACTTTCATACTTCTTTAATTTAGTTCCACACTACAGAAAAAAAGATTAATTATGATAAGTTATTTGTGACAGTCTAGAGGCCCATCAAAAATAGTTCTTTAGTATGGATTATTTCTAATGGTATGGGTTTTTCATCACAAAAAATCATTTGTTTACTATTATTTTGGATTATGTTTCCCATCTCCAAAACAATTGGCAGGATTTCACTCCATACGGAAGGAACCATTATTTGTAATGAAGACCAGTTAC
Organism: Viscum album; assembly: GCA_963277665.1. Taxonomy (NCBI): domain Eukaryota; kingdom Viridiplantae; phylum Streptophyta; class Magnoliopsida; order Santalales; family Viscaceae; genus Viscum; species Viscum album. The sequence continues at coordinate 1,460,941,152 of OY728153.1, read as the reverse complement.
CCATCACAAATACAATTATACCAAAGGGTTATTTGTGACGAGAATATATAACACATCACAAATAATATGCTGTTAGAATACTATTTGTGATAGAACTAGTCACATAGAACTTTTATATCATCGCCAACTCTATTTATGGTGGGAAATATTTTTAATGGGTTTGGTCGTAAATAAAATTATTTGAGACGAGAATCCCATATCAAAAAATATCATCACTAATGATATAACCTATATATATGGCCCCATATAATGTTTCTCTGCATATATCCTCTCCTCTCCTCTCCTCTTATCTTTTGTCCTCTCCTCTTCACTATTTGATTTCTTCCTTTAAATTTTTTAAGTTTTATAGAAAAGTAATACCTTTCTGATCCACATCAGTGTTTTAATTCTAATAAACATCAATTTAGCTGTATTTGATTATTTTTTTTATTTTTCAATTATTTTATTTTATTTTATATTAGAAATTAGTATTATTAATTTGCAGTAATTAGTTTTAATTAGAAATAATTAGTTGTAATTAGTAGCAATTAGTTATAATTTTATGTAATTAACAGTAATTAGTAATTATTAGTAATTAAAAGTATATTTTAGTAATTAATGATAAATATTAATAATTTAAAAACAATTAGTAATAATTAGTAGTAATTAATGGTAATTAGTAAAAATTAGAGGTAATCGGTAAAAATCAACAGTAATCAATAAAAATTATCATTAATTATTAAAAATTAGATGTAATTAGTGGTAATTAGTAAAAATTAGCAGTAATTTGGGGTGATTAGTAAAAATTAGCGATAATTAATAAAAAATAATAGTAATTAATTAGTAAAAATTAGCAGTAATTAGTAAAAATAGAGATAATTAGTAAAAATCAGCAGAAATTAGTAAAAATTACCGTTAATTAGTAAAAATTAGTGGTAGTCAGTAAAAATTAGTTTCATTAGTTAAAATTAGTGGTATTATAAAAAATTATTGCTGTTAGTAAATACATGTGGTAATTAGTAAAAATTAGCAGTAATAGTAAAAATTAGCAGTAATAGTAAAAATTAGCGTTATTAGTAAAAATTAGTGGTATTGGTAAAAATTAGTGGTAATTAGTAAAAAATAGTGGTAATTAGTAAAAATTAGTGGTAATTAGTAAATATTACTAGTAATTAGAAAATATTAGTGGTAATTAGTAAATATTACTGGTAATTAGTAAATATTAGTGGTAATTAGTAAATATTAGCAGAAATTAGTAAAAATTAGTGATAATCATTGGTAATTAGTAAACAATAGTGGTGAGTAATATAAAGAAGTTGTAATTAGTATAAAAGAGTGATAATTAAAGATAATTAGTAAAAATTGGCAGTAATTAGTAAAAATTAGCGGTAATTAGTAAAAAATAGCTATAATTTGAAAAAAAATTACCAATAATTAGTAAAAATTAGTGGTAATTATAAAAAATTAGAAATAATTAGAAGTAAGTGGTAAAAATTAGCGTTAAATAGAAAATAATTGTGGTAATTAGTTACAATCAAGAAAAATTAGTGGTAATTAGAGTTAATTAGTAAAAATTAGTAGTAATTAGTGGTAATTAGTTAAAATTATTTGTTATTTTTAAAAATTAGTGTTAATTAGGTAATTTTTTTTGGAAATTAGTAAAAAATTGTAGTTAAAATTAGCAGAAATCAGTAGTAAAAAATAGAAATAATTGCTAAAAATAAATGGAAATCGGTAAAAATTAACATTAATTAGTAAAAAACAGGAGTAATCATTAAATATTAGTGGAAAATAGTAAAAAATAGTGTAAACATTAAAAAATAGCAACAAATAGAAAAAAAAGAGACAAACAGTAAAAAATAGAGATAAATAGTAAAAATTAACTATAAAGAGTAAAAAATAATAGTAAATGTTTACCACAATTATCCACAATTATCAACAATTAACAATAAATAGTAATATAAGGCCAACTAAGGGGAATGAGTGAAGCATGGAGTAGAGGGGATGAAGGTAATGACAGAGTGAAATAATTTTGGTTCCCTTGAGTTCAGACCAATTGGAGGAGAGACATTCATGGGTAAACATGTGAGTGTTGGAAGAGGAAAAAGACACGAGAGATAAAAATAACATGCTTAGTGATTTTTTTTCATTTTTTAGTTCGATCTCACTTCATGAGAAACTAATGTTTTACCAATAATCACATTGTAAATGCATGATTATCGATAAAACATTATTTTCTCATGATGATAGATTTAATTGAAATAGGGAAACAATCCACTAAGAGTGTCATTGTTATCCCTAAAACCTACTTCCTCTTCCATCAATAATAGGTTTATCCATGAATGTATATTCTCCAATTGGTTTGAAAGCACAGGTAAAAAAATATTTCCCTCTAACTTCCCTTCCATCCAATCCTCTCCCTACTTCCCTTAGGGGAAGAATGAAGTGGAGGGGATGTATGTGACAAATGAGTGAAATAATTATAGTTCCCCTATGTTTATAACCTTTGGAGGAGAGGTAGTCGTGGGTAAAACAGTGAGTTTAACCATTACTTCCTCTCATCTAAATGGTCTGAACTTAGTGACACAAGAATTATTTCACTCTATTATTGCCATAATCTCTTCTGATCCATACTTCCTTTAACCCCCTTGTCCAGACTTCTATTTCCCTTAATGTTAATTAGTGGTAATTAGAAAATTAGCATTAGTTATAAAAAAAATTCAATAATTTGTGGAATTATAAAAAATTAGCTATAATTAGAAAACAATAGCGGTAATTAGAAAGAATTGATAATATTTACAAGTAATTTGTAATTTTTTTATTTTATAGTTTTATTTAGATCATATTTTCCTTATATTAGATTAATCATAAATTTTTTTTTATTTTATATTTTTTATAAAAACATAGAATAAAGAAATAGACAATAATATTTATTAAAATATTATGATTGGATAAATCATCATAGGAATTCAAAAAGTTCTGGTTTAAATCCTATATATATTGAGGGTGATAAGGAGTTTTTATCATTTTCATCATCAAAACCACAATTTGTTTTATAAGGGATAATTATGTGTATGTGTAAGAAATGTGATCGAAAGAGATTTTAAACTTTTGAAAATGTTGGGGGTCATCTATTACATTTTGGTTTTCAGAAATATTATGTTTTTTGGTATCAACATGGTGAAAAACTTTCAGAGAAGATACTAATAATTTTTTTAGATATATTATGGTTTAAAACCTTAGTACATGAGGTTACTGGTCTATATTTTCAACAAAATTAAATTTATAATGATAATGATTTAACCCCTGAGTGAAAACCATCTCAATTTTATGAGTTGGTGAAGTCTGCTAAGGATTCCCTATATCCTGGTTTCAAGATAAGCAAATTTGAAGGAATTAAAGAAATTATGGATATTAAATCTGATAATAGAATGTAAAATTTCTTATTTGATCCAATATTCTCTATGGTTAAATCATTGTTACCTAAAGGAAATGTTTTTTCTACCAATTTCTAGGAGATCAAGTGGATGGTTCATAATTCGGCTCTCAGTTATTAAAATATCAATGCATTTTCAAATGATTAAATCCTATATTATTGTAAAAATTATTCGTCAGTTATTTTTCCTATATGTGTAAAATTGAGGTACAAAGAGGTTCAATAATGGATGTTTGGAATAGTTACCATTAAACCATTGAGGTATTCTCACTTTTACTCAGATTTCAGCATTTATTTATGTATCTGAACATAGACTCATTAAGAAATCCAATATTTCAACTAGAAAAAGCTTAAATCATCTTTGTGATGCTGATTCAAGGAAACATTTTAACTAGTTACAGTCATATTTTTCTTTATAATCCCGTAATGTGAGATTGAGTCTTTCTACTTATAGTTTTTTCCATTTTGTTCTTATAGTAGTCAATATTTTTATTGGCCTATTTTTATAACTCTATACAACTTACCCCCTTAAATATTTAATAATAATCCATATATCTTTTTGACATTGTTAATTAAAGGATTTTCATATTAGAATAGAAATACTTCAACAAATTGGATTTTAAGGTTTCTTGAATTCTTTGATTTGGGTTGCACTAAAAAAATCATATTTTTAGAGACATTTGTGTGGTGAAAATATACTATGATGCACTTAGTATACTATAAGAAGTTGTTTTCTTAATTTTATATAAACTGGAAAAAATTCCTACATCTTTATTATATTCAATAGAAAATTTGATATTAAAATTTCTGCATGAAGAAAAATGTGAAGGGCTAGAACAATTCTAACAGATCTACCCATATGATACATTCATATAGAAATTTAATAAAAAGGTACATAATAAATCATCAGTATATGGGTCAATTGTAGATTCTTACTTGCAGGAGGAAATTTATTTTTTCTACTCCCATTATTTCCAACCTGAATATCCTTTAAAACACAATTGATTGGGTCATAATATAGGAAATTTTAATGATTAAATGAACATTAAATTTTTAGTTTTTAATCATACTGAACTTGGAATTTTTAGAGTTCATAAACAATGGATTTAATATGGTGAACATTACATGGATCTTATATAGGTTCTTCTCAATTGTGATGATCATATCAAGAAATACTTCCCAAAAATTACACCAGTCTCTCTTAAATAACATCAAGAAAAAAAAAATTCTACTAGTTTCAAAGAATAGTATAGTAAATTATTTATGGTTTTACATATGAAATCAATTTATTATTTGTTACTTTGTTAATTTTTTAATTTTTCAGGCATCACAACATGCTGGTAAAATTGATAATTGATTGTGTGTATTGGGTAACCCACCGTCCAAAATAGTCAAATATTATAGTGCATATGTGGTGAATGGTTTTCTATTTCATACACATGAATGTGATGAACAAAGAAAACAATGAATAATGGTGTATTCTTGAGAGGATATAATCATATAGAAAGTGAAGGTGGATTTTGTTGTATTCTGTATGAAATAATTGAGTTGTGTTATCTAGGATAGGATTATTTAACAATGTTTAAATTCCATTTGTTTGATACTAATAGAGGATTGTGTACTCATCTATTCCATGGAATTATTTACATTAAATATAAAAGACTTCTTACAGTAAATAAACCATTTTTATTGGATCATAAAGAACATAAAATTTATTATGAAAATTATTATGCTACTTTAAGAGAGTTAATTGATTGGTGAAACATTATAAAAATGAAAACTTAGGAAAATCAGTTTATGAAAAGTAAATATGGTTTTTCTAAAGTTTATTAGAATTGAAATTTTTCAAGAGACATCTCCAAATAATTCTTTCCCATAAAGTGACAAGAATATCAATGATGACACCCCACAGTTATGGGTTGATGGTGATAGTGACATTGATGATGTAACAAATGAATTTGAAATAACACGAGATAATGAAGCTAGAGCACCTATGGAAATTGATGATACTAAGGAGGAAGATGAATATATTGAAACTATCATATATAAATACGAGGATGGAGATTAAGAATGAAAAAATTACATGCTGGTTGTAATTATAATTAATATATATATAATACTCATTTTCAATTATTTGTTGACAAAATTGTTTTCATGTTTCAAATGGATAATGATGATTTAGATGAGATGTTTTGTATCCCTGAGGAGACTACGATTCCTAGTGATGAGCCTAATGCCTTTTCATTAGAACCTCAAGTTGCTGATAGTTTATCCTCGACTCAGAGGGGTCGTGGTCTTGAGAGATTGATGATTCCCAACCCTATTCCAGAGCAATGTGCACATCTTGATTTCTATCCATGTATGTAGAGTTATATTCAGTTATGTATTTTAGTTAATTTTCATTAATTTATTTTTGTACTAATTTTTTGATTATTTGTTTTGTTTTCCCATAATTTTTCATGTGTAGTTGTTGGATAGGGGTGATATTATATGGAATTATTTTTTTAGCATGGGTGATGTGGGATCAGATTCCCATTGATGTTCGACACCTTATGTTAAATCACTGGATGAAGTGTAAATAATTAATAGTAATTTTTCAATTTATTTAATTATTAACTTGCTATTATTAATTATTCTAGTGTTTATGTTATCGCATCAAGGATAACATAAGGACCTATATCTGGTAGTCTTGGTAGGCTTTTATGCGTGAATGTTTTTTCTAATTTTTGCACAATTTGAGGAAAAGAACCATAAAGAAAGTTCAAGTAAGAGTTTTTTTACCATTCTTATTGTATCCATCGACCCAATTACATATCACCATAGGTTTGGGATGTATTATTCTCACACTAGATGGGAGATAATTTTTATAAGAGATTATCATCAGGTCATCAAAACCGGGGGAGGAAGGAGGTAACACATAGAGAAGGTAGTAATACATTTATTTATCATTAATGACATATGGTAAGTACATTTATTTAATAATTTATATAACATTAAAAGTAAACTGTTTATTTTATATTCACATAGGCAATTGATCATCCCAATATTATGGAGTTTGATCATTATAAGGGGAATTATACTGATCCTATTACTGGAGAGATTATTGGTGGTAGATAGTGTTATATTTTGGTCATTAATTTTTTTTTTGGGTTTTAAAATTAGATGAAAATAATATTTTAACTATTTATTTTAAAATTTCATTTGAAGGAGTCATATGAGGTTTTGAATTCTCACATAGATGATGAGAAACAATCTAAGACTAAGGATCAGGCCACTAGTGCCCCAAGATTTAATGATGTAACATGGATGCATATAGCTCGGTATGATTTTTAGAAAGGTAGAGTTGTTTCTATGAGTTCATAATTGATGTATGTCAGTTATTATGGTACTATTGAGTGATTATAATTCAGTTTGAAGGGATCTTGTAGAGAGTCTTTATCATTAGCTACAGAGTATGAGGATAACCTTCAAGCTTATAATGAGGTTATAAAGAACCTATGTTGGGAGCAGGAAGTGCTTTGTTAATAGTAGTAGTAGCAACAATAGGAGGAGTAACATTGATGGTAGGAGCATCAACCTAAGAAAATGATGAAGTACATGTGATGAATGGCGTAGGGTATAGGGATAGAGTTCTCTCCTCCACCTCCTCTAAATGACCCCCTCCACAATGATTTGATATATTTTTTTTGATGCATTTATTATCATAATATTTGAATGAACATATTATGTGAAATATTGTTATTATTTAAGATGTCTATAGTTTTATATATTTTTCTTTTTAAATTAATTTGATATTTTTTTATTTTTGATATTTTTTATTTTTATTTATTTATTATTTATTTATTTAATATATTTTATTTTTTTCAAATTATTTGCGGCGGGATTAGTTACCCATCAAAAATAATTATTTGTCATATAATACAAAATCCTTTGAAAATGTTCACATAAATATAACCAATTAAATTTTTTTACGACAAATGAATTACCTATCTCAATTTTTTTCTACAACAGCCCATTATAGAAAATAGATTTTGTGATGAGAGGTTATCATAAATACAACATCTCAAATAATTCATTTTTCAATAGTGCAATTCATCTAACACCAAAAACCACCTTGTATGGAAAAAAATCCAATAAAGTAACCCCAAAACTCATTTAAAACAAATCCAACCCCATCTAATCTCTCCCTTTATATTTGTTGTAAACACCTCTTATCAAGAATACATTGCCTATTCTATTATAGGAAATAACTCCAATCATAAATTCAATGCTTCTATAAGTATCCAAAATACATTCTTCTCCCCTTACAAGAGATAAGAAAACTTCTTCTCCGTCTTTATGTATTTATCATGGATTCATGATTCTTCACCTCCCCATTTAACATAAAATACAAATAAATTTCCCTTATATAAGAAAAATATATAAATCAGTGAAACCCCTCTTACCATGATACCAATTTTCCTCATACCACTAATGAATCATAGTTATAGAATCAAATTTAGAGTGACTAGGATCCCCCCTCTTGAAATGGACTTCAAGGATATTAGAATTTCTAGTTCTATCTCGAACTGATATCAATTTTTTGATACCAATTGTTATATACAACTTCAAATTTGACATTCAAGCTCCAAAAACTTATTAATTGTATCTATAATCTAAAAAAATTTAATGAGTGGTATTACCACTTAGAAATGATCCATCAACACAATACCTAATCCTACTTAGTATGAACTTGGTGTAGGAAATAAGATATTGAGAAAATAACATCAGTGTTATCCATTTCAATTCAACTACTTCCAGAATGTCAAGCAGTCACAATTTTTGGCTTCTAATAAGGAACTTATCATGTGAACTAAACCAAACTTCCACCAAACCATTAATGAATAAGCACCAATTTCATACCATGTGAGTGATACCTGAATTCATCTCTTCAAATCAACATTTAACACAAAAATTGATACCAATTGTTGAAATTGATACCAATTATTGGCATATTTTTCTTCATTTAATCAATGCGTGTGTTTCCTTAGTAAATGAGGATTCTATATTTATATATATAACTCGAAACTCCCCATGAATTTATCAGCTTCATCACTGAATATAGAATAAACATTCAGAATAAAAATCATCGTCCTAGTATCCTTTGATATACTGAAGACCATCAACTAATATCACATATTAGCATAAAATAAATAATTAATGAATTTGTTTTTTCTGTTGTTCCATTTTTAGAATCTAATAATAATTGATGATAAGTGTATCTGATCAATACCTCAATTAGAACTTGATACCACTTTAGGTAACCAATTGGTATTGATATAACCCATTATCTTGTTGTACCAATGTTCTTTAAATTTCTTATTAAACAAGAATTCCACTTTTATAAGTTTTAACTTCAGTCAGAACATTGGATTGTATCAAAAAATCACTTATTCTCTCTTGATATGTATTACCCATGGATCATATCTCTTCCAAAACAAAAAACAATTCAATAATAGTTAACAAAATTTAAATTCACGTAGAGATGGAAAGTTTCTAATATACTCATGTTGAGGAATATGGTTAGTCTTGGTGCACCATCCCTTTTCTGTTATCCTTTAGTTTGGAATCTATTTTTACATCTAAAATGGTTTAGATAGAGTCTAATTTATCATCATTTTCCTTGTTCTTGATCTCCTATTCTTGAACTAAATCAAAATCACTTATCCCTTTGGTAGTCTTACCAGTGAATACCTCTTGAAAATTTTAGTTTAGATTATTCTGTTCCAAAATTTCTTGCTACTTGGTTTATCCGCACAATATTAATTAGATTTTTCAATATAAACCTTACTTTGGGATACTTTTTTCATGGGATTTGACAGTTTCAACAACTAGTGAACAAATCTGTCTTTTCTAAATCTTTTTTCAATTATTCTAAGAGATTTTATATTCGTTAGAAAAATTTTAATTTATTTTGAGACTATATTTAGCATGATGTTATTCATCTTTAATGGCCATGAGTGCAACCTCAAACTTCACCTTCCTTAGTGGATCCTTATTTACATGCACTTCCATCTATCTCATAATTAAATAATGTTATTTATTTTTCATCCATTTTTTTCATTATTTCCAAGAGGGTTGTTGTGATTAAACTAAATTAGGTACATTATGTACCCTTTATTTAGCTATTTTATTCTCCTCTAAGATAGTAAATTTTTTTCCCAACATGATAAGATTCCTTCTAGTGTACATCTTCTCTTTGTATAACACATGGATTTAGGAACCCCTATTGACTCCTTATTCTTTCCTTCTACTATAATTATTTTCTATATGTCCATGATTAGCACATATAAAACATTTAACTTAGAAATAAAACCTCACATATACTCATTTTATTTGTGATATTAGACTAGTAGGTGTTCTCCTTCCATTAATCCCTTGAGGTTCTAGAAACACACCCATGGTGTGTTTCAATATTCCACAGAAGTAGAACTTTATTGTTTCATTATTTTGTGAGTATTATTTTTTAGATTTCATAAGAAACTTTTGTTTCTTTATAGAATCCCGATTAGGAATTCTATATGTTTCAGTAATTAAAGTTTATTTAGATGTAATTTAAAACTATAACTTTTATTTATAGGAATTGAGATTTATCTCAATCTCTTTAATATCCACATTGTTTTCTTTTAATAGGGAAACCTTATCTTTCATCCTTGAGTTGAATTACATTACATATTCTCTCATATATTAATGTTGTTTCCTGAGAGGGATAATATTTTCTTTTTATTAATTTTAAATATTTATTTTATTTCCAATTTCTTTTTCATATTATTCAAGTATATCACTTTATTATTTCATATTTTCACCCATATTCCACATGTCAAATTTAAAGACCACTAATAATTTCTTTAGAATATTGTTTTATATGCACAAATATTTAATAAATGAATAGTTTATTTAATGCATGACTTCCCATAAATTCTTTTTTATTGTAAGGATTGTATCTATTCTTGGTTACTACATGATCATTTACCATATTGTAAACTCAAGGTGATTTCCATATCACCATTGGGATCCATGTTTCTCTAAATCTTTATGGGGTGAATATGAATTTACATATATTCAAACATCTGCTGAAATATTATTATAAGTGTATTGAACAATAATATTAAAATCATTTACCTTATCTTGAATTCTTGTCTTTCCATGAGTCTTCATATTCTTTCTATCTCTTAACATAAGACGATCTTCACCAACCTTGTTCATAATTTATTTCCATGTAAGTCTTTAAAATTCATCAAAATTTCCTTATAAATATTGATATGAAGGCCTTATATAAAACATATTCTTTTATAACCATATTTATGCCTCCTTGGAAGATGCAGTAGTCTTCAAATTTCTCTAATCTATCTCAAACACACCTCCATGTCGACTAACAAAAATAATTCAATTTAACAAAAATTCATGAGGGTCACTAAAATTTACTTCAAGGCATGATGTGAATTCAATATTCTAGTTCGAAAAATGATTTCCATCAAATACTAAAATTACCTAATGAGTTACATCTTCTATAACTAAAATTAATATGTGAGAACAAAATAACACTAAACTTCAATAACCAAATAAGATCAAGTTAAAGAAAAATAAATCCAATATAAGTAACCTAGATTGTACACCACTTTTCAAGACATTAAGGGACTTAGGTGATTATATACTAAGAGGGGGGAGAATTAGGGTATGAAAACTCAATCAAAACTAAAAAATTCCCTTAAACTCTCACATCTCTAATCATATCTAATCTTCATAATTATTAGGGTCAGTTGATTGTCTCTTCTTTAGATGGTGATCTGACTACACTCGCTCTTAACATAGCCTTTACCAGATTTGACCATGTTTTTCTTAACACACACTCACTTCTTATGTATTATATAATATAAAATTTTCATATTGGACATAATTATTTTACTTGGTTCACCCACACTAGGGTAATCCAAGGACCATGTAATTACAGATGTTCTAATGCACCATAATCCACTAATATCACTAATATAATGGTGGGTTTATGCTAGGTCACTCCTATTCTTGGGATCACTCCACTTATAATTTTTATGTTTGGATCACTACCAACCTAGGATCACTTCCCTCATGATTCCTTCCTTTTATCATTGTTCTAAAAGGGAAAAAGTTGGAACGTTTAATATCACTTATAATTGTAGATGAAACAAGTTTGGATAGATTCCTTTAATCTTAAAAATTCTCATTCATAGGATTTATATTAATATTTCCCCAAAAAAAGTCATCTCCATTCCATGTTTTTTCATGGAAAAACCTTCTTCTTCATTGTAATGTTCTCCAAAAAGTGCCAACCTATCTTCACTTCTTTCCAGAAAATAGATCTTGAATAAACTCTCCTTTATTGTAGTGCAAAAATTCTTTACTTATTATTATTCTCTAGTATAATATGTATCAATTATGATATGAGATATATTTATTCCTTATCTCATGATTTAATATATAAAATTTCATTAAATAATTTACAAAAATACTTTAAGAAGTTTTATATGAACATCTAGTTTCCACACCTTTGTCATCAATGTTGTGGATCAAACCTTTTTCTTCTAGGATATATTATCTTTTCAAGTGACCCACATGAATTAAGTGTGGTTAAATATACCTCTTTTTTTCAAATAAATATTGTTGATATGAGTTTTAATTCCCTGATTTAATCTTCTCAAATCAGCATGTTGTAATTCCTCTCATGATATTATGGATTCATACCACTAAAAATGCATGAGATTTAATTTTTAATTGGTCATCACTTAATGGATCTTTATATCACTCATTAATAACCAATTTATTTTATTATTTCCTTCCACTATAAATTCCCAAAAAAAATCATGGATACATTCTTCCATTAATTGTAAAATTATGACCATGACATGTGGTTTTAATTAAAATGACATGAAACTAACTCCAAAGAACCTAACACCACAACCACACTACCTGTTTTTCTCCTCATCCCCAAAGGCCCAAAACCCACTCCACCAAACACTATAATGTAGTGATTATATAGCTTACCTAAACAACTAATCCCTCCATGGTGATCAAAATACCCATAATAGGATTCCCACTTTCTTCAAAACACATGATGGTGATCACTATGGTGTGGTCTCATACAGGTGCCCATTTTTTCTATCATTGAACTCCTTTAACCTTTTGGAAATTCACTAATACGATCATTATGGGATTCCTAATTTTTCACAGGTAAATTTTTAATGAAGCATGCAAAAATCAATGACGTTTTCATCCTCAATTGATCATTTTAGCATCTCGAGGTATTCCAAATAATTCCCATCTTCAATGACAACCACCAAAATTCTTGAGATGATTCACCTGTTTTCTAAATCCTGTATGTGAACCATCATTTACATGACCACTACAATAATTTGGTGCAAAAATTATGATCATTTTCAAACACCATAGAGTGTTCCTTTTTCTTTATAGTGTGTGGTGCCTCTTTAAGGTGCACATATCAATTTTAATAGTGACCCGTTCTTTCATTATCCTATATTTGACTTGATATTTGTCTAAGGATAGTTAATAATATAAGATGTGGTATCCATAACATAAAAAATTATTATTATTCACCACTATCTATACCCACTATGCATAACACCACACCACACCAAGCCATGAATCCCTTCTACTAGCACCAAATCACACTAGATCTTTTCTTCTCAGTACACCCATACTTGGAACTAGAGATGAGCTTGGTACTGCCTCATGGTGGTTCCTTACTCTTGTGGTACTTTAAGGTTGGGCATTTATTTCTTTCTTTTTGATCAAAATATTTTTCCATTTTTGTGTTATTGTAAACCTCCGCCCTGGTTTCCACTACACCCAAGTTGTGTTTTCTTGTTTTATATAGGTACTATTACTAATCAAAACTCTATACACCATGATTTGGTGAAAAAACTCTTGGTGTTTTTGCAACCACCATGCTCACGGTACCTATCCATTATAGCATGGTTGTCCATCCTACATATAGAACCTATTATGTATCCTCTTAAACACCTTAAAATATTAATCATTATTTTTTATGCTCCTTTAGAAGGATTATAAATTCTAAAACAGTTCAAGAATTCTTCACTTTCGTTAAAAAACTATCAAAAACAAAAACCTCCATATATGGACAAAAAATACAACTCAACGAATTCAATAATCATTGGAAACAAATCCAACACAATTTAATCTTCAATCCTTAAATAGATTCTAATAATAGATATTCCTAGACCCCCCCATTTTTAGGACCAAATATGATGTGTGGAGGATATTTCCTCAGCAACATCTAAGAATAATGAATCTGTGTCTAGACCTCCCAAGCTTCCCACATGGTTACCTCGTTCACTCAAGTCCTTTAATTGGGTTATAGAAACTTCAAAAAGTATTTTTTTTGAAACTCTGTAGTCTAAATCAACCATCTACTTAGTTTTTTATAAAGGATCCATGATGATCATGGATGAAAGAACATAAAATGTACTGTGATTTCCCTTTTCACATGACCATAATATCACTAATTAATAAAGGAAATATTGAGAACCCCCAGATGTCCCATTTTTAGGACTAAGTGTAAAGCAAAGATGTTAAATCCATGAAAAAAATGAGCATAAAGACTCCATACCGAGGCCTCATAAAATTATTATATGGGAAAACCATTAACTTAGGTCCATTAATTAGTCTTAAGAAATTGACCAAAGGCCTTACCATATTTATTTAGATCTAATAAACCTACCAATCAGTCATTTCTAAAGGAACCATGCTGGCCCTAGGTGCATGACCATAAAAGGAACCATAATTTTCCTTATCACATAACTATAATATAATTGATTATTAAGTAAGATATGGAAAAATCCCAAACCTATTTCTATGATCATGTATAAATTTTAGAGGATATTTCCTCAACAATATCTTTGTGTATGCCTCTTAAGCTTCCCACCTGGGCAACCCATTCACTCAAGTCCTTTAATTATGCTAAATAAATTCCCTAAAATACTTTTCTGACACTCCTTGTCTCAAATGAAATTGCTAATAAGTCACTTTTAAAGGCACCGTGATGGTCTTGAATGCATGGCCATAAAAGGAACCAATATTTTCCTTATCCCTGAACCATAGTATAGCTAATTAATAAGGGGAATATAGAGAATCACTAAACTCCCATTCTTCATGTCTATGTATGAAGTGTATAGAAGATAACCCCTGAAAAATATGAGTGTAAAGAATCCATGCCAAGGCCTTCCAAGCTTCTCACCTAGGAACCCTATTTTCCCAAGTCCTTTAATTAGGTTACAAAAATTACTCAAAAGACCATACTAAAAATCTTTAGCTCGAATCAACTCGCTACTAAGTCACATCTATTCGAGCCTTTAATAGGTGTATGACCCAATAATATCCTACCTTATCAATAGACAAGATATAAATTCCATGGTCCTCCTACCTGGTGTAAGCCCCTACCATGTCCAAATTGAAAGTTATAAAATTCATTAACTTAAAACTTAGTTTTTGATATCTTCTAATCCTATTTTGACTGAGAAAAAATATAGTATGAGCCCCCTATACTACATAATATTTAATAATTAATAATTAATGATTAATAATTATTATACAAATTAAATATTAAATAATAAATAAAAAATTATTATAAATAATTAACAAGTAATAAATAAATAATTAAGTAATTAAAAAATTAAATAATAACTATTTTAGTGGTGGTTTTTAAAAAAACCATCACAAAAATTAAATAAAAAATAAAAAATAAAAAAATTATATTTAGTGGTTGTTTCTAAATATTGTGATGTAAATTTGTAACATTTTCTTATAACCATCACCAAATAAAACAAAATGGAATATTTAGAGTTGATTATGAAAATCACTACAAATAAAATAACACTAAATTTTATATTTCTTATAGTGATTGTGTCCCACCTCGATTATAAATCCTATAGTTTATGTGATTATTGAACATGGATTATGATAATTAGAATATTGAATTACATTTTTTTAATCAACGAATCTCAATTTATTAGTTTTATTTGTTTGGTAATATAAAATATTAGGCTAATAAGGTAAATTTTCCACTAACATCACATTTGGTATGTGATATAGATTATTTAAGATATGAACAACCAAATATTAAATAGAAATGTTTAATGACTAAAACCTTTTGATAATTTAAATGAATAAATTTATTATCCAATAAATATTATACTCTTCCCTTAGTGAAGAAAACTTTATGGTATACCAATTTTTAAATTCCTAGAAATATCTCCAGAAATTCATCTTTATCTTATGGGTTAATGTTTTTAG
The DNA here is from genome assembly GCA_963277665.1 of Viscum album. NCBI lineage: Eukaryota > Viridiplantae > Streptophyta > Magnoliopsida > Santalales > Viscaceae > Viscum > Viscum album. The sequence continues at coordinate 1,460,925,395 of OY728153.1, read as the reverse complement.
AAAATATTTTGGGAACTATTTATAATTACTGTCCTTTTAAATTTGAAATAAATTTTATGTCTAAATATTTACTAAGAATATTAAATAAAAAACAATATATATAAAATGTGACATGAAATTTCAATCATGAAACATTTATGTTGTTTCAAAATATAACATTAGGACACTAATATATATATATATATATTTAGATATGGGATAATGACTACATTTCTGTCTTGTTTTATTCCCTTGGCTGCTCTAAGCTAATATTGAAATAAAATACGATGCATCAGTAGAATAATAAAATTTAAAGTAGTAAAATGTGCCTTAAAATATTTAGAGTTGCAACATAGGATAAGAAATATACTAGAAGAGGGAGGTTTTAGCCATAAGTAGAAGTCCAAAACATTGTTCAAAAAAATAATAATTTCATTATAATTAGAATTGGATGAATAGATCAAAATCTAAAGATATTAATACATGATAATGCATATGTTCTAAATAGAAATAGTGATAATATATAAAAATATTATCTCATAGATTCAAAATGTTTATTTCACATGTTTCTCACTAAATTGTGGTTTGGAACCAATGAAATAGTATTAGAGGGTAATGTAATCTTGAGAAATAAAAAACAAAAGGACTATGATAATATAAATAATTAAGTTTTTAATTCATGATAGTTTAATAAAAATACTAAAAGAAATAAGTTGGGTACCTGAACTAGAAAATATTAATCTCTTTAAGGATATTTTAAAAACCTAGATATTATTTTTCAGTACTAATATAGATTAATAAAAATTATAAATGAATTTCTCATTATTATGAAATGTGATATAAAAAATGGACCTTATACACCAATTGGTAACATATATTTGTGTTAGAAACTTGTTTTGAATAAAATTTGAGAAAATAAAACTCTATTTTGGAATGGGAAACTCATCCATGTATATAAAAAAGGCCTCATTATGCTCTAAATATATAAGTTTCTTAAATTTTTTACTCTATAAAATTGGGAAAATCATATAGAAAATCAAGCCAGTAAGAAATTGAAAATTCATAGAATTGAGGATAGGTTTACTTTTTTAATTAATTTATAAAATTATTCTAAACCAAAGGATAATTGAGAGATCATACTATTCAAGAAATCTCCAAAAATAATGAGTTGATTAAAATAATTAATAAAATGAAATTTGAAAGAGATAAGATCATGTTATCTTATAAAAAAGTACCATAATATTTATAGGTAGAGACAATTGTGCTTGTTTTTCATATAATTAATATATATTTAAAATACCCATTAATTTAATATTTCTATAAAATTATGGATGGTTAAACCATTTACATAGAATTTTCTTATAATATTTGGTTTCATAATGTATAAAGAAATTAAAAATGAAAAATTAAAACCAAGGGTTATAAAGTGAATTTTCCTAATATATCTTGATGGAGTTAAGAGCCAAAAAATTTAGGAATATCAAGGATATATTAATGACATAATTAGTAAATTTTTCAATTTTTTTGAAATTTATATTCTTAAGAAAAAAAATTTAGAAATAAATAAGAAAAACAGTGAAAATAAGAGATTTTTTACAATTAGGTGGAAATATATACCCCACTCAGGATACAAATTAAAAAAAACCATAATTTATTAAGAAGAACCAAAACCAATATAGTCTTCAAGTTATATTTTTACATAATAGTTTTACTAGGATTGAGTTGGGAAGTCATGTCTCAACTCTCTAGAACCCCACCTGTGTTTATGAAAATACCAAGTGTTCCTCCCCAATACCACCACTAAAAGAACTAAAGTTAGTGAATAACTCCAATATGGACACACACAAAATTAGAGTCATCCATCCATGGAGCTTGAAATAAATAATCAACAATATATATAATAGATGCATTGAAAAAATACACCATGACTAAAAAATGCATGAATTAATATATATAATTGTTACATCAACCAACAAGTAATAAACAATACATAAACACTATCGACATGTGTTAAATAAAATTAAATATATCACAAGAAATAAATTTCCATGAAATAACCAACCTAATGTAACACCTAACCTAATAATTTAAATTCCTTTTCTAAGATAACCCCAATGATTGTAAGAGAATTGTTAAAAATGGTGAAGTGTGTTTTCATGTTCCAATTCAAATTAATTGAAGGAGGAACTCCATAAATTAAGTTGGATTGATTTGAAAATAATATAATTGTGAAGAATCCAGTAGAGGTAGGTTGATTGGATAATTTTATCTTCTGATGGGTATGTTGGTTAGTAGTTCGATAGGTCCAAATAGAAGTTACGAGTCTATGTTGGGTCTTTTGACTAGTGATATGTGAAATTCACTCCCAATAGGGTTTTCGAGAAAGGTTTTTATATGAAAGATTCATTTAGTGGAACATTGGAGTAAATTATACCATTATTTGAAAGTTATATGTTGTAGAAGGACTTGAAATTAGTGATTATTAGTCACCATGCTAAATGGATGGATTTCTATGCATATAATATGTTAGTTATACATGATGACTGATTAGAAATTATAATAAGTGAATGGGACCATTATACACATGTGATGATGCAATTGATAGATTAGTTATAATTATTGATCAACTTGACTAATTGGTAAAAGTGATTTTAATTATTATATATTTTAATTTTAATTATTTGAACCATATAAAATCAAGTGTTATTACCTTTTTTTTATTTTTATTGAATGTTTGTTCATGAGTTTATCTTTAATGTGGGTGAGTTTTTACTTAGTTTGGTGACTATGGTTTGGTGAACTTCTTAAATTCCAGTATACAAAATGTCAAGGGGGTAACTTCAAATAAATGATTTTCTATAGCTTGATCTATTGTGCTTGGAGTTTTGAATGAAGTATATTTCAGTGGATCAGTGGTGAATACCCCTATTAAGGGGTATCATATCTTGGTTTAAGACTAAAAAATATACACTCAACAACATACTAAAGTATCATTCTCATCTCTTTTCATGATATTATTTTAATTTAGTGGGATTCATTATATCATAAGGTATAATATTCGAACAAGGAAAGGTGTAAATAGATAAATTCGATGGGACAAACATTGGATTCTCAAGAATATAGTTAAAAGAAAATATCATTCATATAAACATAGAAGTTCCATTGATGGGGAAAAAGTCATAGAAGATGGAGAAAGATAAAATGGAATGACTAGATACAAAGGAATTTATGTTAGTCATGATGTCGTTATCATGAAACATGGAATTTAATATCCAAGAAGTGAAACCCATAATTATGATAATTAAATCTTCAATAGATATTTACGAGAAGAGAGTAATTTTGAATAAAGTTGTAATGTCCCGGACCCAGGTGCCACGCAACGGGTGCCCCGAGCCCGGTTCGCCATGTGACCTCAAGCGCATTTCCCCAAACGCCAGAGGCTACCGACTAGCAGCAAGGGCCCAGGTCTGATAGTGGGGAAACTATGCCCTCATTTTTAAAAGTGTAGCGCAGCGGAATTTAAAGAAAACATACAACGACAACGGAAGCAGTAAACCATACACAACTGAAATAAACTACAGTAGTGAATATAACCAACAGTATATAAATGATGATGCTACATGTTTAAAGTTCTAAGAAAACAAAAAGAACATGTTATACATCAATACAGCACAATAAAGAGCAGAGTACAGGAAAACAAAGCAAAACAGCTGGCAGCGGCATCGCGAGCCTAGGCTCGTTCCCATGCCGTCCTACTCCACAGCAACAGTCAAGTACCTGTATAGGGACTCTTGCCCCTATCTACACCTACAGAAATGTAATCTGTTTGGGCCGAAAACATGACCCAAACAGGGCATGAGAAACATATCTCAGTAGGCACCCACCAAAGGCCCATGCCCAACTACGTGTAAACATGCAACGATAGTGTGTAGTAGTAAAATGTAATAAAGTAATTAGTAATCAGAAGAAATTCATTACCAGTTATATTGCCATTTTATTATCCATTTAATCCATTTAATATAAGAAATCACCACAGTGCATTTATAGTAAACAACTAGTGTCCTCAGACACGTAAACTTCTACCCTCGGGTAATGAGTATCCAAAATAAGAATCTGCTCTCAGGCATAACAAAGTTTTTCCCTCAGGCGTAGGTAGTGTCGCCCTCAGGCATAGAATCAGCTGCCTACAGGCACTGAAGAAGTTTCCCTCAGGCCGAAATAACTACTTCCCACTGGCTAAATAGTGCAGTGCCCACAGGCTAATCACAACAATGCCCTCAGGCTAAACAGGTAATCAGGCCATGCCCAACATGTCAAAATGCAGTAAACAAGAAATTCCTCTCAAGGCAATTCTAAAATTACTACATTAAAGGAATACCCTCGGGTATCCTGGACAAATGGCTAAACAGTGGAACACACCCCTGGGGTGGTTCCAGATCCAAGAAACGATCCAAACCAGCAATTTATTATCACAATTTAATCACCTATTCAATTCTAGGCATTTAATATAGCAACAGACTCAGCCACACAACACCCCCAACATGGGTTCGTAGCACGAAAACACACAAAAACGCACAACAGTTGGAAATTCACACTAAGCCACCTACCTTGTACGCCAACGAACATTATACCCGAACACTGATTCCAGAAACGCCCAAGAACGGCGTAGATCTGGCAAAGAACAAAACCCATTCAAACGTAAATAACTTCCCTTTGGGAAATAATTGGTAAGAACGGTACTAGGGGAGGAGGGGGCTTACCCGTGCAGTTCCAACGAGATCGTCCAAAGCTGAATCGGATTCTAGACGAACACCCGACGGACCTTCAAAGGTTCGACCATCCTCCTTGGCTCTAAAATGGCTCAAATGCCTCCTCTGCCAAATGAGGAGGCTACTGCGTGTTTTAAGATGAAAAAACAAAGTACACAGCGTGTACTTCTGAGTACACAGCGTGTACTTATTTCATTTAACTATTCATTTGGTGGTACCGCCACACTGTTCAACCGTCAACATGAGTACACGACATGTACTCCCAAGTACACACCGTGTAATGTCGCCCAGCTGTCGGCTGCACTACCGCCTTACTATTTAAGCTTGCTGGCTGACTAAATAGTGTGTAAGGTACCACTACACAGCGTGTAGTCTGTAGAGACCCGAAGCTTGACGTACATGGACATTACATTACTTTTGCGGAATACTTAGTACATAACAAAAACACACACACAAGGATTGTAATAGTTTAGTGTCATTGGAAACTCAGAACGTAATCTTCTAATCGTGGTGAAAGATCTTCAACATCTCCCATAAAGATCTTCCCTTTTTTTTACCTAAAACCTTTCTTTATATCCTGGGAAAAAGAAAACATAAAAGGGTGATCTCAAATGCTCAATAAGGATAAACAAAAGAAAAATCAATCACATCATATTCATAATAACATAACTTTTGGAAATATTAACCCGAAAAAGAGAGCATAATTTCATAACATGGGATAAATCATAGTAGTGAAATGAAATCCCAATAATCATAACTTAAAACATGAAACTTTGTGGAATACACACATAATCATAGAGAATCATTTCTTGTTAGTCAAGACTCATTGCCAAGACTATCTTAGTGGACAAAGTCCCTTTCGGAACAGAGTCACCCTCGTTTCAGTCCTGTTTCACTAAACCGGTATAACCTACCATTCCAGCCATGTCTATCTCATGAGATATAAAATATTTACCCAATGCATTGGAGAGAGATATAGGTCCCACCCATCTCTTAATTAAACCATTCTTATGTGTGCCACAAAAATCATAAATCATACATCATTGCATAACCCATGTAATAAAAATGGGAATCTTAAACATCATGACATCATAAAACAATTCATATACGATAAAGGAATTCATAAAAATAATTCCATCACAACATAATCAAATCAATGTAATAATAGGGATAAAAACAGAACCCTTTATTATCTTATATGGAAAATAATTTTGATATAACACTTGAACTCCATTCTTGAGGAAAATATCCTTTCTTCTTCAAAAACACTTTTCCTTTATTAACATGTCATAAAATTATAAACTAAAAGAAGTTGATTAAAAATAAACTTGAAAACTTGTAAAGGAAGCTTCTTGGAAATAATGTTTTAAAAATCCATTCATGCCGTATAAGTTAAAAAAAACATTCTTCGTACTTTTTTTCGGAAAAGTCAAAAAGTACCTCGTACGAAAAACGAAAAAATATTCCTTTCATATCTTTTACTAAAAACTCACCGAAGGGTAAAATTGGATTTAAACAATTGTAGTTGGATGGAAATAATATTACATATTGAGGAAACATGTATGTGGATGATAAAATACACCCTATTAAATACCAAAGTATAAACAATCTCGGATAAAAATGAGATTGTGATATTTCCCTTACCTTAGGTCCGATTTGCTTCGTAAGTGTCCGAACCTCCTGTATAATGATTTAAATAATATCATTGACTTATTACAGAATCATATTAATTGTTATGATATCATATATGATTCACTTATGACTTTATATTACCCGTTCTTTTGTAAATTCCATGTTAAAGAAGCGTTTTGGGTAAAATCGTTTCATTTATCGTAGGTGTTTGGACTTGTTGTTCTTGACATTATTATTACTTATATCATGATTTACTTACTTCTAGAATATAAAAAATGATTTATATATCATATATATTCAGTATATATATATATATAATATATAGATAAATGAAATGAAATACACCGTTCATGGAGACGGTAGTCCGTACGTATGCATGAACGCTGTTTTCCTTTCCTTATTGTCTTGAATGGAAGTAAGTAGATGAAATACATATATATATATATATATACATAAATCCTGTAGATTTAACATGTCATATATTTCATTATTATTCATTATATATACTTTATAATCATTCATGAATGGTTAATGTGGAGAATGAATCTCATCGCGTCGTGGAGACGGTAGTCCGTACGTACGCACGAGCGATGATATCGTTCTCATGATCGTGAACTTGTGTTGAAGTGTATGTATACTATTTTAGTATAAATATCAATTTATAATAATCATATATAGTTACTCATTAAACCATTATACCCATCCAATTAAGGTGGTGGCGGAAAATAGATTACACCACGGCGTGGAGACGGTATTCCGTACGTACGCACGCGCGGTGATTTCCTTTTTCCATAGGATGGATATAAGGTTAATTAGAGTTGTTTAATATTTATAATAACATATTAGTATATAAGAAATACTGATGTTATTACTTTATCATGAAACAACTAAAGAAGAAGAAGTTGAAGAAGAAAGAAATTGAAAAAGATCGCTAATGGATATTACCTCTTTTTGACGCGCCTTTTCTTAACCTCCACTTAAAGAACTAAGGATTGTCTTCGAAGAAGACCAGGACCTCTAGGATGATACTAGGGAAGTGGAGGAGAGATTTTGGAAGGGGTTGGACGAGCTTTAATGCTCAATTTGGTGTGAGGAGGAGAGGGAGGAGGTGCCCTTTTATAAGGGAGGAGAGGGGCACCTTTGGAATAACTAAAAATATTATTTTATTATAAAGTCAAGTTCGGTTTTAAATAGCTACAAATTGATTTATTTTGAGGATAAGGTGGGTATGGGTCGAAATCCTCTCATACAATAGAATTTAGACAAGTTTAGATTCTTATTTTAACCTTATCATTTAGATTTAACATTAAGTTAAATAATTTTACTTTTACTGTGTCTTCTTGTGTTCTTACACTATAAGGTTAATAAAAATACTATAAGAAGCCAAAAGAACCCCAAATTGTTTATTATTAATATATATAACCTTATCTAAGTCATTTGGACGAACCTTATATTTTTAGGAATAAAATAACAATTAATAATATAATATTTGTTTTAAAAACTATTTTATGTCAATTTTGACACTATTTAGTAATTGATTTTTTTGAAAATCATAACAGAATAATAAGTTCTAAAAAAGTTAATTAAATCAATAATAACATGTCATATTAACCTATAAAATTAGTGTAATTCATAAAAAGTCTCAAATTACATTTATTTGGGCATTTATAACATCAATTATGTTAATATTTTCTTAAAAAGGTAATTACTGCATCATCATTGTGTCATAAACAAATTAAATTATTTAAAGTATAAAAATTACAAATAAAATACCATTATGTAGGAAATCTTTTCATCTTTCTAATGAATATTTATAGTCTAATTTATCTTATGTATAACCCTATATTAAAAATGTTTTATTAAATAAACTTTGATTTTAACTCTTTTAACTCTTCTTTGAATTAAATAATAATAAATGTCCTAATCTAATTCAAGTTGGACTAAATGGTCATATTTTATTCCTAAGCTTGTTTTTGGTCAAATTACACTTATCCAATAGAATTACGACATGTGTTAGGGTAATAATAATATCATTTTTACCCTTAATTACCCTATTTACTTTTAACCATGGTAAATAAAAGTAAAAAGTTACTGTTCACCAAAAATTATTTTCATCTCGTTGAACCACATTTTACTTACTGAAATCAACCGTGTCTCTCGGATTTTTGAAATTCTACTCACAGAAGCGGTAAAATTATGTTTTATAAACAATTCAGTTTTTTTAACTACCACTTAGTGGTTTCACTATTCATCAAAAATTGAATGTTTTCAGAAAAATACCAAAAATTAGGCCTAAGTTATATTTGATATTATGAACTCAAAAATGATGTCTATTTTACCAAATTCAAAACATATCAGTTGCATTAACTAATTTAAAAATTAATTCCCGTTGTCAAAACAAATAGCGTGTTTTTAAGAGATAATAACTATCAAAAGATTGAAACTTGTTTATAACTGGTTTAAATGTGAAATTACATCCAATGACCATCATTGTATTAAATTGTAAAAATATATTCTAAATATACTTTAAAACCACTAAAATTAATAATTTATCACTATTAATTATTTCGATTGAAAAAGTTGTTTTTAATTAAAATTTAGTAATTTCCACTATTCATCAAAATATGAAAGTTATCTGAAAATTGCCAAAATTTCACCCTAAGCTAATTTCAATATTCTGAATCCAAAAATGAAGTCCATTTTGAAAAATAAAATTTACAAAATTTCAAAAAGTGGTTATTACTATTCATAACGGCTAGTTTTAATAATATTTTAATAGCATATCTTTGTTTAGTGAAACTCGGTATTGCGTACTACACACGCTATCAAGGAAGGTCACGATTGCGTGTAATGAAAGGCAAGTCAAGGATGCGTGTTGTGAAAGCTCCTTTTGGTGTAGCGTACAACACAAGACATTAATGAAATTAAAAACAATATTTTTCATAAAATCTCGGTGTGTTACATTCTACCCCCCTTAAAATGAATTTCGCCCTCGAAATTCGTCGGGGTTATAAATGGTTTACTATTCAAAAGTTTCTTTAATAGAAACCCACATCGTAAAAAGGAATACCAAAACCAATCTTTAAAAAACAAAAGTATGAAACGTAACGGTTACCCAAATAAACTAATCACTGGGTTTCCACATAGGTGAAAATATGGATATGGAAGAGAAATCTAACCATCATGTTCTGATGGAGAGTGGTAGAGAACATGGATATAGAAAAGCCAGCAATCACAAAGCCATAAATTTGTGACGATCTAAGGTACCATCTGATTCATCAGATATAAGAGCACTAAGACAACATTTTTGGTTTTCAAGATCATTTCCCTAAAGTTGATGAAATTGGAATTAGAAGAAATACTTTTGTGATTTCACCGTTTGTCGTTCTTTGGACAATTTCCACTTCATCTCTTAATGAAATGAAGTTGAATTTGTCATTCGTGATGTGTTAGCAGATCATGTGATAGAATGATGGGTCATTCCATCTCTTTCAAACAAAAGGTTAGCAAAAGTTATAAGTCCATCTTATGGTTAATCGTATATGGTTCCAAAAATGAACTTATACTTCATATATCATACCGATTAATAAAATAAAACTAGTTTCTACTAACCAGGGACTTCTTATAGGCCAGTGGTAGGTGATAAAGGCCAGTCTCACTTCGGTTGTGGGTTCGATTCCCACAGCCTTGTCCGAAGTGATGGGCTGTCGCCCCTCCTGCAGGTTGTCCTTTTTCTAAAGCTATATTACTATAACATCCCATCAATAATATCGAAAAACGTTTTATCCTAACTTATGTCCAACATAATCCATTCTAATCTTTAGGCTTATCTAAAATACTTCGGTACAAGCTCATAGTATAAAGAAAATGATTACTTGAAATGTCACAGAACAATCACGTGAATGCCATCATTTATCCCCCATATATCATAATATATATCTTGTTGGTCAAATTACAAACATGTAAATACCTTAATCATGTATTCTCTTGAATAATGAATACCCATTGAACCTTAGTGAAAACATGAATACAGTTAAAAGTTAACACTTTCCACATACCAAAATCCTCAATATTCTATATACTCAAACCATGATATCACTTAGTCCTTATATCAATCATGAGCTCATGAATACTATCAAACATATTAGATTCTCTTTATCCCTTCATTATGCGCATATCATCTACATTCCAAAAATATCTGAATAACCTTTCATGGATACTGGTAACATTAATCATACACTTTCAAAACTCAATGAAAGACAACAGTGTAAAAATTCTTAGATGTCTCTTTATTCCATAGTACCATGAGATTACTTATACAACATTACACTTGATAAACATGTAATCATTCCACTACCTTCTTAAACCATTGACCGAGCTTCAAAAATTCTTTCATCTCACATATCATTTGTAGTCTCTTCATCATCATCAACATAAATACTTCCCATACGACCATACTGATTCTCTTCATGTGACTCTCCCTTAGGGCATTGGTTTGCATAATGCCTGTACATTCCACATTTAAAACATTTAACCATTGTTGATGTCGTAGCAATACCATTATCCTCATCCATGGTGTTAACTGAACATTTTCCTTTTCACTTACTTGCTTTGTGTCCTTTTTTTCCACACCCAAAGCATCTTCCAGTTCCTTTGAAACATTCTACTTGATGCCCCTTCCCACATGATTTACATAGGGGAAATTGAACATTCTTTCCTCTATGATCATCATGAAACTCCATCTTTCTCTTATTAGCCGAGTCAGGAAACTTACCAAATTTTACTTTATTGATCATATTATGAGATTGCTGATTCGGCATAATAATGAAGTTTGGACTTCCAAATACCATTTCATTATGAAGAATATCATTCCATTGTCCATCATATCCTCCATTATCATGAATCATCTTGTTTTCAGCCATTTTCTAAAACCCAAAAAGAATAGTGTGAGAGGAAAAAATCATGCTAGGGAAAACAACATTATAAAGGGGGAGTATCCTCAATATCTAACTTCTTAGGTTAAATTATATGATCGTTACCATAGTTCTAGGACTGTATCCTATACGTATACTTATCCATAGGGACATCCCTAGACATACCTTAGAAATATCTCTAGGGATCTCACTAACATTTTCACATCCTAGTTTCCAAAGGTTGACTAAACCTCCCTCTGATACCAACTATAGAGACCTGAAGCTTGACGTACATGGACATTACATTACTTTTGCAGAATACTTAGTACATAACAAAAACACACACACAAGGATCGAAATAGGTTAGTGTCTTTGGAAACTCGGAACGTAATCTTCTAATCGTGGTGAAAGATCTTCAACATCTCCCATAAAGATCTTCCCATTTTTTTATACCTAAAACCTTTCTTTATATCCTGGGGAAAAGAAAACATAAAAGGGTGAGCTCAAATGCTCAGTAAGGGTAAACAAAAGAAAAATCAATCACATCATATTCATAAGAACATAACTTTTGGAAATCTTAACCTGCAAAAGAGAGCATAATTTCATAACATGGGATAAATCATAGTAGTGAAATGATATCCCAATAATCATAACTTAAAACATGAAACTTTGTGTCATACACACATAATAATAGAGAATCATTTCTTGTTAGTTAAGACTCATTGCCAAGACTATCTTAGTGGACAAAGTCCCTTTCTGAACCGAGTCACCCTCGTTTCAGTCCTGTTTCACTGAACCGGTATAACCTACCATTCCAGCCATGTCTATCTCATGAGATATAAAATCTTTACCCAATTAATTGGAGGGAGATATATGTCCCACCCATCTCTTAATGAAACCATTCTTATGTGTGTCACAAAAATCAAAAATCATACATCATTGCATAACCCATGTAATAAAAATGGGATTCTTAAACATCATGACATCATAAAACAATTCATATATGATAAAGGAATTCATAAAAATAATTCCATCACAACATATTCAAATCAATGTAATAATAGGGATAAAAACAGAACCCTTTATTATCTTAGATGGAAAATAATTTGGATATAACACTTGAACTCCATTCTTGAGGATAATATCATTTCTTCTTCAAAAACACATTTCCTTTCTTAACATGTCATAAATTTATAAACTAAAAGAAGTTGATTAAAAATAAACTTGAAAACTTGTAAAGGAAGATTCTTGGAAATAATGTTTTAAAAATCCATTCATTCCATATAAGTTAAAAAAACATTCTTCGTACTTTTGTCGGAAAAGTCAAAAAGTTCCTCGTACGAAAAACGAAAAAAGATTCCTTTCATATCTTTTACTAAAAACTCACCGAAGGGTAAAATTGGATTTAAAAAATTGTAGGTGGATGGAAATAATATTACATATTGAGGAAACATGTATGTGGATGATAAAATACACCCCAGTAAATTCCAAAGTATAAACAATCTCGGATAAAAATGAGATTGTGATATTTCCCTTACCTTAGGTCCGATTTGCTTCGTAAGTATCCGAAACTCCATTATAATGATTTAAATAATGTCATTTAATTATTACAGAATCATTTTCATTGTTATGATATCATATATGGTTCACTTATGACTTTATATTACCCGTTCTTTTGTAAATTCCATGTTAAAGAAGCGTTTTGGGTAAAATCGTTTCATTTATCGTAGGTGTTTGGACTTGTTGTTATTGACATTATTTTTACTTATATCATGATTTACTTACTTCCATAATATAAAACATGATTTATATATCATATATATTCAGTATATATATATATATATAATAGATATATAAATGAAATGAAACACACCGTTCATGGATACGGTAGTCCGTACGTACGCATAAACGCTGTTTTCCTTTCCTTATTGTCTTGAATGGAATTAAGTAGATGACATACATATATATATATATACATAAATCCTGTAGATTTAACATTTCATATATTTCATTATTATTCATTATATATACTTTATAATCATTCATGAATGGTTAATGTGGAGAATGAATCTCATCGCGTCGTGGAGACGATAGTCCGTACGTACGCACGAGCGATGATATCGTTCTCATGATCGTGAACTTGTGTTGAAGTGTATGTATACTATTTCAGTATAAATATCACTTTATAATAATCATATATAGTTACTCATTACACCTTTATATCCATCCAATTAAGGTGGTGGCGGAAAATAGATTACACCACGGCGTGGAGACGGTATTCCGTACGTACGCACACGCGGTGATTTCCTTTTTCCGTAGGATGGATAGAAGGTTAATTAGAGTTGTTTCATATTTATAATAACATATAATTATATAAGAAAAACTGATGTTATTACTTTATCATGAAACAACTAAAAAAGAAGAAGTTGAAGAAGAAAGAAATTGAAAAAGATCGGTAATGGATATTACCTCTTTTTGACGCGCCTTTTCTTAACCTCCACTTAAAGAACTAAGGATGGTCTTTGAAGAAGACCAGGACCTCTAGGATGATACTAGGGAAGTGTAGAAGAGATTTTGGCAGGGTTTGGCCGAGCCTGAATGCTCAATTTGGTGTGAGGAGGAGAGGGAGGAGGTGCCCTTTTATAAGGGAGGAGAGGGACATCTTTGGAATAACTAAAAATATTATTTTATTATAAAGTCATGTTCGATTTTAAATAGCTCCAAATTGATTTATTTAGAGGATAAGGTGGGTATGGGTCGAAATCCTCTCATCCAATAGAATTTAGACAAGTTTAGATTCCTATTTTAACCTTATCATTTAGATTTAACATTAAGTTAAATAATTTTACTTTTACCGTGTCTCCTTGTGTTCTTACAATATAAGGTTAGTAAACTTACTATAAGAAGCCAAAAGAACCCCAAATTGTTTATTATTAATATATATAACCTTATCTAAGTCATTTGGATGAACCTTAGATTTTTAGGAATAAAATAACAATTAATAATATAATATTTGTTTTAAAAACTATTTTATGTCAATTTTGACACTATTTAGAAATTGATTTTTGTGAAAATCATAACAGAATGATAAGTTCGAAAAAAGTTAATTAAATAAATACTAACATGTCATATTAACCTATAAAATTAGTGTAATTCATAAAAAGTCTCAAATTACATTTATTTGGGCATTTATAACATCAATTATGTTAATATTTTCTTAAAAAGGTAATTACTGCATCATCGTTGTGTCATAAATAAATTAAATTATTTAAAGTATAAAAATTAAAAATAAAATACCATTATGTAGGAAAGAGTTTTAGATTTCTAATGAATATTTATAGTCGAATTTATCTTATGTATAACCTTATATTAAAAATGTTTTATTAAATAAACTTTGATTTTAACTCTTTTAACTCTTCTTTGAATTAAATAATAATAAAGGTCCTAATCTAATTCAAGTGGGCCTAAATGGTCATATTTTATTCCTAAGTTTGTTTTTGGTCGAATTAAACTTATACAATAGAATTAGGACATGTGTTAGGGTAATAATAATATCATTTTTACCCTTAATTACCCTATTTACTTTTAACCGTGGTAAATAAAAGTAAAAAGTTATTGTTCACCAAAAATTATTTTCATCTCGTTGAACCACATTTTACTTACTGAAATCAACCTTGTTTCTCGGATTTTTGAAATTCTACTCACAGAAGCGGTAAAATTATGTTTTATAAACAATTCAGTTTTTTTAACTACCACTTAGTGGTTTCACTAATCATCAAAAATTGAAAGTTTTCAGAAAAATACCAAAAATTAGGCCTAAGATATATTTGATATTATGAACTCAAAAATGATGTCTATTTTACCAAATTCAAAACATATCAGTTTCATTAACTAATTTAAAAATTAATTCCCGTTGTCAAAACAAATAGCGTGTTTTTAAGAGATAATAACTATCAAAAGATTAAAACTTGTTTATAACTGGTTTAAATGTGAAATTACATCCAATGACCATCATTGTATTAAATTGTAAAAATATATTCTAAATATACTTTAAAACCACTAAAATTAATAATTTATCACTATTAATTATTTCGATTGAAAAAGTTGTTTTTAATTAAAATTTAGTAATTTCCACTATTCATCAAAATATGAAAGTTATCCAAAAATTACCAAAATTTCACCCTAAGCTAATTTCGATATTCCGAATCCAAAAATGAAGTCTATTTTGAAAAATAAAATTTACAAAATTTCAAAAAGTGGTTATTACTATTCATAACGGCTAATTTTAATAATATTTTAATAGCATATCGTTGTTTAGTGAAACTCGGTATTGCGTACTACACACGCTATCAAGGAAGGTCGCGATTGCGTGTAATGAAAGGAAAGTCAAGGATGCGTGTTGTGCAAGCTCCTTTTGGTGTAGCGTAAAACACAAGACATTAATGAAATTAAAAAGAATATTTTTCATAAAATCTCGGTGTGTTACATTTTACCTCTCTTAAAATGAATTTCGCCCTCGAAATTCGTCGGGGTTATAAATGGTTTACTATTCAAAAGTTTCTTTAATATAAACCCACATTGTAAAAAGGAATACCAAAACCAATATTTAAAAAACAAAAGTATGAAACGTAACGGTTACCCAAATAAACTAATCACTAGGTTTCCACATAGGTGAAAATATGGATATGGAAGAGAAATATAACCATCGTGTTCTGATGGAGAGTGGTAGAGAACATGGCTATAGAAAAGCCAGCAATCACAAAGCCATAAATTTGTGATGATCTAAGGTACCATCTGATTCATCAGATATAAGAGCACTAAGACAACATTTTTGGTTTTCAAGATCATTTCCCTAAAGTTGATGAAATTGGAATTAGAAGAAATACTTTCGTGATTTCACCGTTTGTCGTTCTTTGGACAATTTACACTTCATCTCTTAAAGAAATGAAGTTAAATTTTTCATTTGTGATGTGTTAGCAGATCATGTGATAGAATGATGGGTCCTTCCATCTCTTTGAAACAAAAGGTTAGCAAAAGTTATAAGTCCATCTTATGGTTAATCATATATGGTTCCAAAAATGTACTTATACTTCATATATCATACTGCTTAACAAAATAAAACTAGTTTCTCCTAACCAGGGACTTCTTGTAGGCCAGTGGTAGGCGATAAAGGCCAGTCGCACTTCGGTTGTGGGTTCAATTCCCACAGCCTTGTCCGAAGCGATGGGTTGTCGCCCGTCCTGCAGGTTGTCCTTTTTCTAAAGCTATATTACTATAACATCCCATCAATAATATCGAAAAACGTTTTATCCTAACTTATGTCCAACATAATCCATTCTAATATTTAGGTTTATCGAAAATACTTCGGTCCAAGCTCATAGTATAAAGAAAATAATTACTTGAAATGTCACAGAACAATCACGTGAATGCCATCATTTATCCCCCATATATCATAAGATATATCTTGTCGGTCAAATTTCAAACATGTAAATACCTTAATCATGTATTCTCTTGAAGAATGAATACCCATTGAACCTTAGTGAAAACATTAATGCAGTTAAAAGTTAACACTTTCCACATACCAAAATCCTAAAAATTCTATATACTCAAACCATGATATCACTTAGTCCTTATATCAATCATGAGTTCATGAATACTATCAAACATATTAGATTCTCTTTACCCCTTCATTATGAACATATCATCTACATTCCAAAAATATCAGAATAACCTTTCATGGATACTGGTAACATTAATCATACACTTTCAAAACTCAATGAAAGACAACAGTGTAACAATCCTTAGATGTCTCTTTATTCCATAGTACCATGAGATTACTTATACAACATTACACTTGATAAACATGTAATCATTCCACTACCTTCTTAAACCATTGTCCGAGCTTCAACAATTCTTTCATCTCACATATCATTTGTAGTCTCTTCATCATCATCAACATAAATACTTCCCATACGACCATACTGATTCTCTTCATGAGACTTTCCCTTAGGGAATTGGTTTATATAATGCCCGTACATTCCCCATTTAAAACATTTAACCATTGTTGATGTCGTATCAATACCATTATACTCATCCATGGTGTTAACTGAACCTTCTCCTTTGCACTTACTTGCTTTGTGTCCTTCTTTTCTACACCCAAATCATCTTCCAGTTCCTTTGAAACATTCTCCTTGATTCCCCTTCCCACATGATTTACATAAGGTAAATTGAACTTTCTTTCCTCTATGATCATCATGAAACTCCATCGTTATCTTATTAGCCGAGTTAGGAAACTTACCAAATTTTACTTTATTGATCATATTATGAGATTGCTGATTCGGCATAATAATGATGTCTGGACTTCCAAATCCCATTTCATTATGAAGAATATCATTCCATTGTCCATCATATCCTCCATTATCGTGAATCATCTTGTTTCCAGCCATTTTCTAAAACCCAAAAAGAATAGTGTGAGAGGAAAAAATCATGCTAGGGAAAACAACATTATAAATGGGGAGTATCCTCAATATATAACTTCTTAGGTTAAGTTATATGATCGTTACCATAGTTCTAGGACTGTATCCTATACGTATACTTATCCCTAGGGACGTCCCTAGACATACCTTAGAAATATCTCTAGGGATCTCACTAACATTTTCACATCCTAGTTTCCAAAGGTTGACTAAACCTCCCTCTGATACCAACTGTAGAGACCCGAAGCTTGACATACATGGACATTACATTACTTTTGCAGAATACTTAGTACATAACAAAAACACACACACAAGGATCGTAATAGTTTAGTGTCTTTGGAAACTCGGAACGTAATCTTCTAATCGTGGTGAAAGATCTTTAACATCTCCCATAAAGATCTTCCCCTTTTTTTTACCTAAAACCTTTCTTTATATCCTGGGGAAAAGAAAACATAAAAGGGTGAGATCAAATGCTCAGTAAGGGTAAACAAAAGAAAAATCAATCACATCATATTCTTAAGAACATAACTTTTGGAAATCTTAACCTGCAAAAGAGAGCATAATTTCATAACATGGGATAAATCATAGTAGTGAAATGAAATCCCAATAATCATAACTTAAAACATGAAACTTTGTGGCATACTCACATAATCATATAGAATCATTTCTTGTTAGTCAAGACTCATTGCCAAGACTATCTTAGTGGAAAAAGTCTCTTTCTGAACCGAGTCACCCTCGTTTCAGTCCTGTTTCACTGAACCGGTATAACCTACCATTCCAGCCATGTCTATCTCATGAGATATAAAATCTTTACCCAATGCATTGGAGGGAGATATAGGTCCCACCCATCTCTTAATGAAACCATTCTTATGTGTGCCACAAAAATCATAAATCATACATCATTTCATAACCCATGTAATAAAAATGGGAATCTTAAACATCATGACATCATAAAACAATTCATATACGATAAAGGAATTCATAAAAATAATTCCATCACAACATAATCAAATCAATGTAATAATAGGGATAAAAACAGAACCCTTTATTATCTTATATGGAAAATAATTTTGATATAACACTTGAACTCCATTCTTGAGGAAAATATCCTTTCTTCTTCAAAAACACTTTTCCTTTCTTAACATGTCATAAAATTATAAACTAAAAGAAGTTGATTAAAAATAAAATTGAAAACATGTAAAGGAAGATTCTTGGAAATAATGTTTTAAAAATCCATTCATTCTGTATAAGTTAAAAAAACATTCTACGTACTTTTGTCAGAAAAGTCAAAAAGTACCTCGTACAAAAAACGAAAAAAGATTCCTTTCATATATTTTACTAAAAACTCACCGAAGGGTAAAATTGGATTTAAAAAATTGTAGGTGGATGGAAATAATATTACATATTGAGGAAACATGTATGTGGATGATAAAATACACCCCAGTAAATACCAAAGTATAAACAATCTCGGATAAAAATGAGATTGTGATATTTCCCTTACCTTAGGTCCGATTTGCTTCGTAAGTGTCCGAACCTCCTGTATAATGATTTAAATAATATCATTGACTTATTACAGAATCATATTCATTATTATGATATGATATATGGTTCACTTATGACTTTATATTACCCATTCTTTTGTAAATTCCATGTTAAAGATGCGTTTTGGGTAAAATCGTTTCATTTATCGTAGGTGTTTGGACTTGTTGTTCTTGACATTATTATTACTTATATCTTGATTTAATTACATCCAGAATATAAAACATGATTTATATATCATATATATTCAGTATATATATATATATAATAGATATATAAATGAAATGAAACACACCGTTCATGGAGACGGTAGTCCATACGTACGCATGAACGCTGTTTTCCTTTCCTTATTGTCTTGAATGGAAGTAAGTAGATGACATACATACATATATATATATATATATATATATACATACATAAATACTCTATATTTAACATGTCATATATTTCATTATTATTCATTATATATACTTTATAATCATTCATGAATGGTTAATGTGGAGAATGAATCTCATCGCGTCGTGGAGACGGTAGTCCGTACGTACGCACGAGCGATGATATCGTTCTCATGATCGTGAACTTGTGTTGAAGTGTATGTATACTAGTTAAGTATAAATATAACTTTATAATAATCATATATATCTACTCATTACACCATTATACCCATCCAATTAAGGTGGTGGCGGAAAATAGATTACACCACGGCGTGGAGACGGTATTCCGTACGTACGCACGCGCGGTGATTTCCTTTTTCCGTAGGATGGATAGAAGGTTAATTAGAGTTGTTTCATATTTATAATAACATATCAGTATATAATAAATACTGATGTTATTACTTTATCATGAAACAACTAAAGAATAAGAAGTTGAAGAAGAAAGAAATTGAAAATGATCGGTAATGGATATTGCCTCTTTTTGACGCGCCTTTTCTTAACCTCCATTTAAAGAACTAAGGATGGTCTTTTAAGAAGACCAGGACCTCTAGGATGATACTAGGGAAGTGGAGAAGAGATTTTGGCAGGGTTTGTCCGAGCTTGAATGCTCAATTTGGTGTGAGGAGGAGAGGGAGGTGGTGCCCTTTTATAAGGGAGGAGAGGGGAACCTTTGGAATAACTAAAAATATTATTTTATTATAAAGTCAAGTTCGGTTTTCAATAGCTCCAAATTAATTTATTTTGAGGCTAAGGTGGGGATGGGTCTAAATCCTTTCATCCAATAGAATTTAGACAAGTTTAGATTCCTATTTTAACCATATCATTTAGATTTAACATTAAGTTAAATAATTTTACTCTTACCGTGTCTTCTTGTGTTCTTACACTATAAGGTTAATAAACTTACTATAAGAAGCCAAACGAACCCCAAATTGTTTATTATTAATATATATAACATTATCTAAGTCATTTGTATGAACCTTAGATTTTTAGGAATAAAATAACAATTAATAATATAATATTTGTTTTAAAAACTATTTTATGTCAATTTTGACACTATTTAGTAATTGATTTTTGTGAAAATCATAACAGAATGATAAGTTAGAAAAAAGTTAATTAAATCAATACTAACATGTCATATTAACCTATAAAATTAGTGTAATTCATAAAAAGTCTCAAATTATATTTATTTGGTCCTTTATAACATCAATTATGTTAATATTTTCTTAAAAAGGTAATTACTGCATCATCGTTGTGTAATAAATAAATTAAATTATTTTAAGTATAAAAATTACAAATAAAATACCATTATGTAGGAAATCTTTTTATATTTATAATGAATATTTATAGTCGAATTTATCTTATGTATAACCCTATATTAAAAATGTTTTATTAAATAAAATTTGATTTTAACTCTTTTAACTCTTCTTTGAATTAAATAATAATAAATGTCCTAATCTAATTCAAGTAGGACTAAATGGTCATATTTTATTCATAAGTTTGTTTTTGGTCTAATTACACTTATCCAATAGAATTAGGACATGTGTTAGGGTAATAATAATATCATTTTTACCCTTAATTACCCTATTTACTTTTAACCGTGGTAAATAAAAGTAAAAAGTTACTATCCACCAAAAATTATTTTCATCTCATTGAACCACATTTTACTTACTGAAATCAACCGTGTCTCTCGGATTTTTGAAATTCCACTCACAGAAGCGGTAAAATTAAGTTTTATAAACAATTCAGTTTTTTTTAACTACCACTTAGTGGTTTCACTATTCATCAAAAATTGAAAGTTTTCAGAAAAATACCAAAAATTAGGCCTAAGCTATATTTGATATTATGAACTCAAAAATGATGTCTATTTTACCAAATTCAAAACATATCAGTTGCATTAACTAATTTAAAAATTAATTCCCGTTGTCAAAACAAATAGTGTGTTTTTAAGAGAAAATAACTATCAAAATATTGAAACTTGTTTATAACTGGTTTTAATGTGAAATTACATCCAATGAACATCATTGTATTAAATTGTAAAAATATATTCTAAATATACTTTAAAACCACTAAAATTAATAATTTATCACTATTAATTATTTCGATTGAAAAAGTTGTTTTTAATTAAAATTTAGTAATTTCCACTATTCATCAAAATATGAAAGTTATCCGAAAATTACCAAAATTTCACCCTAAGCTAATTTCGATATTCCGAATCAAAAAAAGAAGTCCATTTTAAAAAATAAAATTTACAAAATTTCAAAAAGTGGTTATTACTATTCATAACAGCTAGTTTTAATAATATTTTAATAGCATATCATTGTTTAGTGAAACTCGGTATTGCGTACTACACATGCTATCAAGGAAGGTCGCGATTGCGTGTAATGAAAGGAAATTCAAGGATGTGTGTTGTGCAAGCTTCTTTTGGTGTAGCGTACAACACAAGACATTAATGAAATTAAAAAGAATATTTTTTGTAAAATCCCGGGGTGTTACATAGTCGGTTCCTACACCCTTTATCGCCAAAAAGGCTACACGGACCGTGTACCCATTCCACACGGCCAAAAGTACACGGCGTGTGTAAAAGTACACGGCGTGTAGTTCCAAAATCTAGGATTTTCCCCTATTTTCCATATTTTCTCAAAAACACTAAAGGAAAAGGAAAAAGAAGAAGCCCGTACCTCAAAAATAAGAACCAGGTTATTACAAACTTCCCCCCTTATAGAAATTCATCCCCGAATTGCCCTTCCAAGGGTGGTGAAGATAAATCCCAGAACAGCTCTGACCACTGAGCACGTACGTCGGCCTCCCTCTCCCAGGTCTCGTCCTGCACTCGACCATGCTACCATAGCACCCGTATGAGAGGAACTGACCGGCCTCTAAGAACCTTCGTGCTCCTGTCAACGATACGGATTGGATGATCGTCAAAGGAAACATCATGTTGAATCTCAACCTCCTATGGCTGAAAGGTGTGAGACAGGTCTGAATGATAGTGATGCAACTGAGACACGTGGAAGACATCGTGCATGGCTCGGTACCGTTGCGGTAACTGGAACCGATAGGCAACCAGCCCGACTCTCTCCAGAATCTTTAATGTTCCCACATACCTTGGTGAAAGCTTACCCTATCTCCTGACCCGTTTGTGTCCTAGCCTTGGCGAAACATGTAGAAAAACCTGATCCCTGACCACGAACTCCAAGGCTCGTCTGTTGAGATCAGCATAAGGTTTCTGACGAGACTGCGTAGTAGCCATCCGCTTCTGAATCAACTGGACCTGCTTAGATGTCTCCTGCATGAGCTGTGGCCCCAGTAAAGCTTCCTCATCTGCCTCTAACCATCACAAAGGTGATCATCGTGGCCTACCATATAAATCTTTATATGGTGCCATCTCAATAGTTTCCTGAAAACTATTGTTATAGGAAAACTCGACTAAGGGTATATGCTTCTCCCAAGAGCCCCCAAAGTCTAGCACACATGCGCGCAGCATGTCCTCTAGCACCTGTATCATCCGATCTGACTGGTCATCTGTCTGAGGGTGGTATGATGTGCTCAGAATCACCTGAGTACCCAGTTCCCTCTGAAAACTCTGCCAGAAACGAGACATAAAGTGGGTGTCCCTATCATAAATGATAGAACGAGGGACCCGTTGAAGACGTACGATCTATTGGATGTACAGACTTCCGAGCTCGTCAACACCAAAGGTCTCCTTGATCGGAAAAAGTGATCTACCTTCGTGAGTCTATCCACAACAACCCAAATGGTGTCATTGCCTCGAGGTGACCTCGACAATCCCGTTACGAAATCCACTACGACATCATCCCATTTCCACTCTGGAATGGGTAACTTCTGTAACAGCCCAGCTGGCCTCTGGTGCTCTGCCTTCACTTGCTGACAGGTGGAACACCTCATAACAAAACCAGTTATCTCTATCTTCATAACCGGCCACCAGTACTGATGCCTCATGTCACGGTAAATATTGGTAACCCCAGGATGAACTGATCAAGCTGAAGCATGAAACTCCCGCATCAGATCCTCGCGTATATCCCCTGAAACCCATACTCATCCATGGAAACACACAACCTCATCATCGCCTACTATCCAACCGGGAGGAGGGTCCTCACTTGCCACTGAATCCCGTAGAACTAGGCCTTCTGAATCAGATATCTGCCTCATCCTCACTCTGTCCAAGAGGGTAGAAGTCACAGCTAACGTGGAAAGGTAAGTCTTCCCCTAACTGTCATGCACATCCAGATGTATCTCAGAGAACAAGGCCATAACCTCCCACTCACCACTGGCCTCCTGCACTGCCTGTATTTGAGCCTTCTTGCTTAGTGCATCATCTACTGCATTACCTTTACCAGGTGTATAGGCAAGCTCAAAATCGAAGGACTGTAGGTACTCGACCCACCTTCTCTGCCTCAGATTCAGGTCATGCTGAGTAAAGATATACTTGAGGCTTTTGTGGTCGGTGAAAACCACAAAATGCTCTCCCAACAGATAATGTCTCCAACAGCACAACGCATGCACAACTGCAGCCAACTCGAGATCATGCGTCGGGTAATTACTCTCATGTGGCCTCAACTGCCGAGACCCGTACGCAACAACTCAGTCGCCCTACATCAAAACGGCTCCCAGCCCAAACCCTGATGCATCACAGTAAACTGTATAGCTCTTCCCATGATCTGGGAGTATTAGGATCAGTGCTGATGTCAACCTTCCCTTCAGGTCCTGAAAATCTGTTTCGCAAGCTTCTAACCAAAGGAACTTCACACCCTTCTTAGTCAGACCCATCAACGGTGCTGCTAAGCAGGAGAAGTCCTGTATGAAGTGTCTGTAGTATCTATCCATCCCTAAGAAACTCCATATCTCAAACACATTCTTAGGCTGCTCCCAGGAAACTACTGCTCTCACCTTCTCTGGGTCTACCGCAACTCCTGCCTCTGAGATGATATGACCCAGAAAGTGAATCTGGTCCATCCAAAAGTGTCACTTCGAGAGCTTAACATATAGCCGATGCTCTCTCATTGTACTCAATACGATCTCAAGATGGGTGGATGGTCATGTCAAGTGTGAGAGTACACCAAGATGTCGTCCATGAATACCACCACAAAAGAATCAAGATACGGATAGAACACATGATTCATCAGAGCCATGAAAACCGCTGGCATGTTCGTGAGTCCGAACGGCATAAGCAAGTACTCGTACATGCCATATCTGCTCCGAAAATCTGTAAGTGGTATATCTGATGGTCTCACACACAGCTGATGATATCTAGATCTCAATTCAATCTTCGAGAACACTCGTGCCCCATGAAGCTGATCAAACAGATCATCTATCCTCGACAAGGGATGTCGGTTCTTAACCATCAACTGGTTCAGCTTCTGATAATCCACACAAAGTTTGAGGGTACCATCTTCCTTCTTCACAAAAAAAAAACTGGAGAACCCCAAGGATAAGTATTGGGTCAGATAAAACCCTTCGCCTGTAGCTCCTCTAACTACCTCTTAAGCTCTTGCAACTCAGGCGTGGCCATCCTATAAGGAGGAATAGACACCGGTACTGCTTCTGGCACAAGCTCGATAGAGAAATCCCCCTCTCACTCTAGAGGTAGACCTGAAAAGTCATCTGGGAAGACATCCCTGAAACGATCAACAACTGGAGGGGAATCCGTCTAACAAGTCCCCTGGTCATCCAGATATAAACTCGCAATCTGGGTTGTGACTCCACCTCACCCATGATGCTCTGGTCTAGCTCGACTCGCCTGAACATCCCTCTCACCCTTGTATAGAAACTCTTCGCCCTCTGGTGATGTGAAACTCACCCTACGACAATAGCAGTCTACAAAGGCTCAAAAGGAAACCAACCAGTCCATCCTGAGAATGACATCATAGATCGTCATCTCCAAGACATAGAGGTCCCAAAGGAGGTGACCCATCCAACCTCAAGGGGGCACTCCTTACACTGATGCAAACTAGTCGTCCTAGTCCCCAACGGAGTGTCTAGCATCATGATATCAGAAGAAAAATAAACACAGAGCCCAAGGCTCTACACAACGAGCACAGATATGAAACTATGTGTAGAACCCGTATCAAAAAGTACCGAAGACAAAACAGAAGCTACTAGAATAATACCTCTGACTATAGAAGGTCCGCGATCCTGCTCCTGCTGGGTCTGTTGCACTGCATATGCTTGCCCAGTGCCGCAGCCCTACGACACAGCCTGGCTACCCTGAGCTGGCCCACCCTACTGCCTCTGAGATCCTGGTGTCTGGCTACCATGGCCATGACCACCATCTCTTCCTGCACGCCCTGACGTATTCTAGTTCCCTAGCTGGTAAGAATCCACTGGTCTTGCTTCCGCACGCGGAGTCTGCACAGAACCCCTCTCACTAGCCACTGGTGGAAATGCCCTACAAAAGCTCTACAGATGACCCATCTTGCCGCAAGCTTGGCACTCCACTGGGTCTCTTGGACACTGCGGTCTCTTGTACCTCTCTCTACCACACTGGTAGGACATAACATGGCCACCTGAAGCATTCTTCTGACTGGTACTACCACCCTGAGAGAAGTCCATCTGTCTCTTCCTCTTACCAGCAGAAATAATACCAGTAACTGGTGCTAAACTGCCCTGGCCCACACCACTCAATTCTTGCAGATTCCTCTCTGTAATCAACGCCTGGTTCACAATCGCGTGTATGGTAGGAAACTTGAAAACATTCACCAGCGCTCGAATGTCATAACGAAGACCATCCTCAAAACATCTGGCTCTCAACATCTCATCACCCACCAGCACGGGTTCAAAACACTTAAGCTCTGTAAAACGAGTAGAATAGTCCATCACTGACATGGCACCCTGCTACAGATTCATGAACTCTCGAGCTCTATCTTCCTTCAGCGTCTTGGGAAAGAAGAAGTCATAGAAGACTGCCTGAAAATCATCCCACATCATGTCTCTGTGATGCTCTGACTGGGTGGTAACATCCCACCACCTCTTGGCGGAATCACGCAGCATGTAAGTTGTGAGCTTGACCCTCTGCCCTGGAGGCGTATCAAAATACTCGAAAATAGTCTACATCGACCCCAACCAAGATTCCGCAGCCTGTGGTCTGCCATCCCCTGAAAACAGAGGCGGATGCTGCTGCTGAAAGATACGTGTCAGCTCGGCCATATATGTGGCAGCCTACGGTGCTCCCTGAAAGGTCTGCATGAACCGCATAAAGCCTTCACAAAACTGTGCCTCCGTGCCTGTGTCCGGTATAGCAGTTGGCGCCGCATCTGGCTCTGCTGAAGGATCAACTGGTAGCCCATGACCCACCATCTCAGGAGTATACTCGTCGCTACTCTCCTGGTGAACAAATTGCGGTCATTTAGGCGGAATGACTCTACGAGGTAAAAAGAACGCCTCAGATTCAAGATTATTAAGATTGAAAGCGAAGGAACCACAAAGGTAATAAGAGGAATAAGGCATTTCAAAAATTGAAAAACAAGACTACACAGTGTGTACAATGACTACACGACGTGTACTTGACTTCTCTTCCCCTACCCGGGTCCTTATACATGGCTAAGCCACACAGCTCTCGTTGAAAAAAAACTACACGGTGTGTATAATATCAACACGGCGAGTACGATGTTATTTTTTAACTACCTGTGTCGTCTGCGACAAGACCTACTACTCGGCTTGACACTAAATGGCGTGTTACACCCAAACACGGCGTGTACACCACCCTGTTTCCCAGCCACACGGCTAACACCACACGGCCTGTCCTCGGATAAGATTACACGGCATGTCCCACAGGTACACGGCGTGTTCAAGGAGAGGTGAAACTGTCCCGTGTTGTTAGTTACACGGCCGAGTCCCCAGGTCACACTACACGGCATGTTCATCATTGAAACGACATGTTCTGTCAAGGAGTTCACCGACCCGTGTTGTTAGTTACACGGCCGGACTCTGGGTCACACTACACGGCGTTCCCATTCGGTACACGGTGTGTTTTACCCAAGCCTTTCCCTACCTAGTGTCGCCGCCCACACGGTTTGTGACATGGGAAGAGACTACACGGTGTGTACTCTGGGTACACAGCGTGTACTCAAAAAGTTCATTTTTCATCCCGAACAGAAGAGCATACACGACATGTATAAAAATACTACACGGCGTGTATACTGGGTTTCCGGACAATATGCCTCAGAAACTTCCCTGGAACCCAGAAAATACTGAAAGCAACACCTAAGTGTCAAATTCCGACCTGTGGGGGCCCATACTCCCCACGAATCAAAGTTTGACATCTTATATGTGTTATAACCAATAAACGGTCAATGATCCACCAGATTCTGGTCAATGGGGGCCCATACTCCCCAAAAACCAAAGTTTGGAATCCATTCTATAAACAGGCTCACATAAAATTACCCTATCACATAGTAGGTATTTTATCAGAGTGGATATCACAACAACATGCTTTTCTAGCACAACAACTATCACAACAACATGCGAATTTCTAATGCACCTACATGGCATGGAAACTATGCATGACATGTGATATCTAGGATGTGACTATATGATGCATGAGATGACATACCCTCATCTCATCGGGTTGCAACTAAATAGAACCCGTATATAAAATATAAACAGCACAATCTCAAGTGCGCCACCCAATGGTGAAAACAAATCAACTGTAAATTGAAAAATATATAAAATTGCAATCACAAGGTAAATTGGCTTTTCCCTGTACGCGGGTTAGCTACGCCCGGGCACAGATTATTACCAACTACCGTTCTCCCTATCCCTAACTATAGCTCCAAATAGTAAGTCAAAGAAAATAAAGCCCTCTGATACCACTTTGTAACATCCCGGACCCGGTTTCCACGCAACAGGTTCCCCAAGCCCGGTTCGCCACGTGACCTCAAGCGCATTTCCCCAAACGCCAGAGGCTGCTGACTAGCAGTGAGGGACCAGGTTTGATAGTGGGGAAACTATTCCCTCATTTGTCAAAGTGTAGCGCAACGGAATTTAAAGAAAACATAAAACGACAGCGGAAGCAGTAAACCATACACAACTGAAATAAACTACAGCAGTGAATATAACCAACAATATATAAATGATGATGATACATGTTTCAAGTTCTCATAAAGAAGCCCGAACATGTTATACATCAATACAGTACAACAAAGAGTAGAGTACAGCAAAACAAAGCAAAACAGGTGGCAACGACATCGCGAGCCTAGGCTTGGTCCCATGCCCTCCTACTCCACAACAACAGTCAAGTACCTATATAGGGACTCTTGCCCCTGTCTACACCTAAAGAAACGTAATATGTTTGGGCTGAAAACATGACCCAAACAGGGTGTGAGAAACATATCTCAGAAGACACCCACCAAAGGCTCGTGCCCAATTGTGTGTAATCATGAAATGATAGTGTGCAGTAGTAAAATGTAATAAAGTAAGCAGTACTCAAAAATAACTCATTACCAGTTATATTTCCATTTTATTATCCATTTAATCCATTTAATATAAGAAATCACCACAGTGCATTCTCTAGTAAACAACTAGTGTCCTCAGACACGTAAACTCCTACCCTCAGGTAACGAGTATCCAAAACAAGAATCTTCCCTTAGGCATAACAGAGTTTTTCCCCCAGGCATAGGTAGTGTCACCCTCAGGCACAGAATCAGTTGCCCACAGGCACAGAAGAAGTTTCCCTCAGGCCGAAATAACTACTTCCCACAGGCTAAATACTGCAGTGCCTAGATGCTAATCACAACAACTCCCTCAGGCTAAACAGGTAACTGGGCCATGCCCAACATGTCAAAATGATGTAAACAAGCAATTCATTTCAAGGAAATTCTACAATTACTACATTAAAGGCATACCCTCGGGTATCCTGGCCAAACGGGTAAATAGTGGAACACACCCCTGGGGTGGTTCCGGATCCAGGAAACAATCCCAACCAGCAATTTATTATCAAAATTTAATCACCTATGTAATTCTAGGCATTTAATATAGCAATGGCCTCAGCCACACGACACCCCCAACATGGGTTCATGGCACGAAAACACCCAAAAATGCACGACAGTTGGAAATTCACACCAAGACACCTACCTTGTACTCCAAAGAACTTTATACCCGAACGCCGACTCTAGAAACGCCCAAGAACGGCGTAGATATGACGAAGAAAAACCCATTCAAACATAAATAACTTCCCTTTGGTAAATAATTGGTAAGAACGGTACCAGGAGAGGAGAGGGCTTACCCGTGCGGTTCCAACAAGATCGTCCGAAGCCGAATCGGATTCCAGACGAACACCCGGTGGACCTTCAAAGGTTCGTCCGTCCTCCTTGGCTCCAAAATGGCTCAAACGTCTCCTATGCCAAATGAGGATGCTACTGCCTGATTTAAGCCGAAAAAACAAAGTACACGGTGTGTACTTTTTTCATTTAACTATTCATTTGGCGGCACCGCCACACTGTTCAACCGTCGACATGAGTATACGACATGTACTCCCAAGTACACGGCGTGTACTATCGCCCAGCTATCGGCTACGCTACCGCCTTACTGTTTAAGCTTGTCGACTGACTACACGGCGTGTATGGTACCACTACACGGCGTGTTGTCTGTTCCTACACCCTTCATCACCGACAAGGCTACATGCCTCGTGTACCCATTCCACACAGCCAAAAGTACACGTCCTGTGGAAAAGTACACGGCGTGTGGTTCCAAAATCTAGGATTTTTCCCCATTTTTTATATTTTCTCAAAAACACTAAAGGAAAAGGAAAAAGAAGAAGTCCGTACCTCAAAAATAAGAACCGGGTTCTTACAAAAGTGTTCATGATGTAGATGTTTTTTGGTAAAAGATTTTTATAAGGTATACCTATGGTCAATCATGTGAATGACTAGTATTATTTGAGTTCATATAAAATCAGTTAATGTAAATTTCAGGAAAGAAGTGTATGCACTACAATTATTATCATTACTTATGGATTCATGGTTTGGGATAGTAATTTCTATAAGAAACTATTTTGGAAAAAATAAATTGGTGTTTGAGGATGTCATAAATTTTATTTTGAATGAAGAGATCAGATAAAGAGAAGCCCATGCACTTACAAGTAATTCACTAAACTCAGAAGGTAAAGGTTGTTCACCTCATCTGAAAAGTAGAGAAAGTTTGGAAGTTAGATCTAGAGAAAGGAGATGAGGTAAGTTTCCTGGTCTAGGCCTTGTATATTAGAATTATGTGAAGATTTGACATCTTAAAAAGGGTTGAAAGAATTTATAAGATAACTCTAAAAGGATATCCTATAGAAGTTCAAGTTTTATTATTTCAATTGAGTGAATTGTCAACTTGCCATTGAGTGTCAACATTCTAGTGGAATCATGGGTGATTAATTCTAGTGCATCATTCCATTCTATGATAGAGAAATGATTCATGGGGAATTATTTATTTGGAAGGTTTGTAAAGGTGTTCTTAACTGATGATGAGGGTATTAAAGTCATGTAGAATAGTGATGTCAATATTTAAATGTCAAATAGAATCCTCTTAAAGTTTAAAAAAATCAAAGACATTCCAAGTCTATGAATGAACCTAATTTCTATTGGTCATATGGATAAATATGGCTATGGAATGAGATTAAAAAATGGAGTATGTAAAATAAGTCAAGGATTTATGGTGGTGGATCAAGGTTTAAATGATTGTACCTTGTATCCAATCAAATGATTGGATGGATAAAAAATTGTTAGAGTTTCAACTTGCAAGTGTTTGGAGTTATGGAACTATTATCTCAGACACCTCAATGAGAAAAATATGAATGTTATAATGATGAAAGAAATCCTAAACACTAAACATATAGAGTTTGTAATTTTTGAGATTTGTGTACATAGGAAAAAAAAGGTTGTTGTTCAACCTGAACAGTTGGAAGCCCTAATATTGGAAATTAGAGCTTTATCACACAAATGTTTAGGGGATTTCCCAAATCCATTCCCATGGAGTGTCACTTCAAATCACATCCTGACCCAAATCTCTCTATGAACATTAGCTAAACTGGCTATAGGCAAGGCCTCAATCTTACCGATCGATATTCCAAAGGTTGTCGACAACTAGTTAGGGCCTAGGGTGTGTCTGTGAGGAGATTATTTCCTCATATCAGAGTAGGAATCTAGTGGAAATAATCTAACATCATACATAATAGTAAATAATCAAATTTTATAAGAAATAAATATAAAAAAGTCTATAATAAGATAAATATAGTAAAATCATGAAGAAACATGTCATATATACAACATTGATCACCCATTGGGTAGACCACATATAATGAAATAAAATAAATAAAAAAGTACAAGGTTCTGATACTAACTCTAAGATGAATGCAGACCAGGTCTCCAATGACTCTTCCAAGATTCCCTATCCCAGTCATAAGAAACCCACATGACCATATTTTCTTGATCA
Source organism: Viscum album (assembly GCA_963277665.1). Classification (NCBI taxonomy): domain Eukaryota; kingdom Viridiplantae; phylum Streptophyta; class Magnoliopsida; order Santalales; family Viscaceae; genus Viscum; species Viscum album. The sequence continues at coordinate 1,460,893,224 of OY728153.1, read as the reverse complement.
TGAGCCCTAGGCCTCATCCCTATCCATTGTCCATCAGTTCTCAACTTGAAAGATGACATACGGTCTACATGCACACCGAACTTCATGTATAGGGGGTGAGAAATAATTCTTAGTAGGCCACCCACAATAGTGAACCTATAACCTACTGTCATATGTGAATGTTTATAAAATATTCTCATCCAATCCAAGACACAACTAGATAAAATAGATAGAATAAATCCACATTCGATCCTTAGATTCATGATCCTGATTGTCTAGAAATCCTATGATTAAGTCATTGAGTTAGATGTTATAACAATCAGGTTACATATAATCCCATAGATCCTTGGGTATATGATCTCGATCAACCATACCTACTTTATCCATCACTTGGATGTCTCTAAGAAATCTATGTCACCATAGGGGGATACATGTCCTAACATTGGGATTACCCGTACTTGCCTCAGATAAATATAATGAAGGATTCCAGGGATCACTAGACGTCCTGTAAATATGGAACTCAGCTAGATGTCATACCACTCATTCCAGGTGTAATCCATTCCAATGTATGAGTCCTAGGTCTTGGTCCATAGGCAGTCATAACATTGGAACATACAAAATTCCTAAGGGGGATGAAACTATGTCAAAATTTGAGTTTAGCGGTAGTTTAAATAGTCGCTAAATCGTTCCGCGATGGTTTTGAAAAAACATCCGCTAAATCATGCGTCGACAATCAATTAGTGGTAGTTTTTTTGAAACTATCATAGAATGATTTAGTGGCGGTTTTTAGTGGTGGTTTTAAATACCACTAAATCATTTACCAACGATTTTTTAAAATTTTCAATTTTTTCATGTTTTTTCAATTTTTTTTAATTTTTTAAAATTTTGTTAATTGATTTTAATATTTTAATATTTTACTTTCGTAATTTTATTATTTATCATTTATTATTGTAATTTTATTATTTATTTATTTATTGTTTCTTTATTATTTATTTTTTACTATTTATTACCCTGCATATGCACATGAACATGTCATATATAGAAATTCTGTGTTTGGTGAGATTTGAACTCCTTACCTCTTTCATATTCTCTAAGGACTTTACCATTCTAACAGACTCTTCATGTGGTGAATAAAAAAAATTTAATATACATAAATATATTAATTGAAAAAACAAACAATACATAACAAATAGATATGAATAATAAATAATAAATAATAAATAATAAAAAATAAATAATATAGAATAAGTAATAAATAATAAAAAATAAAAAATAAAAAATAAACAAACAAATAAATAAATAATAAAAGTAGGAAAATAAAATAATAAAATAATAAAATTTTGAAAATAAAATAATAAAAAATAAAAAATAAAAAATAAAACATAAAAAATAAAAAATAAAAAATAAAAACTAAATAATAAATAACAAATAACAAATAACAAATAATACATAATAAATAATAAATAAGTAGTAAATATTAAAAAATAAAAAATAAAAAATAAAAAATAAATAAAATTTAAATAATAACAAATATATAAATAAATAATAAATAAATTAATAATAATAGTAAATAAATAAATAATAAAATTACAAAAAATTATAATAAAATAATAAATAATAAATAATAAATAATAAATAATAAATAATAAATAAGAAATAAGAAATAAGAAATAAGAAATAAGATATAATATACAATAAATAACTAATAAATAACAATAAATCAATAATAAATAATGAATAATAAATAATAGTAAATAATAAATAATAGAAAAATTAATAACAATAAATAATAAATAAATAATAAATAAATAATAAATAAATAAACAATAAATAAATAAATAATAAATAATAAATAAATAATAATAATAATAATAAATAATAAATAATAAATAATAAATAATAAATAATAAATAAATAATAAATAATAACTAATAAATAAATAATAAAATAATAATAAATCAATAAATAATAAATCAATAATAAATAAATAATTAGGGTACCATTAAAACACATAAAAATGTTAAGAAACTTTGAAAACCCTAAAATCCCTAAAAACCTTAAAATGACCATAACTTCTAATATGAGAGTCTGTTTAAGATCCACAACTAGTCAAATCAAAGCTTATGAAATGAGATTCGATATTATATGTGGTATAGGTCGAACGAAAACCCGAATCAGAAGCTATAACCATTTGAATTTTAAGAAACTGGAGTTGGTGACAAAAAATTCAGTTTTGGAGGCTGTATGGTCCTTTCTAGGGAAAAAATAGGGCACAACTCTTTGATCTCAATTTGAGACCATATATGACATATATCTCATCGCAATCTTCGATTTGATATGTGGTAGAGCCCAAACGGACACACGATAAAAAGTTATGACCGTTTGAAGTTCGAGTTCAATTTTTGAATTTTTTGAAACTATAATATATTTTATTCCTTTGATTATCACATAATTTAAATCTCTTGTGGTTTAATCTCATTTCATATGCTCTGATTTGACTGGTTGTGGAGATGAAATGGACTTCTAGATCAAATGTTTTGGTCATTTGATACCAAAGTATTCTCTTTAGTTTTTTATATATATATTTTTAAGATTCATGTTATTATTAAATAATAATTATAAAGATTTATTAATTAACACATTATAATTAATTAAAATTATAAATAATAAACTATATATGAGAGTTAATAATAAATAATAAATAATAATTAAATATATATATTTTTTATTTTTTTCCTTCTATCTCGCGACAATTTTTAAAAAACTGCCGCTAAAAAATGATTTTTAATTTCTTTTTAAAAAAATTATAAAAAAATATTTTAAAAACATTTAGAGATGCTTTTTAAAAACTCCACTAAAAAATGCCACTAATTTTTATCCCAAAATACATTTAGCGGGGTTTTGAAAACTACCACAAAAAACTACCACAAAACCATTGTTTTCTTGTAGTGTGGCCCTTAGTAGATTTATAAGGAATACTCTCTAGATACATGATAAAAACTCAACATCCATTCAATAATTGTCTTAACAGCCCACTCCCAGATAACTCTCAGTAATTCAATAAGGAGTGTCCACGCAATCCTGAGGAGTATCTCACAAATCATCAAGGAGATCATCATGAATCCTACGAAATGTCATGAGTATCCAGTGATCAATAGAAGATAAGACACCCATCAACATCTAGAATCACCTAGATCCTATAATACTAAGAATCCAGTCACTGACACTAATAATGAGGGGCTCTGAGATAAACTCAACAATCTTCCTCTGTAATCCCTTTACAAGGAGGAATCTGAGTGACAAGTGAGACTTCTTGTAATGGTTATAGTCAATCAATAACGTTCATAAGATAAATCCTAGGAAGTACCTCTTGGAATCCCCATCATAGAATCACATCATATCATGATCATAGTCCAAGTACCAATAATCATGCTTGGAGATCATAGCTGCATCAATAGTAACTAAGAAAAATGATAAATAAAAGAGTGAGGGTATTTGTTGGCATTGGAAAACGCATCCATTTCATTCACTAAATGCTACTAGACATGATCTTAGAGAAAAGATAATTCTTGGTGCTTTTATTTGAATATTCATAGAGTCCAGACATAGTTACGGATTAGAAGTTATGGCCGTTTGAAGGCAGACTGCTAGAAATGGTCATCGAGGACGATTTAGGGGAAAAGTATGGATTTGCGCGCAAAAAAAGAATCTTGTGTGTAAAAATGGAATCCTGCGCACAAAATGGACTTGCGTGTAAAAGTAAAATAGAATTTTACATACACCGACATTCAAGGTTTCACCTATATATACAAGTTCACCCCTTTCTTCCAAAGGGCTCCGAGAGGTCGGCCCCTGCTCTAATGCGCGTAAGTCCGCATTTTCCGTGCCTGTGCACAAAAACTCATCTTTCATGCAAAACATCATTTTGGCATGCAAATGTGCCAATGTTCCCAATTTTACACATAAAACATCTTTTTTGCACGCAATAGTGCCATTATTCCCAATTTTGCGGGCACCGGTACTACACCTATCCAATTACGCGCATACCTTCCCTATTGCGCACAAATACCCCCTATTGCATGCAAACCTACCCTATTGCACGCAAAACTACCCTATTGCATGCACATCTCCCATATTGCGTGCATGCCTGCCCTATTGTGCGAAGGCCTTCCCTATTGTGCACAATCCTTCCATCTTGCGCTCAACCAATCTTGCGCATAGCCTATCTTATGCACAACAGTTCCCAGGCCTGCGCTAGACATCCCATACTGCGGGGGCTGCACCCCCGCACCCCTACTTGGGCTTAGTGCTGGGATGCAGTCCCGACCCTCTAGACTGGTCCCTTCGCTTCCGCCACTGACCCCCATGAAAAATGGAGAGTCGCACTGCCAACCTTTCTAGTCGGGACGTCGATATTTTCCATTGTGCCCATCTTCCACCTATGGAATACCATGATTTGAGATACTCCTCCACAATCCGTGAAACTCCTTGAGCTGACATATTCCTCTTGTTTCGTTTCCCATGTCGTGAGTTTAGATTCTCATCATCAATTCCCCGAGTACCTTGAGTTGAACCATTCCTCAAGCAACTCATCCAAACCCTATCACCTAACTCCTATGTTAGGATCTACTTGAAAGGGTGGCCCTTGCGTAAGTACCAACACCAACCATTTCTAGGAGCATTATGCCTAATAGTTCTCTCTACATGACTATAAACTGTAGTACACCCTATGTGCCAAACATAGGATGCCTCTTTCTCTAAAAGAGAGACTCATTATGCTCCAACCATAAGATGCTAATAGTCCTCTCTATATGAATATAAATTGTAGTACAACCTATGTTCCAAACATAGGATGCCTCTTACTCTAAACGAGATATGCCTTATGCGCCAAGCATAAGATGCCAATAATCCTCACTACATGACTATAAACTATAGTACTCCCTATATGAAAAATATAGAATGCCTCTTTCTGTAAACAAGAGATTCCTTATCTGCCATGCCTAAGATAAAAATAGTCCTCTCTATATTACTATAAACTGTAGTACTCCCTATGTGAAAAATATAGGATGCCTCTTACTCTAAACAATAGATGCCCTATGCTTCAAGCATAAGATTCCAATATTCCTATCTATATGACTATAAATTGTAGTATGCCCTATCATTCAATAATAGTGTGACACACCAAAACCTATTTTTCATTTAATAATAATATTATGGTTTTATTCTATTTAATTTTCGTACTTTCCGAACAAAACATATGAAATAAGCACAAGACATTTTATTTAATAAAACACCGAAGTGTTTACATTACAACAAGATCAAAGGAAACCATACTACCCAAAAATACATATTAAGAGACCTATTATAATTACAGGGAGACCACCCAATACAAAAAAACCCCAAGAAGATAGTAAGGGTCCTTCGGATCCATCACAATGAACATCAGTATGGCCAGAGCCATGACAACCGCACTGAGCATTAGTGGAATGATGTGAACCATTTCTCACCAAGTTGTACTGAATATGGAACACCTTGATAAATGTATTTATAAGGCTTCAATTTTATTTTTTCTCCTTAGGTGACCTTCTAACAGTTATAATTATATCCATTGGTCATTCTGGTGGTTTAATTTAAAATACCTAGATATAATTAGTTTTCCAAAATATTTAAAGTATGTATTGAAATTATAACTTTAAAATATATAAAATCTTTTTATAAATATTTTATCTACACTTAGTTTGATTTCAAAATTAGTTATATATTTCAAATACTTTTCAAATATTTCAAATGTCTTGAAAAGCTTTTGTAATTTTTTTATTCATAATTTTTAAACAAGGTCTTAACTAAATCTATGTATTTGATTTTATAATACTAATATAATATTTTTTTAATGATTTATTAAACATTGTTTTATCACTTTGTGTTGTTAAACTTTAGCGTTTATAAAATAAAGGAAAATACTGGCTTTATGACTTTCTTTAGTAATAATAAGAGAATTCATGTTTTATTGGGGACACCTATATAAGTATATGAAAACCTATTTTTATATTTTACAAAAAATAAATATTTACTTTGTTAAAATTTTAGGTGAGTACCCCACCTAGATGAGGGCCACATTAAAGGCATCCCTTTAGGACTTGATGTGATTTTCACCCACAACCCCCTAGAAAAGGCCCAGGGGCGGTGTGCACGCATGGTGCATGATAAGTCGCATGCATGGGAAGCATATATTTTCCTCAGTGCACATGGGTGCGTGGTCAAGGGACAGAGTGTGCCGCTGTGTGGGGTATCACGATGGAGTGGGTGGGCGCAAGTGCATTCCGGTAGAAGAACCCAGTATGGGGTGGAACTGGGAGGGGGAAGGAGTAATATAAGTGTTTTCTTAGAGCTCCAAGCTTATAAAGGAGGTGATGAAGCCGGTCCATTTCAATGTGGGATGGAAAAATTTAGCTGAGATCTAATCTCGGCCATTTGATCGCGCCACGTGGGATCTAGGCCATTTGTTTCAGTTTGGTCCATGATCCTCAGTAGCCGCGAATATCCACCATGTTTTTTGTGAATCATTTGATCCCGATGGATCTAATTGTGACTATTCCTTACTTTTAAATCACTGCGTCTTACCACAACCATCGAAATGGGTCACAATCTAATCTGGATCATCCGTCTCATTTTAAAATCTGCAGACTCACCTCCACCGCTGGATCTTCCCTCGGTTAATCTCTACCGTCTATTTATTTTTTAGTTTTTCTTCCCCATATCCTTCTTATTATTCCTCCACATGCACTGCACATGTGGGTATTTCCACTTTCTCCTTTTCATTTTTCAATACCCTTGACTGGTTGGTCCCTCCTTGCTCGCATCTTCCACAAGGTTGGACCCTCCTCAATCATTTTTAATCCAAGTAGGTCTCAGTTTTCCAACAAGTGGTATTAAAGATAATTTATATAATATAGTTTATATACACATCTCGTTGCACCCCTAACCCCTCCATTTTCCTTCTTCTCAAGCCTCCTTCGAGCCTTTCCGAGCCTCTCCTCCCCCTCAAACTAGGTAAGGGTTATATTTTTACTTTCTTTGTTTCGGTTTGGGTTTATATATATATATATACATATAGATGTATACACTTGTATATCTATGTAAGTTTGAGTATAGGACTGCCGATTTCTTTTAAGTTGGTGAGTCCTTAATCCTATATGTAGTTCTTAATTATTTTTCAAGCAACATCTGTGGAAGGTTTTTCAATTCTATAAAATTTAAATCTATAGGAATATATATGTGCACATATGTCACAAATAAAACATTCTATTTTTAATATAACGTTTTTCAATTTATACACCCTCGATTAACTAATGTTTTTAAAGTGTTTTAAATATACAAGTGTCATTACACATATGATGTATGATCCTTTAAAACACTTTATACAATTGGTTATATATATGTCTATATATATTTATTCATATAGGTTTAGATAAACCTCTATTATACTCAAAATTAAGTCTCTTAATTATTGAGCTTCAAAGTTTAAGTAGTTTTGTAAAATGTAAAGAATTATATTTTTTACAAAACTCTTATATAAGTATGTATGGTTATATGCATATGTACCTTTGTATTTTAATCATAAACTAATTAAGTTTTCATAAAAAATCAATTTTTGGTGATTTAATTATGTATGAGAGATGTATAATGTTCATTATAATTTATTAAACAATGGGATGGTTGAAAAAATATTGTGTATTCACTTTGTATTATAGTACATAAAATTTCTAACCCACATTTAAAAAATAACATTAGTCACCCTAGTGTATTCCATCCTAATAATTTTTAAAAGAATGAAATAATTCATTTTTTTCTAAAGAACTTGAATCTGCCGCAATAAATGTTTTCAATCATTAAGTTATGTTTTGTTAAATATTCCATTTTTCAGAATTTTTTTTAAATATGAATGGCAATTATATTAATTTTAGAATTGTGCATTCTGAAATATAAAATGTTTACATTCATAATAAGGATTATAGGGATTGTTATTTTATGTGATAGACTTGTAATTCTTTAGTTGTCATTACATATTCTAGAATCTTTTTGTCATACATATAATTTATTGTCATAGCCATAATAATATTGTAATTAACACTTATATGCCTGATTCACTAAATATATGTAAATGCTAAAGAACTAAATTAAATTATTATGACCTTTTATGGATTAAGAATTAAATTATGCAAAGTGGTATGGAAAACTTTGAATAATATGAAATGAGAAATTAAATATTCAATGTGGTATGTGACACTTTGAATATACAAACCTATTTGGAATATTAGGAATATATTATAATCAGTATAATAGGTTGGGTACCAGTTAATGAAAGACCCTCGATGCATCAATAGTTATCATGAGACAATCAGGTCATGGCATAAGGCAATTGACATTTCAGGTCTTGACACGAGTTCTTGACAGAGTCTATAATTATACGTTCCCTCTTTTTGTCTACAAAATTTAATTAATCAAGTGTGTATTCAACTAGAGAATATGATTGATTAAGAGATTTATAAAATTTAATTTAACCAATTGTGTATTCAACTGGAGAATATGATTGGTTAAAGAGCCTGTATCTTTGAGTATCAGAGAAAGTAAAATCTTATGGCTTATTAATTATTCAGCACTCAGAGATTTATCGGCCAGTGTATGTTTCACAATATTCATGGATTAAATTGAAGTTATTATTTTATGCACAACACTGAACATGTATTACTCTTATTTATTCATTTTGTAATTGAATATTCACATATCATACCTATTAAAGTTAGAATGTATCTTACTTATTATTCTTAATGAGCATGCTTATAATTGGATTATGTTTCCTTAAAACTCTATTAGTATTCCATGAAATGTGCTCTTATAATTCTTAGACTAAATGCTATTTTATGATACATGTGTTACTACATTCCTTAATAAAATGTTTTATGAAAACAATTTAAAGGAATGTTTTCAAAAAGCTATAATTGCTATTTTATGTTATTTTAAAACCCCTTACTGGGCATTCATATGCACCCTATATTTTAAATATATTTTATTTTATAGGTTTAGTAGGTTTGAGTGCCTCTATTTGTTGACTGTTTAATGGAGACATTTTTGTTCAGTTTTTAAGGAATTATAATAATTGTATCTGATTCTCCAGGACCTAAACCAAAACGATCTTCTTTAGTAGAACACGTGTGTGTGTTTTCAACTCTCCTTTTATTTAATTTTTTTACACACCATGTTTTCAATGAAACCACACCAGCTTTGGGGTATTTCGGGGCTGGGGCGTGATAGTCGGTATCATATGATTGTTTAAAAAACCCTATAAAATTAGATCAATACTAAAAAACATGATTATGTCTTACTGAGTAGTAGTTTCCTTAAAAATTTTCAGATGGATGACGAATCATTCCTACTGTCTCTTCTAATGTAAGTATTAGAAACCATAGTGGAAAGAGCATGTTTAGAAGGATATGAAACTTTTGTGAACCTTTTTTATCATGTCAACATCTCTATCGTGTGTCCAATTTTCCTAATGTACTCCAACTTCACTGAGGATCTGGCTTTGATTACTTTCTGATGATGCATTCCCAACATCCATTTTATGCATGTAAGGAAAGGTATTATGAATCTCTATTCTGATACTTCACCTAGGCAAACAACTTATTTTCACTAATGAACTTCTATGAATCTGCAAAAGGGGGTGACCTTCGGGCAACATACCTCTATCAAATCGTAACCTATGGTCTTCGAGATCAGGTCCTAGACTTTGAAATTCTCAAGGACGAATCTACCTGTTTTCATTATAGACATAAAGTTCAAGAAGACGTCGTCCAACTCCATAACCTTCATGATTTCCTTTTTTGGAACTTTAGATGCCCACATCCAATTGATCTGGACTACCCATGCTGCATCTAGACCCAGGATATTGAGGAGTTTAGAACCACTTTGGAAATTTGTTTGACTGCAAATTGGGGGATTCACCAACACCAGTGAATCCAGTAAAGTTCCATCATAGAAGACATTAGGAAATCCATACTAGTGTTGTGAGAGTGATAAAGTAGTTATGTAATACCTTGGGTTTATGAAATTTGTATATATTATTAATGTTATGTGTTTTGATACTTTAAATAAAGTCTCTATTTTGATATGGTTATGCTTTTCTAAATAAAACACATCTTGAAATTTTCAGATAGAATACATGAGTTCACCAACCAATATCCTATCACTTCCTACTGAACTTTTGGACATTATAAATGTCAAGACATGCACAGAGGAATACAAACTCTATGCAGACTTATGTACGGGGACCTCTATGACACCAATATTTTCGTACTTTCCGAAAAAACAATATGAAATATGCACAAGAAATTTTATTTAATAAAACACCAAAGTGTTAATATTAAAACAAGATAAAAGGAAACCATACTAACCAAAAACACCTATTAAGAGACCTATTAGAATTATAGGGAGACCACCCAATACAACAAAAACCCCTAGAAGATAGTAGGGGTCCTTTGGATCCATCACAATGAACATCAGTATGGCCAGAGCCACAAAAATTGCCCTAAGAATCAGTGGAATGATGTGAACCATTTTTCACCAAGTTGTACTAAATATGGAATACCATATACATGTATTTATAAGGCCTCAATCTGACCATTTATTTTTAGGTGACCGTTGAATGATGATAATTATATCTATTGGTCATTATGGTGGTTTAATTTAAAATACCTAGTTTTAATTAGATTTCCAAAATATTTAAATTATGTATTGAAATTATAAATTTAAAATATATAAACTCTTTTTATAAATATTTTAGCTACATTTAGTATGATTTCAAAATTAGATATATATTTCAAATACTTTTCAAATATTTAAAATGTATTGAAAATATTTTGTAAATGTTTTCATTATTAATTTTTAAACAAGGTCTTAACTAAAAATATGTCTTTGATTTTATAATACTAATATAATATTTTCTTAATGATGTATTAAACATTGTTTTATTACTTTGTGTTGTTAAACTTTAGCGTTTATAAAACTAAGGAAAATATTGGATTTTGGACTTTCTTTAGTAATAATAAGAGAATTAATGTTTTATTGAGGACACCTATATAAGTATATGAAAACCTATATTTACATTTAACAAAAAATAAATATTTACTTTGTTAAAATTTTAGGTGAGTACCCCACCTAGTCGAGGGTCACCTTGGAGGCAACCCTCTAGGCCTTGATGGGTTTCTCACGAACAACCACCAGGAAAAAGACCAGGGGCGGTGCGCACGTAGGGTGCATGCTAAGGCGTGTGAACATGAAGCATAACTTTCCCTCAGCATGAATGGGGTCATGTGCAAGGGCCAGAGTGTGCCACCATGTGGGGTGGCACAACGTCATGGGTGGGAGCCAGAGCACACCCGCTGAAGAACCCGGTACGGGGTGGCAGCGGGAGGGGGAAAGAGTAATTTGAGCGTTTTCTCAGAGCTCCAGGCTTATAAAGGAGGTGCTGAAGCCCCTTCGTTTTGATGTGGCATGGAAAATTTCAGCCGAGATCTAATCTGGGTCGTTCGATCGTGCAACGTGCGATTTGGGCTGTCCATTTTGGTTCGGTCCTCGATCCTCAATAACCATTAATATCCACCGCATTTTTTGTGCACCGTCTGATCCCTATGGATCTAATCACGACCATTAATTATTTTTAAATCACTACATCCTATCACAACCATCATATTGAGTCATGATCTAATCTGTACTATCCATCTCGTTTTGAAATCTGCGGACTCGCCTCCACCACTGGATCTTCCCTCGGTTAATCTCCACCATATGTTTATTTTCTAGGTTTTCTTCCTTATTGCCTTCTTCTTCTTCCTCCTTATGCGCTACACCAATGGGTAGTTACACTTTATCATTTTAAATTTCATCACCCGTGACCGGTTTGTCCCTCCTTGCTTGCATCTTCCACAAGGTCGGACCCTCCTCAATCATTTTTAAGCTAAGTAGGTCTCATTTTTCCAGAAATTGGTATTAATGATAATTTATATAATATAGCTTATATACACATCTCATTGCACCCCTATCCCCTAGATTTTCCTTCTTCTAATGTCTCCTTTGAGCCTTCCCGAGCCTCTCATCCTCCTCAAAACAGGTAAGGGTTCTATGTTACCTTTTTTTGTTTTAGTTTGGGTTTATATATATATACATATGGATGTATACACTTGTATATCTATATATGGTTGAGTATAGGACTGCTGATTTCTTTTAAGTTGGTGAGTCCTTAATCCTACATGTTGTTCTTAATTCTTTTTCAAGAAAATAACATGGAAGGTTTTGTTATTCTATAAAATTGAAATATATAAGCATATATATGTGCACATATTTCAGAAACAAAATATTCTATTTTTTGTAGCATGTTTTTCAATTTATAAATCCTTGATTTACTAATGTTCTTAAAGTGTTTCAAATATACATGTGTCAATACACATATGATGTATTATCCTTTATAAACAATTTATACAATCTGTTATATATATGTCTATATATATTTATTCATACAGGTTTAGATAAACCTCTATTATACTCAAAATTATGTATCCAAATTATTAAGCTTCAATGTTTAAGTATTTTTTTAAAAGGTAAAGAATTATATTTTTTTACAAAACTATTATATATGTATGTATGACTATATTCATATGTACCTTTGGGTTTTAATCATAAACTAATTAAGTTTTCATAAAAAACCAATTTTTGGTGATTTAATTATGTATGTGGGATGTATAATGTTCATTATAATTTATTAAACCAAGGGTTGGTTGAGAAAATATTGTGTATGCACTTTTTATTATAGTGCATATAATTTTAACCCATATTTAAACAAGAACATTATTCCCCCTAGTGTACGCCCTCCTAATATTTTTTAGAAGAATGAAATAATTCATTTATTTTTCTAAAGCACTTGAATCCTCCGTGATAAATGTTTTCAATCATTAAGTTCTGTTTTGTTAAATATTTCATTTATCAGTATGTGTTTTAAATATGAATGGAAATTATCCTAATTTTATAATTTAGAATTTTGAAATATAGAATGTTTTCATTCAAAATAAGGATTCTAGGGATTGTCATTTTATGTCAAAAACTTGTAATTATTTAGTTGTCATTACATATGCTATAGTCTGCTTGTCATACATATCATTTATTATCATAGCCATAATAATATTGTAATTAACACTTATATGCCTAATTCACCAATTATATATAAAATCTAAAGAATGAAATTAAATTCTTATGACCTTTTATGGATTAAGAATTAAATTATTCAAAGTGGTATGAGAAACTTTGAATAATAAGAAATGAGAGATTAAATATTCAAAGTGGTATGGGACACTTTGAATATACAACCCTATTTGGAAAATGAGGAATGTATTAGAATCGGTATAACAGGTTGGGGACCAGTTATTGAAAGCCCCTCGATGCATATATAGTTCTCATGAGACAATCAGGTCATGGCACGAGGCCATTGACATTTTAGGTCTTGACACGAGGTCTTGACAAATTATGGCATTATACGTTCCCTCTTTTTGTCTACAAAATTTAATTAATCAAGTGTGTATTCAACTGGAGAATATGCTTGATTAGGAGATTTATATAATTTAATTAACCAAGTTTTTATTCAACTAGAGAATATGCTTGGTTAAGGAGCCTGTACCTATGAGTATTAGTGAAAGTAAAAGATTTTGGCTTATTAATTATTCAGCACTCAAATATTTATCAGCCAATGTATGTTTCACAGTAGTCAAGGATGAAATTGAAGTTATTATTTTATTCACAACTCTGAACATGTATCAATCTTAGTTATTAATTTTGTACTTTCATATTCATATGTCATACCTATTAATGTTAGAATGTCTATTAAGTATTATTCTGAATGAGTATGATTATAACTGGATCATGTTTCCTTAAAACACTATTAGTATTCTATGAAATGTGCTCTTATAATTCTTAGACTAAATGCTATTTTATGATACATGTGTTACAACATTCCTTAAGAAAATGTTTTATGGAAAAATTTTAAAGTAATGTTTTTAAAAAGCTATAATTGTTATTTTATTTTATTTTAAAAACCCTTACTGATCATTTATATGCTCACCCTATGTTTTCAATCTGTTTTCTTTTATAGGTTTAGAAGATTTGAGTCCTTCTATTTAGTGGCTTCTTAACGAAGACATTTTTGTTCAGTTTTGAAGGAATTTTCATAATTGTATCTGATTCTCCAAGACCTAAACCAAAATGATCCTCTCTAGTGGAACATGTGTGTGTGTTTTCAGCTCTCCTTTTATTTAATTTTTTTACACACCATGTTTTCAAGGAAACCGCATCGGAATTGGGGAATTCTGGGGCTAGGGCATGACAAATAGGATGCATCTTGTTCCAAATAAGAGATCCCTTATGTACTAAGCATAAGATGCCTCGTGCCATGATTACAGTGGCATAATTTCATGAGCGTTGGAATCTGTTCGAGCATTCCACCACTCCACTTCATGCTTCATCTGTCCTTTATTCAGATCTTCATCCTCTTTCATGTCTGAAGGGATCCCCTTACAGCATGTCCCCATGCTGCCGAGTCTCACCTACCATTCTAAGACAACATCCCAGAAGACTTTGGATGACACTTTGAGTCAGGTCTTATGTTTTGAACATGGTTAGCAATCAACCTTCATTTTTTTGTCCATATTAATGTGATATGGATGCTGTGTTTCGAACACGGTCAATAGTTATCCTCCATCGTCATTCCACCTTAACATTATTCCGAATGTTGGGTGTGTGATTCAAATATTTCATCTCCTGTTGTTTAGACTGATTCCAATGCCCTTGGTGTTATCTCTCTTGTGCACTGGCACATAGGTGTAGGCCCCAATTTTGTGCCTCAACCCACTAGTGAGTTGGGATGCCCACATGGCCAGACATGAGGAAGGAATTACAGGAAACTTCCATGTGTAAGCCCCATTCACTGTTTCCACACCTTAGTAGCACCTGGGCAGCTTCCATGCGTAAGACCCATTCACCATTTTTACTTCTTAGTGGCTTCCGGGCAGCTTCCATGTGTAAGCCCCATTCACTATTTCCGCTCCATAACGACACCCGGGCTTCTCCCACGAATAATCCCCATCCACCATTTCCACTCCTTAGAGGCACCTGGGCATCTTCCATGTGTATGCCCCATCCACTATTGCATCTCCTTAGAGTCCCCAGATTCT
This sequence comes from Viscum album, assembly GCA_963277665.1. Classification (NCBI taxonomy): domain Eukaryota; kingdom Viridiplantae; phylum Streptophyta; class Magnoliopsida; order Santalales; family Viscaceae; genus Viscum; species Viscum album. The sequence continues at coordinate 1,460,877,976 of OY728153.1, read as the reverse complement.
TCCCTATGTAATACCCATTCACCATTGTCATTCCATAATGGCACATCGGCATGCTAACTGCTATTTCTTATTCTCATAGCCACATGAATGTGGGACCCTCAATGCATCAATCCACCACACCCCCGCACCATGGCATTGCTAATGCCTTCTATTCCCCAAGGGAGGGCGGGTATTAGTTATGTAAGTCCTAGGGGTGCGGAGTGAACCTGCCTCGTCCGAGCTGCAGGATATTAAACTTCCAAGCGCTATTTTCCTCAACACATGATGTTAAACCATGACACCATCCCATGCATAATACACAGGGCACGCCATCTCGGACATTCTCTATGCCCACTGGTCTCCACAGGAGTGATATCTTCCTCACATGGAAGAAGATTCTCTTTGCTGGAGTGATGTCTGACTATAAGGAAGGGAAACCATCTTGGTTTAAGCCCCTAGCTTTCTTGTAGGAGGTAGTATCCTTACTACTCCTTTGTTCTTTTGTGCCAAGGACCATAGGGGGGGGGGGGATGGGCACCAAAACCCTCCTCTCTTCTGTTCCAAACCCCTATTGGCTTTGTCACCCTTACGGGCCTCCATCCTAGAGTAAGTACCAATCATTATCTCCTTGGACTGATAACCATGCATAATCCCCTGTTTCCTCTTTGGTCCACTAACAATGAGTAATCCCCTATTTCATCTTTGGGTTGAAAACCACACGTAATCCCCTATTTCCCTTTTGGGCCAGTAACCATGTGTAATCCCCACTTCACTTTCTACAGACACACCTTTCGCAATGTGATCGTCAGGCCTTTGCTACCTCTTGTTTCTCACACCAAGCATGAATCACATGAGATTAGAGTAATCATTGACCATGGAATCCTCTCTGGGCCACCTTAGCATGTAATCCCCAAACTCTTCTGAACTATGTGGACTTTTATCCTTACCAAGGAAAGGTATTTAAGATGCCTCCCTGAGGTTCAAGACTAATAACCATTGGTACCAACCCCATTCACGTCGATTCATCAACACCTCATTTTGAACTACATGGACTTTGATTCTTGTCTCCTAGGCAAGGTACATAGGATGCCTCCCTGAGGTTCAATCCCAACAACCATTGGTCCCGACCCCCTTCACGTCAGTCCACCTACAACATTTAGAACTATGTGGACTTTGATCCTTGCCAAGGAAAGGTACGTAGGAAGCCTCCCTGAGGTTCAAGCCTAACAACTAGTTGTTCTGACCCCCTTTATGTTGGTTCACCTTCGTCCCGCATGAAATTAAACTGCATGTCCCCTTTTCATCCCACACCGTGTTAAACTATACCCACTCGAACTATATGGGATTTGATATCTGTCTCCTAGAAAGGGTACATAGGAAGCCTATATGAGGTTCAATCCCATCTAGCGGTAAGCCATTGTGACCCCATCCAGCGGTAAGCTATTGTGACCACATCCAGCGGTATGCCGTTGTAGTCCCCTCCATTGGGACCCACATTTCTGGTCTGCCCCACAAGCGTCAGACCAAATCTCAGGTTGCTAACAATGAATAGTCTCCAACATGTCATCAGGTCATTGTCCTCCACGCACACCCTGATTCCATGCCCCAACCCGAAGGTCCCACTTCCTTCGAGTCCCATCCATGCATCCATCTGCACAAGGTGCCTCCTCAGGTGTCCCATAAGCCTCCGAACTACGTGTACATTGATTTTATACTACAAGGATACATAGGAAGTATCTTCAAGCCTCTATCCCAACATCAATGATGTCCTCACATCGGTTCTATATCATTCTTCATCCACTCTCAACCCTCCATCACCCATCCTGATTCTCACCCAAGCCGCCACATCCCGGTGAGATCATGACACCTTATTTCCCATTCCTTTTAGCATCAATCAGGTAACTAACCACCTGTTGGCCCCAATATCCATGCTCTCTCCTATGGTTGCACCCCTTTAATCCACTCTTTCCAGTGTAATTATCAGTCTGATCCATCTCCTCTAGACGTTAAACTCGCGGAATACCCTGTGTTAAACATGGGAAGCTGAGGAAAACCTCAGAGACATTCCTATGGCATAGAATTCCCCGAATTCAACGTGGGATGCCTCGAGCTTCTGCACCCTCGAGAAGCACTATCATAAGGGGAAAAACCCAGAAATGCCAATGTTCCAATGTCCAGACACGCTAGTGATTTCCAACATGACTACTCCCCTGACCAAAGGTTATTGCCTTGACCTGACCCCTTTGAATGTCCAGACATAAGTAGTGTAATTAACCAGAGTCCATGAAGACAAGGAACTAGGAAGAGTTTCACGAACAACGTCTTAATCTATGAGGGATACCCGGACTAGACAACGAGTTCTGAGGAGGAATCCATGAAAGGAGGAGTCGACATCCCATCATTCCATTTAAATCAAGGAGAAAATGTCCCAGAATAAGCAACAGATGCCGCCTGCCTTTGGAAAGTGGGAATGTTGGGAAACAGTCAGTGCGACCTCATCCCCTACAGACGGACGTGCACACGTGCCCCGACAAAAGTGTCAGAAACAGTAATCAAACCCCTGAACCCACCACTTCTGCCATAACCCCATGCGATCATATGTTTGCTACAGGTTTTAAGGTGACACCCACTACTATCTCTACCCAAACCCATAACACACTTTCTTAGGGTCAGTCAACCACTAGGGCACCCACTGAGGTCCCTTGGGTTAATAAAAAAGGGATAAATCCCAGTTTGTGTCCTCATGGTAAACATGTATGAAGAGGAATACCTCTTGAGATCCCTTAAATCAACGCACAAGAAATGGTATCCATCTTGGGATCCTTAAAAAGTGTATTAAGAGGCATCCCTTAGGGGATCCTCTAGGTTAGGTCATAAGTGGAGGCATCCCTCTTGGGATCCTTGGAAGGGATAAGCAAGTAAGAGGATCACAGATGGTATCCTATAGGCTAGTTCATAAATAGAGGCATCCCATATCTATCTGATGAGAGATAACTATATTCATTTACTAGATGAAGAACCTCTCCATCATAGCTTTATCACCCCAAAACACCTCTTAGGATTCCTTAAATCACCCTAAGGGTTCCACCATTTCTATCTATGCAGAAAAATAATCAAAATGGACTACTCTTATGCCCAATTTTTACTACAGGGAATAAAAATTTGTAAAAATCTCTAAAGGGTATCATGGGAGAAGTATGTGACATGTATACCTAAGTACACAAATTGTATTTAAAAATCCCCACAAAGGCATGTACTTCTACCAGACTTGGCATGTAAAACCCAAGTATAATACATGTTAATTATGTATACAGTGTGTACCCTACTAGGGTACCTTTATGTGCACCGCACATGACCTGACCATGTGTTTCACCAAGGCCTGTACTTTTATACAGCCTACATCCCACACGGGGTATGGCCAATTACACTACACAACTAAGTGCCCCTACACAGGTTATCTGGAAATTCAATTAGCAACTTTCCAAGCTATAATATACAGTGTTTAATACAAGTACAATACATTTAATTTAAAAAGTCATTTTTCGTAAATCGGAAGAACACATGATGTATATTCAAAAATTATCTATCGTGTGATTGGGATTTCCAAATAGAAAAAAACCCGAAATCATCCCAAAAACCTCATTTTTCCCACAATAGATATAGATCGACCACTATGGGGTACTTATAAACTATAAAAAGGAATTAAAACTTGAAAGAGGTAAATCTGTATGGATTTACACCGAAACATAAAACGATATACCTTTGGTAGGAATCTGCCAAAGCTTCGCCCATTTCTGTGTTCCGTAGTTATTGCACGATGATCTAACTCCTCTCGAGTTTTGCGGTGACACTACCCTTCTTACCCCCAATCTCTATATGTACCTCTCAATTTTATATTTTATTCATTATAGGATAATCCCATAGGTGGACTTCATGAGAATCCATAGAAGGATAAAAAAGAAAAGGAGAAAAAGAAAAGGAAGAAGAAGAAAAGGAAAAGGGGCTCAACCCCAACCCCGGTGCCTGATATGAGTTTATTCCATGTCTAGAAAAATCCCCCAATTAAAAAATAAAACATTAAGATGGAATATAGATCTAATACTCTATTGAATTTATATCACCAAATTAATACACATAAATAAATTAATATTTAATTAATTAAATATTAAATATTAATTATTCCAAAAAAATCGGACAACACAAATTTCCACCAAACTTTTAATCCTAGTGTAAAAACCCTATTCCAAGAACAACAGAGTGGTCAGAGAAATTTTCTAATATCATCTTCTATGATAAAAATTCTATTTTACCCCTCACAAGAATCTAAAAGTAAAAAATTTTAATTTCTGATCAATTTCATGGTCTGAAAAAACATGGATCTTTACAACCTCGAAACCATAACCCTTACCATCCCTAAGAAGCCTTGGTGGTAAAATGGTAGCCATGTTCTCATCCTAAAAACCAATACAACTATGCTATATTAACCATCTAATGAACAATATCAGAATATTCACAACTCTCCCAACATGAGAGACATTCATCTGTGCCTGATTCGATACTCCTCACCACATGAGTATCCATATCATCTCCTCACAACTAAAATCCATGATCAAAGTCCCAAACTTCATCCATTACTAAGAATAATGAGTGTAATGTCCTAAACCACTAATTTTCGAGTGCTAACTTGCAACATTTTCCATTCCCACTTCCTCGAGAATGGTTCACATAGAAAACACCAATTTTCAATTTATAGTGAGGGTCACCACCCTTGAACAACAAATGGTGTACTACCCACCATATGACTTACCTTATACTGCTCCTCGACCACAACCTTAAAAGGTTCCATCACCAAGAACATGTTTGTCTTAACGAGCCACACTCTATGTCCCATCAATACATGACTAGGATTGAGTCAGATTAGGAATGACATTGCACCCTATCCATTCTTGATGTGTCCTATAACATAGTGGGACATTTCTCATTTCATCACAACTCTTGGGAAACCATTCCCATAGAATTTATTTGAAACTCTTGGTCTTTTAATTGTACATGAACACTCACCAATTTATGATTTTAATGGTACCATGAACAACCAGAATGTACCATATCTATTTTGACTAGTATAGTGGGTGTAAAAACCCATACGACCCAGTTCAAGGGCTAAACTGATTGTTCTAAATAACATATAAATCACAAAAATCTAGGATATCCCTATGAAATCCTCTTAAAAATTATAACCTCACATGTACAATGAGTTATTCCATGACCTCCTGTCATATGGAACCATCCAAGCACTATAGATTGCATCCTTGGCCTAAATAATGTCATCCTCATCCACATTTCTAGTCTTCAACCAAATTCATTCAAGTCACAAGCATTTACCAGCACTACAAACATGTTTCTAACTACATAAACACTAGTCAACATGGCCATGAACTAGAACTATCTTTCCTATCGAAGCTAGTCTCGATACCCATACACCCTAAGTGCTTTCTCAAAAACCAAAGGCATCATACTTCTTATATCATACACCCCAATGAAATCTCATGAATTGTTCTCTAAACAAGAATAAGACCAAGATCACTGCATAAAAGGTCACCCATAAACCTTGGCTAACCCCTATCATAGGATTCCCTTTATCAAATAAGACACTAAACCATAGTTCTCCAAGTCACAAATAAGGACCTGTAGTTTTCCCAACTAGACTACCAATCGGGTTTCATAATAGGGTCACTAGTTCTAGCCACCTATCATATACATCTAACCTATTTAAGGGAGGTAAATATAACGTCGACCTACTAGGTTTAGAAATTGTGATCATGGGTAAAATTATATAGGTTTTCAATTCCAAATTATAGATGAAAACATCCAATAACTTGTAACTAGAAACCCATTTAAGTGTTACCCATTGAAAACTCATAACTAAAAGAGAAATATAATGACATCACCTCCCAAGAATCATCCTACTAGGTCTTGATTCTTTCTGAACATCCTCATAAGAGACTACTCCCTGGAGAGTCATGATATGAGTGTTGGAAATATTATGAATTGACACTCACTGAGAATCTAGATATGATAATACCCCCTCTAGGTCCTCATTCACAAGAAATCATCCAGGTACCTATCAACATTTCACACAAAAATCCAACTAGATATCTATAAATAAAGTACAATTAAGTAAAGTATCCTAGAAAGATATATGGGAAAACTCCATGTAGGTTGTTACGAATCTTTAGTTATTCACCCTCAAGGGTTGTACTAGAAAGGAATTAACTACCAATCCTGGCCTAAGAGGGCCAATAGTACATGCACAATATTATATCATGTGATATGTGTTGTATAACATACACTTGGTTCGATTAAGAAGAATTTAATTCCAAGCTATGTGGGGAAAACCATACAGGTTATTACTAGAACCTTAAATAACCATACCTATGTCATAAAACCCCATGAGGGGTCCAAAACTGGGCATCATATTCCTTATCAACCCTAAAGGTAACTGTACCACCCATGCATGAGGATTGATTCATCATCCATAACATCCAACATATCACCATAGATACATATGACCTTCTATCACAAGGATATATATATATATATATCGATCCAAATGAGTAGAATAACACCAATATTTTAAATGGGAACAAACTATATAACTTTTTTTTGACACTTTGAACAGTTTGGCCCATTTGTTAGTAAAATCACATTCTAGAAGTCCTATAACATATGGACCCTATATTCCAAATATAATGCATGAGACACCTCTTACCATTATTGTCCAGATTAAAAAAACAATCATTGGCCTCTCTCCAATGGGTTGAGAGAAAAAAATCCATAATAAATTATAAAATTCACATTACATGTGCATCGATCAAATATAAAAGAATATAAAACTATAACATAACATATCACGAATAACAATCCCATAACCCTGGAAACCAAGATTTCTTACTAGAACAAGTGTTATCGATGCACCATTCTGATATCCATCTCATTTTTTTGAAACATTCCTCATATTTCTGTCTACCATAACCCAAATAGTAAAACAAAATGAAAGGAACACCTTTGATACAACTTTTTTCTTGTATTGACCCTTCTCAATCAATGAATAGTAGCCAAATTGGTTGGTTGTAAGGCCACAATCATGCCTCATAATACACCTGAGGTTGTTGACTAGAAGTGATGGGCTAAGGTGTGAATGTGGGGAGACTATGTCCTTATATCTGAGTAAGAAACCATCATAAATAACAAAATAATTTACATAGTAGTAAATATTTAGTGTATAGAATAAAAAATATAAACAAGGTTATAATAAATAAAATGCAGTAAAATCCCAAACAACCATGTAATACATACAACATTGATCAACCACATCCCCGACCACATATATAATTGTAAAATAAATAATAAAAAAGTAAAATTCTCTACTACTAACTTAGACCCGAACCATATTACTGTTCTCTAACAAATTTTCCAAGCATCCTTAGCCTTATCATAAGAAATCCACATGAGTGAATCTACTTGATTATACAACCCTAGGCCTCATATCTATCCATCGAGCATCCATGATCAACCTGAATTTAAAAATAAGGTTTTCATGCACACCAAGGTGCATGTACAAGGGGTGGGAAATAAATATCAGTATGCCACCCCTGATAGAGAGACTATAAACTACTGTCATAAAAGAATTCTCATACAATATGCTCAGCCTCGCTAAGACAAGACTGGATAAAATTGTTAGAATAAATCCACAAACGATCATTGGATTCATGATCCCAATAGTGTGAACATACCATGACTAAGGTATTGAGTTGGATTTGATACCAATCAATCCATGTATAATCCTATAAACCCTTGGGTCTATGATCCATATCAATAATAATTTCTTTGGCCAGCATCAGATTATATCTATGAAAGATACATCACTATAGGGGATACATGTCCTAACCTTAGGATGACCCACAATCCCCTTCCATAAATATAATGAAGGATTACAAGGATCACTGAAAATCCTATAAATATTTAATTGAGATATAAATCATACTACTCAAGGCATGTGTAATCCAATATGATGTCTGAGTGTTAGGTCATAATCCTTAGGTAGTCATTACATTGGAACTTAGATACTAAGTGGGGTTACCCTTTGGTGATATGTATGTAATAATTTCCAGACCCAAGATAATAACTCTGCCTCTATTCAATAACTGGCACTATAGCCTACTCTCAGATAGCTCTGGGTAATTCAATAAGGTGCATCCAACTAATACTGAGGAGTATCTCAGGAATCATTGAGGATATCAACATTAATCCTATAGAATATCATAAACATCTAGTGCTTGGGGGAAGAGAGGCTACTCGGCAACCTTTAGATTCAACTATATCCTATAAATTTATGAATCCACTAGATGACATCAATAAAGTGTTCTTATGAGAAAAACATAGACACCTACCTCTATATTACCTTTGCATGGTTGAATCCCAATGATAAGTGGGACTTCCAGTAATTATAACATTCAATCAATAAGGCTCATAATCCTGATCACAGTAAGTACCTATGGAAATCACCATCATAAAATCACATCATATCTGGATCATAAGATGAGTACTAGGAAGTACATCTATCAATAATAGTTACACCAGAAATAAATAAGTGAAATAATTAATAAAAGAGTGAGGATGGACGAATGCCTAAACCCACCACTACTGACACATCCCAATGGGATCATATGTTTGGTATGGGTACTAATGTCACTCCTGATATCATCTCTTCCCAAACCCATAACACACTTGATCAAGGTTGGTCAACCACTAGGGAGGAATCCCACTCAAGTCCCTCATAGTCAATATTTAAGTGGAGGTATCCCTTTTGGGATCCCCTAAGTCATCACACAAATATGGGAAACCCTCTTTTGATCCGTGAAAAGATTAAGTGGAGGAATCCCTTCAAGAATCCTCTAGTCCAGGTCATAAGTGGAGGAATACATTTTGGGATTTATGGAAGGAATAAGTAAATAGATTCATCCTATAGTGGTCCTCTTAGTCGGTCTATAAATAGTATAATCCCATGTCTCTCTTATGGGAGAAAAATGTTTTCATTTACTAGAGGAAGAACCTCTATATCACAGCTCTCTCTCCCCAAACACCTCTTCAGAGTCCACAAATCACCCCAAGGGTTCCACCATCATGATATATATGAAAAAATAATCAAAATATACAACTATTATGTGTAATTATAACTCTAGGGTGTAAAAACATTGAAAACCCTTAAAAGGATAGTAGGGGAGAAGTACATGGTGTGTATACTCGAGTACATAGAGTGTACTCTCAAATCCTCACATGGGACTGTACTTCAACCAAAATTGCCTAGTAAAACCCAAGTACATAGAATATAGATTATGTTCATAGTGTGAACCCTACATGGTTTACCTTCTTATGTTCCACACATGATCTAGAAATTTGTTTCTCCTAGGCATGTAATTTTACACATGCATCCCACATAAGGTCTAGCCGTATACCCTACATAGACTGTCTAGCTATGTATTAAGCTACACATTGAGCTACACTACACAGTGTGTACTCCAATTACATGACATGTACTTCAAAGATTCATATTTTTTGAATAGTAAGAATACATGGTGTGTGTTCCTAAACCACCCGCTGCTTGATCAAGATTTTCAAATAAGAAAACCCTATAATCGGCCCAAAATCCCCATTTACCCAAAAATATCTATAGATGGACCCTTATGGGATCCTTAGAAATCATAAAAGGTCCTTTAACTTATGAAGTATTAAATATATAGGTATTTTTAAAAAAAGTTAAAAAAGTACTAGCTTTGGGAATAATCCAACAATTCTTCACCCTTTTCTGTGATCCGCAACTCCCGAATGACGATCTGACACCTCCCGAGCTCCATAAATACACCTCCCTTATTCTTCTTATTATATATATATATATATATCCATTTTATATCTTTATAATGCAAGGATAATCCTAGAGGGGTCTTATATGAGAGGTCAGTGAAGGAGAAGATATAAAAGGGGAAAAAGAAAAGAAAGAAAAAGCAATGAAAAAAGAAAAAAAAGCCTTGATCGTCCTATTTATTTTTAAAGACCCACTTAGTTATTATTACAAGATAATTGGTTGGTCATTCTAATAGGTCCAAAACATAATTCCTTTTGAATTGGTTTCAATTTTCTTGCATTGCTAGCATCTAACTCTCATATTCTAAGGATTCTTCAATAGTCTTAGGTTCTAATTGAGATAGAAAGAGAGATAATTCAGTTAGGTTTCTTACATTTCTTCTAGTTATAATTACTATATCTAGATCTCTTATAACAATTTTTTGAGGATGGTTCTTTAAAGTTATAGACTATCTAGGAAAGAATATTTTAGGACTTTTTGTATCATGTTCTCTTGAACTGGAATGAATTTTATTAATATTATTTTCAAAATTAATCTTACGGGTTTCAAGTTTCATGTTGTCAAAGGAGTTAGTGACTTCATATGCTTGATCATTATATTTAATAAAATAGTCAGTTTCATCAAAAATTACATGAAATGATTCTTTAGTAATCCTTGAATTTTTATTAAACACTATATAAGCTTTAGAAGTAGTATAATATAAAAAAAATATTCCTTCATTAGACATTGGATCGAACTTACCAAGGGTTTCATCAGTATTCAAGATATAAAACTTGCATAAAAAAACATTAAAGTACTTTACTACATGTTTATTATTATTCCAAAGTTCATAGGGTGTATTTTTGAAAATAGGCCTGATTAAAAATCTATTCATGATATAGCAGGCTGTGCTTATAGATTTTTCCAAAAAATAGGTAGGAAGACTGTATTCATTCTGAATAGTCCTTGCCATTTATTTAATATTTATATTTCAACTTTAAACAATTCCATTTTGTTGAGGTGTTCTTAGTGTAGAGAAGGTGTGTTTAAAACCAATATTTGAGAAAAAATAATTGAATTATTGATTCTCAAAATGTCCACCATGATCACTTCTCAATGAAAATTTTTTGAAACCTTTTTTCATTTTGAAAAATTTTACAAAAACTTTCATAATTAGTAAATACTTAAATTTTGAGTTTTAGAAAATAAACCCAAGTAAATATAGAATAATCATATACTAAAACATAAACATATAATTTACCATCCAAACTTTCTATTATTTATGGTCCAAAAAATCCACATGGATAAGTTCTAAATGTTTTATTTAGCAATTTTATTAATATATTTGAAAAAATATTTGTGCGGATTTCCAATTTGGCAAGCATCACAAAATCTTTTATTGTAAAACTTAAGATTTGTTAAATCAAAAACAAAATATTTCATAGATAATTAATGTAAATAATATATATTAAAGTTTCCAAGTTTTTTATGCCAAATCCATGATTCATTTGACTTATCAGTTAAACAATTCACCTTTTTGTTCACACATGGAATTTTAATCCAAAGTATAAACATTATCGGTTCTAGGTGCGCCAAATTTAAGAAACTTATCTTTAAACACAGAGCATGAATTGTTAAAAAAATATAACATAAAATCCATCATCATAGGGTTGAAACACACTTATCAGATGATGTTTTATCCCTTGAACATATAGTATTTTTTTGATAGAGAGAGTCTTTGGTTCTTAAATACTTCTAACTCCAATAATTTTTCCTTTGGAATTGTTACAAAAAGTGACTAGTCATCCATCCATTTGAGTTAATGTATGAATTCTTGTTGCGTTTACACTCATATGGTTGGAACAAACACTTTCCATATGCCATATGTTTTTACTTTTTATATGGAATGTTCCTACAAAAGTAATTAAACAAATGTTTGTTTGGGTACCCATATCGTCTTGGGTACAACAGTGTTAGCGAGAAATGATCTAGGAATATAGATCTGGTTTTTTTACATAATTTATATCACTATCTTCAAAAGAACTTTTAAAAATAAAGGATATTTTAATACCACTAATTTGAGGATTTTTTAAATAATAATTATAAGTGAAATTTACTTTTGTTTCACAATAATAACAGGTAGAATTTTTATAATTGGGAAGAAAATAATTTTTATACAATTTTGATTTTTCACCCTCACTTCCTATTCCAAATATTTCCCTTTTAATGAAATCATTTCAAATAATTTCAGTTAAAATATTTTCTTCTTTAGTAAAAATAATAGAATTACTTTTATAGGATTCAACTTCATCCTACAATTCTTTAATCCTTTTTTCATGATCAACATAGTTTGAGGAAGATGAGTTGAATTTTTTAATAAATTTATGATGTTATTTTAGCTGGGTATCTCTTTCAGCTAAAACATAATTATGAATATTTTTCAATGATTTGTTCTTCTTTAATAAAGAATCATATTTTTCTTCTAACATAGAATAATGCACTACCAATTTATCATTTGAGAAACTGCTAGAATTAGAATCAAAAAGGTAATAAGTTGGTACCTTTTCTTCTTCAGCCATGAAGAAAATATTGGATATTATATTTGATTGCACCTTCTCTGAATCAGAATTGGAAGGATTGCTAGAGTCTTTGGATTCACTCCATGTAGCTTTCATTTTTATTTTTCTTTTGTGCTCATAATCAATTTTTTTCTGATTTATCTCTTCTAGCTGTTTTCTTTCATCTTTTAGTTGAGGAAAATAAGGTCTGATATGACCCAATTTCTTACATTCATAGCATAAAACTTCTCATGGTTCTTTTTCATCCTTCCTGAAGTATTTTTTGAATCCTCTTTTATTTTTTTAAAATTTGCTGAACTTTTTGGATAGTTGAGCCAGTTCCATTTCAGAATATGAGGAATTTGAATTTTTCTCTCCTTTGAATGCTTGCCCTGTTCTTCTATTATTCTTATGAGATGACACCTTCAGAGTAGTATTTTACTTCTTTATTATAATCTTATGATCTTAAGATTTATCATTCATTTCTTCTTCATAAATCATTAGTGTTCCAATTAGTTCTTTCATTGTTAGATCTTTAAAAGGTGATTATTGGAGAATTGTATGATATATGCCATTCCATTTATATGGTAGTACTATCAATAATTTGATAGCTTGATGAGATTGTTTTATGGGTTATCCTAAGTTAGTTATATTGTTATTAATTTCTATAAGCTTTCCATTCATCTTCATGATTCTTTCTCTATCAAGCATACTAAAATTTTCAATCCATAGCTTAGATATAGCATGCCCCATCTATCTGACACTATCCATTCCTTCATAAGAAACTAAAATAGTTTGTCACATCTCATAGGTAGTTGGAAATTGCGATACATGATTGAATTCATCTGGTCTAATACAAAAAATTATAGCTTTAATTGCTTTAGAATTGATATCATACTTGGGTCCTATTTTAGCAGTCTATGTTTATGTTTTCTCAGAAATATTATAAGGAGTAATGATTTTTGAGTTGACTTTTAATCCAATATTTTTTAAAATAGATAATCATTTGAGATTCTTATCATCCATAATTTTCAAAATTCAAATATGGAGCACATAACATTGAAAATCCTTCTCTCAGATCAACTATTTCCATTTTTTATAGACCTTATAATTTTAGATTTCTAAATATTTTTTAAAAAATTTCCTCTAATACTATTATTTGGTCAGAATATACAAAGTAACATAGGGGGGGGGGGGTGAATTGTGTGTTTTCAAAAAACTTCTACAATTTTGTTATACATATAATTAGTGTTTTCATCTATATGAATAGAATATGCACTAGATAAATAGAAATAAAGAACATATCTTTTTGTAGTGGTTCAGGGATTTAATATCTCCTCATCCACTCTACTAATCTCTCTCTCTGCGATCTTGGTAAATTTCACTATAATGGTCCTTTTATCACAATATAATGAATTCACAAATGAGTGCAGGCAGTTGGAACCTTTACAACAAGACTAATAAAAAATTATTCTGGTTCTATAATAGAGAACCAGTTATCCACAACTTAGATTGAAAAGCATATACTACACCACAAGTAAGTATGAGTAGTGGAAACTATAATAAATCAAAAGAATTTGTTTTGTTTATTCAGGTAGTTCTTTATAGTTGTAGTAGCAGCAACTGACAAATGACAGATCTTATTATTCTTCAGAAAAGAACATCTTCAAGAATGAAACTTTCTGAAGTGATACTTATTGAAAAATGATCTTCAATAAGGTAGAAAATTAAACAACATTAGTAATCTTACAATATTAAAATATTGAACATATATATCTCCAAAGTGCATCTTCTTTCAGAATTAATTGTTCATTGTAGAAACACTATAAAAGATAATTTCAATAATATCACATATGTTAATCGCTTATCACACACATATTTTTGAAGAGATAATCTGAAGAAACATATAGAACAGATAACTTGATTCGGTATTCTAGATCTAAAAGAATAGCTTTATTGATCATAGAAATTCAAATTCCAACTTAACAGGGGATTCATAAATTCCCTTAGGAACAAGAGTGATTTTCTCCAATCAATATGGTTCTTTGAAACAATCATATTGATCCTTGAATCGGTCTTCAATTATTTCTTGATCATTGCAGCAATCTCAGATTAAAAACATGGCTTATTAACTTCAACGTTGTAAACACAACATAGGGTTGAACTATGTAGCATAGGGTTCATTCGTGTAGTATAGGGTTCCATTTCATTCCATAGGGCTCCTTCTAATGTATGGTTTCTTAATAATAATTTAATATTCATGAAATGTAGGGAACAAAAGTAGTGTAGGGATGATAATCCATAAGTTCACCTTTTTATCACATGATCCCCAACATAGCATTGATTAACCACATATTCAAATTCTTGAATGTAGGGTTGATGAATAGTAATACCAAATTCCAATATAGGGTTTCTGATCCATACTTTTATTGATTCTATGAATGTAAGGATTCTGATCCAAATAAAAACTATTTAGCATAATGTAGGGTTGATACCATACATAAGCATTAACTTTTTAGCATAATGTAGGATTGACACCATATGTTCATCTACTGAACATAGGGTTTTGAAACAATATTTTGAGAGTAATTATCATAACATAAAATTACATTAACCCAAATATAAATTCATGAAAACTCACTCATGAAAACATCATTAGAAAACAAACAAGAGTATTTTTTAGAATCAAAATCCTAATAATTTATTGAGTACTGTTGAGAAAATACATGCCCAATAGTGTGGCCTTTATTGAAGTACTGTATGAGAAGTTTCTCACTAATTTATTGTTTTTTTATGTTTTATCATAGCTTTAGGAATTGATGCCCATTCTCATACATTGACTCTCCATTTTATTTCTTGATAACCAAGATATATTTTCATATGGTAGTAGACTTTAAAAATGGAAAAATCTTTAGAATAAAATACATTTCAAATTAGTCCAACATGTTATGTCTTCAAGTTATAAATAATGCGTCCAATTATTTTTAGTTTTATCAAGTGATAATGGGAATGATATTAGTTTTATTTGATCTTTAGAGACATTTCTTGGTTTCATTTTTGAGCATACCATAATGAATTATTTAAGGTTTTTGTTTGGATCCTCATTAGATAAGATATAAAATTTTGGAAGAAGGTGAGTTAACCCAGATTTTAGTTGAATGTCCAATTTGATAGATTAATATAAAATGCATGTAGGTTAATAATTAATAATAGACACAGCCAACTCTTTAATGGTTCTATATATTTCATTATTGTTATTTATAGCCATTTTATCTGGATTTATGTTTTTCTTAGGTGTGTTTTATATTTTAAAATTCCCAAAATAGTGGAATTCATAGTTAGGTAAAAAGTTGACACTCACTATTGAATGGGATATTCTGATTTGATCCCTAAAGAAGTATTCAATCTTAATTTCTAGATAAAAGATATCCTCAAAATGGGATCATGTCATAAAATAGAGAAAATAGAAAAAAATAGAAATTTACCATAATATAAAGATAATAATTTTTATTTGATGGTCCTAAAAAATGAAAAAATGAGAAAGGGGAATGAAGGAATATTAAAGAGAGGTGAACTGGATAAAATAAAAGTAAAAAAATAAATCTAATTAGTTGAAGAAAATATTTTCCTCTCTAAAAATTATTCCAATTTGAAAAGATTTGGTGTGGGTGCTCTTAAATGATATGTAATTTTTAGGGCTTATATGCAGCAAAGTGGCTGACCAAGGTTGTTATCTATGGACAAAGTCCTTAAAAAATATATTAAAGATATTTTTACAACAAAATAAAGATACTAAAAATGATGGGGGGGGGGGGGTTGTTCAAGGTTTATAGAACAATATGTTGCATGTTGGAATAATATGATATTTGTTTTTATTTTTTTATTGAAATTTGATTGATAGAACAAAACTAGAATATTTTTAGAAAATATTTTTTAGAAGGTAAAATTGATCTAACTCTACCTATTCAGTTACATATTAAACATTTTCATTCAAATTAAAATCTATTTAATTATGATCCCCACATTTGTAAACCCTAGAGCCCTATAGGAGTTAACTTAACCACAAAGATAAAATTAATTAAACACTAGGATATATTTAGAGCGTGCAATCACAACATCCATATTTTCTTGATGTTCTAAGGCTATCTGACATTATATGGTAAATTAGGGAATATATCCATTTTGTAAATGCATATTAATTGAGTTCTGGGATTTTATTTTGTATCTAAAAATTTATTCCATGTTGTTTTATTTTAATAATTAAGATCACATTCTCACAATCCACACATTACTCAACCTCATGTGTTTTTCATTAATTTTTAAATTTATTGAGTGAATATTTTAAATTAAAAACTCGATTTATAGATCATATTAAATGAATTATAGTAAAATTGTTGATTCAAAACAAATAAATGAAATAGGTTAGAATTAGATCTATTACTAAAAAACTACTCTTCCATGGGTGGTGTAGTCATCGTAGAAATGATTTGAATCCACAATGGTCTAGAAAGGTATAATACTGATTTTCATCACATTGAGATGTCGAGCTCACTTGAGGTCATGCTATTGTTAAAGACCCTTGACCGAGCTTTCCACTATCAAAGAAGAATACAACCAGTGATGCTTGTCGGCTCACTGCCCGAGTCATGTCTCCTACCTATTAAAATCAATGATGGAGTTTTTGAACATATATTTGAGTAACATTATATCCTTCAACTAAACATTTTTAAATATGATACTATTAGAATCAATGAATATGATTCTAGGACCATGTAGATAAAAATGTATCATTATAAGCTTGTTTAAGAAGATTGTACCCCTGAAATCATGACAACGAAGACATCCATACCAAAACCCCAATCCACTAAGGAAGATTCCTTGTCGCTGCCGAAGAAGAACCCTAATGAGATTTCATTTTTTGGATCAAAGAAGAATCAACCACTGCCTATAATATGAATTTTAATCACATAAAGATCTGGCATGAACTGATGAACTAGATCTGGTTTCCCACTAAAATGATGATTGAACCAGGTTCGATCTCTCCAACATTGATTGAAGTTACCATGAAGTCATGCATTTTGAGGAGATGAAGGGTGAATGCGTGCCTATTTCTGATGTGATTCACCACCCGTGGAAGTTATAATTATACCAACTCTATATGAGGTCGAATAAATCTATATTATGTAAGGATAATATACCTATATGGGTGGTTGAGCCTAGATCTTTACTATGATGAATTAGGGATCACTGTGAGTTTGAATCAAGGATCACTATAGACACTGAGGATGGAGCTAATAGATTTTTAGTGACCATTTGAAGCTGAGAATGATCAACCAAGTTTTGTTATTTTTGTTGTAGGATTTTTTTTCATTGATTAGAAAGATTATCATGGATATATTCCACTACCACTTGAAGTTTCATGTTGGTTCAATAGATTGGGTTGAGAAACAATTGAAGGAAATTTAGATAATTATAAGGAAGTATAATATAGATGCATCTATTCATCAAACTCGATTCTAATGATAGATTGATATTGAAAGAGTTAAAAGGGTTATAAAGTTTACACTAAACTAATTTTGATTGTCGGCATGAGTTTCTGCTTACATGACATCCATGAAGAAAATGTTGGTCTGGTTTCTTCCAAATGATGTAGATCAAGAGTGGAAGAGGTGTTCCTACTACATGCTCAACCAAATACCTATAAGGTTCTGGTGGTGGGTAAGGTTTTATTACATGATGAAAAAGGATAATTCCATTATAATTTTTTTAAGTATACAACTTGATAATTAAAAGTTGTGACTAGAGATTAATTTTGTGAAAAAATGATTCTAATATCAAATTTTTGAAACCTGCGATCTGGTATTTATCATGAATAGTCAAGTAAGGGTGAATTTAGTTAGAAATTAATCTAGATACATTTTTAACTATCACATGTGTGTTTTTACTAGCTATTTGATTATATTTTATTTAATCAAGTAGGGGTGAAAGTGGATATTAAAAGCTACCACATAGAAGTTTCTAAAAAAAGAACATGGTAAGTTGGTGCTCAAGTCATTAAGATGGAAATAAAATAAAATTGAGAATCACATAAAGAAGGAGGGAAAAATATTTTTATCAATATATATGGGAGAAACTTGACACATTTTTTCATGAACTGTGCAATAAGAATAGAAACCAAAAGATACTCTGGATAGATGCTGATACTTCCAATGTCAATGAAGATTGAAGGCCGTTACCACCCCTACATAACGTGTGGCTAGATTCCTTATGTCTATAACTAGTAGTTTCAAATTATTATTTATCTATAAGTTTAAACTTTCATTAATTTTTCTTTTTGGATAATTGAATATTTAAATACGGTTTTTGATCGATGTTCAATTTTTCTATCACTTGGTTTATTTATTTTTCTTCCATTATGAGAAAATTAAATTATTGAGTGGAGTTTGGTAATATCTTAATACAAAATTTCAATTCTATATAAAGAGAAGTTTTATCTTGATTCCTATATATTAATTTCTCAGTTCTCAATTGAGGATTGTGAGCATAGAGGGATTCGATTATCACAATGTGCTAAATGATCATTGAGAAAATTGATCCACTCCTACTAAGAGGAGATCAATGTCGGATATTTTAAATACTATCCTCAATTTAATGAGCTTAATGAGATAAAAGAATAGAGATTTCATTTTTAGAATGTAGAGAGTTATAATAGTGGAATCCTTTCCAAAATATGAAGGTAGACTGATCCCTAACATTTACTAACTCTGATCATTGTTTTCACACACAATTCCATTTCTTCTTATTTTACCACTACATTAATTATACTATTTTAATTTTTGGTGTGTTTGAAAATTAGAATATTTTCTTTTAAATAAATTTTCCCCTAAAAAAATACAAAAAATAGATAAAAAAACAACAAAAGAGCACTAAAGCGGAAACCTCATGGGAGACTATCACGACACGACCTAAGCTGGGGCTCAAGCCGCAACTACCCAAGCCTACCTACATAGGCCAGGGGTGGAAACAAGTGTTGAAGTCACAATAAACTCAGGGATGCCTTTTCCTAAATACCTGTTCAAATACATACAACCAAATCAATGAAAAAGTGCAGAGGGAATGAAATAAAAGATGCAATAGTGCTATAAATATACAAAAAATGGATGGACCACTAAATTGAACAAATTATAATAGTGTATAAAGAAAAGAAAAGGGGGTATGTCCTAAAATAATAAAACTAGAAAAGGTAAACAAATGAGATCCCAAATCCTATATCCCAAGCTATGACCATTGTACATGGTCCAAGAAGTTCGCATCCCTAAGCTCCTCTGATGTCATGATCAACATTTCTGCCATATGCAAAAGACACGAAACGTGTTGGGGAAATCCAATTCAAGGGTGAGTATATACATACCTAGTAGAAAACCACAAAGAGGGTGAGGGGGAGTAGTAATAGATACAATTGAAGAGAAAACAAGCATATAAAACAAGGTATGGTAAAACAATAAAACTTAACCTAAGAAGAGAGTGAGAGTAATCTCATCGAAACACAAGGAACTTGAAACAATGAGAAGATGAACTTCTCACCGTTTTTTTCTACCTATAGTAGGATAGTAAGATCATACAACCATGAGAAGATAGACACAAAAAGAACATGGCATAACCCACACGTCTTCACCTTTCCTAGAAGGAGAGTAACCAAAACCTAAGGGGTGAGTATTGAAGGATGATATATATATATATATATATTCAGTCAAAGAATCCCAAATTATAGACTAAGGGGATCTCCATCTAACAGACTAGCATTATATGATGAGTATCTAACATTTCCTAGGTAAGTCCATCTATGATGCCCAACACCTCATGCATTTTTATTGGATATACAAGTCAAAGTGACTTAGTCACCACACCCTGATACTATCTAATTTAGGCAGCACTGAATCGACTACACGGTTTTAGGTCACATCATAAGAACACATCTCGGTGGGGAAAGAATCCATAATTCTTGTGATTCCAAAGGTTTGTCAAACCATGCCTCATCACTATGCTGCATAGTCGAGGGGTATGACAGAAGGGACCTAACTAGTAGTCATTGAGGAATGCCAATTCCCTGGTATGACAGGAGGGACCTAACTAGTAGTCACTGAGGAACACTGTTTTTTGGAGAGGATCTCATGCCCTGGTATGACAGGAGGGACCTAACTAGTATTCATTGAGGAACGCCAATTCCCAGCCTAGCTGGAGGGTACCACTTGGAAAGGTCGTCGTGGGATGTTATTTCCCAGCCCTACTAGAGGGTAAGCCCGATGAGTCCTTAGGGAAATGCCACTACCTAGCTTGGCTGGAGGGTTACACCTAGAAAAAGTCATCGAAGAATGCCACTGCCCATCCCAACTAGATGGTAATCCCAGAATGTCAAGGAACTTCACTGCCCAGTCCTAATGGAGGGTAACTTCGAAAGATTATTGGGGAACACCACTAGATAGTCCTACTATAGGGAAAGCCTAGAACTACCATCGGGGAATACCATTTCCTAGCCCAGTTGGAGGGTAATCCTGAAACTACCATTAGGGAACACCACTGCCCAGCCCAGCTGGAGGGTAAGCCTGATACTTCTCTAGTGATTCTATATGATCATTGAAATCATCGGATGTCACCTCAACACATGCCAAACCCAAAACACTCACATCCTATCTCAAAATCCACTTTCAAGGTTACCATCATGTTCAATATAGAAAAACACATAGAACAAGCTACTAGAGGACCAAAATCCAAGTTCAAATGAAGGAGTTATGGAACATTAAAGTTTTATAAAAAAGGTACACAACATGTTGGGGACCCACACATGTGTGTTCCCACTCTATTATCTATACATTTTCTCTCTATAAAATGGATTACTAGCCATGTATCACTACACTGTGTGAAATAATACTACAAAAAGTCTCTCGGCCAAATTACTGACGAACATAGGAGGTTCGTCACTAGTCCGAGGAAAAACATGATTTCACTGAGATTGGTATTGAAATTTCCAAACAACGAATCTAAATTAAATACTTGAAATTGGTCTTAAAATTTCCACTGTAATTTTAGGGTCACAACATCATAAATGATTCATCATTATAACATCTTATGAGGGAGATATGTTAGATATAATATCCCATAATAATAATAATTTTATTATTATTGGGTGTTTCGTTGACCTGAGGCACAGGTCAGAAAAAGATATCCAACATTATTCTTAAAATGAACGTCTCAATTCTAGGGTCATGTTACCATAAACAGATCTCCAATACGACTTCATAAAAAAAATTTACAGATGAATTATGGTTTTCCCAACAAAAATAATAATAATATTTCATAATAATTTTTACCCTTTTTTATTTTAAGAGATTCATGCTCTCCGTCATGTTGTACACGACTAGTTGGATTCCTCCAAGGCACCTCCTCCTCTAAAATTTGCATTAATTCTTTAATATAAATGAAAATGGTATTATTATTCAAATCCCACTAAAACATAATTTTTATTCCTTCAAACGTTTTTGTATATTTAACTCCATTAAATCCTCATATTAATAATATCATGAAATTTTTTAATAATAATAAAACTCCCATTAAATTAAATCCATTTAATTTAAAATGGTTTTTCTTTATTAAATTAAACCAATGTAATTTAATTAACCACACTTTTTATGTCACCATCATTATTATTATTTAATATAATAATAATAACAAACCCTCCTTTAATTTTTATCAAATCGTCACACTTATTATTACTAATAACAATAATTATTAATGCATATCTCATTGACCACATCCAACCACCTCATTAGGGCTCTGATTCCGAACATCATCATGTCCATGCAAATAGCCTCCGCCATGAGACTCTGTGCACGGCCTCCGCTCAAAATTTACCATGTTACACCGTACGTCATCATCACGTGCCAATCGGGAAAATGCGGTTTATAAACCCAATCCCAAACCACCTCCAATAACAAATATGTACCCGCAGTTCCAATACGATCCATCTACTAATCACTATACCACTTTTTTGTCAATCCATTCCCAAATCGTCGATTCATGTGTCGTTTGTTCCATCGAAATGAATCTGAGGGTTCAATGCACTCAAATATTCCCTGGTAATGTTGAATCATGACCCCATGCTCTAATGATGAAGAATGAGATGAACTGTTGGTAAAAAGCACCAATAAAAAAGTTTTAGACATCACCGGACAAGAATTATTATCCTATGATCAAGAATGGGGCACTGGGGTTAGATTAACAAATCAAAAAATAATTAAAACTCCAAAATTGATCACATACAAAGGGTGTTCAAATTAACGTATATGAAATAGAGTGAATTCATCATTCTCAATATTTTAATTTTATGGGAATAAAACCATATATAATGAGTCCTACCTCAATTATGGATCAATCATTGGTGAAGAATGAAACCTCTAGCGATGAAGATGATATACTGTGTCCACCGCCTGTCGATTCACCTCGATCCGATCATCGGTCATCATCCTGTCTTAATTATCCAATGGATAAGGGGTGGAAGATTCTCTCAACGATCCCAGGGTTATGAAGCTAATACTAGAGATTTTCCATATCATGTATTTTATAGAAGAAAGTGGTTTATGTCATTTAATTTAAAATAAATAATTTATTTATTTATTTTAACTAAATGCACCCATCAACAGTTGCTTCATCTAAATATCCCACACTGACTAACTTAAGATAATTCATAGGCAAAAATCCATATTATGAACTCAATGGTGATCTCATATTTCTAACATGAGTCCTCATTCATGAGTTATTTGGATTGGTGTTAAAAATAAAATAATTTTATTTAATTATTTTATTTACGATTACATCCTCATTGAATTTTTCTATAGATGACCCATAATGATAAAAGTTGTGTTGCACCTAGGGTAAACACCATATTCTATACTCAACCATTCCCTCGTATTTATAATCCAAGAATCTGTTTAGGAGATATTCCATTATTTCTTAAAAGATGCATGTGGGAAATAAAAATATATTTAATATATTTATAAAATTAATTCTTGGCACACCAGGCCTTAGAATCATGCACCATCTCAGCGCATGTCTCCAAAAATATTCTTAGAAATATTCCAAAGTCTTATAAGAAAAAACTAAGGTCTCTACATTATTCCCTTCTACAAAACTTTTTTCTCTTGAAAAGCACAAACTAGGAAAAAGGGTGGAGATTCTAAGCCCACCACTGGCTCTCCCGCTCCCATTTTATCTCATGGATTTACAACCAAAAGAGGAGTGTGAAACTCCCACATCACCTCTTCTCGTAATGTGACTAGGACCACCATCCACCCTTGAAAAAAGATTATGTGATTTCTTTCTTTAGAAAATCCATCTAGTGAATCTCTTGAGAACATCTGGTCACACAAGATGTCAAAGTCGATATCCCCAAGTTGTCCCTCCATAACCTGCTGAGAAAGAGTAGGGGTAACAACCATCAACTGGAGAAAAAAAATATTACCCTCCTAATCCACCAAGGTCAGATACATAGAAGCTAACTGCTCCAAATATTTATACACTAAATATACCTTGGAGTTCCTGTTAAGGTAATCTGCTACAACATAGCCCTTCTTTGGAGTATAAAATATCTCTAAGTCATAGTCTTGTAGGAATTATAACCAGCACTGCTATCTCAGGTTCAGGTCTCTCTAAGTGAAGACATACCTGATACTCTGATGGTCTGAGTAAAACATAAATCACTCTCCTAGAAAGTAGTGCCACCACATCCTCAAGGTGAATACTACCACTTCCATATCTAAGTAGGGAGTCGTGTAGTTCTGTACATGGGTTCTCAACAACCCCAACCTGTATTTGATAAATGTCTACCACTGTATCAAGGTTGACATTGGGAATGGAAAGGTATCGATGAACAAGGTAGGTGAGTAAACTCATCCAACCATGAGAATATAGACATGGAAAATCACGTGGCATACCCCATGCATCTTCACCTCTATTGGAAGGAGAGTAACCCAAAAAATTAAACTCCTCCACACTGATGAGTGGAATCCCAAGAAAAAAGGGTCAATTAGAAAAACTCTAGTTGAAATGCTTTGACTTTCATCAATAATCCATTGCAAAAACTTTCCATGAACACACATGTCAGAGGGACTCATACACCACACCTTGATACTATCAAATTTTGGTGGCACTAACTCACCCCCATGGTTTTTCTTGCATCACAAAAATATGTATCGGTGGGGGAATAGACCCTCTTCATCATGAATTCAAAGCCACATTGAATAAAACCAACTCAGGGTTACACCGACACCCCGCATCACCCGGATTTAAACCTCAAGAAATAAGTAGGCAGAAAAGAGTACCTAAAATAGGGTCTAACAATTACTAATACAAAAAGTAAAAGAGTCACAGAGTGTACCTCTTAACATCTTTTGCGCTGCAGGATCATAAACGACCAAATATTACAGTTTTTCTCGGCCCCAACAACTATCTACATGAGTGTGATGTAGGCTGCCTTGTGCTGGTGGTGGGAGGACCTCATAGAATCTTCCCCCACCTATAGATCCTCATGATCTTCTCCCAGCTCCGCATCTCTGGGGACCACCCTGTCCACACCTAGGAGATCCCTGATCACATAGCTGTCTCTAGCATGGCGGTCCATTAGCTACCTTCTTGGGATTCTCAGCACATATGGCTGGGAATTCTCATTCCATGTGACCTCACCCATCAAAAGCATAGAATCATCCAAACTCGGGAACCCCTGGTGCTCTGCACTACCCCTATACTGTGTGACCATATCTCTAAGACTACTCCTGGAAGGGCTTCCTATTCCGATATCTCTATAACCTACCTATTGATGTAGATGACTCAGCCTTGTTGTGTACACTGCCATATCTAGATATCTGGCATCCTTATGATAGATATATCTCTTTCAAAAGTTCTTTCTCCAATACCCCATCATAGGTGGGGATGTGAAAGGGAACTATGTTGGATCAGATCTCTCTGTGCAGTCTCTACTCAAACTTCTATGCTCAGAAGTACCAATATCTGACCATGTCGAGAGAGTAGCATGTAATTTTTGTGAACCTAGCCACATACTCTACCACTTTCATCCCTCCCTAATGAATCAATATAATATTATGAATATGAATTCATCATAAGAA
The DNA here is from genome assembly GCA_963277665.1 of Viscum album. Classification (NCBI taxonomy): domain Eukaryota; kingdom Viridiplantae; phylum Streptophyta; class Magnoliopsida; order Santalales; family Viscaceae; genus Viscum; species Viscum album. Next base: position 1,460,852,363 of record OY728153.1, on the reverse strand, counting down.
GGAGGGGTAGTAATCCTCCCGAAACAACTTTTGGAAGTCATCCCATGAGAGTATCATCTCATCATGCATCTGGGTAACCAGGCTCCACCAACACCCAACTGATTCATTGAAAATATTGGCTACAAAATCCACCATATGATCCATTGGTGTCTAGATAAGCCTAAAGATATAGACCACGAACTCTAGACAATCCTTTTCTGCCTGAGGATCCGGTTCACCATGGAACCTCAGCGGTCTCAAATGCTGGTACTCGCGGATTTCACTCGACCTGTGCATGTCCTCATCCTACATTTCTAGGATAATCTGATTCTAAATAGGTGGAGGTGTTTATACCTTCCCACCTAGAGGAAGGGGATCATGAGATGTACCCTAATCTGAGGAATCACCACTCATAGGGTCTTTGTCATGATCCATAGCTGGTATCTTATATGTTTTTCATCATAGAGGCATCCTAAAAGTTATCAAGGAGTACCATAATCAGATGATCATATACATATATATCAAAAAATGGGGATCTGACTAAAAAAGGATAGTATATGACTAAATACACTATGATGAATGTAACATTGATCCCTTCAAAAAATGTATCAGCATTCCAAGTAGATAAGTAGGGTCCTGGTGAATGGCTACGTCAGTAGCTGCAACATCACTGGACTCCCTATCCCGAGAGTTTCACTCGAGATAATTTGACAATGTTGAACTAAACCCAACCAAAAAACTTTTTAGGGAAATGTCCGAACAACGTCCCAACGGTCAAACCAGCTCTGATACAAATTCATCATGACTCCAACTAAGCCGAGGCTCAAGTCACAACTATCCCATTCCCACCTCTATAGGCTAGGGGGTGGTGATAAGTTCCAAAGTCACACTAAACTTGGGATGGAATTTTTTTAAATACCTGTACAAATGCATGCATCCAACTCAATTCAAAACTGCAGAGGTAAAGAAATAAAAGATGAAACAATGATATAATTATACCAAAAATGCATGGACCACTAAACAGAATTAAGTATGATAGTTTATACTGAAAATAAAATGGGGGAAAATACACACCGAACTAGAAATATGTTCCAACTTGATAGAACTTGAAAAATTAAACAACTGAGATCCCAAATCCTATATCCCAATCTATGACCACCGTACACGATCCAAGCAGTCTGTATCCCTAAGATCCTCTAAAGTCAGGATCAACCTATCCACCATATGAAAAATACATGACATGTGTTGGGAAAATCCCATGAAGGGGTGAGTATATACATACCAAATAGAATTACCCAAAAAGGGTGAAAGGGGAGAAGTAAAAGATACAACTTAAGACAAAAACAATAGATAGAACAAGGCATGGTAAAATAGTATAGCTCAACCCAACAAAAGAGTGAAAGTAAGCTCATCCAAACAACACGAAGATCGAAATGGTGAGAAGATGAACTTCTCATTGAGTCTTCTCTACCTATAATAGGAGAGTATACTGATCCAACCATGAGAATCTAGACACAGAAATCACATGGCATACCCCATGCGTCTTCACCTCTCTTAGAAGGGGAGTAACCAAAACCCAAGTAGTGGGTATGGAAGGAGGATATATATATATATGCTCAATCTAAGAATACCAAATGATATAGTAAGGGGATATTCATATCATATCTCATACTAATATGATGAGTAGGCAACACATCCAATATAAGTCCATCTATGATGCCCATCACCTCATGTGTCTTCCCAAGACACACAAGTCAAAGGGACTCAATCACCACACCTTGATACCATCCTATTTGGGTTGAAATGACTCACCCACATGGTTTTAATTCACGTCACAATAATGAGTCTCAATGGAGAAATAATCACTATTTATTTTGAATCTAAAGGTTTTTCAAACCACACCTCATCACTAACCCGCACAGTTGATATAACAATCCTGCTCTTTATTACACACTTACACATGATTTATTACATAAAATTGAACTTAATAAAACTTTGAGGATAAATAGGTCTAGTGTCTTGGGAAATTAGGAACATTACATAACAACATAGAACATAAAACACAACATCTTTATTGAAAACTTCTTTTACATGACCACAATATTCCTTCATACTTAGCATTTCATGGGATAACCTGAGGGAATGCATAAGAAAAGGGTGATCTATAAGGCCTAGTAAGGGAGTAAAAAAGTCATAACATGAAGAATATAGTACATATTAGGAAATATGAATATCAATGGATCACAAGATAAAAATGAACATAAATGCATGATATAACATGATTATCATAACATGGAAATGCAGAAACAACATTTAACATGATATTAGCATGAGCCAAGGCTCATTTAAAATGGGGAATGATTAAAACCTCATTGCAATTGAATTATCGTGAGTAAAACCTCATTTCACTTGAACTATCATGATTAAACCCTCATTTAACTTGATATATCATGATACTAATATTTACCTAATGCATTGAATCATTCTCAGGGCACACCCTTTATAAACATTTCATTTCATGTATAAGTGTGCCACATAGATCATATAACACAGAATCATTGAACATAATCATTTATTACAAGATAAATTAATGTGGAATAAATACATGAAACTCTATAATCCATAAGTATATGTGCATTAATTTGAATACCCTTGATAGTGAAATGGGTATGGTATCACTGACACGATGATTTTGGCATGGGAAATTTTGACAGCATAACGACGTCAAAAAAAATCGTAAAATGGGTTGATGAGAGAGAAAAGGGTCTCTCATCATTTATACATGAAATTAAAATTAAGGGGGTCATAGAATATAATATCCCAAAATATGTAATGGAAATTAGATTCATAACATATACGAATTTCTTGGATGTAAACGAGAAGAGAGAAATTCCTTACGGAATTTCAACATGGTAACGAGTGTACATGGGAGGAATTAATGAGAGGTAAAGAGGTATATAATAAATAAAACATAAGTAGATAAGTATGGTAGAGGTGAGAAATTACACCCCAACATTTTTAATTGAAAATAAAAGGGTTTAACAACATAAAGAAATTTGGAAAAAATGAGAATGGAAGAAATCCATTATATGGAAGTGTGATCCCAAAGGCTTGAGAGAGGATTATTTGGAGCTTGGGGAACCTTGGTATGATTATAGAGAGATTAGGTAAGAGTAGGGAAGTGATACAAGGGTTTTTAGTGAAGATAAATTTGATATATAGTGGGTTTATATAGGAAAAGAGAGAAAATTATTTATTATTTAGGTTTTGGACACTACACATTAAACTAATCAAAACCACAAACCAACCCATAGTTTTTTCCTATGGTTTTTTCTAAAGTGGAGCGGAAAAAATTATTTTAAAAGGGAAATGGAATAAATTATTAAAATATTATTCTTTCTTATGTGGAGGTGAGTCACACTCTCAAGGAAATCATTTTAAAATGTTAAAATGTTTTATAAGTCTCAGAGGGTCCACTAAGGCATCAAAAAATTAAACAAAAAAAATATAAACTCACATTATTTTAAAGGTAAAACATATATTGGCCGAATATACCTTTTATAGTATTTTATTACATCATTATTGGGTCATTATGATGTCATAAAACAAATTATATATTAAATCGGTATTTAATTTTTAACCAAAAATTCGACTATCTCGGAAAATTATGAAAAATTCGCCGTTGGATAATTTTGACATATTTATTAAAAAAATTAAATTCATTTTATCTAAATAATTTTATAAATATGTTACTTTTACCTTTTGAAAGAAAAACTGTCATTTATAAAAAATTCATTGGTTTTGACAAAAACAACTTTCAAACCTTAATAAAAATTACAATTGTATTCATAAAAAATTGTATGATCATTTATATTTAATAAAATTCAATTTAATAATAATATTTTATTAAAATAATATTTAATTAAAAATTCCATTAATTCATCAAAATATATTTCTTAAATAAGAATACCATCTGTTCTTTAAAAACAATTTACAAAGTAACAATAATAAAATAAATGTATATTCTTTATTAATTCAAAATATAATTCACATAATGATAGTGCTAGGGTCTTGTTAAATAACCCCTTATAACACCCTCATGAGACCTAAGGGTATGGTGTGTAATGTTGAAAGACTTTTGGGGTAGCTCGGATAACATCCCTTGGGTGGTAATCTCTATTAACTTCCGCTTCTCTCGCAGGAAGTTCCATTCAAGATTAACATGTTGAAGCTCAGATTGGGCTTCATCTAGAGAAAATCATAGTGATGCTACCTTCTTTCCAAGCTTCGGAAAATGGGATTCGTATGGAGCAATTCTACAGGATGAGGTCATCACTTCCTTTGTCTGAGTAAATTGGAATTGTTAAAACCCTATATTTATAATAATCATGTGATCACTATTCAACGACTATATTAGCAATGGTAAAAAATATTAACGGTATTTTAAAGTACAAAATCATAAAACCAAGTAAGTTCATATATTATATAAACATTTTACATAATAATACATTTAATTAGATCTAGAGGAATTTTTATTAATAAAATTTTAGATCATTACAATATTCCCACCTTAAGAAATTTAACCCCCGAAATTTCCTTTTCCCACACTAAAATAGATGAGGGTAATTCTGCTTCATCACTTCCTCTGATTTCCACATTTCCTCTTCAAACTTATGGTTTCTCCACAACACTATGACTTGGGGAATTGCGTTATTTCATATAACTTTTTCCCTACGATCTAATATCTTCACCAACTTCTCTTCATAGGAGAGGTCATTCTTCAATGGTACTACCTCTGGATTGAGTACATGCAATGGGTCAGGTATATACTTCCTCAAGAGTGATACATAGAATACATCATATACTTGAGATAGGTTCGGTGGGAGTACTAGTCGATAATCCACTGCTCCAATGTGATCAAGGATCTCAAAAGGGCCTATGTACCTTGAACGAAGCTTTTCCTTCTTCCCAAATCTCATAACTCTCTTCCATGATGATATGTATATGAATAACATTTCCCCAACATCAAACTCTAGGTCTCATCGATGATTATCAGCATAGCTCTTTTGTTGACTCTGAGCAGCTTTAATGTGATGCTAGATAGTCTTAACCTTCTCCACCATTTCTTCATCCATTTATAGACCTAAAAGTTTTTCTCCCCAACTTCATTCCAACATGTTAGTGTTATGCACCTATTCCCACAAAGTTCTTCATAAGGATACATTTGTATGCTTGAGTGGAAACTGTTATTATAAGAGAACTCAACCAGAGGAAGATGTTGATCCCATCCTCCTTTGAAGTACATTGAGCATGCTATCAATATTTCCTCAAGTGTTTGGATATTCCGCTCAGATTGGCCATCAGTTTGAGGATGATAAGCCTTACTGAAGTTCATCTTGATATTCAGAGCATGTTGGAGACTCTTCCAAAACTTAGAGGTGAATCTTGGATCTCAATTGCATACAATCGATAGTGTCACTCCATGCAGCCTTACCACTTCTCTGATGTATATACATGCCAGTTGATCCAATGAGAAATCCTCTCAAATTGCAATGAAGTGTGTAGTCTTTATAAGATGATCAACAACAACCCAAATAGCACTGTTTACTTTGGATGTATTTGGAAGTCTGGCGACAAAGTCCATGGTGATGTTCTCCCATTTCCATGTTGGTATGGGTAATGGTTTTATAATCCCCTTAGACTTCTACCTCTCATCCTTCACTTTCTGAAACACCAGGCACTTTAATGTATACTCAATGATCTCCTTCTTCATGTTATCCCACCAATAATTCTCTTGGATATCTCGATACATCTTTGTGTTTCCTGGGTGAATGGAGAAATTAGAACTATGTGCATCATCCAAAAGTTCATTCTTTAACTCCGGATTTTATGGAATAGATAGTCTTATCCAAAATCTCACAATTCTTTCTTCATTGACATTGAACTCCAATGATTTCCCTTTTTTGATAGTTTCCACATTCTTTTGAATTCCCACATCATCTTTTTGAGCATCCTTTAGCCTTTCTAAAAGAGATGGTTGAGAAATCATTTGTGAAAAGATTGATGATGTTCCCCTCTTTTTTATTTCCATGTCCATCTTCATCAAATATAAGAATATTGGATACTTTTCAATTCTCATCAATGAAAGAGTTGTTGGATCCTCTCTACTTAGAGCATCCACCACCTTTTTCACTTTCCCTGGGTGGTAATGGATTGAGTAGTCATAGTATTTTTTCATCTCTAACCATATTCATTGGCACATGTTCAACTATTTTTGTGTGAATATATACTTGAGGCTTTTTTTATCCGTATATATTTCACACTTCTCCCCAAAGAGGTAATGGGGCCAAATTTTCAAAGTGAATATTACTGAAGCCAACTCCAGATTATGTGTTGGATAGTTTTTCTCATGAAATTTCAATTGACTTAAAGCATAGGTAATGAAATTGTAATTTTTCATCAACACACAACCCAAGCCCTTCTTTGAAGAATCCTTAAATACCACAAAAATTTATCCACTTGTAGGTAGTGTGCGCATGTGTGCAGTGATAATCCTCCTTTTCAACTCCTTGAATCTCTCTTCTCATTCATCACTCCAAGAAAAATTGACTCCCTTCCGTGTTATCTTGGTAAGTGGGTTTGAAAATTGTGAGAAATTTATCACAAATTGGCAATAATACCCAGCTAACCCCATCAAGCTATAGATATCTTCCACCAATGTTGCCCTCGACCATCCCTCAAGTGCATATTTCTTGTAGGGATCCACAGATATCCCATTTCTTGTGATGATATAACCCTATAATGACACCTACTCCAACCAGAATTCACACTTGCTGTAATTTTCATAGAGACTCTCCTTTCACATGGTCTCTAGTATAGTGCTTAGATGCTCCTCATGCTCCTCCTTGGTTTTGAATTATATTATAATATCATCTATAAATACTACCACAAATTTGTCAAGGTAATATATAAAAAATCTATTCAACAAGTCTGTGAATATTTCTAGAGAATTACTGAGTCCGAAAGGCATTAATATGAATTCATAGTTCCCGAACCTTGCACGAAAAGCAATCTTGGGGATATCCTCCTTATTCACCCTTACTTAGTAATATCCCGACCAAAGATCTAGCTTAAAGAAGTATTATTATCCATGTAGAAGATCGAATAACACATCAATTCGTGGAAGAGGATACTTTTTCTTTATCATGATTTTGTTGATCTCATGATAATCAATGAAAATGCGCATTGAACTGTCCTTCTTCTTAATGAAGAGGACTGGTGCACCCCATGGTGAAGCACTTGGGCGTATAAACCCTTTATCTAGATTCTCCTATAGTTGTTTATTTAGCTCCTCAAGCTCCACAAAAACCATTCTATACTGAGTCTTGGATATTGGAAACTCCCTAGGTATAAGATCAATAGATAATTCAAAATATCTTCTAAGAGAAAGACCATGTAATTCCTCAAGAAACACTTCAGCGAAATCCCTCACTATAGGAATATCTTCAAGGATGGTTTCTTCATTATACTCAATCATTTGAGCAAGATATACGTGCTCATAGGGAATTAATATCCACTCTTGAGATGATGGTTCTAAATAAGATTTATCCTTCTCCTTGCACTTGTACAGAATCAGAGGTCGATTCTCCATATGGAGAGTGATTTACATATCACAGAAATATATGTTGGCTCTATATAAGTAAAGCCAATACATGCCAAGAATTGCATCAAATTCCACTAGAGGGAGTACGACAAGGTTCACCGAGAAGTTAAAACCACAAATTTTGATAGGGGAGGAGTTATATTCATGGGATGCAATGATTTCCCCATTTTCTATTCTCACCGACATCTCTATTTTCATGATTTGTGGTGGTGTTGGGATTTTCTACTAAAATTTTAGGATATAAAATAATGAATAGAACCAGAATAAAAAATTACATTCTCTTTTCTTGAATGAATAACTAGTTTACCCATCACCACTTCATTTTCAGGGTTCACTTCTATAGTAGTGATAGAAAAATCTCACCCTTTCTGCCTTGGAGGTTGTTGGTTTCCTCTAAAAATCCTTTACTTAGGGAATTGGATAGAAAAGTGACCTAATTATTTGTGTTGAAGAAATGAACAATGCATTGAGGGTCAAATGGAGCATTTTTAGCCTGTGTCGTAGTATTGGATTTTCCCTGTCGCAAATTAATGGCCAGGTTCCCTTCTATTCCACACCTAAAGCATTTCATCATCCCCTTCAGGCAATTTACAAGGTTCTTCTTTCCACACCTTTGGCAAGTGGGGTACTGGAATTTCTTAGCACCATTAGATTTATCCATCTGGCTGCTAGAATTAAAGTCCACTTTATGATTCTTATCCCGATGATACCCATGAGATTCACTGATATCCATTTCAACTTTGAGGGACATCAGAGAATTTCCTCATAGATATTGAAGTCGTAGACCGCCATGGATTTTTTGTAGGCTAGTTTTTATCCCACCTAAGAAACGGTCAACCTGGAATTCAGGGGTAATGATAAAGCATGAGGCGTATCATGCAAGCATTGTGAAGTTTTCCTCATACACTGTGATGGATTAATTATATTTTGTTTTAGGTCAAGGAAGTACCTTTACCTATTAAGTTGGAGGGTGCACCAAAAAATATTTATCAGAAAACATTTTCTGAAAATCCTTCAATTCCAGCGCCTCAATATCCTCCTCAGGATTCATATTTTTATCAATTTCCACCATTGATCAGATTCACCCTCCATATGATAAGAGTCCAGAAGTACCTTCTCTTGTTCAGAACATTGAAGGATGGAAAATATCTTACCAATGGAGTTGATCCAATATTCAGAAATTGAGGGATCCAATGATCTATTAAAAGTATGAGGCCTTTGTCTAATAAATATCTCGATTGTGGTTTGTTATTTATTTGGGGGGGGTGGATATCCTCTTAACCCATGTTTCTATTCAAAAATTGAGTTAACTGATAGTGTATCGTGATAAATATTGTGATTACCACTCCCATCAGATTGGGAATCTTATTAGAACAGTTGTCATATTGAACTTCACATCGGTTCTTAGCCCAAGTCCTCCTATTACTGGCCATTGGCTGGAATAAAATGAAATTTAGGGGTTAAACATAAAGGGTTATCCAATGAGAAAGGGATAACTTATAAATTATATTTATTTCTTTAACTTATGAATTTATAGGATTTATTATATGTTATCCGTTATCTATTTCCCAAAATATACTCTTAGGGGATTTTTTTTATTCCCTTAATAATGGTTCATACTAAGCTTATGAATATACCAAATCATATCCCCCGAGAGTGTTGTAACCAAGAGTGCAGAAATGCTCATTGTCATACACCAGTTCCCATTTGAGTCTAACTCAAAGCGGTGGTTTCTGATTTTACCCCTAGATACATCTATTCCAGAGCCCCCTCTACTTGTTCGTATCCAGAAAGAGATGTATTTTCTTTATAAACCACTTACTCTATACTCACAAAAATTTAGGGATGTTTTTTCTATATTTAGTCTTATCCTTAAGGCATTCACTAGGGTTTTCTAATCCTACTAACAAAAAATAACTAAACTATCCCCTGATACCAACTATAACAACCATTCTCTTTATTACAAACTTAAACATGACTTATTACATAAAATTTCACATAATACAACTCCGAGGATTGAGAGGTCTAGTGTCTTGGGAAATTAGGAACATTACAGAACAATTAAGAACATAAAACACAACATATTTATTGAAAACTTATTTTATATAACCACAACATTCCTTCATAATTAGCATTGCATAGGATAAACTGAGGAAATACATAAGAAAATGGTGAGCTATAAAGCCCAGTAAGGGAGTAAACATGACATAACATGAAAAATATAGTACATGTTTGAAAATAGGCATATCAATGGATTATAAGAGGCACATGAGCCTCATCCCAGTTGGTGAGGTATCTCTAAGTGCATCCATGAGACCCAAGTTCAAAACCATGCAGAGCCATAATTTTGGGTTACTATAGTAGTTACTATAGCAGTTTCTGTATCAGGTACTGTTTGGTACTATAGGAGCTGGGACTATTCACCTTGGGCCACTGGTTTGGGCTTGGATTCCTTAAGGCCTTCGGGCCACCTAGGAATTTGGTTCAGTAAGGCTTTTGAGCCACCTTATGGCCTTTGAGCCACCTTAAGGCATTCTGGGCCACCTGATTTGTAGTTGCATGTACATATTCTACTAGGATCCGCTCTAGAGGAGGAAAGAGTCGGGAACATTAACCAGAGCAGGGCTAAATGGATTTGGAAGAATGAGTGAATATGGAATTTTCTGTCGGTACTGCACTTGTGCACCTCTACACATGGACACGCTAGCCAAACATTCACTCAATGGTGGAGAGCTGATCATGATATAGATGCTGGGGAGGGGCGGTTTCAAGTAGTCATAGTCTGTATGATTTCCTTAAGACCTACAAGTCCTCTAATGTCTCCAAGCCTATGGGAAATGTAATATCTAAGCCTATGGGCCTTGTAAGGCTTCCCCCTCATTCCTTGAAAGAGTGGTTATAATAAAACCAATAAAAAATAAGGCCTTTGGGAAATTAAAAAAATGGATCACAAGAGAAACACAAACCTAAAGGCATGATATAGCATGATTATCATAACATGGAAATGTGGAAACAACATTTAAAATTATATTATCATGAGACAAGGCTCATTGCACATAGAGAATGAGTAAACCCTAATTGCACTTGAATTAGCATGATTAAACCCTAATTTCAATTTAATTAGCACGAGTAACCCTCATTTCACTTGACGTATCATGATACTAATCTTTACCCAATGCATTGGAGCACTATCAAGGTGCACCCATTATAAACATTTCATTTCATGCTTAAGTATTCCACATGGATCATATAACATGAAATCATTCAACATCATCATTTATTCCATGATAAAGTAATGTGGAATACATACATGAAACTCTACAATCCATAAGTATATGTGCATAAAGGTGAATACACTTGATAGATAAATGAATGTGGTATTCACTTACATGATGATTTTGGCATGGGAAAGTTTGGCAACATAACAACATCAAATAGAAATCGTAAAATGGTTTGATGAGGGAAAAAAGGCCTCTCATCATTTATACATTAAATTGATAGAAAGGTAATCATGTAACATAATATCCCAACATATTTCATGGAATTTATATTCCTAATATAGAATATTTTCTTGAATTTAAATGAGTAGAGAGAAATTCCTTACGGAATTTCAGCATGGTAATGGGTGTACATGGGAGGAATTAATGAGAGAGAAAGAGGTACCTCATCATTAAAACATAAGGAGGGAAGTATGGGGGAGGTGCTAAATCACAAACCAACATTTTGTAATTGAGAATAAAATGGTATAACAATATAATGAAATTTAGAAATAAATGAGAAAGGAGGAAATACCTTACTTGGAAGTGTGATACCAAAGGCACAAGAGAGGCTTGAGAGAGCATTTTTTGGAACTTGGGGTGCCTTGGGAGGATTATAGAGAGAGGAGGGAAGAGTATGGACATGCTAAAATTGTTTTTAGTGAAGATAAATGGGATATTGAGTGGGTTAATATAGGAAAGGAGAAGGAATTATTTATTATTTAGGTTTTGGACACTACACATTTAACTAATAAAAACCAGAAAACAAACCATGGTTTTTTCCCATGGATTTTTCCAAAGGGGAGTGGAAAGAATTATTTTAAAAGTAAAATGTCCAAACCTATTAAAATATTAGGATTTATTATTTGGAGGTGAGTCACACTCAAGGAAATAATTTAATAATGTTAAAATATTTTATTAGTCTTGGAGGGTCCACTAAGGCATCATAAAATTAATTAAAAAAATATAAAATCGAATTATTTTAAAGGTAAAACATATAAGTTATGAATAATATTTTTATATTATTTTATTAAATCACTATTGGGTCATTATGATGTCATAAAACACATTATATATTAAATCAGTATTTAATTTTTACCCAAAAATTCGACTATCTCAAAAAACTATGAAAAAATCACCATTGGATAATTTTGAAGTTCTAATTCAAAAAATAATATTAATTTTATCTAAATAATTTTCTAAATATGTGGCTTTTTTTTCTTTTAAAATAAAAACTGACATTTATAAAAATTCATGGGTTTTGACAAAAACAAATTTCAAACCTTAATAAAAATTACAATTTTATTACTAAAAAAATTATATAATCATTTATATTTAATAAAAATTAATTTAGTAATCATATTTTATTAAAATATTATTTAATTCCAAAATCCATTAATTTATTAAAATAGATATCTTAACTAAAAATGCTTTTTGTGCTTTAAAAACCATTTACAAAGTAACAATAATAAAATGAATGCATATTCTTTATTATATACAAACATAATTCACATAATCATAGTACAAGGGTATTGTTACATAACCCCTTATAACACTCACATAAGACCTATGGGTAAGGTGTGTGATGGTGACATACTCTTGGGGTGGCTTGGATAACATCCCTCAGGTGGTAATCTCTATTAACTTATACTTCTCTCGTAGGTGTTTCCATTCAAGATTAATGTGTTGAAGCTTAGCTTGGGCTTGGTCAAGAGCGAATCCCAGTGATGATACCTCCTTTAGGAGCTCCAAAAAATGGGCTTCGTATGGAGAAATTATACTGGATGAGGTTATCGCTTCCTTTTTCTGAGTAAATTGGATTTTTAAAGCCCTATATTTATACTAATCATGTGATCAATGTTCAACGACTATAATAGCAATAGTACAAATTATTAACAGTATTTTGAAATAAAAAAACATAAAACCAAGGAATTGAATATATTATATAACCATTTTACATAATAATACATTTAATTAGATGAAGATTAATTTTCATTAATAAAAGTTTGGATCATTACAGTTGTGGGGTCACCCGTTTTTTGGAGAGGATCCCCTGCCCTATTATGATAGGAGGGTCCTACTCTTGTAGTCACTGAGGAATGCCACTTCCCAACCTAGATGGAGGATACTACTCAAAAAGGTCACTGGGGAAGGCCACTGTCCTATCCTACTGGAGGGTAAGACTGGTGATTTTTCAGAGAAACACCACTGCCCAGCCTGGATAGTGGGTTACGCCTGAAAAAAGTCATTGGGGGATTCCACTGCTTGACCCAGCTGAAGGGTAACACCAAAACATCGAGGAACTCCACTGCCATTTCATACTAGAGGGTAACTCAAAAATATCATTAGGTAACATCACTGCCCATTTTTACTAGAGTGTAATCCCGGAACTTCCATTCGGGAATGCCACTACCCATCCTAGTTGGAGGGTAAGCTAAAAACCACCATCTGGGAACTCCACTACCTGGCCTAGTTAGAGGGTAATCTTGGTACTACTATGGTGATTCTGTATGATCACTACCATAATCAAGTGTTTCATCAGCGTGTTCCAAACCCATAACATTCACATATTATCTCAAAATCCACTTTTGAGTGCACTATAATGTTCTACACATAAAAAGACACAGGATAGGCTACCCGTAGGCCAAAATCAAAGTTCAAACAAAGTAGATACAAAACATTAAGTCTTCACGAAAATAGGTACATGACATGTAGGGGACCCAGACATGTGTGGTCCCACTCTGTTTTCTATCCATGTCTTCACTAGAACACGACTTACTCTCTATGTATCACTACACGGTGTGTAAGCATAGTACATGACATGTCTCTTTCAAAGTCTTGACGAACACATGAGGCTCAATGCTGGTCTGAGGGAAAAAAGATAATTTCACTAATATGACTCTTAAAATAGACCTATAAGGCCAAATAGATCACATCATTGAAATCCTTATGAAGAAAACACTCAGGATAGACTATTTACTTGCATCAATCAGACACCTAGTGAAAAATTCACATTTCACCACATCACGCTCAAACGATGCTTCATGGGCCCGAACCACGAGTCTGAATTAAATACATGAAATTGGTTTTGAAATGTTCTCCTTAATTTCAGGGCCACAACATCATAGACGGTTCTTCATTCTAACACCATATGAGGGAGGTATGTCAGATACAATATCCCATAATAATAATAGTTTTATTATTATTGGGTGTTTCATTGACCCGAGGCACAAGTTTGAAAAAGGTATCCAAAATTGGTCTTAAAATGAACATATCAATTCCTGGGTCACTTTGCTATAGATGGATCACCAATTTGATGTTGTACGAAAAAACTATGGATGAATTATTGCTTTCCCAACAATAATAATAATATATTATTTTCACCCTTTTTTTATTTTAAGAGATTCACGCTCTCCACAATGCTGGATTCTCCTAGTTGGATTCCTCCAAGTCACCTCCTCCTCTAAAATTTTCATTAATTCTTTAATATAAATGAATCCAATCTTTTTCATCAAATCCCACTAAAACATCCTTTTTATTCCTTCAAACATTTTTGTTTATTTAATTCCATTAAATCCTCATATTAATAATATCATGAATAACAGTAATAATAATACAAATACCATTAAATTAAATTCATTTAATTTAAAATGGGTTTTATTTATTAAATTAAATCCATCTAATTTAATTAACAACACATTTTATGCCATTTTCATTATTATTATTCAATATAATAGTAATAACACATATTCTTTCAATTTTTATCAACTCATCGCAATTATTATAATTATTAATAACAATAATTATTAATGCACATCACGTTGACCACATATGACCACATCATTGGTGATTTGAGTTCGACCATCATCACGTCCACACTAAACAACCTCTACCATTAGACTCCATGTACGATATCACTTAAAATTGACCCTATCACACTGCATGTCGTCGCCACGCACCAATCAGGGAAACGAGGGTTATCGACCCAATCCCAAACCATATCCGATCACAAACACACACTCGTGGTGCCGATCTAATCCATTCACCAAAAACTATACCACTCATTTATCAATATATCCCCAAACTATTTATTCACATGTCATTCATGCAACCATAACGAATATGGGGGTTCGATCGCACTCAAACCTGCCCCGACAATGTCAAATCATGACCTCATTGTCTAATGACAAAGAATGATAAGAATGTTGTGGGAGAAACACTGATTATTTTTTTAGAAATCATCAGTCAAGCATTATTAGTCTAAGATCAAGAAAGGTGAACTGTGGTTAGATGAACAA
Source organism: Viscum album (assembly GCA_963277665.1). Taxonomy (NCBI): domain Eukaryota; kingdom Viridiplantae; phylum Streptophyta; class Magnoliopsida; order Santalales; family Viscaceae; genus Viscum; species Viscum album. Next base: position 1,460,837,166 of record OY728153.1, on the reverse strand, counting down.
ATCCAAAAATAATTAAAGCTTCAAACTTAGGCACATGCGAAGGGTGTTCAAATTAACACAATTCAAATAGATAGAATAGATCATGCTCAATATTTTAATTATAAGGATGGAAAACCACACATAAGGAGTCCCAAATAAATTATGTATTGATTTTTGGTGAAGAACGCATTCTCTAGTGATGAATTTGAGCTGCTACATCTCCTGCCTGTCCATTCACCTCAATCAAATCAGCGGTCATCGTCCAGTTTCAATCCACCAATAGAGAAGGGGTGGAAGATCCTCTCAATTATCCTAGGGTTATGCAACTAATCCTGAATATTTTCAATATAAAATTATTTATATAAAAAAGTGGTTTTTACCATTTAATTTAAAATAAATAAATAATTTATTTATTTTAACTAAACTCACCTGCCAACAGCTGCTTCATCTGAATATTCCACGCCAACCAACTTTAGGTCATGCCTAGGGAAAAAACCACATTATGAACTCAATAGTGATATCAAATTTCCAACCTGAGTCCCCATTCATGAGTTATTTAGATTATAATTAAAAATAAAATAATTTTATTTAATTATTTTATTTACAGTTACATCCTCAGTGACCTTTTCTACAGATGACCCGCACCGAAAAAAGTTATGTCGTGCCTAGGGTAAACACCATGCTCGAAACTAAAACAGCCCTTTAATTTCTGATTCGAGTTTCTTTTTAGGAGATATTACATTATTTCTTAAAAACCATACACATGCAATAAAAATATATTTAATATTTTTATAAAATTAATTTAGGGCACATCAGGCCTTAGAATCACGTGTCGTCTCAGTGCATGACTCCAAAAATATGCCTAGAAATGTTCCAAAGTCTTATAGGAAAAAATCATAGTCTCTACAGAGACAATATTTTGTTATTACTATACTATAGTATTAGAATATAAATAAATTGAATAAATGTTTAAAATAAATGTAAAAACCCAAAATTCAAGTACCTAACCAAATCCTCCTTAGAAAAGGAAACATTGTAAGGATTACTCTATCCCCTCTTCTATAGGGGAAGCTATCGAACAACATATGACACATCACTAATAATATCCCAACCACCACTCACTCAAGGTATGGTTCATCACATCTTGTCTCATCATCTGGTATACATACAAACAGGAACATGAAATAAACAAAAACATAGGCATAGATCTCATAACACAAGCTCACCATCTCATCACTAGGGTACTAGTTACTTGAGAACTATCCCCACACGTCTCATCATCCAACTATCCCCTAAGTATAAACTAATTAGACCACCTCGGTCACACACACTGTTTGGTCTACAACGCTGAGTACCCTGAGAGGGGGGTGAATCAGGGTATGACTAATTTAAAATTAAAGCCCGTTCTGATCTTGTTTCGCTATTAAGAAAAACACTCTTATCTCTCTTTCTAGTTGCACAATGTAAACAGAAATTAGAGCATGCACAGGACAGAACAATTTTTACATGGTTCACCGCTAAGGGCTATGTCCAAGGAGCATACGCCGGCAGGTTTTCGGTCGTACCAAATTCCACTAAACTTCACTAGATATGGATCACAAGGATCGGGAACAGTCACTCTGTCCCAGGCTCACTGCCTTTACAAAGTTTAGGGTCAGCTCACTACTTTCCCAAGGGTCACTACCTATTTCTCTCTCTCTCTGGATCATTGCTGGTGGAGAGGATCACCTTCTTCCTCTTCCTTTTCTCACTGCTCCAGAAAGGATCCACTCACAGTTTATAGACTTGTAGGTCTCTTCATTTTCATGAATGCACGCATCCTCAACTACTGATAGATGCTCTATTAAAGTCATAATTTCATCCACTGATTAACTTTGGAAACATCTTCACAAAGAACCATACTTCGCGAGGCTCCCAATTTCACGAAGGTCAAACAAGCCTTTGTGAAGCCCATGCCTTTTCGGGAATCACTCTCATGAAGCACTCTCATGAAGCTCAAGCCTTCGCAATGCTTAGGCCATCACAGAGCTCCTTCCTCTTCACAAAGCACACTCCTTAGAGCAAGCGGCCTCGCGAAGCGCACTTACTTTCGTGGAGCTAGACTAGCTACCGCGAAGCACCTCTCTTTCACGAAGAACACTACCTTCGCAAACTACCTCCGTAAACTACCTTCGCGAACCGAGAGCAAAATATTTTCTCTGAAAGCTCTTTCTACTTCTCTCGAGGGGTTCAACCTCTATTTATAGGAAATTCCACCAACCCTCGACCCTTCCGCGTGAAGTCAGCGCCATGTCATCGCCAATCACGAAGCTCCAAAGTTTTCGCCGGAATTCTGTCAAAATCGTGAAGTACCATGACAATTTTCCGATCGCGGAGCTCATCGTAATCGTGGAGCATCCCGTAGTTCCCTTCGCGCCTGCTCCACGAAGCTCCCTCGCAAATCCCTTCATCACCACGATGCGCTTCAACCTCTATTGTTTGTGAATCTTATCGTAATCACAAATAATCACAACCATCATTCTTCTAGTATTCGCGAAATCCAAACCATGAATCCTCTCTTCACGAAATTCATTCCATTTCCATATTTAATTATGATCTTCATAGAAATCCTATTTTCGTGATGCTCACCAACCTCCAAATCTTGGACCCAAAAATTTAGCAAACACTGGGAAATGATGCCACCTTGTACTACTCTTTTTTACCGCCTCCAGATCATCCTTTCCTTTTTCATCGTTCTTTGTCAACATGGATTGTCAAAAACTTCTCTAGAACTCAACAATTCTTCATGGAAACCTGCTTTGTCAGCAAATTCAATCAACCCAAAAATTCTGCAATGTTACCTTGAGGGATTTTTTCCCAACACACACAATATATTCCAAGCCTCTCGATATTCTTATCCTATCTATAAGGGTATCCTCTAAGGTCTTTCAGAACCGCCTATACCATTTAAGTGGGTCATGTACATCACCTCAATAAAACCTAAGATTTGATACTACAATAAAAAAATCACCGGGAAATGCACATAATCATGAATCACCATTCAACCAAATACACTCTAAACAACTATAACCTGGAAGTAAAACTATTATATAAGTGTTGGAAAATAGGGAATCACTCGCATGATGTCAAACATATGAAAAAATACCACCTAATAATTTTTTTATTTCCTTGTAAACCAAGTTAAAACCTCCTTTATAACCTATTAAAAAATGGAATTACTTGTTTTCTTACCAGTTCTTGGAATTGGGAAAAAAATCATATCAAAATATTCTTATGAAAACCCAGTTTTTTTTAAATATCATTTCAAATCCCATTTTTAAATCATTCCATTTACTTTTAAATGCAATTTAAATTAAACTTATTTTTAAAATAAAATTTTAAAAAGAAATATTATTTCTCTTTGAAATCCAATGCATTCCACAAAAAATACATAAAGAAGTCCATTGATATTCATTCAACCAAGGGACCACCATCGAACCCTTTAACAAGATATGTTTTCCATGTTGACTATTAGGATGATACAAGCCTATCCAAATTTATGGTTCAGGGTAAAAAAATATGGGTAACATAGTATAAAACTAATATTAATTCTCAAACATAAAATAAAATCACTAATTGAGTAAGAGACTCAATAAATTCAGGGCCACCTACCTCAATCGATAATCTATAAATTATTCCCAAACTAAATCGAACCTCCTTTGAATCTTTGAGAACCTATATCATCAATAAACACCATAAAATTAATAAAAATTATTTAAAAAACAAACCATGGAAACATAATCATCACCAAACTCCCACATGTGTGTAATGATGTTGAAACCATGAGAAATGGGGTGCAGTATACTATGAACACACACCTGGACCTAATATAGACAAAATTCCCAAATTAAATACCTAAATTGATAGTTAATTTCACCCAAAAATCACCACAACTATTAAATAAATCAATAAGGAAACCTATCTAAATTCAAGAAATGAATAGAATCCTGAATACCTCTTCTTAAGACCTCCATTATAAACCAAAATGACATCCCCATCAAATGGGATGATTTCGCTATTCTTTGTTGAAATCATCTCTATGAACCGTATCTTGGAAAACCCAAATTTAAGAAAAACAAGGGGGAGAAGAAAAGATAATAATGGGGGGGGGGGGTACCTCAAATTTGTGTAATGAATCTCTCATAAACAGACTAGATAAAAGTGAATTCAAGAGAGGGGTAATGGGGAGAAAAAGAGGGATCTCCCCCTTCTAAAAGATAGTAACTGGAGGAGTCTCAGGGTTTCCAAATAGGACCCCCTCCTAAAATACCAAAAGAAACTGCTAAAAAAGTATAATAAATAGGAAATGACACCACCAAGAGGGTTATGTCATATAGAATCCTCACCAATAAAAGTAATGGAGTAACCTATATGGGTGAGGATAAAACGACCCCTAGGTAGAGGTGCTAACCTCTTAACATGGACCTTCATGGAACGACCCACATGAGTAATGGAATGAGTATCCAAAGGAGGTACTATTATGGAGAAAATCCTATGTGTTGTGTCATGACTTCCCCTAGATAGATGGATAAATAAATTTTATAATAATATTCACAGTATGACCCAATAGATCATAGAGAAATATTCTTTCCACCATAAAATTACACCCAAAAATGTTCAAGAACTATCTTCGGGTGTTTTTCTAATGAATGACCACTCCCAAAACACATCACACATATTTTAAAACACAATAAAACTCTAAATCATTGATAAAAATCCAAAAATTTAAATTAACCCCACTTTCCACCTACCCATAATGATGTGGGTCATTACAAACTCCCCACCATAATGTTTCTCATCCTCAAAAAATCACAATATTCATATAGTTATAAATCCCAACCTACCTTGACATCAATTCTATATAAACCCACTAAATTATATCTTCGAGTGAATAACACACTTCCAATGTGAAATTTTGAACACCAATATAAAAAAATCACTAAACATTTATCTACCCACTCATTTAGTCTCCCATACCTCTATCAATGATCGTCATCACATCTCTAACACACATTTGATATAAATTGTCTATAAATCATCATGATGTGGATGCTGATGAAGTTGGTTCCCTAAAACCAACTTCTATGTACTTTTTTATTACTTTTATTATTTGTTTTATTATTAATAAACTTATTATCACATCATTTTTTTCTTATGTGAGACAAAGTATGTGATAATTCCCTAAGAGTAACTATCACACTGAAAGATCAAAACATTTCCTGACTATTATGAGAACACATATGTACCATGATAGTGTTTGTAAACATAATTTATATAGAAAGATGATATAAATCTATATGAAACAAATGATATTGGATATCAAGGGTGGAGACTCAAAGTACATTGAGGAACTTTCTCATGGTATAAGCCCATAGAAATTTATTGTGTAGGATACTATGAGAACCTAAATCGCCAATAGTAAATCCCCATTTTTATGTGACATTGGATATTCTTATATAAAGATATATGTGTTGATCATTAGAATTTTAGATTATTATTATTGAATATTATTATCCATATAATTGTATGTATTTATGAAAACTATGATGTCATATATTCACGATGAAGTATGATACGTTGGGTATGTCACAAGTGATATTGCATTACTGAATAATGAAAGAAAGGATTTTTCCTTTATGTTCTATAATAGAATATGATATCTTAGTCCCATTAATTGGAATGAAAAAAACTAAAATAAATCCTTTTTCAGGGTGTTTTATGGGAATTTTCATTTCCAAAAATCCAAAGAAAGATACGTCGAGCACATTGGTTGATGACACCAACATGTCACTTGCTTGATTAGAGATATCATGAAAAAGAGATTATTTTACACAATAATAATTCCTATGATGTTTTATGTCATTGAGAAATCAACTTCTTTATCTATGAGTGCCTTGACATGTTACTAGATGCTAACATAGGATATTAGGTAGCTCTACCTAACGCCATTGATAAATAATCCTAGAGGGTCACACAATAATTATATCTAGAACTTAAGTTAAATATTAAATATTATTTGTTATTTAATATTTTGGATAAATATTATTCCCATATGTGGTTTAATAATTATTCAATTAGGTTGATCATATATATTCGACCACTAGTTATTCAAGGGAATATTTTGTAAGAAAATATTTGATAAATATTAATTTAATATTTAGTGAATATAATATTTATTTATTTATTTTTGAATAATGAAATGATATTTATTTACTAAATAAATGGTCATTATTCATGACCTGATAAATATTGTGGAGGAATGACATGCCGATTATAAAGGTTTGATGTGAAATAATAAAAAAATTAAATATTATTTGATTAAATTTATTCAAAAAAATATTACTTAAATAATTTTCCATGCATGTCAATAAATAATAATAATAATAATATTTTCATTATAGACATGAGGTTCTATAGGGATTAAGGAAATAATATGGGTGCATGTGTAATTAGTATTTTCTAACACTAGTACTATTTAACCCCAATTATACTATTTACAACCAAAAAAGGATATCCATTTGTTGGATTTGCATAATGAAATCATGAGAATCCTCTCAAGACGTAGAGAGATACTCTCCTAGAGCACTCAAAAGAATGGAGAGCAATCCACTTTCACCACCCATCTCAGTTATAGAGAGATAAAAGTGAGTTCTTATTTGAATTGATTCTCTTGGTGATCAATGATGAATGATTCAATCATTAGGATCTTCTATTCTAGATTATATGGATACCTATGAAAATGATATAAGTTTCATAATTCATACATGGATAACCATTATATGGAATCTATGCTTGATTCATGTGACGAAATAATGGTATGATGTATAGACACTTTCAGATTCATCAACAATGAAATAATTCATCAAAAGTTAATTCTCTAACTACATAAATTAGTTATAAATCATTATGTGATAATCTTGTATTTGGTTTTGGTGTCCTCATGTCAATTAATATTTAATTAAATTCCATTGGTCTTGAAATTTTTCATCGATGCACATCTCTGATTAATCATTTATTATGATAAAAATATGAGTTGTCCATGCCATACTGGCACATCCATTATTCCTATAACCTTTAAGTGGTATCAATGTGGTCACATAATTATTTATAATTATTTAAATATCATTGATTGATTTAGAAATTTATCATTTTTTTCAATTCCGGTTTAATAATTATTTAATATGAATCATGATATCTTCTCTTCTTCCTATTAATTTTCAAAAATATTATAAAATTTTGGATTAATTTTGAATGAAGAAAATTGAAAAACAATATGGAGGTGATAAGGATTTTGGATATTCAGCACAAGAGTAAATGGAATTTATCTCATAGGTACACATAGTCTACCAGTTTTTAATGCACCAAGATGATTAAAAAACTAATTTACATCATGTGCAGTTATTTCACACAGTGTGCATTTAATGCACTGTATATTGACTAGGCCAACCTGGGGCATGGTTAGCCAAACTACATGGCATGTAACATGTGTACATGATGTTTATTATATTAGTTAGTGATTATTTGTGTGTTTATTACATGTCATGTGCGACTAGTAACCATGAAACTCAGAGACCACACAACTTGTAACTTCTATACACACCGGGGTAATCTATTAATGTATGGGACATGACGATATGCCCTGTCCCTAGGCATGTTCCATGGATATATGGTAAAGATTTATAAATGACATGTATCTGGTTAAGAAATGTCATTTATATTACCTATTTACTCATAATTTATATTTTGTTTTTTATATTTCTTAAAACTTATCTACATGAGTTTCATTTTTCATTTATTTGACTTGTGAACACCATATAATGGGTTATTTATATTAAATATGTAATTAATTTCTATATAATATACAAAAATATATATTTTAAAAATTTTAATATAGATATTACTCTACACTCTTTAAAACATAACATGCGGTGTAAATAATATGTGTTCGTGTGTCATTAATTTGACAATACACATGATGAAATCATGTAATAAGTCATGTATTCTATATGACTCGTGAGTAAACAATATACGAATATCATGAATTTCTGTTAGTTCAGACAGGTACTCACCATGTTACCTCGAAGGTATATGTTCTATAATTAGTCAATTTTAAATAAATTTTTTCAATATTTTTAAAATAGTAATGGTTGATTATATCAATAATGTTTGTATGTGAATTAATATAAAGGAATTAATTAATTAATTAATATATTAATTTATCTGAGTGTGATCAATCTTAAATATGAACGACTGAGATTGAATAATAGTTTAAATTAAATGTGTAATTTTTTCATGTATATGGATGATCATGAGTATAGACCAGACCCTTATATGTGATTTTTTCCTTTTAATTTACTAATTAATTAAATTGATGGATCATGTGTCATCCCCACTATCATTATATAAGGAAATGTGTTCTAATAGTTTCCTTTTATATAAACCCTCTAAACCAATCCTCGGGTTCCCCGCACTTGTATATGGGTAAAAAATTATGTAATAGATTGAGCTCATAGGAGGGAGGAGACAGTTCAAGTTAGGGGTAAGGTAAAACAAATATAGGAGATACATGGGATGATATTTGTAAGGTGACAACACAAACCAAGTTATAGTTCAATATTTTTCCCCTAGGTTGAGGGTTTATTTATAATCTTCTAGATAAACTAGCCATTGGGAAAGGCTGATGATCATACAACAATCTATTATTTTGTTTCTATCAAATTGCATGGTTAATTTCATTGTGGATGTTTTATCATGATCACATACATTATTGAATTTAACTATCATGCAATATGGAACTAAAATAAAATGGATTATATGTAAAATTTATCTAATAAATGGTTAATCACTTCAATAAATCAACTTACTAATAACAATAAAGTAATAAATATAAAATGGGATATTTACGTATAGAGGTAAAAATGGATGAATAATATATATTATGTTGGTACAACATTCCACTACTCGAGTATGAATAAAACTATAGTTCAAAGTTCTTGATCAACCTCCATTAGGGAGCTTTCAATTATTGGGGAATTTCTATTTTGAGTTTTCAGTCAACTTAACCTAGTTTTCATTAAGGGTTGATCAACTCAAAGAATCTTAGTGAAACTAGTAGGAAAAGTGTTGAGGAAATCCTTATTTAGGATTTCAGGATTAAGGGGTCCACTCAATAGATTAATGAACTATGAGTAAATGCAATCCGAAGGTTATGCCTATCTAAATACCTTGGAATAATTTAGTAGACCTACGCCTAGGTTATGTGAAAGGGAATATGGATCCTTGCCACTAAAATATCCAATGAATGAGATAATTCAAAGATAATGGTGAGGGATATTTATTTTAAATAAAATAGTGGTAGATTAATATATTTAATACTTATTATCAAATTTTATTACATAAAGTAATAAAAGTTTTCTCGTCTTAGTTGTAGAAATGATAATCCACATGAATTTAACCATATTATTATGATCCATACTTGGGAGGATACCATTCTAATTAATATAAATTTCTAATAATGGAAAATTCACTTGCACATTATTATATGACATCAAAAAAAATTATATATACTGGAAAACTCCATTCCTAAACAACCTAGTGAATAAGCAAGTTAAGAATAATTTTTTCTCTATGAGGAACATTTGGATGATTCCATAGGTGTTCAATTTTTCATTCTATCACCCATGTCCAATGAGATTATAAATCAACATGAGGATATTGATACATATATAATGATGTCTCACCTTCATGATCTTTATCAACAGAAGGTGAGACAAGGGTGATATTTGATCTCTAATTCACTATTCACATGAAATCTTGGAGAGTCTGTGCCTACTGGTCCTGATATATTCAAGATGATTGGAAACATGGAGAACTTAGACATCTTGGGAATTAAATTCCTTGATGAGATACATACATACATACATATATATATATATATATATCATTTTTACCTAACTTCCTAAATCCTTATCCAGTTATATTATGAATTACAACATGAAGAATAATGAGAAGATTCTTTCAAAACTTTTTACTCTTATTCTCTAAGTTTACAAGGACATGGGTAATGAAAAAAACCATAGTCCTTATGGTAAAAAGGAAAAGTAATAATAGGGAAAAGGGACCCAAGAATCATACTATCTCTAAATATCCTAAGAAATGTCCTTCAAAAAATAATATGATCCAAAGACCAGTGAAGGAAAAAAGATACAATATGTTTTTCATGTGGTAAGATAAGATATTGGAAGAATAAAAACACCTAGAAGAAAGGGTAAGATAAAGGTAAATTCATTATCAAGTGTAATCTTTATATATATACACATTGGGTATTAGATACATCTTTTAGTACTCACATATGTATCCAAATACAATAACTGAGTCAATATTGAAATATTTCAATAGGATAGGTGTATCTTTGAGCATCCAATAAAGCACGACACGCTACTTTTTATATAGGTGACTACTACATTATATTTCCAACATGAATGATTTTGGGTTTAAATAACTGTTATTTTGGGCATTGTTTTACTAAGAACATCATAAGTTTTTCTTTCCTTGACATGTATGGATTTAATTTAAAATTTTGATATAAATAGTTCATTTTTTAGAAAGAAAACATTTTTTATGGTATAAAAATGATAAATAATGGTCTTTATATGTTAAATTATGAAAAATATTATTGGAAATTGATAATGGATCAGTTCGCATGACTCAAATAACACCCAATTGTGCCTTCACTATATTAGTCATTTAAAAAGAAGAATATGATAACTCTTTATCAAGATGGTTATTTATAATCTTTTGAGCTATGCCCACTTAAAATTTGTCATAATTTTTTTCAAGGAAAAATGACCAAACCACTATTTAGTGTAGGGGTGAAAGGGCCATATAGCTTCTAGGATTAGTATACACTAGCGTGTGTGGAAATTTTACAATAGAATCTAGAGGAGGATATTCTTACTTCATAACTTTTACTGATGACTTTAGTAGATATAACTATATCTACATGATGAGGTATAAGTCTAATTCCTTTGAGAAATTGAAATAATTCAAGAATAAATTAGGAAATCAACATGGTAATAAGATAAAGTAGCTATGACTAGATCAAGGTGGTGAATATTTTAACTAAGATTTTATTGATGTTATACAGGTGTTTAGGATTATATCCCAAGTCACTCCACCTTATACACCATATTGGAATAATGTTAGTGAAAGGAGGAACCATACCCTTCTTGTCATGTTAGGGTCAATGATGATATATGAAAATCTTTCATTATCCTTTTGGGGATACACATTATATACCAAATCACACATTCTAAACTGAGTACCAACTAAGGTGGAAAATGGAATACCATATGAGTTAATGTATGGAAATTAATCTTGGTTTTCATGCACTCATTTATGGGGTTTAGATTCATTTGTTAAGGCCATATCAAGTAACAAAATATCACACTTGGGAAAAAGTGTATCTTTATAGGTTATCCTAAAGAAACAAGGGAAAATTTCATATACAACCCCTTAGACTAGAAAGTGAATTTCGCAAGATAGTCCATCTTTCATAATAGGGAACACACCATAAAGAGGTATATTATTAGAAATATCTACATCGATGAAGGTGATGCTCAAGATAAATAAGACTTGGTAAAAGAATTGATCCATAGGTACCTAGGGAATAAGTTTCCAAAACACAAGTACTATATAGGAGTAATAGAGAGGTAAGGCATATGATTTTATATTCATCAAAGTTGGTGACTCATTATTAATTGAAAATAATAAACCTCTATCTTACAAAGATATAATAAATAGATTATAAGTTGCATGGTGGTAAGAATCCATAAATTACGAGATGGATTCTATATATAAGAACCATGTTTGGGTTTTGGTCGATCCCCCAATTGATGTAAATTATTTTGGGTATAAATTTTTATTCCAGAAAAAATTGGACATTAAAGGAAAGATAAATACCTAAAAACCCTGATAAGTAACTTATGTTTATAAACTACATGAATACATTGAATATAATGAATCCTTTTATCCAATTTAAATATTTAAATCCATTATAATTATAATTTCTACACCATCTTACCATGGTTGTAAATGTTTGTAGATGGATGTAAAAATAGATTTACATAATAGGAACCTTTAAGAAGATGTCTATATGACACAAATAGAGGGGTTTGTGACTTAAAGTAATTCCAAAAAGTTTTTTAATTACAATGATCCATTTATGGATTGATGAAAGCCTCTGGGTCATAGAACATTCTGTTAGATAAAACTATAAAATAATTTTTTTTTCATTAAGAATGAATGTAAGACATGTGTTTACAAGTTATTTATGGAGATTATTGTCATTATCCTAGTAGTATATGTCAATTAATTATTACTTATTTGCAATAAAATACTAGTCTTACAACCAATTAATGACTGGTCAACAAGTTCTTCTCCATGAAGGACTTAGGTGAAGCAACCTACATTCTAAGGATCAAGATCATTCATGATATATCCAAGAGGGTTATTGGAATAGGTCAAGGTATATACATTAACCAGATACTAATGATATTTAATATGAAAAAAATCTAATATAGGATTGGTTCTAGTGTCACATGGTTTACATCTTTTAAAGAAAACATGTCCTCAAACTTGAGAGGAAAAAGAGTGAATGATAATGACCTTATATGCTTATATGATATGATCAATCATGTATGTCATGTTATGTATTAGGATTGATGTTTCACATTATTTTAGAATGGTATGCATATATAAAGCTAATATAGGTGAAAATATTGGTCTTATGTTAAGGAAATCCTTTAGTATTTAACAAAAACTAAGGATATGTTTCATGTGTATGGAGTAGATTAGGAGCTAGTCATTAAGGTTTATAATAGTTCTGGCTTTCAAATAGATCAGATGTATTCAGTCTCAACGAAAGAGATGTGATATTGAAGAGTTAAAACAAACATTTTTTGATGATTTTATAGTGGATTTTGAGTATATAGTATCTTTTGATATAGCGAAATAAGCTATTTAGATATAAAACTTTGTCCAATATCTTGATGTGGTATATAACAGTGAAGACCCTATCAACTCTTGAGTGATTTTTATCAGAGGGGTGAAGTTATGATGGGAAGAGTTTTCATAGATGAAAATTTGGAAAATCCCTTAACTAAATATTTATCTCACAAGAAGAAATATTATCATGTGAGAGATAATAGATTGAAGGTTGTTAGAAGTTGGATCTAGTGAAAGTGAGAGTCAATTCAGGTTGGTTCTTTAAAACAAACTTCTATGTACGTTATGATTACCTATATTCATTGTTTTTAATATTAATTAACTTCTTATTACATCATGATTTTTCTTCTTGATTACATAATATGTGATAATTTCCTTAGATTAAATGTCACACTAAAAGGTCATAACAATTCCCCTCTATGATAAAAACCCAAAATTTACATGGAATTATTCTTAAATATATGTTATGTAGTAGGATGATATAATTTAATGGGACACGAATGATATAGACTATTATAAGTTAAGACTCATAAAACTTTTAGAAACTTTCTCATGGTGTGCGACCTTAGTAACTTTCAATGAAAGAGATTAGGAGAACATGACCCGCCAGTAAGAAATCCACATTTATATATGTCATTGGATGTTCCTATCTATGGATGTGAGTATTGATCCTTATTATTTAATATTATTATTAATGAATATTATTATTCATGAACGTTTTATGTATTGAAAAAAACTATGATGATATATGTTTATCTCTAAGTAAGACACATTGGGTGCATCAGAAGTGATATTGCCTTAATTAATAATAAAAGATAAGATTTAACCCTTTTGTTCATTAATGGAAGCTAATATCTCAAATCCTTTGATGGGACTAAAAAAATAAATAACCATGGTTTTCTATGGGTAGGTTTATTTCTGAAAATTCAAAGAAAGATGCATTGAGCACATAGGTTGATAACACCATCATGCAACATGTTAGATTAGATATATCATGGTAAAGGGATTACATAACATAATAATTATTCTTATGTGGTTGTATATCTTTTTGAAATTAAATTATTTCTCTATGGGTTCCTTGGTATGTTACTAGATGCTAACCTAGGTCTTTGGGTAGCTTTTCCTAATGCCACTGAGAAAGATTCCTAGAGGGTCACCCAATAAGTTTATCAACAACCTTATTTAAATATTAAATATTATTTATTAATTAACATGTTGAATAAATATTATTCCCATATTTTGTTTAATAATTATTCATGATTATCTTGATCATATATATTTAAACACCAGTTATTTGAGAGAATATTTTGTGAGAAGAATATTTAATTAATATTTATTTTCTATTTTTTGAACAAAATATTTATTTATTTATAAAAGAAAAATGAAGTGATTAAATAAATAGTCATTATTCAAGTCTTGATAAAAATTTTGCGGGAATAGAGGAATGATTATAAAGGTATAGGAAAAAATAATATATATATATATACACATATTAAATATTATTTGAATAATTTTTTTCAATAATTAATATTTAATTAATTTTTTGGTTTTGTGCATACCAATAAATAATAATAATAATAATTATAATAATAGTATATACCTGGGGTTCAGTAGGGATTAAGGAAATAATAAGGGTACATGTAAAATTATTGTTTTTTAACCCTAGATTTATTTAAACCTAATTATATTATTTCCAAATTAAAAAGTCTTGCCATTTATTGGGCGTCCACAATCATATCTGAATAATCCCCTCAATCCCTAAAGATATCCTCTGTTAGAATTCTCTCAAAAAAAAGAGAGTGATCCACCTTCACCAACATTCTTGATTCTATAGTTATCAAGGATATTTTTTCTTTGAAGTGATTCTTGTGGTGATCAAAGATGAACGATACAGGCCTTAGGACCTTTCACTCTAGTACTCAGAGATTCCTTTGACGAAACTCCGAGGTTTGTGGTATATATTTGGATTAACAATGGATAGAATTTATACTTGATTCCTATGAAACAATGATGGTATAAAATATATATGTTTTTAGATTCATCAACAAAGAAATATTTCATCAAAAATAAGTTCTTTAACTTCATAAATTAATTGTAATTCATTATGAAATGATCCTGAATTTGGTTTTGATGTTCTCATGTCCTTTAATATTTGATTCAATTTCGTTTATCATAAAATTTTTATTCAATGTATATCATACATTAATGATCGATTATGAAAAAAATAAGAGCTGTTCATTCCCTAATGATACCCAAAATCTTCAGGTACCACCTCACTACATCTGCTTCTATGAAATATCACAAGTTGGTCATCCTCTAGACAACTTTCCCTGAAAAATCATAGTCTCACCCAATGAAACCACTCCACATATCCCAATCATAATTCTTAAACTCACATAAGAATTAATAAATAATACAAACTCCCACAATGATGTACGAACCCAAAACATAATGAAATTCCATGGTTGAATCCTCAACTAAACAAGTCTACCATCATACTCCACCCATGTGTACCAATGCATCCTTAATACAAATCACTATTGGATTCCACTACATCCATGACCCAACCACATGGGGGTTGTAACTCTACAGTTGATTTGATGTTCCCATCCATAGGAGTATCCTTATCATCTCCTCACCCGACCAAAAATTTTATCTCCACTACCCGCATCCTGTCCATTATCGAATGTGACAGTTGGATGTGACTTCCCTAATCATACCCAAGGGTAAAAAAACACTGATAACTAAACAATAATTTGGTGTTCAATCACACATATTGATCCCAAAATGATAAAGCACTGATTACCGATTTATCTTGAGGCATATAGTACTCCCAAAAAAAACTACACTAGAAAAGGGCTGATTCTACTTAACAATACTCCCCACAATAAGAATCACATACTAAAAACACACTTCAAGTAGTCCAATTAATTAAACTAATGAAAACAACATCCAAATAATCAATAAAAATATCAATATCCATATTAGGAGTCTATACACATAGTTTCCCACAAGGAAACCTTGAAATACCCACCGAATACAGAATCTACACTCATGTCATCCCTAATCTACAAAAATAAATCCAGAACATTAGTCTACATAGGCACCCATTTATTTTTCTTATCATCCAAAAAACCTACTATACACCTTACTATATCACTTGTTTTTTTTCAAACAAACAAGACACTCTATCTAACCACATAATTTAAGCACACGAGTCTCTCCCTACCAAAACACTAAAACCTAGGAAAATTATTTTATGGAGGTAATATTTTACTATTTAAAAACCATATTAAAAATTTTACACACCCCAAAACTCACATGAGTTTTTATATAACCCCTTTTCATCCTATGGTTTTTCATGAAAACCAAAATATCAGTATCCCTAGACAATTTAGTTTTTTTTGAAAACTGATCTAATTTTTAAAATAAATATGAAAATTTAATTTTAAAAACCATTTCCTTTATATTTTCTCAAATATAGAAAATCACACTAATTTAAAAATCATTGAATTCGTGATCCATATCAAGTAAAACCAACTTATAAAACCATTTTTTACAAAACTTGTTCTACTACATGAGTTTTATTTTAAAAATTGAGTTTTCTTCTTAAAACAAGGTTTTTCTAAAAAACTAGATATCCCAAAAATTGATTCCCTATGTTGGATAAAAAATAAAAATCATAATAAAACATAAAATACCCTAAAATACTTATTAATAAATTCACACTTATAATGCATTCAAGAAACCATCAAATATATTATCAGTGGATTCAATTAATACTGGATCCTAATAAGGTAATCATGTCAAATAGCACCACCCACAGGTACATTTATCATTCCTTAATCATGAAAACATCATGATGCATGAACAAATAACTAGATTCCAATTGATCCCTATAAATCATCTCAAGTATCACCTATCTCACCTTGGAATTATTGGACTAATACCTCACTCATACTAGATTTCCATTACCAAATAAGAGACATCCCTGGGAATCTTGGGTTCCCACCGACGTCATACTGGATAGGCACCTGTTCAATCTTCCTCTAAAGTCTTGACAACTTAAATCCACATATAACTAACAATGTCCCACCATAAAGCATTATCAAATACATTTTATAACACCCGAACCCTGATCACCCAAACAATACCCAAGTTAGGGTCTTCATATGAACTCAAATGTGCCTCAATGTACTCCATAAGCTACCGACTAGTGGCGAGGACCTAAAATAGTCATGGAGAGACTATTACCTAAAATATTAATCCAATGGGTCATGCCTTAATCATATGAATATTCATAGTAACTCATACATATAATTGACATCTCTAAAACACTTGTAGACATAAATAGGGATCCAAGAGGTCCCCCATAGTGTAGAATAAAAGTAGTAAAACAATAAATATGATGCATCAAAACATAACAATGTAGAAGAAGATAAACATGACATAATTATATAATAAAACAATGGAACACTGGCTAGTAGACATGATAAATAAAAATAAAAAATAAACTACACCGACCTCCAACCAAACTCACATAATTATCTCACCAAATCCTCAACCTCTACATCCTTTTAAGCCTAAACCATGAATCCAAATACAATCAATACTTGTTCTTAAGAGAAAACATGAAGGTTTAACCACATAAATAAAAATCCAAATCGTGTTCCCAGATAGAGGTGATTCTAACAACCCAGTAGGAATCCTCAATTCCTCAACAATATTGATTGATTATATGATCAAGTAGATTTGCATGAAATAATTATAAGGTGTCATGCAATAAAAACACCCAAAAAATTAACAAATAATGACAATACAAGCATACATTTCAGGTATTCATTTACTGATCAGACCACCATAAAATTTGACCATACCTACTTCAACCAATGTTGGTGGAAGAAATTAACCTCATACCATAATCCTAGAACATACCTAAATACTTTTGGAAGGTCACACATAATTCATATTGGACATATCTTCTCACATGAGATACCCTACACTAAGTAACCTAGTCCATTCTCTTTAGTGATGGTTATACTGAATATCACCCTACCCAAATCCATCATCTGGGAAGGCCACACTAAATAAATCCAAATCCATTACCACATAGGAAATAACATATTGAATAGATCCTAACACATTCCTTTGTAGGTATGGGCATAATAAATTATACCCAAACAATTCTTTTAAGGGAAGGATGCAATGAATAATACTATGTTGAGTCAATAAGTTTCCTTATGAATTTTTCATTCCTTTATGTTTTGGAAATCACAAAAACATTTTCTTAAAGAAAATTATCTTTCTATAAGAAACATTTTCTAAAGGAAAATTCTCTTTCTATAAGAAACATTTTTTAAGGAAAATTTTCTTTCTATAATAATGGTTTTGAATTTACCTATGGTTTCTAAAGAATTACATAAGTTTTTTCTAACTAAATATAAACATATTTTCTTTAAGCCAAAAAAATAGGATCTTTATCTAACTTGGAATCTTACAGTTCCTTAGAATCTGATTTCTCTAGAATTGAGAATTTGATTTCCCTTGAATTGAGAATCTGATTTATCTTGAATTGAGAATCTGATATATATAGAATTGAGAATCTAATTTCTTTAGAATTGAGAATCCTATCTCTATAGAATTGAATATCTAATTTTCTAGAATTGAGAATCTGATTTCCATAGAATTCAGAATATGATTTCTCATGAATTGATAATCCGATTTCTATAGAATTCAAAATCTGATTTCTCTAGAATCCAGAAACCAATTTCATTAGAAATCAGACTCTGATTATCTCAAAAATAAGACTCTGATTATCTCAGAAATTAAACTCTGATTCTCTTAGAAATCAGAGTCTGATTCTATCGTAAATGAGACTCTGATTATCTTAGAAATCAGATTCCAATTTTTATAGATATCAGAATCTGATTCTCATAAAAATCGTACTCTGATTTTCTTATAAATTAGATTCCAATTGTTTACATTTTTAGAATATGATTATCAATATTTTTAGACTCCAAATTACACTATATTAAAAAACCTATTAAATGATTTTGTCAAATATATCATATTTCCTTAATGTTGAGTTTCATTTTATTGGATCCAAAACATGTTAATGTTTCTCATAATTTGTTATATAAAATTATTTCATCAAATCTGTTTCAAAGTAATCATTTCTTGATTGCCAGGTGTATAGGTCCCTTCAAAATTTTAGGGAAATATGACCATTGGAGGAGGAATTCAACCTTTGGAATTCATGATTATAAATTCCCATCCATTTTTATTCATTTACAGTGTCCACATTACAACATTTTCGTGGAAATCCTTGTCGTGCTGATACTCTGCTAGAGCTCTGCTCGACCTGCCTTGTGCAAATGCTGTGAATAACTTATTCAACCGAATTAGTGAAAATACAATTGTTTTTATTATCAATTGAGGGATTACGGGGATAAGATGATTGTGGTTTTGATTACCTTCTTAGTCAAGGGCATGAGGGGACAATAAGACTTATATCGATATTCGTATCTAGGTCTTACCCTAGTGTGGGTAAGATAGACTTTTTTGAAAGTATAAATAAAGGGACCTTTATCCAAGGTTTTTGGATACCCTTTTATTTGGCTTAAAATATTTCTTTTTCAAGTGTTACTTGTTATAAGTTTTTTTAAATTATACTTCATTTAGTTATAGATATAAAGTGTAACTTTCTTACACATTCTTATTCTTGTACACAATCTATTTTAGATTCTATATGCTTTCAGGTAGAATATTTCTTTAAGTAATATCATTTAAGTTTCTTTATTGGATCCATATTATCAAATACAAATAAAATAAGTTTCTTTATTAATTTCATGTCTTCTTGGGGTCAGA
This sequence comes from Viscum album, assembly GCA_963277665.1. Taxonomy (NCBI): domain Eukaryota; kingdom Viridiplantae; phylum Streptophyta; class Magnoliopsida; order Santalales; family Viscaceae; genus Viscum; species Viscum album. The sequence continues at coordinate 1,460,817,276 of OY728153.1, read as the reverse complement.
TCTAGACTTTCCACTAAGAGTTTTCATTAGGTGTGACTATTTCAGTTTCTTCGGGTTCTTCTTCGTGTGCAACTTTCTGAGAGGCGTGCTCCTATCGTTGGCTTCTATTCTAATTCTGGGCATCTTGTGCGATGGTGTGGGGTCAGATCTGGTCTTGTTTTGGGTTATATTTGGACATGATACTTGAATTCTTCTTCGGGTCCTTCTCTTCTGGCTTCATCCAGTGGCATGGGTTCTGATATGATCTTGCTGGTTGTTCTCTTCAGGTGCGTGCAAAATATTCATTCAAGGTTCAATGGATGGGTGACAATTGGTGATTTGCGTGTTTCGGTTTTTTATGGAGTGTGTTTCTGCTTTTATGGTCTATATTTAGTAGAGGATCAAGTAAAGTGTTATGGTGCTGGTGATTTTTTGTCTCATTGTTGGAGGATCTTCTATTGGTTTTGGAGGGATCTTCTATTGCTTTTGGTTGACTTTGCATATATTTCATTGATTGTGCCTCTTCTATTCGTGATTTTTTTGGATGAATCTTCTATACGATCTCGCTGTGAAATTTTGGTGTGTTTGAAACCATAACACTACATGGATATTCTTCAGATGAGGTTTAGAAGACGAATCTTTCACCTGAGCATGTCATTTGGATTTGGAAGTTCAAGATGGTATTGCTCTGCCATTGGTACGAGGCATTTGTAACCCTACACAGGACAACTAGCTGAGTTGTCATGCAATGGTGAATACTTTTCATCATGTTGCAGTCACTGGGGAGAGACAGATCTTGTAGTCTTAATTTGGATTATCCTCTTTAATGGTTTTATTTGGTTGTAATGTTTGATCTTTCGGTTTCTCTATTTTTCCTCAAAAGTGTTTTGATAATAAAAAAGTTAACTTTTAGAAAGAATAAAAAATAATGTTTTTAAACCAACAATTAACCCCCTCTTGTAATTGAGAAATCTCCATATTCATTTAGATCCTACATACTCAACTGAATCCTCATTAAAAAGGGGTAAATTTTAGGACATTTTATATCCCCTATTCCACATGGTAATGCATCCATAAACATATATCACGTCATTGAGTACATCCTAACCACCACATTATCACTCAAGATAGGGTTCATCAAATCCTATCTCATCATTTGGTTTACACACATCCAGGAACACCTAAGAAATAACAAATACGACATGAAACCCACCACACAATCTCACCAAATCATCATTAGGCTTCTAATTTCTCAAGACCTAGAACCATAAATATCATCATCTACCTTTCCCACCAATGTTAAAATCCTAAGATCACCTCAATCACACACACACACACACCACATTTCAAGATTCACTACATTCTTATCCTACCTATAAGTGTACACTCTAGGGTCATTCAGACCTATATCTACCCTCTTAAGGGATCAAATATGTCACCTTGACTCAACCAAGAGTTTGATACCAAAAGAAAAACATCATTGGGAAATGCACACAATCATCCATCACCTTGAAATTAAATACACACCCTAAAACTATAACTAGAAAATATATCCCCCATATATGATTTAGAAAATAGGGAATCACCCACACAAGGTCAAACATACCAAAACTAACTCCACCCAATAACATTCATCTTTCATTGTAAAATAAATAAAAAATACCTATTTTAACCAGTTTAGAAATGGAATCACATTCCATCTTACTCACGCTAGGCACTTTACCCTAAATCCCATCAAAAAATTATTTTGGATACCCCACATTTTTTTGAAATATCTTTTCCAAACCCATCCTTGAAATAATTTAATTTCCTTTTAATTACAATTTAAATTAAACATCATTTTAAAATCACATTAAAAAAACCTATAGATATTTGAAATTGAACTCTTTCCACCTATATAATTTAAATAGGTTAACCAACACTCATTCAATCAAGTAATCTCCATCGATCATTTTAACAATATATACAGTCCATGTTTACTATTTATCCAATCCAATTATATCCTAATTTATTAGAAAAGATCAAACATTACTTGAAAAATGTTAAATAGTTATTATTAATGTTTAAAAATGAAGATAAAATCACCAATTGTGAAAGAAAATTAATAAATTCATGGAAACCTACCTCAACTGATGATCCAAAAATTATTCCCAATCTCTTACTGACCACCTCTGAGTTCATGAGCACCTATCTCATCAATAAACACCATAAAATTAAATAACCATTCATTTAAAACAAAAAACCCATGATTAAATAATTTTCTCTAAAATTTACCAATACTGTAATAGCACTAAAAACATGATCAACTGGGTGAGGTACACTCCTTCCACACACTAATATCTAAAATAAAAAAAATCCCCAAGTTAAGTACTCGAATCGAAGACCAATTTCACTTTAAATTACCACAACCCCTAAATAAATCCATAGGTAAAATTAACTCAAGTAAATGATGAAAAATATATTGAATACCACTTCTCTAGACCTCATATATATGTTTCTCATTAAATTATCATCAAGAGGGATAATTTCAACATGATTTTGTGAAATCGTATCTCTAAACCTGAGTCGAGGGAAAAAATCATAAGAAAAAACATAGGGAAGAAACAAATAGGAGAAATGGATCGATCTTTCCTTAAATCCACATGATGAAACCCTCTTAAATGTCTTAAATTAAAGGGGAGGAAATGGGGAGATAATAGAGAGCCAAATATTGATAATCTTTCTTCTTTTTAATGAATTGAATCAAAGGAGCTCGAGAGGTTCCAAGTTGGAATCCATACTAAATTACAAAAAGTTCCCACTAAAAAATAGGTCTACAGCTATGTGAAAATGAAATCATGATAGTTTTTTTGGAACACCCTCACCATGATAGGTCACAATGTGACCCTTATAGATTGCATCATGACCACCCCCAAGAAGAGAGTCCAAACCCCCAACTAAGCAGCATCATGAGATGAATTACTTGGGTTGTGACATGACTTCCCCCTTAGAGTTACTGCCATGACATAACCCCTATGGGTTGCAATGTGACTACCCTTAGATAGAGGGTCTGATACCTCAATAAAGAACTATCAAAACATGTCCTTCTACCTAATGTATAATTCCATTCATCAATTCTTGATAACTGAATCTGGCCACCCATCCACCAAACCACCACTCCTGAAACATATTGCACATTATTTAAAATATCATCAAGACTCTCATTCCTTGATCCAAAACCAAAAAAATTAAATTTACCATAATTTTCACAAACTGATAATGACGTGGTTAATTATAGTCATATAGTGATATGACAAAAATTACATAGAGATGTAATGAGTTTAAAAAAACTAAAAGAGGAGTAAAATTAAGGCCTCTTAAATAATCTTTCATATGATATATGATTAGAAAAGTATTTATGTAAGGTTTTGTTAACATTCATAAAAGAATTTAATAATATAAATTTTATCATTTTATACAAAATTTAGTCCCCATTTTATGATTCTTCCATATTTGTTGCGTATATTTTTTAATGTGAAATGAAAATTGACCTCTTATGGAATTAATATGTGTTATTCCTAACTGATTTTCATTATGAATTATTATATATTGTACTAAAATATTAAAGTTATTATGGGAATAATTTCATATAAATATATGAAATATTCCTTATGAGGAATAAAATGAGTTTTGTCTATTGGATTATCCTCCAAGTATACCACATGGTGTGTTATATAGTATGTCATAGGTATACGAGGGTTGAATGTTTCATATCAAATCCACATTTTTTTTGTAAGAATGATATTTAGATTGAGAACTTGCATACTTTGATAACATTATTATGCAAGTTTTGAGGATTATTCAATTAGGGTTGGTTGGTTATATTGATAATTGTTTCATTAGTTAGGGATTAACCAATATGGTATTTTTCATCTCATATAATGACTATTTCATCTAAACCTTTGATTTAGATTGAATGAGGAAATACAGGATGATGCTTAGATAAGGAGCACATGATATACTTATCTACTAGATTGAAGGGAATGTGATTTATTCATATACATAGATAAATGACATGTGATGTATTCATCAACCTAGTCGATCTATATTCTGAGAACTTAGAATGTGTAAGTAGGCTATATGGGATTGAGATACTCCATTTCCTATATTCTCTCAATGTATTATACAAATAGATTATATGATTACGCATAATTTTATAGGATTTAGCTAATGGACATAAGTATGGAGATGTATGTTTTTGATAGATATCATTACCAATCCATTTATGTCCTAAGTATAATTGACACTTTTCTAGAGGGTTTTATTTGATTATATTTATGGATTTTGGGATTCATAATTGTTTTCTATGCTACAAAGGCTTGTGGGGCCACACTTTTTGGTTATGTGAATGAGGATCGAGTTTTGGAAACTTTGAGAGATACTCTAAATGGGTTTTCAAGATATCCAAAATAAGTTCTAGAGGTATTTTCACAATATTTTCATATGATATAAAGTGTGATGAAAATTTATGATAGATTTTCCCAAATGTGTTTTTAAATATATCCAAAATATTTTTGTATATGGTTTCACAAGTTTTTACATATGATGTTTCATAAGGTGAAATTATTCCAAGTATATGAGGATTTAGTGAAAGTGAGATATTGATGGAATTGTGAACCAAAGACACCATCAAAACATTAATTTAGACCACATCATGGTCTTACTTTGGATACCCCATCATATAGTGAGTGTGACCATGCCATAGTTTATTGAATGGAAATTATCACATTACATGATAATGCTTGGTTTGTCTTCCATATCCACATTCTGTTATCAAACTCAATTGATTCATCATGAAATATTTATTAGAGGAGTTCAAGCACTTAGAAAAATCCTTTAAGTGTTAAATGATCATTATAGTAATAAATTTATACTTTATAATGACTCAAAACATTTAAGAATTTGTTGACTATGTCATTAGTATAGTTAGAAGTTTGAGTTCCAAAGAGGGTTTTTGGATGGTTATATAAATCGTATTAATCATTAAATGTGGGTGTTCAATCTCTTATATAAAAACACCCTATTAAAAGTTCTCCATTTCTCTCTTACTCTCTTATCCTTTAACTTAAATGTTCTAACTGACTATATATAAGGGAAGATCCTTACTGAGCATTGTGAGATTCATGTAGCCTATGGATACCCTATAAGGGAGGAGTACTATGGATGATCCTTTTATGATCTTAACCAAGATCATGTAAATCTTGGATAGGTAATATCCTCACAACTAAAGGTACACCATTTATTCATTATTTTATTATTCATTCCAATTGTATAGATATATTTTGGGATTAATCGACTTTTTTTATTGTTCTTCCACTGTATTTAGTATGAGTGTAATATATATGAATAATTTTATAATTATCATCATTAAAATTTAAAAAATAAATAACATGAAATAGTGTCTTAGTTTTCATCATGTAAATATATTTGTGTATCAAAACATAAACTTTTTTTCTTTTCATGATAATAAATAAGCATGAAAAAATACTCAATATTGTTTTCCTATGATGAAATAAACACAAGTATCAAAATGTGTACCTTTTATTCCTAGAAAGTGGTTCTTATTGGAAATAATTAGGATTTTTTCTCTTACTCGTGTTATTGAGATTCATATTCCACACTTTTATAGGAACCACCTTTTTGACTACATTTATTTCTCCAACATACAGTCTAACATCTTTGAGGTAAGGAGAAGTATTTTTACTTTATTTACCAAATTCCATATTAATTTTGGTAAGATTACATTTACTATCCCCAAATAAACTGTTATATCCATAATCATCTATCATTTTAGTGGATATATAATTAAGGTGAATATTATAGATCTTCCTAACATCTTTTAACTACAACCTTCATCTAATATTAGTCTCTAGAAAAATATTACCAATACCAATAATTTTGAATGCATCAAAATTTTCCATCTTAAAAAATATGAATCTTTATATAGTATAATGTGAGAAGAAATATCATCTAGTTGTGACATGGTAGGAGGTTCCTGAATCAAGCAGTCGTATTGAATCTTTGCATGGAAGTATAACCTAATCACCTTCATGAACAATAATGATATCATAATTGACAACCAAAAATTAAATATTTTATGGTTTTACTTCATGATTATTATAACTATCCTTTAAATTTTGAAAAAATCATGTGAAGTGTCTAAGATTGATACAATGGTGGATCTTCTTGTCATATCCTGATTTGGATTTAAGCAACTTACTCTTTAATTTATTTTTTTCATGAGGTTCTTTCCCTCTACTTTTTCCCTTCAATTTCTACATACATCAAATTTCAATGATAAGATCTTCTAATTCAGTTGTATAACTCTCATTCATCCTTCAAGACACTTCATTCATCATTCTATACCTTAACATTTCCATTACAAGCTTTATATTTGAAGCAGAATTTATGATGGACACAACTAGTGTCTCTTATTTCTTTGGTAAGGATCTTAACATCAATAGTTCTTATATCTCATAATCAATTATAATTTTTATAGAATTCAACTGATAAATAATAACTTTTATGTCATTCATGTGCTTTGATATGTTGTTTGTGTCCTTGTAAATCATGTTTATAAGTCAGTATATCATGTTTTATTTATTCTCTATAGTTTTTCATACGTACATCATTTTCAATTTTCACCATATAATAGAAACGTCATGCTCATTATAAATTTTTTTGAAGTTAATATTGTTTATATACTTTGTGATTTGATTAAAAAATCTTCTTATTGATCACGACCCACTACACATCAACTGGTGGCATACTAGTAGAAGTATTTTCACTGAATTGACCATCTATCAATGTTTCCTCCATTAGTACTAAAATAGGTTTAGTAGTCTCCACTATGGGAATACTTGATTCAAAGGGATGTATTTGAAATAATATAATTAGTGGGAATCAACTCCTAAATCGTTGAAAATAGAATCCAATCAACTAATTTATGGCTTAAACACTATCAATGGCTGATATTGACCGATGGTGCGGCATTAATGTGATTTGTTGAAATTGTTTCTAGAAAACTCTTTGAAAACTAACCACCAATGTTAACCATTCTATATATTCTGGAATGGGGTTACTGAAGAACCCATGAGTTTACTTGAACTTTGATTGGATCTATCGAGATCTTTTTATCACCATTTTTTATGTTTTTATACTATTAAAGACATATTTATGATATATTATTGAATCTTACTTCCAAAATTTTATTTGAGCATGTTGATTTATATTTACACTGAAAAAATTTCTCTAATACTTATCATTTCAAACTGTGTGTATTTGATAGAACTTTATTTTAGCACTCAAACATAAACACACTAAAACTCATGTGAATATAATGAGAAAAATAGATAACATGAGAGATTTATATGTTTCGGTGTCATGCTTAAAACAATGGGGGAATAGGGTTATTCTTTTATTTATCCCATTAGATTAAATCATCGAAGGATGTGTATAGGTGTGATAGATTAAAATTTCATGGGATTTTTTCTCATTTTATTGTGTATGGAAAAATATTCATTTAATGGGTGGTTTATCTACCTCAAAAATGTTCCATCATCATTGAATGTTACATCTCAATGATAGTTTCCAAGAAAATACTTCCCCCCATGTTTGTTCATAATTAAATAAACTTCATATAATAACAAAATTCTCCTAAAAAATTCTCCCTAGCTGAGAGTTCCCCCCACACATTAACACACATCTATTACATGGCTAGATCTTTTCTACTCACACACGTAGTATAATAACCTCATCCCTCACACCTAACAGCGACTATAATAACAATTTCCCCAAAAAATTGAAACCCCCATTAAAAAGTTTGGGTTGATTATGAAATTAAATTTTAATTTATTTCTAAGATATAATAATTTAATAATATTAATATTTTCCTTTGATGTATTTTTTATCATTCGTTGACCATCTACAATAGAATATAACCACCCATAACTAGTGTTACTATATCTCTTGACTACTCTATACACCTCGATTCACCATAGGCTATCATAATATTTTGTATAGAAACATTGATATGTCTAGATCTATTTTACTTTAAAAAATATGGCTACCCATGTCATCCCTCAATCTAATATTTCTACCCACCTCACTAGACCAAATAATATTTTCCATATAATATCACCACTATCATCTCATTATCTCGTATCACAATTGACATCATCTTCACCAATATCATTGTCAATTTATATATCCCATGATATCGTTTTCGTATCCTTATAACTTATCTGAGAGCATTGAAAATAAGTATGAATGGGGTTGAGTATAAGGACCCGAACTTATTTCATAAATAATCTTGAATTTAATCAATAAAACACTTCATTTTACATTGAGGACCTTTTCAAGTTTAGAGCTTTAGAGAATTAAGACAAAACATTCATAACATTACACATTGTTACATAGTGGATACCATAAAATCAGTTTCCATTTTCCTCAGAATATAAAACATTAAAACATAAAACAAGACTCCTTGACAATTCTTCAACATTTAACATGTCTTCATTCCTTGTATTATTCATCCATTAACCTATGAAAAATCATTTAAAATCTTGGTATGAGCAAAAAAGCTCAGTAAGGTATGAAAAAGAAGGAAAAATCACATTAGTCCATGAATACGCATGACGTATGAAAACATTTTCAAAATACATGCTTTACACCCATAAAATCTTACTTTGTGTAAAATGAGATTTACAAAAGATCCACACAAACATAATTATAAACATAGAGGTATATTGGGGCATTACTTACATAATCTTGTAACCATCTTGGCTACCTTAAAATTTGTAACCCTCACGGCTACCTTACTTTGTGTAACCATCGCAGTTACACTTGGAGTAACCATACGGCCGACCTCAAACTTAATCATACCCAATGCATTGGAGGGAAATATAGTTCCCACCCTTCATCATAAACAATGCCCAATAACCAAAAAATAATCATAAAACATAAATAATATCATAAAAACATTGTTTTTGAATCTTATAAAACAGAATTTAAAAAAAAGATTTTAGAAGAAAAGTCCCTTATAAACATCATATACTTGAAGTGAGACTTAATTGAGTGGATGGAATATGTATATACTCTGTAAATACACATAATTAAACATTATATAAACAGAACCCATCACACAAACAATTTAAATAGCACATAAATTATAAAGTAGAAGGTTAACCCAAAGAATGGAAATCGGGTTAAGAATTCCCTTACCTTGGGCTTGTCTTACTTCAAAATTGTTTAAACCTCTTGTATAATGGTCAAAAGGGTGTTATTAGTATTTTACAGAAACATGTTCATGTTTATAACATCTTATATGTTCATTTCATAACCTCATTTCATCCCTTATTTGTTAGTATTTGGTTCCTTGCATTATTTTGGGTGAGTTCTTTTGTGATTTTCACAATCGGTTCATGATGAATCGTTCTTGTTGATTGGAAGTGAAACTCCAGAATTGGAATGGAGTAGTATTTACATATTTCCAGTACCATAAATGATACCATTTATCACTTTTATGCTTTATACGATGATGATTTATAAGTTAAAACATTAATTATGTTCGTTTAGATCATTTAAGTGGTTCCTTGATAATTACAACCTCATTTAGTCTAATAAATTTGAATAATGAGTACAAAAGAATTACAGAACCTTATATGAGTCATAAAACATATATTATAACCTGGTTCAACCATATAAATGGTTTCATGACCAGACTTGAAATAATTAATGGAAATTGAAAATACATCGTCCACGATATCGGTAATTCGACACAAATGGACAATGTTTTTTGATTCTTTAAATAAGTGAGAGAGGAGAGGAATAATGATTTGTAATTTTCCATAAACATGAAAACATCCAGAATATAAATGATTCTGGAGATTTCATGCCTCTTGGATAAGAGGGGGTGAAGAAATATGAGGAAGGAATCATGAAATAAATAAAACATGAGAAATTTCTTACAAAAAATTCGGCAGCCTAACGACGCCTCTTAAAATTTCATAAAAACAAGATTGATGAGAGGAATGGAATATCTCATCAATAATACAAAATTTGTACAGTAAGGGGAAATATTTAATGAAATATCCCAACAAAAGACAAAGGGAAAGGAAGAGAATAACATAAAATGGAAGGAAAGAATGAAAATAAAAGAGGATGTTTACCTCTTGATCTCTTCTCCTTGAGATCCTTCTTAAGGGCTTTGATTTTGGTATTTTGGGTGAGACCAGCAGCTCTAGGACGTGGGAAAGAAGATTGAGGAGGGAATTTGGCAGTAATTAGACAATGCTCAAGGCTTGAGAGGTGTGGGAGGAAGAGGGGAGTGAGGGTGGTATTTATAGTGGAGGAGGGGGGGTATTTTAGATTATTTTAATCATTATTATAATATTTTTATCAAGACTATGAATAATCTCAAATCAAGTGGCCTTAATTAGTGAAAATATCAAGTTAGTTCGAAGCAAGTGGCCTTGCATCACTTATGATGTCATAAATAGTGCATTTTTACTGATAAATTGATTATACGGTATTTTACCGTATTTCACTATTCACTGAAAATTCAAGAGTTTCAGAAAAATACCAAAAATTTACCCCAACCATTTTTCGATGTGTAGAATTCAAAAATGAACTCCATTTTTCAAAAATAATTTTCTAAATATTATTAATTTAATTTTTAAATAAGGTCACAGTTAATTCGAAAAATAACAATATTTAAGTGCAACTAGTTTCATGTGACATTGGAAAATTATTTAAGATCCCATTATCCTATTTCCATGGGAAAATAAAATAATAATATTATTTACTATTCATGAGGTCATATTACTATTCATATTACTATTCATAAGGGCATGTTACTATTCACCAAAAAAAACAAGTTTGTTCCATCAGACTCTAAATAACATACTGAACACAATTGTAGATGACAGTTTCTTGAAATTCAAAACATAGAAGAAATAATATTATGTTTAAAGGATACTTATAAATATATACCTTGAACAAAATTTCAAGCATTTTCAATTAATTTTTAGAAAACCTTGGGATGTTACATTATCCCCACCTTCTTGAAATTGCGTCCTCGCAATTTTATTTACTTATTAAACAACTGAGGGTATTTTTCCCTCATAGCATTTTCAGACTCCCATGTTGCTTCTTCAACCATGTGGTTTCTCCGCAAAACCTTTACCTGGTGGATTACCTTATTCCGCAATACCTGTTCTCTTCGATCAAGAATCTGAACCGGTTTTTCTTCATAAGAAAGGTTCTCTGCCAGCTGAACTGCTTCCGGCCTCAAGATATGTGATGAATCTGGAACATACTTTCTCAACATCGAAACATGAAAAACATTGTGTACCTGAAACAAGCTCGGAGGCAAAGCTACGCGGTACGCAACTGTTCCAACTTTATCCAAGATTTCAAAAGGACCGATGAACCGTGGACTTAGTTTACCTTTCTTACCGAAACACATCACACTTTTCCAAGGAGATATTTTAAGGAAAACATGGTCACCTACCTTGAAAGAGAAGTCTTTCCTTCTGTTATCTGCATAACTTTTCTGCCTACTCTGAGCTGTCCTCATGTGTTGCTGGATCATCCTCACTTTCTCAGCCACTTCTTCTACTAATTCTGGCCCCATCAACTTTCTTTCACCGACTTCATCCCAAAACGCAGGAGTCCGACACCGCTTTCCATACAAGGCCTCAAAAGGTGCCATCTGAATACTGGAATGGAAACTGTTATTATAAGAAAACTCAACTAATGAAAGATGTTGATCCCAACTTCCCTGATAGTCCATTGAACAAGCTCGAAGCATATCCTCCAAAGTTTGAATTGTTCGTTCTGACTGCCCATCTGATTGAGGATGAAAAGTTGTACTGAAATTCAACTCTGTGCCCAAAGACTTCTGAAGTCCCTTCCAAAATTTAGAAGTGAACCTAGGATCTCAGTCAGACACAATGGAAAGAGGAACTCCATGTAACCTGACAATCTCTTTGAGGTAAAATTGAGAAAGATGATCTAATGTCATTGTATCTCGAATAGAAAGAAAATGAGCCGACTTTGTTAGCCGATCAACAATAACCCATATCGCATTGTTACCTCGAGAAGTCTTTGGTAGTCCCACCACAAAATCCATGGTTATATTCTCTCATTTCCATTCTAGCACTGGCAAAGGCTGAAGCATCCCCTTCGGTAACTGTCGCTCTGCTTTAACCTACTGACATGTCAAACATTTCATTGTAAAATCAGCAATATCACTTTTCATTCCATTCCATGAGTAATAATCCTGAAGGTCTCTGTACATCTTTGTACTTCCAGGATGAACAGAAAATGGAGAACTATGAGCTTCACACAACAATTCTTTCTTCAGCTGGGAATCACAAGGCACACACAACCTTTTTCCAAACCTTAAAACACAATCTTTATCAAGATCAAATTCTGGAAACCTACCCATTTTAACCAATTCTACCTTTTTCTGTAGCTCACGGTCTTCCCTCTGCGCTTTCATAATTCTGTCTGACAACGAAGAATGCACTGAAACCTGAAACAAAACAGATATATTCCCTGCACCAACAACTTCTAAGCCAAAATTTATCAAATCATTAATCAAGGGATCACGTTCCAAATGTAGTATGGTTAATGATGCATGATTTTTCCGACTTAAGGCATCTGCTACTTTGTTTGCTTTTCCAGGATGGTAATTAATCGTGCAGTCATAATCCTTTATCAGTTCTAGCCATCTTCTCTGCCTCATGTTTAATTCCTTCTGAGTGAATATATACTTAAGACTTTTATGGTCAGTATATATTTGGCATTTGGTTCCGTATAGATGATGCCTCCATATTTTCAAAGCAAAAACCACAGCTGCCAATTCCAAATCATGTGTGGGATAATTCAGCTCATGAGGTTTAAGTTGTCTCGAAGCATAGGCAATTACCTGATCATTCTACATCAAAACACAACCAAGTCCCTTCAAAGAAGCATCACTGTAGATGACAAACTCACCATTCCGGGAAGGTAAGGCCAAAACTGGAGCATTCACCAATCTCTTCTTTAGTTCCTGAAAACAAACATCACATTCCTCTTTCCAAACAAATTTAACCCCTTTCCGTGTTAACTTAGTTATTGGGCTAGATAACCGTGCAAAGTTCTTAACAAAGCGTCGGTAATAACTTGCTAAGCCCAGAAAACTACGAATCTATGCAACATTTGTGGGTCTTGGCCATTCATCAACTACTTTTGTTTTGGCAGGATCAACTGTTATTCCATCCTTATTTACAATGTGCCCAAGAAAAGAAATCTGTTGCAACCAAAAATCAAACTTGCTGATTTTTCCATATAGTTTCTTTTCTTTTAAAGTTTGTAAAACAACCCTTAGATGTTTTTCATGCTCCTCTTTATGTTTAGAAAAAACCAAAATTTCATCAATAAATACAACCACAAACTTATCCATGAACTCATGAAATACTCTATTCATAAGATTCATGAATACAGCAGGTGCATTAGTTAACCCAAATGGCATAACAACAAATTCATAATGCCCATATCTAGTACGAAAGGCTGTTTTCGGGATGTCATCCTCCTTCACCTTCAGCTGATGGTATCCAGATCTCAAGTCAATCTTGGAAAAGTACTGAGCTCCCTGGAGCTGATCAAACAAGTCATCAATATGAGGCAAAGGATACTTGTTTTTAACAGTGATGTTATTCAAAACTCTATAATCAATGAAAAGTCTCATGGAACCATCTTTCTTTTTAACAAACAAAACAGGGGCTCCCCATGGTGAAGTACTGGGATGAATGAAGCCTTTGACAAGCAAATCCTGCAACTGATTTTTCAATTCAAGAAGTTCTATTAGAGCCATACGATATGGGGGTTTTGAAATTGTCTTAGCATCAGGAACTAAGTCAATTGTGAATTCGACTTCTCGTTTAGGTATGACACTGGGTAACTCCTCAGGAAAAACATCAAGGTATTCATTTACCACTGGCACATCATTAATTTGAATAGTTCCCTTGTTTTCAACAATATGAGCCAGATAACTTTCATTTCCATATTTCAGTAGTTTCTCAGCTTCTTGATATGTTATCAATTGTATGGGTTCATTCTTGTATACAAACTGAAACACTTTCTGAAAAACAACTTCTTTAGCTCTACAGTCAATCTTAGCATGATAATCAGAAAGCCAGTCCATCCCCAGAATAACTTCAAACTCGACTAAGGGTAAAACAACAATGTTTGCAGGTAAAGTCTTTCCACATACCACAATAGAAATATTCTTATAATTCCTCTTTTCTATAACATTTCCCCCTGGTGTTTTAACAACAAGCTCGGGTATCATTTGTTGAGGTGATATTTCCAATTTACTAGAAAATTCCTCAGAGATGAAGGAATGTGTAGACCCCGTATCAAACAAAACTTTAGCAAAATCTGAGTGAACAAACAAAGTACCTGATACAACTTCATTGGATGGCCCAACATCTGCTGACGTAGTCGCAAAGGATCTCACTACACCTTTCTGCTTGTAGTCTGGCTTCTTTGCATCATTTGGATCCCTCTTTGGACAGGCATTTGCAGAGTGACCCATCTCACCACATTTAAAACACTTTACAGTTTTCTTATCAAGATTATTCTTTGGATCATTTTCATTGCAATCTCGGGCCATATGTCCAAACTTACCACATTTAAAACACTTCCCAGTTTTGATAAGACATTCCCCAGGGTGCTTCTTGCCACACTTTTCACAAACTGGAAACTGTATTTTCTTACCATCAGATTTCATTGGTTGATTCTTACCCATTGCTTTCCAATTGGACCTCTTCTTCTCTTTGTTTCCAAATTGCATGTGATCGTCAACAAACTCCATCTCTACCCTCTCAGCACATCAGACAAGTTTCTCATAACTTTTGAATTCACGGGAGGCCAACGGCCTTCGATACCTTGGCTTCAATCCTGAGTAAAAGCGGTTGATTTTGCTATCGAGATCCAGAATAAGATTTGGAGCATACCTCGCCAGTCGGGTGAAGTTCGCCTCATACATAGCCACTGAATCTTCCTCCTTTTGTGTCAATTCAAGGAATTGTTTCTCCATTCTAAGTCGCACCACCTTAGGAAAATATTTTTCAAGAAAAATACTTTTAAATTCATCCCACACTAAGGCATCAAAATCCTCTCTACCCCTGATATTCCTTACCATTGACCACCACTGATCAGCTTCCCCTTAAAAACGATAAATGGAAAGACTTACCTTTTGATTGTCCGAACATCCCATAACATCAAATATCTTTTCAAGGGCTTTAATCCATCCTTCTCCTACCACTGGGTCAGAAGATCCATTGAATGCAGGAGGATGTTGTCTCATAAAATGTTCCACCACTGTCATGTTCCGTTGGGGTACCTCTATTTGTCCTCTTGCATGGATGCCACCACCATTTATTTCCTGTGTTAGCTGAGCCATTACTGTCACAAACTACTCGGTTCCAATCCCTACCATTTCGGGCTGTTGATCAGGAAAGATGTCATTCTTTCGGTGCCTATCCTCTTCATCATCCATGTTCCTTCTGTGGACAACCATTCTAAACAAACATTTCTTAGATGAAGCAACATGGTAATCTTTAAATGCTATAACAAATTAAACATAGATAGAAAATTATTTATGGTATTCTATTAGCATCACCTTATCCCCTAAAGTTATCTAAACCATCCTTTGATACCAACTATAAGGACCCGAACTTATTTCATACATAATCTTGAATTTAATCAAGAAAACACTTCATTTTACATTGAGGACCTTTTCAAGTTTAGATCTTTAGAGAATTAAGACAAAACATTCATAACATTACACATTGTTACATATTGGATACCATAAAATCAGTTTCCATTTTCCTCATAATATAAAACATTAAAACATAAAACAAGACTCCTTGACAATTCTTCAACATTTAACATGTCTTCCTTCCTTGTATTATTCATCCACTAACCTGTGAAAAATCATTTAAAAACTTGGGATGAGCACAAAAGCTCAGTAAGGTATGAAAAAGAAGGAAAAATCACATTAGTCCATGAATACGCATTACGTATGAAAACATTTTCAAAATACATGATTTACACCCATAAAATCTTACTTTGTGTAACATGAGATTTACACAAGATCCACACAAACATAATTATAAACATAGAGGTATATTGGGGCATTACTTACATAATCTTGTAACCATCTTGGCTACCTTAAAATTTGTAACCCTCGCGGCTACCTTACTTTGTGTAACCATCGCAGTTACACTTGGAGTAACCATACGGCCGACCTCCAACTTAATCATACCCAATGCATTGGAGGGAAATATAGGTCCCACCCTTCATCATAAACAATGCCCAATAACCAAAACATAATCATACAACATAAATAATAGCATAAAAACATTGCTTTTGAATCTTATAAAACAGAATTTAAAAAAAAGATTTTAGAAGAAAAGTACCTTATAAACATCATATACTTGAAGTGAGACTTAATTGAGTGGATGGAATATGTATATACTCTATAAATACACATAATTAAACATAATATAAACAAAACCCATCACACAAACAATTTAAATAGCACATAAATTATAAAGTAGAAGGTTAACCCAAAGAATGGAAATCGGGTTAAGAATTCCCTTACCTTGGGCTTGTCTTACTTAAAAATTGTTTAAACCTCCTGTATAATGGTCAAAAGGGTGTTATTAGTATTTTACAGAAACATTTTCATGTTTATAACATCTTATATGTTCATTTCATAACCTCATTTCATCCCTTATTTGTTAGTATTTGGTTCCTTGCATTATTTTGGGTGAGTTCTTTTGTGATTTTCACAATCGGCTCATGATGAATCGTTCTTGTTGATTGGAAGTGAAACTCCAGAATTGGAATGGAGTAGTATTTAAATATTTCCAGTACCATAAATGATACCATTTATCACTTTGATTCTTTATATGATGATGATTTATAAGTTAAAACATTAATTATGTTCGTTTAGATCATTTAAGTGGTTCCTTGATAATTACAACCTCATTTAGTCTAATAAATTTGAATCATGAGTAAAAAAGAATTACAGAACATTATATGAGTCATAAAACATATATTATAACCTGGTTCAACCATATAAATGGTTTCATGACCAGACTTGAAATAATTAATGGAAATTGAAAATACATCGTCCACGATATCGGTAATTCGACACAAATGGACAATGTTTTTTGATTCCTTAAATAAGTGAGAGAGGAGAGGAATAATGAATTTTAATTTTCCATAAACATGAAAAAATCCATAATATACATGATTCTGGATATTTCATTCCTCTTGGATAAGAGGGGGTGAAGAAATAAGTGGAAGGAATCATGAAATAAAGAAAACATGAGAAATTTCTTACAAAAAATTCGGCAGCCTAACGGCGCCTCTTAAAATTTCATAAAAACAAGATTGATGAGAGGAATGGAATATCTCATCAATAATACAAAATTTGGATAGTAAGGGGAAATATTTAATGAAATATCCCAACAAAAGACAAAGGTAAAGGAAGAGAATAACATAAAATGGAAGGAAAGAATGAAAATGAAAGAGGATGTTTACCTCTTGATCTCTTCTCCTTGAGATCCTTCTTAAGGGCTTTTATTTTGGTCTTTTGGGTGAGACCAGCAGCTCTAGGACATGGGAAAGAAGATTGAGGAGGGAATTTGGCAGTAATTAGACAATGCTCAAGGCTTGAGAGGTGTGGGAGGAAGAGGGGAGTGAGTGTGGTATTTATAGTGGAGGAGGGGGGGTATTTTAGATTATTTTAATCATTATTATAATATTTTTATCAAGACTATGAATAATCTCAAATCAAGTGGCCTTAATTAGTGAAAATATCAAGTGAGTTCGAAGCAAGTGTCCTTGCATCACTTATGATGTCATAAATAGTGCATTGTTACTGATAAATTGATTATACGGTATTTTATCGTATTTCACTATTCACTGAAAATTCAAGAGTTTCAGAAAAATACCAAAAATTTACCCCAACCATTTTTCGATGTGTAGAATTCAAAAATGAACTCCATTTTTCAAAAATAATTTTCTAAATACTATTAATTTAATTTTTAAATAAGGTCACAGTTAATTCGAAAAATAACAATATTTAAGTGCAACTAGTTTCATGTGACATTGGAAAATTAATTAAGATCCCATTATCCTATTGCCATGGGAAAATAAAATAATAATATTATTTTCTATTCATGAGGTCATATTACTATTCATATTACTATTCATAAGGGCATGTTACTATTCACCAAAAAAACAAGTTTGTTCCATCAGACTCTAAATAACATACTGAACACAATTGTAGATGACAGTTTCTTGAAATTCAAAACATAGAAGAAATAAAATTATATTTAAAGGATACTTATAAATATATACCTTGAACAAAATTTCAAGCATTTTCAATTTATTTTTAGAAAACCTTGGGATGTTACATTGAGTCTATTATTTATTAAAAAATTTCATGAGGGATAACCAAGTAGATTTATGATCATAATAATTTTTTATTTTAATAATAATGTAAACATAACAATTATCTAAATTCTATTATGATAAAAAATTTATATTATAATATAAATATTTAAAAGACATATAACATAATTTATATATAATTATCATCATGTTTTAAGAAATAAATAATTTAAGATCAATAATAATGACTTGGAGAGGTACCACAATTTCTCCCATGATCACCCTCTAATTCTTCACCCCATTATTCATGTTCCATGAATGAAAAAAAAGCGAGGAGAATGAGTCACTTTATAGAAAAAACTGGACCATGATGGGCCTAAATTGCATATATAATTTATGTAACCACTTAAGTAAAAAAAATCCTCAAGTAATGTACACATGTTTTCTTAATATGAGGCTTGGTTTATAAGATATTTTCATTTTTTTATAGGGACCATTGTTTATGAAAATTTTAATTCTTTATATTCTCTTTGAAAAATTATCATGTTACTTCATTAAACAATCAATTATTATAATTCAAACAATTGTTTAACTATATAATCTATTTGAATTTAAAATATTTTCAAAATTCTAGTAGAATATAAGACATTCTCATGTAAAAATTCAGGATATCACATTTGAGGTATTCTAGACACTTACTACATGCCTTTTGTCTTTCAGTACTCCCTGATTACTGAAAATTCATAAAATAGACACATAAATTTCAATATCTTTATCATTTTATCCCATGATGGGTGATGTTCACATAAAAACCCTTTCATCTATGAATCATAAAATAAATCATACTCTCATTAATTTTTGATAACATAACATTTGATGGGTTCACTCAATGAACTATGAAAAAACTTTTCATAACTGTATATATATTTTCAATCCAAAACATAGAAGGGTTCTTAGGCTAGTCTAATCTTATATAAAACACACCAAAAAAATTATCATACATTCAAAACATATGACTAGTGTTCTATAACCACACACCCACCAATGACTAGAACATTATACATGACACGCCAAATTATCCTAAAATTTCAAGTATCTATGGAATAATAGAGAGTTGAAATGAGTATATCCATTGGAATTAACATTAATAACATTTTATCTAAAGTTAAAATATCGTATATGAAAAATTAACCAATAAATATCATGGGTATTAAATCTAAAACATTAAGAAAATTGGAAGACTATATCAACCATTTGAAAATCATGTTAACAACCTCATAAATTTTTACTAAATCATAGATTATCCATAAAAAACCCATCACAATAATATCTTACTCACAAAGAAATATAATCATGGGATGAATGAAAAGGTTATTCAAATTTACATATTTTAGTGTCATCCCATTGAAAAGTAATACATTACAAAATAATTATAGTGATGATTTTTCTATATGTTCAACACTTACATTATTGATTCTCTTAACACATCATATACACTAGAATATTTTTAAAATCCCAATAGAGTAGTCATATTCCACACTACTTTTTTATAGCTTAGTAAATGCCTCTACTCTAAACATATGGGGATATCATGCTCCCCAACTTCAATAATTTTCATTAGAATTATGGAATGAGAATGTATGATCACATTAGACTCACCATGAACACCCTGAAGTTGAATTTTCTTTTCCTAATATAGTGTGTGTGTTACTAACATTGATTTCAAATAATTGGCATACATAAATTTGACAAGACTCAGTGTAAAAATGTGAACAATTACTTCATTCATGTGACACAATTAAAATCACCTATATAAGGTTGAATGGATTTCTATACAAATATCCTTCACAAGGTGATATCTTTACCCTACAGACATCCATAATGTAAAGGAAACAATTTTCAATTAAAGGTAATAGTTAACCACATTCTTCATTTGAATGATTCATGATTAACCATAATTCTAACATGTATTTAAGCCAAAAAAATATTCATATATCAATTCCAAATATAACATTATTTGGTGTTCATTATATTTTCTAGCCAACTCAAATTGAAGAGATCATAACAATGATGCTAATTCTCAATATGAGGGTAGAAATCCTACCATATCCTTAAATTTTAACATACCATCTTAAAATATACAAATCCTAATAAACTATGAATTTAAAATCAATTTAATTTATTTATATCCTCTATCACCAATGTTTATAAGGACCTATTCCAAGTCATTTTCATCCTACATCAAAGGATACTATCAAATAGGTCACAACTACTTTGTGCACTCATTCCTCATATAAATATCATATAATAATGAACAATAACTTGTTAGATAACCATACCACCATATACAAACTATATTGTCTTTTTTATATCAAATGGCCATGATTTTTGTACTCTAGATCCTAGGATATAACTTTTCAAATCATGTTACTTTGATAGTTTTTGAAACTAAGGATATCTTCCAAGTAATTTACATTACCTTCAAATTTTCATGAGCACCAAATTTTATGACTTCATTATCGATGTGAACTTTATTTTTTCTAGAATAATTTCACTTAACCAATATAAATACATCATCCATTAGTCACCGCTTGAAAAAGTGTGATGCCAATGTTGATAAAGAATAAGATTATTCAAGGAAAAAACATAACACATATCTAAATGAATGTTTGATTCTATAAGATCATATTCATCTAAAATGTATAATTAATTTCCACACTAATTTTCAGAACTAATTCATCTTCCTAAACACTACCTCTAGAGGTAAATTTAGGTTTTCTTTGATGGATTTTATCATTATGTATAATCAATGAGGTCATTAGGGAGATGATAAATATAACTCATCTAGGTAGATATTGTCATAAATCTCTAGAAACCAAAATATAATGTTGGATTGTATCTATATCAACCACAATAAAACATGGGTTCCATCATGTTATTGATCTCTACTCCATCAAAGTGAATTATTTATAGATAACTCATCATAATACCTTAGAACAAGTAAAAAACTCAGTTTTTATTATTTTCCACTAAATATCCCCCCAAAATCCATATTTTCACCAATGAATAAAAATTTATCACCAATCAATATATCTTGAGGAACCTATAAAAGTCCTCAAATCATGGAGCATTCTATATAACAGTAAAAAAACACTATCATAAATCACATTCTCTTAAAAATATATTTACCATAAAATCAAATATAAAAATCCCATCAAAATTTCTAGAAATATTGAATTAAAATCATCAACCAATAGAAAAATAATCTTAATGTGTGAAGAAATATTAGGGATATATGTTTCCTCACCATAGAGACAATCTTGCTAATCTCATCCAACCAGAAAAGATATCTCTTAGTATTCCAATCACTCTGAAATATGAGTATCATCATTCATTGAACTAATATAAAACATCAAATATAGAAATTCTACATGTTATATAAACATAATTTACAAAGAAAAAATAATTAAATAATTAAAAAACCAAGAACATAAAAATTAAAAAAAATGGTTATAAATAAAAACTTATAATGAGAAAATGATGATTTTCTCTGAATGAAAAACAATATTTCTCTTGATAATAATAAAATGATGATTTTCTCTTTCATCTGAAAATTTATCTTGGTTATTAATTAATTATTATAATATCTTTGAGATAAATAATTTCTCTATAATGATGGAATATTAATATTTATCAATGATGAAGAGTATTATATGGAATGTTATTTCCATTCTAATTGTTGTTTTATAATGAACCCATTAGCTCTCTATATATAGGTTCCCCAAGCCAAGAATTTAGTTCTTATCAATTATTACCTTAAATTTAAATAGTCAATATTATGAATATACCTATTAATTTAAATAAATCCAATATATCCATTTATGGTAAAAATTTCTAGATAAATATCAACCAAACTATAATAATTAACATATTTTTTAAATATTGATACATATTCCAAATAAATAATTAAATATAAAACAAGATTTATGAAATTATCTTATAATGATATATATAATATAAAATAAATATTAAATACCAAAAACATTTAATATATATCCCACACATATATATAAATATAATATTAAAAATTACAATGTAATTATTTAAAACACAATATTTTATTTTCATGAATTATTTCAATAAATAAATCCCAAAAAACAACCAACACATTTGGATTAAAAATTGCATTAATGAAAAATTTATTTATAACTCATTTTAACCTTCTACATTATTAGTATTAATTAATAATATAATATATAATTATAATATACCAAATGAAAAGCTCAATGTGATCCCATCACTAATGTGTATACAAAATCATGTTCTTATTATCCATGAAATTAAGTATGATTAAGAGACATGGATGAAGTTAACCATGAATTACTTGAATATAATATATCTCTCATCCCTGAAAACTAACTGAACATATTAATACATCTAATGTTTTATGCATAACCATGAACATTATCTATATTACTCAAATTAGGATCATGGTGAAAACTTTTCCCATAAGTGGAAAATTCCCAAGGAGATCTCAAGCGATGTGCCACCCCTAATCAATAACATACCCATTGACCATCTATTTAATTTTAATTCTAAAACAACGTATTATGGAAGCCTAAGTATAAAATGTTTCATGGAAAGTATACCCAGAACTATTTGGTCAAATGAGATATTAATATAATCCTGCTAGAGATACACCAAAGGAAAAAATGGGACTATTCATTTAGTGTATCTCAAGTTGAGTCACATCTGATTCAACCTATCTCACTAGTAACCTCTGACAGTACTTTATTTATCAAAATGTATACTATAACTATTCACACCAACCTCACATCACAATCCTTACTTCTACGATAGTTCATATCAAGTGATAAAACAAGTACCCTAAATACCAAGAGGATTATTATCACGATTCATGTGTTTAAAGTAACAAAATAGAAAATAATATAATGGAAGAAATAATTTATTTAATAAGTAACACATGATAAATCATTTTCCTAAACCATTATCCCATGTTTAGTCTCTAAGTCACAATTTCCAATATCTCCCAATTACACTAGATATAATCTCCCATATATCTCATACTTATAGATTGTACATGACCCTCATACTTTTATTTTGATAGTGATTTAGTTAGTGGGT
Organism: Viscum album; assembly: GCA_963277665.1. Classification (NCBI taxonomy): domain Eukaryota; kingdom Viridiplantae; phylum Streptophyta; class Magnoliopsida; order Santalales; family Viscaceae; genus Viscum; species Viscum album. The sequence continues at coordinate 1,460,793,654 of OY728153.1, read as the reverse complement.
GTAATACCTTATCTTATGTGGAAATATTGAAAATTCATACCTCACCATGAACTATAATATCATGAATGAGATGATATCTCTGGAGGATATTCCAAGATTTATGGTGAGATCGAGGAAATTTAGCTTGTGAAATCTCCCCATTTCTATCATGAAAGAGTTCAATGGGATCCGTAATTCTTGGAACAACCTATAGTTTAGTGTTTAACTTTTTAATCTAGACCCCACATTTGAAACATATAATGTAATAATGTACTCTTCTATAATAATAGAATTAGAAAATATATATTTCTTAGCAATTTCCCAACTAATATAACCAATATTCTATTAAAAAATACATTCTGACTATTAATTAAAATCATTACTATTTTTTTGGAAACTTGTATCATTGTATCCATATGAAACAGTTTTTTTATCACCTCCAATATATAAAAATGTATCCTTAGTTATCTAAAGGAAAATTAGTATATATTTTTATAGTCATACAATTCTCTTAACTGGGATCAAATTAAAATTATCTCATCATTCTCAATTCTTATAACACATATAGATGAATACATAATATGGTATACATGAGAGAATCTATAATTGATGCATACAGTAACCCATAACACATTTCCTTTATTCATTTAAATAAGGAAATGATCCATTGAAAGACTCTATAAATGAACAATTGGTATATATCCTTTATTACACTACATGAAATAGGGGCTAGGAAAACATTTCAAAACCACGGTCGTAGCACCAATGATCTTGGTTGTATCTAATAACCTTGATCATCCTGACCGTGGACCAAAGTTTCATAAAAGTAGTGGTACCTCTATAGCCACATGAAAGGACCATGAATTCAAATATATAGACATGGGAAAGTATTGTGGATTTTTTTCCAATATCCACAGATGATGACCATGGTGATAAGCTAAAACCATGGGCACAACTCATGGATATAGGCTACCATAATTTTCAAAAAAGAAAAAAAGAAATATTTGGTTTATATATATGAATATCTATAAATATAAATAGTTAAAAAACTAGTAATATAAAGAGAAATTAATAAATACTAAATAAAGTATTTTCTATTCATTATTAACTAAAAATAGTATTCATTACAAGTGATGCTCATAATTAGTTTCAGTATCATCCAAATCCTCACTACGACCAACACAACCCTCCGGAATACCGACATCTCCCATAGAAACACCATTATCATTATCACCACCACCATCTATGACACCACCACCACCACCACCACAATCATTTAAATCATTATTCATGTCTAAATATGAAGATAGAGTAGATAAATTCTCAAAAACATAATGAATTTTCATCAAATAAGAATTAATTTATGTAATAGTCTCATTTGGAAGTGAAGAATAAAAAAATACATAGATTTCATGATTTTTCCCATTTATTATTTATTATCATCACTAATATTTTTCTTCCACTATCAACATTTCATGTTTGATGCAATCATTTATTTTCTCTTATGTAATTGTAGTAGAATTAGTGATTAAGGAATAACTTATGTAAGAATAGTATCTAGATGGTACAATCTTCTTGCCAAGTTGATAGAAAACCTTAAAATTATGCTCATCTCTCAACACCATATTAAAATTACCCTTTGGACCAAAAATTCATTTTAATTTTTTTGTAAAGTGTTTAAAGTGAATTCCATTAAACAAAATATTCCATCAATTAAAATGACAAAATAATGTAAGTATTGAAATTTAATAAAAATAAAAAAATTGAATTATACTAAATTTGTTGTTCATTCTATTTATAACAATTCCATATTTCATTTTCCTTCTTGAACCAAAAAATATAGAGAAAGAAACTTGAACATAAATATTTAATGTTTTTTTCTCGGAAATCCAATAAATTAAGTATTATTAAATAATTTAACTTTTATAATTAAAAGAACTAGGTCGTATATCTAAATTTTTCATTTAATTTTGAAAAACATATTACTTAGTTAAAACACTAGATTAGAATAATCCAATATATAAATAACACAAATAATAATATCATAAAAGAAATCAATATTTGAAAATGATCTAAAACTCAAAATAATCATAGTATCATTTAGACAAAAACCACATTGAAAATAAAACAAAAACCAATAAAAATTAAAAAAGTAATTAATAGACCACCTTTTACTTAATTAATCATCTGTAACAATTCATAAATAGAATATAAAGGAAATGAATTTAGTTTTCCCTATAACACTGGATACAAATTAGATGGATAATATAATCTTATACACAATTAACATGAAAACTTTAAAACTAAAAAACCTAGTCACAACTGAATTAAGAATGGTTCTAAATTTTTCAATTAAAATAAATAATCAATTATATATATTTTGTTCTTTTTTACACATAAAATCTAGTGAAAATCAAATAACACCTTTTAATGACACATTAATTTTTATAGAAGACCATATATTGAACCCAATTAGTGTTTTTTATATTTTTTTTCAATAAATATGAAGAAAATATACATGATTCCAATATGTGTTAGAGTAGAAATACATGGAATAAAACTGATGTTACTAAGAAAAGGTGGGATGAAGAATAAATTAACAATAATACTAGAGTTCCTAAGAAAGGTGTCATTATATAGGGGATTGTGAATATAATATGAGTATTTAGGAAATAGCTTGAATCTTGGATCTGTGAAGATTAAAAGTTATTTGCAAATAATTATTCATATGAATAACTAAGTTGATGCTATAAATGATTGGGAAAGTATATGAAAGTTTAGTTCTTTCAATGAAGATATATTTGGATATATATTCAGAGGGAAAAGGATAAGAAGTCCTTATTTTTATGCCAACATTTCTTGAAGATTCAATTCTTGTTGGAGGATGAAAAAAATCATATAATAATGAGGAATGATATTTATATATTACATGAAGAATTTTATTGAGTACATTTAATGAATTTAGGAAATATTCTCTAGCAGTTCATGTGAAGAGTTTTTAAGAAGATTTGAATATGTTGAAGAGGATTTTAGTTCCATGGATTGTGAACATTGAGTAATATTGTATACCTAGGATAAAGATGTGAAAGAAAACATTTATGTTTCATCACTATATTTATCAATATTGAAGAGTACTATATCTTATAAAAACATGTCTGAATTATGTTTGAGGAATTAAATCTAATTTTATAAATTGGAAGAATCATTGATGTATTCTAAGGAATATTAATATTATGTATTAAGCTTCAGAATTAATATTATACTATTTGGATTTGAGTTTCCATTTTTTATAGTGTCTAAGAATTCTTGATGGAATTAAGAGTTCATTTGGGTAGGTTATGAAAATCATATATTTTTTATGTTTTTACCAAGGCATTTGACATGTAATATATTTAACATGTTTTAGAATGTTGTAAAATTACCTAGGAGACATCACTTGTGATACACAAGAATTTTATATAATACATATTATATTCTCTTCCATGAAGTGATGCATAAGATTATAGAGTTCATGAAAATTGGAAAAGGGAAGAAGTATATTGAAATATATAAGATTTAATGATTTGGTGATTTCATAAGGGTAACCAGACTTCATAATGACTATTTTCTCATTTCATAAGGGTCATTGGTTGGGAAAAAGAAGTTTTAAAACTGTGGATCCACACTAAACTTCATAAGAGTAAAAATTTGTTACGTAAGATTAATTCTATTTTAAAAAATGAAGATTTCTCTAGATGATTAATAGTGGGATTTGTAAGATAAACTTCTAGAAGAAGAAATAAAATGGGGATATTATATATTGATATTCAAATGTAAAATATTAGGATTCTTCTATTAAATATACGATTGAATCTATCAATTTTAGTGATGAATAAGATTCATTGTTATTTTCACCATAAAGAGAGTATCATGTCGTAATGCATGTTGAAGTGGATAATTGTGTGAGTTATTCACATCATAATAAAAGATTCCATGATTTTGATGAATAAACTACATGTCAATATATAGAAATGGAATTTTATGTGTTCAATTTTTTTGGAAGATTTAAAAAGGAGAATATTCCATAAATATTGAGGGATATCCTGAGGCAGTAAAGGGATGTCAAATATGGATGTTTTTTTATATTATTACACTACTATTATTGAAAATTACTTTAAGTCCAAAGATCATAAAGATATCATGGATTCATCTTGGTTATTTTTTCAGGATTTTAATATTATGAATAATATTGTACTGATTGAACCATGAATCATGAAGTGATCTGATGTAGCACACAGTTGCACTTTTTAGGCACTCCCTTATTCGTGCATTGTTTATCATACTTGTTTTGGTGTGTTTGTGGGATTCTTAAGGATGGAGAGACTTTGTTGAAAAAATGACATAAATTTTAGTATTGTATGTTTATTTAAATTAATATAGTTTAGGTATAAATGTTTCAAAGACTTATATGCATTATTCCCAAGTTCGAAGAATGCCTGGAATGGGGGTTTTGAGTTTTTTTATTAAACATATTGTTTCCACAATCTTTTGGGGATTTACATTCAATGTAAGGGGTTAAAAAACATGTAATCATGGCCTGATAGATATCATGAACTGATATAGGGTGTGAAATATTTACATGCTTTGTAATAGATTCATGACCTGTAATGGTCAAAAATATGTTTTTAATAAAAAGGTGATGGGTTTTTCAGTGAATATTTTTAATCAAGAAATACATGGCATGAAATATTTACAAACCATATACTTGTTGGGATTAGTGTTGTTTTAGGGTGTTGTGTGGGTGATTAAGGGTTCATTCAATTTGTATCCACCCTTTATGAAACCTAGAGAAATCCCATGCAATTTTTAGGGATCTACTCTCCCTATAGATATTTTTTCCAAAGATTGGTCATCGGTTTTAATATGATGTGTCTCTTAGGGTATGCGACCCTTTTGGTTCTTCTTTCCTTTAGTCATTTCAAGTACACTGGCTTTGTTTTTTATTCATATTTGTAATTAGATAGTGTTTTCTATCAATCCATTTCAGTTTATTGGTGTGCCTTTCCTTTCAAATTTCATTCTCATTGTTTCCAATCATCTTTGTTGAAGGCATCTAGGTTTATACCAATTTAAGGTGGGTATTTCTATACAATGGTTTAATGCAATGAATTGATTTTTTTTGTAAATTTACTTTTTTTTTCATATAATTTAATTGATATGTGGTTTTAAAGGTTATATTGGAAAGGAACATTTCTTCAAAAAGGCGTTTTTTATTGAGAATGGATTTTCTTGATTTGAAAATGGATTTTCAAACACCGTCGAGGAATTTATTGGCTTTGAAACTATTTTATAAAATTTTGAGCATGGTTTTGAATTTTATTTTGACAAATGGAACCTTGGGATCCTTGGTCATGTTAGGAAGGAGACACAAGTATCCTTAGTGTGTGTGCACCACTAAGAGGTAACCTTTTAAATATCGATGGACTGTGGTAGGACTCAATTTTGGTTAGATCCAATATTATGACTATTTAGGATCTAGAGTGTCTAGTATATATTTTCCAATAGTCTAGGGTCAAATATTAGGTGCTTTGTAATTTATGGTTATTTATCTCATGATTGTTTTTATCATGGATGGTTTCTCATAGGTTTTTATATGAGGTGGTAGCACATAGCTTCACATGAAAGGTTATTTCATGGATATGTGTTTACTTGATTACCTATTGATGAATGGATGTGACTTTATATTTTATCACTTATAATTTTCATATTTATCATTTAAGAATATGAATGTATTTTATGAAAACCAAAGGTAAAATGATATACAAATGAATTGTACTTATGAAAATGATTTATAATTTTTTTTTTAAAAGCTAGAACTATTGCATTCTTGATATTAGACCTTATATAGATTATGTGGTGGTATACTACTAGGTGTTGTGATTTCACCATAATTTTACCCTTAGGGTGATTTTAAATGTTTTATTTCATGATACAAGTAAAGGAAAGGGAATATTATAGCATGTGGGATTATCCTTTGGTATTTTCCTTCAGTTCAAGTTGGTTTGGAAGTGACTATTGGTCACATGGAGACATGTTGGTCTTTTTTAATTTATACTTTCAGGTTTATCCTATTTGTCTTGGATTTTATGGGTGTGGTTCTTTCTTTTTATTCTACACAGTACTCTAATTTTATGTCTTGTTCCATTATATAAAAGACTTGTTTTGTTTTCATGATTTACCTAACATTGTGATGGTCGACTCGGGTGTATGGTTTGGTTAACCTGGGTTGGTCTGTTAAAATTTGGTATAAGAGCCAAGGATTAGCCTGAAGTGTGTTAATACTACCTGAGTTTGGTATTGTGTCTTGGGTATACTAGAGTTAGGACCATCATAATTCAGATAGTAAGTGCAGAAAAGGGTCATGTCCAGCCCATTGATATGAATTTTGGAAGTGGTCCTCAGATTTTGGAATGTTCTCGTGATCTAATTGGTTACTATCATGTGTTTATTAAACAATGAATCTGAGAATATCTCTTCCAAATCTGAGTGAGGAAGTTGTGTGATAGGTACCGCAAGAAAATCCTCCAGTTGACCCTTCCTTGGTTGAAGTGGTAATCTACACCATTCTGGCCTTAGGTAAAGTGGGTTTTGAGAACCCAATATATGTAGTGGATCATGGATCTAAGTTTAATAAGAAGCATCCACCCACATTTTTTAGTGACAAACTTCCAGAATCTGATACATGGATTGAGAATATTAAGATGATTTCAACTTCTTGAAGACTCCTGATGACTTAATGGTGGGTTTTGTTATGTACGTGCTTGAGGTGTTAAGAGGAATATGGTGTGACTCTATTGTGAAATATATGTTTCATGAGGGCCTTACCTAGGATTCTTTTAAGAAAATATTTATTCCATAGTTTTAAATTGAGATGTTATGAGTGGAAAAGACCAAGGAGTTTCTGACCTTTGAGTAGGGGCATCATACCATTCTGGAGTATTCTACCAATTTTTATGAGTTGGTGCATTTGGAACTAGAGCTTGTCACTAATAAGTACCTTAAGGTATAGAGGTTTGAGATGTAAATGAGGCCTGATATTAGGTTGGTGTTGATTCTCATATGCCTTATGACCATTGTGGAGGTAGTTGACAAAGCATATTTAGATGAGGCAGAAAAATATGGGAATATTGGTTTGGGATGAGTTTTAATTGATGTAGTTGTCAGCTAGGGTGTATCTTCTAGAAAAAAAATATAAGGGTGATCAGTCCTCTTAAGGACTAGTTTTAGAGGATTCCTCGGGAAAACAATAGATTGTTTGCTATCAGTATTCATATTAAGGTCATACTATACCTAACTTTATGAAGGATCCTAATACTTTTCACTATTGCAGATTATCCGGACATCTGAAGTGTTTCTATGAAAGGATGTCCCACGGAAGTAAGGTACGATCCATTGCCACTAAGGATTAAAAGGTTCATACTGATGCTTACAAGGGTTGTGGGTCATATCCTCAGGCCAAGAGGGATTCTGAGATGGATAATATTGAACAAATTTATGTAGTAGAGTATACACCAGCGTAATATGAAGCAGGGCTAGCTACTGTTAAAGGTGTGGTGTTTATTTCACCTTTTATTGTGCTATATTTGTTTAATAAAGGTGCTACTTATTATTTTATATCATAAATGTTTGTTGATGTGTCTATATTACATTCAAAACATATGTTGTACATGTTGGATATTTCCATGCCTTTGGGAAAGAGGTCCGAACAAGGTTTCAAGTGTCCCAAATTTTAGGTGATGATAGACAACTTTGAGGTAGAATGGAACTTCTTGGTGCTTGATATTGAAATATTAAAATTTATTATCATCATGGATTGGATGATTAGTGTTAAGGCCCATATAGATTTTTATCACTGAAGGGTATAGTTATTATCTACCGATGGGGTCACTCATGTATTTTTGGGTGAGTGGGAGTCTATATTTGAAAGGGTAGTGCCTATTTTTTCATATGCTAGGGTAATATTGTGCCCATTTTAAGATATATTTCTTGATATAGTTAAACCTTGTTTGGGATTTTGAATTCCTACAGTGGTGTGTGCATAACCCAAGGACTTTTTATATGAATTTTCTATTTTACCACCACAGAGAGAGGTCATGTTTACTATTTACCCGCTCCCTAGTACGATGATAATTTTATGCCATATTATCAAATGGTACTTGCTGAGTTTGTGAAACTTAAGGTCTTTCTTAAGGACCTAGAGGCCAAATGATTTGTTCTTATTAGCATGTTAATGTGAGATTATTCTGTCCTCTTTTCAATTAAGGTATACATGAGCCTCATACTTTGTATTGAATATCTAAATTTGAATTAGGTGACCATTAAAAAAATCCATTTCCTAGGATTGACAAACTTTTTGACCAGCTTAGAGGGGTATGTTGGTTTTCAAATATTGACCTATTGTAGGGTACCACTAGTTGAGGGCCCATTAATAGGATATACCTAAGACAGCTTTCATGAGATGGTATGGACATTTTTAGTTTCTGGTTATGCCATTTGTTCTGAATAATGATCATACGGTGTTTATGGATTTAATAAATTTGATCTTTCATTAGTTCTTAGAATCATTTGTTTTAGTGTTCATGGATGATATTTTAGTGTACTAAAAGTTAGAGGAGGATCAAAGAGACCATTTGGATATCATTCTCTAAACCTTTATGGAACATCGTCTATTAGATAAGGTCTCTAAATGTGAGTTATGGATCTGAGATGTGAAATTTCTAAGAAATTTGATATCTAAGAGGGGTATCTAAATGGATCCTAATAATATACAGGTAGTTATTTCTTGGTAATATCCTAGAAATGTGTTTGATATCTAAATATTCTTGGGTTTGGATGGTTATTATAAATAGTGTGTTCATGATTTCTCCAAGATCACATCTTAGATAAATGCTTTCACCCACAAGGCTATAAAGTTTTAATGGAATAATAACTGTCTGATATCATTTGAGGAGATCAAGATGAGGTTAACTTCACCACTGGTTTTGATTCTTCCATAATTGGGTTCAGGTTATGATGTTTTCTACGATGCTTATGGTGTGGGATTAGGATGTGTCTTGATACAGATGAAATAGGCAGTAGTTAATGTATCACACCAGTTATTACCTCATGAGAATAACTACCCTAACAATGATATTGTGTTGTCAATAGATATGCATTCCCTCAAAATTTGATTAAAATATCACTTTTGGGAGAAATTTATAGTGTATTATGATCATATGATCATGAAATATATTTTTAATCAAAGGGATCATAACTTTCTATAAAGACATTGGGAAGAGTATCTTCATATTTTTGATTTTGATATTTTATACACCCCTGTGAAGGGAAATGTGGTTACTGATGCTTTGACAAAAAAAAATTTAGACATAATCCATGAAGGAATTGGTTGAGCAGTGGTCTCTGATGAGTTTGTTTGATGAAATGATATTGGGAGTGGAAAAGGTTGGTGGATAGGTGTTATTGGATTTGATGAAATATGAACTATATTTTGATGAGAAATTTTGGCCTTAATAGGTGGTGGACACCAAGTTCCAACACTTTAGTGAAAGTCATTATGGTGGGGAGACCTCAGGTGAGTGGTCTTAGTCTCCCAGTGACACTTTGTGATTTCATGGAAGGTTTGGTTGTTCCATTTTCCTTAATGCAAGAGTTGATAGAAAGTGTACCCCAATCTTGTTGGTCCATGCACCCTGGGGATACAGAGAAGTATCATGACCTGAAATTTCAATATTTGGGGAATGGTATGAGGTAGGAAATTTTATATTTTTATCATTGTGTCTTACTTATTATATAATTAAGGCAGAACACCAGAGACCTACTTGGTTATTGTACCCCTTACCCATTCTAGTTTGTAAGTGGGATGATATTTCCATGTATTTCATCATTATTTTTCCATGTAATCGTAGTGGGAAGGATGTGATTTGGGTGATCATTGATTGAATCACAAAATCATCACATTTCATCCCTATCAAGGAGACGAAAATGGTAGAAAAAATTGGGGACTTGTACATCTGAGAAATTGTGATACTTCACTAGGTTCCCTCTATGGTGGCATCTGACAAGATCTCAAGGTTCACATCTAGTTTCATGAAAGGTTTATTGGAGGTGATGGGTTCTTGGATAAGACTGACCATGTAATATCATCCAAAGACAGATTAATATATAGAGATTACTATCTAGGTTCTTAAGGATATACTTTGGGCTTGTGTGACTGATTTTACAGAATCTTGGGAAAATTATTTTTCTATGGTAATTTTTTCCTATAACAATAGTTATGAATCCTATATTAAGATGGTTACCTTTGAGTATTTGTATAGGAGGATATGTAGATCTCTCCTGTGCTGGGAATATTTTAGAGAGCTATCCTTGGTTGGGCCAAGTCTCATTCAGGTGACAATAGAGATAGTGTAGTTGATCTAGAGGAGATTGATCACAACATAGAGCCATTAGAAATCTTATGTAAACTGTCGGCAGAGGATGCTGAAGTTTGAGTTTGGTGATCAGGTTTTCCCTAGAGTTTCACATCGTATGGAACATCATCATTTGGGTAAGTAGGGTAAGTTGGCATCAAGGTTTGTGGCCCCTTTTGAGACTACTGGATGATTGTGGAAGGTGGAATATCGGGTGGACTTTCTATCTGGTTTGACATATATCCCAGATGTGTTTCATGATTCCTAGTTGAGGAGGTATACACTAGATCCTTCCCATGTGATTGGATGAGAGGATGTTTATCTTGAGATTGAAATCACTTTACTTGAGTAACAATTTTATATTATGGATCTCTAAGAGAAGGTACACCATGGTAAAAAAATTCCTATGGTTAGTGCACTATGGAAGTGTAGATAGGATATCCATGAGATTTCAGAGAGGGAATTATTAATGAGGCAATATTGGCCTTCGCTTTTCATGATTCTAGGAATCTAAGGGAATTTTGGTGGCATAAATCATTTACAGTGGGGATATTGTAACACCCTGTTATGATTTTTAGGTACTCCCTTATTTGTGCTTTGTTTATCATCTTTGTTTGGGTACATTTTAGAGATTCTTGGGTATGGAGAGCCTTTGATAGGTAAATGAAAACATTTCAGGGATGTATGTTTATTTTAATTAATGGAGTCTAGGTGTAAATGTGTTGAAGATGTGCAGGGTTCTTCCTATGCTCAAAGAACACCTAGAATCAGTTTTTTTGAGTTTTTTTTGCTTAAACATTCTATTTCGGCTTTTGGGGATTTACACACAGTATAAGGGGGTTAATGGACTTGTAATTATGGCATGATAAATTATATGAAATGATATATGGTGTGATATATTTACACACAATTTAATAGGTTCACAATGTGTAATGGTCAATTTTTTTAATAAAAAAGCGATAGGTTTTTAGAGAATAATTTTAATCAAGAAATACACCATGTGAAATCTTTACACATATTTTACTTATTGTGATTAGTTAACATCAATGGAATTTTGTGCATGATTAAGGGTTCATTCTGTGCGTAGATTCCCTTCATGAAACTCAGAGAGATCCCATGTGATTTTGTGTCATCTCCTCTCCCTCGATATCTTTCATTCAGTGATTGTCCATCGTGTTTGATGCGGTGTGTCTCTTTAGATCCTTTCATTTATTCCTTCATTTAGTCCTATAAATTGTGTTGCCTATGTTTTTTGTTCATATTATTGAGAGGATAGTGTTTTTTATTGATCATTTTTAGTTTCTTGGTGTGCCTTTCCTTTCGAAGTTTGTTCTTGTGGTTTCAAATCATCATTGTAGAATGTAGCTAGGTTTATACTGATTTGAGGTAGGTGTTTCTATATAATGGGTCAATGCAATGAATTGGTTATTGTTCATGTAAATTTCCTTTGGGTTGTTCATTGATTTCAAGTGATATTTGGTTTGAAAGGTTTTCTTGGAAAGGTAAATGTATTCAAAAAGGGATTTTTCTTTGAAAATGGATTTTCTTGATTTGGAAATGGATTTTCAAACAATAATGAAGACTGTATTGGATTTGAAAAAATGTTTTATAAAATTGTGAGATTGGTTTTGAAATGTATTTTTACAAATTAAACATTATGAACCTTGTGTGCATCAAGAAAGATACACAAGGAGATTTAGTGTGTGTTGAACTAATAGGAGGTAACCTTTTGGATATTAATGGATTATAACAAGACTCAATATTGTTTTTTCCAACATTATACATATTTATCATCTTGAGTTTATATTACATATTTTACCATGGTATAGGGAATAATATGATGTTCTTTTTCATTTATGATTATTTATCACATGATTATTTTTATCATGGATGGTTTATAATAGGTTTTTATATGAGGTTGTAGCACATAGCTTCGCATGATAGGTTATTTCATGGATATGTGTTTAATTAATTAACTATTGATGCATAGATATTCCTCAATGTTTTACCACCTATACTTGTAATACTTTTGGATTATGAATATGAGAGGATTTATGAAAACCAAAGGGAAAATGATTTACAAATTAATTAGATTAAAGAAAATGATTTGAAAAATAGTATTTTTTTAAAAGCTATAATTGTTTCATTCTTTATATTAGACATTGTATAGACTCTTTGGTGTATCCAATTGGGTGTTGTTCTCACATAACAATTTTTCCCCTGTGTAGTTTATAGATGCTGTATTACTGGATAAAGGTAAAGGGAAGGGAATCTTGTAGCATGTCAGCTTCTCCATTGGTCTTTTCCTTCAGTTTGGGTTGATTTGAAGGTGACTATTGGTCACATAGAGAGATGTTGGTACTATTTGTTTCATACTTTATAGTTTATCTGATTTTGATTGGATTTTATGGGTAATATTGTATCATTTTATTCTACACAATACTCTAGTTGTAGGTATTGTTCTGTTATATACAAGACATGTTCTATTTTCTTGCTTTACCACACCATGTGACGAATGGTTCAGGTGTATGGTTTGGTTGAATTGGGTTAGTCTCCTAAATTTGAAGTATTGATAATTATAAGGGTTTTCATATTAAAATATTGAAACTAATATACATTTAGGTATTTAATATAATAAAATTCAATTTTAGAAATAATATTCAAGTGGTATGGGAATATATATTCTAAGAAAGAAAAGGAAAAGTGGACGGAACCTGAATTTATTACTATTTGATATATTTTTTGATTTGATCAAAATAATAAATGATCTAATAATACAACCTATTTCAAACCTTGAGTATCAAAGAGAGAGATAGAGAGAGGTATATGACCCTGCAATCAAGTTTCACATTCTTTGTGTTAAATAATTAAAGAGAACTAGTATTACTATGAAGGATTAATCCTACTTGTTGAAGAAGAATAAGAAGAAGAGTTAGAAACCAGCCTATCATCTATTGATGTAAAATCCCTTGATTTTAAGGTAAATTTCTCTCAAAATAATTTGAAGTTTTCAATATATTTCTTAACATGCAACACTGGGATTTAAGAAAATAGAGATATATTATAAAACAATTGTTATTTAAATGTGATAACCTAGACGTTGTATTGGAGGGTATGATTATGAGTAAAAAAATTATAAAATAAACACACACACACAAAAACACACCCATATATATATATATATATAATGGTCATACTCAATAAAAATGTATTGATTAATTATAAATAGATACACACTCAATTTATAGTGAAGTCATTTTGTGCTTCAAAAATACATTTTTATCAAAAATGATTTTATTTAATTTTGTGTATAGGAATTAAAATTAATTTCATCCAATTTAATAAATTTTATTTTATAAAATGAAAAAATGGAAATAATAATATTAAAATTAATTTAGGTGAAATATTTTTATTTTTGGGAAATAATTGATTGTTTAATGAAATGAGAAAAATATCCACTTTTGTAAAACTCAAATTTCATTTATTTAAAACAAGTAATTTAAATGCCCCATTATATTTTAGATTTAAATTTATATAATACCCATTTTCTTTAAAAAAAATTATTAATTCCATTAAGATCAATATTTTTCATGACTATGATATAAGTCAATTTTAAGAATAAAAACTCATTTTTCTAGAAAACTATTATTGTCATATTTTTCAGGTTAAATTTTAAATTGGTTTCATCCACTTATATATATTTAATATATAAAAATTTATAAAAATATTTTTAATATGGTTGTTTGTATTTGGTATATAACACCATTTTATTTTTGGCCATTATAAATAGTAACTTTGGTAAAATTTATCACCTCGCTAAAGGGAAAATCGTGTAAATAAAGTTAAAAATAATGTAATAAATTATTAAACATTTTTTAAACACATTAACTTATTTAATTTTATTAGATTAATTTGACCATATCCATAGTAAAATCTAATATATGGAATTATGGTGTTATTTTCCTTTTATAATGACATTTATATTATTTCAATTAAAGAAAATTCCAAAATGTCACTCTCTTAACATCAATAATTATAAATTTTTTATATAATGATAAAATGAGGATGACTTCAGTTATAAATTTTTATTTTAAATAATAAATATTTTTTATCACTTTAATTTCTTTTTAGTTTTTAGTGATGAAATAATTATCTATAATGATTACACTATGCCGACACAATGCTTATGCAAGTAGTAGAAAAATAATATAAATGGTTTTAAAAATACTAAAAGTGATATTTTTTGGGTGATTAATATTTACACATTAATTATATATATAAATTTAACTTATTAGGTATGTGTTAAATTTTTAGATTCAAATTACATATTTGTCTTGATGTATTTAATGTCAAATTAAATGAATAGTGTGAATAATGACATTAACGGTATTTTATGAAAAAAATAATTTATTAATTTTTTTAAAAAACAGAAAATAATAAAAGAGTACAAGTAGGATCATAAAAGGTCTAATATGTCATAAATTTTCCATTTATGCTCTAATTTTTACCTTATATGTAAACTTACAACACTTTAATGTTGAAATATTTCTTACTGTAGTTAAGGTTTAAAATGGTTAACAAATGGGTTAATAACAATTATAAGGTTAAAAATGATATATAGACCTATATAAATTTGATTAAATGATTATATTAGGACTATTTACTCCTTATATTATAATCCATGTAATTTGGTAACCACTTGGGCATGAATGTTCCCTTATTATATTTTAATAATTTGAAAAATTACAAGAGTTCCCCTCCCCTAACATATAAGAGGACACCTCTTCTATATTTTTTTACACCACATTGATCCATATAGCTTGAAAAAATCTACAAAATTATATTATAAATCTCTCTACCCATGAATTAGAAATGGTATTATTCTTAAAAGACAATTATAGAGTTTCTTAATAATATATCTAATGAAAGTGTACTGAAGAAGAGTTAATTGTCTTTACTGACTCTTCCAAATTTATTCCCTCTTATACTTCATCTAAATATATTTTAAACATAATAAAATAATAAATAAAACATTTTCAATATAATTTTATGTTATTATTATTATGTTACAATCATTTTCAATCTCTTTTCTATCCTATTAAAGTGAAAACATCGCTCGTGCATACATATAGCTTATCATCTCGACATAGCCACACAATTCATTTTTCATCAAAACTACTTGGATGATTATAAAGTTGTAAATAATGAATAATATTATATTTATGATATAATTATTATTCTATAATTATATTATTATGTCTACCTTGTTACCTTTCTATTCGTTGGAAAACTATAATGTGGCTCATGCGTAAGTGCAGACTACCACCTCCATGAACAGATGCAATCCATTTTTCAATTTTTATTTACATGGATAGTTATAAAGATATATTTAATGAATATATATTATATAATAATGTTTCTATAAAGTTGAATTATTTTTTTACTTTCTTTTCTTCCACTCGTTTAATGGTTAAAACAACATTCATGCATACATACGACATACCATCTCATTGAATGATGAAAATCATTTTTATATATTTATATTTTAGTAATGATTATAAATAATTATATATTTAATATATATCATATTTATATCATTATTTTAATTTTTTATATTATCTTACCATGATAAAATTACAAGGACAGGAACTACTGAAATGAAACTTCCTTGAAAAATGAAACAATTAACACTTGAAAGCAATGATTTTAAAAGGAATTATTAATAAATTGGTGTTGAAATATTATAATTGGATCATATATGATATTATAAATATTTAAATGGTTTTATAATAAATTAATAAAAAGTTTAAAACCATTATATTGTAAGTGAAATCACATTCAACAGAGTGGAAGTTTGAGGTAAGGGATTTCTTAACTCAATTCCCGTTGATTGGGTTATACTTCTACTTCCTTGACTAGGTTACACATTAAATATGTGTGAAATAACATCTGATTTTATTATATTATATTTAAAAAATATTAATATAATTTTTTTTACACATAATCAATTCATTAATAAATTCTCACTTTTGTGATATGATCTTTGTAAGGGATTTCATCTAAATTTGCACTCTATTGAGACATATTTGGTATTATGCACCTATTTATTTTCATGTTGATTATATACTACCCATTTTATTTATTTTACATGAGTATATATTTATTCATTATGATTAAACTTTCTTTTCAAACTTACTATTTCAAGGGGTTTCAATTTAAAAGTAACCAAAGAGGTAAGGATTTATTTTAAAATCTAATTTTTTGGGATTGCCTTTATTTTCATTGAAGAAATATTAGAATATATCCTTTATAAAATTCATATATTTTCTTATCCTTTATATAATTAATGAGATCTATATTTTATTCTAACTTTTCCTTTATTTGGAACTTTAATCAATAAAATAAATATTTAAAATAAAAATAGATCTTATTCCTCTTTTCATTGGCTTTATTTTTCTTCCATGTCAATATTTTCTAATTTTTTTTTAAAAAAGTCCTTTTATTTACTCAAATTATTTATTAAATAAATTTTAATCTATCATTTAATTTTAAAATAGTTTTATGGAATCTTTCTAATGTTTTTTAAATGTCTATTTTTAACATTATTTTACAAAAAATCAAAAGTAATGTTTTTTAAAGTATATGGAATTAAAGGATTTTCCCACAACCATAACCATTTTATACTATTTATATTCTTTTAAATGTTTTAAATGTTTTTGGAAATAAAAATATTTAATTTAAGTTTATTTTATTTTTTCACTTCCATTTTATACTATTTATCTTCTTCTAAATGTTTTTAATGTTTTTGGAAATAAAATTTTTTTATATAAGTTTATTTTATTTTTTCACTTCCATTTTATTTATTTATCCAAAAGACATTACTTTATTAAAAACCTTGTATTTTTGATGAACTGATGTACATATTTTTTCTATTATTAATTTTGTGTTCATTAAATCTATTACAGTCATATTTCATTGGACATTACATTTCTATTAAATATCAATATTCTTTATAACATTGAAATTATTATTTCACAAATTGTATACCATTTCTATATATGGTGTTTTACTATGAAAATTATTCGATTGACTGAGGAAATATTGATATGTTGTATTCTTTACCCTGTACAAACATTTGTTGATAATGCATATTTTTTATAAATTAAATTAATTATCAAATATATAAGGAATGTATTGGACATGTAGTGATGGGTAGGGCCTGGTTATACATAACCTATCGATGCATTGACCAGTATCTTGAGACAATACCATTAATTAGCCGTATTAAATGGGTTTTGGTATGTACCTACCCATAGTTTAAACTATCTTTTCACAAGGAATTGATGATAAATATATCGTGATGTTTGATACCATGATGTCCAAAATTAATCATTTCATTCATTGTGAATTGAGTTATCATTACAAATGATATTACTACATTGATATTATTCATGGATGAAATTTGTGCTCAAGTAATTGACTAAAGGGCATGTGTTTTTATCTATTTACCTTTCCAAATTTCTTATTCCTTATTTAGTCATGATAGATTCCATTGTATTCAACCCTTTCCGAGCATTTAAGCTCACAATATATTTTTTCCCTTTTCCCTAGGATATTAATAAGTAATCTTTGAATGTGTTCAATAATATACAATGTTTACTATTATTATGTTTTTTTATTTCCAATGTAAAAATGGGAATCATGTACATATAAAGTTATTCATGACTGATAAATTATTTAGTCATTTAGGATTTGATCACTTGTATCTTATGAAAATTTAATAAAATAATCATTGGGTCTAGGATAATAGAGTTGGGTGTTGTTATAGTAGTATTAGAAAACGTTTAGTAGAAACCTTGGTAACTAGAATAAGGAAAGCATAGAATATAGATCCTAACCTTATAATAGAATTTGTGGATAATTCTGTATATAGGATAAAATATTGAAGTTTTGGTAAGGTATAGATTATATGGTCTTACTATAAATACATCATTCTATGGATACTAAAAGTGGACCTAGTTTTAGAGAAAAATTATTCACAGGGAAATAACTCCAAAAATAGTTAGTTGAATATATTATGGCCATCATTCTGATTCATGGTGAGTGTTCCATTATCATGCACTAATTTTGAAACTCATGGGGGATATGTTTGGGGTAATTCACATTTTCTCTATAAACCATTATAAAGGATTTGAATAGACGATGACCATGAATAACTTAGGTCAAACCTAAGGCATCGTAGATTGAAAAGAAGTTATCATAATTTAGACATCCTATTATTGAATTTAATTATTATGTGGTTTCCAATTATTGTTATTGTTGATCATACTATGCTTTTGGCTTTAGTTAATGGATGAAACTAAGAGGAATCACGATAATACTGAATAAAAGTGACAATGCGGTGATTATGAGAACAGAAAATGGAAGATGAATGCAGTGAAAACGGTTTGATTATACCTAATATTTTATCATGTTATATAATTTAAAACCTATATCTTAACCAAATATATGTCATTTCTCATTTTTATTACACAAAATTTTCATGACATGGAACAAAAAACTTGATATTTTAAATTTTATTTTCTTAAAAATCGGGAAAATAATAAATTATAATATAATAAATTATTATAATCCATGTGAAAGTAATCTTAAAAGATTCACCCTAAGTTAATTTTACTTTATCTCATATCCTAGGGACATACATAAATGTAAAGGGGTGATCTTGAGCCCAGTAATGAATACCAAAGGAAGATATTTAGACTGTGATCATGAGGCATATGAATAATAACATGAGGTATAGCAATATAACATAATCAAGAGAACATGAGGAATCTTATGATAAAAATAAAATGAATCATTACATGAAAAATTGGCTATAACATTTAAATGAGACATTCATAAGAATATCACTATGGTTTTTCCCCAATATTTCATAAATCAAAATTACCAAGGTTATTCACCAAGGTATCGTAAAACATGTCATATCTAATGATTAAATTCCTTACCCAATGAATTAGAGCACTATCGGGGTATTCCATTTATATGAATTAATTTATTATGAGACATATTGATCATAATAAATCATTTTTTCAAGAACCTGAGGATAATAAAGAACATGTTTCATATTAAATCATTGATTATTTAAGTGCTTAAAGTATTGACCATAAAATATTTTTTAACCCATAGAAAGGAAATGTGGGTTTATTATATGTAAATACCTGAATAAATAAATTATATTAAAATATAGGTGAATAATCATGTATAGATAAATGGTTTGGGTATTCAAAATATAAGAATTTTGTATGTAAAATAGAGAAATTGAGAAGTACATTTGGTAGCATGACATGTATAAAACGTGGATTTAGGAAAGGGTGAAATGACCCGTTGATAAAACATTATTTTAGTAGTAAGGGTATGATCAAAATCATAAGAAAATAATACAACATAACCTTTAGAATACTTACATAAGAAGAATTATTTGAATGGAAAATAAGATGATTAGAATTCCCTTACCTTGAAGAGTGTCTCCTAAATATTAAGAAAGGAACCTTCTAGGTTAAGGAAATTTTGGGGGAATCTTTGAGAGGAAAAATGACTAAAAATTCATGGAGGAGGGATTTGTAGTGAATGGGAAAGGTGAAATGGATGGGTATTTATAACAAAAGTGAAATAATTGTTTAATAATTTCCAAATATAGGTCTTAGAAATTTAGGTTGTGGTAAATGAAAAACCATTGTCTTACCCATTGTTTTTTATCATGGTTTCTGAAATTTGAGTAAAATTTTATGATATTTTAATCCATTAGAACTGAACATAATTTTTAATAATTTTTTGGAAATGGAAATTGTCACGACCCGTCCTTGGGGCCCATGCCGTGACTACCCCAAGCCCGCCTTCCATAGGCCAGGGGCTGGCGACTAGCACCAAAGGCGTAAATCCCGATAACATGGAAGGTATTTCCTTTATAAAAGTAAACAAAACACCACAGAGTACAAGCGGAAGTAAAACACTAAGTACAAAGAGAAGTGCTGAAAGGTAAATGGGCAAGAATACAAACCCAAAAGAAAGTACAACTACAACTGAACAAAGTACAACAGAAAAAGACAACAGCTGGAAGGACGGAAGCGGCTCCTGGGTCATCCTCCTCGGATCCCACCTGAAGGGTAGGTACATATGGAGCAGCTCCTGGATCATCCACCATGGATCCTACCTGAAGGGTAGGTACAGATAGCCTCCACAATGCTCTCACCCGTTAACCTCCTCCGAGTGTTGTCTCGCCGTGAAGTCCACCTCCGGATACTGACTCGTCATGTAGTCCACCTCCGGGTACTGACTCGTTGTGTAGTCCACCTCCGGGTACCGTCCAGTCCTCGAACACTCGGCCTCCGTCCGCACTGCCCGTCGTCTGCAACCAACACAATGAGGTGCGGGCATAGCCCATGCAGGGTTGTGTATAACGATACTCAGTAGGGACCCCGAGTCCCTCAAGGTCTCACTAAAAACCAACAAGGAAAACCACAAAAAATATCTCAACAGATAACCTCTACCTAGGTATATTCCCATGCATATACCTAAGTTATCAAGTAACTCATCTCAATCATGAGGAAAACACCAAGATCATGAAATCAACGGATAACCACTACCCAGGTATATGCCCATACATATACCTAAGTTATCAAGTGACCCATATCAATCATGAGGTAAACAAAAAGGTCAAAAGTCTTAGCTCAAACCAGGATTTTCATTATCGAAACCGTAACTGCTGAAGAGCCCCGTCTCTGGAGTGTACAGTGGGCCTGTCATGACTCCGAGGTACTACTCAATAACCTAAGACTGCTGAGGTACTCCTCCTATCGAGTACCGCGGGTCAGCCACCCAAACATAGTAGTGCTTCCCGCCGGGGTATGCCACCCAAACACAGTAGTGCACACCCCCTAGTAGCCTGTTGAGGTACTCTCCGGACGAGTACTGCGGGTCTGCACTGTCACACAGGTAGTGCTCTGTCCGCCATGGGACTGCACCCAAACAAAGTAGTGCTCCGTCCACTGGGCTAGTCGACTCACTCCAAGTCGAGTCGGTCAAGCAGTCGTCAGGTCTCAGTCGGCTACACGGTCTCCGTACTTCGCACGCTCGTATCTAGGAGGGTCCGCTCCACGAGCTACAGGTCAATACTCCAATTATTTCAAAGTCCCACGAATAAGTATCTCAAAGGACCGCCTCGTCATAGGGGTCTCAACGCAACATATGGCGCGTCAATCGGACGCCCGGTCTGTGAGTTATTAGCATTTTCGTCCCAGGGGCCCGGTTGGTTTCGTGTGCGAACCAATCCGGACGTATCTCAACTGTACCCCGAACTCTCATAGGGTATACATATTGGGACCGTTTCTCAACGTGATCACCAACACCGCTGACGGTTCATCAAACAAACGTCCAGTCTGAAAGATATCAGTTTTTCCGTTCCAGGGGCCCGGTTGGATTTCGAGTGCAATCTAACTCGGCCACTATCCAACTGCATCCAAAACTCAAGCGAAGTAAGCCAAAAGCTTCGTCTAATCAAGAGGAATTCAACGAGACATACGACGCGTCAATTGGACGACCGGTCAGTGAGTTATTGGCTTTTTTGTTCCAGGGGCCCGGTTGGTTTCGTGAGCGAACCAACCCAACCGCACTCCGATGGCATCCGAACCTCGAGCGGAGTAAGGAAAAAGATCTGTCTCACTTAGAGGAATCCATCAAAGTCGACGACCCATCAATCGAATGTCCGGAGCTCAAGATATAAGCGTTTCCGCATGTGGGCCCGGTTGGTTTCGTATCCGAACCAACCCGGCCGAACCCAAAGTTTTCCGAAACCTTGAGTGTGATATACTAAAACGACTGTCTCGTTCCAAGTATCGCTATGCAACTGACGCTACGTCGATCGGAGGTCTGTAGCCCAAGATATGGGCAAAAGACCAAAGAGGGTCCGAAAACGGGGGGTCTGGGCCCGAACCGACCCGGCCCGACCCCCCTGGGTTGGCCCGAACCGGGTCGACCCGACCCAGGTCCGACCCAGATGGCCCCGGCTCGGCTCGGCCAGCGTGACCGAGCGGAAGCTGCGAGCGGGGTGCGCGGTCCCCCCCCCCCCCCTCGCCGCTGATTAAAGACGGCGGCGAAACGCCGCCACCAGCCTTCCGGCGGCGCACCACCACCGCTGGTCGCCGGCACTGCCGAGCCAGCGTGGCGTGCCGCCACCGCCTTCCGAAGACCATTGGACGCGCTCTGGTGGTCCCTTTCTCCGGTCGTCTTCTCCAACGGTCCTCCCGGGACCCGACCTTCACTGCGAAGGGATTAAAACACCATAGCAACCTACTTCGTCATTGTCTGTTGATCCGCACATCGATAAACAAGCTGCGGAGGGTTGTCAGGCTGTGTTTGTTCGGCCCGCGCCCTCCGCGTTTGGTGTTATCAATTGGAAAATAATAAACACATGGTTTTAATCATTTACGAGGGTATAATATATCCAAAATAAATTATACGAACACCTTGCAATCAAATACCCATGCACGAGAGTTTAAAATTTGAATGTGCGGAGTGATGACATCGCGCATTCTTGCCGCTCAATCCCGTGCGGCGTGACAATGTCACGCATCCTTTCCGCTCGATCCCGCGCCGTGCGACGACACCGCGTCAATTTCATTCGATCCGCAACAACAATAAAAACAATAAGGGAGGGGGACGACCGTGTTTGTGCGATCCGACCTCATCCCGTTAACTGATATCATGCGGTCCAAATAGATGCTGATAAAAGATGGAAGAGAAATCACGTATAGAAAACACGTAAACCCCATACCTCGAGTGCGGCTTGAACGAGTTTTTCGTCGCGGAGAAATTCGTCGCAGAGAAACCGTCGTGGGAAGAGACGTCGCAGAAAGAGGATTCGAAGACGTTGATGGAGATTGTATGAGATGGAACGTCATCTCCCTTCCTTTGACATGGGAAGAAGAATGAAGGGTGGCGTGTCGCGGGTATGGCGTCGCGGTAAACGGTCTCCGAGGGCTCAGCGTTCTTCGTTGGGAATCGTTCGTTCTTCGCGTTCTTTGTCGAAGATGAAGAAGATGATCTCTAAGATCCTTGCCTTCTTTTTCCCCCAAGTCCTCTCAAGCATCAAAGGAACTAATCCAAAATAAATTAAGCCACACCTAATTTATTAACTCAACATGGATTTTGAAATTCAAGTGTTTGAATTTCAAAAACTCACATTAAACTCACTACATTGATGTCATAAGTTATTAACTTAAGTTAACAATATCAATGGTGAGTTCAGGGGGTTAGAGGATATAAAGGGGTGGGGTTTGTGTGGGCCCCACCACCCTCATAACCTCCCAAGGGAGGTTGGGTAGTTACCCAACTTCCTTCCAAAGGATTAAACACTTAGAGTAAAATAAAAATTGTTGTTAAATTTTTATTTTTAACTTCCACAATTTTTATCAACTTTTCTCGAGAAAACGCAACTCCGGAAAAGGTATTTCTAAGCAATTACCGGCACTGCAGTTTCATCGGTGCCCTCGGAATTCGATTCTGAGCACCGTTTCAAAAGTTAGAAATTCCTGCTCATTCATTCACTGAATGTACCCGAGCTAAACTTCGGAAATTAATTCCGGGAACACCGGGCCTCAGAATCAGGCACCGTCAGAAACTGCATTCTTGTAAAATTCCAAAGAAAATTTAGAAAAAAATTTCCTTGAATTTTACGGGTCTTTACATTACTCCCACCTCAGGGATTTACATCCTCGTAAAGCTTCAACACAAACTAGGGTCAGAAAAGCGGTATTGAGCACATACCTGAGCCTTCCGCTCCCATGTGCTTACCTGGAGATTCCGTACTGCCAAAGAAAGTGCACCCGAGGAATAGACCGTCCTCGTAGGATCCGATCATGTCGATCCTCTATCCCTACTGGAACCTCCGTGAAAGTAACCTCATCGCCATCGTCCTGATCCTCATGGTCGATGATATGCGAAGGGTCGAGCGCGTATCTCCTCAGTTGAGATACCTGAAAAACGTCGTGCACCAGGTGCAACTGAGGTGGATGGGTCAAGTGATAAACCACCACCCCTACCCTGCTGAGGAACTAAGAAGGTCCTTTGGACCTCGGAGATAACTTTTCTCCTTGCCCACATCTCCGTAAACCTCGTCGAGGTGAGACCCGTATAAGGACGTGATCGTCATCCTCGAACTCTAGAGGTCTCTAATTCCTGTTAGAACTGAAACCCAAATGACTGCTGCCACGAGAGTAAGGTTGACCGACTCAAGAGTGTTCGGCCGCACCCCCCCATGTGCTTGAGTTATCCTGTGCTTCCTGGGGTTCCCTTTTCTCCAACCAAGGAAAACCCAACCTGACATCGTAGTTAAACCACAACCTTTTTACCTAATACCGTCAATTTGTGTATGAACTATGAATCCAATACATACTCAGACCAACATCATAAGGCCTCGACGCTGCCACCAAGAGATTCCAACCGAAACTCTCACCTCGAGGGTCTGACCACACTGTCGGCATAAGTGTGATTATCGAGTCTCCTCCTAAGGTATCTCCAGACGTGATGGTCAAGTCCACGGCTTACCAGAATCTCTAGGTATGGAACAAGATTCGTGAAAGCAAGGAATAATTCAAATCGACGTCTGTTACTACAGTAGATAGTAGTGGACATAGACTGTCCCTTGAATCCTTTTTAGAGCCATCGGGTCACTCTCCTTAACCGCATGAAACCGCACTCTTCCTCCGCCCTCCAGCTCCCTGAGCCTGGCAGGGATAACTAAGGCAGGTGGTTGTAGCATGTTAAGATGTACACCACCTCACGCTGATCTCATAGCTCTGCCTCCACGTCTGCTGCTTTGCAGACTCATCTCTCCTTAAGGCTTCCACTTCTTGAAACATTTAACATGCCCGAGTCTCTAAGACTGGTGTCGGTTTCCTGTTTCTTACTGCATTGTGCAGTCTTCATCCGCTCCTGGATGATCTGCACCTTCTTTGCCTACGATCTGGAAGAGCTGCTAAAATTTCACCTTTGCTGAAAAGAGAAACTCGGTCTCATCCCCTGGATGAACCATGCCCATTGCCTAATACAGTCAATCCTGACATGAATGATGCATTCATTCCATGGATGACGTCGTAAGGCCTCGACGCAACTACCAAGAGATCCAACTGTCACTGTCACCTCCAAGGGTCGAGTCACGCTGTCGGCATCAGTGTGAGGTCATTAGGTCTCCTCCAGTAGAAATCTAGAAGTGAGGGTCAAGTCAACAGTTTTAACCGGGACCTCTCAGTATCAACCAAAAAAAAGAACAGGAAAGCAAACATCACAAGGATAAGTGTCTTTTTATTATTGCAGCTCATAGTACAAAGACACAAATACAACAGCAACATGGAACTAGAAGTACAAGGGACGTATCCACTAGTTCCGCTCCTGTCCACCTGCTCCCGGAGCTCTACTGCCTTGCCCACTGCTCGGCTGTTGCTCAAGCACCAGTCGCTGCTTCTGTCTCGGTGGCTCCTCCAACACCCGTTGATCAACTGTGCGGGGGGTCGTACAGTCACGTGCCAGGTGACCCTTCCCGCCGCAGGAGAAACACTGTCCATTTCTGGCACGCCTGGCTCTGACCCCACCCCGGGTGCCCCGCACCACCGATCCTAAAACCCGAGATCGCCCAACTGCTGGTCTGGTCCTCCTGGACCTCTGCATTGTCTGTCTACTGCCCACAGATGACTCGTTTACTGATCAAAAAACACACGGCAAAGGCAGAAGCTCCTATACACGATCGGGGTGTAGAGCTACTGGCACAAACTCCACCCTGAAGAAGGACTCGAAGTCTTCCCATCTGAAGGTCATACTATCGAAAAACTGTAACAAGTGGCTCCACCACCTGCCTGCTGCTGCCTGAAGGAGGCTGGCAGCAAAGATCATCATGAAGTCTGCAGGCTTCCCCACTAGCCTGAAGACTCTCACCACAGCCTCCAGCCAAACCTCAGCCGCCTGTGGGTTCGTCTCTCCCCGGAACCTGGGTGGCATATGTCGCTGGAACTCGTGTAGCGCACTCAAGTGGCGTGCATCGCCTACTGCTGGGACTCGTGGCATCGGTGGCCCAACGTATGGTAGTACCGCTAGTGCCTCTGCTGGTGCCTCAACTGCAAGAGGGCCCTGTACCGAAGCCTCATTGCTCGGCAGGCTGTCAGTACGCACATCCCTCTGGGCTCTAGCTGGTCGTCTGAGAAAAGGAATCCTGAAAGAAACAACGTGACACAGTCAAACGATTATACCTGTTGAGCTGACCTGGTTTGAGGTGTTTTAAGGTAAAACCTTTGAAAACACACACACAATCAGTGTTTTCGTGCACAAAGTCGAAAATTAGTTGTCAGGGTCCTGGTGTATGGATACGTCAGCCGCCCGCACCAACACTGGACTCCCTGAACTGAAAACCACACTCGGTACTCTTAACACTATTGCTTCACAGAAAGAAACTATCAGAGTTATAAGTTTTGCGGTAGAACCGACTCCTCTGATACCAATTTGTCATGACCCGTCCTCGGGGCCCATGCCGTGACTACCCCAAGCCCGCCTTCCATAGGCCAGGGGCTGGCGACTAGCACCAAAGGTGTAAATCCCAATAACTGGGAAGGCATTGCTTTTATAAAAGTAAACAAAACACCACAGATTACAAGCGGAAGTAAAACACTAAGTACAAAGAGAAGTGCTGAAAGGTAAATGGTCCAGAATACAAACCCAAAAGAAAGTAAAACTACAACTGAACAATGTACAATAGAAAAAGACAACAGCTGGAAGGATGGAAGCGGATCCTGGGTTGTCCTCCTCGGATCCTACCTGAAGGGTAGGTACAGATGGCGCAGCTCCTAGATCGTTTACCACAGATCCTGCCTGAAGGGTAGGTACAGATAGCATCCACAACGCTCTCACCCGTCAAACTCCTCCGAGTGTCGTCTTGCCGTGAAGTCCACCTTCGGATACTGACTCGTCGAGTAGTCCACCTCCGGGTACTGAATCGTCGTGTAGTCCACCTCCGGGTATCGTCCAGCCCTCGAAAACTTGGCCTCCGTCAGCACTGCCCGTCGTCTGCAACCAACACAACGAGGTGCGGGCATAGCCCGTGCAGGGGTGAGTATAACGATACTCAGTAGGGACCCTGAGTCCCTCAAGGTCTCACTAAAAACCAACAAGGATAACCACAAAGAAGATCTCAACAGATAACCTCAACCTAGGTATATGCCCATGCATATACCTATGTTATCAAGTAACCCATCTCAATCATGAGGAAAACACCAAGATCATGAAATCAACGGATAACCACTACCCAGGTATATGCCCATACATATACCTAAGTTATCAAGTGACCCATCTCAATCATGAGGTAAACACAAAGGTCAAAAGTCTCAGCTCAAACCCGGATTTTCATTATCGAAACTGTAACTACTGAAGAGCCCCATATCTGGAGTGTATAGTGGTCCTATCACGACTCCGAGTTACTGCTCACTAACCAAAGACTGCTGAGGTACTCCTCCTGTCGAGTATCGCGGGCCAGCCACCCAAATACAGTAGTGTTTCTCACTGGGGTATGCCACCCAAACACAGTAGTGCACACCCCCTAGTAGCATGCTGAGGTACTCTCCGGACGAGTACCGTGGGTCTGCACTGTCACACAGGTAGTGCTCCGTCCGCCATGGGTCTGCAACCAAACAAAGTAGTGCTCCGTCCACTGGGCTAGCTGACTCACTCCAAGTCGAGTCGGTCAAGCAGTCGTCAGGTCTCAGTCGGCTACACGGTCTCCGTACTCCGCATGCTCATCTCTCGGAGGTTCCGCTCCACGAGCTACAGGTTGATACTCCAAGTATCTCAATGTCCCAAGAAAAAGTATCTCAAAGGACCTCCTCTTCATAGGGGTCTCAACGCAATAGACGACACGTCAATCAGACGCCCGGTCTGTGAGTTATTAGCTTTTTTGTCCCAGGGGCCCGATTGGTTTCGTGTGCGAACCAATCTGGCCGTATCTCAAATGTACCCCGAACTCTCATACGGTATACTCATAGGGACCGTTTCTCAACGTGATCAAAAACGCCGCTGACGGTTCGTCAAACGGACATCCGGTCTGAAAGATATCAGTTTTTCCGTTCGAGGGGCCCGGTTGGATTTCGGGTGCAATCTAACCCGGCCACTATCCAACTGCATCCAAAACTCAAGCGAAGTAAGCCAAAAGTTTCGTCTCATCAAGAGGAATTGAACGAGACAGACGGCGCGTCAATCGGACGCCCGATCTGTGAGTTATTGGTTTTTTTGTTCCAGGGGCTCGGTTGGTCTCGTGAGCGAACCAACCCGACCGCACATCGACGGCATTCAAACCTCGAGCGGAGTAAGACAAAAGATCCGCCTCACTTAGAGTAATCCATCAAAGTCGACGGCACGTCAATCGGACGTCCGGAGCTCAAGATATAAGCGTTTCTGCTCCGTGGGCCCGGTTAGTTTCATATCCGAACCAACCCGGCCGAACCCAAAGTATTCCGAAACCTTGAGTGCGATATACCAAAACGACCGTCTCGTTCCAAGGATCGCTATGAAACTGACGATGCATCGATCGGAGGTCCGTATCCCAAGATATGGGTAAAAGACCAAAGAGGGTCCGAAAACGGGGGGTCTGGGCCCAGACCGACCCCCCTGGGTCGGCCAGAACCAGGTCGACCCGACTGGGGTCCGACCCGGCTGGGCCTGGCCCGACTGGCCAGCCGCTGCTCGGCCAGCGCGGCCGAGTGGAAGCCGCGGGTGGGGTGCGCGGTTCCCCCCCCCCCCCCCCACTCACCGCTGATTGAAGCCAGCGGCGAACCGCCGTCGCGCTGTCATGGCGCGCCGCCACCACCTTCCGTGGACCACCGGACGCGCTCCGGTTGTCCGTTTCTCCTGTCGTCTTCGCCAATGGTCCTCCAGGGACCCAACCTTCACTGCGAAGGGATTCAAACACCATAGCGGCCTGCTTCGTCATCGTCCGTCGATCCGCACATCGATAAACAAGCTGCGGAGGGTTGTCGGGCCGTGTTTGTTCGGCCCGCACCGTCCGTGTTAGGTGTTATCAATTGTAAAATAATAAACACATGGTTTTAATCATTGACGAGGGTATAATTTATCCAAAATAAATTATACAAACACCTTGAAATCAAATACCCACGCACGAGAGTTTAAATTTTGAATGCGCGGCGTGACGACGTCGCGCATTCTTGCCGCTCGATCCGGCACGGCGTGACGATGTCGCGCATCCTTGTCGCTCGATCCCACGTGGTGCTACGACACCGCGTCAATTTCATTCGATCCACAAAAATAAGAAAAACAATAAGGGAGGGGGGCGGCCGTGTTTGTGCGGTCCGACCTCCTCCCGTTAACTGATATCATGCGGTCCAAATAGACGCGGATAAAAGACGGAAGAGAAATCACATATAGAAAACACATAAACCCCCTACCTCGAGCGTGTCTTGAACGAGGTTTTCGTCATGGAGAAATTCGTCGCAGAGAAACTGTCATGGGAAGAGACGTCGCGGAAAGAGGATTCGAAGACGTTGATAGAGATTTTCCGAGATGGAACGTCGTCTCCCTTCCTTTGACGTGGGAAGAAGAACGAAGGGTGGCGTGTCGAGGGTATGGCGTCGCGGTAAACGGTCTCCGAGGGCTGAGCGTTCTTCGTTGGGAATCGTTCGTTCTTCGCATTCTTCGTCGAAGATGAAGAAGATGATCTCTAATCTCCTTGCCTTCTTTTTCCCCCAAGTCCTCTCAAGCAACAAAGGAACTAACCCAAAAATAAATTAAGCCACACTTAATTTATTAACTAAACATGGCTTTTGAAATTCAAGTGTTTGAATTTCAAAAACTCACATTAAACTCACTACATTAATGTCATAAGTTATTAACTTAAGTTAACAATATTAATGGTGAGTTGAGGGGTTAAAGGATATGAAGGGGTGGGTTTAGTGTGGGCCCCACCACCCTTATAACCTCCCAAGGGAGGTTGGGTAGTTACCCAACTTCCTTCTAAAGGATTAAACAATTAGAGTAAAATAAAAATTGTTGTTAAATTTTTATTTTTAACTTCCACAATTTTTATCAACTTCTCTCGAGAAAACGCAACTCTGGAAAAGGTGTTTCTAAGCAATTACCAGCACTGCAGTTTCATCAGTGCCCTCGGAATTCGATTCCGAGCATAGGTTCAAAAGTTAGAAATTCCTGCTCATTCGTTCACTGAACGTACCCGAGCTAAACTTTGGAAATTAATTCCGGGCACACCGGGCCTCGGAATCAGGCGCTGTTAGAAACTGCGTTTTTGTAAAATTCCAAAGAAAATTTAGAAAAAATTTCCCTTGAATTTTACAGGTCTTTATCAAAATGTATATTTTCTACAAAATAATTTTTTTTTTAATTCAAAATTTTCATTTTAGAATTTGATAAATAACTTATAGGTTTAGAAATTGATTAGAAGATATTAAAATACATAATATTAATAAAATAGAATATTTTTTTGTTTGTGGATTTTGGTTAATTAATTATTACATCATTATGAAAAAAAATATGATGTCATAAAACATATAGAAAAACCAAAACTATATTTCTACAATTCACTAGAAAATAATGGTTTTTAGAAAATTCACCTTATCCTAGTTTCAATGTGCTGATTTCAAATATAATATTTATTTTATCAAAATAATTATCTTAATATGAAAATTTTAACTTTTAAATATAAACATCCTTATTTATTAAAAAATAATAGTTTTTCAGACACAAACAGATTTATTAAACTTATAAAAATTTCCTAGCACATTTTAAAATTATTTTATCTTTTTTATTTAAATATTATTGTCTTAAAATAGTATTTAATTAAAAAAATATTATATAGAATACCTGAGTTTGTTATAAAATTTTATATAATTTCTAAAAATACCATTACGTTTTATTTGCATCCAACAATCAATTTATCAAATTGGTCTTACATAAACATATATTTTATTAAACAAAAGTATTCTTAAAATGGGATTGATGGAGTAACCATTTTATTTATACAAAGTAAATTACAATTTAAGTAACTAAATCCTAGACAAGACTCCTATTATTACACCTGTATATGCCCTAAGGGTAAGGTGTGTGATAGTGGTAGTTTCATAGTGTGGTTCAGCTAACATTGATCGAGTGGTAATCTCCACTAACTTGAACTTATCCTATAGTTGATTTCATCCAAGATATAATTTTTGAATCTAGACTTGGGATTGGTCAAGGGTGAACCCTAGTGATGCTACCTCCCTCCCAAGATTTGAAAAATGGGCTTCAAAAAACGTGAATCTACTCATTGAGTCCATTGTTTCTACTTTCTGCATCAATTATACTTTTTCATTAACACTTATAAACACTAATTGTATTGGTAAAATTACTACCAATGGGTATAGTTACCATGGTCAAATCAACCAACTGTTATATTGAACAATGGTCATATTACTATTCCAATGGTCACACTTCTCCCTATAAATACCATTTCATTCTTTCACTCAATATTCACTATCACTACAAAAAAAGTGAACTTTACCAAAAAACAAATACTGAAAGATAATATATCTATTGGTAAAAATGATTAATTCTAACAGATATTAAATTCCATTGATATTAAATATACGTACCAAAAATTATTTTTACCAACAGATATGTCGGTTTATATTATTAGTTCAATACCAACAAATCTTTTACTAACACTTATATATGTGGTCTGATCATAATAATACTAACAATTGATTTACTGATAAATGGATATGGTGTTATTAGTTATTGTTACCAACAAATATTTTATCGTTATGACAGTCTGTTACCAATAAATTATTCAACAACATCAAATATTTTTTAAAAATTGAATATATATATATATATATATATTACCATTACAAGCATATAATTTGGATAATAAAATTATGTAATTGATTTAAATATCCATAATTTAGTTACATTTATTGGTGGTATATATGTAGATACATACATATATAATCTTCATTCAATATATATTTTTTATATAAATTACTAACTTTTATTATATATATATATGTAAACATGAAAAAAGAAAAAACCCTAATGTGACCCCCACCCACTATCATTCCCCACCCCTCTCATCCCTTCTTCTACCACCGCCATCCACTCCCGCCCCACTATCGTTCCCCGAGCCCTCCTGTCCCTTCTTCCACCGCTGCCATCCCCTTTCTTCCCACTTATGTTCCCTGGCCCCTCTAGTCCCTTCTTCTACCACCTCCCTCTCATCCCTGTTCATTATCCTCTTCCATAGGTAAAGCCCTATAAGCCCAGGGGCTTGGGAAACCAAAGGGAAGGGGAAATAAGATGACACCTTCCTCTCAAATCCTCCACTCAAAACCATAGAAACTACATCCATGACACCCCCACCTTTCTCCTTCCCCTTGAACTGACAATCCTCTCCCTCTAATGTTGTCTCCTTATAGTGACGTCTCCCAGGTGCAGTAAGATGTTTCTCATGTAATTGGCGATGCCACCTCCCCCCCTCACCCCATGCTACTATTTCAAATCCTGGAATCCCAATTTTATGAAAAATGTTGGCTAGACATTTTAGAAGACCAAATTGAAGGTATGACATATCATGCTGGCTCCTATATTAATTTGACATGCAGGTGTTCTAACGATTAACAAGTCTCTAACAAGCTCTATCACCATGGGAGTGGAATTAACATCTAAAAATTATGAGATTTATGATTTTTAGGATCTTAATCATAGTTATTCATAACTAACATGACATGTTAGAGATGATCATAGATTAGTTCCTCTATGTGATATTGATAATTATGACCAACTGATTGGGGTTCTAAAAAATATAGAACCCGATGAGGGGGCCTTACTGGTGACTAGTTTAAAGGCCTTGACAGGTGTTGTTTCATATATATATAACATCCTATATAAGAATCTTCATTAGACTATTTTTGGAATAAACATGTAGAATATATGGACCTGATGTGTTAGATGCACTGGTGGAACTTATCACATTCTTGGCCCAATCAAATAGAATATTTTTATGCATGGTTTGAGATTATTATAAGAAAATTCAAATTACCTAATGTAGTCATGTATATCTTATATCATCCATGCATTATTTAAAAGAAGAATCATTTTCTTTCTAGGGTCCATTCCACCCTTACCTCTATTGTTGACCTAGGGCCTCTTGCCCCATTGCCCTTGTTGAACATAATTCCTCATTTAATGCAAAAAAAAATTCAATAGGGAGACCAAGGATCCAATTGTGATATTGGTATAGATCATATTAAGGTTGGATTATAGTGCACCTAGGAAAAATTTTGGGGGCACCATGTGTAAAGTAATGATTGATTTATTGGTAGATTTGGATCTGGTGATTAGTTGGGATGCCATTTTTCATATGGATATGGAGAAGTTAGATGAGACATCTAATGAAGCAAAGGATGATGATAATTATGTTGAGATTAACAAATAACATTTAACTCATATAATTTTAGAGAAATACTTAGTTGTGGATAGATTAGACATCTTAATGGTGGTGATGTTTGAGCATCTTCAGACATGTGTTGATAGTGGTCGATTAATAGAGATTTTCGAAACTCTTTCTTTTTTCATTCCAAACAACTATCCCTCCAGCATAAAAATATAAATTTTCTCAATTTTTGATGTTCTAGGCTGGCTGATTGGATTCTAAAAATTATGGTGTCATACTTCCCTTGGTGCTTGTAGATATTTTTACATGTAGCTCATACCCCCTGAAAATAGGATGATCAGTGTTTCTTATTTATCCACTTACTTGTCTTGGGAAAAATTGCACTAATTTCTTTTCTTATCACCATTTTAAAGAGGATGGTTGATTGGTGTGTAGTGTATTGAAAAATTCATCATATTCACATAATTCCGGTGAACCATAATGTTTACTATTCTGGATACTAGGACATAATTTCTGAGATATGCTTCTGGATGCCCATAGAGACTATTTTGAAGATTTCACAAGATCCATTAGAGGTGTGTCTACCATGCATAGTAGAAGAGTTTATTAAGAAATCTAAGGATGATGGATTGTAAACTGTTTCTGAGAAATTTGTGATCTTTGCTGCATCAGTCTAGGAATTAATGTTGGTGCTCACTAGTTTGGATCCATTCCCTACAGGTGGACCAGAAAGAGACTGGTTGGTTTTTCATGGTTGGAGCAAGGCTGGTTGGTGTTGCTTGGTTGGGATTCCAGCCCTATAGGTGGACTTAACATTCCTTTAATCCCCTTTCGAACCTCATTGTCATCCCAATTTCCCACAAACCCACTCCCAAAATAACCAGACCCTAACCATCTTGAAATCGGCCCTACACCTTACAACCAGGAACCTCATCCTCTCTAAAAATCATGCCAATCCAGGCCCACTTCACAGTGCTAAAGACATCACATAAACATCCAATTGAAGACCAGTTGAAGGAGAATCATTCTCCTGCTGCCAACTGGATAAATGGGTAACAAATTCTCTCTCATCCTCTTTTAAATTTTTGACAGCCCCTATATTGAATTTCATTTATATTTTGAACATCACAATGATATTTTTAAGTGATTATAAACCATTGGTGATACATTTTAATTAATCATACTTTATTTTAGTATTTAAAATGAATTATAAAATGTTTTATTTAATTGTTTTCTTTTTTGTTAATATTCAAATGACTTTTTATTAATTATTGAGCAGTGTGACACTCATTATTACTCAGAAACAACATCTGTTTCTACTCAACTTGCATTATTTTCTTTGTTAATTTACACTTATGATTTTTTTTTTATTTTTTGAGAAATGTTACACTCTTTCTAACTAATCAGTTTCTACTCGAATTTTAGATTTTTAGGTGTCATTGATGGGAAAATTTCTGAAGAGAAAACTGTAGGATCGATTTCTTTCACTAGTGATGTGTTCAAGCTGACTTACTTGGAGGGTAACACTCATTCTCACTCATAAACAACATCATTTTTTACTCATTTTTAATATTTTATAGGGTACTTGTAATCCTTATGTCATGGAAGTGGATTTAACTTTTTGGGTGTTCTCTAGATCTTTTTTTATAAGAAAAATGACCAATAGTTGGTATGCTTCTCCAGTAGATCCAGCTCAAGCTCAATAAAAATTGTGTAGTGTCGGCCTTCTATCCTTGTTTTGCTGCTTGCTTATTTTTAGGTGTATTACTGGTTTAATTGATTAGACTATGCTTTGAAGAAAACATGGTGATATGTAGGATATTTCCTGAAAATTATTTTTCACCTTTTTATATGAACTGCACCATGACTGTTTTGATGTAGAGATACTATTCATAGCAATAATTTCTGTTTTTAATGCATGTTTTCCTACTGCATGTCACTATGCTCTCTCTTCTTGGGTACATGGAGTTTTAACTATTTGGAATCCCTATGAATGGATTCCACTGTATATATATATATATATATATATATATATATATATTATCTTGAAGTTCTTCTACATATTGATGAATGAATGAGGGAAATCAAACTCAAGTGTATATTTGGTCATCATTTTGAATATGCAATGCAGATTAGAGGATATCCATATTCTCTGCATGAAATATTCATTTTATTATATATGTAAGATACATATACATGATATAAAATATATAGTTTGGAATATGTATACTTTGTACTATGAAATCTTGTTTCATCTATTACTCTATTACTGTATTTTTTTCCTACAGAAAATTGGAAGAAAAATGATGATTCACAACAACTACTAGTTTTTCACTACCCTCTTTGGGTCAACCAGGCTAGAATATTCTACCTAGGGACAAAGTTTCTGTTTTTGGCAATGGAAACACTAAAGTTGTTTTTGTGAAGGAAAGTGATGTGGCTACGTTCACTATTTGTATAGTGGATGATCTGTGCACACTTAATAAAGTGTTTTATTAAGGCCCCCTAGTAATGTTTGTTCCATGAATGAGCTGGTTGATATTTGGGATGGTAAGATTGGTATGAAGGTTGAAAGGATTTACATAACAGAATTCAATCTTTTCAAGGACATCAAATATTTTTTTTCTTGGTGGTGTGTAGAGAATCCATAACAAAACAACATGGAGATGGATTGTATATATTCTACATTCGTGAAAAGTGACCATACCTACTTCATCATCGATCCGAATAGTGGAATGGAAGGTAGGAAACTTTATCCCCATCACAATTACACCACTGTAAGTCAATATTTCTACACACTCATATAATTATGTTGTGCAGTTGGCTTTTATATATTTATGCATGGTTTTACTTCTATTTCTTCTTCTTCATACTGATTATTTTCATCACTTTCTCAATACTAATTATTATTCTAACATCTATTTTGTACCATGTTTCTATTCCACCTTGTTCTTTTGTGTTTCATTTATATCCCTAATTTATTTCCAAACATTTTTAAGTGTTCATTCTGGTATACATTCAATTATGTGTTGCTAAATGTGTAGTGTATTTAAAGATTCATGTGGTTCTTTTAGGCTAAATCTAAGGTTTAGAGGATTTATGCCAAGCATGGATTCTGAAGATAAACCTGAAGAACCAATGACACAATCCATGAGGAGTAACTTGAATTGGTTGAAAATACCTATGTATGTCGTTCTCCTGAGTATGCATGGGCTGGTTAGTTGAGTACCAAATCAGATATGTATAGAATTGGGGTCATGTTCTTGGAGATTATTGTTATAAGGTGGGTTATTGATATTGTTCAGCCCATTCACTAGAAAAATATGATATCATGGGTACTTTAAAATTTATTATTTCAAAACTAATGCCAAGTCTATATTTTTTCTAAATAAAAGGTTGTCTTTGAATGCTTATTTCCTTGTTGTGTGGGTACTACCTTTTTTGAAAGTCAAAATTAAGTTCAACACAAATGAAGTAATCTCACCAAAAATGTTTATTCCTTATTGTGCACTTACTACCTTTATTACTATGGTGTAATCATATTTCATTGTTTTTGTACATCCCTCAATTCCATATAAGGTGTTTTCCCATTTTTTTGCTCATCTATTTGTGCATAGATTGGAGTTGGCATGGAAGAGGCTAGAGTTAGAGGTGGGGGTGGCATAGAATAAAGCTGGCATGGATGGCCTGAAGGTGGATCTGGCATAAAAGAAATCTAGCATGGATGGGGATGGTGTTCGATGAGCTGGCATAGACTGGAGATGGCATGGATGGGGATGGAGCTGGCATGGATGGGTTGAGGCTGGAGCTGGAATGGATGAGCTAGATCTCCTGGTGATGGAGTCGTGGGTGATGATGGGTTGGAGCTGTTGGGGGGGGGGGGGGCTGGGTGGCCAGGGTTGTCGAGCTACCAAATTAGTGAACAGAATTGGGGGGGGGGGGTAGGTAGGGTTTTTCAGTGACAAAATTGTGGAACAATCCTATTGGGGATTCAAAAGGTTCTATTTGTAATGAATTTCATTATTAATATAATTAATTCTTATCTAATTTTGAGCATGTGTTAAAATCATCTTTGGTTTAATAATTTAAACATATGTATTATATATGATTAATTAATAAATATAACATGAAATTTTTATGGAAATAAAAATTTATAATTTTTATTTTAAAATAATTTATTAACAAATATTATATATTGAAAATATTATTACCAAAAAATAAATTTGTCACTAAATCCTACTGCTAAACACTTTAAAAGACATATATATTATCTGTTGGTATTATTATAATTCCAATAGAACTATTTTATCTATCGTAATAACATTTAGTGATAGAGTTTTTACCAACAGTTTACTAATAGGAACATATATGTTGGTAAAATGTTTTATCAACAGAAAATGCACTTTTACCAATAGATACGCCCTTGTTGGAAAAAGTGAAATATTTTGTAGTGTATAATTTCTCTGAAGGCTATATTTTCATTTTCTAAGATATGATTGGTTTAATAATAGATTGTTTCATTTTTTGTAGTGTTTTCTGTAGGGGTAATGATTCTAGTATATTGGGATGATTTATATTTTCCCATTTTAGCTTTTCTATTTTATATTTTTACCCAATTGTAAGGTTTGGAATTTTCATTGGTTTTATAGAAGACTAATGTAATAAAATTTATTAATGAGATAGGTTTTTTTGGTTCTTATATATGTTATACATGTATAATATTATACAATATAACACAAATTTTCTCAAGAAACCAAAATCATTTAAAAATATTGGGTTGTTAAATTCTTCCCCCTTTATGAATTTCATCCCCAAAATTTCAACTAATATTTTTTGGTTGAAAATAGGTGAGGTTAATTATGTTTCATTATTTCCTCTAGTTCCTGTGTTACCTATCATTACTTTTGTACCCTTCATAATAACACTTTGACAAGTTGAGTTGTCTTGTTGCATAGAATGTTTTTTTTATGGTCCAAGATCTCCATCAACTTCTCTTCATAAGAGGGGTTATGTTTCAATTGTACCACCTCAAAATCCAGTACATGTGAGATATCAAGCATGTACTACTTCTAGGGAGATACATGATATACATCATGAACATGAGAAAAATTATATGGAAGTGATAGAAGATAGGAAACTTCTCCTATATGATCAAGAATTTCAAAGGTTATATTGTATCTTGGGATAAGCTTCCCTTTATTTCTAAACTACATGAATCTCTTCCATGGTTATTTATAAAGGAAAATGTTTTCTCCAATATCAAAATCCAAGTACCATAGATATTTTTCAGCATATATCTTCTGTCTTATTTGAGTAGGTTTTATATTTTGTTGGACGGAATTAACCTTTTCTGTTATCTCTTGCGCAATATCAGGTCCAAGTATCTTTCTCTCACCAACTTCATCCCAACAAGAAGAAGTTCTACATCGATTCCCATATAGAAGTTTATAAGGTTCCATTTTCATACTTTAGTGGATGATGTTGTTGTATGAGAACTCGACTAATGGGAGTTGTTGATCCCATCCACCTTTAAATTCCATTAATTATGTTCTCAACATGTCCTCAAGTGTCGAAATAGTCCTTTTAGATTAGATATTAGTTTGGGGGTGATAGACCATAATGAAATTCAATTTAGTAATCAAATATTATTTAAGACTTCTTCATAATATATATTTGAACCCTATATTGTAGAAAAAAATGATTGAAAGTGCCACCCCATGTAACCTTACTACATCCTTAATGTATATATTAGATAGTTGGTCAAATGAGAAATCTTATCGAATGGAGATAAAATGGTAAGTCTTTGTGATTCCATCCACTATAAACCATATCTCATTTTTCCTTTGGATGTTCTTGGGATACCAGTGATGAAGTCTACAGTGATATTATCTTTCTTCCATGTTGGTATGGGTAGTGGTTGCAATACCCCTTTAGGAAGTTGTCACTCTTCCTTCACTTACTAACACACCTAGCACCTTGTAGTGTGGCTGAAAATCTCCCTTTTTCATATTATTCCACCAATAATGATCATGAAGTCCCCTATACATTTTAGTGCTTATAGGATGTATAGATAATGTAGAGTTATGAGCTACAACCATCATCTCCTTCTCTATCTCCAACATAGATCATGAACATAACCTTGTACAAAATTTTAGTACATCTTCTTTATCAATATTGAAGTCAAGAAACTTCCCATTCTTTATAGACATTATCTTCCTTTGTATCAAAGGATTTTATCTTTGAGATATCTTGAAATTCTCTCGTAATTATGGTTAAGAAATCATTTGGGAAAGGATTAACGATGTCCCTTCCCTTATGATTCCCATGTCCAACCTTACTAGGTCCTTGATAAATGGATCTCATTAAATCATCATCATCTTTAGCACAACAAGGTCTTTAATACTTAATGTATCCTTGAAAAGTTTTCTCTTCTAATGTGATAGCGAATTTAATAGAAATTGTTTTTAAGAAGATATAACCATATTCTTTGTATCAGGTTCAATTCCTTTTGTGTGAATATATACTTAAAACTATGGTGGTAAATTTATATATTGCATTTCTCTGTATAAATACAGTGACTCCATATCATTAGAGAAAAAATAATTGTATGTAACTCTAGGTTATGCATAGGATAATTCTTCTCATGTGGATTTAACTTTTGAGATTCATAAGCCACCACCCTATCTTTTTTCATAATGAATCACTATAGAAAATAAACCCATATTATACAGAGAGTAGAGTTAACACAGGTGTAGTAACCAATACCTTATTCAGTTATGGGAAATGTTCTTCACACTCCTTTGTCCAGATGAACTTATCTCCTATTCAAGTTGACTTTGTTAGTGTATTATAATGTCATGAAATGTTTTTTTGCAATCCTATTATAATGTTCTATTAAACCATGGAAACTATTAATCTCAGTTATTGTTGTTGTGTGAGGACACTCCTCTAAAATATTTATCTTGCTAGGGTCAACTGAGATTCGTTTATGGGTTATAATGTTCCCTAAGAATGAAACTTGTTGTAACCATAATTCACATATATTGAATTTTCAAAATAGCCTCTCCTTCCTCAGAGTTTTCAAAATAATCCTTATATGATCCTCATGCTCCTCACGAATTTTGTAATATATTAGAATACCATCAATAAAAACACTAATGAATTTATCAAAGTATTCATTAAATACTATTTTTAACAAATCCATAAATATATCAGGACAATTAGTCAAGTTCAAGGGTATCAAAACAAACTCATAATGCCTATATCTTGTTCAGAAGTCTGTCTTTAAAATATCTTATTTCTTCACCCTCAATTGATCACAACCTAGTCTAAGGTCAATCTTGGAGAATAATTGATCCACTACGGCAAAATCATGATTTAGCGGCGGTTTTTTTCGTTTCGTGGCAGTTTAAACCTCCGCTAAATAGATTGGCGGCGGTTTTGAAAAACCGCCGCGAAATGGTGCGTCGGGAAACTATTAGCGGCAGTTTTTAAAACCGCCGCGAAAACCCCCTGCTAAATGGCAGTTTTCTTGTAGTGATCCCTATAGAGCTGGTCAAATAAATCATCAATCCTTGAGAGAGGTTACATGTTCTTCATTTTTATCCTATTATGTTCTCTATAATCAATGCATAGTTGTATTGATCCATCCTTATTTTTTTAACAAATAGGAAAAGTGCTCTGTAAGTGCACACACTTGGATAGATAAATCCCTTCTCCAAAAGATCATTAAGTAGTTTCTGTAATTACTATAACTCTACATTTTTCATTCTATACAGTGTCTTAAATATCAGCTGGATCTAGGTATGAGTTCAATAGAGAAATCTACCTTTATTTCTATGGTAGGTCTGGGAAAATCTTCAGAAAATACATCAATATATTCCTTAATTATATGTACATCTTCTATACTTATACTTTCATTTCCTTCTCCATATTCACTGATCATCTCCATAAAGAAGGATATAGAATTTGCTTCTAGATAAATCTTAGGATATGATATCTCTCTGTTGAAAATAACTATAGGTTTTCCATTCAAGACTAATAAAATTTCTTTTCTCCTACAGTTGATCTTAGCATTATACTTTGAGAGCCAGTATATCCCTAGTATAGTGTCGAATTACGCCATGGGAATGACTACTATATTTTTGATGAGATTTTACTTTCCAAAGTCAATACTAGTGTTTATATACACTATTGATTCTATGATAGTCCCTCCATGAGTCTGAATTATAAATATACTTCTAACATCTCAGAGACTGATTCTGTATTCTTTGCAGACATGACTGAAATAACGGAATGCATAGAATTAGAATAAAAAAATACTTGTTATATTTAAGAGAACAACGAGTGTACCTTACACCAAATAATTTAGAGCCTCTACTTAAACCATCATGATATAAACTTCCAGACCTTTCTACCTTGGATTATGTTATGGTTTATGGTGGTTTCCCTCAATTAAATTCTGATTTAGACATTGATCGGAAAAGTTCCCAAGCTGTCTACACTTGAATCATTGAACATTAGGTTGGACATGTACCATCTTACCCTTTTCATTACTGTTTAGATGTTGTGGCTACACCTCACCATGGAATTTATGAGCTATATTCCCATATCTTTCACACTTATATAACTTTAGACTCCCAAGAAAATAGTTCCCCAAATATTTCTTCCCACATTTGTTGCATGTGAGAGGTTTCAATTTCATTCCACCTCTTTTGTGATCTTACCTAGGTTTTTCTCCATTGATCTATTATTTTTATTTAACTTATGTAACCATTGTGTTTCTACAAACTCCAATTAAACCTTCACAACACTTTGTATTATCTCCTCATGGATTTTATTTTCTCAATTTTCTAAATTCCTACACAGATGAAGTCTTAATCATCCAAATTATCTATCATCATTTCCCTTAAGATCCATAACAAAGCTATAGGTGTAACAATGAAGTATTGCATAGTTAATTTCATATATTTCCATAGATTAATTTTCCTTTTTCTTAATCTCTAGGAATTCATAATCCATTCTTGTTTTCCTCAAATGGGGAAAATATTTATTTAAAAATATTTCCCTAAACTATTCATACTCCAGAAAGTAAATCTCCCTTCTTGGTTTCATGTTTTTAATTAGCTTCTACCACTAATCATATTCTCTTTCTAAGTGGTATACTGCCAGGGTAACTATCTCTAAATCTGAACAATAGAGTATATAAAATATTGTTTCTATAGAGGTAATCCATTTTTCAACAATCAATGGGTCTATAGATCCACTAAAACAAGGTGGTCATTGATTCATGAAGGACTCTATGAAAAGTTGCTCCCTTAGAGGTGAATCAAGTCACTTAACTTGATTCAAGTTATTATTCATAACTCGAAATATTTGATTTATTATCATCATGGAGTTTTCTATTCCATCTTCCATCAGAAGGTTGTTAGTGCATTGTCAATTTCATTCATTATTTACACAATTCCTCCTATTTCCCACCATTTTTTCTAAAATAAGGAAACCTTAGTGAGAAACATGTTACATTAAATAATATTATAATTATAAAAGAAGTTTAAGTTTTAAAACATTTTAATTAAATATGTTATTCATTAATCTCATCTAATAACAATTACATTTTCAATATATCATATATAATGGTCCATAAAAAACATATGATTAAACAAACATATACCCCTGGAGTTTCAAAACAGGTGTAAATAAAGAACCATTTTCATAGACCAGTTCCCGATCAAGACTATCTAAATACAGTGTTTTTAGGGTTGTTACACCTAGGTACATATGTACTAGAGCTACATCCACTTGCATTATCTATACAAGGATTTAATTTCTTGAAAACCAATCTCTTAATACATGACAAAAATTATAAAATAGTTTCTTATGTTTAGTAATATCCCTAGAGTTATTACAAAAAATTTT
Source organism: Viscum album (assembly GCA_963277665.1). NCBI lineage: Eukaryota > Viridiplantae > Streptophyta > Magnoliopsida > Santalales > Viscaceae > Viscum > Viscum album. Next base: position 1,460,749,821 of record OY728153.1, on the reverse strand, counting down.
AAGTATCAATCACCAGAAATAATTAAATCTTCCTTTAATACCAACTATAACATCCAGACTTATTATTACACAAAGTTTTCATTATATGAAACAAAACACAAGATCTATTAAATTTTAGTTTCTTTAAAATTAGGAAGATAATACATGAAAACTTAAAAAAATTATTCTAATCCATATGAAATTACTTCACATGGGTTGAACCTAAGTTACTTTTACTACAAATCATATCCTCATGAGACACAACAATGGAAAGGGGTGAGCATGAGCGCAGTAAGGGAATAAGAAAGGGATATATTTAGCATGTGATCATGAGGTATATCAATAAGAACATGAGGTATAGAAATATAACACGATCAAGAAAAAATGAGGCATATCATAATAATAATAATAACATGAATCGTAACATGGAAATATGGATAAAACATTTTAATGATACCAAGGAAGGTGGCCAGAGGAAAACCCCTGACTATTTATTAAAATAAACAAAAAGTGCATAAAGAGCGCGCCACAAAGTAAAAGTCATCACATGTCATACATATCAAACCCATTCCCACCTCCCAGATAGACATCCTCCGCCGTGGCTGATTCCCATTCTGAACTTTCATATTGCTTGAGGATCTTGGCATACTTCCTTCGGAGATTCAGCTTCTCCAACGAGATCAGCTCTTTTGGCGATTGCGTTAAAGAGGACCGAGTAGATATTGGCTTCGGCAGCGTGGAGTAATCCTTCCTCGGCTTTCGACTTGGAGTGACAGGGATCACCTGTCCACGCTTTCCCTTCCCATCTTTTAGAACATCACTATATGACAGCATGCCCTTCCCATTTTCTTTATCACTTTCCAAAGCATCAGCCCAATTCCCAGACACCACACCATAAGAGCCAACAGCAACCTCCCGAGCAGCATTCACACTGTTACAGTCCACCATCTCCAAGCAGTGCGGCTGTCCCTCAAAGACTTGTTCATCATTTACAGCCTTTTCTGTATCAACCGGGACAATTTGCATCTCCTGACTAGCATCCAGTGTGATCTCCCCATTCAAATCCTCTTCATTCCCCATGACTTGGAACCTGTTATCAGTCTGAACCTCATTTGGAGGAACAGCAGCATGCAATTGCCTCCTGGACTCTATAGGAGAGAGCACATCATTGGATTGCTTCCGGCCCTCTGATCCCAACCTCCTCCCATCCTCCTTCATGCTGTCAATCACCCCTGCAGCACTTACAGCATATACAGCCTCCATCGGAAAATCAGTAGCCTTGACAGCAATAGCAGCTCCCGGGCTGATTCTGCTCCCCTCAATCCCAGCGTTGGAGGCACCCACATCACGCATCACTACAGAATGCAGGCTCACCCCACTTTCAGAAGGACCGGCTGTATGAGAACAGACCTGAGAAAGAACCACTGAAGGATTCGCCCGCACTCCACCCATGCCATCACCGGCACCATTCACCTCACAAGCACAGTCCTGACGAGGCCCCACTGCATGTCGCGGCCCTACTTCACCCACGCCATCGTGAGAAGCACCAGTCCTCCTCCCATTTCCAGCATCCTTACCATTGCACCCCATCAGCCCTGAAACAACACCACCATGACACTGCCCATCCCGATGACCCAGCCGCTGGCACCCTGGACAGAAATCCTCCCATGACTCAAAGACCACCGCTTGCTTCCATCGGAGTTCCTCACCGATCGTGATCCAAATCCACTCAACAGGCGGTTTAGATACGTCCACCTCCACACAGATCCGCGGATTGACCGGGTGACATACCGAAGACGTTCGCGCGTCCGAGCAGAGGAACCGCCCAACCAAATTCCCAAGCATACGTATAATGGATGGGTTTTGAAACGGCAGCAGGAGATGAGGAAGACTAACCCACAACGCAGCTGAAGGTGAATCATGATTCAAACACAGATCGAACGTCCATCGAAGCAGAAAGAAGCGACATCCACCACATCGACGCGGAGCCCGCGACCAAGCGCAAACAAGATCTTCCTCCGAGGCAAAACGAATCATCAGTTGATTCTTGTCCAGCAACCCCACGACGGCATGATCCTGCAAATCCCACTTACTGAACACGAACCTGTCAAATTCTCCAACCGATGGTCTTCGGTGATGAAAACGAGCCACCAGAGTCAGGTTAAGGAGATTCGATGCCGTCGAGAACTCCGGGAGAGAAATCGATACTTGAGGAATCCCAAGATGTAAATCTGGGACCTTTGGACTCAAGGAAATCGGAGGGAAATCAGGCAAAAAGTTAGGGTTAGAGAAGGGTACAAAATTCTCTCGCTTGTTCGTGAAACGCGGAAGAACATCCTCCCCCCGCCCACCGCTAGGGAGGGGGGGGGGGGGAATCAGCAGCGTTCATGCGCTAGGGTTTGGAACCCGAGCTCCATCGTCGTCGCCGTCATCTCGCCTCGCGCTCGCCATCATTCAACGATCGTCTATAAAAGTCAAACATTTTAATGATACATTCATAATTTTATCACCAAGGTTTCATAAATCAAAATTACCAAGGTTATTCACCAAGGTATCATAAAACATGCCACATATAGAGATTAAATTATTTACCCAATTCATTGGGGTTCTCTAAGGGTTCACTATTTTTATGTATTAATTTTATATGATCCACATTGATCATAATAAATCATTTCCTCAATATTCCATGGTGAATAAATTATGGATTTCATATAAAACATTGACTACGAAAGTGCTTAAATGATTGACCATAACAACATTTTAAACCCATAGAAAGGATATGTGTGTTTGTATATATAAAACCCTAAATAAATAAACTATATTAAAATATAGGTGAATATAAATGGATAAATAAATGGTTTGGTCATTCATAATATAAGAATTACTTATGTAAAAGAGAGAAATTAAAAATTAAATTTGGCAGCTTGATAGGTATAAAATGTGGATTTAGAAAAGCATAAAACGAGAGAGGAAAAAGGTATAACATTGATAAAAAATTATTTTAGAAGTATGGGTATAATAAAAATCATATGAAAGGAATTTTACATACCTTTTAGAATACGTACACAAAAATAATTACTTGAATGAAAAATAAGATGATGAGAATTCCCTAAAATTAAAGAGTTGATCCTAAATATTGATGATCGAACCTTGGGGGATTAAGGACACCTTGGGGGGATATTTGGGAGAAAAAATGAAAAACAAATTCATGGAGGATGTATTGGGTGTGATGGGGAAAGGTGAAATGGGTGGATATTTGTAGAAAAAGTGGAATAATTGTTTAATAGTTTACAAATATAGGTTCTGGAAATTTAGGCTATGGAAAATAAAAAACCATTGTCTTACCCATGGTTTTTTACTTAGGGTTTTGAACTATTGAGTCACATTTTATAATATTTTAATCTATTAGAACTGAAAAAAAAATTCAATACTTCTCTGGGCATGGAAAAGTATTTTTTCTACAAAATAATATTTTTAAAATAAAATTTTCCATTTTAGACTTTGGAAAGTCACTTATAGGTTTTGAAATTTATTAAAAGATATTAAAATTAATAATATTAATAAAATAAAATATGTTTTTTCGGGGTTGTTTTTAAATAATTACTATATAATTATTAAATAAATATGAAGTCATAAAATAGACCGAAAACCCAAAACTGTATTTTTACTATTCACTGAAAAATAAAGTATTGTAGAAAATTCTAAAAAATTTACCCTAACATAATTTAGATGTAATTATTCGAAATATAATATTTGTTTTATAAAAATAATTCTATAAATATGATATTTTTTTAATTTTAAATATAAATAACCTTATTTATTGAAAAATAGTTGTTGTTATGACAATCAATTTTTTGACATTTATAAAAATTTATTAAGACCTTATAAAATTATTTTATCCTTTATATTTAAATAAGAGTGTTTTAAAATAATATTTAATTTGAATAATATTATTCATAATACATGATTTTATTATAAAAGTTTATATATTTTTTAAAATGTAATTATGTTTTATTTGTATCCAATAATCAATTTATCAAATTAGTATTACTTAAACATATATTTTATCAAACAAAATTATTCTAAGAATACGATTTATGGAATATCCATTTTATTTATACAAAGGAAATTACACATTATGTAACTAAGTTTTGAACATGAAACCCCTTATTACAATTATGTACGTGCTAAGGGTAAGGTGTGCGATGGTGGTAGTTTCATGGGGTGGTTCAACTAAAATTAACCAAGTGGAATTGTACACTAACTTTAACTTCTCATGTAGGTGATTTTGTTCAATATTTCCTTGTTGAATATTGTGTTGGACTTAGTTAAGGTAAAACCCCAATGACACTACCTCCCTCCCAGGTTCTGAAAAATGCGATTCAAACGACTTGAATTTACTAGTTGAGGCCATCATTTTTCCATTCTGCATCAATTATAATTTTTGAATATAACTTATAAACACTAATTATAATGCTAAAATTAATACTAAGGGGTATAGTTCCTAATGGAATTTCATCGTTGAATGGAAAAAGATTGTGTGGACTAGGTATAGTTCCCAATGGTCAAATAGACCAACAGATATATTAAACAATGGTCATATTTGACTAATGGTTATATTACTATTCTAACAGTCACATTGTTACCTGTAAATATCACTTCATTATTTAACTCAATATACATTACAATTATTCATAAGGTTATATTTTAATTTTATATGGTTTTGATTATTTTACTAATATTTTATTTCATTTCTATAGTTGTTTTCATCGGGGTGAAGATTCTAGCATATTGGATTGATCCATATTTTTTCATTTTAGCTTTTATATATTACATTTTTTATCTAATTGTAATGTTTGGAATTTTCATTAGGTTTATAGGTGACTCGTGTAATTATATTTATTAATTAGATAAGTTTTTTTTTGGTTCCACTATATTTTGTATGTGTATAATATTATATAATAAAACACACATTTTCTTAGAAAACAAATATCATTTAAAAATCTTGGGTCATTAAAAAATCTCAATATTACCGAAGAAAATAATAATAGAGTTCCCTGAGACCATGAGCGGGGCATGACCTGGAGGAAATATGACTCAATTTTTATCATGTTTGAAATGTGGAAAGAGACATCCTATATAATTTCTTGGAGGAATAGAAAACTTTTTTATATTTGGAAAAGAGGGGCATAGATCAATGTATTTTTGAGGAAACTGGGTAGTTTGATAGAGGGATATAAAGTTAATACTAAGGTACCATTTATATTTTAATGGATTATGTGTGGGGAATATGGTAATTATCCCAAAAAATTCCTAAATCAAAGGGTTAACTCCTAGAACAAGTAATGACCAGTGTTATACCAATCGTTGAAGTGAAAATATTAAAGGGTATATGTATTGTGATTTAGGAATTATGTTATTGAAGTGTTATACCATTGATATTATAGTTATAATAATCATTAAACATCTAAGGATATTCCTATAGTATTTTTTCTTTAAGTATTTGAAAACATATGTTGAATGGTACCAATTATGAAAGGATAATTTGTATGAAAACTATAGTAAATGTTAGTTCTCGATAAAGTATCATTTTGGGGCATATTATCACCAGAAAAGGGATATTTATAGACCCTTTTATGAAAATAGAAATTAATTACTGGCCTAGAGAAACATCTATAACATAGATTCATAGTTTCCTTAGACTAACTGGGTATTATTGAAGATTTTTATGGAACTTCCCATGATTTTCAAACCCACTAACCAAGATAACTAAAAAAGGAGTAAATTTTTTCTAGACCATGGAATTTGAAGAGAGATTTAAGGAGTTGATAAGGGGATGATCACTACACTAGTACTCTTGCTACTCTCAAGTGGGGAAATTTTTGTGGTATACAGTGATACTTCAAAGATGGGTATGGGTTGTGTGATAATACAGAACGATAAAGTGATAGCATATGCCTCATGGAAGTTAAATTTTCATGAGCAAAAATATCCAACATATGATCTAGAGTTGTTTGTAGTGATCTTTATATTGAAAATATGTAAATATTATCTATATAGGAAATATATATAGATCACAAGATCCTAAAATATATATTTATATAGAAGGAGATTAACATGAACCAGTGAATATTGTTAGAGCTGATTAAGGAAAATAGATTCTCAATCCATCACCATCTTCGAAAATCAAACAAAGTGGTGGGTGACCTAAGTTGAAAGGATCTATAAATTTTATCAATGATGAGAATTGAGAAGGATACAATATTATTAGACTTAAAAAGCATATATATGGTAATAATAAAAGGATATTCATACTACCTTGATCAAATAACTACTCATCCATATATTATTTATAGGATCAAGGAGGACCGGAAAGATGATGAGGTGTTATAGAAAAAGGTAAGAGACAATCTAGAGTTCACCCTTTCCTAATATGGATTTATAATGTTTGGAACCTAAATATGTGTCCCATAAAAACTAGAGATAAAGAGGGAGCTTATGGATGATGTGAAAAGATCATGATTGTCTATTCATCTGGGAATCACTAATATGTATAGATATTTGAAGAAATACTTATAGTGGGATAACATGAAGAAGAAGATTGCAGAATTTGTATCTTGATGCTTGGTATGCAAACAAGTCAAGGCTAAATGACATAATTCAAAAGGTATAATGCAACCATTTCCCTTACCAATATGGAAATAGGAAAATATATCAATGTATTTCATTATAGGACTCCCCAAAAAACCTAAACATAATAACACCATATGGGTGGTAGTCAATCTCCTTACAAAGTCATCACATTTCATTATTATCAAGGAAGATTTATATTTGGAACATATTTCTAAGATATAAATAAAATAAGTGGTAATATTTCATGGAGTTACACTCTCTATTATATCTAATTGATATTTGAGGTTTACCTCAAGGTTTTAGAGAAGTCTTTAGCAAGATTTGGATATTGAACTTAGTTTCATCACTACTTATCACCCTTAGATGGATGGTTAGTCAAAGAGAACCATATAAAATCTATTGGATATGTTGAGATATTATTTCATGTATTTCTAAGGATATTTGGATTAGAATGTCCCCTTAGTAGAGTTCTCATATTACAAAAGCTTCAATTCTAGAAACAAAATGGAACCTTATGAGGCTCTGTATGGGAAGTGGTGTCAGACTCTGACATACTGGGATGAAGTTGGAGAAAGGAACCTTATGGGACTAGATATTTCCTAAGATATTATAGATAAGGTCTAAACCATTTAGTATTATTTATAATCCATGAAATGTAGATAGAAAAGTTATTCCAAAAAACATCGATGAGAATTGGAGTTTGAGGTTAAAGATAAGGTGTTCATCTGTTTTTCACCATGGAAGAATGTCATGAGATTTTGGAAGAATGGAGAACTCAGTCCTAGATAAATCGGCCCCTTTGAGATCCTTGACCGCATTAGAGAGGTGGCCTATAGACTAGCACTTCCACCTAACTTATCTAATGTAAATGATGCATTCCATGTATCACTGTTGAGAAAGTACATGACAAAACATTCAAAGGTATTGAATCCAAAGGTTGTACTATTAGAGAAATAAATTTCATAGGAGGAGTATATGGTGAATATATTATATCATAGAAACAATTTTCTATGAAACAAGACAACTCGCCTAGTCAAAGTGTTGTGGTGAGACTATAAGTTTGAGGAAGCAACATGGGAACCGGAAGAGGTGATGAAGTAGAAGTACCCTCACATATTTTCACCCTAGTATTTAATATAAAATTTTAAAGGACAAATTTTGTAAGGGGGGAAGAATATAATACCCTGAGTTTTTTTAAGATAAATTTATATTTGATAGCATATGCGACACATAATAATGAATGAAAATGAAACATGATTATTTAAATAAAACCATTATAAACTAGACATTAAATTGATTGGTATGAATATGATTAACGACTTTATGAAATATTTGTAAATTTTTTACTCAATTTATACATTCTTAGGAAATAATTACTTGTTTTTTTAATAAATATATTTATTCTTCAAAAAAATTCATTTTCTTCAAAAATTATTTATATTTATTTTTATGAGAAAATGTTATAAAGTTTTTTTGAAATTTTAGAAATGTTATTTTATAAAGTTTAAATAATTTTTTAAATAAGTATATTTATAAAATTAGTTTGAAATTTTGATATTTTTTGGAAAATATTGATTTTTTAGTAAATAGTAAAAAATATAGATTTTTTTGTAAAAATATAAATTATTTTTTATAAATTAAGTAATTGAAAGTTATCATTATTACATTAATTTGATTTAAAAATAAAATATTTATTACATAGTTAAATATAAACCAATTAATTAAATTTTAATCATATTTATACTTGGTTTTATTATAAGTTTATTTTTAGGCTTAAAAACATGTTTTTTAAAACTATTTTAAAGTGCATAATGTTTCTCCATTTTAACAAATTTAAATAACCCATAATGAGGAATGATTTAAATGAAATCTATATATTTATTATCTAAAAATATTAATTGAAATTCCTTTAATTTTGATTAGTTGTTATATATTATTATAAGATAATATTTTTCTCAAAAAATGAATTTCTTGAAAACCCATTTTTTGACATGTCTATGAGTTTTATTATAAATGGAATTATACCACATATAAAAATTTAATATTATAAAATTTATTAAATATTTTTAATCATAATAATATAAATTACATAATATTTTGAAATTAATTTTATTTCATAATTAATAGTAAAAACAGTAAAAAAATAGTTACAGTGTTAAAAACTTTAAAAGTTATAGTGAATAACCGTAGAGGTAAAGAAGGTAAAATGTTTAAAAAAATTATTATTTTTAGTTTTAGAGGTGTTTATAAGCCTTATCTCTCATAAAATTATTCATTTTCAACTTTTAAGTCACTTGGAATGAGAGTGACATCCCATTATTGAATTGTTTGGGGTATTTACAAGAATGCCACTTATCCTTAATTATAAAAGTGTATTGACTTACCTCACTTATTCAGACCTATCAAGACACTTGGATTGACCAAAACCTAAAAAATTATCTCACCCAAAACCTTATCCACATTTTAGATCTTCTTTACCTCCTAAAATACCTAACATAGGGTCCTTAATAAGGCATCTAAATGAGGTTCTTCTAAGCGAAGTTAATCGCCTTCACCAAGATCCTTCTTTTTTACTTATTATTTTTCCAAATTCAAATTTTTATTAAAAATTTAGATATAATAAACAAATATCTCTTATATAATAATATTTTATAATTTTAATGTCATAGTATTCATCTAAATAATCTTCCATCCAATGAAGAACGAAACCATAATTCATGTGTACGACAGACTACTACCTCACGAACCAATGTAATTTGTTATCCATCCTCAAATCTTATGAATATTTATAATGATTAATTTAATTTTTATATATAATATTAATGAAATATTAATCATTACATGTAATTAATATAAAATATAATTTACTAATTTACAATCCATTGGAAAATGATAACATTGTTCTTGTGTATGGCGGACTACCGCCTAACGAAGCGATATGATTCATTTTTAATTACCAATACACATGGATGGTATATATAAGTGTATTTAATGAAATAATATGATATTTATAATTTAATTATAATTATAAAAAGATAACATAATACTTACCTTATTTCCATCACGATCATTGAAATATGGAAACGTTGCTCAGCCTACAGTCCCAATGATTCGAAAATAGTTCATTTTTCTTAACCATCCTTCATGATTAGTTTTAAAATTATAATTAATATATAAAAATGATAATTATTTTATGATAATTATTTTTTATATAATGAATTAATTCTATCTTTGACATTTTTAAACTTACCAAAGTGATTTTAGACATATGCGTTGAGTTTCATAAAATGTTCAACATGAACCTAAATGATTAAGTAATTTAATATTACATAGAAAAGAATAAAATAAATGGAATAATAATCCTAATTTTTTTAGAAAATAGATAATTAAAATATTTTTATTATTTGTTAATATAAAAAGTGCACATGAAGAATCTTTCCCATGGTAAGGGACCTCTCTAACACACCCTTTTCTTCAGGTTATGATCGTTCCATCTCTAACTTACTTGATATATCTATTTAATGTTATGGAATTCTTATAAATTTTGTATATATGTATCTTAAATATAAATATATCCCACTCTACCTTAATTGATATGGTATATATTCCTTATATTTATTTCTCTAATACCATCTTTAAGAAACCACTTTTAACTATGATACGAGGCAAGACTATGAAACCCATTTTCTTTCCATGGGTAATTATCATGTTTATTAATTATGATTAATTAATTATGTGGCATGAATATACACTTACATGAAATTAATGTGATGGGTGGGAAGTTGGTATTCGATATTATCAGCTTGGTAGAGGAGGAGGACAGATGATGTTACATGGGTTCGAGTCTGGGCATATTCTCCACTCGGGAGTATAGAAGAAGCAAACATGCATAGCTTAGTTCGGAGGATAGGGCTGGTGTTTACTGGTGTAAAGAGATCCCCACCAAAATTGAGATTCTTCATTTGGCGTATCATGAATAAGGCTTTACCTATGGATGAAAACATACAGAGGAGGGGTATACAGTTAGCCTCATGTTGCTTTTGTTGTGTGACCTCAAAGAGGGAATCCACTGACCATTTATTTGCTCAGAGCACCTGGGTGGTTGAACATTGGTCTATCTTCTCTCCACAGCCAAGGATAAACCTTCAAAAGCCTCCCTTTCATAGCCTCACGACCTCATGGATGCAGGGTGTGGAGGGAAAGAGCATGGAATGTAAGGTCTGTGCCATCATCCTTACCTCAATATGCTGGACAATTTGGGAAGCCAATAATAGGGCACGATTGGGTTCTCATGTTTCATATTCATTTCTTTTTATGAGGTCAAGGTCCATTATTCAAAATATGCTCTCATTATTGAAAGGAATTAAGAAATCGGCCTTGATTTTCAAAATCCTTAACAAACCCATTTCACTTGGAGGTTCGGGAGGCAGATGGGTCGGTTGGACTCCCCCTTCCAGCGGGTAGAAACTCAACGTGGATGGTTCTTTTAGAAATGGATTAATGAGTGGTGGAGGGGTCCTGCGTGATGCATACAGTTCTGTTATTATGGAATTCAGCTCCTTCTATGGCCTGATTTCTTCCCTGGGGGCGGAGGCTCGGGCACTGCTTACTGGTCTCTAAGGTTGCAGGGAACGCGGTCTTGAGGTGTCAGAAGTTGAGTCAGATTCCGAAATTCTGGAGAAGATAATCCAAGGAAGGCATGGGATTCCATGGGATCTAATTTAAATTATCAGAAGGTGTGTCAAGGAAATTTCTTCGGGACACATCATTAATTATAGATGGAGGGAAACTAACTTCATTACGGACACTCTTGCAAGCCTCGGATGCCCAGAATAGGGACTTACCATTTTTTACATTTTTGGGTCTCTTCCGCGGGAGTGTTAGATCTTTGCGTAGAAATATTCTCTTGGATTACATTATTTTTTACCTCCTTGAGGTCCCTTTGTAATGGAGGTACTAAGACTTTCTCTAGACGATAATAGAAAAAAGTACTTTTCAGTCATGTTTTATATTTCTTCCACATTTCATATGCTCTTATGATCTTATGATACCATGTCCTTTATATCATGCTTCCATTTCATTACTCAAGTACCTTATCTTTTATGATATCATTTTATAACTTTAACTCACATGTTATGCTTCCTTGTCATGTTTATCCCCTTACTGGTTTTTTCGCTCACCATGCTATTTCATGTATTCTTTTGTTTATACCATTCAGTTTCAGGAGATCAGATTTATTTTAGAGCACACTGCCGAGAATAAAATAAGGATGTTATATTTTAAGTTCTTTTTGATGTATTATAGACCTAGTCTTCCAAATACACTAGGACTTTTCAATCATTATTTTTTATTAATAATATTTATGTTAATAATCATGAAATAATATGTGTAAAAAGTTTTGGGTCACTATAAGGATGTTCTTCCCTAGTTGGTTGAGAGATGGGTGAGACATACCCCTTCTCCTATTACTCTTCCTTATTCTTCTCTTTGAGGGTAGGGGATCGAAAGGTGTTTCTTCACCAAGTTAATGTCGGTTCCTCTATTATTTTTCTCCATTTATCTCTATCTTCCTTGTTCTCTAATTCTAGTGGATTGAAATTAGGTTATAGTTTTTAACTCAACTGGATAATCATGGAATTAACTTATATTGACAAGGCTTTTATATGGTTCTGTAAGTGTGTGATTTGAGATGATGGAAATTCATTGTTGTTTTTGGTTTTTTTATGGTAATATACTAATGTTTTTTATTTTTCTATAAAATTGGGAAGGAATTGGTCGATTAATTTTTTACATTCTGTTTTTAGTCTTGTGGAGGGTATCAGGTGTGATCTTCTCCGAGTTAATCAAGGTTTTGGAATTGTTACATTATCATATAGGTTTTTATCCAATAATTAATAATTGAATTAATATGTATTAATTGTGTTAAGTGATTATAATTGTATTATATTATGTTAAAATTAATATTTTGTGGACTTAAGGACATAGGATGTGGACAATTAATGATATGACCATGATGAAGGGATGGTGAATAGTGGAAATTAAGAGAGATTTAATAAATATTTATGTGGCATAAAGAAGTTAAAGGATGGAATAATCTTAATGACTGGACTATGAAAAAGAATTAACTTATTCTAAATTTCTGATGATAAATAAACATGCAACTGAGTATGAAGGACAAAAATCAATTATGGTATAAAAATATTATCGATTTGGGGTAAAATAACTTGGATAATATTATCAAATATTTTGTTTTGAGTAATCTAACAATGATACATATTTAATATATCAACATCTAAAACACATTACAGAATAGGAAAAATGGTAAATAAGAGGAATAATCTAATGAAGATTAAAATGATGACAACTATGTAGTTGGTGTACTAAGATGTGTGAATACTAATGAACTTTATATTGACCAATAGAGATAATTATTTCATAATTTTTTAATGGTTTTTATAATATACCTTATATTTATTTTATGTATAGAAAATCACAATCTCTTAAGAGAATAAAATAGTTTTAAAAATTTATTGAGAATCATGTGGGAGGTTCTATCAAAAGAATCTAGTATGAAAATGGATTTGAATACAAGAATCAAGATTTTAAGTAATTTCTTAAGAAACATGAAATAACGCAAGAATAAAGTGCCCAATACACACCTAAAAAAATAGAGTAGTTGAGTAGAATAACCATAGTTTTTTAGACATGGGAAAAACCATGTTATCAAAAAATAGAAGTGTAAAATACATTTAGAGGAAAACCAGAACTATGATTATCTATATTCATAATTAGTAATAATTATCACTGATTTTGATTAAAATTCCTTATTTTTTTATTTTTGAAATGAAACCATGCTTGGGGGGGTTTCAAAGAATTTGGAATCCCTTATTATATCAATATGAAAGGAAAACATTTTGATAAGTTGGATGAGAGAGCAGATGAATTAATTTTTATTAGATACACAACTTATATGATGAGTTAACAGTGTTACAATATTATTATGCGGAAACTCATTGATAGTTTTTATGATTTTTTTGGAAAATTAAAATGGTTCACAAACAACACTATCTATTAATTATGCAGTTGATGATTCTCGAAAATAAAACATTAGATAGATTATGAGTATTTTAGATGTATAAGAATATTTTTAAGAATATCATGTTGATTCTAAAATATCTAATGATGCGGAATCCCCTGGATATGTAGTAACTAAGTTATAAAGAGATATGAATCATGTAAAATGTGATAATATCATTGGAGATAAAAACAATGGGGTTCTATCCTATAGGTTCTTGAGAAATTCCAATCACATTAGATTTCTTTAATAGACTGAACCAAATAATATTGATTTTTTTGTAAATGGTGATTAGATATAATAAATGGAAGAGGATCTTAGTCAATTTTAGAAGAATGAAACTTTGTATTTGGTGATTAATCCATAAATGAAAATGTGATCTAGATAAAGTGTGTTTTTAGAAATAAAATCACTGATAAAAGGAGAAGTAACATGAAATAAATATCATCTTGTTTGAAAAAGGTAAAATCAAATTGAGGGGATTTATTTCGATGAATTTTTTATATGATATAAAGTCTTGAAATGATTCAAATATTTATTTAAATATGTTTCCAATGAAATTAAAATGTTTTCCAAATTGATGTAAATTCATCATTTCTGAATAATAATCCTTAGAAATAAGTTTACATTGAATAATAAAGAGAGATTAAACTTCATTACAACTAATCAAGTGTTTTAATACTAAATAAAGAATTATAATTTCTCATACAAGAACTCCATGCATGGTATTAAATGTTAGAAAATAGATTAAAGATCATGAAATTCATGAAAGATAATGTGGATTAAAATCATTACGTTATAGTATATGAAAAAAATTCTTTTATAGTGATAATGCATTTCGTTGAAATATTTTTTTCATAAACAAAGAAGAAACTTGTGAGTAAATTTATTATAAAATAAGGAAACACTTCAATATTTCAATGATTATTGAGATGAAATTTTCCTTAGGTTTTCAAGTCTCAAATTCAGTAAGTTTTATCTATCTCTAACAAAAAAATATACCCATAAGTTACTCAAGAATATTCTTATGAAAGAATTGAAAGAGGTCATTACTTCTATTGTATATGGCACTTTGTTTTCCATTAATGAAGAATGATGGAGAGTGATTTAAATAAATTTCTAAAGGAATATTAATAGCATAATTTATTTTATAGTATATATACCCTAAATCTTATTTTTATTAACACTTTGTTCATAATTATAAGGAAATATAAAGGATTTATATCTTTTAGTAGTGAAACAAATCTTACTCTATATCAAAGGATTTATTGACTTTAGTTTCAGATATGAAAAGAACTCATAAATTCATTTTTATCATTATCCTAATGCTGATTGGACTAAATATATGGGAGATTAAAATCATAATTTTAGAGGTGTATTTTTTAATAGTGGAAGATGTGATGCATGACACCCAAAGAATAAAAATTGGATACGTTGAGTATAATAAAATATTCTTATATTGTGAAAAAACAATCCATGAAACCCATGATGTGGATGATGTTTCAGCTATAATATACGAGGGATGATCTCTTATATCCATTGATAATTGTGTGTGACAACCAAAGTGGACTCAACATGACATTGATCCAGGTGCAATATTCATGGTCTAAAAATATTGACATCAAGTATAAATTCATTAAGGATAAGGTTTTTTATGGTGATCATTCATTGTAGAATGTTTCAACCAAGGAATAAGTCATGGATATCTTGAGAAAACCATATCAAAGGACTCCTTTTAAAAACTAAGAGTGTTTTTGGGAGTTCATTCACTTCCAAAATCCTTATATGTTTTCTTGGATTTTTTATCTCTTTTATTCCATTTTATTTACTAGAAATGTCTGAGAGTACAAAAGAACATATTATTTTAAATGGAGAGATACTATAGTTTCACATTGAGAGTGATAATCAAAGTCAATAGTAGAGGATTTTGAAGATAATGATTAATCCTTTATAGCAATTTCATTATATTGATTCTCATATTTCTAACAAATCGAAAGCGATAAATTAAAGGCCCCTTTGGATATTGATGTTTATTTGATGATTGGGTATTTTGAGTCATGGAGTTTCGATAATCCCCTCATGATGTGAATTTATTAAGAGGTGATATGATTTGATATTAGTTGAAACATGCTCACAATGAAATCTCTCTTACCCAGAGAGTTATATTACTCTTATAAACATAATTATATACTATGTTGTAGTGTGTCTATAACATTTATATTGTCATAATTACATGACTAGACACTTGAGGAAATTTATTCAGGAATTTTGAAAGTGTTTTCATGTTGAAACTATTGACAACATGATCATAGATGAGTTATAGGATCTTTATAGTTGAGTAAATATGCATAAGAATCGATTTTTCTAAGTTGAATGTAATCATCATGTGATGAGTATATTCCATGTCATAACAGGTATTGTATTTGACTAA
Organism: Viscum album; assembly: GCA_963277665.1. Taxonomy (NCBI): domain Eukaryota; kingdom Viridiplantae; phylum Streptophyta; class Magnoliopsida; order Santalales; family Viscaceae; genus Viscum; species Viscum album. The sequence goes on along the minus strand of OY728153.1, from coordinate 1,460,733,703 downwards.
ACTTCAAGAAGTGGAATAGTAAACCTCACTATAATATGAATTTATATGATTAAATGAAGTATACATGAGAATAAATCTATTGTGTTAAATCAATTGTTATGCCATGAAGTGAAATTCTATGAATAATGGTACTCATGTAAGAATAAGCTATAGATGAGTAAGATAAAATTCTTTAATACCTCACCATAGAGATGGTGGTTACATCCTATAAGATACATTCGATGGATTATGGGGATTCAGTAATGCAATGATACCTATCCCATAAAAATAATTTTTTTACTGGTTTTAGATTCAAGTGACTTATGTCATACTAAAACAATTCATGCCATAATGGATTGGATCATTCCATTGCATCAATTCTATGATAATTCCATGACTCACTGGAATAAGGAGTCATAGTTTTCATTACATGATATCCATGGTCATGCTATAAGAGGTCTTCTGTAGATGGAGGTATATATGGGAAAATATAAATCTCATGTCATGATTAAGCATGCCACTCAATGTTGGTGTTTGATTATATTTGGGATTCACCTTCCATAACTATCTGACCAGGCCATCACATCATGAGGAAGACTATTTCAATATAATTATCATTTACTATATAAATAAGGGGGTATTTATAATACTTTGGGGCAATAAATTGCAACAAAATTTTGATTAATACATCCATTCAATATTAGAGAATTTCTAAGAGGTTTTCGATGATATTTGAGGATTAGAATAAGGGTGAACATGAGAAACAAATTCCATATACACTTTAAGAAAAGGGAAATGGATATTAATTGTCTTATTGATATTTATCATTCTTTCTTGTAATGGGAATTCAATTTCATCTCAATTATTTATTCCTTGTTCTTATAGATAATAAAATAAGAATGTGTGTAACTAGATCACAATATTTTCACATCAAGGATTACCCACTTTATAACATGATTTGGTGAACCTTTTACTATCCCTTATGTTATGTGTGTTATTTCTCAATGTCTCTCTCTCATAGTCACATCATTATCCTAAGATATACATGCACTAATTAGTGAAAAATACATTTTTTTTAAGATTTCATTTTTTAGGTTAACCATTGATTCACCTCCCTCTCTCGGTGGTGGTTTAATCTCACCAACGACCTATCAATAATAGAAATTTAAAATTAAATAGAAATGTGGACTACATAAAATCATAGGATATCATAAATATAAGTCAAGTAAAACTTTCAATTCCATTATAACAATATAAACATGGCTAACCTATAATGTCTTTTAACATATTAGACATGGATAACTGATCACATCATATAACATAGTGGACATTACTAACCACCCATGTCCCATAAAAAATAATATCATGAGATTTAAATATCTACCCAATGAAATCGAGGGTTATATATTTCTAAGACACTTGTCACATGAATATATATCCATATTTATGTGTGCCACATGAATAGAAAATAAATTATATATCCATAAATAAATAATTACATGATTAAATTATGTTGAAATATGGATTACCTAATAATTTTTATAATGTATGATAATAATATAATGAAATAGAGTTGATTATAAATAGAAATTAAATCCCAAAATAAAGTGATGAAATATAAAATATGAAATGTTCCAAGGGTATAACATAAATAGATATAACATAAAATGGTATTGACCATAATGAAAATTCATTTAGTAAAATATAATAAATTATATGAATATTAAAAATAAATATATTTTTCATTTCTATATTTTGTAAATAAAGAATGTAAGTTTAAATGAATTTGAATCGGAAGGAGAAAATAAATAAAATTTATTTAACAAAAATAGAATAAAATGACTTCCAATTGAAGTTTCATAATGAATATAAAATAATGTGGAGAGAGAAAGAGACCAAATGATACATGTAAAGGAAGAGTTTGGAAAAGATTCCCTTCACAAAATCATCAAAAACAACAATAAATAGAGATAAAAATGAAACATCAATATAAAAAAGGAAAAATTATTATATATAACCATAAAATGATATATGAAATAAATAACATGAGTATGGAAGACAAATATCAAATCTAAAGGAGTGATAAAGAAAATTTTCCCATATATGAATAATAATGGATGAATTACGAATTGGTTAAAGGGGAAAGACTTTTAAATATAAAAAATGATTATAAGAGACGGAATATCGGGATTTAAATTGAATGTTTGTAAAAATATTTTAAAGAAACATTAAATATATAAAATATCAATGAAGTTGAGAGATAGAGAAAAAACCTAAAAATATCATGATATGTAAGGTATTTAAGTTATATCAAAGAAAATATACGAGGAGGAAAAATAATTCCATAAATTCATGTAATTATAGAATAAGATAATTTTATAGGATAATATATACACACTAAAGAAGAATATAGATAATGTGGAGATTACATAACAAAATGATGTGAGATTGAAACAAGAATACCCATACCTTCACTTCCAATTTACTCAAACATGCTCTTTATCTGAGTATAACAGGATTTCATTTATTAATTAATTATTTTAGAATAAAATTTATATTTAGTTTCTTTAATAAAAATCACATATTAATTTATCCATTATTTATTAATATAATATGTTGGAGTTGAAACCCTTTTTTAAAAATAGAATATGGGAAAAAAATTGAACTTAGATAAGGGGAAACCCATTGAATGGAATGAAATCTAAAATAAAAGTGACCTAAAGGCCCAATTAGAAGACCATGAACATACTAGCACATGGCCCGAAGGACCAGTAAAAATTTATGGTCAAAATAATGACTGAGATATAAAACTATAAAGAACCAGTCACCACTATTGTGTGTTATCACCCCACCACAATTTTAGACCTGCCACTGACCTATAGTGTCATCGCACACAGACCATAGATCGCAACCCAACCTATCATCATATTGAGAACCATTATAACAAGCTTCCCCAAAAAGTTCCAAAGATCCATCCACACAACACCAGATATGTAAACTATATAGAATTATCATAAACACCCATCAAAAATCACCACCCAATGACTTGATCGATGAGCTCTACTGATGAAAAATATTGTTGATATGCCCATCCATTGTGGAATTGATGTTAAAACACTAAAAAAAGTGAAGAGAGGCACCGAGGCCAGATTGGAGATGGAACACAAAAGGCTTGAACTATATATCTAAGCCTCCTATTCAATCACCTATTCATCCCAACACATCCTACAACCACTAAATGAAGCTAGGAAATGAAAATAAAAATATCAATGAAGACACAGACCGAGGAACCATCACCACATCTGAAACCCATTACTGTCATCCTCTATCACTAGACTACCACACCTGAAACCCACAACATACCCCATCCATTTCCAAAAATATTATTTTTTTGTCCCACATCCAACTAATAAACGTAAGTAGATGATCCCATTATAGATCACTGATCCCATCAGAAGTTAGTTTTTCTAATCATTATATACTTGTTTTGGTATAGAGGTCATAATCATCATTTCTTAGTTAGGATTTCATCATCTAAATAATATTTAATATAATAGAAACCTAATTTTATAATTATATATAAAGTATAATTTTAATTATATATATGTTACATATATATATATATCTCAAATATGAAATCCAAAATTCACTTATTTCAAGTAATTTTTAAAATTTAAAGAGTTAATTATTAATAAATATTAATTTATGTGCTTAAATTCCAAAACCATAATATTAATTTAAATGCATATTAATTTTTTTCTATCTAGTATTTTTTATTTCTTATGCTCTATATTTGAAATCAATTATGACCGAGTATCATCATTCATGTATGTGGTTAATAATAAACAAAAACAAAGAAAAATCTATATTTCATTATAATAACTCTAAAAAATGAATAAAAACATTATTATTAGGTTATAATTTTGAATAATTTGGTTTATATAGGGAGAGGAAGATAAGATTAAGGAAACATATTAATGATAATATGACACTCTGAAGAATTATATCTTTCTAGAAGGACCTTTTTGTAATGAAGGATTTTGGACTCCATATTACATGAAGCTAGGGAACTTGTTGAAGAATTGAAGGAAAATGAAATTATGAAGTTTCTAGAGAGTTAAATTAATATGAGGTATGTTTTTAAATCAGTAAATGAGGGTTTATTTTATAGATATGATTGAGTGACCCATTTGGAAAATACTTATTCTTTAATGTTTATCAAAGGTAATTTTTGTGTGTCAAGTGGACTATAAATGGGAAAAGGTATGTTGATCACAATTTACTCCATTATTGTGAATATTATTTATTTTTAAATAAATTTTTGCACCATTTGTTCCCTATATGATATTATTTACCATTATATTTCACAATTCAGTTCAGTAATTTTTTCCACTAAAAATTATATTTACTATAGTAGCTCATTTTGAGGTACTTATTAAAAATATATATTAAATTTATTTAAATAAAACTCTTAGTATAATAAATTTAAATTGTAACCAAAAAAATACATAAAATATTTTGGAATAAAAACAATTATTTTATAATGCATGATTATATTTTTATTTTTTAGAATTCCTTAATTATTATATTGATGTTAATATTTATATATAAATGTACCATATTTCATTTATAATACAATAGTAACTTATATATAATGTCTACTTACTAGTTACATGAACATTAATATACCATCAATTATATATAAACCTAATGGATATATATACCCAACGTCTATATAATGACCAATTCCCAATTTTACATTAATATAGATTATTGTACATACATCTATTAAATCATTCATATTATTCTTTTTATCAACATTTATACCATATTTATAATATTATTCATCATTTCTATAGTTATACATGGTAGTATAACATTAATGAGGGGATATGAATATAAATATGTCATGTTATTCAATTATAACACATAGGAATATTATAGAAAGAAGATTTTTTTTTTGAATTTACTATGAGGACCTAAGATTAAACTATATGATTATTAATCTCATACCTATGAGATAGCCTTTTTTATTCAATAGTGCTATTATTATATTCAATAGTAAATCAACACCCATGCAATGAAATATGCCAACTTCTTCTATCCAAAAATGATTTCTATGGTATATTTTATATCATAAATTTCAATATACTTCCACCTTACTAATTTTAAAAAATACTCACATGTGTCTACTATAAACTATATTAAAAACTATAATCTCAACCAAATTATCTAATACCACTCAAAAATGACTCAACTCGAATGATACCCCTCTCTAGTTTGACAATGAGATCAAGTGTAATGCCTACAACCCACCATTAATTAGACTGTGGTCCATGACCAGTGTTGAGGGTATAGACACTCATAAATGGATCAAATTTCTCTCATGCATCATGGAAGGATAAATAAAAAATTTGTAAATTGAAACATGATCACTAAAAAAAATCATAACCAATTGATATCATAAATAATATATACTGAATGAATGTTTTTTAATAGTGAATAAATAGTAACTAACCATAGAAAAATAACTATTCACCTATAAATTTTAAAATGAAAAAACTAGTATACCTTAGAGGTATAATAATATGTCTTTAACTCCATTATCTAACGAAAAAACTGGTATTTTGATCTTATGCTTCCCAAATCCTTCATCAACTTGGTAAAAAACAAGTATATAAAAGTAGGTGTGACAATATCTATATACTCAATATGTTCCTCAATTAAACTCCATTCTTTAGTAATGTGAATTAATCAAACTAAATTATATGAATGTAGTAACTAGATAAGATTTCAAACCCAAACTTTTGACAAGTTTATCCCACCAAACTAACCAAGATCTATGAAAATACTCTCATTGAAAATAATTCCTCAAACAAAAACATACATTTATATATATAACTCATCCCTAAAAACCTATATTATCCCCCCCCCCCAATTAACTACAACTTCCTAGTATCAATAACCCTAACTTCTAACTGTCTACTTACTAACCACTGTCACAACCATATAACATAAATATCATGTATCTGAACTATACTATATTGAATTTAATAACTAATACTAATTTATATATAAAATCATAATGACTAGTGGTGAGAGAGAGGTAATACTAAATTGTACATCTAGTTAGACCACTCTTTTCCAAAAATTGTGGGTCGCCTCCTGAGAAGAATTGCACTTAGGTGGTGGTTTTAAATTGAAATGAAATCCCCTCAAATATAATTCAAATATAATATATATATATATATATATGATAAAATAATTAATATTATTCCTATAAACCCAATCATAACTAACATGCATCAACCCAAAATTTCTCAACAAAGGCTAGTGATTAGCAAAGTGTGACACTCTAATCTCACCTCCAATAGGCCATGGGCTAGTGACTAGAACCAAGAAGGAATAATACACAAATTGTTGGCCTTATAAAATAAAACCTAAAACAAAAATGAATCCACAACCAATAAAAAGATATCCAAAACCATATGGGATAACATATCAAACAGAAATATAAAATATTCAGGTATAAATTTTCTAATCACTCAATGGGTGTACAATATAAATGCTTGTATAATAGGAAAAAATACAAGGCCTGATATCCCTGTATACATCCTAGAAACAAGAAGCTAGGAATAATAGAATCACTATATTTTACTAACTCTACCCAACCACTATTGTCCATGAATCCCACCAGCTCTACTAAGCTCAGGCTCTTCTAGCTTGACTAGTTCCACAACCACCAATATTTTCATTGACCAGTGCACTGTCTACATAGAAATGAGAAGTGTAGTAATAGATCATGTATACGGGTGAGTGTAAAAATACTTAGTAGGAAACCAAAAAATAAATGGGTAATAGGGCTATAGGTTAGTACACAACTAAGGACTATACCATATAGCCACAAAACTCTATCAAGGTAAAAACACCAACTAAGGAATAATTTGAAACTTCACTTCTAAATATTACCATAACATTATATCATGAAAAATTGATAAAACCAAATGAAAAATAATTCTAAGGAATGATTAATCCATGAACAAGTCTCATACATCTAGGCAAAACACATCACTACTCATGAATCTAACAAGAAACCACCTCCATACACATCCACAATTGAAAAAAAAGATTAAACTTCAATGGTATACACTAGGTCAAGGCAATATGAATCCTCACAAAAAACCTTGGTAGTATGATCAAGAAAAGACATCAATGAAGGTTATTATCAACCACGATCTACTCCTCATATACTCGCTTCATAACTATCCCATCACATAGAGTGAACAACTAAACTCACTGGTGAAAATCACGTTTCCCTGCGCCATGCCTCTCAGCATAAAAGGCCCATCATAAAATTTTACTCACTTATTTTAGAGTCCTCAGTCTATCAAAAGATGGGGACCACACTGATAGAATGATACGAAGCTCTAGGTGGTCATCATCTGGATAAATGAGTGACATGAACCACAACACATATGGGAGTTTTCTACCTCATTCTATGATAGGAATGGAATATCCCCATCCACTCTTAGACCAAAAAGTAAGTTATGAGCCCTAGATATTGAGAAAAAGTGTTATATATCCCAATAGAAATATGCAACCCAACCCACTCATATCATTTATACCTAAGAGGAACACTAAATGGAAACATGGAGGGTTTAGTATTCCATAGATCCCCAACACTAGAATCTATCCAAACAGTGTGAAGCATATCTTCCATCAAACCACTAACCCAAAGATACAACCATGGAAATTGAACCTTAGTGGGGAATAAAAACTAATCGAAGGATTACAAACCCCATAGAGGAACACAAATCTCACCAAGGGCTAATGCTGGCCAAAGTGAAAATTGAATTCACCTATGTAAGAATTAATTTGTACCTCAAAGAGGGATATTCAAGAAACCATCACCAAACTTGTAGAACCTAAACCCCATACCTCTTATGGAGTACTGAATCCATCATAATAAATGATGATCGAAACCATTCCTCATGATAAATTTTATTTCCATATAGACATCGAAACCCATGATCCTTTGAAAAGTGATCACCAAGATTACCCCAACTTCACTACTCCCCATCTCTCATGGAAACATCCCAAGGTGGTATGCTGAAGAGAGATGATATCTAACATCTATAATGAAGACTATCCATGAATGCCAATATGAATAGGGAGAAAACAAACAAATTCTTGACCATCAGTACAAACTAAATGCACCAAATCTAACTCAGGGGTACACATGAAGGAGGGAAAACCATGTGAGTTTTGTATCCATCTACGAATCCCTTGATGTGACAATACATGAGGATTACATGAATTTATATCTGAATTCTTATAGGATTATCACCATCCTCACACTTACTGTAGATCATCACAAGGAACCCGTCATCACAACTATGGGTATAAGATCTATAACGAGCCTCAAATTGTCTCTCTAAGGGTATTTGATGGAGATGAGGACCCAATTATAATTTTTTATATATAAAGATACTTGTAATTGAATTATTGTCTAAATAAAAATCTAAGGTGAGAAAATAAGAAAACCCTTCTAACGGGGAATTAAACATTATGTAACATCTATACATGGTGTGTACCCACTAAATATAGCTTCTGACATGGGACTCATCCTAACTCAGCATGTACATCCCATGCATATAGTGTGTCTCAAGAATACATGGAATGTAAGCCTTATGGGGTATCAAATTGTGTAACCTAGATCAATTCATGTCATTTAACTCGATATGGAATATACTTATACACTACATGTACCCACACAGGGTTTTTGTCCATGTACATAGATAGACCCTAATTCATTTAGTTGTAGCCCTGTATGATGTGTCCATTTGGACAAAACTCCATATGGACCTTATAGAGACCCTTGATAAACATGACATTATTTTACATCCTTTACATGATTTAAAACATTACATTTAATAAATAATAATATCCCATAGAATTATATGTTTAGTGTCTTTGGAGAGAAGCTGTAAAATCATCTTATTTTACAATACGTGGGATAACTTATCCTCAAAGTCACCATACTTGACCATATTCCATACATATCGTTAGTAATAATCATACTCAAAGTAAGGATAATGAAAAAATAATAAAGGGTTGAGCAAAAATGTTTAGTAAAGGGTTAATAATAATTTAATCAAGGATGGGTTCATAAGAATTAGTAAAAACATGAGAATGAGATAAATATCACAACATCATGAGTGATTACCATAAGACATAAGTGAACTTTAAATTTCATGGATGAAGAACTTAAATCCCCAAAAGATCAACATAGAAACATAATATCTATAACATGGACTAAAATCATTTAAAATAATACTTAAATCTTGAGATCATAAGAACATAATGAATAATCATCTTTTAAACATGGAACAAACATTTTCATGGGAAAGCATTACTTTCATGATCCACATCATGAGATTATAATATAATAATGAAGAACATGGTTCAAATATGGTATATACAATAGTACAAGAAAACTTACTATCATGATCTACACCATCAGCTCCCATGCCTTCAAGAAACTAAAACCTACTCATGAATACTTCACTCATGAGATATCATCTTTTAACGAATGCATAAAAGGGTGATATAAGACCCTAACTATCAATCATCCATACTTACCTATTTCAAAAGAAATACTTTTATTTCTAATTCTTATAGTACCCATGGAAATAAAATAGATTTAATAAAACATTTTAATATAAATCAATCATTTTCTATAAATATCCCATATAAGTAAAATGGATTTCTTAAAAATCAAAATGGTATAAATAACATGAATTAAATCGTTTGATATAGAAAAATTGATCTCTAAAAACAATAAAACAAAAACTGTAAAATATAGGGTAAAAAATGAAACATAACTCTATTAGAGATAGATCATTTTTCTATAATGAAAACCAAATCATAGAAAGATATTTTGGAAAAGATTTTGTATTCCTTGTAATAGAATTCATAGTTATGATTCACTTTTCAAAAATTCTCCTTTTTATAATAAAACTAAAAGAAAAAATTTAATAAAAATAAAAAACTGTTATTACTAGAAAAAAGATATAAAATATTTTAAAATGGAAACTCTTGGGGAAAAAGTTTTGATAAGAAATTTTATAATTCAAATAAATGAGTTTAAGTTTCCATGTCCCTTGCCTTTACCCTTGATTTCCAAAAAACTGTTTTAACCTTTGGTATCATGAATTTAAAAATATTAATTACCTATTTCAGAACCTTATTCATATAAATTCACAATTATAATCTTCATTAATAACAATTATCTTCATGTATTATATTGTTGTAATCTCTTTTCAACATCATGTGTTAATAATCTAGATCTTTGTGAACAAGGTTCATAAAAGTGGTGTTGATCTCCATTTTTCTACAAATAATCATATTTTAGAAACCATTAAAGGAATGGTAATTTATTTTTTATACAGAATTATAAAGTTATAATTATATTATATGGGAATTTTATTCACATTTTATGAATATGAAAACAATGATGAACTAGTTTTGGGTTATTTACCGATATTGTTGGATTACCTTATAACAATCGTTACCTTTTGTCTTATCTGAATAGAACCATATTAATAATATATATTAATTATATATATATATATCATATATAATCATTAAATATAATGTAAAACCAACAATTTTTGTAATTTAAGGAAAATAACATGGTTATTCATGGAGGTAGTAGTCCACAGAAAGCATGATTCACATTTTTATTTTTATTAATGGAAAAGGGGATAATGGTAAATTCTTATACTGAAAATTTAATAACATAAAAATAAAATAATGATACTTATGATATCATTTTAGTATGGTTAAATTAAATTTGAGTATGAATAAAACTAGATAAATAAATGGAAAATAGAAATAGAGGTTAGTAACTTATACCTCACTACTTCGATTATATCCTTTGCAAAGGGTATTAAACCTTTAAGGGATGGTATTTTGAGAGTAACATAACCTCCTTGATGAATCTAGGAGTATGGATGAGAGTTTTGGTTAGAGTTTTCTCCTAAATTTAGGGGTTTTGGTTTGAGGGGAAATGAGAAGAGGAGTACCCATTTTATAAGTGAAAAAGGAGTGGCATTTTTTAAATGCCCAAAAAAAATCAATAATGGGAAATTACTCTCAAGTAGAGTGGATATAAAATTAATAAATAATATATTTTAGAATATATAAGGTCTATACACACCTCAAAAAGTCAATTAAAATATGTTTTAACATTTTTATCCCTTTAATTCTTAGGTTACTCATTTTGTACCTTTTTGGTTTTAACCACAATGACTAGTTTTTACCAAGGTAATTTATCACTTATGATCAAAAAATGATCATTATTATATAATTTGGACCTAATAATTCCAAATTTTAAATACATTTTTGATTAAATTTTTAAAATTTATAAAAATTAATTTTTAAATACTAAACATGTAATGTATTAAAAATAGTTATTTTGAAATATATAAATTAAATTCTAAAATTTAAAATATGGGTTTATAAATTATTTTTTTATAAATTATAAATTCACATATAAAATTAATATTTTTTCTTAGAAAAGGATTTAATATATTTATAATTCATACTTATATACTAATAATGTCATAAAATTCATGTTATTTGTAAAAACAATATTTTTCACTATTCACCTAAAAATCAAATGGCTCAGAAATATACCAAAAAATAATATTAAGGTTATATTATTTTGATTAATATAAAAAATATTTTTTTTTCAAATAAAATTTATAAAGTTTGAATATTCAATATTTAAATAAAATCCCAAAATATAGTGAAAAATTGTTTATATTGGAAGATTACTTTTTAAAATGTTTACTATTATTTATTATTATTTGCTATAATATAATAATTAATTTTCTAGTAATATATTATTCATATTATAAATATATTATATTATAATTAAATCATAATATTCTTAGTTTCTTAAAATAAAACACTAATTTTAAGAAAATATATTATTAAGAATAGAATGACTTTCTTAATTATTTTAGCTATACAAAACTCATTTAATTAGTGTTAAATGTATTCTTTATTGTCATTATACATATATTTAAAAAAAATTACCAATATTTATACATTATAATTCAGTTTCTATGTTTTTAATGGTCATATTTAATATTTATATTTTATCTAAATATTTCACAGTTTTCGTTTTAATTCGGTGTTGTGTATGGGGGGAAGCTATCAAACATAATATGCATTTAAGGAAGAAAAAATTGGGTCATTATATTCTACCCCCATTAAAAATATTTTTTTTTTAAATTTCATTACATGGAAGAAAAAACCTGAGGATAATTTTTTCTCATTACATCCTTAGGTTCCCACATAGCATCTTCAAAGTTCTGATTTCTCTATATAACTTTAACCAAAATGGGTTATCTTTTCTATCTTCACCTTGTCTCTTAGATCCATAATTTTAAATGTTTGTTCTTTATATTATAAATCACTTTCCATTTTCATATATTATATGTTCAATACATGTAATATCCAAATATTTTATAAGAAATATTTGTGATATCATACAAAATACGTAAAACCAAGCTTAAACGAAAAAAAATTATTATTTAAATATGATTTTTATAGCCTTACCTTTGAATTAGTGGGTATGAATAGTAGTAATAAAATTATGAAATATATATCAATTTAATCATAAATAAAAATTTATTTATTAATACTTAGTAAATAAGCACTCAATTTTATGTAAATTTATTTTTTTCTTCAAAAAATATAGTTTCTTCAAAAATGGTTTCTATTTATTTTTGTGAGAAAATATTATAATTAATTTATGAAACATTTAGAAATTTAATTATATAAAAATAATAATATTTTTTAAATCAACATGTCAAAATTATCTTAGAGTTAATTTTTTGTAATTTTTTCAAAAAGAATGCTTTTCTATTGAATAGTGAAAAATACAGATTTTTATTGAAAAATATATTTTTTTAATGAATTTACAAAGTTACATGCTATTTTATAATTATTAAAAAGTAAAATTATATTTATTATACTATTAATAATCAAATTCAGTTCATTGGAATCATTTTTATTATTGAATTTGTTATAAAAATATTTTTATACTTAAAAGGGAAATTTTCTGAAAAAACTGTTTTTCGTTGTGTTTTGCATTTTAATCATAAATTAATTTTTAAAACTTATATAAATTGAATGTTTAAAAATGGATTCAAGATTTGGAATAATTTGGTCTAAATTTGGGAAATATTTTCCTTTTATTATTTGTTATTTTGAATAGTAACCATAGTAAATAATTGTCACCATGGTAAGGGTAAATCGGGTAATTAATGTTAAAAATAATATGATAGTGACTAAAAAATGACTATAACACATTTCTTCATCCAATATTATGAGTTCAGATCTACCATGAATATAAAATGTTAAAAAATATGGAAAATATGTTCCATATTTATTTGATTTTGACCTTTATATAAATTTATGTAAAGAAAAATCACAAATATAATTATCTTTGTTTTATTATCTTTAAATTTTTTAAATAGGGATAAAAAAGACCATGTTTCATTTTCAAATGTTTATTTGAAATATAAATTATTTTTATAATGTTAATTTATTTATATTTATCTGGATGAAATAATTATCTTAAATGCTTATGCAACACCAACACAATATTGATTCAATTAATAGAAAAATAAAATAAATGATATTAAAAATATTAAACGTAATATTATTTGAATGAATTATTTTTCCTTATGATTTTTAAATATAAATAACATATTATATATGTTTTATTGGATTTTATTCTAATTATATTGTTTTCATATTGTTTTCAAAGTCAAATTTAAATGAATAATTCCAAAAATGGCATTTTTTAACTTTATAGTATATAATATTTTATTAAATTATTTAAAATTAAAAAAACCAATATATATAAAATTTATTTTTATATGTTTAAAAATATAAACTATTTTCCATTTATGGTCCAATTATGCTTTTATAGTAACTATATTGACCCCCAAAAAGTAAAACTTTTATTTTCATAGTAATTGTAAAAAAGGGTTAACACGGGTTAAAAAAATATACAAGGGTAAAAACCTAATATAAACATAAATTTTTTTTATTATATGATATTATTTCAACCCATAATTATCTTATATTCAAATTATATTAGTTTGGATCATTTTTCAAAGAAAATTAATTTATATTGATTTAATATTTTATGCAATTTCAAGAGTTCCCCTCCCCTCCCTTAATAAAAGAGAACCTCCTCTTCTATTTTTTTCACACTTAAAAATCATTTTATTTATGTAAATCACTGAGTAAATCACTTTTTAAAATTCTTAAAAACATTATAGAGGTATTATTTTTTTCATAATACTACCCCTGTAGGTTTTAAGGTGTAAATAAAAGGAATTTGTCTAAAGAAGAGGTATAGTCTTTAATCGAATGTTTTAGTTTTATTTTTTCTTCAACCTCCTTCACATCTTCTTCAAACATAATGAAATAATAATACCAGTATATTCCATATACTTAGTTTCTATTATGTTAATTTCATTACTTAAATCCATCTTAGATTCCATTAAATGGGAAATGAAATCTTTGTTTGTGTGAACTAAAAACTACAAACTCACGAAGTGATGTAATTTGTTTTCCATCATTACCTATCATAGTAGGTTATAATGATGTGTTTAATAAATATATATCCTATTTATTATATTATTATTATTTAAGGAAGTTGAATTATTATTTACCTTTATTTCTTTTCATCCATCTAATTAAAATGGAAACAATGTTCATGCATACACCCGGTCTACCGTATTCATGAATAGTGTCATTAATTTTGTTATCTCTACCTTTTATGGATGAATATATATTTATATACATATATATAATAAATATATTATATATTGATATCATTATTAACATTATGGATATAATGGAACCATAATCAATGTATAAATACCAAGACTATTGAGCAAAAACATGCATGAAAAATGAAACAAATCATCCAGGATAAATATTTTAATAAAGAATTATTAATAAACAGGTGGAATGATGTTATAATAAAATAATATATGGTATGATATATATGATTATGGTTTTTAAATACATTAATATTAAATATATATATATATATATATATATATTATACATGAGTTTATAACATGTGTGAAGAAAGTAAAGACTTACGGTAAGTGATCTCTCTGAACTACCTTTTTTTCTTTATGTTATAACCATTATCTCTCTAACTCACTTTCTCTATCCCATTAATGTTATGGATTTCTTCTAAATTATGTATATATTTCACTTGAATATATATCTATCTCATTATCCCTTCATTTTATGGGGTAATATATTCCATAAGTTCAATTCCCAAATTCCTTCTTTGAAATCAAACCCGGTTAAGGGGAACATTTCTATCCCTTAATCCTTTTATGTAATGCTTATTTAATGTTTTAATTAACAAATAAAACCGGTTAATGAGAAAATTTCTTTACATGGGTAATTATTATGATTTTTTATTATGATTTTTTTCCTTTTATGGCACAAATAATCATGAACATGTTATGAAGGATGCACCCAGATATCACTCCAACGTGTTGGGTAAAGTTTTTGTCTCATGATATGTTTTGTATGGGATTAGGGAGTAAAATTAATGAATAATGGGAATTGTTCCACCATGTGATGTTTTCTTGGCAGTTATCCTTGAGTTATGCTAATTTCAGGTTTTTTTTTGCTTCCATATTTCCTATATTTCTATGATCTTATGATTCTATGTTCATTATCTTATACTCCCATGTTAATACTCATAATCCTTCTCATTTATGATATCATATTATACATTTTATTTGAAATTTCAGCTTCGTTATAAAGTTTATTCCCTAAATAGGATTTCTAGCTCACCCTGTTTGTTCATGTATTCTCAAAATCATCACACGTAGTTTTAGGAGCTCAAAGGTATTTAAGATATCATTATAGAGATTTAAATAAAGACATTTTATTTTCATGTTGATGTTTTATGTACCTAGTCTTCCAAATACACAACCATTTTTTATTCTTATTTTGTGTTTAATAGATATTTATGTAAAAAATCAAGTAATATTATGTGTAAAAAGAATTAGGTCACTATAGTTAGAATTTGTGTATGGTCTAGTTATTTTTAAGATTAAGACTATAATACTTTAGTAAGGACCATATGGATAAGTCTATGTATAAAAAATATCTTTGAATTTTTGTGAAGTATAGAGGGAGTGGTTTTTATGAAATTACATCATTGTCTAGATACACCAAGTGGATATGGATATAGCACAGTTTCACCAAGGGTAATAACTTTGCAATGGTGAATTAGGTGTTAAATAGATCATCACTTGGTGCACGATAAATAAGAATTATTTTACACTTGGTTTAACACTCCCTGGGGATATTCTTTGGAAAATTAAAAAACTATTTATGAACAATTATGAAAGACTTGAATAGATTGTTAGGTTAGAAAACATAATTTAGAAATTACCATGGAAAAACTAGATTAAAACTTAGAGACTCATAAATTAGGATATAATTATAATTTATGGGTTAATCCTTCAAAGTTCATAAGTTTCCATTTTTTATAAAAGTATCCTCATTTTTTTATTTTTTATTTAATGGAGAAAAATAGGATAAACCATCACAACAACCAATATGATAGGAAATGTGATGACTTCCATACCAATATTCCTAAATTTTTGGGAGCGAGAGCTAAGAACTTCATGGTAGTACTGGCTCAACTAACTCATGCTATGAATAGTAACTCAAAGAATATAGAACTCCATCATTCACCTAAGAAAGAGTAATTTGTGGTAAAGTATTTTATATTACAAATAACTCCTACCTTTATTGGATCTTATGATCCCCTTATTATAGAATAATGGATTAAATCCATTGATAATATATTCTCTATTTTCCAATTCTCAAAATAAGATAAAGTTTTCCTGGTCATTTATTGCATGGAGGTGGGAAGCAGATCAATGGTGGATGATGATCAAGAATAAGAATCACAAAGAGGATATTGATTCCATAATATAATAATAATTCAAGAAAAATATTTTCCATTAAATATTTTCCCCAAAATATATGTTTATGATTGAAAGGGAGTTCCTTAGACTAAAGGATGATGAGTCTATAAGGGTGTATAAGGAAAACTTCACAAGGCTTGTATTATACACATTCATCTTTGAAATCAATGATGAAATTAAGGTAGACCACTTCATTAGTGTATTAAAGAAAAGTATATGAAAAGATTTGGTGATTTTAGACTTTGATAGCTATAAAGATATTTTTCATTGTGCCCTCAAGGTTGAGATAGAAATTTGAGACTCTCAGTGGTCTCTTGGGCCTGGAGATAAAAAGTGTAAAATGATGTTTTCTTCAAGAGGATAAATGGATAAATATCATATAGAAAATAAAACTCAAAATCCCATGTGTTAAAAGTGTTGGAAGAAGAATCCTTGAAACTTTTTTATTGGAATTTGGAGAAGTTTCGAGTGTAGAAAATAAGATAATTAGGATAATAAATGTTGAGAAAAGATGAGGAAATATGCTAATGTAATAGAGAAAAATGTTCAGATTGACACTTATCCAAATATATAGCATTTCAACTATAAGGAACATAGGAATTATGCATGTCAATTACTTAATCTGAGGGTTATTGAAGATAATCTATAACAATAACCTCTAAGGACTAAAAAGAAAGGAAGGGAAAATGATATCACTTCTAATGAGGTGGATCCTAAATATGATGTGTTAGAAAGTATGATAGTTATTCATTTAATATTAGTTAATGTACTTTTTTATTCTAATTCTAAATATTCTTTCATATCTTTCATGTTTTTAGAACTATTTAAACACCAACTCAAAATATGGGGGTAAATTTATATGTTAGAATGGAAAATAGAGAAATTATTTCATCCCAAGTATATAACTCCTACCCAATCAATGTTTGTGGAATGAATCTTCCAAAAAATCTTATCTTACTTTATTTAGTGGAGTTTGATGTTATTTTGGGAATATAATTGATATCCTTATATAAATCCAACATCAACTATTAGGAGAGGGATATCACTCTTCACATCCCAAGTCATCCTCTATTATTTTACAAGTGTAAGGAGGATGATGAATCTCCTATGGAATATTCTAATCAATAATGGATATTATTGCCTTATGGGCAGGCGTATCAATCTAAAATTATTGATACAAATGATATAATCATTTTTTATGACATGCCCATTATGAGGGATTAACTATTGTATTCCCTAAAGAGTTGTCTGGTCTTTCTCATGGATAAGGTGTTGAGTTCTCAATCAAAATTATACAAGGATAACTTCCCATATCTAAGAATACTAATAGAACATCCATCGTTGAGTTAGAGAAACTAAAAAACATCTATAAGAGAATATAGAAAATGGTTTTATATGCCCAAGTGCTTCACCATGGGGTGAGCTAGTCCTCTTCATCAAGAAGTATGAGTCAATACAAATTTGTATTGATTATAATAAACTCAAAAAAACCATGATAAACAAAAATTATCCCTTACCATGGATAGATGACTTGTTAAATCAAATACATGGTCCCCAGTATATATCTAAGGTGAACCTTTAGTTGGGATATCACCAATGAAAATTAAATAAGGAAGATATTTTCAAATAAACATTTTGAACAATGTATAGACACTATGAGTTCATATTGATTCCCTTTGGAATAAGTAATTACCAATAAATATTTATTGACATGATGAATATAGTATTTAGATAATACCCTGATGAATTTATGGTAGTATTTATAGAAGATATTATAATATAATCCAAAATAATGGAGGAAAATGAGAAGCTTTAGAATATTTTGTTAATGACTTTGTGAAAGGAAATTCTACATGAAAAGTATATTAAATGTGAGTTTTGGATGAAGGAAGTATCATTATTGGGGAATGTTATCATCGGTAAAGGGATATCAATGGAACCTTCTAAGACAAAGGAAATTGAAGAGTATCACAAACCAGCATCCGTAATGGAGATATATAGTTTTCTTGGACTATATGGGTATTACCGATGATTTGTGAGAAACTTCTCATGATTTTCAGACCCGTTAACTAAGCTAACATAGGTAGGAGTAATGTTTTCCTACACTAATGAATATAAAGATATATTTAAGGAATTAAAGAAGAGTATTATGAATGAATTAGTCCTCGTGCTTCCCTCAAGTGGGGAACATTTTTTTTGTATATTGTGATGCTTCAAAGAAGACTTTGGGATATATACTAAAAAAATTAAAAATTGATAGCCTACACCTCAAGGGAGTTAAAATTTCATGAGAATAACTATCCAACATAAGATCTGGAGTTAGATTTAGTAATCTTTGCGTTAAAAATCTGGAAACATTGTCTCTATGGAGAGAAGTGTGAAATGAATAAAGATCCTAATATATTCAAATATATATTCACATAGAAGGTTATTAATATTATCCATGAAAGATGGTTATATCGAATCAAAGAATATGTTTCCTCAATCTATTACCATCTTGGGAATGAAAAAAAAGTGGAAAAACTCAAAGTATAAAGGATATATAAACTTTATCAATGATGTAAATTGATAAGGATCCAACATTATTAAACTTAAAGAGTATGGACATGGGAATTATAAATAAAGTAACATCATAATTTATTTCTCAAATTATTTCTCAACCATACCTTCTGGAGAAGATAAAGTATGCTCAAAGAGATGATGTGAAAATTTAGTAGAAGGTGAAATATATAAGAAAAAAGAAATCCTTATAGTATAAAATTGATTATGAAGGAGTAGTAAGATTTGTTTTATGACTATGTGTACTATAAAATTATGAGATAAAGATGATATATTGAATGATTCACATATCTCTACCATCCCCATCCACCTAGGGAGCACAAAAAATGTATCGAGATCTACGAGAGCACTATTGGTGGGATAATATAATGAAGAAAATTTTGGAATATACATAAATGTGTCTGGTATGATATAAAGTGAATGATGAATGGAAAAAAGTTTATGGGATTAATTAAACCATTACCATTACCTATAGGGAAATGAGAAAAATCACCATGTAATTTCTCATTGGACTTCAAAATACATAAAAGAAAATAATTATATAAGGGTTGTGGTATTTAATATTATAAAGATAGATCATTTAATTTCAATTTAATATTAATTATCACTTAATAAAATTTCAAAGATATATGTGAGATAGGTGGTGATGCTTCATGGATCACCTCCATCGATTCTATCTAACTAGGATCTGATATTTACTTCTTAGTTGTGGAAGAGTCGCTAACATGCTCTAAATACTGAGTTGAAATTTAGTATGGATTATCACCCCTAACTAAAGGTCAATCTGAGTAGACCATTTAGATATTGGAATATATATTTATAACATTCTCAATGGACTTTAAAAGATTATGGGAACAATATCTTCCTATGTTTCAGTTCTCGTATTGTAATAGCTTTCACTCAAGTATCCAAATGGCTCATTATGAAGACCTTTATGGGAAGAGGGGTATAACACATTTTTGATGGGAGAAATTTGGTTAAAAAAATATGTTTGGACCTAAAATGGTATATGAGATAATAGAAAAGGTTAATACTATTTAGCAGCACATCAGTGATGCTCAAATTCAACAGAAGAGTTATGCTAACAATCATCGATGAGACCTAGAGTTTAAGGTTGGAGATAAATTTTTTCTCTATATATCTCCATGGTAGAGAGTCATGAGATTATTGAATAAAGGATAGTTATGTCCTAGGTAAATCAACCCCTTTCACATTCTCATATTCATTAAAGTGGTGTCATATCAACTAGCACTCCCACCAACCATATCTCAAGTACACGAAATATTCCACATATCCCTCTTAAGGAGTCATATACTAGATCCATCACATATACTGAATTTAGAGGGGGTGTAACTATAAAATTATATCTCTAATGAGGAGAATCCATTGAATATATTGGACAATATAGATAAAGTTTTACCCAAAAAACAACCCACCTAATCAAAGTACTATGGAGAAACCATAAATATGAGGAGGCGACATGAGAATTAGAGGACGCCATAATGAAATATTACCATCACTTATTTTCACCTTAGTATGTAATATGAAATTATGAGGGAGAAAATTATTAATTTGGGAAGAATATGATATCTCGATATTTTAAAATTAAAACATTATTTTATTGCATACAAAATATGCAACACCAAGATTAAAAGAACCACAAAATATTGTTATTTAAATATCACCGCTGTAACATATTCATTGAATTAGTGGGTATAAATAGGATTAAATAAATTAATAAATATATATAAATTTCCAAATCAATTCAAATTTACTAATTAATATATAGTAAATAAGCACCCAATTTTTAGTAATGTTATTTTTTCTTAAAGAATACATTTTCTTCAAAAATGGTTTTTATTAATTTTTATGATTGAATAATATAATTAATTTCTAAAATATTTATAAATTTTATATTATAAAAATAATATCATTTTTTAAATCAAAATTTAAAAATTATATCATTGTTATTTTTTTGAAATTTTTTGAAAAGATTAATTTTTCAGTGAATAGTAAAAAACAGAGATTTTTATTGAAAACTGTATTTTGTTTCAAGAATTTAAAAAGTTAAATATTATTTTATAATATTTTAAAAGAAAAATTAATTCTATTATATTATTAATAATCCAATTAAGTTAATTGGAATCATTTTTATGGTTACATTTTACATAAAAACATTTTTATACTTAAAAAGACATGTTTTCCAAAAAACAGTTTTTCATTTCATTTTGAGTTTTAATCTTTAATTAATTTCTTAAACCTATATAAATTAAATATTGAAAAAAATTATTAAAATTTATTAATCATAAGGTCCAAATTTATTAAATATTTTCCTTTTATTTTTGTTCATTATGAGTAGTAGCCATAGTAAATAATTATTACCATAGTAAGGGTAAATTAGGAAATTAAGGTTAAAAATAATATGATAGAGACAAACAAATGAATCTACAACCTTATTTTATCCTATTGGATGATTTTAGTTTGTCCATAACCATCCATGTTTTGAAAATATGTCAACTTGGTTCCATATTCTTTGATGTGGTCCTTTATATTATTTTATAAAAAGAAAAGTAAAAAATTGCTTTCTATTTGTTTTATTATCTATAATTTTTTTACATAGGTATAAACATAGTCTATGTTCAATAAAAAAATGTTTATTTGAAATAGAATTTTTTTTTCATGTTAATTTTTTTAATTTTTAGGGATAAATAATTACCATAAATCCTTATACAACACTGACACAATATTTATTCAATTAATAAAAAATGAGATAATAATTATTGAAAGTAATCTAATTTGAATGAATTATTAATTACAACGATTTTTTATTTAAAAATATCATTATAGAGGTTTGAATGGATTATATTCTAATTCCATTATTGGCATGTTTTTTTCAATGTCAAATTAAATAAATAGTTTCAGAAATGATTATAAAGTGGTTTCATAATAAATAATATTTTATTAAATGATTTAAAATTCCTAAAAATCCTAGATTTTTTCCTGTGATTGGTATATGTTTAAAAATATAAATTATGGTCCATTTGTGTTCCAATTTCCCTTTTATACTAAATATATTGACCCCAAAAGAGTAAAAATTTTATTGTCATGACAATTCTCAAAAAGGCTTAACACGGGTTAAAACAAAGTTATACAGGTAAAAAACTACACTAAACCTATCCAAATGTTATTTTATGATATTATTGAGACCCATAATCATTATATTTTCTAATTATATCAGTTTGGATCCTTTTTTAATGAAATTTAATTTATATTAATTTGATATTTTTATGTGATTCCATGAGTGCCCCTCCCCTCACTTATAAAAGGGAACCTCCTCTCCTCTTTTATTTACACTTAAAAAGCATTTTAATTTGGAAAATATCTACCCAAATATCTTCCTAAAATACCTAAACATGTTAAATAGGTCTTATTTTGGTAATAATATGAAGCTTATATGGTTTAAGGTGTAAATAAAAAAAGTTGTCAGGAGAATAGGTATAGTGTTTGAACGAATGTTTTAGTTTTATTTATTTTGTACATACTTTAGATATTATTCAGAAAATATGGAATAAAAAAATATTTCATATGCTAAGATTTTATTATTTTAATGACATCACTTACATCCATATCTTATTTGTTCAAATAGGAAATGAACACATCCTTCGTGTGTACGATGGACTACCACCACGCAAACCGATGTAATTTATTTTCCATCACCGCCTCTCATGACTAGTTATAAGGATGGATTTAATTAATATATATGTTATTTATGATATTATTATGATTCGGTAAATGAGAATTATTATTCACCTTACTTTCGTTCCATCCATCGAAAATGGAACATTCATGCGTGCATACGACCTATCGTCTCCTTAAACAGTGTAATTCATTATGTAATCTCTACCTTTTAGGTATGAATCTATATATATATATAATTAATTTATATGATATTAATATCATGTTTATAATTCTGAATATAATTCAATCATGATCAATTTATAAAGATAAACACTACCATACCAAAACATGCATGAAAAACGAAGTAGTTAACACCTGAAATAGTGATTTAAATAAAGAATTTTTTAATAAATAGGTGGTAAGATGTTATAAGAAAAATAATATATGGTATGATATATATGATTATGGATCTTAAATATATATATATATATAATCTATATTTATTATATATGAGTTTCTAACGTGTATGAAGAAAGAAGAGACTTAAGGAAAGGGATCTCTCTGAAATACCCTTTTTCTTTAGATTATAACCATTATCTCTCTAACTCACTTTATATATACATTTTATGTTATATATAGATTATAAATTATGTATATATTCATATTACATATATTCCTAGTTTATTATATATTTCTTTAATAGGGTAATACATTCCATAAGCTCACTTCTAAAATTCCTTCTTTAAAATCAAAAGTCATTAGGGGAACTTTTCTATCCCTTAATAATTTTATGTAATGATTATTTAAAGTTTTTATTCACAAAATAACATATTATTTTGAGATATATATTTATTTAATCTTATATTAACATCCATAATATTTAATTCCTTCTTCTATTTGGAATTTTTATGAAAGTTTCTTTGATTATGATATGAGGCAAGATGATGAAAACCATTTCTTTCCATGGGTAATTCTTATGATTATGTATTATGATTGATTTAATTTTGTGGAAAAAATAGTCATGAGGATATTATGATGGGTGTTACTAAATATTTATCCAATTAATTGGGTAATTTTTTTTTCTCTCATGAGATATTATGCATGGTATTATGGAGTAAACCTATTCCACAATGGGACATTGTGCACCATGTGATGTTGTTTTGGAAGTTAAACTTGACTTATGATTATATCATGTTTTGTGTTGCTAAAAAAATTACTGTATTTACATGATATTATGATACCACATTCTTTATGTTATTCTCCCATGCAATTACTCTTAACCTTATCTTTTATGGTATCATGTTATACCTTTGATTCACATGTTATGGTTCTTTATCATATTTATTCCCTTACTAGTCTTTTTAGATCACCCGTTTTGTCTATGTATGCTCCAAGTTATCCCATGAAGTTTTCAAATTTCAAAGAGACTAGGAGTTAATTATGGAGATTAAAATGAAGGAATTTTATTTTCATGCTGATGTTTTATGTACATAGTCTTCTATATACACGAGGATTTTCGATCCCGGTTTTGTGTTTAATGGATATTTATGTTAAAAATCATGTAATATTGTGTGTAAAAATGATTGGGTCACTAGAGTACTTATGAAGGGTCCAGAATATACTTCCTTAAAAGTGATACATAGAACACATCATGTACTTGGGATGGGTCATGTAGGAGTGCTTAGCGATAAGTTATAGCCCTAACATGATCAACAATATCGAAGGGACCAATATACCCAGGGCTTAGTTTCCCTTTCTTACCAATTCTCATAATTCATTTTTGAGGAAATATTATGAGGAACACCTTATATCCAACTTTAAACTCTATATCGCATCAATTATTCTCTATATAACTCTTCTACTGTAGAGACCCGAAGCTTGATGTACATTGAAATTACATTACATTTACGGAATACTTAGTACATAACAAAAAACACACACACAAGGATCGTAATAGTTCAGTGTCTTTGGAAACTCAGAAAATGATCTTCTAATCCTGGGGATAGATCTTCAACATCTCCCATAAAGATCTTATTTTTTTTATACCTAAAACCTTTCTTTATATCCTGGGGAAAAGTAAACATAAAAGGGTGAGCTCAAATTCTCAGTAAGGGTAAACAAAAGAAATATCAATCACATCATATACATAAGCACATAACTTTTGGAAATCTTAACCTGTAAAAGAGATCATAATTTCATAACCTGGGATAACTCATGGCAGTGAAATGTAATCACAATAATCACAAATTAAAACATTAAACTTTGTGGCATGCACACATAATCATAGAGAATCATTTCATGTTAGTCAAGACTCATTGCCAAGACTATCTTAGTGGACAAAGTCCCTTTCTGAACCGAGTCACCCTCGTTTCAGTCCTGTTTCAATGAACCGGTATAACCTACCATTCCAGCCATGTCTATCTCATGATATATAAAATCTTTACCCAATGCATTGGAGGGAGATATAGGTCCCACCCATCTCATAATGATACCATTCTTATGTGTGCCACAAAATCATAAATAAGACATCATTGCATAACCCATGTAATAAAAATGGGAATCTTAAACATTATAACATCATAAAACAATTCATATAAGATAAAGGAATTCATAAAAATAATTCTATCACAACATAATCAAATCAATGCAATAATAGGGAAAAAACAGAACCCTTTATTATCTTAGATGGAAAATAATTTTGATAAATCACTTAAACTCCATTCTTGAGGAAAATATCCTTTCTTCTTCAAAAACATGTTTCCTTTCTTAACATGTCATAAAACTTTAAACTAAAAGAAGTTGATTAAAAATAAACTTGAAAACTTATAAGGGAAGCTTCTTGGAAATAATTTTTTAAAAAAAATCCATTCATGTCGTATAAGTTAAAAGAAAACATTCTTCTCGTACTTTTGTCAGAAAAGTCAAAAAGTACCTCGTACGAAAAACGACAAAAGATTCCTTTCATATCTTTTACTAAAAACTCACCAAAGGGTAAAATTGGATATAAACTATTTTAGGTGGATGGAAATAATATTACATATTGAGGAAACATGGATGTGGATGATAAAATACACCCTAGTAAATACCAAAGTATAAACAATCTCAGATAAAAATGAGATTGTGATATTTCCCTTACCTTAGGTCCGACTTGCTTTGTAAGTGTCCGAACCTCCTGTATAATGATTTAAATCATGTTATTGACTTATTAGAAAATCATATTCATTGTTATTATATCATATATTGTCCACTTATGACTTTATATTACCCGTTCTTTTGTAAATTCATGTTAAAGTAGCGCTTTGGGTAAAATCGTCTCATTTGTCGTTCGTGTTTTTAACTTGTAATTATTAATATGATTAATTGTATCATGATTACTTATATCCAGAATGTAAAACATGATTTATATATAATATATATTCAGAATATATATATATATATATAATATATCGATAAATGGAATGAAATACACCGTCATGGAGACGGTAGTCCGTACATACGCATGAACGCTGCTTTTGTTTCCTTATTGAATTGAATGGAATTAAGTAGATGACATACATATAAATATAAATAAATAAAGTATCATTATTATGTCATATATTTCATTAGAACTTATTATATATACTTTATAATCATTCATGAATGGTTAATCATTGAGAATGAATCTCATCGCGTCGTGGAGACGGTAGTCCGTACGTACGCACGAGCGATGATATCGTTCCCATGGTCGTGGAATTGTGTTGAAGTGTATGTATACTATTTCAGTATCAATATTACTTTATAATAATAATATACAGTTACTCATTACACCATTATAACCATCCAATTAAGGTGGTGGCGAAAAATAGATTACACCACGGCGTGGAGACGGTATTCCGTACGTACGCACGCGCGGTGATTTCCTTTTTCCGTAGGATGGATAAAAGGTTAATTAGAGTTGTTTCATATTTATAATAACATATCAGTATATAAGAAATACTGATGTTATTACTTTATTATGAAACAACTAAAGAAGAAGAAGTTGAAGAAGAAAGAAATTGAAAAAGATCGGTAATGGATATTACCTCTTTTTGACGCGCCTTCACTTAACCTCCACTTAAAGAACTAAGGATGGTCTTTGAAGAAGACCAGGACCTCTAAGATGCTACTAGGGAAGTGGAGAAGAGATTTTGGCAGGGTTTGGACGAGCTTGAATGCTCAAATTGGTGTGAGGAGGAGAGGGAGGAGGTGCCCTTTTATAAGGGAGGAGAGGGGCATCTTAGGAAAATCTCAAAATATTATTCTATATTAAGGTCAAATTCGGTTTATAATGGTTCCAAATGGTCTTATTTCGAAGACAAAGTTGGGATGGGTCGAAATCCTCTCATAAAATAGTATTTAGACAAGTTTAGGTATTTATTTTAACCTTATCAATTAGATTTAACTCTAAGTTAAATAATTTAACTTTTACCGTGTCTTTTTGTTTTCTTAAACTATATGGTTAATAAACTTACTATATCAAGACAAACGAACCCCAAGTTGTTTATTATTAATATATATATCCTTATCTATGTCATTTGTCCGAACCTTAGATTTTTAGGAATTAAATAACAATTAATAATATAATATTTTTTTTAAAAACTAATTTATGTCAATTTTGACACTATTTGGTACATGATTTTTATGAAATTTCTAGCACAATGATAAGTTCGAAAAAAGTTACATAAATCAACAATAACATGTCATATTAACCTATAAAATTAGTGTAAGTCATAAAAAGTCTCAAATTACATTTATTTGGGCATTTATAACATCAATTATGTTAATAGTTTCTTAAAAAGGTAATTATTGCATCATCGTTGTGTCATAAATAAATTAAATTATTTAAAGTATAAATATTAAAAATAAAATACCATTATGTAGGAAATAGTTTTAGATTTCTAATGAATATTTATAGTCGAAATTATATTATGTATAACCCTATATTAAAAATGTTTTAGTAAATAAACTTTGATTTTAACTCTTTTAACTCTTCTTTGAATTAAATAATAATAAATGTCCTAATCTAATCCAAGTGGGCCTAAATGATAATATTTTACACTTAAGGTTGTTTTTGGTCGAGATAAACTTGTCCAATAGGATTAGGACATGTGTTAGGGTAATATTAATAACATTTTTACCCTTAATTTCCCTATTTACTTTTAACCGTGGTAAATAAAAGTAAAAAGTTACTTTTCACCAGAAATTATTTTCATCTCATTTAACCAAATTTTACTTACTGACATCAACCATGTCTCTCGGATTTTTGAAATTCCATTCACAGAAGTGGTAAAATTAAGATTTATGAAAAAATTAATTTTTTTAACTACCACTTAGTAGTTTCACTATTCATCGAAAATTGAAGTTTTTCAGAAAAATGCCAAAATTTCACCCGAAGCTATAATTGATATTCCGAATTCAAAAATGATTTCTATTTTACAAAATTCCCAACATATATGTTGCATTAATTAATTTTATAATTAATTTCCGTTGTCACAACAAATAGCGTGTTTTTAAGAGATAATAACTATCCAAAGATTAACACTTGTTTATGTCTGGTGTAAATGTGAAATTACATTCAATGACCAACATTGTATTGAATTATAAAAATATATTCTAAATATACTTTAAAACCACTCAAATTAAAAATTTATCAGTATTAATTATTTCGATTAAGAAAGTTGTTTTTTAATTAAAATTTAGTAATTTTCACTATTCATCAGAATATGAAAGTTATCCGAAAAGTACCAAAATTTCACCTTAGGCTAAATTCGATACTCCGAATCCAAAAATGAAGTCCATTTTGAGAGATAAAATTTATAAAATTTTAAAAGGTGGTTATTACTATTCATAACGGCTAGTTTTAATAATATTTTAATAGTGTAACGTTGTTTAGTGAAACTCGGTATTGCGTACTACACACGCTATCGAGAAAGGTCGTGATTGCGTGTAATACAAGGCAAGTCAGGGATGCGTGTTGAGTAAGCTCCTTTTGGTGTAGCATACAACACAAGACATTAATGAAATTAAAAGGAATATTTTTCATAAAATCTCGGGGTGTTACATTCTACCCCCCTTAAAATGAATTTCGCCCTCGAAATTCGTCAGGGTTATAAATGGTTTACTATTCAAAAGTTTCTTTAATCGAAACCCACATCGTAAAAAGGAATACCAAAACCAATCTTTAAAAACAAAAGTATGAAACGTAACGGTTACTCAAATAAACTAATCACTGGGTTTCCACATAGGTGAAAATATGGATATGGAAGAGAAATCTAACCATCATGTTCTGATGGAGAGTGGTAGAGAACATGGCTATGGAAAAGCCAGCAATCACAAAGCCATAAATTTGTGACGATCTAAGGTATCATCTGATTCATTAGATATAAGAGCACTAGGACAACATTTTTGGTTTTCAAGATCATTTCCCTAAAGTTGATGAATTAAAAGAAATACTTACATGATTTTGGTTCAATCTCACTGTTGTTCATGAATTGAACAATTTCCACTTCATATCTTAAAGAAATGAAGGTGAATTTGTTATTCGTGAAGCATTTGCAGATCATGTGATAGAATGATGGGTCATTCCATCTGTTTCAAACAAAAGGTTAGCAAAAGTTATAAGTCCATCTTATGGAGAGATTAATCGTATATGGTTCCAAAAATGGACTTATACTTTATTTATTATACCGGTTAATAAAATAAAAATACTTTCCACTAACCAGGGACTTCTTGTAGGCCAGTGGTAGGTGATAAAGGCCTGTCGCACTTCAGTTGTTGGTTCGATTCCCACAGCCTTGTCCGACGCGATGGGCTGTCGCCCGTCCTGTAGGTTGTCCTTTTTCTAAAACCATATTACTATAAAATACCATCAATAATATCGAAAAAACTTCTATCCTTAAACAATAATAACTTATTTCCAACATAATCCATTCCAATCTTTAGGCTTATCCATAATACTATAGTCCACTCTCATAACATAGTGAAAATGATTACCAGAGATTTAATACCATCGTTGATCCCCATATATCATAAGATATGTTTTGTTGGTCACATTCCAAACATTAAAAGTCCTTAATCATGTATTCTCTTGAATACCCATTGAAACTTATTAAAAACATGAATGCAGTTAAAAGTTAACACCTTCCACATACCAAAATCCTCAAAATTCTATATACTCAAACCATGATATCACTTAGTCCTTATAGCAATCATGAGCTCATGAATACTGTCAAACATTTCATTTTCTCCTTATCCCTTCATTATGCGCATATCATCTACTTTCCAAAATATTTGAATCACTTTTCATGGTTACTGGTACCTTAAAATTATTGAAAACCACAATAGACCAATACATAAATATTCCTATACACCATATAAGTACCTCAACAACATTATTCTCGAATACCAATACATAAACACTTCAGTCCATCCACTTCAATGATTGTCCTGGAATAAGTCCTTCCTTGATTTAGAAGTAACTTTTTAGGTCAGGGCATTGAGTTGGGTAATGCCCATGTTCTCCACAAATAAGACATTGGACTCTATAACATTCTGTCACTCTATGACCCTTTTCTCCACACAGATAACATCAGTCCCTCCATTTGAGGTACTCCTCAAGGTTCTTCTTCCCTTCATTAGAAATCTCAATCTTCCTTTCTTTATGCTCCTCAACATGCGAACATGCATAATATTTTATCTTCCTCTTCTTTGATGAATTAGGCATACCACTAAATTTAACCTTGTTAATCATATATCGCGATGACTGATTCGGCATAATCACAATATCTTTATCTCTAGGAATTACGCAATTTTGTTCCTCATAGTCACCAATTTGTTCATTGGATTCAATGTTAACCGAATTCCTTCTGGTTCCCTCCATTTACTAAAACACAAAAAGAATTCTATGAGAGGAAAAAATCATGCTAGAGAAAACAACATAGTTAAGGGGGAGTACCCTCAATATCTAACATCTTAGGTTAAATTCTATGATCGTTAGCGCAATTCTAGGACTATAACCTATACGTATACTTAACCTTAGAGACATCCCTAGACATACCTTAGAAATATCTCTAGGGATCTCACTAACGTTTTCACATCCTAGTTTCCAAAGGTTGACTAAACCTTTCCTCTGATACCAACTGTAGAGACCCGAAGCTTGACGTACATTGACATTACATTACATTTTCGGAATACTTAGTACATAACAAAAACACACACACAAGGATCGTAATAGTTTTGTGTCTTTGGAAACTCGGAATATGATCTTCTAATCCTGGTGATAGATCTTCAACATATCCCATAAAGATCTTCTTTTTTTATACCTAAAACCTTTCTTTATATCTTAGGGAAAAGTAAATATAAAAGGGTGATCTCAAATGCTCAGTAAGGGTAAACAAAAGAAATATCAATCACATCATATACATAAGCACATAACTTTTGGAAATCTTAACCTGTAAAAGAGATCATAATTTCATAACCTGGGATAACTCATGGAAGTGAAATGTGATCATAATAATCATAACTTAAAACATTAAACTTTGTGTCATGCACACATAATCATAGATAATCATTTCATGTTAGTCAAGACTCATTGCCAAGACTATCTTAGTGGACAAATTCCCTTTCTGAGCCGAGTCACCCTCGTTTCATTCCTGTTTCACTGAACCGGTATAACCTACCATTCCAGTCATGTCTATCTCATGAGATATAAAATCTTTACCCAATGAATTGGAGGGAGATATAGGTCCCACCCATCTCATAATGATACCATTCTTATGTGTGCCACAAAATCATAAATAATACATCATTGCATAACCCATGTAATAAAAATGGGAATCTTAAACAGTATAACATCATAAAACAATTCATATAAGATAAAGGAATTCATAAAAATAATTCCATCACAACATAATCAAATCAATGTAATAATAGGGATAAAAATAGAACCCTTTATTATCTTAGATGGAAAATAATTTTGATAAATCACTTGAACTCCATTCTTGAGGAAAATATCCTTTCTTCTTCAAAACATTTTTCCTTTCTTAACATGTCATACAACTTTAAACTAAAAGAAGTTGATTAAAAATAAACTTGAAAACTTATAAGGGAAGCTTCTTGGAAATAATGTTTTAAAAAATCCATTCATGTCGTATAAGTTAAAAGAAAACATTCTTCTCATACTTTTGTCGGAAAAGTCAAAAAGTACCTCGTATGAAAAACGACAAAAGATTCCTTTCATATCTTTTACTAAAAACTCACCGAAGGGTAAAATTGGATATAAACTATTATAGGTGGATGGAAATAATATTACATATTGAGGAAACATGGATGTGGATGATAAACTACACCCCAGTAAATACCAATGTATAAACAATCTCGGATAAAAATGAGAATGTGATATTTCCCTTACCTTAGGTCCGACTTGCTTTGTAAGTGTCCGAACCTCCTGTATAATGATTTAAATCATGTTATTGAATTATTCCAGAATCATATTCATTTTTAATATATCATATATGGTCGACTTATGAATTTATATTACCCGTTCTTTTGTAAATTCATGTTAAAGTAGCGTTTTGGGTAAAATCGTCTCATTTGTCGTTCGTGTTTTTAACTTGTAATTATTAATATTATTACTTGGATCATGATTACTTATATCCAGAATGTAAAACATGATTTATATATAATATATATTCAGAATATATATATATATATATAATATCGATAAATGGAATGAAATACACCGTTCATGGAGACGGTAGTCCGTACGTACACATGAACGCTGTTTTCGTTTCCTTATTGAATTGAATGGAATTAAGTAGATGACATACATATAAATATACATAAATCCAGTATCATTATTATGTCATATATTTCATTAGTACTTATTATATATACTTTATAGTCATTCATAAATGGTTAATCATTGAGAATGAATCTAATCGCGTCGTGGAGACGGTAGTCTGTACGTACGCACGAGCGATGATAGCGTTCCCATGGCCGTGGAATTGTGTTGAAGTGTATGTATAATATTTAATTATCAATATCAATTTATAATAATCATATATAGTTACTCATTACACCATTATACCCATCCAATTAAGGTGGTGGCAGAAAATAGATTACACCACGGCGTGGAGACGGTATTTCGTACGTACGCACGCGCGGTGATTTCCTTTTTCCGTAGGATGGATAGAAGGTTAATTAGAGTTGTTTCATATTTATAATAACATATCTGTATATAATAAATAATGATGTTATTACTTTATCATTAAACAACTAAAGAAGAAGAAGTTAAAGAAGAAAGAAATTGAAAAAGATCGGTAATGGATATTACCTCTTTTTGACGCGCCTTCACTTAACCTCCACTTAAAGAACTAAGGATGGTCTTTGAAGAAGACCAGGACCTATAGGATGATACTAGTTAAGTGGAGAAGAGATTGTGGCAGGGTTTTTCCGAGCTTGAATCCTCAAATTGGAGTGAGGAGGAGAGGGAGGAGGTGCCCTTTTATAAGGGAGGAGAGGGGCATCTTAGGAAAATCTCAAAATATTATTTTATATTAAGGTCAAATTAGGTTTATAATGGTTCAAAATGGTCTTATTTAGAAGATAAAGTGGGGATGGGTCGAAATCCTCTCATCCAATAGGATTTAGACAAGTTTAGGTTATTATTTTAACCTTATCAATTAGATTTAACTCTAGGTTAAATAATTTAACTTTTACCGTGTCTTTTTGTTTTCTTACACTATATGGTTAATAAACATACTATATCAAGCCAAAAGAACCCCAAGTTGTTTATTATTAATATATATATCCTTATCTAAGTCATTTGGCCGAACCTGAGATTTTTAGGAATTAAATAAAAATTAATAATATAATATTTGTTTTAAAAACTAATTTATGTCAATTTTGACACTATTTGGTACATGATTTTTATGAAATTTCTAACAGAATGATAAGTTCTAACCAAGTTACTTAAATCAACAATAACATGTCATATTAACCTAGAAAATTTGTGTAAGTCATAAAAAGTCTCAAATTACATTTATTTGGGCATTTATAACATCAATTATGTTAATATTTTCTTAAAAAGGTAATTACTGAATCATTGTTGTGTCATAAATAAATTAAATTATTTAAAGTATAAAAATTACAAATAAAATACCATTATGTAGGAAATCTTTTTATCTTTCTAATGAATATTTATAGTAGAAATTATATTATGTATAACCCTATATTAAAACTGTTTTAGTAAATAAACTTTGATTTTAACTCTATTAACTCTTCTTTGAATTAAATAATAATAAATGTCCTAATCTAATCCAAGTGGTCCTAAATGATAATATTTTACACTTAAGGTTGTTTTTTGTCGAGATACACTTTTCCAATAGGATTAGTACATGTGTTAGGGTAATATTAATATCATTTTTACCCTTAATTACCCTATTTACTTTTAACCGTGGTAAATAAAAATAAAAAGTTACTATTCACCAAAAATTATTTTCATCACATTGAACCACATTTTACTTACTGATATCAACCGTGTCTCTCGGATTTTTGAAATTCCATTCACAGAAGCAGTAAAATTAAGATTTATGAAAAAATTAATTTTTTTAACTACCACTTAGTAGTTTCACTATTCATCAAAAATTGATGTTTTTCAGAAAAATTCCAAAATTTCACCCTAAGCTTTAATTGATATTCCGAATTCAAAAATAATTTTTATTTTACAAAATTCCCAACATATAAGTTGCATTAATTAATTTTATAATTAATTTCCACTGTCACAACAAATAGCGTGTTTTTAAGAGATAATAACTATCAAAAGATTAACACTTGTTTATGTCTGGTGTAAATGTGAAATTACATTCAATGACCAACATTGTATTGAATTGTAAAAATATATTCTAAATATAATTTAAAACCACTCAAATTAAAAATTTATCACTATTAATTATTTCGATTAAAAAAGTTGTTTTTTAATTAAAATTTAGTAATTTTCACTATTCATCAGAATATGAAAGTTATCCGAAAAGTACCAAAATTTCACCTTAGGCTAAATTTGATACTCCGAATCCAAAAATGAAGTCCATTTTGAGAGATAAAATTTCTAAAATTTTAAAAGGTTGTTATTACTATTCATAATGGCTAGTTTTAATAATATTTTAATAGCATATCGTTGTTTAGTGAAACTCGGTATTGCGTACTACACACGCTATCGAGGAAGGTCGCGATTGCGTGTAATACAAGGCAAGTCAAGGATGTGTTTTGAGAAAACTCCTTTTGGTGTAGCGTACAACAAAAGACATTAATGAAATTAAAAATAATATTTTTCATAAAATCTCGGGGTGTTACATCTACTAACTTTGTTCCACTTCCATATGTCACTAAATGGTTTGAACCGTCTCCATCATTTCATGGAAAATGTAAAGACCTGTCAACTTACTCACTCAAAATTCATCCCAACATGTTTGAGTCCTACATATCTTCCCATACATACCATCATATATTTCTATATGCATACCAAAATGGAATATTTTTATATGAGAAATATACCATGGGGAGGTTTTCACCCCCACATCCTTAGAGATCCATCGAACAAGATCTCATTATATCCTCTAGAGTTTGAATTTTACTCTTAGAATGTCTATATATTTAAGGAATGTAAACAGTGTTAAAACTCAAATATATCACCAATTCTATCTAAATAATTCTCCATAACTTCTAGGTAAAACAAAAATCTCGATTAAATACAACATATAGTGGTACTCCATGCAGTCTTTCCCCTTCCCTCATATATATATTAGAATTTTGTTCAAGGGAGAAATCATTCTTGATGGAAACAAAATGCATTGAATTATTAAGGAGATCAACTAAAACCCAAATAGAAATATTTCCTTTAGAAGTTTTGGTGATGAAATCTATAGTAATTTATTCATATTTCCATACTATTATGGGTAATGTTTGCAACATACCCTTATACTTTTTTTCATTAAACCTTAAATTGAAGGTATACCAAGAATCAATATAAATATTCTAAAATCAATATATTCATATTATCCCACCCAAGGTTTTTATTCATGCTTCCTATATGAATAGAGAAGGAATAGATATGAGCATCATCCAAAAGTTCCATCTTTAGTTATGTTTTGATGGGACATGTATCCAAGTTCTAAACCTTATACCTCCATATTTATCAAAGATTAACTTTAGAATATTTACAAATTTTTTATAACTCTATATCATCTTTATGGTCTTATTTTATCTTTATATTACTAGAAGGTTGATTAGTGAGTTGGGGAAGATAGGATATTTTCCCCCATCATGACTTTAAGATTCATCCCCTTCAAATCCA
The DNA here is from genome assembly GCA_963277665.1 of Viscum album. Lineage (NCBI taxonomy): Eukaryota > Viridiplantae > Streptophyta > Magnoliopsida > Santalales > Viscaceae > Viscum > Viscum album. The sequence continues at coordinate 1,460,697,055 of OY728153.1, read as the reverse complement.
TGAGTATTGGGTCTTTTTCAATCTTCATCATGGATATAGTGGAATGGTATTTCTTAATCATAGCATAAAACAACTTATTTTACTTCCCCATGTTGTAATGTGTCGATTAGTCATAATACTTTATCAATTCTAACCATCGCGTTTTGTGCATATCTAATTCCTTCTAAGTGAATGTATATTTCAAGCTCTTGTGATTAGTATATATATCACACATTTCTATGTAGAGATAATGTATCCAAATATTAAATTCAAATACCATCACAAATAACTCAAAATCATGAATTAGGTAATTTTTCTCGTGATTTTTTAATTATCATGAGGAATATAAAATTACCTTTTCATTTTGCATGAGGAAGTATCCCAAACCCTTCTTTGAGGCATCACAATATAGTACAAACCCTTCTCTAATGTAAGCTAATGTACGCAAATAAGTGGTGACCAACCACTTATTTAGGTCCTTGAAAGTTTATTCAACTTACTTGGTTGAAAGGAATTTTAATCTCTTCCATGTTAACTTGGCTTGTGGATTTGATAGCTGTGATAAATTTCTCCCAAAGCATGGGTAAAATCGTATTAACCAAAGAAAACTACATATCTCAATTATAGTGACCGGTCTTGATCATTTTTCAATAACTTATATTTTTGAAGGATCTACATATATGACCTTTATGGTGAATACATGACCCAAGAATGACACTATTTTCAGTGATAATTCACATTTTATAAATTTGGCATAAAATTTCTCCTTTCTTAAGGTTGTCAATAAAATCCGAAAATGATCTTCATTCTCTTACTTTATCTTGGATTATATAATAATATCATCTTTAAAGACAACCAAAAACTGATCGTGGTGGTCCGAAAAGACTCTATTCATTATATACATGAATATGGAAGTGGAATTATTCAATCTGAATGACATCTTTATAAATTCATAGTCTACATACCTCCTTCAGAGTGATATTTTTAAAATATCCTCCCTTTTGATTGTTAACTGTTGATATCTTGATCGAATGTAAATATTTAATAAGTACTAAAATCCTCTAAGTTGATCGAACAAGTTGTTGATATATGGAAAAGAATATTAATACTTAATTGTGATCTTGCTAAGACCACAATTATTGATGAAAAGTCCCATAGATTCATCTTTCTTCTTAAAAAAGATGAATGTGGATCTCAATGGTCAAGCAATGGGGTGAATAAAACCCTGTTCCAGATTATTTTTACCTACCTATTTAATTCCTAAAATTCAATTGGATACATTCTATGTAGACTCCTTGAGATTGTCATAAAACCAGGTATAAGTTCAATCAAGAATTCAACCTCACACTCTAGGGGAATAATGGGCAGTTCATTCAAAAATACATCTGTATATCCACATACGATGTGCATTTCATCAATGTTGACTCCCCCACCGCCTTGGTCATATGAGTCAAGAGTCCCTCATTGTTGGGTATCATAAACCGTATTATATAATTTAATTCATGGGGGAGATCATCTTATGTTAACACTCGAGAATAGGATGATCTAGAATATTAAATGAGACCCCCTTCTCTAGAAAATGTATATGGTCTCTATGTAAAGATATCTAATCCATACCCAAAATCATGTCAATTTCAACCATGGGTGGAATAATTATATCTATTGGAAGTATCATTCCACAAATCTCAATTGTAAAATATTTATATATCTTAGATGAGATCATTGAGCTACTAAAAGTTTTTGAAGATAGTTGAATATACATCACTTGAAGTGGTGATTACAAATTATTAGAAAACATGTGTGATATATAAAGGAATGTGATGATATAAAAACAAAATAGGTACTTTTAGATCTATAATAAAGATTAATTGTACCTCACATCACTTCATTATCATAATCTACATCAGCAGAAGTGATCGTGAATTCCCTTCTTTTTTCCCTTAGTTTGGGAGGTTTTGTGGCCTATTTTTTTAAAACATCTATATTAGTTTAACCAAGGTTATATTGAGTTGGGGTATGGTTATCTTATACTTATCCAACAAATACCGTAAATTAACTCATAAATATATCATTTACAATGTTTTTTAAAGAGAATATTATCAATTAAATCATATCCCCTGGGATTGTCTATCCCAGTGTATAGTAAGGACTCTATGTTGTGCAGCAGATCATGGATAAGTTAATACCCAACATGCCCTCTTTGGGGTAGTTACCCCTATGTACAACTGTTCCAGATACTACATCCACTTACCATTATCTAGATAAGGATTTATTTTGCAGGAAACCCACCTAATTAGGCTTTACCAATATTATGACAACCCTTCTTTTTATTACAACTTAAGCATGCTTTATTACATAAAACTTCACTTGATACAACAAAGAAGATCGAGAGGTTTAGTGTATTTGGGGCTTAGTATCATTACATAAAAAATTTAAACTTGAAATACAACATCTTTTTTGAAAACTTCCTTTACATGACCACTACATTCCTTCGTACTTAGCATTGCATGGGATAACCTGAGGACATGCATATGAAAAGGGTGAGCTATAAAGCCCAGTAAGGGAGTAAAAAATGAATAACATGAGGAGTGAAATACATGTTAGGCAATAGGCATATCAATAGAGCATAATAGAAACATGAACATAAAGGCATGATAAAGCATGATAATCATAACATGGAAATGTGGCAACAACACTTAACATTGAATTAGCATGAGCCAAGGCTCATTGCACATGGAGCATGAGTAAACCCTCATTGCACTTGAAGCACGAGTAAACCCTCGTTGCACTTGAATTAGCATGAGTCAACACTCATTGCACATGACGTATCATGATACTATACTTTACCCAATGCATTGGAGCGCTATAAAGGGCACACCCTTCTTAAACATTTCATTTCATGCATAAGTGTGCCACATGGATCATAAAACATGGATTCATAAAACATAATCATTTCTTCCACGATAAAGGAAAGTGGAATTCATACATGAAACTTTATAATCAATATGTAAATGTGCATAAAGGTGAATACCCTTGATGGAGAAATGGGCATGGTATTCACTACACAAAGACATTGGCTTAGAAAATCGGTGCGATTTCGGCAGCGTAACGGCGTGACATAAGAATTCATAAAAAAGGTTGATGAGAGAGAAAGGGGTTCCTCATCATATTTACATGTAATAGACAGTAAGGAGATCATATATATACATGTCCCAACAATAGAAATGGAATTTAGATTCATGATACAAAAGTATTGCTTGAATGTAAAAGAAGAGAGAGAAGTTCCTTTCGGAATTTCGGTATAGTAACGTGTGTACATGGGAGGCATTTAATGAGAGAGAAAGGGTTCTCCAATCATTGAAACAATAAGAGGGCAGTATGGGGGAGGTGAAAAACCATACCCCAACATTCATAATTGAAATAGAAAGGGCAATACAACTTAAAGAAAATTGACAAAAATGAGAAAGGAAGAAAAAACCCTTACTTGGAAGTGTGCTTCCAAAGGCTAGAGAGAGGCTTGTGAGAGGCTTCTTGGGAGCTTGGGGCACCTTGAGAGGATTCTAGAGAGAGTAGGGCAGAGGTTGGACGAACTTCAAGGGCTTTGAGTGAGGAGGAAGTGGGAGCTTGGGTGGGTTTATATAGGAAAGGTGAGAGAATTCTTTATTATTTAGGTTTGGGACCCCTTATATTAAAATAATCCAAACCACAAACCATCCCATGGTATTTGCCGATGGTTTCTGGAAAAGGAAAGAGGAAAACAATATTTTACAAGTCCAAGGTCCGAACTTATTAAAAAATTAGGGTTGCTTATGTGGAGGTGAGTCACACTCCCATGGAAATTAATTTAAAAAGGCAAATTGTTGAATAAGTCTTGAGGGCTCCATTAATGCTTTGAAAAGTGAGTCAAACAAACCCAAAACCTCATTATTTTAATGATAAAACATATATTGGCCTAACATAAGGATTATGGTATTTTATTACATCACCATTGGGTCATTATGATGTCATAAAACACATTATATATTTAAATGGTATTTAATTTTTACCCAAAAATTTGACTGTCTCAGAAAATTATGAAAAATTCACCGTTGGATAATTTCGACGTCCTGATTCCAAAAATAATATTTATTTTATCTAAATAATTTTCTAAATATGTGAATTTTCACTTTTAAAATAAAAACCGACATTTATAAAAAAAATCATGAGTTTTGACAGAAATGGATTTCAAACCTTAATAAAAATTTTAATTGCATTCATAAAATTATAAGATCATTTATATTTAATAAAAATTAATTTAATATTAATAATAATATTTTATTAAAATATTATTTAATTCAAAAATCCTTTAATTTAATAAAATATAATTCCTAATTAAATAATAACTAAAAACACCATTTGTACTTTAAAAACTAATTACAATGTATCAAAAATGACTAGAAATTATATTCATTATTATATACAAAAATAAAAAAAAATAATGTACATGAACATGGTGCTACTTATTTGTTACATAACCCCTTAAAATAGCCGCATAAGACTTAAGGGTAAGGTGTGCGATGGTGACAGACTCTTGGGGTTGCTCGGATAACATCGCTCGAGTGGTAATCTCTATCAACTTCCATTTTTCCCGTAGACGATCACGTTCGAGCTTGACTTGATGAAGCTCAGCTTGGGCTTGGTCAAGGGAAAATCCCAAAGAGGCCACCTCTTTTCCGAGCTCTGAAAAATGGGCTTCGTAAGGGGCAATTCTACTGGATGAGGCCATCGCTTCCTTTGTCTGAGTAGAAAATTGGTTCGTTAAAGCCTTATATTTAAACTACCCAGATGATCACTGTTCAACGGCTATAAAAGTAATGGTCACAAATCTTAAAGTAAAACTAAAAAAGTTGATATCTTATAAAAACATTTTTCATAAAGAAACATTTAACTGGATCAAGAGGGATTTTCCATTAATGAAATTTTGGGTCGTTACAACATTCCCCCCTTAAGAAATTTCGCCCTCGAAATTTTCCTTTTCCCACACTAAAACAAATGTGGGTAACTTAGCTTCATCATATCCTCCAACTCCCAAGTTGCTTATTCAAACTTGTGGTTTCTCCACAACACCTTGACGAGGGGAATTGTCTTATTTCATAGAACTTTTTCTCTACGATCTAAGATCTTCACTGGTTGCTCCTCATAAGAAAGATCGTCTTCTAATTGTACCACCTCGGAAGAGAGTACATGTGAAGGGTCTGGTATGTACTTCCTTAAGAGGGATACATGGAAGACATCATGAACCTTGTCCATAGTAGGTGGAAGTGCTAGTCGATAGGCCACAGCCCCAACACGATCAAGAATCTCGAAGGGGCCGATGTACCTTGGACTTAACTTCCCTTTCTTTCCAAACCTCATGACCTTCTTCCACGGAGATATGCGTAAAAACACCATGTCTCCGACTTTAAACTCAAGGTCTCGTCGACGATTATCTGCATAACTCTTCTGTCGACTCTGGGCTGCCTTGATATGCTGCTGAATGGTTTTCACCTTCTCCACCATTTCTTCGACCATTTCCGGTCCAAGCAGCTTACGTTCACCGACCTCATCCCAACATGCCGGTGTTCTACACCTTTTCCCATATAGGGCTTCATATGGTGCCATTTGGATGCTCGAGTGGAAACTATTATTATAAGAGAACTCAACTAGAGGAAGATGTTGATCCCTTCCTCCTTTAAAGTTCATTGAGCACGCTCTCAACATATCCTCAAGTGTTTGGATAGTCCGCTCGGATTGGCCATCAGTTTGAGGATGATAGGCCGTACTGAAGTTCAGTTCAGTATTCAGAGCATGTTGAAGACTCTTCCAAAACTTAGAGGTAAATCTTGGATCTCGGTCAGACACAATAGATAGTGGTACTCCATGCAACCGTACCACTTCCCTGATATATATCTGTGCCAGTTGATCCAAAGAGAAATCCTCTCGAATAGCAATGAAGTGTGCAGTCTTTGTAAGACGATCCACAACAACCCAGATTGCATTGTTGCCTTTGGATGTCCTTGGAAGTCCAGTGACAAAGTCCATGGTGATGTTCTCCCATTTCCATTCTGGTATGGGAAATGGTTGCATCATCCCCTTAGACTTCTGACTCTATGCCTTCACTTGCTGACACACCAGGCACTTTGATGTATATTCAGCGATCTCCTTCTTCATATTATCCCACCAAAAGTTTTCTCGGAGATCTTGATACATCTTTGTGCTCCCTGGGTGAATAGAGAAATTTGAACTATGTGCATCATCCAAAAGTTCCTTCTTCAGCTCCGAACTTGATGGAACACATAGTCTTTTCCCAAACCGCACAATTCCTTCTTCATTAACATTAAACTCTGAGGATTTTCCCTTTTTGATAGCTTCCACTTTTTCTTGGATTCTTGCATCATCCTTTTGAGCATCCTTTAACCTTTCCAAAAGAGATGGTTGAGCAATCATTTGTGAAAGGATTGATGATGTTCCCTTCTTTATGATTCCCACGTCCATCTTCATCAAGTCTAAGAAGATTGGATCCTTCTCAATTCTCATCATTGATAGAATTGCTGGATCCTTTCTACTTAGGGCATCCGCCACCTTGTTCGCCTTCCCAGGGTGGTAATGTATTGAACAGTCATAATCCTTGATGAGCTCTATCCATCTTCTCTGGCTCATATTAAGCTCTTTCTGTGTGAATATATATTTAAGACTCTTGTGGTCAGTATATATCTCACATTTCTCTCCATAGAGATAATGCCGCCAGATTTTCAAGGCAAAGATCACCGCCGCCAACTCCAGATCATGCGTTGGATAGTTTCGCTCATGGATTTTCAACTGCCTTGAGGAATAGGATATCACTTTATCATTCTGCATCAGCACACATCCTAAGCCCTTCTTCGAAGCATCACTGAATACCACAAAAAGCTCCCCACTTGTGGGTAAAGTGAGCACGGGTGCAGTGATAAGCCTCCTTTTCAACTCCTTGAAGCTTTCTTCGCATTCATCACTCCAAGCAAACTTTACTCCCTTTCGAGTTAGCTTGGTAAGAGGGTTGGACAATCGTGAGAAATTTCTCACAAATCGTCGATAATATCCAGCTAACCCCAAGAAGCTACGGATATCAGTTACCGATGTTAGCCTCGGCCATCCCTCAATTGCATCTGTTTTGGAGGGGTCCACAGATATCCCATTGCTTGTGATGATATGACCCAATAACGAGACTTCCTTCAACCAAAACTCACACTTGTTGTACTTTGCATATAGATTCTGCTTGCGCAAAGTCTCTAATACAGTTTTTAAATGCTCCTCATGGTCCTCCTTGGTTTTGGAGTATATTAGAATATCATCTATAAAGACTACCACAAATTTGTCTAGGTAATCTCTAAAGACTCTATTCATCAAGTCCATGAATATTTCTGGAGCATTGGTGAGTCCGAAAGGCATTACTATGAATTCATAGTGCTCGTACCTTGTACGAAAAGCAGTCTTGGGGATATCTTCCTTCTTCAACCTTACTTGATAATATCCCGACCGCAAGTCGACCTTGGAGAAGTATTGTGCTCCACGCAGCTGATCAAACAAGTCATCGATTCTTGGGAGAGGATACTTGTTCTTTATCGTGATTTTGTTAAGTTCACGATAATCGATGCAAAGCCGCATTGACCCATCCTTCTTCTTGACGAAGAGGACTGGTGCACCCCATGGTGATGCACTTGGGCGTATAAACCCTTTATCCAGATTCTCCTGTAGTTGTTTCTTAAGTTCTTCAAGCTCAACCACAGCCATTCTATATAGAGTCTTGGATATTGGTAGCGCCCCAGGTATAAGTTCAATTGAGAACTCAACATCTCTTCTTGGAGGAAGACAAGGAAGTTCCTCGGGAAATACTTCAGTGAATTCCCTCACAATAGGCATTTCTTCAAGGGTGGTTTCTTCCTTGGACTCAATCATCAGAGCTAGATATGCGTGCTCATAAGGCAGTAATATCCATGCTTGAGATGATGGAGCTAAAGGAGATTCATCTTCCTCCTGACACTTGTAAAGAATCGGGGGTCGATTGTCCATATGGAGTGTGATTTCCCTCTCCCGACAATTTATGTTGGCTCTATATAAGGAAAGCCAATCCATGCCAAGAATTGCATCAAATTCCACCAAAGGGAGTATGACGAGGTTCGCCGGGAAATTCAATCCACAGATTATAACAGGGGAGGACTTATACTCATGGGATGCAATGATTGCCCCATTTTCCGTACTCACCGACATCTTTACTTCCATGATTTGTGGTGGTGAAGGGATTATTCTACTAAACTTTTGAGATATAAAAGAATGCGTAGAACCTGAATCAAAAAGTACATTCTCTATTCTTGAATGAATAACTAGCGTACCTGTCACCACTTCGTTGTCGGGGTTCACTTCGACAGAAGTGATGGCAAAAGCTCTTCCTTGTTGTCTTGGAGGTTTTTGATTGCCTCCGATAACCCTTGGATTAGGACACTGATTCGCAAAATGACCTGGTTCTTTGCATTTGAAGCATTGAACAACGCGTTGAGGTTAGAACGGAGCATTCCTCTCCTCTGTCGCAGCCGCGGGTCCTTCTTGCTGACAGTTAACAGCTAGGTGCCCTTCTCTTCCACACTTGAAGCATTTTCTTGTCCCCCTAAGGAAATTTCTAGGGTGCTTCTTTCCACACTTTTGGAAAGTGGGGTGCTGGAATTTCTTAGCGCCGTTGGATTTATCCATCGGACCACCAGCATTGAAGTCCACCTTCCGCTTCTTGTCCCCATGATACCCCTGTGATTCTCTGATCTCCATTTCAACCTTGAGGTCACATCGGACAATTTCCTCATAGCTGTCGAAGTCACGGATCGCTAATGCTTTCCGCAAGCTAGGCTTCAGCCCACCAAAGAAGCGGTCAACCTTGCATTCGGGGGTAACGACAAAGCCGGAAGCATATCGTGCAAGCCTTGTGAAGTTTTCCTCGTACGCTCCCATAGATTCCTCATCTTTCTTCTTGAGGGAAAGGAAGTCCCTTTCCATCTTAAGACGGAGGGTGCGTGGAAAATATTTATCGAAAAACATCTTCCGGAATACCTTCCATTCCAAAGCCTCGATCTCCTCCTCAGGCTTCGTATTTTTTATCAACGTCCACCATTGATCAGCTTCACCCTCCATACGATAAGCCGCTAGAAGAACCTTCTCTTTTTCAGAGCATTGGAGGATGGAAAATATCTTCTCAATGGAGTTGATCCATTGTTCAGTGATCGTGGGATCAGATGATCCACTAAAAATAGGAGGCCTTTGTCTCATGAAGCTTTCAATAGCGACTTGTTCTTTCTTAGGGGGGGTTGAACGTTCCTCTTGACTAGTGTTTCTATTCAAAACTTGAGTTAGCTGAGAGAGAAGTGTGACAAAGTTCGCGATTCCCGCTCCCATTGGATTGGGCATCTCATAAGTACAATCATCACATTGGTCTTCACAACGGTTGTTAGCCCGAGTTCTCCTATTACCGACCATTGGATGGAATAAAAGAAAGTTATGGGTAACGCATAAAGGTTAATCCAAAGAAAAAAGTTGTTGACTTATAAATAAACTTTAATCTCTTTAACTCATGAGTCTATAGGTTTCAATCCAGGCTTTTCATGATCTTCCTTCTAAAATATATTCTTAGGGGCATTTTTCCTTTAATAAGGGTTCATACTAAGATTGTGAATTCATCAAAACATATCCCCCGGGAGTGTCGTAACCAAGAGTGCAGCAAGGCCCGTTGTCGTGCACCAGTTCCCGTTCGAATCTAGCTCAAAGCGGTGTTTTCGGGTTTTACCCCTAGGATACATCTGTGCCAGAGCCGCCTCTACCTGCTCGTATCCAGACAGGGATGTATTTGTTTGAAAAACCACTTACTTAGTATTTACCAAAACATAAGGATGTTTTTATTATGCTTAGTCTTGTATCTAAGGCTTTACTAGGGTTTCTTAATCCCAAAAATAACTAAACCTATCCTCTGATACCAACTATGAAAACACTGCTTTTTATTACAACTTAAGCATGCTTTATTACATAAAACTTCACTTGATACAACAAAGAAGATCGAGAGGTTTAGTGTCTTTGGGGCTTAGGATCATTACATAAAAACATTAAACTTGAAATACAACATCTTTATTGAAAACTTCCTTTACATGACCACTACATTCCTTCATACTTAGCATTGCATGGGATAACCTGAGGACATCCATATGAAAAAGGTGAGCTATAATGCCCAGTAAGGGAGTAAACAATGAATAACATGAGGAGTGAAATACATGTTAGGCAATAGGCATATCAATAGAGCATAATAGAAACATGAACATAAAGGCATGATAAAGCATGATAATCATAACATGGAAATGTGGCAACAACACTTAACATTGAATTAGCATGAGCCAAGGCTCATTGAACATGGAGCATGAGTAAACCCTCATTGCACTTGAAGCACGAGTAAACCCTCGTTGCACTTGAATTAGCATGAGTCAACACTCATTGCACATGACGTATCATGATACTATACTTTACCCAATGCATTGGAGCGCTATAAAGGGCACACCCTTCTTAAACATTTCATTTCATGCATAAGTGTGCCACATGGATCATAAAACATGGATTCATAAAACATAATCATTTCTTCCATGATAAAGGAAATTGGAATTCATACATTAAACTTTATAATAAATATGTAAATGTGCATAAAGGTGAATACCCTTGATGGAGAAATGGGCATGGTATTCACTACACAAAGACATTGGCTTAGAAAATCGGTGCGATTTCGGCAGCGTAACGGCGTGACATAAGAATTCATAAAAAAGGTTGATGAGAGAGAAAGGGGTTCCTCATCATATTTACATGTAATGGACAGTAAGGAGATCATATATATACATTTCCCAACAATAGAAATGGAATTTAGATTCATGATACAAAAGTATTGCTTTAATGTAAAAGAAGAGAGAGAAGTTCCTTTCGGAATTTCGGCATAGTAACAGGTGTACATGGGAGGCATTTAATGAGAGAGAAAGGGTTCTCCCATCATTCAAACAATAAGAGGGCAGTATGGGGGAGGTGCGAAACCATACCCCAACATTCATAATTGAAATAAAAAGGGCAATACAACTTAAAGAAAATTGACAAAAATGAGAAAGGAAGAAAAAACCCTTACTTGGAAGTGTGCTTCCAAAGGCTAGAGAGAGGCTTGTGAGAGGCTTCTTGGGAGCTTGGGGAACCTTGAGAGGATTCTAGAGAGATTAGGGCAGAGGTTTGACGAACTTCAAGGGCTTTGAGTGAGGAGGAAGTGGGAGCTTGGGTGGGTTTATATAGGAAAGGTGAGAGAATTCTTTATTATTTAGGTTTGGGACCCCTTATATTAAAATAATCCAAACCACAAACCATCCCATGGTATTTGCCCATGGTTTCTGGAAAAGAAAATAGGAAAACAATATTTTACAAGTCCAAGGTCCGAACCTATTAAAAAATTAGGGTTGCTTATGTGGAGGTGAGTCACACTCCCATGGAAATTAATTTAAAAAGGCAAAGTGTTGAATAAGTCTTGAGGGCTCCATTAATGCTTTGAAAAGTGAGTCAAACAAACCCAAAACCTCATTATTTTAATGATAAAACATATATTGGCCGAACATAAGGATTATGGTATTTTATTACATCACCATTGGGTCATTATGATGTCATAAAACACATTATATATTTAAATGGTATTTAATTTTTACCCAAAAATTTGACTGTCTCAGAAAATTATGAAAAATTCACCGTTGGATAATTTCGACGTCCTGATTCCAAAAATAATATTTATTTTATCTAAATAATTTTCTAAATATGTGAATTTTCACTTTTAAAATAAAAACCGACATTTATAAAAAAAATTCACGGGTTTTGACAGAAATGGCTTTCAAACCTTAATAAAAAATTTAATTGCATTCATAAAATTATAAGATCATTTATATTTAATAAAAATTAATTTAATATTAATAATAATATTTTATTAAAATATTATTTAATTCAAAAATCCTTTAATTTAATAAAATATAATTCCTAATTAAATAATAACTAAAAACACCATTTCTACTTTAAAAACTAATTACAATGTATCAAAAATGCCTAGAAATTATATTCATTATTATATAGAAAAATAAAAAAAATAATGTACATGAACATGGTGCTACTTATTTGTTACATAACCCCTTAAAATAGCCGCATAAGACCCAAGGGTAAGGTGTGCGATGGTGACAGACTCTTGGGGTTGCTCGGATAACATCGCTCGAGTGGTAATCTCTATCAACTTCCATTTTTCCCGTAGACGATCACGTTCGAGCTTGACTTGATGAAGCTCATCTTGGGATTGGTCAAGAGCAAAGCCCAAAGACGCCACCTCTTTTCCGAGCTCCGACAAATGGCCTTCGTAAGGGGCAATTCTACTGGATGAGGCCATCGCTTCCTTTTTCTGAGTAGAAAATTGGTTCGTTAAAGCCTTATATTTAAACTACCCAGATGATCACTGTTCAATGGCTATAAAAGTAACGGTCACAAATCTTAAAGTAAAACTAAAAAATTTGATATCTTATAAAAACATTTTTCATAAAGAAACATTTAACTGGATCAAGAGGGATTTTCCATTAATGAAATTTTGGGTCGTTACAAATATTTCATGATATCATACTATATTTAGAATCATATCTAGGGTTTTCTAATATGGTTATGTAACCTTTATTCTTAAAAATAGTCTCACAAATCTATAAAAGTAACTAAAAATTTCTCTAATACCAACTATAACGACCCAATTTAAACATGACTATATTTTATTTTTCTTCTGTCCAGTTAACTTCTTCCATAATTTCCTAGGTTCAAGGTCCACTTTTTTTATCATACCCAATTAATATATAATAAATCCAAAGGGATTTAATGTTCCTTATATAATGGGAGACCTGAAATTATATATGAAAATAAAATCAAGACCATTTTTTGTTTCAGGAGGCACTAAAATATATACCATGTAATAGTGTATTTTATGATGGGATTACAATAATATTTTGTAATAATATTAAAATTGTAGAATTTAAAAAAAATGGTGTTAATGAATAATGAAGCACATGAAAATTGTCTATTATAGAAATTAATATTATCCTCCTTCAGTGGATAATCAAAAAAAGTCTATAAGATCATTTATCAAACATGATATATGGAAACATAAAATATTTATCTAACCATGACTAGTAAAAAAGTAGAGTTATATACCAAAAAAGTAAAAAACTATGACAGATTATTAAATGAAAAATAAGTATAGGGTTGTAGTCACCTACCTCAATAACACTTCCATATCCAAAAAGAGGATTGGTATGACTAGAAAACACATATGGAATATCTACTCTAACCACTTGGGACATTTTATCAGTCATTCTTGAAAAAATGTAAACTATCATATGAATGAAACTGAAACACTTTGAGATAATATAAATTAAATTAAGAAAAAACCTAAATGAACAAGAAATCCCCGATATCTATAAATACCTGAAAATATTTCCCTTTCAAAACGATAGAAAATAAAGGTTGACTAGTGATGAAACCACTTTATTTAATATTTTATTTGTTTTCAATAATCATGGTGTAAATATTTTTTGAGAATAAATTCTTGGAAATATTTTAGAGTTCCCAATCATGTTTTATGAGAAAGTTGAATGAAGTACCCATACCTGGTGACGTTATATATTTAGTTGTGAATAATTAATTAGTATTGAAGAAAAAACTTGATTCTTGGATGTGATTTTTTTGTAATTATTCATATAATAAAGAAATATGTTTGATTTGTCATTATTATTTGAGATCCATTCACATATGTAAAAGGGATTGTGTTACTATTGATATCTCATGGAGACAAATTTTCTACTAAATATTGGAAAATCTATTTGAAAGGATGAGGAAACTATTACTTAAAAATTTTATATATAGAATCCATTTATATGAATTTGAGGAAAATGAAGTGTTGTGAAGATTTATATAGTGTATTAATATTATTTTACATTATATCTCAAGGAAAAACAAATAATTATATAATTAAATATCCTTACTAATTATTATCATAAGGAAATCCTGATATTATATGAAGAAGATAAATGTATGATGTTTGAGGAAGAGTTGAAATTGGTTGATTCATTAAAACAACATTGAATTACTCTAAGTAGTTATTATATATAGTAAGAACATTGGGATAATTTTAATATAGTTGAAGAAGATTTGACAATATATAATGGTTATTTTAAAGGATTTAAAGTGGCTCGAGATTCCTTAAGTTGTTTTGAGGTTAGTTAACAAAGTTATAGAATTTTGAATGAATTTAGAATAAATAATTAAGATATTTCCTAGAATTAGAAAAAAGAAAAATTTCAAGTTTATTGAGACACTAAATATTTAGAAGATGATACCAAAGATATTCTGAATATTTTTAAATGTTTCTGGGAGCTTCTACTATGATAATTATTTTATCCTCGTGCACATAGAAGATATATATTGAATCTCCTAATACAATGTAGAAAAAGAAAAAAACCACTATGTGATACGCAAAATATTTTGATCATACAAAATATTTTCATATTATATGTAATATATCACTAATGAAATGTAGGATGGTAAGAATTGGGAATTGGAAAACTACTAGAGCTCGCAATGGTAGATTATATATTTTTGTCACTATATAAGATCCTGATGATAAAATATAAGATATTTCTACTAATGTATAATATATTCTATTTGTATGTAAGATATTTTATGAGAATTTTTAGAAAAGGATTGGATCCATACTAATACGTAGGATATTTGAGCTCACAATAATGATATGTAAGATATTTATTATGTAATGTTTTCTTATTTGAATAAATGTGATAACTCTAGAGTTCTAAATATGATGATGCTAAATTATTCTTCAAGTCATAGATATCACATTGTCATAAGTTTCAGTCATGATCGAAGTTGATTCATAAGATAACATGAATAAGTGGGAGCTGTGATAATTGTGAATTGTTTCAAAGATAAAAAGAAGTCCATGATTTATGGGAGAGTCAAGGATATTATTAGCAGATTATTAATAATATTAAATGAATGATTAAAGTATAAAAATTATAGAGGTTTTAATATCATACTATTGATCTATGTAGTTTCCATATTTAGATATGGAAAATATCCGGCATGATATTTATGATATTATAAAGATAGGAAGAAGGTGGAGGAAAAGGTGTCAGAGATAGACCCGATGTAGCTATCACTGGGTAGATCCTTTTTATTTTGGAAAATAGAGAACCAATAGTATTTTCAGATATATTGATTGTGCAATTGATGAATAAGAATAAAATAGAGTGGGGAGGGTAATACCATTCAAATTATATGTTGAAGATATTATAATATTAAAAATAGGATTTTAGAAGACCATCCTGTAATATTTTTTTATCGTAAGGAGTGAAAAACATACTAAGACAATCATTAGAGATTGTTGTACTAGAGGAAGCCTTGATGATTGATATATTATATGGAAGGAGATAAATTTTTTAAGTCTGTTGGATTATTTTGATACATTATTGATCTCATATTAAGGGGATCCAACCAAATCTGTTATTCAAAGAGGAAGACCCATTTGGTTCTAAAATATGAGTTTAGAAATATGGTGCTTGTGTTTCTGATAGGTGCTGTGAAATTTTTACTTGATTGGTTATAGGATTATAGGTTCAAGGATATACCCTAGAATGTGTTTCTTATTGAAAAAAGGTAAAAGTTTGTTAGTGGGATGAAAATGACTATAAACCAGAGATTTAATCATCCATATTTGGGGAGAAACTCAATAAAAAACCTCTAGTGTATTTTTTATTCCTTATTAAATAACTAGTATAAAAAATAAATGGGTGAATAGTATGAGAGATCTGTTCACCGAATTAATGGATAGGTAAAGAAAGGATTTAATTGGTGACGACTCCCACACTGATACACACCCCTCTCAGTGTGGTTCAATCAGTCTTTAGTAGGAAAACAATCAATATTAATGTTATGGTTCCACATTTTATTAGATACTCATGAGTTAAAAATATTTGAAGATTTGAGGTTTTGGTTTTCTCTTCAAAATAATCACGAAGTTCGGACTTGGAGAACATACATCTATTATTAATCAAAATTCTATATCATTCATGGATCTGAATAATATAATAAAAAAAGAGATGAAAAGTATGAATAAGTCAACCCTCTTGCTTAAAGAGGAAGAAGTTTAAACTTCCACAAGTTTTATTTAAAATAAAATTGGATCTATCATTAACTGAGAAAATATGGAGGAAAATACAATACTAAAAAATTGAAAACATTTATTCCCCAAGAGATTCAATGATTTCAAATATTAATGGAAATTTTATATAAAAATTTTCCTTTTGTTGAATCTAGTATAAGTAGGGAAGATTACTATTTTGTGGAATCACAAGATGATTCAATTATTGTTTAAAAAGAAATTATATAAAATTTTATCAAAGAAATAGTCACTTGTATTAATGTATCATTTAAAATCACGTGGGTGGTGATTATCCAACTTAGGAATAAAAAATGGAGAGGGATTTGGAAAAAATGGAGTTGATCTATACAATGCTCTCCAAAAAAGTATCTTCCAAAAGTGTCATGGATGTGAATCATGAATAATGGTAGTTAGAATTTTAAAATGAGTGGATAAATTCAATTAAATAAATGGATGAAGCCACAAAATAGTTTAATGAAATTATCCATGCATTAGATGAAGTAATTATGATCAAGGATTCTTAATTAAATATCAAATCAAAGAGAGAAAAGTGATTTAAAATTCCATGAAATAGAAGGGAAAACATTAATTTTTTGAGAAGAATATTAAGAGAATCAAAATTAAGTATAAAGATAGATTGAAATCATTAAGAGATGATAAAAATATCATCAATATGAACTTTCTTGGATTTGAGGTTAGCCATGAATATCTAGAGGTAACACAAGCTGAGAAAATAGATGTCATTATACATACATAAAAATAGGATCTTTAGGCTCAAATACCTCTATTATGTGGAAATAAGAGATTGAGAAAATATTATGAAAAACTATGGTAATATTAATGAAAAATGAAATTGTTGTTCTATAAAAAAAAATTAATGTGGTTTTCATGAATAATGCATGTCATAAAGTAAAATATATGTTAATATGGGTTGAGAAATAAAAATAAGGAACCACAACTATATCAAGGGTATATTTAATCAAATTCTAGAGAATTGTTTTTCCCAAAATAGGTCCAAAAACGATAAATTATAAAAAAATAAAAAACAACAAAATATTTCTTTACTTATATTCAAAAAATAAAATAAATTTTTTTTCTTCTGTTAGTGCAGTAGAAGATATGTGAAAATTTTACTGAATGTTTTCACAAAATTTCAACCCATATAAGAAAAATTGACCTCAAATCCAAGGGACAAAGGATTAGTTTAGGAAAATAATATAGAAGCATGCAAATAATCTATCTATCTCAAAACAAATTCAATATAGTACATCATTTTATTGAAGCTGCAACAAAATTGGTCACCATAATGAATCATTCTAGTAAAAAACAACTAATAATGAGTAAAAAATATCTTTAAAAAGTAATACCCCAAAAAGTGGGAAGAAATAAAGAAAAAGGAAATTGAGTTTAACTTGGGTAACAAATAAGAGAAGCATTCTAAACAAAGCACACACAATAAGTCCCATAAGAAAGCTATACCAAGAAGAAGAAGCTTATTATTTTGTGGAAGAAGATGAAACACCATAAAAAAATTAAAAATATATCTAATGAAGAAAGGTATATAATCAATACAAGAAATAAATAAAAGGAATTTTTTATGGAATATATTCTTGATAAATCATGTGGAAAAACCAAGCATGCTGAGCATGCTCCCATAGAATTTATAATCATCTACCTGGCCTAATTAGATATGGAAAGAATGATGAAATAAAAATAAAATAATTATTTTTTTAATTTAAAAAAATTAATTACATATGAATAATAAATAAAATTACTTTAGATATTGTAAAAAATTGATGAATTTATGAATTCTATGATGGTTTATAGAATACACAGTAATGGTAGACACAAAACATAGGTGTGTTTGATCATTTTTCCAGACCAAGTATAGATGTTTAAGATGTTTAAGCCAAAACCAAGAGCATCATGTGATTTTATATCTATAATGAATAAAGGAAATTCATATAATAAAATTATAAAATTTAATAGTGGAGTATACTTCCCAAGGAGTCTACTGATTTGAAGAATAAAAAATAAAGTATAAATATTTTCCACATAAATAGAGATAAAAAGTAAATAGTATCTTGGTTGAGTTTAAATTCATAACCTTGTCTCTCTCACTAAGAAGATTCAAAGTTCTTCCTTATTCCCATATATATTGTGTTTGTTCATTCTATACTGGGAATTGAAGGCGATGCATGAGATCATGGGGAAAACTGAAGAGATGAGTATATTGTCTAATATGGAAAGAAAATTAAATGTCACCATCTTGGTAGTGATTAAACATTTGGTATCTTGAAACTAATTTGATGAAGAGATCAATCTTGATAAAGTGTTGATAGAGTGTACCTTGTGAAAGAGAGTATATGAGAAAGCTGCTGTAAGTTAATATTTATTGAAAATGTTGAAGTCTAGTAAAATTTATTAAAATGTGTCATTGAAAAGGTATGTTTACATATTTTCACATCCCTTTTTTAGGACAAATTATTACATTAGGGGAGAGGAATTTGATTGACCAATTATATGAAAATGAATAGAATTTGAGAAATTAAATGGTCGACTTATAGAACTAATAATGCTACTTATTTTGTTTATATTTTATTTATTAATGATATGAGTGGATGAATTAAGGTTTCAAAACCCTTGAGAACATTTTTTTTTGATTTGGTAAAATATTATGGTTTGATTATGAATAACTTTGTTCTCTAAATTAGTCTCTCATTTTTTCTACACTAAGCATTGCTCATGTTGGATTCAAGAGGAATATTTGATGACACATGGATTAAAGTGAAATTATATCACTATATTTCAAGATTCTTTATATTTATTATCAATAAGGGCAGGAGTGAAGAAAATATAAGAGAACATATTGAACTGTATTTTCATATGAGTGTTGAAAAAAATATAAATTGGAAAATATGTGGATCCACATGGTGTTATTTTGTATATATTTTCAACAACAATGATGCCAATATACTTTGAGAATAGAATCCTAGAAGGATTTTAGAGTACCCATACATGTGTGATAAAAGGATCGAGTGAAGTAATGAAGAAAGGTATCATTATATGTTGATTTGTAAACAATGAATGAGGATTGAAGAAACACCACAAAGTAAGAAAGTGTGTTGTTTCCATTATTCAAATGAAATAGGTAGATGTTTGAGTTTCTACCAAAATTCTTGGATTTTCATTTAAATATTTAAAAGGGGTTGATTTTATATCAAAATTTCAAGGAGAATAATTGTTTACTAATGATTGGAAAATCTAGATGAAACTATGAAGAAGCATATTTTTAAAGTTTTATGTGCAATATTATTTTAAGTATATTTGAGGAAGTTGATGTGCTAGGAATATTCCTAGGGAGTACTAATATTACTATAAATTATATCACTATAAAGAAGCTATCAAATATATTTGTGAAGATTCATCCTAATTATTATTATATAATTAAGACTGAGTTTACAAGAGTAGATACATTGATAATATTTTAGGAATATCTAATGCTAGTTGAGTAAATGGAAGAACATTTAAGTACTATAAGGTGTTCTTATATGTTGCATGATCTTTGAGATAATTATAGTATAACTGAAGAAGGTTTGACAATATTATAAGGTTATTTGGTAGTATTTTAATTTGATTGATATGTATAAATTTTTTTTAGGTGAGGAAAAGATATTATGGAATTCTATGTGAAATTGGAAGGCAAATATAATATATTCCTTAGAATAAAAATAAAAAAAGTTTTGAATCTAACTGAGATAAAAAATACTCTTAGGATAATACAAACTATATTATGAATAACTAGAAAATAGATGGGATGTTTACACTTTCATACATATTATATCTCAGTGCATCTGAAAGATAAATATTAAAGATCATATAGAAATTTGAAAACGGTAAAAATCACTTTTTGATACTAAATTTATTTAGAGAATACGTAAGGATTTTTGAGGATATATAATATGTCACATATGTAATGTAAGATTTAACTAATTGGAAATTAGGAAATTACTAGATATCATAGCGGTATATAAGATATTTTGGTTTCAACGTAAGATCTTTCATATCATATGGAAGATTTTTCAATTAATAAATATGATGTTCTATTTTTTAGATCGATGTAGCCTGATCCATTTGGATGAGGTTGGGTTGAATTCTTGTGGCCCATACTGCACACCATATAGAAAATCTCATGGGTTTAGCTCTACAATGTGTCCATTGAGGGTTGTAGGGGAAATACGCCCATGCTTTGGGTGTCTAGGGACCAAATTCACCAGCCCAAATTTTGTGGGGCTATAACATCTATGACCAACCATAGAAGAGACGACTAATAACACTGATAGGTAACTGTAGCAGTGCACACTTATAGTAGCAACATGTGATATCTCATTGTAGCTCCACAGAATTCATTCCACTGAAACTATATTGGCTTGGATATGGGTGGCCAAAACACTATAGAAATGTTGAATTCCAACCAAAGGTCATTGTAATGAAGTAGAATTATAATGTGTTTGATGGAACAATGCTTCGACTTCGTTATTATTTAATCTATGTTTGGATTTTTGTTTGTGTGAGTGAAACTCTGATCTACCTATAATTGGGATCCTAAATTAGTGAAGTGATTCTACCTCTCAGTGGATGGAGGGATTTTTTCCTAAAACACATAAATAATTTTGTCCATGTTCATCTATTTTTTTTGTTTTTGTTTTTTCTTCATATGAAATCCTATATCGCTAAGAGTACTGGTGTTTCTAAAATAATATTGGTTTGTATGATTTTTTCTATGAAAATTTTACAAAGGGTTGAAGCTATAGTAATATGTAGGATATCTAAGCTCACTACTATGAAACATAAGATATATCTTATTTATAGTTTTCTAGTTTGAAGAAATATGAGAACTCTATAGTTTTAAATATGATGACAATTATAATTTCTTCAATTCAAATATATCATGATGATGAAATATTGAGTTTTTATCCATTACATGTTAGAAGGAATAATGAATAAGTAGGAACGTCAATTTTTTTTAATTATGACAAAGATTAAAAAAGGATTAGATTTATGTGAGTTAAGGGTATTATTGATGGGTCCTCAATAATATTCATTTAATTATTAAAGGATAATTTTTATAGAGGATTGAATATCACACTGATGATTTTATGAAGTTTTCATATTTAAATATCGAGAATATATTAGGTTATATTTATGAGATTATATGGTCAAAAACAAGGTGAAGAAGAAAGTGAAAGGGAGATATATAATAATTTTATCACTAAAGATATCCTTTGTGTTAAAGAAATATATAGATTCATTATTATTGTGAGATATCATATGTGCTCATTAAAGAATAATAGAAGACAAGAGAGAATCCAACATGCATATTATATGTAGATAGTCTTATAGACTAAAGATGAGGAAATAATACGACCATCCCATGATATATCTATATCATAAATTCTAGAGGTGATACTAAGATAGTAATTAAATATTTCTACACAGGTGGTATCCTTGATGATTACTGCATATTGAGGAATGAGAGAAGAATCTTTTAAGACTGCTTGAGACTTGTTCTATATTATTGATCACACATCCAAGGGAACTAATTAAATATCATATTCAAAGAATAAGACTTGGTTGGTTCTAGAGTATAATATAAGAATGTTGGTTTTTTCATTGATGGATGATGATGTATAATTTTTACCTTGTAGGTTCATGGATAATAGGTTCAAGGATATACCTGATCACATGGTTTCACAGTTTATGGTCAAAAAGAATTTTTTATAACCTCCTAGTGGCTGACCATTTTCATCTCTCAAGGAGTAGAGTTTGGGTTAAGCAATTTGTTGGGGTGGTTTTAGATAACCTTGATCTATCCATATATGTTCTTTTTAATTAGTAAAAACCTACAAAAAAATAAACACATGATTTTTTTTATTATAATGAAAACTAAAAATGGAAGAGAAGGGAGGAGATTCTTGGAGGTATTTCCTCCCAAGAGGGGATATATTTAAGCTATCTACAGTTGTAAAGTCTTGTTATCATCTCCAATATGCCGAATGATGGGTTTTTTTGTGATTGGAACCACTATATATATAGGTCCTTCTGATACTATGTGGTTTTAAATTTTCTCAGAGCCACCCTTTGATAGAGTTCTTTAAAACCACCCCCCATCAGTGTGATGTTCTTCATAAGGTGGGGGTGTAATGTTGATGTATAGGGTATCCTTGGATATATATTTTATGGAATATTAATCCAATATAATTTAAATTAATGTTTCTTGACAATATTCATCAATGGGAGAGTTATTAAAAATTTCACATTGCAAAAGATTAAAATTGGTTGAGTTTAGATCTAAATTCCTCACTTTATAGGTAACATCTAGAACTTCTGTCTCTTCATGAGTG
The DNA here is from genome assembly GCA_963277665.1 of Viscum album. NCBI lineage: Eukaryota > Viridiplantae > Streptophyta > Magnoliopsida > Santalales > Viscaceae > Viscum > Viscum album. Next base: position 1,460,674,378 of record OY728153.1, on the reverse strand, counting down.
ACTACAGGAACTCTTATAGTTTCTATCCATTCATATATTATTAAATCTATAGTTAAGGGATTAGTTTCATTCCCAAAGGTCCTAAAGCATATTATTCTTCAACTACTTTTTGAGTGGACTTGTGTTTATTTTCCAGGGTGGGTTATATGAATTGTTCTTCAAATTGGTCAATCCTATGATCTATTTTGGTTTTTATAGGCACTGTTGTGTCTTATTTAATTTATTTTGGAGTTGATTTGATAAGATTATAAAATAAATCTTCATCCTTATCTCTTTCTTCATTCTAGGCTGATGAAAATGGTGTTGAATTGGTAATTTTAAAAGCATAAAAATCAGAATGCAATTCATAATATTTTATTGAAATGTGATCAAGGTAAGGAGATATCTATCAATTATTTCAGATTTATGTTCTAGTTATTTATGAAAATTCACTAACTCTTGGAATTATACTACAATTATGGTTTAAAAAATTAGAACTTATAACTTTTCTTCACACTTTGACACACTTGGGAAACCTAATGATGATGCAGTGGTTTCCCTAGGGAGTAGCTTATCATGTAATTTTTCTTTAAAGGATTTACTAGTTTCAGGGTGGATTTATTTTCCTACTCACAATTCAATATTAATAGGTGTCTATAATAGTTTTTAAATTCATTCTTTAAAGTTAATTTCATTTTTTCCTCCTTAATATTTTTCATTCATAGGTATCTAACCAAATTTTTTATTTTTAGTCTACAAAATAAGGGTGGTCCGAAGACAGTTGAGTTTCAATAAAATCATAAAATGAAAAGTTTAGTAAATAGTATCCCTCAATGATTTTAGATATTAATTACTATTTAAAGTAAAAATATACTGGGAATATGAGTTTAGGGGGGAATGGGGGGTGTTTTTTCCTTTTCCTCAAGCTCTTAGAGTTCCATCTCCACTAGATTGTTAAGTTAAGTAGGAACATCAATTAAGGATTATATTCACTTACCTTCTCATAGTATACATACATATGTTATTGTATTTTATCTATAAGTTTTTAAGTTTATAGGGTTCATCAGGGTCATCATTTCATTTAATTCCCTCAGTTCATTTTGTTCTTATAACAATTTTTATCGACATCAAGCTAGTGTTGATGCATGCTTGGAAATTATCTATTTTCTCCAACTATGGGTCCTAAATATTATCCTCTTTAAGATATTTTGGGACATATAGAAAGACATATTGGTCGGAGAATAATTGGAAAATATGTTGGTCTAGCACTTTTATAGTAATTATGTGAATCTCTTTAATCTAGGCATAGAATTGGTGATTCACTATAGAATGGTAAAGCTTTACTTCTTGTCCCAAAGTGGATAAAAATAATAAATAAAGATAATAAAACTATTATAAACAAAAAATAATAATTATAGCAGTGTATTATATAATGAAAATTTAGGTAACTCCCTGAAAATGATGCCAAGTTGATCTTGCGGTTATCACAGGCTGCAGTCTAGAAGAAATTTTAAGAAGCTCTTAATTAAGCATAGTGGATAAACATATTTTTCTCTCAAGGAGTACGGTTTGGTAGTTTCTCTATCCTATAACTTATGAATATATTTTTTTAAATAATTTCTAAATCAGATAAAGATGATTTTTGGTTTTTCCATGAATGCAAACAAGGAATAGAAAAGAAATGTATATTCACATTGAATGAATGTGAGAAATGAAGATAGTTCTAAGGATGAGTTCCAATGGGATCTATCATTATTTAATTTTTTTCTAAATCATCTAATTAAATGAGTGGGTTCGATATTACTCACCTACTCACCCTCCACTATTTTATTTTGTATGGAACCACTAATATTCTCAAGATATTATTAAACAAACTAGTAATTCAATGTTTTATCCTTTAAGAATAAGTAAGAACATTCCTCAATCAAGTGAATGAATTTACTCACACACCTAAATGAAATTGAATACCATTCTTCATTTCAACCCACCCTACACCACTGGTATAAAGTATAACATGAATAGCAGGAGACTCTGGTGCACAAAAAGATGGAGGAATGCAATAATGTCAAAGGAATATAGAGTGATGATGGCCTCCTACACAATTCACCTCCATTATTTCACTATAATTAGAGAGGGGGTATATTGAGAAATAAATGAATAAATTCAATAAAATCACTATGATTCCCTATGGACCACTCTAAATTGGGTATTTATCCATGATCGTAGATACTGAGATCACTAGGACATAAAAAGGGTGTGAAACATGAAGAAACTGAGGGAGAAGAGAAGCACAACATGATTGGATAGAGAATATAGTATGAATTAGAATTAAAATATGAATAATGGAAATAAATCATAAGTTAATAAAGACATGTACAATGTCCAAGATTTATATCCTCTTTCAATGGGTGAGACTTTAAATTATTTATAGACACAGTAGCTTCTTCTCCCCTCTCGAATTTAGTACAGTGATGAGTGAGTTTCTCTTTCCTGTTGAACAAGTGTCGTGTGTCCAAAATTGAGTGTCACGATTGACATCACTAGAGTCTTCCAACTGAAATATTCTCTTCCCATTATTTTTCTTTGAATGTATTGAGAATAAATAAAGCTCAAATCTTTCACTTCTTTGCAGTGATGTGAAATTCATTCTCTATTTGTTACTCACATGCAGAGGAAGAATTAAAATGCTGCGTGTGTTGGATCATGTAGTAAGATAAATTAGAGAGTATGACTTGGGACAAGACTTAGACTACGATCTAGAATATGGGAATTGAAAATTTTGGTTAAGTGCATCATTGGGTCTTAGGGTGAGCTTCAACTGAGAAGGTATTGGATTTTGATCCTAGATGTCATTGCATTTGGGCCTGATCTGACACTTGGGTGGTTTTTTTTAACTTAGTCGGCCACCTTGGTTCTATGTTCTGGTGAGCTTGGTATAGGTATTTAGTTGATTCATCCAAATTTGATATGAAATCCTTGGGTTGAAACATAATAATCACAAGAAAATGCATTCTCCATACTTGGAATGGTTAATATGGGTGTCTTCCTTCTCATCAATCCATGCTTGGATCTTTGGTTGAGATTCTATAGGATTGGTATGATACAGGGTGCTGAAAGCTTGATCTTTGACCTCTCGACAAAGGCATTTCACATATTCAGCTATGATTAATCGGGGTAGGCATGAGATAGGATGTTTGGGTCTTGAGTTCCTTTAGTTCAATCTTCTTTAACACATCACAGGTTGGAACCATCTTCGAAGATCCTTCCAATAAACTCGGTTGGTATCTCTAGAAAGGGCGACCTGGAATTATCAGCTTGTTAGTGGTGAGATCAGGGACTCTTCAATTGAGGATTCTATAGATAGTAGATCACCACAGATGAAGGATATGGAGTAGGGCCTTGCGGTAGGTTGATTCAGGGCTAACAGTCAATTTGGATTTTCAGATCTGGTAGGTTGCAGGTGGATGGTCATGTAGTAACTTTAGTTGTGGTAGCTTTAGCTACCATAAGAGGGGGGAGAAGTCAATTGAAGTGATTGGGAAGGTGGAGGAGATAAATTTTGGTAGGTTGATGGAGTCTGCATGTGATATCTTTAGCTACTACGAAGGAGAGTAGTGGGGTTAGTTCAAATTGATCTTGATGTCACTATATTAATTATAAGGTCTCGTGCAGTCACTTTCCATGGGATTATTTAGTGTTTTATATGGAGTCACTTCTCCAATGTTTTCTCATCCTCTGATATGAAAATCAAAAATGAAATTTTTAGGGTTTCATTTTGTTCCAATTTAATTTAAAAATGATGAAAATAATAAAAATCATAATTTGACAGTTTGAAAAATAAATTCCAATTCATTTTCAATTAATCAATTTAAAACCAGATTTTAAAAAAAATTAATATTTAAAATCAAAGTTAAAAATTATTAATTCATAATTTAAAATTCAAAATTTTATTTTTTTAAAAAATTTCAATGTATATATTTTAATTAAATTCAAAAATAATGAAAATAAGTAAAAATTAGAAATAAATCCATTTAGGCATATTAGTTCCAAATTGAATCAAACAATTGAATTTCAAATTAAAAAATCAATGTATGGTTTTGTTAGATTAATTACATAATGACTTAATCAACATAAAATCAACCTTGAATGCCTTTAATCAAATTAATTCATAAATATAGTGATCATATTCATTGCTTCGCAATTAATTATGTTATGAATAAAACATGTAAAAACAATGATCTGATCCAAATTAAAATTAAATTAAAGAATTTGTAAAATCGAAACAAATAATGATTACCAAGATATTGTAATTAAATTGGACAAACTTTTTAATAAAAAGGGATTCAAAAATTTGAAAATTTGGGCTCAAGTCAATACCTTTTCCTATACTTCTTCTAAATAATAAAATGTAAAGGTGTTTGTGTGATAATAATCACCATACACTAGGAATGTAAACTCATGTTTTCCCTATCTATAATTCTGTCTTATTTTACCTACAAGAAAACTAGAGGTGATAAGAGTGTGTAAGATCAGGTCACTGAATAAATGAAGTGGTAAAGAAAAGTTTTAATTGTAGAGAAGAAACTTTTACTGATTCATCCACCTCTTACTGTGGTCTCACCTATCCTAATGGAATAATAATTGAGACAAATAATGGGTTCTGAGAATCAAAGAAGGGGATAGACCGCAATGTATAATTCAAAAGATCACACCATTATAAAAAATTGAGACACATTTAAGGCATCTAAGGTGACACACATAATTTTCCATCGAAAAACTATGGAAAAAAGTTGGCCCTATGCCTTGAAATGGTTCGATCTAAATTTAAATTAAATATAATTCCATATAATTTCAAAAACAATTTACCTTGAAATTCTCAGAATTCATATAATCAATTAATCCTCTATGATCTATAATACATTAGGATTCCCCACATGTAAAAAATTAATATAAGCCGATGAAAAACAATGGTTCCTTTAAAGAAACACATTCTAATTGAATAGAATGCATCCTCCATGGTAGACACATGTCCAATTATTTTTATGGAAGAGCTATTCAAATAATATTATAAGATTTATATGATATTGAAAAACTAATAAATATATTTTTCTCATAAAATACATGATTTTTTCATGAAACTATCCTCAATGAATCCTTAAACACTCTGAAAGTCTCAATCAAGTGACGTATCACTTAGAGGAATAATATAAAATTCAATTTTACACAACCTGGACACAGTAGTTTATACACAACTTTCCTAATTAAAGTAGATCATTAGTCATTACACTTATCCATCCCTTCAACCAATTTTTTCCAAAAATTAAAACATGTTGACGGACTATAAGATTTGTCATTTTGAACATGGTTAAAAAATCAATCAACTTATTAAAGGTTCATTTCCATCATAGGTATTTCTGTAGTTTTCAAATGTGCATTGGGAAATAAGGTGCAAAAAAATAATGTGAAAAGGCTTCTTGGGGATGCAACATGAGTCACACCACACACCTCTCAAAACTAAGGTGAATCCCAAGACATTATTAAATATACACAGTTTTCAAAAAAAAATTAAATTAAATCAAAATAATAAAAATTAAAGTATATACAAAAAGTTTTTAACTACTAAAACCTCTTTATTTTAATGGTTAGAAATAATATTTGTTATGTTTATAAAAAAATTAATGTTTTATTATGTTAAATAATTTTCTCATAAAATTTTTAGCATATTTGAAAAATTGTGGATCTACTATTAGTTCAACAGATCTACCACCGGAGTAGATCTATCATAGGAAACATCTACCACAAGAACAGATCTATTGTTGTACACATCTACCATGAGAATAGATTTACAACCGGATAGTGTTACTACTAGACTGATTTACCACTGGGATGATGTTCTACCAGTCTATTTTACCATTTAGTGATGTTACCACCAAGATGAGATACTTCTAGAATGTGTTACCACAATAGTCAGATCACTACAACCATTCATAGTTTCTACCTCCAGAATGTTACTATTGTTGTCCATATTTTATTTTCAAATTTTAAAATCTCCAATAAAAGAACCCTAAACACACTGATAGGGGAGGGGTGAATTAGGGTGTCAAATTTTTCTTTTAAATTGAAGGATCTTGCTCCCACATTGGTTGGAACCTATTAAACATGTCTGATGAGAAAGAGAAAAAAACAAACAATCACATGCAAATAAAATACACAATAATTTCACTTGGTTTACCACTAAGGGTTACGTCCAAGGATAATATGATGACTGAATGTCATTCATACCAAAATACACTAAACTTTTAGTTGTGGAGTATAAAAGTTTATTACAGTCACTCTATTCTAGGATCACTGCCTTTACAAGGTTTAGGGATGACACACTGCATCCCTTGGATCACTTTCATTGACTCCCCCTTACTCACTGAGTTGGGAAGAATATGACTTGAAGGTTGGTTCAATGGGTTGGCATTAAATCTTGTATCCTCAACTGTATATGGATGCTCTATTCATGTTTCTTTTTTAAACATAGATGAAGTTTACTTTTATACATACTGATAGTTTGTGAAGTGCTCCTCTGAGAACTGACCTTCATCCTCCATGTACTGCACTCCTTCCTCCACATAATATCCTGCTCTGCATACTGCCTTGTTCAACTACGTACTACCCTGCTCCACATACTTCCCTCCTCCACATACTACCATACTCCACATACTTCAAATGCTTCCTTTGGGAATCGCATTGCTCCGTAGACTATCTCCACTTCCTCTACACGTACTGCAAGAACTACATGGACCTAGTTCTTCCTCCATGTACTGGATCTCCTACACATACATGTCTACTTAGAAACCACTTCACACTTCACCAACCTTCTCTGAATTTCTAATCATAACCTCCTTCATGAGTTTTTATTCCCAAAAACTAATCTAGACTTCACCAAAAGCCTCTCGAATTTTTAATCTCATTCACTTCTGTTAATGAAGGGATTAGTGCTCCTTATATAAGAAAAAAGAATAGAAAAAACAACTAAATAGAGCTTTACCAAATCTTTGATATAATACCACATTTTCTGAATACCGTGCATCTCCTACAAACCACTTCTCTATGTAGTCTACATAACACCATTCTCTCTATGTGGCGACACAAATCACCTCCTGATTTTCAAAAATGACACCCTTCACAACTTCACAAAACTCCACCTCGATTTCACAAACAACACAACATCCTGAAAACCATTTCCCTTTTGTGAACTACATGCCTTCCCATGAACTCCTTTACTCCATGAATTGTTCCTCCTATATGGTCCGCATACAGTTTCCACTTCATGGTTCATAACTCATCATTCCGGGTTCCAAATTTATTTATCTATGAATTTTTCCCAGAACACGGTTCATGGTCAACAATTCCTTTTCTGAAAAAACTCCCAATTTTGGGGTCCAAAAATTTGGAAAACACTGGGAAATTATGCCACCTTTAATACTGCTTTCATCCTCAGTCATAAGACTACATTCCTTGCACACTCCTTGATCAACCCAATGCGGATTGTAAAAAAAACACAAACCACACTCCATTTCAAGTAAAGAACAACCTTGGTTCTAACATCCAATGGATAGTTTATGGAATTAAATGCATTCAACCACATGTGGATTTAAGAATCATTATTTATAAACCACTCCAGGAATTAAAAAAAATGTCAATATTTCCATATTTTGGGCTTAGTATAAGTATTTAGGTTATATTATAATTATTCTTCAGTGGATAATTAGACCTGGAGTGAAATAAATTCTGAATAATCCACTCGTGTGCGATGGAGTGATGCATGCATAGAGAAAACTAACCTCCATACACCGAATCAAGAAGAATATTTAATAAAACTATGTTTGGAAGGACTCTAGACACCTACGATCTAAAAGTATAGAGATTTTACAGATCTTTATGACACTTTGTTTTGTCGTACTTTTTTGGAACATATTCGAACTTCCTACAAATACAAATTCCATAACCTCTAAACATATTAAGCTATTCTGATCAATCAACACCACTTTTTTCCATCTATAATCACTTTCTATTTCTATTTATGATTTATATTTGAGATATGTTTAGTTTTACAAATTTGATCAGTAAAACATAGTCTCTTGTACTAAATTATAGAGTTCTAAACACTCTCTCAAATATCTTAATTTGTATACCAATGAAAACTATGGAAGAGGTCATACATGACTTATACTTGTTTTTATCCCACGTACAATAGTGGAAGAGTCTTTTTTCATGGTCTATAAAACATGATCCAGGTTGTGAAAAAAGTTTATTGTTTAATAAATTTCTTAATAATTAGTGATTTCCAAGTGGAAGGGATTAAGTCTCGGTTTGAGACCGAATCCCTTGTTTAAATTATACTGTGTGTTTTATCAGTTGTTTTCTTCTATATTTAAATGTTCAAAACTATATATGTTTTAAAATATGTATCAAAACATTACTCTAATAGTTGATATTAATTTGTTTTATATAGAGTGTTTGTTCAAATAATTTAGTTTCAAAAGATAAATTGATTTCAAGGATTATTTTAACAAATCATTGGTCCTTCTTTGAGAAGATATTTGAAAAATAAAATTATATTTTTATGATTTTGATTGACTCAGTGTTATTATCAAATTTGGGAATTTATGTTTTAATTTTTTGAACAAAAAAATTATTTGAAACTCAATTCACCCCCCTCTTGAGTAGTCTATTGGGACCAACATTTATTATCCAAGAAGTTTTAAAATATCTTTTTACTATGATATACTTATAAATTTAAGATCATAAATTTATTTTTTTTATAAATTTATATCTTTATGGATAATAATAGACAAGAGGTAACTACTACTAATTATCCTCCTTATTTTAATGGTACTAATTATTTTCAATGGATGATTAAAATTAAAATGCATATTGAAAGTATGTGATTTTAAATTTGGACTGTCATTTAGGATAAATACGAATTACCCAAAACAGATAGATCTGGATGGAATTATCCTACTCGAGCTACTTATAACAATAACCATAATGTTATGAATACTTTATATTGTTCCTTAGGATATGAAGAGTCTAATAGGGTACCTATTTGTACAACTACCTTTGAGATTTATGATACCATGGTTATTTCTCATGAAGGAACTTAAAATGTGAAGGAAATGAATTTAAATACTTATATAGTTAAATATGATGCATTTAAGATAAAACATGATGAACCAATTTCCAATATGTATCTCAAGTTCAATGATATTTTGAAAATGATACATTCACTCGGGAATCCAATTGTTGAAAAAGATCAAGTGATGCACCTCCTAAGATGTTTATGAGACAGATAGAGTGGAACTTTAGTTTTGATTCAATATTCATGTGATATAAGTAAGTTTCATGTTAAAGATATAATAGTAAATCTTGTGATGTATGAAGAGAAACTTCATGTTAATGGAGAAGAAGAAAATGAACTAAATTGGAAGTTAATATCTTTTAATAATTATGAATAAAAGAAAAAAGAGAATATTAAATTAGAAGACTCATGTGATGGAGAATCATCTTCTTTGATTGATGAAGAAATAACACACTTATCTATATGATTCAAGATATTTTAAAAAATTAATAAATTCTTTAATAAGTAAAACTACAAAGGTATGTATGAAAATAGAGGGAACTAGAGAGAAGACTAAAAAAATGATGATTCTAAAAACTAAATAACATGCTATGAATGCAAGAGAAATGGTTATGTCAAAGAATACTTTCCTAAGTTAAATTATAAAAACAAATTTTGAGGATAGAGATAAGAGATATAAAAGGATGTTAAATAATATTAGAGTGCTTCAAAATATAGTTTAAGTGATTCAGACTCAAGAAGAGAGGATAGTCACGATATAGACAATATGTGTATTATGACTAACACATTTGAGGTATCTAATAATTTTTCTATATCTCCTATTCCTAATTACAACCTTTTTGTAAATGAAAATATTGAAGAAAACATTTCCAGTGATGAAATGTTTTAATATTTTAATATGCTAGAGGACACATTCAATGAACTTAAAGATAAACACAAAAGTTTAAATAAGTATCATGCCATGTCTACACACCGCAAAACAAATCATAGTATATAAAAGGATAAAAATTCTCAACAACCGAAAGAAAATAATGAGCTAAAATTATCCAATGAACAATTAAAAAATGATCTGTATAGATTCAAAATAGAATAAATACTTTAACTCGGATGCTTGTAAGGAGAACTGTACAAAAGTACACAACACGAATTGGATGCGAACTTCTAAAGATAAAGATCAATAAGGCTAAATTTATTTCTCGTTATAATTATATAAGTACAATGAATACCTTCTATTCTTATAGACTTAATAAAGTTTTAATTTCTAAAAGTATCATATATTCGTACAAGGAAGATGTTAAAATTTTATGGATTCCTAAATCCCTTATTACTAACATCTCTGGTCCCAGAAAGATATGGGTACAAAAATCATTTCTTGTTTAGTTTTTTAGGAAACCTACTTGAAAATTTCTAGTAAGAACTTATGGTATCTTAATAGTGGAATCTCTAGACACAAGATACAGGATTATTCAAGCTTCAAGAACCTAATCAAAGTTGATGGTGAACATGTCACCTTTAGTGGAAATGAAAAAGGAAAAATAATTAGTATTGGTCACATAGATAACTATAATACTATTTTAATCTCCAATGTTTTATTTGTAGATGGTTTAAAGTATAATATTCTTATCATCTCATAGTTATGTGATGATTATTTTCATTTTAAGTTTGAGAATAATCTCTATAAAGTTTTAATTCTAAAAATACTTTGGTTTCCATTGATTTTTGAAATGATAATGTATATTGTTAATTTAGATTAATTTTTTTCTAAAAACATTTCATATCTAAGTTACTTTCACAAAGAGTCCTGGATATGTAATAGGATACTAGGATACTGAAACATTTATTCACTTAGAAATATAACTAAGAGAGGTTTAATCAAGGATCATATTAAACTGGAATTCCCAAATAACAAGGTCTGTAACCCATATCAAAAAGTGAAATAACAAAAAATAACTTTCAAATCAAAGAAATAAGATTTAAATTCTCATAACCTAAAGTTGGTTCGCATGTATTTGTTTATATACACTAGAGTTTCTATCCTAAATGGGAAACACTAAATTTATATTCCAGTGCATGACTTTTCTATATACACATGGGTATTATTTATAGCTCACAAAAGTGAAGTTTGTTCCTATTTTTCAAAGTATTCTAAATCTGTAAGAAATCTTAATTGAATTATAATTAATACCTTAAGAAGTGATCATGGTCATGAGTTTGAAAACTAGTATTTTTAATCATTATTCTCAATACATGTCTATAATAATAAATTTTATAATCTTAGAACCCCACAGAAGAATGGTTTGGTAGAAAGGAGAAATATATCCCTTCAATAAATTCTTTATACCTTTCTTAATGAGTATGATTGACATATTTATTTTTGGAAATAAGTTGTAAATACAACATTCTACATAATCAACAGTCTTTTTAAGACCACTTTTAAATAAAAACCAATATGAATTATAGAATGGAAGAAAATCAAGGGTTAATTACTTTATGGATTTTGGTTTCAAAGTCTTTATTATCAATACAAAATATAATTTAAATAAATTTACATCTAAGCACGGTGAAAGAATTTTCCTTAGATATTCTACAACCAGTACGTCATACATGGTATTTAATAAAAGGACAAAAAATTTAAAAGAATATATATGTTTTAAGTTTAATGAAATATATCCACATGAGATTAATAATCCTTTATAAAACATTGATGATGAGTTGTATAATCTAAATATAAATGCTAAACCTTCTGATAGTTCTGTGCAATATGCAGAAAAATATTCTAGTTCTGATGAACAACCTGAACACTAACCTATAAAGGATAATGAAATATCAAGTAGTTATTTTCATAGAACCATTAGGACTCATAGATATCATCCCTCATGTGTTGTGTTTGGAGACCTAAATAGAAGAACACAAACTATAACTTATCTTATAAATCAGGATAAACATCTAGTTTTCTTATCATAGTTTGAACCTAAGAACATCAATGATGCAATTAATGATGAATTTTGGGTAATGTAAATGCAATAAGAACTCAATCAATTTGAAATAAATAATGTTTGGGAATAAGTGGATATACCTAAATACATTTCGACCAGTGGCACTAAATGGGCATTTAGAATCAAGGTTGATGAGTTAGTTACAATAGATAGAAACAAAGCTAGATTGGTTGAATGAAGATATAGTCAAGAATAAGGTATTGACTTTGAGGAAACCTTTTCACCAGTATCTAGAATTGAAACCATTATAATTATGATTTCCTATGAAACACATTTCAATTTCAAAATATATTATATGGATGTTAATAGTTCATTCTTAAATGGTTCTATTGTTGAGGAAATGTTTTTAAACAACCCACTAGATTCCAAAATCCTCATTTTCCAAATCACATTTTTAAATTAGGAAAATTTTTATATGGTTTAAAATAATCTCCTAGAGGTTGGTATGATATTCTTAGCAAATATTTTATTTCTAAAGGTTTCACTAAAGGAATAGATGATCCTACATTATTTTTAAAAAGAGTTTTAGAAGATGTTTTAGTATTACAAATTTATATTGATATAATTTTTGGGTCTCTTAGAAATTCATTGTGTACTGATTTTTAAAAAATGATCCAAAGTGAATTTAAAATGAGATTAATGGGTGAGGTAAAATTCATCCTTGGTTATCAAATTTTTTAAGATAGAGATGGGATTATTTTAAATTAATATAAATGTTCCAAATAAATTTAAAAACATTTTGGTATGGATAACACAAAGAGTAGTGATACTCCCATGAGTACAACTGATAAAGTGGATATTGATGAAACTGGAAAATTAGTTGATCAAAATAATTAGATAGTTGTGATTGTATGATTTCTATATTTATCTACTATTCAACCCGATATCATGTTTAGTTTATATATGTGATCCCATTTTCAAGAAAATACTAAATAATCACATTTAATTCTTATCAAAATAATTTTTAAGTACCTCAAGTATACAACAGACTTAGGACTATTTTATCCTAGAGGACATGAATTTGATCTCGTAAGTTATTCAGATAATGTTTTGGTGTTTGTAATTCAAATAGAAAATTAACTTCTAGAACATGTCATATTTTGGGCAAGTCACTGGTTTCATGGAGTAATAAAATGAAAAATTATGTTTCATTTTCTACTACTAAGGCTGATTACATAGTTATAAGAAGTTTCTATGCATAGATTTTATGGATGAAACACACTTTACTAGACTTTGGATATCAATTTCAACATTTCCCTATAAATTGTGATAATAGAAGTGAGATAAATTTATCCAAGAATACCATATCTTATTCTAGGGAAAAAATATTGACGTAAGACATCACTTTTTTAGAGGTTATTTCAAAAAAGTTTATATAAAACATAAATTTAGTGGAACTGGACAACAACTTGTAGATATATTTAAAAATAATTTGAATTCTGAGCGATATAGTTATATCAGACATGAACTTGGAGTGATAAACTTTGATTATTTCTTTTTCTTTAGATTTGGTTTTTATAAAAATTATATCAGTGGTGATCTACCATTGGTGATCCTTTATTGGTGATCTAACATTGGTGATCCACCATTAGTGTTCTATCGTTTGAGTGATTCTGATTGAATGGTTCCACTCCTATTTCTTTTTTGTGATTAAATTTTTATTAGGTTTATTGATTTAGATTTTATTATATTTTTCAATTCAGAATACCTAAATGAGAAAATCAACTTAAAATTAGAATTTGAGAACCCTCTCTATCATGCCTCCTTCGAACCTTCCCTTCTCCTTTCTCTCTTGACCTACCACCCTCCTTGCATTCACCCTTCTTCCTTTAAACCAGTGTAAAGATGGTGAGAGTCAAACATGCTATTGTTTCACCTATTGAAGAATTTGTTCTCTCAATGAATTCATGTGTTAAATCTAGACAATTCATTTTTGTTGAACCGAAGAACCCCAAACTCTAATCCTGATTTTTTTGCTGAAAATGAAATAATTGATGACTGGTTAGTTTCAAGCATATCGCTTGTGCTGAATGTGATATAGAACCAAGGATGGATCAAATGGTTTTTGAGGAATGATTAACCATTCTATCCTTAGTTAGTTCACCAGTTTTATCATTTTTCAAAGTATGATTTTGGTGAAAATAAAGATTTTATTAGGACTACGATTGATGGAAAATAAGTGATCTTTTCACTGAGAGAGTGGGTAAGATGACTAACTACACATCATAATGGTATATCTGATAATTTTCAAAGATCCATTCCTAGAAATAGTTATTTTATCATGTATGAGAATTCCTTATTAGAGTTAACTAGAAATGTTGTTATGTGGAGGCCTATAACTATAGATATTGATGGGGAATGCATTCTTTTTTTAAGTTTATCTAGAATATTTTTTATCCTAGGTAGGGGGACTTTAGCACTATGAGGTACTAGGATGTATTTTTCTTATTTCTAATAAAATGGGTATATAAGATAAACATGTGAAAATACTTGATGGTCCATATGATGGAAATGATAAATAATTGATCTAGGTATAATTCTTTGATCTATCCTAAGTTTAATTCAGATATATTGGAAGCCAAAAAAATTTGTGCCTCAAGATGAATAAATTGTAATCTGATGTTGAGGATTCTGTCTAAGTTAATTTACCTACATGTGAAAGAAGGTTAATTGGAATCCTTGGTTGAGGAAATGATTGGTTGATTGTGATATGGTTTATAATAATTTTTTTAACATTCCATGAAATCCCAGTCCATTACTTAATTAGTTTTTGGTGTTGGAGATTATTGGAGGAGGCCTAGAGCGGGTTTGGAGGTGTTGACTATTGGAAAATTGGAAGCAAAGGGAATACATGTTGTGCACAGTTTACATGATGTTTAAAAGTGTTTCATGAATTATATAGGGATTGTTCATGATGTTTAGATTTTAGGGATTAAATAATAAAAATGCAATGTAGTTTTCAGTGAGATCTAACTGCGGAATTTATATAATGTGAAAATGGTTTACACTTCGTACAATTCCCCTGTGAAATGCATCTTTAAAGGTTTGGGAGCCTTGGGTTTTTCCTCAAACACTATTCTACCTCTCTCATTCCAGGTGGATGTAATTTATCTATTGAGTAATCATGGAATTCCTTCAATGGGGATTGATTTTTCACTCCCCATCTTCAATCGTTAGCCTCCCATCATCGATCTGTGGTGAGTTCTCACTCATTCTCATATGTTTCCTTTCAATTATTCTTTAGAGTTTTCTTCAGTGGTGTGGTTTGGTTTGGGTTATGTGTTTTGGATGTGTTTTAATGATCTTCGAGTGTGGTGTAGGTTTATCATGGTTTATCATGGTGCGATTGTGGTTTGCAGGCATTCTTCTTCACCCTACAGTGCGCAGTGAGATTAGAAATCTTCTTTGATGTGGGGGATCCTCATTCTCTCCCATTTTACATGATATGTTTGGGAATTGAATGATTTTTCTTACCTTGGGGTGGATAATAAGGGTCGACATAATCATACAATTAATTGGCATGTCTAAAATTTAAGGGTATGGGGATTTATCACATGCTTTTTTATTTTGTTATTTGTTATTGATGTTGTTATGCCCGCTTGTTGCCAATTATGAAAATAGCGGGTATTGGAACCCTTTCTTGAATTTTAATTGATATATGTGATGGCCCATGCTATGTTGTTGTGTGATATCACCCTGAATAAAATGTTAAAGAGTTTATATTTTTCTAATAATAGGTTTCCCCTAGATATTTGGTTCGTGTGATAATACCTATGCTAATATAAAGAGGTAATGCAATTAATCCCAGAAATAAATGTGAAGCCATAATGGATTATTGTTGTTTTAGTGGATGTTCTTTTTGTGATACCAATTATGGTTTCAGTTTTTTTGTAGTGATGTTATTGAACAGTTAGATTTTATGATATGTGGGGTAGTTGTTTGATGGTTTGTTATCATATATGTGATGTGGGAAGTTGTGCATTGTGGTGTGGTAGTTGTCTCGGAATGGTTTTGTGGTGTAGTGGTTGTGTCATAGTGGTCTTGGTACATGGTGATTATGGTTTTGAAATGGAAGATATGTTTAGTTGTTGTGTTGTGAGATAGATTAGGTGATGTGATGCGATGAAGGCGGTGGATGTGAGGTGTTGTGGTGATAGTTATGTGGCGTGTTTGTGTTAATTTCCAAGGTAGTAGTGGAATAAATTACAATACTAAATGAAATGAATAAATTAATGTGTTTGGAATTGAATATAATGAAGTGGAAATTGACATGTAACTAATGGATTAAATTTAACTAAATTAATTGAATGAGCATTGTAATGTGAAATTAATAGTATAATGAATAAAAGTGGTGGAACTTGTATGTTTAAGGTGGAAACATTTGTGTGGATTCTGTAGTTGTTGTGTGGTGTGTTTCATATAGTGGTGGAATCAGTTGTGAAAGTTAATGTGCGGTATAAAGGTGGTAGTGTGATGTATACTAGTGTTTTTTATGTAAACCACTTGGTTGGGTATTATGTTCTATATCTATGCCATTTATATTTATGTCATATTCCCCACCTAAGTTGGATAACCTTACTAACACTCAGAGGTTATGGGTTCTGAGAGTTTTCCAACATCTAGGATGGTAGTAACATGGATGGCTAGATACCCCCTCTCCCCTAATCTTCCTTCTGTAGAGACATGTTGGTATAGGTGTCTTCGGGAAAGAATTTATTTTTGGACTAGGTGTTTTTAGGTGAGATTTGACGTGTGGTATGAACTGTCTTATAGAATAGCTATGATTTTTTCTTCCATGGGTCTTTTGGATGAGTTGTGATGTCTGATCCCAGGTGTCTTTGGGATGAGTTGTGATGTGAAATCCCAAGTTTCTCCGGGATGTGATGTGATGTGATGTGTAGCCTAGGTGTGTGTGATAAATATGTGATTTGATGTGTGGCCTAGGTGTGTGTGGGAGAGATGTGATATGATGTGCGGTTTAGGTGTGTGTGGGTGGGTTGTGATGGGATATGTGTGGAAGGGATGGGAGAATAGGGAATTTGATGTTGGGGCATGAGAGAGGAAAATCAGTGGGGAAGAGGAAGTGGGGAATCTTTCTTTGTTATGACCATGATTTTATATTATTATATTTGATTCTTGATTTGGTGAGTGATCAATGGTGAGGTTGGGTTTGATTAGATGGCATGTTTAGGTGCTTGTTGGTTCTGGTGTTTGTTCACGAGCACATTAGTATTCTCTTTTCACATGTGCACTTGAGGAATTTTTTATGTCCCTACTGAGTATATTTTTATGATCACCTTATTTATACAAAAAAAATTAGATTTCCAAGAGGACTTTGGGGACCAATCTAGACATTAGTAGCTGGGTTGGAGTTTTTGTTGAGTCACTGTCATAGACTTGTCTTTTTGGTATTTACTTTGTAGACTTTTATTTGTATCAGTTTTATTTTATTTCTGCATTATGGGATGGTTTTTGGTTTACCTTTATATAGTGTATTGGATTTTATTTGGTTTTTTTAATCCTATTACTCAATCTTGTTCATTTATATAGGGTAACGCTTCCCATATTGTGATATTTTCACACCCTCGGTGCTAGTCACCAACCTTGGGACTACTGGAGTCGGGACTTGAGGGGTAATTATCTATCTCCCTTAATTATGGAATCTTTGGTGGGAGGGGTTCATGACAGAGTGGTATCAAAGGTTATGGTTAAAGGATATGATGGAGTTCTGAGTTAGGCATGGAGAGGATTTCATGGGTTGGTATTGCAATAGTGCCAGTTGACCTTGGTGTGTGACATAAACAAGAGATACCATCTAGGAAACAAGATTTTTGGTCCCCCATGATCAAATGCACGAACTATGAGGTTATTTAAAGACCAAGTGAGGTGGGCCTATTTTTAGGGTAGAGACCATGGAGAGGTACATGAATCATGATGAATTGTTTTCATGTTTGAATTGGGTAATTTGGGAAAATAAAATGAATAAAATTTAAATAATATTTGATAAAATTCCATGCTACCATGCCTAGGATATTCTCCTTGTTTTCATCAATGGTTCATGTTCATCATCCATGAGTTGCATAGGTAGTTGAGGTTCAGTAGGCTGATCTGGTTGACTTTCAAAGGGTTGACCTAACAGAGGAGGATGGGGCATGGAAGCGGTCTTTGTATGACTTTTAGTGAAATATTTTGGCTATGTACGAGGGGAACGTCTCAAATTTAGAGATAGAGCACTAGATAGAGGATATCAAGATCACATTTAATCTGATCTAAGAATGAGATGAGTTTTGGGTGTCATTGGAAGTCAAATGTGGGATGTTGCGCATCAGTGGTGGATGTTGTTTCTTGGTGACGACAAGGAGACAGATGTGTTGTGGTCTGACTTTCAGAGGAAGTTTCAGGCAGAGTTCCTTCTATTTTCGATGAGGGAATTCAGGAGGCAAGATCCATTATCCCTTCAATAGGGGATTCTGATCATGCGGGGACTTGATATTAGGTTCAAGGATGTCCCAAATGTTTTCACTAGATGTCTTGCTAGATGGGTATTATAGAATGTAGCTTCTTAAAGAGGATTTTCATGTAATGATCAGGAATGTTTTCACACTGTTTATAATCTCAACATATATAGTGGTGCATAAAAAGGCTGAGATTATAAAACATATGCTTTCCTTAGGAGTTGATCCTTAGAAGAGAGGCCAGTAGGGTGTTTCGAGGATCATGGATTTTGGCAGTGGTATACAGGTGTTCAGGCAGTCAGGGTTCCATTTAGTGGGTAACTTTCCATGGTAGTTTCTTTCCTGGACATCAGGGAAAAGTTGGTTTCTGAGCATCTTTTGTGACTTTTCCATTTTCATTACATTTCTGCAGGATACATGGTCACTACTAGGCTAAGTGTTAGACCACTTTAGGAGTCTAGTTTCAGATGGGCAGTCATGCACCTTTTGAGTAGAATCAATTGCCTCCGTGATAGTTCCAACGGCAGCGACCACAAGTTGTTGTTCAATATCTAAGAGCATATGGAGTTGCAGAGGTAAGCCTCATGATGGTCCCTGTATATAGGGACCCAGAACAGAGCGCGACCATGGATTCTAGTAGTAAAGATGTATAAGAAGCTTGGCGTGATTATATGCACGTGTTAGAGGTAGCAGTGACTGCAGATCCATAAGTTTCTTGAGGTATGATCAGTTTATCAACTACCCCTGTGTGTTCTTTGTTTGATTCAAGATCCTTTCACTCCTTTGTACATCCTCCTTTGGTTTGTATGTTGGAACTAGATGTGGAGAGGCTTCCAGTTCCCCTAGTGTTATCTACGCTAGTTGGAGGTTAAAAATCCTTGTTTTATGTGTCCTAAGAATTTAGAATGGTGATGGGGAAACACTAGTCAGTGGGGGAGTTTCTCTTATTGCATATACAACCATACAATATTATCCTTTTCATGGATTGGTTGTATTACGTGCACACATTCATTGTATTCTTTTAGAGGAGAGTCATGTTTTTTGGATGTGGAGGGCCAGTGAGTGGTATTATTTGGTGAGAGAGGTTATTGATTCGGTGGTAGGAAAGTGGATCCTCTTTTATCATGGCTGGAAGATTTGTCTGTATAATCTTAGTAAGGGGATGTTCTCAGGGTTTTGGAGGAGTTATTGGATGTTTTTTCCAAAGGAAGTTATGACACTACCTCATTGACGCGACATCAAGTTTGGGATAGAGTTTCAGCCGGGTGCATCTCTAATTTCTATGGATCCTTATCAGATGGTGCCCATGGAGTTTCATGAGTTGAGACTGCAGGTGGATGACCCGATGTAGAGGGGTTTCATATGACCCAGTGTGTCTCTATGGGGTGCTCCAATGTTGTTCTCCAAGGACGATGATAGTACGAGGTTTTGTATGGACTAACAGAGGTTGAATCTGGTAACAATTAATAATCATTACCCTCTTTCAAGGATCAATGATCTATTTGACTATTTTATAGGATCTATTTAGTTCTTTATGATCGATATTCATTCTTTATATCACTAGTTGGGGGTGAAAGATAAGTATATTCAGAAGATTGCCTTCATATGTAGGCATGGGTACTTCGGGTTTGTGGTCACGTCGTTTAGTGTTACGAATGACACAGCCAATTTCATGGGACTTATGAACTCTGTGTTCCGTGAGTTACTAGACTAGTTTATCATTGTATTCGTTGATCATATATTATTCTACTTGATTTTAGAGGATGATCATGTCGAGCATCTCAAAGTTGTTTTGTATGTCCTTTTCCACCACTAGCATTATGGAAAGTTTTCCAAGTGTATGTTTTGGACATGAGAGGATCATTTACTTAGACATGTGGGGTCTCTGCAGGGTGTGGTAGTAGACTCGTCAAAGATAAAAACAATTGTTTCTTGGGAAGTACCCAAGAATGTGGTAGAGTTTTGAAGTTTCCTTGGTCTCATGGGCTATTATCAGAGGTTTCTATTCAATTTATATCGAGATGCAGCCCTACTAATAGTATTGACTAGTAATTACTCAGATTTTTTGTGGACATACCAGTGTTAGGCTATGTTCGGTTACTTGAAGGAGAAGATGTTTAGTGATCGAGTGCTTCTGTTTCCCAAGGAGGGTGTGTTGTTTGTGTTTTTATGTGACGCATACCGTCGTGGCTTGGGATCTATGTTAATGTTATAGATGGGGGTAATATCTTATGGGTCTATATAGTTATGTCCCCATGAGTGTAACTATTCCACCCATGATCTGGAGTTGGTGTGAGTTGTGTTCACACTTAATTTTTGGCTGCATTACCTCATCAGTGAGTGATTTTTGGTTTTCATGGACCATAAAATATTGTAATATGTTTTCTCTCAATGATATCTGAATCTACACCAGTGAAGGTGGATGGAGTTTCTAAAAGATTATGATTTTGTGATCTATTACACACCAAGGAAGGGTAATGTAGTTATTGATGCTTTGAGTCAGAAGTCTCTATAAGACATGACTCAAGAGTCTACAGATGTATAGAAAGGAATGGTAGAGCTTACAATGATTCATCTTGACGTTGGAGATAGCAATGGTTGGGGTTGTCTTTATCAGATGATAGTGGGGTCATCTTTGATATATCAGGTAGAGAATTATAATTGGGGAGACTCATTGGTGGAGGTGATGCGCGATTGTGTTGGCCATGGTGATGCTCTTAAGGGATGGATAGAGGATGATCAGAATTAGATGTTGTTCTGGGTGTGATTGTTTTTCCCACATGTGATGAATGAGGGAGTTCTATATGAGTTTCACACCTCACCTTTAGTGGTACATCTTGATGTGACAAATATTTATGATGGCTTGAGGATACATCTTTGGTGTTTGAGGATGAAATGGTCTGTAACGAATTTTGTGGTAAGATGTTTGGTTTGTTAGTAAGTTAAAGTGGAATACCATGTTCCAGGAGGTCAGTTGCATTCCTTGTATGTTCCCAAATAGAAATGGAAGGAAGTATCGATATATTTTATTATAGTTTTTCCCCGATCTCGGAGAGGATGTGATGTGGTTTGGGTGATATTGGACTAGCTGACTAAATAAAATCACTTTCTGGCGATTAGTGAGTCAAGTGTCATTGATGTTTTGGGGAGGCGGTACATAGATGATATGGTTAGGCTTCATAGGGTACCAAGGTCATTCATCTCTGATCTGGATCCTCATTTTAACTCATGATAATTGAGGTGTTTTCAGAATGCTTTTGGATCCTATTTTTGCCTCAACACTACTTTTTTCCCTCAGACAGATAGGAATATAGAGTGAACCATCCAGAGACTGAGGG
The DNA here is from genome assembly GCA_963277665.1 of Viscum album. Classification (NCBI taxonomy): domain Eukaryota; kingdom Viridiplantae; phylum Streptophyta; class Magnoliopsida; order Santalales; family Viscaceae; genus Viscum; species Viscum album. The sequence goes on along the minus strand of OY728153.1, from coordinate 1,460,652,480 downwards.
ATATGTTGTGGGCATGCACCTTATAATTTGGTGGATCTTGGGTATGAAAAAGGATTTTGGTTGAGTTTTCATAAAAAAATATATGTCACCATTCCATTTTTATGGATCTGTTTGAGGTGTTGTACGAGCGGTCATGTCATTCTCTATTTTATTGGATGAAGGTTGGAGAGTCAACATTTCTTGGTCCTGATGTAGTGAAGAGATTGATAGAGAAGACCCAATTGGTTTGAGAGGTGATGAGGGTGGTGAAGGACCATCAAAATATCTATTTTGATCAAAGGTGGAGGCCCATAGGGTTTGAGGTTTGAAACCATGAATTTTTGAGAGTCTCCCCTCAGCATGGGCAGTAGAGGTTTGGTTGAGCCCTAATGGACGCCTGTATCAAAAATTATGGTCGTTTGAAGTTCATGTTTTATTTATAACTTTTATTGAAACTATATTAATTTTCATTCTTTTTATTATTATATAATTTAAATCTAATATCATTTAGTTCATTTCATAAGCTTCGATTTGACTGGTTGTGGAGCTAAAATGGACTCCCAGATCCAAATTTATGGTCATTTGATATCGAAGTATGATTTTCAACTTATTAAAGATTTTTTTAAGTTTCATATTACTATTAACTAATAATTATAAATATTTATTAATTGAAATATTATAATTAATTAAAATTATAAATAATAAACTATATATGATATTAAATAATAAATAATAATGAATAATTAAATATTTTAATTTCCAATTTCCTTCCTTTAATTTAGAGGTAGTTTTTTTAAAACCACTCATATTTCATGGATATTTTTAAAAAACCACTACTAAATATGAATTTTATTTGTTTTTGAAAAAAAAATATTTAAAAACATGAGGAGGTCTTCTAAACCGCCGCGAAAAAGTCTCCACTAAATCAGTCTTTTACAATAGTATTCCACATTATACCCTCATAGGGATGGACTGAGGGGACACACCCTAAGGGACATGGTACATGATGAAGAGAAAAAGGGTCTCAAGACACCATTTAGAAATTAAATGATGTGTACAAGGGTGTACAAGAGATGTCTTGCCTCCTAGGGGATGCTCGTGTCTCACCATCCCACATGGAATGTTCCTCAAAGTACACACCATGTCCCCTAAGATACTCGGTGTGTAGAGGTCCACCATTTCTTGCCTGTGTACACCCGGTCATGTCCAAGTACACATCTTAGCTCATGTGCCCTGGTCATGTTCATGTACATCTCTTAGACCATGTACAATGGTCGTTCCCTTGTACCCGAGGGTACACGGTGAATCGCTAGGTTGATTCACACACTATGTGACATGTTTCACACAACATGTGATAATTTCTTCTTCGTGGAAGCATTAGCATTGCATCTAGGGCCCCACATGGTTTGTGTATCCAGACTACATACCATGTAATGCAGTATTTTCCCAAACCCATGGGTCTTCATGTATTTTCCGATTCTATCATTGCAGCCACTGATTCCACCACCAATATCATTGTTAAGTGTGGATATATGATCATCAAGCCCTATTTTCATCTATGGATGGATTTTTTTTCCATATTTTCCACTCAATAAATAGTCTCGTAGTGCCTCACCATCACCGAAACACCCAACCAAGTACAAACATCTTTGATTTGGTCTGATCCATTGTCATCACAACTATAGATTGATTCCATCCATGAATCTCAAACCTTATCCATGGTATCAATCAATTTCACTAAATAATGGGTAGGAAATTATTTAATATCAGGTGTTCATCGAACCTCTAACCAAAAGAAATCACGGTGATAAACGCATGAAGAATAGGGTGATAAAAATGTTCAAAACACAATATAAGGAATGAACCTTAGTCATTGTTCAGATTGGCGTTGATCCTTTTTTATTATCATGATTAATGAATATCCAAAATAAATTAATAAACAATTCCTCCCAAATATCATAAATAAACTCACACCCACAACATGATCGATCACCAAATCAATATTTTGGTTGATTTTATTTTTTTTCTTGATGGGATAATCAACAAAGAAGAAATCCAAAAAAAAATAATGTCATACCTCAATTTTGGACTAGTTGTTAATTTAGAATGGGTATGTGTCCTCATCGTCGGTGAGATACACAAACTTTTTTGGTGCATATATTGACAAAGCAAGATCTGACAACATTCGTCCACGAGAGATACTCAACGGGATCCCCTCTCGAAATCCATGATTATGAAACCAAACATGAAATTTGGTAATAGTTGGGTTTTTATAGAGGTTAATTAGGTTATTATTTTTAAATTAAATAATAAAATAAATATATAATTTATTTAATTATCTCTCCCATGATGGTGCCCAAGACAAAAACCTGATGCGCACAAAAAATATGTTGCGCCTAGGGAGAAACCCATATTTTGGACTCAAATATGGTCTCATATTTCCCATACAAGTCCCCATATGGGAGTTACTACATATTTTTCAGAAATTTGAGCACGTATGATAATAATATATTTAATATTTTTAAAATATTAATTTTGGACTCACCAGGCCTCAGACTCTCACGCCGTCTTAGTTCCTGGCTCTGAAAATATAACTAGATATATTCCAAATATTTACATGGGAAAAAAGAAGTTACATTCTCTACGTCTTATATCTTCTCATCCAAAAATAAAAAATGACTAGTCAAAAAGTTGTGGGTACTGAGCTTGCATCTATTTTTTCTTCTCTCAAGTGCTCTCCTGAGGATTCATGTGCTGCCACCAGACATGCACTGAGGGAATTTCTCACCCACAGAGGATATTCTACCACCGATCCTTGATCTCCACTGAGTAATCTAAAAATGTTTATCTATCCTTGATTTCAAACTCACCTCAGTCGATAACATGCGATGGGTAATGCACGTACCTCCCCAACCACAACACGTGGAAGATGTTGTGTATCCAGTCTGACTGTGGTGGTTGATTCAATGGGTATGTCACCTTAATAACTCTATGTAATATCTATAAATATCCAATGAATCTTATATATATCTTTCTACTCTAGAATAATCTTAACAATCCACTTTGTGGTGATACCTTTAGGGACACATGGTATCCCTCCCCCAATTCTAAGGGCCTCCATAATCGATATGGATAAGACATATGATGGATTTGTGTAGACTTTATAGGAGGTTGTTACCAAATTTCTCTCAAGTTTCATCCTTTCTAACAGTGTTTACTAGGAAGGATTATGTTTTTTTGTACATACCATTATCATGAAACATTCGGTTACCTGATGGATAAGTTGGTTAGTACTCAAGTGCTTCTGTTTCCCAAGGAGGGTGTGTTGTTTGTGGTTTTATGTGACACATCTCGCTTGGGTTTGGGGTGCATGTTAATACAATAGATTAAGGAAATCTATTATAGGTCTATGAAAGTCTATCCACAAGAGTGTAACTATTCCACCCATGATTTGGAGTTAGCAGAAGCTGCGTTCACGCTAAATTGGTGGCTAAATTACCTCATCAATGAGAGATTTGTGGTTTTCAGGGACCAAAAAAAATGTTTTATGTTTTCTCTCAATTGGATCTGAATCTACGACATTATAGGTGGATGGAGTTTCTTTAGGATTATGATTTAGATATCTTTTACACCCCAGGGAAGGGTAATGTAGTTTTCGATGCTTTGAGTTAGAAGTCTCGATAGGATGTAGAGCGGGTGTATGTAGATGTATGAAAAGGAATGGAGGAGCTTGTAGTGATGGATCTTGACATTGGAGAGAGTATTGGTTTATGTTGTTTTTATTAGATGGCTATGGATTCATCTTTGAAGCAGTGGGTGGAGGATTCCCAGTGGGGATACATAAAGGAAGATGTGATGTGTGATTGTGTTGGCCATGGTGATGCTCTTGAGGGATGGTCAGAGGATTATTGGAACCAAATATTATTCTAGGGGTGATTGTTTGTCTTGAATGCGATGTGTGTGGAATTTCTCTATGAGTTTCATAGATCACCATTAGTGGTACATCGTGGTGTGATAAATTTGTACATGTATTGAAGAGATAACATTGGTGGTTGTGGATGAAATAGTCAGTAGCCGAGTTTGTGGAAAGATATTTGGTTTATCAGTAATTTAAGTAGAAAACCATGTTCTAGGTGGTATGTTGTTTTCCTTAGATGTTCCCAAATGGAAATGGAAGGACTCGTCAATATATTTCTTCATAGGGTTTCCCCGAGCTCAATGAGTATGTGATGATATTTAGGTGATAGTAGACCAGCTGATGAAATCAACTCACTTTATAGTGATCAGGGACTCAAGTGTTGTGGATTTTTTGGCAAGTTTGTACATGAATTATGTGGTTAGACTTCACGGGGAACTAAGGACCATAATCTCTTATCCAGATCCTCATTTTACCTAATGAGTCTGGAGGGGATTACAATATGCTTTTGGCTTCTAGTTGCATCATGGCACTGCTTTCCACTCTCAGACAGATGGGTAGATGAAGCAAACCATACAGAACATGGAGGATATGTTTCAGGTATGTCTGGGACTTTGGTGGATCTTAGGTATGATACCTATCTTTGGTCAACTTTGAGTAAAATAATAACTATCACTTTTCCCTTACTATGGATTTGTTTGATGTTTTTTACAGGAAGACATGTAATTCTCAATTTTGTTGGATGGAGGATAGACAGTTGATAGTTCTTGGTCCTAATGTAATTTAGAGAATGAGAAAGAAGATATAGTTAGTTTGAGAGTGGATGAGGGTGGTGTAGGACCATAAAAAGTAATATGTTGATAATAGGTGGAGGCCCCTGGAGTTAGAGGTTAGCGACCATGTCTTCTTGAGAGTCTCCCCTCAACATTAGCAATAGAGTTTCGGTAGAAGTAAGCTTTGTACTAGGTTTTTTGGGCCCTATGAGGTGTTAAGGAATGTTAGATATTTGGAATATTGTTTGGAATTTCCACCATGGATTAACCTAATTCACGACGTCTTCCACATCTCTCACCTTCATCAGTATCCTCATGATGAATCTCATGTCATTGAATAGGGTGAGTTGGGAATCAAGGTTGGCGTGATGTTCGTGGAGAGGCCATTATAGATATAGGATCATAGAGAGAAGGTGTTACGTGTATGTACCATCCCCTTGGTTCGTGGGTTATGGAGGAATGGTGTCCTGGAGGAGTGTACTTGGGAGTGATAGAAGCAGATGCGTGCTCAGTACCCAGAGCTTTTCTGAGTTTTGATTTTCCTTGTTTTTCTTGTAATGTGATGTTTAGATATTTCTATGTTATAGGTTGAGTTATTTCCCTTTATGTGTGATTATTTATGATGTTATGACATATGGAAAGGGGGACATGATAACTAATCTAGAAGCATTAACTACGATGTGATTAAAATCTTGCAAGCAATTTAGTGTCGGTCAAAGCAGATAGTATCTTGACATGGAGAATGAGATTCTCTAATTCATATGATCAGGGGAGTGTGGCTTGTTGGTTTGGGATATGTGGAGGTTAGATGGTTGTGTGATGGTTGTGTCAAAAATTAGTTGTTGTGGTAAGTATCAGATGATGTAGTGTTTTGACCAGTGAGAGGTGGTGGTGTGGTTATGTATTTTTCAGTAACCATTTTTTTGGCATGTTTTGTAACACCACAAAAATTTACAAATATATTTATTATAGAATCCATGGATCACTGAGTCTCTAAAAACACCACTTTGTTATAACCTAGCCAAGTAAACATAAGTTTGTCACTTCTGTGATGTGAATTTTGAAAATCTGACATACACGGTTGCGATTAGTAAGTTATTTGGAGTCCGATAAAAAAACATGTTTTTTGGTGAATAGTAACCTACCCTTATGAATAGTAACATACCCTTATGAATAGTGATACACCCTAATGAATAGTAACCATACCTATGATATTATATAAATAATATTCAAGTTGGAGTAAGATATACCTATGTTTTGGAATAAGTAAATAAATGTTCTAAAACTGTTTTTCTTAGAATAAATTATGATTTTAATTAAATATTAAATTAATCATATTTAGAAAATTATTTTTAAAAAATGGACTTAATTTTTGGATTCTACATGTTGAAAAATGGTTGGGGTGAATTTTTGTGATTTTTTTGAAATACTTGAATTTTTGATGAATAGTGAAATACCATAATTTACAAAATAAGATAAATACACTAATTATAGAGTCATGTATGATGTTATAATGATGTAATCCCAATTTATATGGATTCACATGATAAAATTACTATTCTTGGTCATGTAATACTCATTATTCCTTGTCTTTTGGAGAAATAATAAACTAATGAATATAAAATTGAGAAATCCCCTCTCCCCTCCACTATAAACCCTCCATCACTCCCTCTTCTCTTCACTTCTCTAAAGCCTTTTTCCTTCTCCAAATTATGTCCAAATATCCTCCCAACCTCCTCTCTCACGTCTATAAATCCTTGGTCTCATAAAAGGACCAAAAATACTCCCTTAAAGAGGCTCTCAAGGAAGTTTGGTTCAAGAAATAAATTCCTCTTTTCAATTCTTTGTCTTTCCTTTCAAGTTCATTTGTTTTCTTTTTATATTATTACCTCTCATTATCCAAATTTTGTGATGACTTCAGTACCTTACATTTACTGGAATGTTTTAATGATATTTGAATAATTTATCATCATCTCTTCCTTTTACCTTCTTTTATACTAGTAGCAAGAACACCATCTGAGATGTGTCAATTTACCACATTCAAGGATGATGGGCTTTCGATTTATATTATCATTCTCAATTATGGTCATGAAACCATTATTTTTATGGTAGAAACATATTATTAGATATGTAATATACCCTATGTAAGGTTCTGTAATCCCTTTGAACAAATGGTATTAAGTTATAAAGAAAAATGAGTTCATTGTAATCGAAACGAACAAATTAACTGAAAGAGTTATCATTAAAGTTCTATATAATAATTCATCATCAATCCATGTAACCAAATTATGACCACTAACACCTATATATGATCATAAATAATATGAGAATTCAATTCTGGAGATTTACATCCATTCCAGATGAACTCCATTACTTAAGAACAAGTGACCTGATTATGAAAATAAAGAAAACGAACAATGCAGAACAAGGAAATTGAATGTAATAACTTATCAAGAAGGGAATAAAATAACTAAAAATAATTATGATAAACTAAATAAATGTCTAATAGGTTCTTAAATATGTCATTAATAAGTCTAATTTCCTATTCCATGACCTTAAGTTCAAGAGTGGAACACATTCAAACTTAAGGTAAGGGGTTTCTTTATCCCACTACCATTTTTTGTGAGGTTTCCCATATTCACTACTAATACTTTTGTATGGTGTATTTATAATTCCCATTAATGTAAAATATCATTAATATCTTTATTTTAATGGTATTAAATGTATAATTTTAATATTATTAATTTTAGGGCATACTAATTGATTAATTACAAAGTGGTAAGGGTTTTTTCCACCCGAACCTCCATTTTCATTCGGGTTACTTTTATTGTATAATTACCTCAATGAAACTCTTGTGTATTATTATGTACTACTCATAAATTATGTTCCAATGTTATATATTTTTTCACCAACCAGAATCGTTCTTTATTTTATGTATAGTTACATGTTTTAAAATGAACTTTCAAAATTGTTTCCGAAATACAAACCCGATTCAAGGGATATTTTCAAATTCTTACTCATTTTCAAGTGTACTAAAAAATATGTTTTAAGCCACCATTAGTTTTATAAAAACACTCATTTTATCATGAAAAATGATCTTGGGTCATTTCTGTATTTAAGAGAACAAATGTGCCTTTCCACTTTAAAATTCTCTTTAATACTTTCCTTAAATTTCTCTAAAATTGTTTACTTATAAAGAATATTAAGAACTCTTTTTACATGATTTCACTTCAATGGGACATCATTTATGCCTAAAATATAATTTAAATTTCCTAGTATTTTATTTTATGGGATATTCATGTTTAAAATATTATTTCATGGAAAATATAAATGATTTTCCAAAAGGAATATTCTTTCCAAAGTAAAAAGGAATTTTCTCATATCTCATTAACTTTTATGAGATATATGCTTTGTTAACCACTTATTTATTTCTTGTGGTGTATATACTGCCCTTTGGTATATCATATCAATAGTATCATTTTTCTCATGATATTCTAAGGGATTATTATTTGAATTTTTCAAGGTGGTATGAGACACTTTAGAATGTTTAAGGATTATTTCCTCAAGAATTTGTCAATGGTATCATTTATAAATATGTTCACCTATGTCAACATTATTTGTTGAATGTTGTACTTAATTGAGGGTTATCTATTAATATATCATCTATAATATTTTTTTGAAGGGTTTCTGGTTATTCTGAATATGGATGTTCTATTTTGATATCATTCACCATATTATTCTGAATGGTTAGTGTTTATGTTCCATGATTGAGGAATGTTATTTAAATTTCATATGTTAGTTTCGATATGAATGTATATGTTTTTCATGTTCCCCCTTTCATATGAGAAATACATTGGACATAGTAAGTGTCAAGTGGGGCCTCCTATATCCCCTCGGTGCATCGGTAGGTCTCATGAGACAAATAGACATGGAATTGGCCAAGGCATTTCCCAATGTGATATATGGATTTTGGCCGAGGCCAAAATCATCTTTAGACGTCTTGGCCGAGGCCTTGAATTTTTTTTTAATAATGTTCCCCATATGCACTTCCCTAATTATGGAAATATAATTTATGGTTCATGTGGTTATTCTAATAGTAGAATACCCATTATTATTTTTGTTTATGGAATTACTTACTCAGCTCTTATTCCTTCCATAATGTGTTCATGTTTTTTTTAAAGGAACATGTTTTTATGTATTAAACATGCCCAATGTTTACGTTATGATATATTTTGCTGTATAGATTACCCTTACTGAGCGGTTGAGCTCACCGCTTTCATTTTTTCCTTCCCCAGGTTAAGAAGAAGAGATCATTTATTGAGTTTTCAAGGATGGAGTTTATTATCTTTTATTATATATCATATTTTGTTTCATTTCAAAATGTAAAATGGGTTCCATGTATGTATCTAGTTTCTTCAAGACTACTAAATTGATCAGTCCTTCAGGATGCTTATTCCTTGTTTATATACCAATGTAACCAAATAATTCACTAACTCTGGGAAACTGGGGTTGGGTCCTTATAGTTTGTATCAAAGGAAGTTTAGTAGAAACCTTGGGAACTATATTTAGAAAACATAGGTTAAGGAACAAATCCTTAAGATGGTCTTTGAGGATAAAAAAACAAGAAGATCCTAGAATTTTGGAAACTAATATATTATGTGGATCTTCCTAGAAAATAAATCTCTTTCTAGATACAAACAAGTGGAGGTGGCTCTAGCACAGATGTACCTAGGATTGAAAACTCTGACAAGGAGTTTCAGGCTTGACCTGGGGTAGCCTGGTACACGACAACGGTCCTTGCTGCACTCTTGGTTTGACACTCCCGGGGGATATGCTTAAGATAATTCACATTTTATTTACCCACCATTGTGAGAGATTTATGTCCCCAAATTAACCAAAGTATATGGTTCTAGGATTTACGATGCATAAATTTATTCTATGTGCTATACTATGTTTAGAGTTATAGAGAGTTCATAATTTTATGAGCTAATATATAATATGGAATTGATTAGATATGGTTCCTAGAAGATTGAATGATAACTTCACCAATGCACGGGATATGAAGAGTAAGAAGGATCATATCTCTAATGGTCTTAATCCATCATTTCAAAGGAAGATTGTCTCCCATGTATCTTCATCATATGATGAAATAATATTATGTGTTAACAAGGTATGTAAATAATTCTCTAATTCCAATGGATTTGAAGGGAAGAAAAAGAATAAGAGGATGGCAGAGAGATATGGTGATAAAGGGAAGAAGGAAAAGAAGTTTTTTCCCACATGTGATAACTGTGGAAAGAATCACCCTGGTAAATGCTTGAAGGGAATGGGTGTTTGCTGAAAGTGTAGAGAAAAAGGACACCACTATCATGATTGCAAGGGTAAGAAAATGGTTTTTAATGTACAATGCTTCAATTTCAAGGATATGAGATACTATGTGAATCAATTTCCCAATCGTCAAAAGAATATAACCCAAATGATGATTTGGGATAATGAGAAAGTTATGATGCTACCGCATATGAAGTAGAATGATTAATATGCCTAGTCAAGAATCACTCCATTTGTATATTTTGTCAGTAATGTACTAGTGGTATGAATTATAACATATATAAGGATTGTACAATAGTACTCTTTCATTAAGGATTTGATTTCATATGGTGAATGGTACAAAGGAAACATGATTTAGTGGAAAATTGAACTTTTTATAAAAAACATGATTGAGGGAAAGAAAAACCTTAATATATATTTGATGTTGAGATAATGATGAATAAATATTAATTCGGATAAGTGTTGACTACCTTGGAATAGATTATTGACTTTTTGAGAAGTGGTCTATGCTATCAACAATTAATTTTACAGCACTTTTGGATTTAAGGAATATATCCAATAACATGTTGTTGGTGCCAAAATTTGGGAGGAACAAGAAAAAATAGAAAGAATTAGGGGCAGCCTTGTGAATCCAGATCGTGGATCCCTCCTAGCCTAGAGGATGGCACAAAGCCCCCCTTCGCGAAGCTACCACAGATCAAGGAGGTGAGATGCTCTGTAAACCCCTTTGAAATTCAGGAACACAGCGCAGAGTAAGGAGGCGGGATGCTCTGTGAACCCATTTGAAATTCACAAACCTACCGCAAATCAAGGAGGCGGGATGCTCGATGAACCCCTTTGATGTTCATGAACCCGCTGTAGAGCAATATCTATCTTCGCATCGAGCAAGCTCTGCTTCACAGTGCCTCATGCCTATAAATACCAGGCTCCCCTCTATCCCAAAATACATATCCTCTGACCTTTCGCCTTCTTAGCTCCCAAATCACCAAGCAATCTCTACTCTGCAAACCATGAGCTCTTCAAGGTACTTTAGCATCATGAAGTGGCTCTCCCTTGGTTTGAATTCAGACCCTCTTCAAAGATGGATGCCCTTCACTAATCCCACCAGCCTTTGGAAAGGAAGGGGTTCCCCAAGGGGACTCGGGTCTTCATGGGGAATTTATGCTTTGCGAAGTACCCTTCATGTACACGTGACCCTCATGCTAAGGTAGGGTCACTGTGCTTCACGAGGAACATCGCTTTGCAATACTATGCTTCACGGGGTAGTCTTGCTTTGCGAGGCATTTCTCCATGAATTTCTTTCCACTTCACGGAGCACCATCCATATGCACCTACACCCTACGCCTAGGCTTGTCTACTTCACTTTGTGAAGCACACCCCTTCGCAAAGTCCCTCCACTACATGGAGCACCACCGCTTCACAAGGCTTCTACCTATGAACCCCTTTGCTATGCAACTCCTTTTCCCGTGCGACCCTCTAGGTTTTTACAAAGTTATTTCAAGGTCCCTTGGTTGGTGCTTCCTGTTATGTTGCTTCGCCTCATGATTCTTCTCATATGCACGCTAACGACTATTTCTTCTTCTCATAGCCACGCTAACGTGGACCCCTCAATGGATCACTCCATAACACCCCTTCACCACTACATTGCTGATGCATTCCCTCCCCCAAGGGGTGGAAGGAATTGGTTATGTAAGGTCTAAGGGGTGTGGATTCCACCCACCTCATTCGAGTTACAGGACATTTAACTACCAAGAGCCATCATCCTCAGCACATGATGTTAAACTGTGACCTTTTCCTATGCATCGTACATGGGGTTCCCCCACCTTGGACATTAGACATACCCTCTGGTCTCTACAGAAGTGAAATCACTCCTCACATGGAATGAGATCCTCTTTATCAGAGTGGCGTCTGTCCGAAGGGAAAGGAAAACCACCTTGGTGTAAGCCCCTATATTTTCTTGCAGGAGTTAGCATCCCCGATCCTCCTCTCTTCCTCGATACCAAGGGCCAGAGATGGGGGAGGGATGGGTGCCAGAGTCCTCCTTTATTCGGTGCCAAATCCCTCTCCAACTTGGATTTTTCACCACCTAGGCCTCCACCCTAGAGTAAGTCCCAATCTTCATCACCATGGGCTTCCGACCATGTGTAAGCCCCTGATTCCTCTTTGGGATGCTAACCATGTGTAAGCCCCACTTCACTTCCCACGGACACACTATTCGCGACGTGATCGTTAGGTCTTTGCTGCCTCTTATTTCTCACATCGAGCATGACTCATGTGGGCTTAGAGCAAGCACCTACCATGAAATCCTCTCTAGGCAGCCTTGAGTATAAGCCCCACTAAACCATCATGAACTATGTGGACTTTGATCCATGCCAAGGTAAGGTACTTAGAAATCATACCTAAGGTTCATGCCCAGCAACCATTGGTCCCGACCATCTTCAAGTCGGTTCACCGAACACTCCATCCTGAACCATGTGGACTTTGATCCTTGCCAAGGTAAGGTACGTATGAAGCCTCCCTGAGGATCAATCCCAACACCCATTGGTCTGGACCATCTTCACGTCGATTCCCACTCATTCTGAACTATGTGTTCTTTGATCCTTTCCAAAGTAAGGTATGTAGGAAGCCTCTCTAAGGTTCAATCCCACCATCCATTGGTCCCGACCATCTTCACATCAGTTCCCACCCATCCTAAACTATGTATACTTTGATCCTTGCCAAGGAAAGGTACATAAAAAGCCTCCCTAAGGTTCAATCCCAACACCCATTGGTCTCGAACATCTTCATGTCAGTTCCCACTCCACCCTAACTATGGGGACTTTGATTCTTGCCAAGCCAAGATACATTGGAAGTCTCCCTAAGGTTCAATATCACCATCCATTGGTTTCTACCATCTTCACATTGGTTCCCACCCATTCCGAACTATGTGGACATTGATCCTTGCCAAGGAAAGGTATGTAGGAAGCCTCCCTAAGGTTCAATACCAACAACCATTAGTCTTGATTCCCTTCACATTGGTCCATCCCCGTCCTAAATGACATCAAACATTATGCACATTTTCATACCATACGACATTAAACTATACCCGCTCGAAATACGTGGTCTTTGAACCTTGTATCCTATACAGGGTACGCAGGAAGCCACCATGAGGTCCAAACCCATCCAACAGTAAGTCGTGGTGACCCCATCCAACGGTAAGCCATTTTGACCCCATCCAATGGTAATACATTGTGACCCTATCCAGTGGTAAGCCATTGTGACCCCATACAGTGGTAAGCTGTTGTCAACCCCCAGTCGACAGTAAGCCGTTGACAGATGAACTATGTGGACTTTGATTCCCTGCCACGGGGATACGTCAGAAGCCTCCCTGAGGTTCAAGCCCATCACTCATGTCTCATTATGATCTCTCCCTTGAGCCTATGTGTTTTGGGAAGGTCACGACCCAACATGCAGGTTCAATTTTCTCTAGATCCCATCCATGCATCCATTCTCAAGGGTCGCCTCCTCAGGTGTCCCATCATCCCACCGAACTACGCAGAATTTGATTACCTACATCGGGGATATGTAGGAAGTCTCTTAAAGGATCAAGCCCAACATCACCATCATCCTCACATTTGTTCCATATAATTCTCTCTCCACTTAATTCAACTCTCCATCATCCATACTGATTCTTACATAGGACACCACTTCTTAGTGAGATCATGTTATCCACCTCCTCACTGCCCCTAGAAGTAACTGGGTAGGTAACTGCGCATTAGCCCCAGCATCAGTGTTACCTCCAGGGGTTACACCCATATGATCACTCTAGTATGTGTTTTGATTAGTCTGATCTGTCTATGATAGACATTAAACATGCGGAATACCCTATGTTAAAAATAGGAAGCTGAGGAAAAGCTCAGATACATGCGCAGGGCATATAATTCCCCACATTCGACATGGGATGCCTCGGGATTCCGCGCCCTCGAGAAGCCCTATAATAAGGGAAAGAAAACCATAGGTGATAGTGTTATAGAATCCATACATTCCAGTGATTTCCAATATGACTAATCCCCAGACTGAAGGTTTTTACCTTGACTGGACCCCGTGGAATGTCCCGATAGAAGAAGTGTAATTAACCGATGTCCATGAAGACATGGAACTGGGAAGAGTTTCACGAATAGCGTATTAGTCTATAAGGGAGACCTGAACTAGGTGATGAGTTCCGAGGAGGAATCCATGAAAGGAAGAACCAATATCTCATCATCTCGTTTCGATCAAGGAGTGAACATCCCTGAATAAGAGACGAATGTCGCCTGCCTTTAGAAAGTGGGAATGCGGGGCAACAACTACGCGTCCTCCATAGACGGATGCGCGCACCCCAGCAAAAAGAATCAGAAATAGAAATGGTGAACCCTAAATGAATATAATCTCTTTAATGTGGATATTAGTAGCATTCGAGACATCATTGGATTAGCGTGTCACCGGATCCAGTTATCCAGCACTGGGTCCCGCCAAGCAAATAGCGGGCCTGGTGTGAAACTCACTAGAAGTTGGGGGAGTCAAAATGTTGTACATCCCAGTCTGAAATGGTGTTAGTGTGTAACCTTCTTACCATCCATGGGAGACGAAATGGAATTGGGGAAATAGACGTCGATTTCTTTTTTTCAGCACTAATGGCTTAATTTCCCTGCTTGTCTGGAACCTAGAAACTGCACCAGGAACCCGATCGCCACCTTCCCACTAATGTAGGAATAGGGACAATGACAACACAACAATCCTATGTGGCTCAACCAATTCTGTGATAGCATCCACACCCATAGTTGTTGGGCACCCATGTCCCATCACCCCTTCTGAATTCGTACAACAAAGGGTGATAAGAAAGATCGTATGCCGATACGAGGAGAAGGGAATTATTCCGACTCGAGATATGGCCCTATAGGATTTAGATGTGTCTATGCCTTGTCACCACCGCCTCCTCCAAGGGCCGTTCATGGAGCCACTACTCCTCACCCTAACAATTGTTTCGGGAGTCTCTCCCTTGAACGTCTCGACAACTCCCTCCCCTACGTCAATGAGGTAGGGGATGTCTAGGTCAGCCTAGCCGGGATCCCATTACATGGGATCCCAAGGAGGGCCCCCACTAAGTCTCACCAGCACCACCACCTAGTCCCATGGGTTGAAGATCAGGTGAGCTATGTACCTACACCCCTGGCCCCGGTCCAGCTGACCCGATGCCAGCACTGGACGCAGGCTGAGGAGGACACCCACCAAAGGGCATGGACGTCAGCAACTATTATGGAATGGGCCACCACCGATGTGTATCATTATCCCCCTGTGTACGCTAAGAAGGGGGCTCATATATCCAGCTCGGATCGAGGCCCCAACTGTCCCACAGGTAGGCTAGGTCAACTCTCTCGACCGCTGGTGCAGGGAGCACCCGCAATGGACCGACCCACGATAGCAACACCCAGTACAGAGGTCCTCCCCATACCGCCACCATGGAGAACGCATGTACTCCCTGCTTCCAAGATCATCATGGAGGTTTTCCCTGTGCTACCTTCAATCCAAACAAGGGTACTCCCCACGACGGTGACACTTAGTACAGAAGCCTCTCTCGCGCTCATTACATTGGGTATGGGGTCATTCCTCCAACCACGAACCACCAAAATGAAGATGTTATGCATCCGGTAAATATCTAGTATGGGGGGATTCCCCATGTCCTTATAGTAGCTAGAAAAGGTCCTCCTCACCTTAGAAATTAGAGGATTGAAGGTCAACTTCGCTTCGCCGGCACCCAGCACGGAGGTCCTAACCATGTTCAGCTTGACTATTATGAGGACCCTCCTCGCACTGAAGTTGTTGGGGGAAGTAATAATAGAGGTCCTACCCATACTCCTATTAGCTTCAGTGGAGATCCAAACCACTCCAGCATTTCCCACAGAGGTCCCCTCCACACATAGTCCAATGGACATGGAGGTCCTCCCCGTGTTCCCTTTGATATATGTCTGGGTGCTCCTTGCACCCCAGCTCACTCAGGAGGAAGTCCCCCCCACCCCAGTACCAGTACGGCTGAAGGACCTCCTTGTGATGGAATTCTACCCTATCTTGAAGAGTCATCCCAGGGTAGGAGGTCGGGTTATCGCTGCCAAAAAAAGAATGCCGAGAAGTTTCAGACTGAGATCAAACCGGTTTGATTCTCAAATTCTGAGGCGGAATACGACTCAGAAATGCAACCCTAGCCTAGATCCTCTGTGTCAAGGGCCGAGGTAGAAACAAGGAGCATCATCTCATACTTCGAGAATGTGAGGTCTATTGGATCCCCGCCTCCCTCTACAGGTATATACTGGAGGATGGAAATTTGGAAACTCCATAGGTTAAGGTCATGAAATATTCACCATCATCTCTAGATGCACTCTCTACCTTGACTAGAGATCATGGAGAGCTATCCTAAGGATCAATGGTGGACAAGAATCTATGTAACCCATTGCCAACATCTATAGTCCCTATGTAGGAAACTGCGTTCGTCAGTCCGTCTTACCGTGATGTGGTGGCCAAGTCAATACACTCTTTAGAGGATAACACAATATGCGGAATCTTGTTGTCTCACTCGTCGTATTATAAACCTGTCAGCCTGCCATCTCAGTGGTCTACATTAGTACGACAACCAGTTCCCCAACCACCTCTAGTAGATTAGTGGGGAAATGGAGGGTCAGACCCTGAATCTGGACCAAGGAGCTTGTGGGATATCCTCGCAGTGGACCATTTCCATGAAAAGTTTTGGCCAGTTGCAGCGCCAAATTTTAGGTCACCAGAAGTGATCACCTAAGAGGAGGTTGGATTATTTCTCCAGACCCTCTAGGTGACTCATTTCTGCCTTCAGCATCGACGAGTGACCTACCCCAAGAGTAAGGCGCACTTCGATGATATCATCCAACAATGTCGCTTGGTCGATTTGGCCGCACTCCCCGTACCCCAGCTCCCTGAGTCACCAGGACACCATAAGACCCTCCAACAATGATGCGTTGAGAGGTTTAAAGTGCTCCTCAAGATAATAAAGGAGGCTTCTACCCATATTCAAATTCATGTCGGGGGGCAGTACGTGTCCCTCCATTTCAGTTCCATCAAGTGCTAGCCCGATTCACCAGGCGACTTAGAGGATATACCTTTAGGCAGGGTCATGGTTAACATGGCTGAACTATCAGAGGGATAGAATGAGAATGAGCTATTTGATGGGGATTTACCCCCTGAGGGAGTTCCACATCTATTGGGGTCGTTGGGAAGGGTTACTTGCCTGTAGATAAATCTACTGGGTCTTCCCATGCCCACTGAGGCACTAGTCCTCAGCCAGAATCCCAACAAAGGCAAGGAACTCCTTGGAGCCATCCAACCCTCTGACCCATCTGGCTCAATGAAGAAGGAAGAAAATGGCCCTGAAAAAGTTGTGTTGCGTCAACAGCTCACCGAACAGAAGAATTTAGTCAACGACCTCCTTCTTGAATGCACTGCGGAGCAACGACCATACTACGATGATCCTCAGCCAGGGCAGTAGGGGTAAACACAACATCCCCTTAGTGAACTATAACATGGTGACCCTGACCATCCTACCCATACAGACAAGGTTGAGGCTGTAACTTATGAAAAAATGGTTCGGTATGTGTCACCAAATCATCCTGAACGGTGTGACAATCCTTGGGACCCGACTCAGTTTCCCCCATCTTCTCTATAGGTCATTCCACCAGCTTCTCCATGAGCCTCCATACCTGTTTATCATATTGAAGAACCCGCCAATGCACTAGTGGTCAGGGATCTCCGTCAAGACAGGAATCCCCACCCAGATGATCCAATGGTGGCACTCATCACCCACCTCGAAACTTTACAGACTTGACAGGTGGAAATCCTATGTAATGGAAAGCCTTATCCGACGTGGGTGGATGATATGCTTGCACCCCCGGGTTTCAGGAATCCCACCTTTTCCCCCTTCAATGGGATAGGGTAACCACCACATCACCTAGCCCACTTTATCTCAAGGTGTGGCCCCATGTTATGAACTCCAGTGCAGAAGGAAGCCACCAAACACTGGTGTTTCGTACAGACATTGGAAGGGTTGGCGTTGGTTCGGTATATCCAGCTTCTTATCGAGTCAGTGGCCGGCTGGGAGGACCTATGTAGGCAATTGCTCTACCAGTTCAGTTCCACCACTCGGAAGATGAGTATCGCGGACCTCTTCAAGTGCAAGTAGACGCCCGATGAGTGCATTTCCGGCTTTTTCGCCCAGTGGAAATGACTCAAATACTCTTTTGACATGCCGCTGACTCAAGATCAATTGCTGACGATGTGCATAGGGAATGTCAAGACAGAACTGGTTCCCTCTTTGATCACCCAGAACTACCCTAGGGGATTCCTGGAATTTTCTAATAAGGCCCAGTTCCTAGAGGAAGCCTTACAACAGGCTAAGTAGAAACGTTCATTACCTCCTATGGACCCCACGAGAAGGGACGTCAGGGCCAATCCCATCACAGTGGCTCAAATAGATGCCCCCAGGCAACTAGTGTAATGCCCCAACCCCAGTTACCCAGAGTCAATGCATTATTACATAACAATGGCATGATACAAGGAATCATGTCCCGAAAGACCGACCAGTTTAGTAGCCTTGGAAGTACTAGATACATTCATAAGTTTTACATTACATCATGAAATAAAAACCTCAACAACATTTTTCCCCATTGACCACACTTATATCCTTATCCAATCTCTTCAAGTCAACCATAAAATATTTCTTCACATCCTGGGAAAAATAAAACATAGAAAGGGGTGAGCTCAGATGCTCAGTAAGGATAACAATATAGCGGAAACTTTCATAAATAAGCATAAACATTTAATGAAATGTATAAGTCTAAAACAAAAGCCTTTTAAACTTAAACTTCAGCATAATATAGAAAATAAAAAATCGAATAATTTCATTTAATTATTCACATGGATATTCTACTAGTCGAATAATCACATGAAATATCAATAGCCACTTTCAGAATGATGGAATGCATAATGACAGACTTCATAACCACCAAGTCAAGACCTTGTGCCAAGACACTAGTTTGTCTCATGAGACCTACCGATGCATCGAGGAGCTATATCAGGCTCCACCTGTCACTTACTAAGTCCAATGCATTCCTCATATGAAAAGTTTTAAACATAACATAAACATTCATTTTAAAACTAGCATACAAAATGTCAATACTTTACCCATTAACCATGAATGGTGTAAAAATAACACATCCACAGTCAAACATATCAAAAAAACTTCAATATAATATAGAAGATTTTTATAATAATGAATCAACTTTAAACAAGTTTAAAATCCATCAAAGGATGTTTACATAGATGAAATGAAAACTATTTGAAATAAATACCTATTTCTCTTTTGAATTCATTTAAAAGTCACATAATTATAAAATAAGGTAGGGATGGGTCAAAAACCTCTCAACCAATAGGTTTTAGACAGGTTTAGGTCACCATATTAACCTTATCTTTTAGATTTAACTCTTAGTTAAATATTTTGACATTTACCATGTCTCTTTGTATTTTTATATTATATGGTTAATAAACCAACTATAACTAGCCAAGAGAACTCTATGTGGTTTATTACTAATATATATAACCTTATCTAAGTCTTTTGGCAGAACCTTAGATTTTTAGGAATATTATATCAATTAATAATATAGTATTTGTTCTAAAAACTCAATTATGTTAATTTTGACACTATTTAGTATTTGGTTTTTGTGAAAATCATAACAACATGATTACTTAGAAAAAACTATTTAATCAACCCTAACATGTACTATTAACCTATAAAATTAGTGGAATTCATCAAAAGTCTCAGATTACATTTATTTGGATATTTATAATATCAATTATTTTAATATTTCATTAATAAGGTAATTACTGCATCATCATTGTGTCATAAATAAATTAACTTATTAAATGTCTAAAAATTTGAAATAAAATACCATTATATAGGAACTCTTTTTAGATTTCTAATTAATATTTATAGTCTAATTTATCTTATGTATAACCCTATATTAAAAATGGTTTAGTGATTAAACTTTAAATTTAACAATTTTAACTCTTCTTTAAATAAAATAATAATAAATGTCCTAATCTAATCCAATTGGACCAAAAAGATCATATTTTATTACTAAGGTTGTTTTTTGTCGAATTACACTTATCCAATAGAATTAGGACATGTGTTAGTGAAATTATAATATCATTACCCTTAATTACCCTTTTTACTTTTAACCGTGGTAAATAAAAGTCAAAAGTTACTATTCACAAAAAATTATTTTCATCTTATTGAACTGAAATTTACTTACATATGTCAACCATGTCTCTAGGGTTTTTGAAATTCAACTCACAGAAGCGGTAAAATTAATTTTTATGCAAATTTGTAAATGCTCCTAGAAGGTGGGTAAAAGACAGTAAAAAGTTCAATAAAATTATATATATCTAAACTTATTATAAAATGACTCCAATTAATTAAATTGACCATATATAGGTATTATGTATCTTTTTGGACCTAAAATAAATTAAAATAAAATAACTAATTACTTAAATAAAAAGTCAGTTTTAAACAATAATGTAATATTTTTCACTATTGATCAAAAATTGAATGTTTTTTTGAAAAATACAAAAAATTCACCCTAAGATAATTTTGATATTTTTAATTCAAAAATAAAGACCATTTTGAAAAATAAAATTTATAAAATTCCAAAAAGTGGGTATTACTATTCATAACGACTAGTTTGATTGGTCGTAGTGTGTTAAAACTCCAAGTTGCGTACAATGCAAGATACTACATTATTCAAAATGAAATGTTATTTGGAAGCTTGGGGTGTTACAAATACAGTTGTTACTGGTGAAGCTGCCTCCACAGCCTCATAGAGGCCCTCCACCTCAGGCACAGCCTCTGGCCCAGTAACACCCAACTCAAAATCGACAGGTTCCCCCCGCACAATGCACCACCACCGCCTAGGAGAGATAACCAAGCTCCACCTCCTTGGCAGGTTCCTCCATCCCCCTATCAGAGTCAGGCTCCAAGTTCCCCCTTCTCAGAAAGGAGGAACCAGACCTACTCATTCTACGAGGCACAAGTCCCTGGTTATTTCTAAAGTGCCCTAGAGTAGGGGATTGTACGTTTTCCTGAGTGCAGGAGGCTAGAAGAGGAAACCTCACAGATCTCCCTAATTAATACCCCTACCACCAAATCTTGGGGAACACCCCCAAACAGTGCTATGTGTTCAAAGACTAGCTTCAAGACCAAGTGTATAACAACATAGTCTGGTTGGGCCCATCTCTAGAACACGTGGCATGCGTCTTCCTGAGGCTAGACAGTAGCATCGACAACAAAGGTGAGTGGCATTCGGTTTCTAACCACGGGTCCCAGAATTATGACAATTGGATGGCTCATAAAATAGTCACTTGTTCCCATGGTGTTATCTGTGCACGCCTGAATTGGCCAGATCCTTCAGAAGCTGCAACTACTACTTCTGCATTGTCGTCTTAGCAGCCCCCTTCCCAAAAGAGCAAACGACGACGGCGCAAGGGAAAACAAAGTCCCCCGCCAATGCCATAGTCATCCCATACTCTCGGTGATTTCATGACCCTGGAGATGGCGATCCCTCCTAGGATCTGTCCAATAGTGTATGACTCTTCAAGCGACAGTCAAGGGTACTCCTCGGTTAACAACATAGAGCTAGAAAACCCCTACTCGATTTCTGATGATGAAGAGTGCCAGGCATACCCTCTTAATGTCCCTACCTGTCGTTAGCGTCGATAGAGACACGACTATATGGGCCATCAGAGTGCTTCAATCAGCACTTCTATCTAGGCTATGCATACTACCGAAACCAGGTAGCAGGCCCGGTGTAGAGCATAGTATGCGCATCCTTCTCACATGGTGACATCAGGCCCACCTTCACCACCGTTCATGTTTTTGGATCAGGCAGAGCCACCTCGACCGCATTGTGACCAGCCACGCCCTGGTACAAGCCTTTCTCAGTCATTTGGCCCTAACCGGTAGTCACTCTATAGGCTTCGACTAGTGAGAAGGGGGATATTCCCATTACCAATCAGCCGTTGGTCCAGTTGGTAGGACCCATCATACCTCCTGTCATAGAGCGACCTCTTGTAAGCAGAATTTTACACTTGGCACGGAAGTATGATGTTCTAAAACATCTTTCCAGTATACTATCATTGCTCTCTATCCTTGAGGCCCTTCTCCTATCGTCAAATATGTGTGAGGCCCTCACTGAGGCTTTAAGAAGCCCCCTCCAGTTTGAGATGGAGGTAGCAGTCGCAGAAGCCTTTCATGCTGAGGCGGTCGAGAATGTTGAATGCCAGGACATCATCTCGTTCTCTGGAGAAGATGAAGACTCTCCCATATAGGGCCACATTCTCCCACTGTACATCACATGCCAGTTCAATGGTGTGGAGGTTCGCCGTTGTCTAGTCGACATGGGCTCCAGGATTAACCTAATCCTGACTCGGACACCGTGAAAACTTGGATTGTCTGAAGATGATCTAAGTCTCTCTAACCTAAGAATCTGAGGTTATGATAGGATGGAACAAACACCGGTCGACAAGATCCGCCTTAAGACCCAGTTCGATGGCCTAGTTTCAAGAACCGAGTTCATGGTTGTCTCCCAAGACACGGCCTACAATGCATTGATGGGAAGGCCATGGCACCACCTGCATGTGGCGGTTCCCTCATCATATTACCAGTGCCTCAAGTAATCCCTTAATGGTCTATTGGGCATACTCCAAGGTGACACATCTCCCTTTTCCTCTTGTGAAGCTTGCTATTTAGATTTTGACTATTACAAGAGCATGGAAAAGCAGATTCATGATGACGAGTTTGATCATGCCACGACTGCGACCGACCCACGGACATATCTAGATGACAACTACATCTTTCCAATCCACCGATTGGATGCTATGACCTCGGACATGGGACAATGCTTCTTTGTTTCTGTGACAAGGGGGGACTCTGGACATGTAAAAACTAAAATAAAAAGTATTTTACAGATCTTCACTAAAATATGTTTTGGTATAAATTTTTTGGAACCTATTTGATCTTCTTACAAAGATATACTCGAGAAACTTTAAACATCTAAATCTATTTAGATCAATCGACACCAATTTTTTCATCCCTAATCACTTTTTTTATCCTTTATATTTGAGTTTTTTTATGTTTTACTCTGTTTATCTGTGAAACACTATCTCTTGCGCATAACTAGAGAGTTCCCGACACACTCTCTCAAATTTATTCATTTGTATACCCACAAAAACTATGGAAGAGGTTGTGTATGACCTATACTTATTTTTAGAACATGTATAATTATGGAAGAGACTTTGTGTCAAGAAAAACATGTTTTATGTTGTCTGTAAAACTCAATCTAGGTTGGGGATCAAGTATATAGTTTAATAAACTTCTTGGCAGTAAGTGACTTCCAAGTGAAGGGGATTAAGTTTCAGATTGAGACCAAACCCCTTGTTTAAATTCTATTGTGTATTTTATCATTTTTGTTTTCTTTATTTCAATGTTCAAAATTATATCTATTTTAAAATCTATATCAAAACATTAATTTAATAATTAATCTTAATTTGTGTTATATATAGAGTTTTTTATCAAGTAATTTAGTTTCAAAAGTTAAAGTGATTTTAAATATTACATTAATTGATCATTGATTCTCTTTGAGAAGCTATTTTAAAAATAAAATTACATATTTATACATTTTTGATTGACTACGTGTTTTTATAAAATTGGGGGATTTATGTTTCAAAGATTTTTAAATATAAATTTTATTGGAAACTCAATCCACCCCCCTCTTTAGTTTCATCTCAGACCAACAATAACTGACAATAAGTCGATAAAAAATATTTAAAAAGATAAAAAATCAAAACCATCATCAATGGAAACTTCATAATTAATGAAAACTTTAACATCACTACTTCAATGAAATGGATAAGGGGAGATGTTGTTGTTTTCTGTGTTGTCAGATACCATTGTTGTAGCCTAAGGACCGTGCTTCTACTCTTGTTTCTTGGAATAGAACATGTAGTCTTCCATCCTAATGGAGGGATGAGTTGTATTATTTTCAATTCAAGATTCTTTTTTCATTAAATTAGGTATTTAATGTTTATTTTGATGAACGAGCCTCATACCCCCATTCTATCATCACTTTTTGATAGAGACACTATTTTTTTGGGAGAGAGTTTCACTTTTGTGCCTTGCACCTAATCACCTAATGGAATAGGGCACAAGGTGTGCCTATGCGAGGTCAACTTGCCTTGATAGTGGAACGGTGTTCCAGGCGTGTCTTGTAGTTCCTCTTTCCATGGTGTGTGTCTTTGAAAACAATGGGTATTTCTCCTCGACTAATGATTACCCTAGGATAATAATATGAAAATATAATTCATCTTACTAACCAATTAGAATCTAACCTGAATCAAAAAAAGCCATCTCGTATCCCCAAATAGTCTATAATGTATCTCCTATAACAAGAAGACATATAAACATATGACAAGGGTCATCAATGATTCCCAACCAGAACCAATAATAATATATCATGTGTTGGAATTATCCTCACCAAAAATCTCATTGACTGTAACCACTTCATATCCATTAATTCATGGAACCATACAAACTATGTCATATTAAAAAGTATTAAATGACTTGTAGGTTTACCATTTATTCCTATAGAAATTGGGATACCATCCCATCATATGTTCAAAATTAACTAACCTTTCAAAAATTTATTGATCTTTATAACTCTGATGAACATTTAAAAGACTCAGTCCAACTATCTTAGGGGTTCGAGAACAATTATATTGAGTTAAAATGATGTATTAAGACAATTGATATGTATTAAAGGGAATAATGTTTGACCAAACTATGTTATAACCTTACTAAAACTAGGCGGTAACCATTAGATACTTTTTCCATCTTACACAATTTATATAAATATTTTCCAAAGAGTGTATTTCCACCCAACTAATTCTTTTAGTTTTCAAGAAAACCATATTTATGGGTCTAGTTGGAACCCTAAATAAATCATATGTTAAGAAGTCACCATAATAAAATAGAGATGCATCTAGTAACATTCTATAATGAAAACATCAATAACCCACCACCCCAACAATAGCATTAATTAATATTCTGGTGAAAACCGATTGACCTATCTTTTCCAACAACTCTAATTTTTCGGCAATAAGTATCACACTACCAACCCTTATATCCAAATTGGAAATGGACTAGAAAATGAACAACAACAAAAATTAGTAAAAAACACTTGTTTTATATTTACCCATCAATGCACTCAAGAAGAAACAAAAAAGGAATGCAAAAAATCATCCAAGAACACTCGAACACCCCACATTGGAATCAAACTAGAAACATCCAACATAATATAAAATCAATCTATGATTCACATGAAATTCAACAATGTTAAAAATATACCAAAAATAACTATAGAATAGTAACTTATAAGCCATTGGTCTGATACTATGATAGGGATCAGAGGACTTACTAATATATTGATGAAATAATAATAGAGTTACAGGCGGGAGGAGAGAAGGGGGTAAAGAAGTCACTATATATTTTTTCACTTCTACCCAAACCAAAGCTTCATCCAATCCTATAGCCTAATATCCCAATATACTCTTTTCTCCTTCCCTTATAACCATTCACTTCTGATTTACAATATAATCCATCCTCCTCTCTAATTTCCCAAACAATTTCTAATTTCCACATGGTCTTAGATTCTCCTAACAATATACTAATAATATTCTCTCCATCATTATCATCATTTATTTATAATTTTCTGAAGAGTACAAAAATCCATCCACCAAAGAACAAGAAAATAAAGAAATCGTGGGGGCCTAAAGTAATGTAACCTGAGGGAATCCCCTCTAACCAGCTCCCCCCCCCCCAAGATTCTAAGAAACATTGTTCGGAGAACATATAAGGTTTATCCCATTGGCTGATAGAGAATCTAGGTAATCAGCTACCTAATTTCCCTTGTGCCAAATATAAAGGATTTCTGTGTGGACACCCAGGAGGCCATGACACTTGCAGATGATATAGGTGATTGACCAGGGGATAGGGACCCTAATAGATAGTGAGTTATAGATGATGATATAGTCGGTCTCCACTGCACCAAGGGTGATGTTTTGCTACCTAAAGAGAATGAGGCCAGAAATTATGGATAAAGCTTTAGCCTGTAAAGAGTGACCAATACCATAAGACATAGTGAAATCATTTATAACTAAGCCAACCGAATCACAAGTCACTAAACCTCACATGATGTAACCCATAACGCACAAACCATTTATGTTAAACTAGGGCCCTGTGGGATAGGGGAACAATCTCACCCATCGTCCCGAGTAAACAAATCTAGCGGGTTGAGGCTAGTTAACTTCCATGAGCGGCCTCAAGGTATGATATTCCTTCCAATCATTACACAGATGAACCAAATCAATCAGGGTGGACATGACCCTTGCAACCATTAATCTCTAAGTACTGTTAACCCCTTCAAAAAGTACTCTATTCCGAGCAATCTAGATGCAAAAACACCCTTTCGCAAACACCAAGGTATGAGTCATCCTCTTAGGGACTCTCTCATATATTCCATTAAACCATTTATCAAGAAATTATATGTGTGGCTGATCCATAGAATAAAATCTAGTGAATTCCCTGAATAAAGAGAACACTACTTTTTCCCAATCCCCCGTGAAAAATAGGTGACCTGAGGTCTTCTCTCTACCCCCTGTAGCAAGAACATTGGGATTCCATGTCTATACCCATTCATTAAACATTGTCATCAGTAGATAAATTCCCATTCATAATCCTACACACAAGGAAATTAAACTTATCTGGTATTTATTCCCTCTAGAGGACTCCACCCCATATATCAGACTGGCCCAGGCTATGCAAGACCCTATAGAAATACTTAGTAGAGAAGACGTCTAAGATCGTGGTAGTAAAAACACACCTATCCAGTTTGTCTATAAGATCAATAAGGTCAAATATGTCCCACTGGGTCTTATCTCTACCACCTTCAAAAAACCACATTATCCCCAATGTAGTGGATCTGTCACATCTGTGATTTTTTCCTTTGTTTATTTTTGGTCTTATTTTTATCCTTTGGGTTCCCCATGAGTTTTTAAAGAAGAATGGAGTTATTCATATTGAAAGAAGGTGACACAAAGTTATGGGAAACTGTGCACCATTCCCTAGGAAACTATGCAACCTCATTCCTCTTGGACAGTGAGGAATGAATTATTTCTTCATTGTTTGGAAAACCATGTGGGTTAACCATGCGACCTATCTATGTCATTAAAAACTGGAAAATTACCTTCTTTTCCTCTTTGGATTTAACCTTAAATCACCCATAATATGATCCTGATGGGATTTTCAACCATGGCAGTTTTCTCTAAATATTCATGGATACTTTGAGCAACAATATTTGGGTGGTTTTTTTCCCTAATTTGTCAAGGAATCATCAAGTAAGCCTTTTTTCTTTGGTTTCTCCCTTATTATAGGTTTCTCTTCCCTCCTCCTTGAGTTATTATTTTCCAGTGGGTTATTTTACATAATGAGGGTCCAATATTGAGATATTGGGTGAAATAATTACTTTTCTTGTTTGATATTTCTTTATAGGGTCTTATTGAGGTGTGGTTGTGGTTTCACACTAGTTTCCAAAAGTTTCGAAGTGTGAGGTAGTTGGTTCCATGCTTTTACATTATTATATGATTTTTGATTGCTTGTTTGGTTTCTTAAATGTGTTCTATAGATAAATTTGTGGTGAAAAATATGTTTTTAAAAATATTTGAAAGGTGTGAAATTTATTTTCAAACGGTTTTTTGTGTGTGTATGGATTTAAAAGGGTCCCTAACCAGGGAAATGGTTTGATTTCATGTGTTCTTTTCTTGTAGTGTTTCCAAATGGGATTTATGAATTACTCAAGTGGTTATAAATATGTTTACAAATAGTTTTGGTGTGTGTGGGAAATGAAAGTGGTTTTGTTAGGGAAAAATAGTGGTTTCCATGTGTTCTTTGATTGTTGGATCAATGTGAATTGTGAAAAAGGTTATTTCCTTATGTGCTTATGATTATTGGAATGTGTATGTGAAAGTGATGATTTATGTGATATGTGAAATGGAAATTTATAACCAAGGGAGTCATGGGTATCTAGGTGGGAGAACTAGAACTATTACACTGGTTGACTTGTTAGAGGTGATACCCAAATTCATCTTGTAGGATTAACGCTACAACACTAACTAAACATGTGATATAGTCAGAGGCCACTAGACCTTGGGAAACATTCCCCTATAGTAGATCATTCATGAGAACATTGTTGGTTTTGGATTATGATATGGAGACTATTAGACCTTGTAATGGGATCCCCTCTAACGGATTAGGCAAGATAATGTTGTCAGTATTAGTTGGAGGTTTAGATCACCGATTTACGAGGTTTATATGGTCCCACTTATGCTAGATACCTATAAGGATTTTCCATGATGATCACTATTGAAATGATTATTATGTGATTCGGTGATAGAAATCGGTATATGGTAAAACTTTTGTACACTTTAATTTCAAGAAATCTTATTTGAAAAAATGTTTTTGTTAAATTTTTTTCATTGAGAATGGTTTCCCTCAAAATGTTTTATTGAAAATGTTTCAAATGTACTTATAAAAATTTTCATGTGAATTAATCTTGTAATGTTATAGCATGGAATATTTATTTTGGGTGGAATCCTACTAGTATTTGGATCACAACATAAATACACCTTTGGGTGTATGTATACTTTGTTATGTATCACCCAGGTAAACCCAAGATGTATCGTGGAGGTGATGGTGGATTCGGTTGTTAATGTTCCACTTCTAGAAGGTGTTTGTGGTAGTGGATTAAGTTTGATGAAACTCTTGTTGCATGGAGTTATTTGGTATGGTTTTATGGTTACAATTTATTTTTATTACTTTTGTTTTTGGTTAAAGTTGTAAACTTTGAATCTGAAAATTTTTGGACCTTTATCGCATAACCATTCCTTATGCTTTTCAACCCTTAATACCACTGTGTTAAACTGATTTTGCATAATAAATTCTTAATTTAATAAAAAAATTCACTTTATTTTTTATTCAATTATTTTGTGTTAATCAATGTTAAAAATAGAAATTTTACTTGTTTTGATAATTACATTGTAGGTGAAGGTGATTTGGAGAGCCTATGATGAAGTGGAAGAAAAATGGGCCAAACCATGCATGATTCTAAGCACATTAGTAGACTCAAAGATAAACTTACATTAAACTATGAATCCAATTGGTCTGAATGTTTTTCCCTAATAGAAAATTTATTGGGATACAACTCTTATAAAGGAAACTAATCCCAATTCATCCACTAAGAGTCCCATTCAAACTGATATGTCCATGGAATCTAATATGCACAAAGCCAAAATTGGTGTTATATATTCTATTTATATCTCGAGATATAGTTGTAAGAATGGTGAATTGTTTTTGTGAAGATATTAAAGAGGTTAGGATAACACCTTTTAAATTTCTCCAAAGTGATATAATACTTTTTGGAGGTTTTAAATCATGGGACAAGTGGTTTATCAAAATCTGGGGGCTCAAAACCACCTACAAATTTGCCTATAAAAGGGAACGTTGGGCCCCCAATTTTCAAGTTCAAACCAGGAGAAAAACTCTTCCATTTTGGAGACCCAAATGAGTCCCATTATCATTCAAGAGTTATAGATGCCCCTATCTTCATAGGGGGATTAGGGATGAAGGAAAAGTTCCACCTAAGCCTCCACCTCCTCTCGATGGTGAACTAAACGGTGGACAATCATTTCAAGGCAGCTACACACACTTGGGAGGGAGTTATGGAACTTGTTCTTATACTGGTTTTTTGTAATATTTGTGTAAATATTTCACTTAAGTTTTATCTTGACATTATTCTCCTCTAAATTAATTTATTTTTATATAATTAATTAATACACATTCCTTTTCAACACTAATTGTGTTGAGATTTCAAGTGATAATCTTGGGTTTATTAAATAGGGAAACAAAAGAATACTATTTCTCACACAAAAAAATAACATATTAGAATTATTTGGAATTCTTAAATCTATTATTGAGGTCCAAACCTTGACAACATGATTGTTGTTTCAAGGTTTGGAACTTTGTGCAATGTTTTAAAAGGCAAGAGGGGAATCTAGATCTTGATAACCCTCAACCAAATAATTCCATTAAACCATGTGAACTTTTCATAAAAATGAGCTATCCAAGATTTTTAGTAAACTTTAAATGAACTCCTTATCTCATAATTCTAAAAACACTACCTTTCTTTGTCAACTATTAAACTCTTTAAATTAGTTATTTTCTTAAAATTGTTTTCAAAACCACCTCTGTTTTGTTCCTTTTTATTAAAAATTCACACTATAAACCACCAATTCTCATTGAGAGACAACCTAGGGATTTCCCTAGACTATAAAACCATCTTTATATCGTAATAAATTTGACATGTCATGAAAATTCCGTCAAATATTTACTCTGTTTCTGGGGAGCACTTCTTTTTTTAGTGCATGTTTTTTATAAAATATTTGTAAATTTTGTGAATATTTATTTGTTTTATCTTATACCTTTTCAAATATTGTTTTATTATGATCTATTTATTATGTAGGTTATATTGTTGATGCATTATTCTCTGGTAAATTTACCTCCTTTTGAACCTGAAATAGAGAGGATCCTACATCAGCAACATTGGGAAGCATAAGAAAACCCTTTGAATGAGGACACACTACAACTTGAGACTTTTCTAAACCCATATTCTTCTGGAAAAAAATTAGAAACTAAAATTAACGTGTATAAAATTTATGAAAATAATAAAACACTAAAATAATTAAACTCTCCTTATGTTCATATCTGACCCATTTATATTCAAATGAAAGGAGAAACACCAAACTTTGAAATAAATATGATCCAATTAACTTATTGACAAGAATTCATGGACTTATGAGAGAAGACCCACATAAGAATTTAAAATAATCTCATACTGTGCATTCTATATTAAAACCTAAGAAGATGGATGAAAAACAAGAAAATCTTAGGGTGATCCATTTTTCATTAGAAGACACTTCAAAATATTGGTTGTATTATGTTAATTATTCTATTAGAGGCTTGGCAGACATGAAACACATTTTTCAAGAAAAATAATTCCCAGACTCTAGAAATGAAACTATAAGGAATGAAATATATTGTATAATAAAATCATAAGGGAAAAAATTCATGAATACTAGGAAATATTTAAAAGTATTTGTTCAAGTTTTTCACACCACCAAATTATGATCAACTTTTTACTCCGTATTTCTATAAAGGTTTAATTCTTATTTATTGAAACATGATTGATGATGTTATAGGTGGTTCACTAGTTGATAAAATCTCAATCTTTGAAAGGACCCCCATTGAGAACATGGCATAGAATACTCAAAAGTTTGGATCAAGGTCTAGTTCACCCATTCGAGATGTCAATGTGGTGAAAAGTTTTGATTTTGAGAGGAAGGTGGACACAAGGTTTGAAGAGGTAAGTACCCTTACTTGAAAAATTTCTCTTTCCCAATGGAAATACCAATCTCCTCCTCACATTCATTTTGGTATCTGTTCTTCCAACAACCACTATTTTGACCAATTCCCTTAATTGAGAGAATCTTATGATAGTTGTGAGGAAATCTTCCTAGGATTCCCCTATAAGAAAACCATTAAGAAAGAACCTTACTATCCATCCATCCATGGGTGGAAACACAACCAAGAAAATAGGCAAGGGGGTGTTCAAACAAACAATAATGAAACCAACTAAGGAAAATTATTCATCCACCACCACCTAGAAATCCCCAACCACTGAAAAGGCCTTTCCAACAACCTCCTCTAAAACCTGATCCTATCCTAGATGACATGATGAAACAAATGTCTTCCAAAAATATCTAATTCCAAAAAATCACCCAAGAATCCATTAAAGAACTAAAACTGAAAATAGGCCAACTTACCAATTCGGTGGGTGAAATTCAAAGTCATGGGTCAGGTAAACTACCTTCTCAACTACTAGTCAACCCTAGAGATAAGGGATATTTTAGTGCCATCACCCTTCAAAGTGGAACTCGACATAAAATCCAAATGTCCCCTCAATTAGATTCATCCTCTCCTAAGAAAATGACCATATCATCCAATAAAAATGGTCCAAATGTGGAAAATCCGTATCTTGAGAAACTACCTGACAAATAAAATAGAGTTTCATTTGATCAACCAAAAATCCCAACCATTACTCTTCTATTTCCCCAAATGTTCACCCAACCAAAGAAACAAAAAGAGACTGAACTTCACAAATAAATATTTGAAACATTCAAAAAAGTTTAGGTTAACATCCCATTTATTGATTCCATGAAGAAAATTCCATGATACACAATGTTTTGGAAGGATATGTGTACACACCAAAGGTTTATTAGAGGTGATGAGAAGGAGAGATTAGGGAATAAAGTATCAGCATTGATAAATCCATCACATCCTACCAAATGAAATGATCCTCAAACATTCTCAATTATGTGCACCATAGGGGAGTATTCCTTTTCCAATGCTATTCTTGATTTTGGTGCTTCAACAAAAGTGACTCCTTACTTCATTTAATCTTCATTGCAGGTTGGAGAATTAAATCCCATAGGATTTTTTTTCAATTGGAAAATCAGAGTGCCTCACACCCCTATGGTGTATTAGAGGATGTTCTTGTGAGGGTGAAAATTTTACTTTTTCCTACTAATTTTAGGTGCTTAAATAGAAGATTATATGATGAATTGACATGACCTGATTATATTGGGGATACCTTTCCTAAAAACTACCAAAACCATAATTAATGTCCAAAATGGTACATTATCTATGAAGTTTGGCGGTGACATTGTCAACTCAAAAATCCTTGATTCCATGAAGAATCAATTGGAAGAACATTCCTCTCTCTCTATTTTAACTCTATATATATATACTCCCTTACCCTGAAAAAACTTCTCTTCATTCCCTTGATCCCCTTTTTGAGTATTCATCATTGATTGAAATTATATGGAATGAATCTTGCATAGAATGTTGTAGTGGTCTAAAACAATGTCATTCTTGTTTGTTAATTTAATATTTCTTGAGAATAGAGGATCCAATGACCATTTATGATATTTCTAAGTATTAAAAATCTTATTCCTCATCTAAGGAGGTTACCATTGAGCAGTTAGATGAGATCAGTGACCTGTCACATTCAAATTCACTCCAATAAATCCAAAATTACCTAAAACTGGAACTAAAAGAACTGAATAAAGATTAAAAATATTCATATATTGAGAATAGAAACTACCTTCCTATCATCATTTCCAGTTCACTCCCTCTTGAGATTGAATTGTGACTGCATTAACTTTTAAGGGAGTTTGAAAAAGATTTGGGATGGACACTTGCGAACATTCCTGGAATTAGCCCATCAATTTTCATACATAATATATTATTAAATGATGAGGCTAAACCATTGAGGTAGTCACAACGTCGACCAAAACTCCTAGATTTTTTTTAAAAAGGATGTAACCAAATTACTGGCTACTGAAATATTTTACCCCATCTATGACATCCAATGGGTCAGTCTAGTACAATTTGTTCCTAAAAAACTAGCCTTTACATAATTAAAGAGGAAAAAATTAATTGGTTCCAAACCATTCATAGAATATTTAGTGCATCTACATAGACTATCACAAACTAAACCAACACACTAGGAAAGTCCATTTCCCATTATCTTTCATTGACTATATGCTATAGGGGTTAGCGGGGAAGTACCACTACTATTTCCTTGATGGGTATTCTAGATATTTTCTAATCCATATTTTCCCTAAGAATCGGGGAAAGAAAACCTTCACTTTCCCCTTTGGCGCATTGGTATATAAGAGGATTCTATTTGTTCTATGCAATGTTCTGGGTAATTTCCAGTGATGCATGGTTAGTATTTTTTTCAGATAATCTGGATAATTGCATGGAAGCATTCATAGATGATTCACAATGTTTGAATACTATTTTGATGAATGTTTGGGTAGTATTGGTCCTATCCTATTTCGCTGTATTGAAATTAATCTTGTATT
The DNA here is from genome assembly GCA_963277665.1 of Viscum album. NCBI lineage: Eukaryota > Viridiplantae > Streptophyta > Magnoliopsida > Santalales > Viscaceae > Viscum > Viscum album. Next base: position 1,460,618,301 of record OY728153.1, on the reverse strand, counting down.
AAATTACGAGACATGTCAATTCATGGTGCAATGAGGTATAGTACTTGGGAAAGTCATTTTTGGGGTTGGTATCCAAGTAGATAAATCAAAAGTGAATGTCATTTCTTCCCTACCATTCCCCAAAAATGTGTGGGTTGTGTAGTATTTATTAGGTCATGCTGGATTTTACCGTCGTTTCATTCATGACTTTAGTAAAATTTCACTCCCCTATCACTCTTACTCTAAAAAGATAAATAATTTATTCTAGACAATGAATGTGAAGAATAATTTAACAAATTAAAATGGAGTCTCACATCATGCTTGGTAATCCAATAACCTCAGTGGGATTTACCATTTTAGCTCATATGTGATGCCTCTAACTATGCAGTTGGGGAAGTCTTATCATAATGGGTTGACCGAGATCCACATGTCATTGCATGTGCCTCACGCACACTAGACCTTGTCCAATAAAACTACACTACAAGTAAAAAATAATTATATCCATTGTGTTTTCCTTGGATAAATTTAGGTCATACCTTTTTGGTTCCAAATTCCTTGTATTCTCATACCATGCATCCCTCTGGTATCTCTTTAAGAAATTATAAAAAACACCATGTCTCTTTCACTGGATGCTCCTCCTTCAAGAATTTAACTTAGAAATTAGAGATAAAAAGGACCAGAGAATGTGTTGGTGGACTATATTAGTAGGATTCCCCCATCCTTAGACATTTAATCATCCCCTTATGATTCCATAAATGACATGTTTCTTGATGAGAAATTATATCGAGTGAAAGATTATATTCCTTGGTATGCTGAACTTGTAAATTAGTTGGTAGAATTTTGCATTCCTACCAATTTCCAAAAAAACAAAGATAGTCATCTAAAATATGAGTCTTGTTGGTACATTTGGGATGACCCCTATCTTTGGCACACATGTAGTGATAAAGTTATTAAGCATTGTGTTTCCGATAGCGAGTTTCAATATGTCCGAATTTTTTCCCACACTCTTGCTTGTGGGGGCCACTTTGGTCCCAAACGGACTACTCGCAATGTCTACGACTATGGTCTCTATTGAGAAACATAATTTCTGGATGCCGATGATTTTTGTAAATCTGGTCATCATTATCAAAGAATGGGGAATGTCTCTAAAAGAAATGAAATTCAACAACAACCCTTGCTATTTCACAACATTTTTGACGGTTTGGGAATTGAATAAATGGGACCATTCCCCAATTCATTTGTGAACTTGTAAATTCTTCTAGAGATTGATAATATGTAAAAATGGGTAGAGACATGAGCCACAAGAAAAGATGATTCCTATACAGTTGTAGAATTTTTTAGAACCCAAATCTTCTGTAGGGTTAGATTACCTTGGTTCATCATCAGTAACTAGGGTTCTTATTTATGCAATTGAACAATGAAATCTCTTTTGTGCTTCTATGGGATCGGGCATCGAGTGTCTACTACATATCACCCACAAACAAATGTTCAAGCTATGTTTTCTAATAGAGAGGTAAAAAAATTCTTGAAAAAATGGTTCAAACCAATAAAAATATTGGATTCATAGACTCAATGACTCATTATGGGATTACCGTACTACCTTTAAAAGTCCCATTGGAATGTCACCCTGTCAGCTTGTGTTTTGAAAGAGTTTTCACCTCCCTGTTGAGATAGATCACTAGTTCTAACAGTCCATTATACAATGCAATTCAAATATTTCTGGTCTAGGTGCTAAAATGAATCTATAGATTCAAGAGTAGGAGGAAATGCATAGATATTTTTATGAGGACTCTCATATTTATAAGGAGAAATTCAAGGCTTCCCATGACTATATCATCCTTTATTTTCAATTCTACATTGGGAAAAAGTTCCTACTTTACAATTCAAGGATTAATTTACATTTAGATAAGCTTCATTCCCACTAGTTTGAACCATACATTAATACTAATTTTTATCCATTTGGTGGTTTTTAGGTTCAAAAATAATAAATAAAACAAACCTTCACTGTATATGGACAGTGGCTAAAGCACCTTGATGAAGTAATTATGGATTCCCCGATGGAGGAAATCTAAGTTCAAGAAGTATCCTTCCAATGACATCCACTAGGTTTTATCCTTACTTCCCACATTATCTTTTATTCTATTGAGGACACTGCATGTTGTAGGTGTGGGGGTGGGTACATTTCTTTGTTAGTTATGAATTTTCACCATCTTTCTTCCTTTTCTCTTTTTGTTTTATTAGATAGTATTTTCACTTGACCCCCCTATTTCCCCCTCAATTTTGTTCCAGAATGTTAATTTTTAATGTACACTTTATCATGGAAAATGATTTCTGTTTAATCCTAGAAGTTATTGAAATTTCATGAGAAATTTCCCTATTTCATGTTGTCTTAACATTTTCAAAAAAAACAATTCAATGGTGGGATGTGTGTATTAGTATGAATTTAACTTTGAGGTGTGACTTTGTTTACAATTGGTTGTTTGTCGGTGATATAAATGGTTGTATCACTTTGAAAACATTGAGAAAAGTGGTACCCTTTGTGTTATTAGTTTTTAGGAAAATTGTGTCATTAAATTTCCCTACACATATTTTCACCCAACCATGAAGTGTGAATTTTTCTCACCCAAATGAAGGTAAATATAAGTCAGGTTAATATTTAAGATTTTTTTAAAAATATTTTTCCATAAATCCGTTTCTTATTCTATCGATTTTCATTACTTTACTGGATTGACTTATGCGTGTGTACCTGTTATCTGAATTTTGTATCCCTAAAAATATATAAAAAAACAAAACATCTAAAAAACAAAAAAAAGTGTTTTATATTGGTACATTTCCTCTACCTTTTATCTTCTTATAATTATTACAATTAGTGTTGTGAATAGTTTAAACAAGAGTTGAGAGATCAGTGTGAGATTTTTCCAAGTTCAACTTAATAATAGTAATAATAATAATAATAATAAATGGGGGAGTGATGAAATGTGAAACCTATTGGGATATCTTGGATGGGAGATTATGGTTGGAATTCCAGGAATGCTTAAGTGAGTGGGTCTTGAATTTTTATTACAAATCATAAAGGATAGGTACAGTGGACAAAATCAATTAAGCAGAATTTTTTTAAAATAACATATTTATACTGGATAGAAAGTGGAAAAAATAGCATGAAATGGTTATCACACACACATAGAGAATTATCGACATGGTTAACTTCTAAATTATTTTTTCAGATTGGAATCATATATCTCTTTGAATTTCGTTATGATATAATTTATGAGACATCGTTTCCCATGATCACTGAGAATAGCTCCTTAGTGTGAATTTTTCTTCGATCACAATGATTTCACATTTTAAATTTTCTATAAATGTTAAATATTTAAGAATTTTGGAATAACTCCATGCATAATTTTGGGAAATGTGACTTTTCCCATGAATGAAAATTTTTAGGTGTGGGGGGTGTGATAGAATAGCGATTCACTATTCTTTTTCACCCTTAATACCATTATGCTAAACTAATTTTGTATCACAAATTCTTAATTGAATAAAAATTGAAAATCATGTTTGATTTGATTATTTTTGTATTAATCACTATTAATAAATAAATTCTTACATTTTTTGAAAATTACATTGTAGGTGGAAGTGATTTTTTGGGACCGAGACGAAGTGGAAGAAAAATTGGCCAAATTATGCATGATTCCAAGCACACCAATGGACTAAAACACACACTAATACTAAAATATGCATTCAATTGGGATGATTTTTTTTAGATTATCAAAAATTAGTGGGATAAAAATCTTATGATGTAACTGAATCCTAATTTATCTACTAAGAGTCCCATCCAAATTTATCTTTCCTGATATTCAAATCTATATAAAGTCAAAAGTGGTGTTCTATATTCTGTCGATATCTCATGCTTTATTTGTCCAAATGGTTCCAAAGTTTATTTGGAGATAGTAAAGAGGCAGGGATAAAAATTTTCAATTTTATCCAAATATATATAAGACTATATGGAGGTTGAAAATAGTTGTCCAAGTGTTTTCTCAAAATCTGGGGGCTCAAAACAACCATCCAATTTTCTTAAAAATTGGATCCTTGGGCACCTCATTTGCAAGTTGAAACCAAAAGAATATATATGAAATTTTGTTTACCCAAAGGATTACTCTCCTCATTTAAGACGTTTTGGAGGCCCCTATCCTCATAGTGGGATCAAAGATGAAGGAACCTCCTCCTCCTCTCAATGGCGATCTAAACGGTGGACGGTCCTTTCGAGGGATCTACACACACTTGGTAGGGAGTTCATAAAATTATTAGTTTATTTATTTTGTGTAATTCATGTGTTAAACATTTCACTAATGTTTTATCTTTATATTATTCTCCTCTGAATTCATTTATTTTTATATAATTAAGTGAAATACTTTCCATTTCAATGCCAATTGGGTTGATATTTCAAGTGGGAATCTTGGGTTACTTCTATTGGGAAACAAAAAATTCCAATTTCTCTCAAAAATACATATGATATTATTATTCATTGGTATCATTCACTCTATGCTTTAGGTTAAAACCTTGAAAACATAATTGTTGTGTCAAGAGTTAGTACTTTGTGCAGCATTTTAAGAGGCAGGAGGGGAATCAAGATCTTGATAATCCTCAACCAAATAATTCCATTAAAACATTTTCTCTTTTCAGAAAAATGAACTATCCAAGATGTTTAGTAAAATTGAAATGACCTCCTTATCTCATAATTCTAAAAACAATACCTTCATTTTTCAACTATTAAACTATTTAAAATAATTTTTTTTCTTATTTTTTTTTCTCAAAACCACCCCCTCTTCTATTCATCTTTATTAAAAAATCACACTATAAACAACAAACTATCCTTGAGAGAAGACCTAGTGTCTTCCCTATACTATGAAATCATCTTTGTATCATAATAAATTTGACGTGTCATGAAAACAAGGTCACACCTTGTTGGGTTATGTTTATCAGTTATGTGATGTTTATTCTTGTTGGTTGTTTATGGTGATATTAATGGGTGAAATAATTACCAAAGTGTGTTGATGATTACAATGAACTATTTTCCAACCTGAGGGGATCAGGAACACCCTTTGAGTGATGCCATGGGTAGGGTCAGGTGTCAGGTTAGATGGAACCTCGGCTTGGTTTGTAAAAAAATGGTATCAGAGAAGGTCACAAACTTTTTGGGTCGAGTTATTTGGAATGAGTCTAGATAGAATAGAGATAGGATTGCTGGGGATTGAGGTTATGTTAGTGAGTGGGGTTCTTGGATAGAACACCTTGTGATATGGCTTAAGTCTCCATGGGATGTAATGGAAATTATGGTTTCTATGGATCAATATCAGTAGTGGGCAGTGACAGTTCATCTGAGAAGAAGAGGAAGTGGGATGAGTAGGGAAGGAGGGGAGGTTGCAGTTCAGGTCATCCTTCTTGATTGTCTTTATACATGCATTTAGGTGTTCGATCAATCATGTTCCCTTATTGTGGGAAGGTAGGGAACATGTGATATATATGTTAATCTTTGCCCAGGACATGCCACTAGTGTGGAAGCATGGGAAACTTGTAGAGATTTTTTAAGGTGGAATAACCATTGCAAAGTGGTGTGGGATCTATGGTTTCCAGAGGGATGTCAGCCCAGTTAGAACCATTTAGGAGAGTGGTCACTCAGTTTTGTGGTCGTGGAGGCAAGTTTTCATCATCATCTAGGTAGAGTCAGTTTATGGAAGATCCTTAGGATGATGATCATTCTTTATCTTAGGTAGATATGAGGTAACATCAAGTAGTGGATCGGGTACTAGTGGAATCAAATGTAGGACCTGCGACAGTTTGAGGTACCATTCTTATTGCATAATCATTGGATGTTGTTCTATTTGATATTGGTTCAACTATTTCTTTTACTTTTTCCTTTATTGTGGATGTGTTAAAGTTACCAACTGATATTATGTCATATGTGATGGAGTTGGTTACACCGTTTGATAATATAGCAGAGTTTCAGGTGTCTATCTTGCACACTCACCATGATAGGGGTAAAGTTTGAATGAGATTTCCTATTTTTAGAGATGGAACTCTTTGACGTGATCCTTGGTATGGATTGGATGATTCCTTTTCAGATGTACATTGATTGTTATAGTTGGGTAGTTAGTTTAGTGGCACCTGATGGTAGTGTTTGAGTTTTTCTATGGTGAGTGGGATCCTCATTCAGGACATGCTGAACCTCCACTTCTGAAATTTGGAAACCTCATTTTTCAGATCTCATCACTCACATTGGAGGAAGATGATGGTTCTCCTAAGGGAAAATATGGTTGATGAGTTCCTAGAGGTTTTTCTATAGGATTTCTCAGGTTTTCCTCTAGAGTAAGATGCGGAGTTCTCCATTGATTTGGAATTGAGAACACAGTCGATATATCTTCCATCATACCATATGGACCCCACCTAGTTGAGGGAATTAAATGTATAGCTGGATTATTTAGAATCTAAAGGATTCACTCTCCATTGCATCTCACCTTGGGTCTCCCAAGTCCTATTTGTGAAAAATAATGATTGATATCTCTGGTTGTGTATCGATTACTAGAAACTAAATAAGGAAACAGTTAATAACAACTACCCTTTACACCATATTGATGACCTTTTAAACTAGCTTAATGGGTCAATGTGGTTTTCCAAGATTGATCTACATTCAGGGAATAACCAAGTCAGAGTTAGAGAGGCAGATGTTCTAAAAATAGCCTTCTGAAGTAGGTAGGTCCATTTTGAGTGTTCCTTCATGCCTTTTGGGTTGATGAATTCTCCATTAGTCTTAATGGATCTTATTAACAGGGTGTTCCATCAGTGTCTTAACTTGTTTATACTAATATTTGTGGATGAGATCTTGGTTTATTCTAGGACTGAAGAGGAGCATGAGAATAATTTGACAATTTTTCTAGGCACCCTTCTAGATCATCATCTATATGGGAAGTTTTGGAAGTGCACATTTTGGATCAGTGAGGTGAATTTTCTAGGTCATGTGATCTTAGAATGAGGGGTTTTTGGATGACCCCAAAAAGATCAGTACAATGTTTTCATGTGAGCTACTGAAGAATGTTTTTAAAATCAGATGATTTTTGGACCTAACAGGGTATTAAAAGCATGTTTTCTGAGATTTCTCTTGTCTTACTTCATCCATGATGATGCTCACCCAGAAGGGGGTGAAGTTTGAGTAGAGCATAGAATGTAAATCAAACTTTGAGTAGCTTAAGTGGCGGTTGACCACAACCCTTGTTTTGGTCTTTTCAGAATCTGAAAAGGGATATGTGGTCTATTGTGATGTATCAGGTATGGGTCTTAGGTGTGTGTTGATGTGGGATGACCATGTGGTGGTGTATGGTTCACACCACCTCCGACCACGTGAAAATACATACCCAACCCATGATAATTAGTTAGAGGTATTGATGCATGCCTTGAAGATGTGGAACCACTACCTTTTGGGGGATAAATTTATGGTCTTTTTAGATCATAAGAGTTTGGCTTAAATTTTCTCCCAAAAAGATATGAATCTAAGGTAGTGTCATTGGTTGAGTACCTTCAGGGGTTCGATTTTGATGTTTTTTATACCCTGGTAAAAGGAAATTTGGTGTTAGATTCTTTGAGGAGAAAATTACTAATTCAAGCATTGATAAACTCTACTAATGAGTGGACTCTGATGGGGTTTTTGGATTAGATTCATCTAGAGACCAAGGAGCTTAGTGGAGGTGTGTTATTGGCCGGTGTTCATCTGACACCTTCCCTTCTATAGTTTATCTAGTGAGAGAATCTGAATGATTAGTTGTGTCTTCATTCTATGCAAATCCTAAATGGTGGGGCAGTGACTTGTGAATGGTCTTTGTCTCTCGAGGGAGATTTTTTGATTTAGAGGTTTCTTTGGGGTGTCATGGTCCTTGAGAAAGATGGTGATGCATGATATCCACTAGTCTCAATTGGTTGTTCATCCTAGTAGTACTAATATGTTTTATTATGTGTATTGGTTGTTCTATTGGCCAAGCATATGGCGAGACATATATGACTTTGTATCATGGTGTTATACATATCAGCAGGTTGGCCCTCCAGTTTTCATCAACCACTACCCATTCCTACCTAGAAGTGTTACACGATCACCAGGGACTTTATTTTCAGCTTTCCTCATACACCTCAAGGATGGAATGATATTTTTTTGGTCATTGATCATTTTACCAAATAAACCAATTTCATTCTGATCAGGAATTTAGAAAAAAAGGATGAGTTGGTCAGTTGTATGTTTAGAAGATAGTGAGGTGCCATGGTGTTCTATCAAAAAAAAATTATCACAGGAACCCCCATTTTACCTCATAGTTTTGGTAAGGTCTTCATAAGGATATGGGGTCACAGGTCAAGTTGAGTACATAATAACATCCTCCAATAGATGGTCAGACAAAGCGAGTGAATCAGATTTTGGAAGACATGATTTGGGTGTGTGTTTTGGATTTTGAGGAATCATGGGATATCCATGTGGGTTTGGTGGAGTTTTCCTATAATAATAGTTAGAAATCATCGATTTCAATGGCTCCCTTTAAGGTGCTCTATGGTCAGCTGTGTTGGTCGCCTTTATGTTAGGATGAGGTGGGTGAGATCGCATTATTGGGATTGAGCCTTGTGCAGGAGAAATCTGATAAAATTAAGTTTATTAGGAATTTTTTTATGGCACAAAGTTGTCACATGTCTTATTCTGATCAGATTCATCAAGATTTTGAGTTTTTAGTGGGTGATTGGGTGTTCCTAAAGGTGTGACCTTTCATGGGTTACCGTCATCTTGGTAATCAAGGTAAGCTAACACCGAAGTATGTCAAACATTTTTGAGATCATCAAGAGGATTGGTATGGTGACATACATATTAGATTTTCCCTCATAATTTTTTTCAATCCATGAAGTGCTCCATTTCTCTCAGCTGAAAAAGTACAATCCAGATCCGTCCCATGTGTTTAATTGGGAGGAGATAGAGTTGGATCCAGATTTTTCAAGTTTGAGTGGCCAGTACATATTGTGGATTCTTAGGATAAATTTCAATGAGGTATGTTCATTACTTTGGACCAAGTTCTTTGGCAGCACAGTAATGACATGCATGAGACATGGGAGCAGAAGTCTTAGGTTGAGGAGAATTATATGTTTTTATTACCTGATAAAACTTTGGAATGACTTTCTGAGGGTGGAATGTTTTTCTTGGTGGAGAGACATGTCACATCCATGATTTTAGTTTTAGGTATTACTTTTTTTTTTATTTTTGGTCAAATGTTTATCCCTTCGTTTCCCCATGAGTTTTTGGAGAAAAATGTAGTGTTTATGCTTGACAACAGGTGGTGAAAAGTTGTCACACAATTAGTGGAAACTGTCCTCTATCCCCCAATAAATTGTGTAACCTCATTCCTCTTAGACAGTGATAAACACACAATTATCGCACGGTTTGGAAAACCATGCAGGCTAACTATGAAACCTATCTAGATCATTAAAAAGTGGAAAATTACCTTCTCTCCCTCTTTGTATTTATCATTAAATCACCCCTAATCTGATCTTGACAAGATTTTTATCCATGGGATCTTCTACCAAATATACATATATCCTTTGAGGATTAATATTTGGGTGGTTTTGGCCCTAGTTCTTCAAGTAATCATTAAGTAAGTCTTGTTTCCTTCGATTTCTCCCTTATTATAGGATTTCCCTTACCCCCTTCTTGAGTTCTACTTTTCAGGTGGGTTATTTGACTAAATAAGGTCCTGATCTATATATATTGGGTGAAATAGTGAAGGTTGTTGTATAATCTTTTCTTTATAGGGTCTTTTTGAGGTGAGGTTGTGGTTTTACATTGGTTTCTGGAAGTTTCCAAGTGTGAGGTAGGTGGTTCCATGTTTTCACATTAGTAGATGATTTTGGATTTCTTGCTTGGTTGTTTAAATGTGTTATATGGATCATTGATGTGGTGAGAAATATTTTTTTTAAAATTATTTGACATGTATGTGGGAAGGAAGTTGGTTTTTGAAAATAAATTGGTTATATTTCCTATGTGCTTCATTATTGTACTTCTTAAATGTGTTTCATGCCTTGTGTGAAAGGTGCTAAATGTATTTTAAAATTTTTTTTGGGGTGAGTGTGGATTTGAAAGGGTCATTTCCCATGGAAATGGTTGGATTTCATGTGTGATTTTATTGTAGTGTTTCCAAATGGGCCTTATAAACTATATATGTGGAGATAAATGTGTTTCCAAATGGTTTTAGTGTGTGTTAGAAATGAAAGTGGGTTTGTTATGGAAAATGGTGGTTTACGAGCGATCTTTGATCACTGGATAAATGTGAATTGTGAAAGTGGTGATTTCTTATAAGTTCTTATGATGCTTGGCATGTATATGTGAAAGTAACGATTTATGTGATATGTGAAATGGAAATTGATCACAAAGTGAATCCTGGGTATCTAGGTTGGTGAACTAGAACTAGTATTCTAGTTGACTCGGTAGAGGCGAGGCCTGGATTCATCTACTAGGATTGATGCTACAATATTAACTAAACGTGTGATATTATTGGAGACCACTAGAACTTGGGATGTGTTCTCCTCTAGTGGCTCATGCATGGTAACACTATTGGTTTTGGGTTATGATATGGAGACCATTGTACCTTGGAATGGGATCCCCTCTAATGGATCATGCATAGTAATGTTGTTGGTATTGGTTGGAGGCTTTAATCATTGAGGAACGATATTTCTAGGGTACCACTTATGCTAGTTACTTATAGGGATTTCCCATGGTTCTCTCTTATGACATGATTCTTATGTGATGTGGTTATATCCATCAGTATATGGTAGACCTTGTGTACACATTAATTTCAAGAAAACTTCTTTGAGAAAAGGTTTTTGTTAAAATTGTTTCATTGATAATGGTTTCCCTAAAAAAATTCTTGAAAATGTTTCAAATTTTATTACAAAAATGTACATGTTAATTTATATTCTAATTTTATAGCATGGAATATTTATTTTGAGTGGAATCCTACTGGGCATTATCTCACACCCTATATACACCTTTGAGTGTATGTATACCCTGTTATGTATGACTTGGGTAAAGGAAATATGTATCATGGTGATGTCGGTGGATCTTTTTTCTACTATTCCACTTCTCATGGGTGTTGGTGGTGGTGGATTGAGGGTGATGACCCTCTTGTTGCATGGAGTTATTTTGGATGGTTTTTTTGTTCCCATTCTTTTGTAGTGCTTTTGGTTTTGGTTAATATTACAGACTTTGAATCTGAAAATTGTTTCACCGTGTTGGGTTATGTTTATTAGTTACGTGATGTTTAATATTATTGGGTTTTTATGGTTATATTAAAGGGTGGAATCATTACCAAAGTGTGTTGTTGATACCCATGAAATATTTTCCAGCCTGTGGTGATTGGGAACACCCTTTGGTCCATGCCACGGACCAGGTCGGGTGTTAGGTTAGATGGAACCCTGACTTGGTTCATGACAGGACCTTATAGGCATGCCAAGAAATCACACATATGAGACTTTCTCTGTAGAACTGAGCATAGTGATAATGTGCCCTGGTCATACCATCATTCTAAGAAATTATCTAGATATGCCTCCCTTCTTTTATTCGTTAGGCAGAATCAAACAACATCACTGTTATATGATCGATCTATTGTGGTCCTATATAACGTGTCCTTACCGTATAGGCACACCACTTAATCTCATAGATTCCCTATCCTCCTTCATGGATCAATTTTGGATAAATGGATTTTAATGTGCTTTCTCACATAATGGTTTATCTCCTTCCATCGGGAATGCACCTTATGTGTTACAATGAACTCGGTTGCAAGTTCAGTTGACACCACCTTGCTTATTTATTTTGAAAATTGTATGGGTATACTCTATAATCCTAGAGACCCCATTCTTCCACTTTGGGGGTGACCTGGGTAGTTGGTGGTAATACAATAAGAGCCCATGTTTGATCTGAATCATTCGATTGTGTTTCTTTATCTAGAATTATGGACTTGAATGTTTTTTCTTGTGTGGAAAATCTACCATAAACCTATTTGATGTAGAATCATCATGAAGTTCACCCACCCCCTTGATAAAAAATTTTGTCTCATGTTTTATAAGATCCCTTGAGTTTGATGCAGATAGTTGTGCTACCATTAATGGAAACTCATATGTGGTTGCAGAGGATTCCTTGATGGAGCTTCCAAAATCTTTAACCATCACTTCTTTGAGATATTGCTAGGTGATGGAAGTTATATGTCCCTTGGAAAAAAAATAAAAGATCAAACATTCCCAACATGCATAGTTGTGTAATTGGTATTTTAATCACATATGGAGTTTGACGAATCAAGTTGCCTCATCTATCTATATCCATGTTTTAGGATATGTTCTAGAAAATTATGGTTTCATGAGTTGGATAGTGTGATTTCTCAAGAAAAAATGTAGTTGGAATTGTGACACATATATCTCTTAAATGTGCAACTACATGCACACATGAATCAGAAGTAGAAGAATCTACAGACATAACAATTTCACTGGAAGTAAGTCCCTCCTGTGAAGGTGGTTCAGGCAGTGTCCTTGTGCGAATTAACCATAATCTTATCATCACGGTCTGTCCCTGCACACCTCTGTAGAATTTGAGAGAGGAATCCCTCCAAAAGGAAAGTAAGTACGTCGCCCCCCAATAGAAAAAAAACATGGGAATCCTCCTCTTTTTCCCTTTTTCTATTTTTTTGTTTACAGTGGTGTGTGGCTGGAGGAATGGGATGTAGGGGATACATACATAACTGAAGGAAGAATAAAATTCCACAATAGGAAATGTATAGAAAAAATCTAATCCAGTGTATCAAAAATAGATGACCTAGATGCTAGTGTAGGGGATCGGTTCATGTGACATGGCCAAGCAAACTTTTACGGAATGCGAGATAGACGAGGGCGTCTTCTCTAAGAAATATCTCGTCGCATCACCTCTTAGTGGATGAGTCACCTTTTCACTTAGCTGATTGGGTTCATTACCATTGAGTGAAGTCACAGCGGTGTGAAACACGTATGAGCATAAAGAGAACTGAGAGTGTTCCTTCCATTCATGTTTGTTACCGCAGGTCATAAGCCATCAACAGTCACCTATATCAAAAAAACTGAGAAAGAACAACAGTAGGTCAGAACAAATGATAGAGATCAAAGTAATGACTACTTACATATTAAGAAAATAATAATATAGTTAATGGAGGGAGAATAGAAGGAGATAGAGAATACACTTAGGTAGTTTTCACTCCCACCCAAGCTGAAGTCACATCCAAGCCTATGGATGAAAATCCCAATATACTATTGCCTCCTTCCCTTATCACCATTCACTCCAATTTTATAGTCGAACCCCTCCTCTCCTCTAAAAACCCAACCAATTTCTGATTTCCATGTGGTCTAATATTATCCTTATAATATAATAACAATATTTTCTCCCCTATAACAATATCCTCCCAATAAAGATACTCATACCCCTAGGTTTTATCAAACTACCAAGACAAATCTCTGATATCATGATCAGGATAGAGATGAAAAAAATCAATGTTGCTGCAGTTGAAACTCAAAACTGTGTAATTTTTTTTCACATGTGAAAAGTTAATATTAATCTTAGTGACAATAAATTTAATAATTTCAACCTCAAGAAAAAGTAGAGATTCTCACTCATAAAACTCGGTATACTCCTTCAAAGACATGTTCCACAAGGATTTTCTCTACCAAATGTTTTCCAAAACGGTTGTAAGAAACATTCATATATTCATAGAAATGAGTGGTTAAAAAACCCATTTTCCTAGTCATACACATCATCCCCTTGATCAACATGATCAGTTGGGGGGATCCCTTCCTCGGTCAAAAGACCTTTACAAGATTCCCCAAGATCTCCAGATACTTTTTTGGGTGAGCTTTCATGCATATTAGAAATGATTTTTCCCATAGACTTAGATAACACAGGCTTAAGAAAATATAAATAGTGTAATAAAAAAACAGATAGCTTTCCTTTAGACTAGAAAATCACTAGAGGAATTGACACCTTTATTCCCTTTTTCTCTCCCAAACCAGGAAGAAAATGCTCTTCCACATGTAATTCCTCATCAAAGTCATTTGAGGCTAGTAACCTTCCATTTGATAATCCCACAATTTAATTGGACATGCCTCATGATGTTCTCTTCTTTGGACACTTAGTTCTCACACTTTTCCATCTCTCATCCTATATTTTCATAGCTTCCTCATTTAAAACATAAAATCAGTTTTGAGAATCAATACTCTCATTGGTTAATAGCTTAAGAGTAGGAAAATCCAAATTGATGTATAGAGTCTCCAACAAGCTAGAAATCAGAGGCTTCACTAGTGGAATGGGTGATTTCCTATAAGAATAAATTGTCTCTCCAACCACTGTATTCACCATCAGAATACTGGAGGGAATAATCAATATTTTAATAAAAACACCTCATAAATAATTATTAACTACAACCACATTGCACTAGGGCGTCGACATAGAAGCTGAAGCTTCCTGTACTGCATCTCTCATCAGATAATCCTTTAAAGTAGATTAAACATGGGAAAACTGACTATAGGGATATTAGAATACTTTATGGAGAGAGAAAATAATAATGATGGTCACCATCTTAATTTTATTCAAATAGGTTGAAACCCTACCATTATTCCCCTATTTAATTTGGAAAAAGACAATTAATTAAGGGAATCTCAAAGGGGGTGAGGGCATGCTATAAAAAGGAATTGCCTCCAATATTTTTCATCATCAACTTCTCAAGAAACACATATTTAGATTTGAGTGTAGTATTTTTTGAGGTGTTTCTCCACATATTCTAGAGAGAATTTATGGAGTGTTTTCTCCTTATAATTAAGAGAGATTTTGTACCCGCATTTTATCATAGTGAGATACTTCTATTTGACAGTGGCTTTTTACCCCTTTTGTTCTGGGGTTTTTCCATATTATATCTGGTGTTCATTTTATTTTTTCATTTTTTTACATTATTTTTATCTCAAAATTATCATCGTACCTAATGGACAATTATTTATGATCCTATCAAGTGGTATCAAAAGTGAGATTATGGCCTGAGGAAATTCAGTACCGATGATGTGTCCAAATGGTGGTGAAATTCAAGATCGGAAAATTCAATGGAAATAATTTTTCATTTTATAAAATGAAGATATAAGAGGTGTTGTGGAAAGATAATTGACTATAGGATATTGGAAAAAATTGAAGGGTGTGACAGAAGAGAAATGGAAAACATGTATGATAATGCTATTGATAATATCCAATTGTCATTGGACGATATGATCATGTCAAGCATTGTAGAGAAAAATATAGCGAAGGAAATTTGGGATACTCTTAAAAAGTTAAATGAGTAAAATTCACTCTAAAAAAAATTCTTGAAGAGAAATGTATACACTCTTCGAATGACGGAGTCATCATCGGTGACCAAACACATCAAAATGCCTAATAACCCTTTTTCTCAGTTTACATCATTGGGATATAAAAATGTGGATAATGAACAAGTAGATATTCTTGATTCACATGATCAAATAATCATAAACCTCACCAATAATATCCTAATATATATGTTACCCTTCAATGATGTTACATCTATGGTTATTAAAGAATAAAGTTTGCGCAAGAATTAGGAGTATATGTAGACAACATAAAATCAAGTGGAATACCTATCAATGGAAATATGAAGAATAATATAGTGTGGTTCTAGTGGGATCCAAAATCTGATTAGGTCTAAATCAAGAAACAAGAAGAAAAATGCCAGATATTACAATTGTAGTAAAAGGGGGCATGTCTACAAAGACTGCTGGAATAAGAAGGACAGTGAGAAAAACTCTCATGGAAATGTGGTGAGTACATTTTGAAATAGAGATATACTAGTCAGTGAAGCAATGATGACTATTGAATGTTGATAGAATCTCGACATTGCATGGATTATTGTCTCAGGATCCATATGGCACATGACATCTCAATGGGAATGGATTGATCAATATGTAACTATCCCATAAGGGCTTGGGTAAAAGGGGAATGATCATACCTTGAGGATCATTGGATTCAGTACTATAAAAATGAAGATTCATGTTAACATAGTTTGAACCATTCATAGAGTATTCCAGGTGTAGGGCCTCGAGAAGAACATTTTTTCCTTGGGACAATTTGATGATATTAGATGCAAGACTCGCATAGATAAATGGATAATGAATATTGTTAAGGGGGAGCTTGTGGTTATAAAGGTAGAGAAGATATCAAAGAACCATTATTTGCTTATGGGGTAAATTTACAAGGAATCATAGATAATTTTCATATCAAATACCTTGATGGAAGCATTGATGATGTTATGGCATAAAAATCTTGGCCATATGTCTCAATGAGGACTGAAGATTATTTCTAATTGAAACTTTATATCTGATATCACGAAGGTATCCTTACCATTTTACAAGAATTGTGTTTTCAATAAGAAACGCATGTTGAATTTTGGAAATTCAACGGTGAGGAGTAAGGAGACCTTGGTGTTGATATATTCTGGTGTTTGGAAAGCACTGGTTTTTCCCTTCAGAGGACCGAGGTACTTTGTATATTTCATTGATGATTATTCCAAGAGATGTTGGGTGTTTCCAATCAAGAGTACAGAGGATGTTTTTTAAGTCTTCAAAACATTCAAACCATAGAAGCAGATTTAATCTGAAAAGAAGATCAAGTGTTTGAGGACTGATAATAGTGGATAATATACAGGCAAGGAGTTTGATTCTTTTTGTAAACAGGAAGGCATCAAGAGACTATTCATGGTGGCATACACTCCTCATCGGAATAGAGTGGTATAGAGGATGAAATGAACCATGATGGGTACAACAAGGGTGATGTTGAAGACTATGAGTTTTCAAGATGTTCTAGGTAGAAGTAGTAAATACCACCTGCTATGTGATAAATCGAACCCCTTCAGTGGAAATTGATATGAAGACACCAATGAATATGTGAACTGGTAAACCCACTGACTATTCTCAATTATATACATTTGGATGTCCTGTATATGCACTGTTTAATGACTAGGAATGGGAGAAGTTGGACTCAAGAAACAAGGAATGTATCTTCTTGGGATACGTTGATAGTGTGAAGGCGTATCCTTTGTGGGATCCCATATACCATAAAGTTATCAATAGTAGAGATGTCATTTTTTCAGAAGAAAAGGTGCAAATGACATTTGATAAAGACATGGAGAAAGTGAGTATAAAAACTAAAAAAGTGGAGGTGAAGGAAGAAACAAAGGAAGAACCAGTTTCCTATGAGAAATTTCCAGAGCACAATGATCAAGTACCAAATGATGCTAAAATAAGAAAGTAAAATAGAGAGAAAATAGAACCAATATAGAACATAGATTATGTAACTGATAGAAATTTTTTTTATTTCTTATTCATAGGGGATAGAGAGCCATCATATTTTATGGAGGAAACCTAGAGTCTAGATGTATCTTTATGGATGGTGGCAATGTAGGAGGATATTGAAGCCCTACATAAGAATAATACTTGGGATCTGGTTCTATTACCCTATGGAAGGAAGACCATTGGGAAAAAATGTGTCTAAAAGATCAAGCAGGATAAAACAGATTCGGTGGAAGGATATCATGCGAGATAGATGTTAAAAGGATATGCTTAGAAGGAAGGTATAAATTTAAATGAAATATTTTTATAATGTTGTTTGATCGATGACTATTTAGGTAGTTATGGTGATGTGGGCTACATAAAATCTACATCCATAGCAGCTAGATGTGAAAACAACTTTTCTCCATGGTGATCTGGAAGAAGAAATCTACATGATCAAACCAGATGGTTTTTCCAAATAAGGTAAAGAGAACATGGTTTTTAGGTTGAAAAATCTCTATACAGTCATAAATAGGTGTCGAGGTGTTGGAACAAGAGATTTGATTCCTATATCATGAGACTTGGTTACAGCATACATAATTCAGATCCATGTACATATTTCACAATCTAGATAGTAATGATTTTATTATTATACTATTTTATGTGGATGACATGTTGGTTTCAGCCCCCAATAATTATCAAATCCAAAAGAAGAAGAAACAGTTGGGAAGGAAGTTTGATATGAAGGAATTGGGACCAATAAACAAGATTCATGGGATGCAGATTTATTAATATAGTAATAATGGAAAGATTTTTCAATGATAGAAGAATTATTTGAGGAAAGTCTTGAAATGATTCAACATGAAAGACTGTAAGTAAATATATACGCATCTTCCCATTAATTTCAATTTTTCCTATATGATGAGTTCCAGAAGTGAAGCAAAGAGAATAAAAAATGTCTCAAGTGTCATATGCATCAACAATGGAGATTATAATGTTTTTTATGGTTTGTACTAAACCAGACATTACATATGTATTGGGAGCAGTTAGTAAGTATAGGGTGACTCCAGGATGGGATCATTGGAGCATGGTGAAGTGGATCCTAAGATATATTAAGGAAACCTCAAATGTTTCATTATATTATGATGGATCGAATTTTACTATCATAGGAAAAGTTGATTCAGACATTTTAGGTGAATCTGATCAAAGGAAATCAACTAATAGTGATGTTTTTAATCTTTAAGGGGGAGTTTTGAGCTGGATTTCCAAGTTAAATTCTATTGTGGACATATCCAAAACCAAGGCAGAGTATTTGGTAGTAGCATAAGCTTAGAGAGTGGCGATTAAATGAAAATGTTTTTATAGGAACTCAGCCACAAATAGGAGCATATTTCATCATCTTGTATCAGTCAGACTACCTTTCACATTGAAAGGGATCCATCTTTTCTTTCTAGGATGAATCATATTTTTATAAAATATCATTTTTTTTTTGAGATGTGGTGGAGGAAAGAAGTGTGGATATGGATAAAATTAACACTAAATAAAATTCGTAAGATTTACAAATGAAGTAAATCAGTTTTGATATGTTCAGATGGTGTAGATCCTTAAGTTATCTTACAGATACATGAGTAGCATGTTTGGTAGATAGAAAGGATGTGTGAAGATGTGATTGGTGCTTAATCAAATCTCCATAAGGAAGATATGTTGGAAGACTTTCTAGAGAGAGAAAATACTAATGATGGTGGCCACATTAATTTCATTCAAAGAGGTTGAAACCCTACCATTATTCTCCTATTTAATTTGTTAAAAGTAATTTAATTTAGGAGAGCCCAAAGTAGGGTGAGGGGAGGATATAAAAAGATATCTCCTCCAACAGTTTTCATCATTAGATTCTCAAGAAACACATCTTCAACTTTGAGTGTTGTATTTTGTGAGGTGTTTATTCACATATTCAATGGAGAATTTCTTTGTTTTTTTTACTTATAATTGAGAGAGTTTTTACTCACATTTTATCATAGTGAGATCCTTCTATTTATACAATATTTTTTATCCCTTTCATTGTGAATATTTTTCCACATTATATCCAGTATTCATTTTATTTCCATATTTTTTCACTTTATTTTTATCTCACAATTATCATTGTACCGAACGACCAATTATTCCCAATCCTATATAGGGATCCATTATATGTGCTTCCATTAGTGCATCAATATCTCCATTTTGAGATACCATAATAATTTAAAAAAAATCCCCATTTTAGGTTTAGTAGAGGAGTTTCTCCATCAATAGTTTCTTTAGATGTGACCGAAAACAACACACATCAAAGTAACCAATTTATGATTTGTAAAAAAAATAGGTTTCCTATACTGAAACTCTCTCGATATCACAATACAGATGAAGATAGATAAGGGTTCTCAGATATCATTCTCAACACAAATATGAGAATCTATCGAATACTGCATCATGTGAGTTTGAGAATCTAAACACAGGAAACACCCTAAGGAATCATGAAGGATCATCAACACCGAGGGGTTTTGAAATGGAATAGGAAAAACATAGAATCTTACCAATAATTCCAACCTCAGATGTTTGTTTTATAATAATTGATCTAACAACCATCCGAATAGAAAAAATGAAATGGCCAAAAGAGGAAATAACCATGGGACCAGGCCCTTGAAATATCTTTCTTATTGTAAAATTGAATGAGAATGTGTCGAGAATCCAAAAGAACAACCATCACGTAATTCCATAATCCCAAATTAGAATTAATTTAGTTATCAAAATCAATCAAAGAAGGTTGAAGATAGCTGAATGTTTCCACTAGAGAAAGGTCGAGAAGCTTCAATGCTTCACAAA
The DNA here is from genome assembly GCA_963277665.1 of Viscum album. NCBI lineage: Eukaryota > Viridiplantae > Streptophyta > Magnoliopsida > Santalales > Viscaceae > Viscum > Viscum album. The sequence goes on along the minus strand of OY728153.1, from coordinate 1,460,598,063 downwards.
ACTCAGAACGTAAAATATCAACTGTAGGTTCTCCATCAATTGTTTAACAAACATGAAGAAAAATATAAATTCCTTTGAAATCAAGAAGGGATGGTTTTTTCCACTATTATCAAATCCCCTATTAATAGAGAGGGTACACAATAGTCTTCATCAAGAAATTAGGTCATCAAAAAGTGTATTAATAGTGTGTTGTAAACTATTTGAGATTTGGACACATGATTACTTTAATCAAACTATCCAAAATTTGTGAATTAATAAAACAAAAAATATTTTTTATGGGTTTTCCTCAAAGTACCTTCAGCAACCATCCTATCCAAAAACCCAAATTACAATCTATTTAAAACTCTAGAAATATCTTTCACTAAGCATGTCATGAGATCCCCTTAATGTTGCACTATATTCCCTAATTCACTTTTTATTAATTTTTTTCTAAAATATCAACTCTTGAGTTGATTATAAATTTTCCATCGCATTACATCAACAATATACATAAATCATCCCAAATAAACATTAATATTCATTTTTAGAAATTTTTACCTCCTAAAAAACTCACATCCTAAAGCTATATCAATTTTAAATCCCACAAAAACTCATGGAAACTCATTAGAAAGATTCGAAGTTCGATGATGAAAATTGAGATCATTATATAACATAATAAATTCAAAAAGACAATATATATTACCAATTCAAATTCTATAATATTAATTATATAATATCTAGCACAAAAGTACCTTTATGATTCTCTATGGACATGATATAAAGGGAGTGAACAACTCTAGTTTCCGTTGTTTTATCATTTAAAAAAAATTATATATATCTTTGGATTTTTTCACAGTGTTTACAATGTGTTTTGGGTGTCATAGGACCCTGGAATTAATATATTAAAAACATTAATATATTTTAAAACACATGCATTCATCTCTTCATAATAAATTACTTCTCATTGATTGGGACTTTAGTTATTTCCGGAATGTGGGTTTTACTCTAAAAATGACATAAACTTGATCGATATCAGATGTTATATGGGTGGAAGATGTTGGCTGGTGAATTAAATAAATTAATTAAATAAATTATTTATTTATTTAATGACCAAAACCAAATATTATATCTATAAATATGTTATGAAAAATCTTGTGGGTGAGCTGCCTAAACCTAGAAAATTAGAGGGGGAAAAGAGATATTTTTTTATGTTGAAAACTTGGGAATGTAGATTGATGACGAAAAATCAAGGGAATCATGAGACAAATGGAGAACACAGTAAGATTTTCACCTTCATCACTAGTGAACATGTTCTTCACCAACAATAAACCCATTATCGAGGTAGAGTTTTTTATTTTATATATTTCCATCCTTCTAACTTGATTTAAGGTCATGGATTATATATTTTCTTTATTTCTTGATTTACGTTCTTCACATGATCCAAAAAATTGATTGGTGCTCTTGAACTTAATTATCTTTATTTATTGTGCACATAATCCACCCCTCTAATTTCCTCAATCTCTGATTGTTGTTCAGGATTGAATCGACCAATGATAATAATACTTTGTTCTTGTGCCTTTTTCCCACAACCATTATTCACATTCTTCATTGTTGGTCCAAGGAGTCAGTAATTTGACATTTACATACAAGTATAAGCGTGATAAAACCCCTAGAATCATGATTTTTTCACAATCAACCAAGTGATTGACGTTTTTTGTATGGATTAAGGTGGATTTACAAAACTCAGGTGTTGGATTCACGGTTTGGGACCCTGAGAAATGACTAGAGGTGTATTGTTTTTTCATCTGAGAGATCCGAGTTCCGATTTTCAAAAATCAGATGTCGGGAATCAATGATTTGAGACCTTCCCCAATGATTTCAATGGATTCGGAAAAGTAAAACGATGAGAAATATGGTGGAATGGGTGTATTTGTTGACCGGATGATGGCCAGAGCTTATGTGTGCGAAAAAATTGAGTACATGTTGTGTACTTCATAGGAACACACACAACGTTCCTTGGAACCTTGTAGCACCTAGGGTTTTGGAATGAGTTAAGTATCACACACCATGCAGTTGAACCCCCACACCATATGACACTACCTGGGTAGCTGATCCATTTTTCGAGAGCATATACCCAGGAACCTGGGTGAACAGACATGACATGTCCCCATGGGGACACATCATGCATAGCTGCATGGTTGGCTGATCTGTGTCTAGGGAAGGACACACCCATGACATCAAGTGAAGTCAGACACCAATTACTTTTTCCAGAAACTTCTAACTTTAATATCTTCTTCTTTGGGGATGAGGTTTGGGCTCACGAGTAGCATATCCAGAGTATTTTTTTACATAGGATGTGATGGTAGCCTTTAATTTTCCATTAGAGATATGAAATTAGATATTATGAGTGATCTTATTCTTCCAGTGATGCTTGGCCGATGACAGTGGTTGAGTTTGATCATCAAAGATATTCTAGTGTCATTACGCCCCTATCGCACAAGGGAATGGGTCCCTAATACTCTTTATATAGGTAAATTTGGTACTCCCCCACCCTATAGAGGGTGCGGGTCCTATATCAATGAAGTGGTACTCCCCTATCATCAATCATCAATGGGGAGTAGGTCCACCACTAGAGATAATGTTCCCTTGGCTGTGGAGCTCAGTAAAGAGGAGCGGGACCTCCACCATGATTCTTTTAAGGTTTTTCATGGTTCTTGGTATCAGAAATGAGTCCTTTGGAACTATAGGTTGACTCATCATTATCCTTAGTTATCAGTGGAGATAGAGACTTATCTCTTTTTTTGACAGGGGTTTCAGTATGAGCATATCTGATAAGTGAGTTTCTTTTCCATCTTTATCTATTGGTTAAAATGATTGTTTTATTCTATTGCTTCCATATTTGTTTTCAGGGCATCTTACTGAGTATGTTTATAATCACCCCTACAAAGGATATTTCCACACATGTTTTCTCTTATACAAATGCCAAAGATATCGACAATGAATTTGGTGAACCTAGTATTAGAGGAGCATGGTCGTACTTGGAGACATTGACCATGTTTGTCACAACTCAACCCACAAGGGTCCACCTGGCTGGTGATATGCCAAGTGTGACTACCCCAATTCAACCTCCAATAGGCTAGGGGCTGGAAACCAGCACTGAGTAGGCATATCACAAACATAAGAGGCATTAGCCTAATGTACATGAACGCACACAGACATCTCCAAGTTTATATAATTCTAAAATTTAAAACAACACAACTAATACCAATGCATTCATAACATCTACTAAACAATTATATAACTAAAAAAGTACTAAAAGTGATAAAGGTTCCAAATACAAGCCCAACAGAATCTCTAAATCAGTCCAACCTGCTAAAATGAGGGGATTGCGGTCAAATGTGACTTCTTGCATGAACCATGGTCTATCTAACCCAATTTAAGCTATGTTTGATCATGGTCCAATGAACAAGACTATCATTGAAGTTGGTAAAAGTTTAAAAATTATATTCCTACTAACTACTGTATATGTGGAAATTAGGGTCAAACCCACAGAGAAGGAAAAAATGACCACTATTATTCTAAATACTTTCAAAAAGACCCCACTGTTGTCAGTAGTGGGATATCTTTTCTATTTTTTACTTTTTTGTGTTTTAATTAAGTAGTAAAATGAGTTAACCTTTCAAATATAGTATATAAACTTAATTGAAGCAAGAAACAATTGAATACATAGAGAAACTGAGATATAGAACGCTGATAAATGAAAAATCTAGTAAAATGATCGGGGGAAATTCTCCCTCCTACTGGTTTCTAAAGTATTCCAATTAACATAAAATTTATTGAAGTGTACCACCATAAACAGAAGGAATTACCTCCCTCAGTAGGATTTAAGTCACACAAGAAGATCGATTTCAGAGTTTTCCACTCCAAAATAAATCAACAGTGAAAAGTTTGATTAGAAAATAACAATAGGACGAACTCCGTGTAAGTCATGAAGTATTGTGAATTTATTATTTATTTTTAAATATGTATCCACGTTAAATATCTATGATTTATTGTGGAGTTTAGAAAATTAAGTTCTAGTGGTAAAAAGAAATTGAATGAATTTAGCATTGATCTCACCGATAAATTCGGAATTCATTGAAATGATTAAGTGAAAAGGTATAATTTAAAGAAAACCATCATAACTTCACTTTCTCCCCAAACTAGAAGATTTATTCTAACATTATCTGTATTACACAAACAAAAATCATCCTATTACAAAGAGATAAAATTTAAAGTAAATAGAGTAAAAGATCTTCCTCTCCTTACTCGAATCACTGCTGATCCTAAACCTGGGGTCTCTAGGAAGTGGTTCTCCGAGAAGTGCTCGAAGATTCGCCCCCAGGTTCTTGATTTACTTGAAAGTGAATGATCCCATCATTCTCCGCAAAAAAATTCTGGCGGCTCTAATTTTGTATCCTACTGTCATTTGCTACACGTCACACATTGTTTTCCATCGACTTCAAATGTTCTTCATTTGTGCACCGCATACGTGCATTTTTTCGGGACTGGCATGTCATGCTAGTTTTGTTATTTTAAATAACTCCCACTGAGTTAGTTGAATGTATTTATATGTGTTTCTAGCTCCTATGTGAACCTTCCTAGAAAAGAACAAAATGTAATTAAAACGTGAAGAAATTAAAATAATAGTTATTTTTTAAAGTGTAATGTTATAATACTTATTAAAAAGTTAAATAAAGTTAATTAATAAATATCTTAATTGATAATTATTATTAAATATTATTATTATTACTATTAATTTATTATTAAATCATTAATTAAATAAAATTATTAAGTTTTAAATTTATTATTATTAATTAAGTTATTCTATTAATATTAGTATTATTAATAATTAGTTAATATAACTTAATTATATTTTTAAATTAGATCAATATTAATTACTTTATAAATTTAATTATTTTATTTATTCTATTTAATTAGTTACATACTAATTAAAGTGTTAACTTAAATATATTTATTTTAGTTAATAATTAATTTTATTTATAAATCATTATTGTTAATGTTTATTTTTAATAAATCATATTAATTTATTTTATATTTTATTTTATAACTTATTTTTTTATTTATAATATAATTGTTTTATATTATTATTATAAATTATATTGTATTTATTTTTTTAATTATTATTAATATTAATTATATTTTTTTTTCCTTTATCTATTTTTTATTCATTTAATCCTCCCCCTAAATTCGGCGCACGAGAGGGGGGGGGGTCTTTGGATCCTTCTCCAGGAAGGAGAAGCGGCCCAACTCTAGACTTTAACAATTGTGCAACACCGACTCTGGGCATCGACAAATCTTACGTCAATGACCTCCTCAGCTTGGCCTAGCAGTAACGGCTCCATCCATAGCGCTCAACACATGTGGCGACACCAGTTCCTCCTCCATCCCCCAGTAGCGACGACTCAATTCCTCATTCACGATTCATTCCCTCCAAAAATGTCGATTCAAGCTAGAACCTGCAACAAAAACATAAACCCTTCTACCTCGGTCTCCAGTCCGTCGGCCTATGAATCGATAGCAGGTTCTTATAGGTCTTGGTTTTCAGATCTAGCAGATGGTCAGGGAAAAGTTTTCAATTTGAGTTTGATTTAATTTGGGTCTTGATTATTGTCCGGAGGCTTTTTTATTTTTGATTTTGTGTTGGATGAGAGTGATGAAAGAAGAATGGCAGTGGGATGTTTGACGATGGCTGGAGAAGCGACACTAGTGATGGCATGATGACTCGGATAGATAGTGGAGAAAAAGAAATATAACTGGTGTGTCATGAGAGAGATCAACTGTGATGAGAACTGATGTGAAGAGGGTTACAGGGGCAAGGGGATGAAGGAGAAACATTGACACCGTAAAAGAAACAATGCAAAGGAGTCCTGCAGGAAAATAGCGAGACAGTGATGGGTGAAACCGTTAGGAGTAGAAGCAGTGCAAGGGAATATGGTGGAAAAGTGGAGGCAATGTAATTGAATGGTAAGACCATGAGGAAGGTTTATGGTGGCACATCATAGAGATAAAATCGGTGAGATAGTGAAAAGGTGGAGTTACGATTCCAAGAATTGATGTGCCAGCGTAAAGAGGGAAATGGTAGAAGGAGTTTCGGTGGCTGAAATTACGGTGACACCGTAATGGGGATATGGTTCCACCATAATGGTTTGATACGGTGTAACCGTATTACAAAATAGTGGCACAGCTAAGGAGTAAACCGGTGGCATCAAATTTAGCCTGCAAATAAAATAAATTAAAAGCAGATTAAAAACTTAAACTAAAACGCATACTAAATAATTTATTTAAAACTGGAATTAATTAAAACAATTGAGAACAACTTGAAAAACTTAAATAAATAAAATGAAACAAATAAAATATTGATTAAATTATTGTTAACATTAAACTATAAAACATAAATTAGAACTAAACTAAAACATAAATTAAGTATCATTAAAGTCAATATAATAAAAAAGTGAATTTAAATTAAACAATTGTATATCAAAATTAATTAATAGTAAATAAATCAAATTAGAATTGTTAAAGTAGTAAGGAGCATAATAATGAAATTGAAATTAATAGTAAGGTACTTCCCTGACTTAATATTTATTCATTAATCATTCAATGTGGGAATTCCACTCCTTTATTAACACAGTAGCAGCATCCTAAAAACACAAAGCATGTCAACCAGGAAAAAAATTCAGTAGAGACAGAGCATACAGAAGACAATAAAGAACTTTATTCAAAGCCAAACAAAATAGAAACAAAATTAAACACAAAATAAGAAATATGGGTTTAATCCCATACAACATTGAGTTTTAAAGTTTTCATTAGACATTATTTAATTACAATTTTTATTTATTAACACAACAAAAACCATGGGTTTCCTTTCATGCAGCGTTGGATCTATAGTCCCCAACCAGACTTTATTTACCGATATATTTATATCCACGATCAGTTAATGGGAATGAATTATTAATAGTGTAAACTTCACTATTATATAAAGAATCAAGAATAGGATCAACCAATACATTCTCATCTACAGTACCAAACAATATTCTAAAAATTTCTTTCAACAAAAAAATTACTAATATACTTTCCATCCCATTTTGGTCTCTAAAGACCATTTCCTCAGCTCTAAAAATTTTCAACAGCTTCCTAAGAAAATCACTAAATTGACTAGGAAAACATACATGGATTCCCCCACACTTAGAGGTCATCTCCAACCTGGAATCAGAAGAAAAACCATCAGAATACTCATCAGTGTTTTCATCAAATGTTCCCAGTATAGCTTTCACAAAAGAAAACTCAGAAAACTATCAGAAGAAGGAATCATACTCAAGTTCCAATCGGTGGTACCCAATGTCCAAAGATGACTCAAATGATGTGAATATTTCAATTTTAGGTCGTAAGTCATCACAAACAACATCAAACTGAGTAAGAATGAAGGTTCCCTAAAATACACTTGCTCATAATGGGCACGATCTAGTCTTTTATAAGGACTCTTCCTAGAACATTCTCTAACTTTAGAAACCCTTAAATAGTTGACTTCATAAGGAAAACATTCAAAAATGGGTTGAGACAGTTTAGGAAAAAAATGTTACTCACTCTCTAGAATGGGTTCTAGGGAAATATTTTGCTCATCTAGAGGAATGAGTGGGACAGGAGTAGAAGCCTGAAGAAAACTTTCAATTGGATGGGGAATCATAATCTTTGTGACCTCAAGAGGGAAAAAACCATACTCAGCTCAGACCTCAATTTTAAAACATTGATTCTTAGTAACATCTATCAGATCACATCTAACCACATGTTGAGGTTTTCCAAACCCTAAAAACTCATCCACATCATAAATATCTTGGAGAGTGAGTTTCCCCTTGGACACATCTATGATAGCACCAGTTGTAGCAAGGAAAGGTCTCCCTAAGATGATTGGGATCTTTTCATCACACTCCATATCCAAGATAAGAAAGTTTTTGGGTATTGTTAGTTTTCCTACACTCTTTAATAGATCATACACCCACCCTGAAGGGTTTTCTATTGACCTATCAACAAGTTGAAGACAAATAGAAGTTGGTTGAAATTACCTAAGACTCAACCTTATAAATAGGGAGTAAGGTATAAGATTTATTCTTTCTCCTAAGTCACACAAACAATTATGTTATTCACTTTATTTTATTTTACATTGAATAATAAAGCTTCCAGGGTCCTTCAATTTTGTAGGAAACTTCTTTAAAAGGATCTTACTACACTCCTAATTGAGATTAACTTTGTCTAACTTCTTCCAATAATTTTTATTTTTTAGAAACTTTATAGTAAAAGAAATATATAAAGGGATTTTATCTAAGGGTTCTATAAATGGCATGTTGATACTAATGTTTTTAATCAATTTAATAAACCTCAAATAGTTAGGTTCATTATTCTTCTTCACTCCTTTAGGGAAGGTAATGGGAGGGGCATAATTTTTTAGAACAGTTTGATTATTCTCCTTCTCCACAATTCCATTTTTTCTTTTCTTTAATTAATTCCCACTTCATTTTCCTCAGTTCTTGAAATTTGTTTAGATTAAAGTTCAACATTCTGTTCAGGTTGAACAAAGCTATCCAGATTCCCAGATTCTGTTTCAAGCTGATTTTTATTTCCATATTTAGGTTTTTCATCTGTTTTAGTTTTCCCAGAGTGTTTCATTACTTTTCTTGGGTTTTAAGGCTAGATCTGGTGGTTACATCCATGATATTCTCTCTTGGATTAAGAATTGAAGTGTTGGGTAGCTTGGACTTTTCCTTATCACCTTGATCCCTAGCCATTTGAACTATTTGATTTTCTAAATTGTGAATCTTACCATATGTTTCCTTCCTAAATGAACTGATATCTCCCAAAACTTATTTTAGTAGCCACTTTAACTCCCCTTGAGAATTAGAAGATTCATCCCCATATTGGTTTGAGTTATAAATTTTAGGGTGTGATTGGTAGTTAGGAGAAGTAGTCTGTTTTATGACACCTTGTTCTTTCCAGGAAATGTTTTGGTGATTTTGATAACTATAAGTGTACTGATTTGAGAATTGATCATTTTTCCCTTGGATCCAAGCTCTAAAATCCATAAATTTGGCACATTCATCAAACTAGATAGGGAGATCAAAATTAAGAAAAAATGTATGAGTGTGACTGAATATACCACAATGATTACATTGTTCCCTTAGGACCCTATCAATAACAACAACATCCTGAGGATTGACTTCACCTCTATGGATGACCCTCTTCATATAGCACTTGTGCTGATATTTTTTAGCAATCTTGTCATACACAAGTTTCAAATCATCAGTATTGGAGTCAGAAAAGTAACCCCCATATAATTGATCAACAAACTTTTGATTGTAAGGGGTAAGAGTATTATAGAAGGTATCCATGAGTAGATGGGGAGAAAATTAGTGATTGGGACTTTGTCTAAGGATACTTCTAAATCTATCCCATGCCTTGTGAAATAACTCTCCCTCATCAAGTAAAAACCCATCAATTTTGTGCCAAATCTCAGAGGTGGTGTTCCTAGGATAGAATTTTGATATAAAGGAAGTAAACAAAAATTCCCAGGTCTCAAAATTTTCTTCATCCATGTTTTGATACAAAGTCCTAGCCTTCCCCTTCAGACAAAATAGAAACATCCTCAATTTCAACTTCTCCTCACAAAGCTTTCTTAGAGGTAATTTTTTTACAGAACTATAAAACTTTCTAATGAACTCAAGTGAATCCTCCCATGGAAGACCATTGAATGAAGGAAGTTTAGAAATGTAACACCCCAAGCTTCCATGGTACACTCCTCTTTGAATAATAGAGCAGTGTGTGTTGTACGCAACCTCGAGTTCTATCAAACCACGACCAATAAAAGTAGCAGTTATGAATAGTAATACCCACTTTTTGAAATTATATAAATTTTATATTTCAAAATGGACTCCATTTTTGGATTCTGAATATCGAAGTTAGCCTATGTTGAATTTTTGGTATTTTTCTGAGAACTTCCAATTTTTGATGAATAGTGAGAAATACTTAAAAACAACTTTTTTAATCAAAATAATTTATAGTGATAAATTATAAAATTGAGTGGTTATAAAGTTTAATTAGAATATATTTTTACCATTTTATACAATGTTGGTCATTATAATTAATTTCACTTTGAAATTGGACATAAACAATTGTCAATCTTTTGATTGATATTCTTTCTTAAAAACACACTATTTGTTGTGACAACGGGAATTAATTATTAAATTAATTAATTCAACTTATATGTTTTGCATTTTTTAAAATAGGAATAATTTTTTAATTAGTAATATTAATTATAGCTTAGGGTTAATTTTTGGTGTTGTTCTGAAAAACTTAGATTTTTGATGAATAGTGAAACCACTAAGTGGTAGTTAAAAAAACTGATTTTTCGTTTAAATGAAATTTTTCCACCTCTGTGATTTGAATTTCCAAAATTTGAAATACATCATTTTCATTAGGAAGTAAAATTTGGATCAATGGGATTAAAATAATTTTTGGTGAATAGTAACTTTTAAGTTCTATTAATCGCGATTAAAGGTAATCAGTGAAATTTAATGTAAAAATGATATTATAAAAATATGAAAATATCTAGACACTTGTCCTACCCTTATTGGATGAGTCATGGCCGACCAAGAAAATACATGGGTCAACTTGGGTACCCCATGGAGCCACTTGGGTAAGAATATGACATTAATAACTTTTTATTTAAAGTAAAAATAAAATCGACACAAACATGTGTTATTTTACTAAAAAAATTATTACATGGGGTTATATAAGTTAAATTTTCGACTATAAATATTAATTGGAAAGATAAAAATATTTCCTACATCATGGTAATTTTTTTATATTTTTTTGAAATTAAATAAATAAATTTATTTATCACACCATGATGATGCAGCGATTACCTCATTAATGAACTTTTTAAATAAAATGAAATGATAATGTAAAATATAAGACTTACAATTGTCAAAAACCTATTGTATGGGTAGATTTAGAACCCTTATCACCTTATCCTCGAAATATATAATTGTGGCACCTTTGAAATCCGAAAACTACTTCATAATAATGTAACATTTCATTACTTTCCAAGAGTGCCCCTCTTCTCATCTTATAAAAGGCCCCCACTACTACCACCTTATTTACACCTTAAAGCCATTTGGATCGGCCATCCTCTGCCCAAATACTCTCTAAAATTTCATCTATTACTCCTATAATCCTCACTTTGGGCAGAATTCTTCCCAAGGAAGCCTTTGGCTCAAATCAAAAAAGAGTTACCCGATTTTAAGGTAATGTCTTCTCTTATGTTATTTTGTTTTATTTTGCTTCTCCAACCCCTTAAACTCTTTTTATTCATTTCTTTTGTAACAACACAAGTATCTTCAATATAATAGGATGTTGTTATGAGAGGTATTTAATTTACAATTACACACACCTTCGTCTAATGGTTAAAGAACATATTGTTTCTATGGGTGGCAAAATATTGCCTCACGAAACGATGATTGTTCAATATTCATTTAACACCTCTAATGGTGTCCATTAAGATGAAACTATTTCTATATATGATATATATTATGTTTATTTTTTCCTTATGCTTCTGTATTTCTCATTTATGGCATACCTATATGATTTTCATTATGGGTAAACGTGATAATTTCATTTTAGGAAGTGTGGACTACCGCCCCCTCAAAGTGATTTGAATCGTTAATGCCATATGTGGGACGTATAAATGATGGAGTAAATAATATTATATATGATATTATACTGTAATTATAATATACCTTTATATCATTATGATTTCATTCCATTAAATGCGAAATAGAAATGAAAGTATCGTTCATGCATACGTACGGATTACCATCTCCATGAACGGTGCATTTCATTTCTTACCTCTAAATGTTATGTAATATTATAAATGCATGTATATAATGGATATATATGATATATATGATATCTACATCATTAATATAATTCTTAATATAATGGATATTTTACCACATGAACAACTTGTAATTATAAGAAGTTTATTTTTAACTAAAGTACCAAAGATCGACAAAATGACCGTTATTAACTTAAACAAATACATAATGTTCATAACATGGTAATAAGTGATATAAAAGGAATAATGAACTCGAAAAAGGTTCTTAAGCAAGTATAAATTAACTCTATTTTATTATTCAGGAGTTTAAAGAACGATCGAGTCAAGTCAGACACGAGGTAAGGGAACTTCTTAACCCAATTTCCATTCTTTGGGTTAATCTTCTACTTTAAAATTATGTCATGATATTATTATGTCATATCTTTTATTTGTACTTTATTTATGAGTACTTATAGTGAATTCACATAATAGATCTATTTTATTAAAAAATGTTCTTTGTAAGAAACTTCTTCTCAATCTCCTTTCATTGAGGCATATTTTATTTTATACACAACATTCTTTTATATAGTGTATAAACACCTTTGACTTTTACGTTTATTCAAAAGGAGTCTTTTTATATGAAGTGTTTTAATAAACGAAAAAAGGGAATGTTTTTTTTGTCGTACGTATGTGGCGACAATGACTTCTCTGTCGCTGTGACCATTATTTGGGTTTCGACTTCCTCTACAAGCCATAACTTTTTTTTAAATGAAAAATAAATACCAAGTTTTAATTTTCTTTTATTTTGGTATTGAGAATGGTTTTGATAATGTTTTTATTATATCAATGTGTTGTATTGATATCTTGTGATTTAAATGTGGAAATTTTATGTTTCCTTTATGCATGTTTTATGTGATGTGATTATGTTATGGTTTATGATATGTTCAAACCTGTTCATATGAGGAATGCATTGGACTTAATAAGTGACGGGTGGAGCCCGCTATAGCTCCTTGATGCATCGGCAGGTCTCATGAGACAAACTAGTGTCTTGGAATGAGGCCTTGACAAAATCTTATTTGTAGTCTTGGCATGAGGCCTTGGCTACGTGGTAATGATAGTCTGGCATTATGGATTCCATCATTATGAAAGTGGTTATTGATATTGCATGTGATTATTCGACCAGTAGAATATCCATGTGAATAAGTAAATGGAATTATTTCATTTTACTTTTGCTATATTATGCTAAAGTTCAAGTTTAAAAGGATTTTTTTTTAGTTATACATTGCCTTAAATGTTTAGGTTTATTTATGAAAGATTCCGCTATATTTTTATCCTTACTGAGCATCTGAGCTCACCCCTTTAAATGTTTTAATTTTTCCAGGATGTGATGAAGTATATTATGAATGACCTGCAGGGATAGTATGAGAGGATATGAATACATGATGTTTTTTTTAGTTTTGTTTTACTTTATGATGTAATGTAAGACTTATGAATGTATCTAGTGTTTCCAAGACTAATAAACTAATCGGTCTTTCAAGACATGATCTTTTGTGATCATGACAATGTTACGCAATAATGCACCGAATCTGGGTAGCTGGGGTCGGGGCATTACAAGAAAGGTGAGACTACTTAATTTCATAGTTTCTAGAGCTAGGGGACAACCTAATACAAGATGGGTTACTTGATACAGTTGGAATTTTAAAATCTCCAAGTCTAGGTAACTGGGGGATGGAACTATGGGCTATGGAACATTCATGTTTTCATCAACTATGTTATCTTGATTCTCCATTACAATATTTTTTAAGAGTAACTAAATGTTTTTCTAGTTCATAGATTTAAGGATCTAAGGTAACAACGAATTTTCTTGTGCTCATAAAAAGTTTGATATCATAGTGAGACTAGCACAATAGAAATGAACAACAAGTGGAAAAATTAAGAAACAATAGTAACAAGTAGTGGTAACAAAAAAATAACAAACAGTGGGAAAATGAAGTAGTGAATAAAATCGTTTTTTTTAGTTTTCAATTTTTTTATCAAATTTTTAAAAAAAAATTAATATGTGATTTTTTTTGAATTTTTTTTGAAAAGTAATGGCTCGTGCCTTCCCAAAAAAGGTCACCAAAAAATTGATCAAGACAGTCATTGAAGTCGTTCAAAGTTTAAAAATTATATTCCTACTAACTACTGTATATGTGGAAAGTAGGTTCGAACTCACAGAGAAGGAAAAAATGACAACTATTTTTCTAAATAATTTCAAAAATACCCCACTGTTGTCAGCAGTGGGGTAGATTTTCTATTTCTTAGTTTTTTTGTTTGTGTTTTTATTAAGCAATAAAATGATTTAACATGTAAGGACCCGACCCCAATTGCCCGGAGTTGGGGCCTTATTGGTTACATTGGAATACAAACAAGGAATAAGCATCCCAAAGGACTGAGAAGTTTAATATTATTGGAAACAATATACATACATAAGTTCATCATTACAACTTTAAATGGAAAACAACATAGAAACTCCTTAGACAACTTCTATAACTCCTAGGTTATTTCAGCATGTCATTCATAATAGAATTCTTATTGCCCCGTGGAAATGAAACATAATAAAAGGGTGAGCTCAAATTCTCTGTAAGGGTAAGAAATATAGTGGAAGATAACATAAACATTAGACATAGTGAATAATTGAAAACACATGCCTTTAGAAATAAACTTGAACATAATATGGTAGATATATAAGCTGAGTAAATATTGTCATAACATAACATAATCATGGGTATTCTACTATTAGAATAACCACATGAATCATAAATACTATATTCATAATGAGGTAATGCATAATGTTTGACAATATAACTATACCATCAAGGCCTCATGCCAAGACCATAAATAATCGTTTTGTCAAGGCATTGTGCCAAGACCGTAGTTTGTCTCATGGGACCTACAAATGAACCAAGGGGAAATAACGGGAACCACTCGACACTTACTATGTCCAACGTATTCCTCATATGAATGGGGATAAACATAATCAACATACACATTCATATTGAAACTAATATATGAAATGTAAATAGCTTTCCCCGAACATTAAGCAAAAACACTAACTATTCAATGTAAACTGATGAATTGTTTTAAGATAGAAATTAAATAGAAAAAATAATAATAAACCATTAAATTAAATATGGTAGATGATAAAATGGAATACTAATCCAAATAATACATAATAATCAACAAGATTGTTGAAATAGAGGAAGATACTCTTATAAAATCTTCGACTAATTCTTGAAATAAATACTCTTTTACTTTGAAAAGAAGAGTTATTTTGGAAAAATATTTGAATTAAACCATAAGTAAAGTAAGATATTATTTTCATAAAAAAATGAGTTATTTTATAGATATAATTGTTTCCAAAAACAGATTAGATATTTCCCTTGAAAATAGGTAAGAAATTGAGATATTCCCTTGAATCAAGCTTGTATTTCGAAAACAATTTGAAAGATCCTTTTAAAACGTGTAACTAACCATAAAATAAATAAGGATTATGGTTTGTGTAAATATATAGAAAACTCACACAGAATTTATAATGAGTATATAATAATACATAAGAATTTCATTGTGGTAATTTAGACAATGAAAATAACCCGAATGGAAATGGAAGTTCAGGTGAAAAAACCCTTACCTTAAGTCTGAATGTGTTCCCCTATTGAACTTAAGGTACTGGAATATGAAATTATACACATCAATAACTTATGTCATAACATAATAGACATGTATTTATTTTATCATAATTCTGTTTAGTTCATTTATGTTATTATTTATAAGTTATTATATTGAATTTCGTCATTCTGGAGTGTTTGTTTTCTTGATTTTCATAATCGGTTCACTTGTTTTTAGGTAATTAAGTTCTTGTGGAATGGTTTTAAATCTACAGAATTGAAATTAAATATTATTTATTAACATCCAGAATTGTTAATGGTAATTTCCATCATTTTGTAACATGTAATGGGGATGAATCGTTAGATGAAAACCACTTCGATTATTTGGCGGTATTTGGATTATTATGAACTAGTTTTGTCATATGATTTAATAATATGTACATATACTGGTTCCTGAATATTAATTAGGTTATGATACATTTATTATAGTCTGTTTAAACCATTAAAATGATTTCATGACCTGTAATGAAGGAGAAATTTAAGAACGAAACTTCATCGTCCATGAAGGTTATAAATTGGAACCTCATGGACGTTGATTTCATTTATAAAAATAAAAGGGAGGGAGGAAGAATATTAAATATGGTTCTTACATTAACATGATATTATTCTATTATATATATGATACTGGAGTTTATTTTAGTTATCTGGATAGAGGATGTGAGGAGAGAAAAAGAAAAGAGATGATCTTGAAAATAAGAGAAAAGGTGAGAGATCCCTTATGAAAATTTGGCAGCCTAACGACTTCGCTTAAAATTTCATAAAATAAAAATGATGAGAACAAAAGGGTACCTTATTATAATTAATTCAAAATTATATTAAAAAGAATACATAAAATCAAACCCCAACATATTAGAATCTGAATTCACATAGATAACATAAAATAAGTGTCGACTAAAAGAGGAGGGTGAAGGATTCCCTTACCTTGTAGAGTAACTCCTAGAACATGATGGTTGGGACCTTTAGGGATTAAGGACACCTTGGGAGGACTCCTAGAGAGGTAAAACCACCATATATTCATGGATTAGGGGTTTGGAATGAAAGAAATCTAATGGATGAGTGGATATTTATAGAAAAAGAGGGGGAGTTTTTTAATAATTTCAAAGGGACACCTCATTAGTGGTTTTTGCCAAACCATGGGCCTGCCCATGGTTTTAGCCACTTGGGACACCTCATGTCTTATGTTAATGTACACAAGTCGGCCATCCTTTTATTTTAATTATTATGTCATTATGATTTCATTAAACTACCGAAAACTAAAAATTGTATTTTTTTTTTACTATTCACAAAAAAAATCAAGTATTTTAGAAAAATTTCAAAAATTCACCCATACCATTTTTCGACGTGTAGAATTGAAAAATGAAATCCATTTTTCCAAAATAATTTTCTAAATATTATTAACATAATTTTAAAAAAAATCATAGTTCATTCGAAAAATAACAATTTTAAGGTATAATTAGTTTTATATCACATTGAAAAATCAATTAAAATTTAATTATCTTATTATCTTAAGAAAATAAAATAATATCATTATTTACTATTAATAATGTTCATATTACTATTAATATTACTATTCATAAGGGTATGTCACTATTCACTAAAAATCAAGTTTTTTCTAACAGACTCCAAATGACTTACTAGTCCCAACACTAGATGACCGTAATTCGAAATTCCAAACACACTAGAGGCAAAGTTGTGTTTAATGGATAGATTATAAAATTCATTCAATATTTATTTTCAAAATCTTGGTGTGTTACATTCTCCTCTCCTTACAAAAATTTCTTCCTCGAAATTTCGTTTTACTATCTAGACCAAAAACAAGTGGGGGTACTTTTTCTTCATTGCTTCCTCCAGTTCCCATGTTGCCTCTTCGTACTCATGGTTTCGCCATAATACCTTGACCAGATGAGTAGACTTGTTGCGTAGAACTTTGTCTCTACGATCCAAGATTCTCACTGGATTCTCTTCATAGGAAATATCATCCTTTGAATGTACCACCTCTGAAGAGAGTATATGTGAAGGGTCTGGTATGTACTTTTTTAAGAGGGATACATGAAAGACATCATGTAAATTTGACATGGTAGGTGGAAGTGACAGTCGATATGCCATAGCTCCGAATCGATCAAGGATCTCAAAGGGGCTGATATACCTAGGACATAACTTTCCTTTTTTCCAAAACCTCACGACCTTCTTTCATGGAGATATGCATAGAAATACCAGGTCTCCAAATTTTAATTCAAGGTCTCGTCGACGATTATCCGCATAACTCTTCTATATACTTTGGGATACCTTGATATTCTAGTGAATGGTTTTCACATTCTTCATCATTTCTTAAACCATTTCATGTCCTAGCAGTTTACGCTCACCGACTTCATCCCAACACGCCAGTGTTCTGCACCTTTTCCCATAAAGGGCTTCATATGGTACCATTCAGATACTGAAGTGGAAACAGTTGTTGTAGGAGAATTAAAACAGGGAAGATGTTGTTCCTATACCCATTTGAATTATATAGAACATGCTCTCAATATGTCTTCCAGTGTCTGAATAGTCCACTCTGATTGGCCATCGGTTTGAATATGATAGGACATACTGAAGTATAGTTCAATTCTTAGAGCATGTTGGTGACTTTTCCAGAACTTTGAGGTGAATCTAGGATCACGGTCAGATACAATAGATAGTGGTACTCCATGCAGCCTTACCACTTCTTTGATGTAAATCCATGCAGGTTGATCCAATGAGAAGTCCTCTTGAATCGCAATGAAGTGATATGTCTTTGTAAGACGATTCACAACAACCCATATAGCATTATTTCCTCTAGATTTCCTTGTAAGTCCAGTGACAAAGTCTATGGTAATGTTCTCCAACTTCCATGTTGGTATGGGTAGTGGTTGCATCATCCCCTTAAACTTTTGCCTCTCAGCCTTCACTTGATGACATACCAGGCACTTTGATGTATATTCAACAATCTCTTTTTTCATATTGTCCCATCAAAAGTTTTCTCGGAGATCTCGATATATATTTGTGCTACCAGGGTGTATAGAGAAATTAGATTTATGTGCATCATCCAATAGTTCCCTCTTTAGCTCAGGATTAGAGGGAACAAAAATCCTCTTTCTGAATTTCAAAATGCCACCTTCACATACGAATTAAATCAACTTCCCATCATTTACAACATTAATTTTATTTTGAAATTCCTCATCATTAGCCTGAAAACTTTTTATCTTCTCTAATAAATAATTTTTGGCAACTATTTGAAAAATTAGTGATGTTTTACCTTCCTTGATAATTCCCATATCCATATTTACTAGATCCATGAACAAAGGATCCCTTTAAACTCTCATCTTGTTCAGAACTCCATGATCTTTTCTTCTCAAAGCATATACTGCCTTATTTGCCTTCCCCAGGTGTTAGTGTATTGTGAAATCAGAGTATTTGAGTTTCTCAATCCATCTCCTTTGTCTCATGTTGAGTTCTTTCTGTGAGAATATATATTTCAAACACTTATGCTCTATACATATCTCACAATTTTCTCCATAGATGTAATGTCTCCAAATATTCAGAGCAAAGATTATTGCTGCTAACTCAAGATCATGAGTTGAATAGTTTTGTTCATGAATTTTTAGTTATCTTGATGCATAGGCAATCACTCGATCATTCTGTATAAGGACACAACCAAGTCCTTTCTTTGACGCATCTCTATAGATAACAAACCCATCATTCCCTAATGGTAGGGTTAGGATCAGAGAGTTCACTAACCTCCTCTTCAATTCTTCAAAACATTTTTCACATTCTTTTGTTCATATGAACTTAACCCCTTTTTGTGTGAGCTTGGTCATTGGGTTGGCTAAACAAGCAAAGTTTTGAACGAAACACTGATAATAACCTGCTAAACCAATAAAATTGCGTACCTCAGTTATGTTCATCAGAGTATGCCATTCATGCACATCCTTTGTATTCACAGGATCTATAGATATTCCATCCTTAGAGACAATGTGTCCTGTAAAGGCAACTGATTGGAGCCAAAAATCAGACATACTAAACTTCACATATAATTTATTTCTTTTAAGTGTCTTCAGAAGAGTGCGCAAGTGATTTTCATGATCTTCGTAGCTTTTAGAGTATACCAGGATATCATCAATAAACACCACTAAAAAGTCAAAAAGATAATACTTGAAAACTCTGTTCATTATATCCACGAATACAAATGGTGTATTAGTTAGTCCAAAAGGCATTACTGTAAACTCATAATGCCTATACTTGGTTCAAAATGCTGTTTTTGGAATGTCTTCCTTCCTCACTAGCAACTGATGATATCCAGATCAAAGATCAATCTTAGAAAAATATTGGGATCCATGAATTTGATCAAATAAATCATCAATTCTTGGCATAGGATACTTATTCTTTATTGTAATAGCATTGATTTCTCTATAATCAATACACAGCCTCATGGATCCATCTTTCTTCTTAACAAAGAAGGAAAGGGCTCCCAATGGAGAAATTATAGGGAGAATAAATCCTTTATCACTCAATTCCTATAGTTTTTTCTTTAGTTACACTAACTCTATAGTGTAAATTCTATAAGGGGTCTTTGATATGGGCCTTGAACCAGGAATAAAGTCAATAGAAAACTCAATTTCCAGGTCTGGAGGATGTCTAGGTAAATCCTCTGGAAAGACGTCAAAATATTCTTT
The DNA here is from genome assembly GCA_963277665.1 of Viscum album. Taxonomy (NCBI): domain Eukaryota; kingdom Viridiplantae; phylum Streptophyta; class Magnoliopsida; order Santalales; family Viscaceae; genus Viscum; species Viscum album. The sequence goes on along the minus strand of OY728153.1, from coordinate 1,460,577,763 downwards.
CACAATAGGTACGTCCTCTATCTATACATTCTTCTCCTCACCCATATTTATTTCATTCCCTTACTCTCCAATAATTGAATTCAGTAGAGCTACTTGGGGTGGATCAAGATGAGAATCACATGGTGAGGTTTCTAATCTAAAAATAAGGGATTCTACACCATTCTCAAAAATTGTAACTTCCTTCTTCTTTCAATTGATATTCACATCATAATTTGATATCCAATCCATACCAATAATTATATCATAGTCAACCATTGGTATGATGATAAGGTTAGCAACTAAAGCACGTTTATGTGTCATGAGGGGGACTAATCGACATGCCTTTATTGCAATGATACATCAAGTAGGAGTTTTGACTGATAACTCCTTTATTAAATCAAATTAGACATATCTAATTTTCTTGGAAAATTGGGAAGATATAAATGAATGCGATGATCCAGAATCAAATAAAGTATTGGCTAAGTTGGATGAAACAGTCAATGTACCTGCCACCACTTCGTTAGGAACTTCAACCTCCGCAATTGTGACTGCATAATCTTGGCCTTGCTCCCTTGTCCTTATTTGGGGAACATTTCCCCGACACTTAGGAAATTCATGTGCATAATGTCCCATATCTTTGTAATTGTAGCACATAAAATTGGTAGCTTCTTTCTTCCCCATACAATCCCAAGATAGGTGGCCTTTTTCTCCGCACTTGTAACAGACTCCCATTCCCTCCAGGAAAGTGCCATGGTGTTTCTTCCCACAATTACTGCATGATGGAAATTCAAATATTCCCCTTTTCCCCATTTCCTTATTTCCTTTCCCAGATCTTTTAGCAGCCCTCTTCTTCTCTTTCTTTCCTTTAAAGTCATAAGACTTAGAGAATTCATTTTCTGTCTTGATAGCACTTGAGACTATATCTTCATATGATTCAAATATTTGGGAGACTATAGCCCTTCTAAGGAATGGTTTAAAACCATCAAAGAATCGATCAATTTTTCTCCTTAGATTACATATGTAGTCCACAACATGCCTTTATATTCTTGTAAAGTTGGATTCATACTTGGAAACATTTTCAACCTCCTTCTTCCTGAGATTCAAGAATTTCCTCCCCATATCTGCTCGTTGTTCATGAGGGAAATTTTTTTCTTTGAATATTTCCTTAAAATCCTTCCATTACATCTCTTCTATTTCTTCCTCCTCATTTTTTTGGATTAAAGAACACCACTGATCTGCATCACTCGTTAGATGATAAACTGCCACGACAACCTTCTCTCTTTTGTTACATCACAAAGCAAGAAATATCTTCTCAAGGGAACATATCCACTGCTCTACTACAAACAGGTTTGTAGTCCCATTGAATGATGGAGGTTGTTGTGGCATAAAGCGATATAACATAGATCCTCCACGTGGTGGATCTAGATGCTCCATACGAGTAAGGTTATTATTCATAACCTGAGTAAGTTTTCCCAATATAGTTATGAGTTGCTTAGCACCAGAGCCAACATCATTATCTTGCATCATAGGGAAATCCCTATACGGAACACGTGCATTCATGTGGTTTCCATTCCATCCACTAGGAGCAATCTCTGGATAATGGCATACACTAGATTAGGTTATGAATCATAATGTATAATATTAACTTAACAAAATACTTAGCAAAAATTGATATCCTAGGCATGGATAATCCCATATTCACAAAAATTGTTTCATTGTGGAAAACTTTACATTTCAATCCTTTATAATAGCTTGTAAAGAAAATGTGAATTATCCTAAGCATATCCCCTAGGAGTGTCGTAACCAAGAGTGCAGCAAGGCCTATTATCATGCACCCGTTCTCATTCGAGTCTAGCTCAAAGCGGTGTTTTCGGGTTTTACCCCTAGATACATATGTGCCGGAGCCACCTATACCGGATCGTATCCAGACAGGGATGTATTGCTTCAAATATCCACATAATCTATTCCTTACCAAAATACCTGGATGTTATTGTATGTATATCCTCAAAGACTAACATGGTGACTCTTCCCTAATTCTATGTTTTCTAAATCTAGTTTCCAAGTATTCTACTAAACCTCCCTCTGATACCAATTGTAAGGACCAAACCCCAGTTGCCTGGAGCCGGTGCCTTATTGGTTACATTGGCATACAAACAAGGAATACGCATCCCAAAGGACTGAGTAGTTTAGTATTAATGGAAACAAGATACATACATATGTTCATCATTACAACTTGAAATAAAAAACAAAATAGAAACTCCTTAGACAACTTCCATAACTCCTAGGTTATTTCAGCATGTCATTCATAATAGAATTCTTCTTGCCCTGTGGAAATGAAACATAATAAAGGGGTGAGCTCAAACACTCAGTAAGGGTAAGCAATATAGTGGAAGATAACATAAACATTAGACATGGTGAATAATTGAAAACACATGCCTTTAGAAATAAACATAAACATAAAATGGTAGAAATATGAGGTGAGTAAATATTACCATAACATAACATAATCATGGGTAATCTAATAGTCGAATAATCACATGAACCATCAATACTATATTAATAATTAGGGAATGCATAATGCGGGACAATATAACCATACCGTCAAGGCCTCGTGCCAAGACCATAAATAATTGTTTTGTCAAGGCATTGTGCCAAGACCGTAGTTTGTCTCATTAAACCTACCGATGCACCGAGGGGATATAATGGGCCCCATACAAAACTTACTGTGTCCAATGAATTCCTCATATGAATGGGGATAAACATAATCAACATACACATTCATATTGAAACTAATATATGAAATGTAAATAGCTTTCCCCAAACATTAAGAAAAAAAACTAACCATTCAAAGTAAACTGATGAATGGTTTTAAGATAGAACATAAATAGACAAAATAATCATAAAACATTAAATTAAATATGGTAGATGATAAAATTGAATACTAATCCAAATAATATATAATAATCAACAAGAGTGTTGAAATATAGAAATATACTCTTATAAAATCTTCGAGTAATTCTTTAAATAAATACTCTTTTACTTTGAAAAGAAGAGTTCCTTTGGAAAAATATTTATAATAAACCAGAAGTGAAGTAAGATATTATTTTCATAACAAATGAGTTATTTTATAGATATAATGGTTTCCAAAAACAGATTAGAGATTTCCCTTGAAAATAGGTAAGAAATTGAGATATTCCCTTGAATCGGGCTTGTATTTCGAAAACAATTTGAAAGATCCTTTTAAAACATGTAACTAACCATAAAATAAAGAAGGATTATGGTTTGTGTACATATATATAACACTCACCTAGAATTTATGATGATTATATAATAATACATAAGAATTTTTTTGAGGTAATTTAGACAATGAAAATAACTCGAATGGAAATGGAAGTTTGGGTGGAAAAACCCTTTCCTTAAGTATGAACGTGTTCCCCTCTTGAACTTAAGGTCCTGGAATATGAAATTATACATATAAATAACTTATTTAATAATCTAATAGACATTTATTTAGTTTATGATAATTTTTTAGTTCATATTTGTTATTATTTATAAGTTATTATGTTGAATTATGTTGTTCCGGAGTGTTTGTTTTATTGATTTTTATAATTGGTTCACTTGTTTTTAAGTAATGAAGTTCATGTAGAATGGTTGTAAATCTTCAGAATTGAAATTAAATATTATTTATGAACATCCATAATTTTTAATGTTCATTTCCATAATTTTGTTACATGGAATGAGGATGAATCATTAGATGACAACCACTTCGATTATTTGGCAGTATTTGGATTATTATGAACTAGTTTTGTCATATGATTTAACAATATGTACATATAATCGTTCTTGAATACTAATTAGGTTATGATACATGTCTTATAGTCTGTTTCAACCATTAAAATGGTTTCATGACCAGTAATGAAGGATAAATTGAAGAATGAAACTTCATTGTCCACGAAAGTTATAAATTGGAACCTTATGGAAGTTGATTTCATTTATAAAAATAAAAGGGAGGGAGTAAGAATATTGATGATGGTTCTTCCATTCACATGATATTGTTCAAATATATAGATGATACTGGATTTTATCATGGTCATTTTGATAGAGGATGTGAGAAGAGAAAAAAAGAAAAGAGATGATCTTGAAAATAAGACAAAAGGTGAGAGACCCCTTATGAAAATTCGTCAGCTTAACGGATTCCCTTAAAATTTAATAAAATGAAATGATAAAATAAAAAGGGTACCTCAACATATTTAAATCAAATGTAAAGTAATAATAATACATAAAATCAAACCCCAACATATTATAATGTAAATTCAAAGAGATAACATAAAATAAGTGTCGACTAAAAGAGGAGGGTGAATAATTCTCTTACCTTGTAGAGTAACTCCTAGAACGTGAATGTTGGGACCTTGGGAGATTAAGTACACCTTGGGAGGACTCCTAGAGAGGTAAAACCACCAGATATTCTAGGATGAGGGATTTGTAATGATATAAAATGAATGGATGAGTGGGTATTTATAGGAAAATAGAGGGAGTTTTTTAATAATTTCAAAGGGACACCTCATTAGTGGTTTTTGCCAAACCATGGGCTTACCCATGGTATTTGCCCAGGGTTTTAGACACTTGGGACACCACATGTTATATGTTACTGTACATAAGTCAACCATCCTTTTATATTAAATATTATGTCATTATGATGTCATTAAACTACAGAAAACTCAAAACTGTATTTTTTACTATTCATGAAAAATTCAAGAATTTTAGAAAAATACCAAATATTCACCCCTACCATTTTTCGACATGTAGAATTGAAAAATGAAATCCATTTTTCAAAAAAAAATTTCTCAATATTATTAATTTAATTTTTAAATAAAATCATAGTTAATTTGAAAAAAATAATTTTAAGCTATAATTAGTTTTATATCACACTGAAAAATCAATTAAGATCTCATTATCTTATTATATTAAAAAAATAAAATAAAATAATTATTTACTATTCATAAGGGTTATATTAATATTCATAATGGTATGTTACTATTCACAAAAAAACAATTTTTTTCTAACAGACTCCAAATGACTTACTGGTCACAACTCTATATGACCGTTATTTGAAATTCCAAAAACAATAGAGGAAAAGTTGTGTTTAACGTATAGATTATAAAATGCATTCAATATTTATTTTCAACATCTTGGTGTGTTACAGAACATTTCAAATCTTGTATTTAAACTGAATTGAAGAAAGAAACAGTTGAAAACGTAGAGAAACAGAGATATAGAATGCTGATAAATGAACAATCTAGTAAAACGCTTGGGGAAAATTATCTATCCTACTGGTTGTTAAAGTATTCCAATTCACATAAAAATTGTTGCAGTGTACCACCATATAGAGAATGAATTACCTCCCTCGGCCGGAGTTAAGTCACACAAGCAGATCGATTTCAGAGTTTTCCACCCCAAAATAAATCAACTGTGAAAGGTTTGATTTGAAAATGACAACAGGTCGAACTCGTTGTAAGTTCTAAAGTATTGTGAATTTATTATTTATTTTGAAACATGTATCCACGATCAATCTATATGATTGATTTTATAGTTTAGAAAATTAATTTCTTTTGGTAAAAATCAATTGAATGAATTCAGCATTGATCTTGCTAATCAATTTTGAATTCATTGAAATGATTAAGTAAAAAATGAAGAATTTAAAGATAACCAGCAAAACTTCACATTCTCCCCGAACTAGAAGATTTATCCTAACATTATCTCTATTATGCAAAAAAAATCATCCAATTACAAAGAAATAAAATTGAAAGAAAACAGAGGAAGTGATCTCCCTCTCCTAGCTCGAATCGCTACTGCTCTTGGCGCTGGGGTCTCCAGGAAGTGGTTCTCTGATAAGTGCTTCAAGATTCGCCCCCAGGTTCTCACTCTACTTGAAAGTGAATGATCCCATCAATCTCTTCAAAAACAATTCCTGTTGCTATTCTTTTGTATCGTGTTGTCATTTGCTGCACGTCACCCATTGTTTTCCACTGACTTCAAATGTCATTCATTTGTGCACCACATATGTGGATTTTTTCATGACTAGCATGTCACGCTAGTTTTGCCCTTATAACTAACTCCCGCTATGTTATTTGAATGTATTTTGACATGTTTCCATCTCCTGTGTGAACTTGCATAGAAAAGAACAAAATGTAATTAAAACATGAAAAAATTTAAATAATAGTTATTTTTTAATGTCTAATGTCATAATACTTATTAAAAAGTTAACTAAAGTTAATTAATAAATATCTTAGTTGATAATTATTATTAAATATTATTATTATGATTATTAATTTATTATTAATTATTTAATTATAAAAAATTATTAAGTTTTAAATTTTTTACTATTAATTATTTTATTTTATTTATATTTTTATTATTAATAATTAGTTAATATAACTAAATTATATTTTAAAATTAGATCAATATGAATTAATTTATTAATTTAATTATTATATTTATTTTATTTAAGAAGTTACATACTAATTAAAGTGTTAATTTAAATATATTTATTTTAGTTAATAAATAATTTTATTTATAAATCATTATTGTTAATGTATCAGTTTTAATAAATCTTGTTAATTTATCTTAAAATTTATTTTATAATTTATTTATTTATTTATAATGTAATTGTTCTATATTATTATTATTATAAATTATATTGTATTTATTTGTTTTAATTCTTAATAATAATAATTTTTTTGCCTTTATCTTTTTTTATTCATCTACTTCTCCCCCCCCCAAATTCGGCGCATGTGGTGGGTGCTTCGGTTCCTTCTCTTGGAAGAAGAAGCAGCGCGGCTCTAGACTTTCACAGCGGCGCAACACCAACTCTGGACGTCGACTGATCTTACGGGAATGACCTCCTCAGCTTGGCCTCAGAGTGGCAGTTCCATCCACAACACTCAACAAATGTTGCGACACCAGTTCCTCCTCCATCCTTCAGCAGTGATGTCTCAATTCCTCCTTCGCGATTCATCCCCTCTAAAAATGTCGATTCAACCTGGAATATGAAACCAAAACGGAAACCCTTCTACCTCAATATCTAGTTTGTGGGCCTGTGAATCGACAATATGTTCTTGTAGGTATCGGTTTTCAGATCTAGAACAAGGGATGGAAAAAAGTTTTGAATTTGAGTTTGATTTCATTTGGGTCTTGATTCAAGTATGGAGTCTGTTTGATTTTTGATTCTGTGTTCTATGAGAGTGATGAAAGAAGAATGGTGGTGGGATGTTTGAAGATGGTTGGAGAAGCGACGCTGGTGATGGTGTGATGACTCGAAAAGACAATGGAGAAAAGGAAATAGAACTAGTGTGTCATGAGAGAGATCGACTTTGATGAGAACTGATGTGAAGATGGTTACGATGGCAAGGGGATGAAGGAGAAACATTGACACTGTAAACGAAACTGTGCAAAGGTTTCCTGCAGGAAAACAGTGAGACAATGATGGGTGAAACCGTTTGAAGTAGAAGTAGTGCAAGGGAATACGGTGGCAGAGTGGAGGCACCACAATGGAATGGTGAGACAGTGAGGAAGGTTTATGGTTGAATAACATAGAGATGAAACCAGTGAGACGATGAAAAGGAGGATTTATGGTTCCAAGAATCGTAGTGCCACTTTAAAGAGGGAAGTGGTATCAGGAGTTATGGTGGCTGAAATTACGGTGACACCATAAAGGGGATATGATGCCATAGTAATGGGTCAATACAGTACCACTGTATTACAAAATGGTGGCATAACTAAGAAGTAAACTGGTGGCCTCGGACTAAGCCTGCAAATAAAATAAATTAAAAGTAGATTAAAAACTTAAACTAAAATACATACTAAATAATTTATTTAAAACTAAAATTAATTAAAACAATTAAGAACAACTTGAAAAACATAAATAAAACAAATGAAACAAATAAAACCTTGATTAAATTATTGTTATAATCAAACTATAAAAAATAAATTAGAACTAAACTAAAACTTAAATTAATAATCATTAAAGTAAATATAATAAGAAAGTGAATTTAAATTAAACAATTATATATCTAAATTTATTAATCATTAATAAATCAAATTAGAAGTGTTAGAATTAAGCAATGTGATTGAATATAATTAATAAAGTTATTAAATTTTAAAAAGATAATGTTAAAAGATTAAAAGTTGAAGTAATGAATTAATTACGTAAATGAAAATACTTGTTTTAATTGATTAATTTATAAGAATGTCAAATTTTAATAAAGAAGTTATACTTATAAACTAAATAATAATTTATAAAACTTATAAAATTAAATCAGGTCATTAATTAATTACTTAAATCAATAAAAACACACAATTAATTATAAAAAATTAATTAATTAACAAATTAGTTATAAAAGTACAGAAGTGTGATTATTTAATAAAAAGTATAAAAATAAATAATTAAATCATTAAAAATTAAGTAAAAATATGTGGAAAAACTATGTAAAATTAGGCCACATAGAATTCCCCCACACTTAATCATTGTTCTTCCTCAAACAATCCCATTTTTTAATATCATTGAGAAACAAAATTGTGTTTATGATTCAGCTCAAACTATAACATGTCCATCAATTTGAAAACAGAGGACAAAAACATGTCAATAGGCTTTAGAAAAATGAATTGCTCAAATTTAGTCATGCATAGAAAAAATACTCAAAGGCTGATCAAGATAGTAAAGATTCATCAATCAAAGAAAGTGTCATACCTCATATGTGACATCACGTAGCGACTCACTTTAATCCAAACTCAAGTTCTAATTCCAAGAGCGACAAAAGGTGAAATTTATATGGAATTAAAAACTTAACCAGAGAGACTTTTTACTTTGACTCAATCCTAGATTCCAAAAATAAATATTTTTTTTGTGAATCACCATAATAATACAACATAAATGACTCCCATATAAACCATTTGACCCATTCTTCATCTGGCGTTCATTATTCCCCTCACCTTAATGAACTCATTTTTGACCATAGACACTTTATTTTGTTTTTTTCCAAGCCATGTATCATGTGCTAAGTACTGTGCAATGCACTTATTCAACGTGTACAGAGACCTTATAGTAAACAAAAACACACCCAGCATCTACGGTCTCAGAGATTCACCATGGGATCCCAGATGCCCAAACCACTCCTGCTTCAAATGATTTTTATGAAAACCATTTACATTGTCTCATTAAGGTGATTACTTTAATAAATAACTGAAATGTGTGTCCCCTTGGATCAATTTAAACATCCAGTTCCAAGGGTTATGATCATAACTCCAATAACAAGTTACCCATATCACTCTCAAAAGTAGTCCTAAACCAAAATATACATTAAATCACTAAGTATACTCACTCAGAAATCATCCATCCACATTAATTTCATATTAAAAACAATTCTTAACTACCTTCAAGGTACTTGTCCAAAGGCAAGACCCATTTGAGAAAAGGTGTACATCCTAAAAGTGTGTATGAATTTTGAAAAAATTTACCCATTTTTAAAAAAATTTTGAAGTGAAAGTGGGAATTGACGGGCTCATATTAAATCACAATTCAACACAGTCAAGAATTGACCTCATCCCCCACACTTAAAACTCGACTTTGTCCCCAAAGTTTAATTCCAAATAATGAGAAGAATAATTAAATTATTAAGTTTCAAAATAGATTTTCAAATTAAATATATTTATGACATGTATAAAGGGTCTCATTGAAGTTCAAAAATATTGTTTTCCACAATCAATAACATAAAAATAGGTTCTAAATCAAGTACATGCATTATCATTTAAGTTCAGTGACACAGAGTTTCAAGAAAGTTCAAATATGGAATGTAACTTATGGGTGGATATTGAATTGGGTATATGAATTTTAATAGATTGGGTTCAATAATATGTTCAATATATCAAGAGAATGAGTGCTAAAACACCCCAACCTAAAGCAGTTTCAATACAAAAACACAACAAGTATGCATGTACCTCCCCACACACACACACTAAGTTTCAAACAATGAAATGATTTTAACCAACTGTGAAATTCAATTTTTTATCAAGGAGGAACATGAAGAATTATTTTATTCAACTTAGTGACATGTAGAAAAAACTTTTTATTATGCAAGACATGCAACAGATTTTTTAGCAATCATGTAGTAGATTTTCTAATACAAGCAGAATTTTTTAATGTAGCAACATATAAAGCAGAATTTTTCATTGAAAACATGAAACACAATTTTTTTAAGTAGTAAGGATCAAAATAATGAAATATAAATTAATAGTAAGGTACTTCCATGACTTAATATTTTTTTCATTAATCCTTTAATGTGGGAATTCCACTCCTTTATTAACACAACAACATCATCCTAAAAACATAGAGCATGTCAACCAGGAACAAAAATCCAGCAGAGACTGAGCATACAGAAGACAAAAAAGAATAACTTTATTCAAATGAAAACAATAAAAAAAATTAAACACAATAGAAGAACTACAGGTTGAATCCCATGAAGCACTGAGTTTTAAATTTTTCAGTTAAATTTTATTTAATTACAATTTTTGTTTATTAACACAACAACCATGGGTTGCCCCCCATGCAGTGCAATATTTATAGTCCCCAACCAGACTTTATTTCCCTAGATATTTCTATCCATGATAATTTAATGGGAATGAATTATTAATAGTGTGAACTTCAGTATTATCTAAATATTCAAGAATAGGATCAACCAATACATTCTCATCTACAGTACCAAACAATATTCTCAAAATTTCTTTCAACAAAACAGTTGCTAATATATTGTCCAACCCATTTTAGCCTCTAAAGACCACTTCATCAGCTCTAAAAATGTTCAATAGCTTCCTAATAAAATCACTACATTGACTAGGAATACTTACATGGATTCCCCCACACTTAGAGGTCAGCTCTAACCCAGAATCAAAAGAAAACCCATCAGCAAACTCTTCAGTATATTCATCAAATGTTCCTAGCACAGCGGTGCAGCTCTAGACTTTCACAGCAGCACAACACCAACTCCAGGTGTTGACAGATCTTGCGGAAGTGACCTCCTAAGCTTGGCCTCATAGTGGAAGCTCAATCCACAATTCTCAACACATGTTGCGACACTAGTTCCTCCTATATCCTCTAGTAACGACGACTCAATTCCTCCTTCGTGATTCATCCCCTACAACAATGTCAATTCAAGCTTGAACCTAAACCAAAAACAGAAACCCTTCTACCTCGGTATCCAGTTAGTCGGCCTGTGAATCAACAGTAGGTTCTTGTAGGTCTCGATTCTCAGATATAGCAGAAGGGCTAGGAAAAAGGTTTAAATTTGATTTTGATTTCATTTGGGTCTTGATTCTGGTCTGGAGTTTGTTTGATTTTTGATTCTGTGTTGGATTAGTGTGATGAAAGAATAATGACAGAGGGATGTTTGACGATGGCAGGAGAAGTGATGCTAGTGATCGTGTGATGACTCGCAAAGATAGTGGAGAAAAAATAGAATCGATGTGTCGTGAGAGAGATTGATTGTGATGAGATCCGATGTGAAGAGGGTTACGGTGGAAGGGGGATGAAGGAGAAACATTGACATCGTAAAGGAAATGGTGAAAAGGAGTCATACGGGAAAACGGTGAGAAAGTGATGGGTGAAACTGTTAGGAGTAGAAGTGGTGAAAGGGAATACGGTGGTAGAGTGGAGGCACAATAATGGAATGGTGAGACCGTGAGAAAGGTTTACGGTGGCACAACATAGAGATGAAATTGGTGAGACAGTGAAAAGGAGGAGTTATGGTGCCAAGAATCGATGCGCCGCCATAAAGAGGGAAATAGTAGTAGGAGTTACAATTACTGAAATTACAATGACACTATAAAGGGGATACAGTGCCACAATAATGGGTTGATACGGTGCCACCGTATTACAAAACAGTGGCATAGATGAGGAGTAAACCTGTGGCATCAGACTTAGCCTGTAAAAAAAATAAATTAAAATTAGATTAAAAACTTCAACTCAAACACATACTAAATAATTTATTTAAAACTAAAATTAATTAAAACAATTAAGAAAAACTTGAAAAACATAAATAAAACAAATAAAACAAATAAAACTTTGATTAAATTTTTTTTAACATCAAACTATAAAACATAAATTAGAACTAAACTAAAACATAAATTAAGAATCATTAAAGTCAATATAATAAGCAAGTGAATTTAAATTAAACAATTATATATCAAAATTAATTAATCATTAATAAATCAAATTATAAGTGTTAATATTAAGAAATGTGATTGAATTTGATTAATAAAGTTATTAAATTTTAAAAATATAATGTTAAAAGATTAAAAGTTTAAGTAACGAATGAATTAATTAAATGAAAATACTTAGGTTAATTGATTAATTAATAAGAATTTCAAAATCTAATAATGCAGTTATACTTCTAAAATAAATAATTATTTATAAAACTTATAAAATTAAATCAAGTAATTAATTAATTACTTAAAACACTAAAAACACAAAATTAATTATAAAAAATTGATTAATTAATAAACTTAGTTATAAAAAAATAGAAGTATGATTATTTAATAAAAAGTGTAAAAATAAATAATTAAATCATTGAAAATTAAGCAAAAATATGTGGAAAATCTATGTAAAATTAGGCCACATCATCCACCAAGAACCCCATCGAATGGTTTGTCATCCACATAAGACATTACATGTGTGGGAAAATTCCATGTAGTGGTGAGAATAATAATACCCAGTATGACAGCCCAAAATAACTAAACATAAAGCATCAAGACAGTAGTCAAATCACCATAGGGATATATCAATCATAATATGAGGCATATAACAAAAAACATCTAGATATAATCATAATAGATATTAAGACTCATGGAATGGCCACAACTGTATTTCCATCCAAGGATCTAGCTGGAGAGTTTGTAGCAACACTCTCTTAGGAGAACTCACTCAGTAATTCTGATAGCACTGATGAGGTCCATCCAAGATGTTGTTCTCATTGGGTCTCTCCATGAAGATATACATGCTGAAATTCCAAAGAGATTGATACAAAGATGAGGGATCACACTTAGGGCCATGGGGTATATCGACCACCCAATCTAGATTAACCAACTAATTAGGGGACTGAAAACTAAGTATATTGTTCAAGCCAATTCCTAGAACCCAACTTAGGGTGGAAGATGATAGAGGATTTAACCCTGAGCCTCATAAAGGGATTTTGATAACTCATTCTGAGACTAATCCCTTAGAGGGGATCACAATTCTATGTTAAGGACGTAATTCCACACTATACCCTCATAGGGATGGACTTAGTGAATAAAACCTAATGGAACTAGTCCATATTGAAGAGGACAAGGGTCTCAATCTACCCTTGAGAAAGTACACGGTGTGTATAAGGGTTTACATAACATTTATTGCAACCTAGGGGGATGCTCGTGCTTCACCTTCCCACATGACATGTTCCTCAAATACACAGTGTGTCCCCTGGGGCACTCGGCATGTAGAGGTCTGCCAGCTCGTGCCTATGTACACCTTGTCGTGCATGTGTAATTCGGGTCGTGCCCGTGTACACCCGTCTATGTCCGAGTACACTGCTCAACTCGTGTCTGAGTGCACGACTCATCCTGTGTCCAACTACATGGCTCAACCCGTGTCTGAGTACACAGCTCATCCCTAGTACCTTGGTCATATCCGAGTACATGTACTAGTATAAAACAAGCCTTTAACATCACTAACCTTTATCCGCACTCATAAATGGTGACCATTATCAGTGATTTTCATTAGCGTTGATAAAAGGTAACCTTTATCAGCATGTTTTTTTAGTGCTGATAAATGTCCTGAATAAAATGAAATAAGTAAACAAATAATAATTAAAAAATTGTAAATTAAAAAAATATTAAAAATTTAATTAAAATAAATAATTATTGATAAAAGTGAATAAATTTAATATACAATATATATATATATATTATAAATACAAATAAATAGTGTATATTAAATTTATAGATATATAAAATGAAATAATTAAAGAAATAAAAATTCAAAAAATATTAAATTAATAAAAATATTAAACATTTTATTAATTAAATAATTATTGATAAAAATGAATAAATTTAATATACATATATATATATATTATAATTATTAATAAATAGTATATAATAAATATAGATATATATGAAGGTATATAATTTTTCTTAAATGTGATTTTTATAATAAAAAATATTTATTCATTACATTAAATAATTCATATATTTAGTGAAGAATGATTTATAATTAAAAATTAACGTGAATTAAAAATACTGACTAATTGCATCAAGTAATTGACATAATTGATTATCGTTTGATTTTTAAATTTAACATATATCAAACACGTGATATATTGATTTCACATACATATATGAAATTAATGAATTTTTATATACACCACACACACAAATATTTACATAATTAATGAAATCATATATAAAAACACATACACCTAATATTAATTTAATTTACTCAAATTTTAGTATTCATTTTAAAATTTCATTATAACATGATATGGTTAATATATTACGTCTTTAGTCAGTAAATTTTGTTTATTTATTTTTAATTTTATTACACTTAAGTATTAATTCATTTTTTTTATTTTTTATTTTTTATTTTTTATTTTTAATTTTTTGGGAATTTAATCATTTTATTATTTATTTATATATATATTTTACTATGTTTTAATATATTCAATATGTATTCATCTTTATTTCAATATATATCCATATTTTTTAATAATTTATATTTAATTAATAAAATGTTTTTATTTTTTCAATATTTTTAAAGTGTACTCATTTTTAATTATTCAATTTCCCTCATTTTTAATATTCATGCATTTAAGAATATATATTCATTAAAAATGGTAAGAGTATATTTATAAATGCATATTTACTATATTTATAACTTTATATATGTACAATTACAAATAAATAAATATTATTTTTTAAAAGTATTTTTATTATTATAAATAAATAATAATATATGTTTAAATAATTATAAATTTCTAATAAATTTATTTCAGTAATGAATATGTTTACTATATTTTTTTTATTTTTTTTATATTGATATTTATATATATTTATTAAATATATATATAATTATATAAATATAAAATGTTATAAATATATAAATTTTATTTTTATAAAAGTATTTATATAATTATATATTTAAATAATTGTTAAATTGTAATAAATATATTTAAATAATTATAAAATTATAATAAATATATCTCAATAATGAATAGATTTATATTTATACATATATATATTATATATATATATATAATTATATAAATATATATAATGATATAAATGTATTTATAATTATAGAATTATAATAAATATATTTAAATAATGAATATATTTACTATATTTATATTTGTATATATTTATTATATATATAATTATATGAAAATATATAATGATATAAATGTATTTATAATTATAAATAAATAATTATAATTTTTTAAAAGTATCTATTTAATTATAAATAAATAATTATATATTTATATAATTATAAAATAATAATAAATAAAAATAAAATTATATAAATATATTAAATTTTTTTAATTTATAATTACAATTATAAATCATTTTTTATAACATAAGTTTTAGCGCCAATAAATATCCCTTTTATCATCTTTGAAAAAACATTAATAAAAGGGATCTTTATGAGTGATTTTTTAGAAATGATAATGTAAGTGTCTCTGATTTAATTAATAACCCTAACTGTGACTGGATTTTTCATGATTTCACATGCTATTTGTGGAAGCCACCTCCCACCGTCGCTCCTCCTCAGTGAATGCAACTTCAAATCAAGTCTCAAATCAATCCAAGGGTTGAATTCAAGGCTCGAATGAATCCAGGCTATCATGTGCAATATTTTTACTTCTCTTAGATGAATTAAAGCTTCAACCCATGATATGTTAATTTTTTCCCTTCTCCTCACTTATTTTTATTGATTGGATATATATTGTTTCATTTTTTTGTCCAATATCTTTTTCTATTCAGTATCCATCACCACTTTAATGCCTGAATGAATTTTACCCACATGCCTCTTCACTATCACTGTTTCTATTGCAAATACCACATATATTTTTAATCATTTGAACTCTAATTGAGTTTAACATACATGTGTTCAATGTCTATGGATAATGTTTTAATAAGAGACACATTAAACCTAAAAATAGCCTTCCATTGTACCTTTAGAATTCATATTTTATACAAAATACCCAATGCACTGTGTCAAAAAATTATTATAGAAAATGTAATTACTCATAAACCATGGTTTATTATTTTGAACGACATGTTATCTAGTTTTTTCAGAACTAGAAGCTTTCACTTTTCAAGTGATTGTATTAATTGGTTGGGCTCTATCTGTGGAAAAACTAGATATACTCTTTCTACCAGCCACCTTATAAATAGTTAAGGGTGCTTCATAAGTTTTGATCAACCAGTTATTCAATAATTTAAATTTCAAAAATCTAGTGCAGATGAAAAAAGTTTTATCAAAAAAAGTATATTAAAAAAATGATGGTAGATTTCCATTTTGATATAGATTTATCTAGATGATTATATGATATTATGATTTTCATCCCCCGTGAGAGAGTTCTTACACTATAAGAATCATTCATGGAATATTGTGGAGGTATGATAAATCTTTTTTAATTTTTGGGAATACACTAATTATATTGGTTCATGATTCTTCAATTTAGTATAAATCACAAATAATTTCATATTTAGAATTATTTTCTCATTTTAATCTATTTTTATTATGACTACACAATATATTCTTATATCTCTAATTTTATCTTCATGCATTTATCTGTTTTTTAGTAGATATTCAATCTGTTTAATCCTTTTTCCTCTAATCTTCAGTTGAGAATCTTTGATAATAATTACTTATTTTAATTTGTGGGTTATCTCCTAAAAACAATTCTTTTCATATTACCTATTTTGTATTATATTGAGACACAAATTTTTAAAATAGGTGCATTATTCATCGAATTCCAAAATCATTTTATTTTTCTATTCTACTTCTTTGGAGTGATTAAAATATATTTATACCCTTTATTTTAAAACCTTCTCTAATCATTTATATTCATCATCATATAATCAGTGATATCCTCATAAATGTATCTAAAAATTCCAAAAATATTAGTGACCATTTCATTGGAAATGTTCTTTATGGTCTTTATCAAATAAGATTGATAATCTTCATATTATTCCATTCAAAATTATTTATTTATTTTTACATTTAAAAATACAATTTTAACATCTATTTAATTAACACACAAATGATTTATCAAATTTAAAGGAAAATAATGTCTTTATTATCATAATTTGAACTGCATGAGTATAGGTATCAAAATAACCAATCAATTCCATTTTTTTTAAAACATGGATCACCAAACTATCTTTAAAAACATGAATGTTATAATTGGAGTCATACATGTTTCTAAATACACATGTAAAACCAATATGATTTGAATATTTTAGACAATTTGTAAAGATGCGGGTATTTTTCCTCATAAAATAATATTTTTCATCATTAAATGATTCTTTCCAGAACGCAACTTATTTTAAAGAAAATTGTTTTTTATATAACTTGAGATCATTATCTATGGTTATACCCACAAGATATTTTTTCATAATATTATTATGTTTATCTCTATCAATACGAAAAAAGAAGGATTTCAAATATATGAATTCATTGTATGGATATTTCTGCTTTCTAGGTCTTGTACTCTATTTAGGTTCAATACAAGAATCATATTTATTCTTCCATTATATCTTAACTAGATTAAACACTAGATCTATGGAAATAATGAACAATTTTATTTTAATTATCTTTATAAAATTTATTCTTAAAAAAGCATACAAATCTCGATTCAAAAATGACATTAGCTTCTATGTGCATTATTCAATACGATTTATTATTATTTTCTAATGTAAAAAACACTTATTTAATTATTTTTGTTTCATTTTTAATTATTTTAGGAATATAAACTCTAAAAAATGATAAACAAACATACCATTTAAGATAACAATGTTTTGGTTTCATCCTCATCAAATTCAACTCTAGAACAGTTATTATTGCAATTTGTTGCTTGAGACTCATCCACCATCTCTTCTCTATTTCTTCAACTACTATGAGCATTAGTCATGCAAAATGATCACCAATACCTGGTAAGAGATGAATTTTAGTTATATTAGTTCAAGCAACATAGATGGATGTCCACAAGATATGGGGGTGAGTCTCAAGAAAAAAAATGCAATAATAATTATTTGAGAGATGAAACTGATGGGGATGAAAGTAGTATATAACTTTGACCATTGGATGAATTTAAAGTATAACACCTACCATAATGGATTAATTATTTTCTTAAATTCAATTACCCATTTCCTTCAAATCATACTGAAATTATTTTAAACAATCAAATATTGGGTTCCCCTTACTAGAATTATCAATAACTTTCACATTTTATAATTAATATCTTAGGTGTATTTATTTATTTATTATAAAAAATGAATATTTTATGAACCTAATAGGATGGATATGAATCAAAAATGGATGCACACTAATTTTTTGAAAAAATATTATGAAGATAGAGTTAAAGAGTTCATCACATTTTCAATAGATCATGCATATGACCCTTCTCTAATCCTTTGTCTCTGTTTACATTGTAGTTATTCAAGAAACATTAGTCTAGAAGAGTTAGAATAACATTTTATTTTTCATATAATAGTTCAGATCTATAAATTGTGGACTATACATGGGGAAAACTAAATTTCCGCACAAATTGAGATGATACCATATTTTATGGATCATTTGATATGAATACTAGTGTAAATGATGATGGAGATCTCATAGAAGAAATGATAATGGAAACTGAAGATGACCTTTGTGATTGTTCAAAGTTGTTTGAGAAGTTAAATAACTATTCTAAGAGACCATTGTATACCATTTTTACTAAATACACAACATTGTTAGCCATATTGAAGTTATAAAATTTGAAACTGGAAATAGATAGAGAGAAACCAACTTTAAATATCTACTTGGTCTCTAGAATTATATGATGATAGATGAAAATGAACTTCCATGTTAAACATATGACACTAAAAGAAAGCTATGTTCAATAGGTATGATCTCGAAAAAAATACATTCTTGTCCAAACGATTTCATATTGTCTCTCAAGGGCCATGAATCACCCCTAAAATTCCATAAGTGTGGAATGGATTGATATAATAAAAATGAATCAATTCCTAAGAAAGTTGTATGGTAATTTCCTACAATTCCAATGTTTAGATAACTATATGAATTTTAGGAAACCACAAGAAAATTGACATGGAATTCATATACAATAATTAATTATCAGAACCTACACCATCCAACAGATTCTTCTTACTAGAAGAAAATTGATTACGAGTATCCTCAATTTGGAAATGAGATGAGAAACTTTCATCTTTCATTATATATAGATGGAACTAATATTTTTGGTGCATAGAGTATTACATATAGTACATGTCCCATCATGTTGGTAAATTATAACTTTCCACCATGGTTATGTATGAAGCACAAATATATAATGTATTCTCCTCTTATATCTAGACCAAAGCAACCCAGTAACGATATTGATGTCTATTTGGATCCATTGAATGAAGATCTGAAATTGATGTGGGATATAAGTATTATAATGTATGATGCTCATATAAGTAAATAATTCACATCGAGGGCCATTTTTTATGGGAAAATAAATGACTTTCTTTCTTATAGAAATTTATTAGGATATAACATTAAAGAAATTATGTGGTGTCCCATTTGTGAAGAACACAAAAATTAATTTCTCTTGAAACATTACACGAGGAATGTGTTTTTAGGATATTAGAAATTTTTATCTTGATGACATAAATGTTGATCCTGGACGAATGAATTCAATGTGATATCAAATAAGGTACAACAATATCTCCACTAATAGTTAATAAACTATTTGATAAAGTAAAATATATTAACACTATTTTTTGTAAACCAATTTTAAAAAAAACTTATGAAATCATGTTAGAATAATAAATCAATGTTCTTTGAATTACCATATTATAATTTTTCATATGTCATAAATTTTCTTCATGTCATGTATATAGAAAAAAAAGTATTTGATAGTGTTATTGGCACGTTACTAAATGTTCTTGAAGAAATGAAAGATGTCATCAAGGCTAGGTTGGAAGTGATTGACATGGAGATAAGCAAAGAGTTAGAACTGGTGAAGGGTAAAGGGTAGACTTTTCTTTCTCTATTAGCTTACACTCTGTCTAGAAAAGAAATATTACAATTTTTCATTTTCCTTAATATTGTAAAAGTTCCATAGGGGTATTCATAAAATATCAAGAATTTCATTTCAATGACTAATTTAAAGTTATAGGAAATAAAATCACATGAATATCCTATTTTGATTCATGATTTGATGCATGTTTCTGTCCATTGTATTCTTCCTATAAATGTATGACATACATTAACTAGACTCTACTTCTTTTTCAAAGAAATAAGTAGTAAATTTATAGACTAGAATAAGTTTCCAATCATTAATAAGGGGGTTTAAGTCATATTATGTGAATTTGAGATATTTTCCCACCATCATTCATTGTTATAATAGTCCACATGATGTCTCACTTGGTTAGAGAGGTTCAACTATGTGGTCTTTTCCATTACAAATAGATGTTCCCCATTGAATGGTATATACATATTTTGAAAGGGTATGTCAAGAATCGAAGTCTTCCAGAAGGTTGTATTATAGAACGATATATTATCTAAGAATATATTATATTTGTTACTAATTACCTATCATCTTTTGACAACATCGGTCTCCCAAAGTCTCATCACAGTGGACGTCTTATGGGAAAAGGGATTTCTGGAAGAGATGTTGTCACAATTACCTTCACATAGTGGGAACAACCATACCTTTAAATTTTATATAATTGTAAAGATTTTGAACCGTACATTGAAGCCCATAAATAAATTACTAGAGATTTGATTCCATCTAGGGATGAAGTATAGATATAAAATACACATAATAAATAATTTATAGGATGGTTTTGAGATTAAATTTATAAGGATTTATATGAAAATAAAAATTTAAATTTTGAATGACTTTGATGGATATCCAGGGGACTAAATGAATGTTTTATATCTTAAATTGGTTTTGTAATCAATAGTTATAAATTCTATACAAAATAACATGATGATTATAGTACGATGAAAAATAGTGGAGTTACACTTGTGGTGGAAGCAACAAACATATTTGTTTCCAAGGATAGAAATCCAATTTATGAAATATTTCATATTTTTTTCTTATAGAACAGATTTAAAAGTTGGATTACAAAATATTTGAAGTGCTTATTTTCCATTGAAAATGGGTTGACAACAAGAGTGTGGTTAAAGTTGTTGAAATGAGATTCATAAAGTGAATTTAAATATGGAAGGAGAAACAGACATGCCTTTCATAATGGAATCACAAGCAGTGCAAGTATTTTATGTCTCAAATCCAACAAAAAATAATTGGTTGATTTTCCTACTGGGAACTAAAAAACTATCTGGTCAGATGAAAATTCAATTGAGGATTACCCTTTCATTTGGAGGTCACAATCAGTTCATGTCAATCCCAATGTATACAATGTATTGTATGTTATAGGGGACCACAAATATTGGATTTGGATTCTAGATAGAGGATCCAAATCCCTAAAACCTTTAAAAATAAATAGAGTTCAATGAGAAGGTAAATGTGTTTTTTAATATACTATGTCTTTCCTTATAATATTCTCAATTCTCTACAATATTACCATAATCTTAATCAAATGTTTGACTAACCAAGAAGATAATTTCTTATTCACATGATTATGTTACCAATCCTATAAGGCCCCGGCCTTAAACATTACTTAATCTTGAGTTATTACAAGATTACACATTGAGGATCTTTTCGGGTTTAGAGTTTTAGAGAATTAGATCATAAAACTTGCATTAAATTCCACATATAAACAAAGTGGTTACATAAAGATAGTATTCTTCATTCCCATCAATGTAAACATATTTAAAATAAACATGGATTCTTTCTTGACACTTCCTTGACACTATCATCATATCATGTACCTTTCCCTTGACCTGTGAAAAACATTTCAAAAAAACTTGCGATGAGCATAAAAAGCTCAGTAAGGGATATAAAAATATGGAAAGGAAACATGGGTACATATATACATAAGGATGAGATCATACCTTACCTATAAAACATAAGCACTTTAACATACCTCATCAAATCATGAATAAATCATAGAAATCATAAGACATAAATGTAACTTGAGGCATTCATAACATTCTTACATAGGGAGTAACCCTCTTGGTTACGTTTGGAATACCCATCACAGTATATTCCCTGAATCTCTTCGGAGAAACCTTAACGTTTCACTCCTTCGCGTTACCCAATGCAATGGAGAGCTATATCGGGCTCACCCGCCCTTAGTTTATCAGGGAACCACCCGTCTTCATAATAATGCCCAAGAACCTCAACATAATCGTATCACATAAAACATGCATAAAGGAAACAAAATATTTCCACCTTTCAATCAAAAGATATCAATACAACACATTGATATAAAATCATTATGAAAACCATTTTCAACACCAAAATAAAAGAAAAGTAAAACATGGTATTTATTTTTCTTTTAAAAAGAAGGTATGGCTTGTAGAGGAAGCCGAAACTCAAATAATGGTCAAGGCGGCGGAGAAGTCGTTGTCGCCGCATACGTACGACAAAAACATTCCCTTTTGTCATTTTGTAAAATGATTCATATAAAAAAATATTCCTTTTGGATAAACATAAAAGTCAAAGGGGTTTATACACCGTATAAAAGAAGGTTGTGTATAAAACAAAATATGCCTCAATGAAAGGAGATTGAGACGAAGTCTCATACCTCAGGTCCGACTTGACTCGATCGTTCTTTAATGTCCTGAATAATAAACTTAAGTTAATTTCTACTTGTTTAAGAACCTTTTTCAATTCCATTATTCATTTTATATCACTTATTTCCATGTCATGAACACTATGTAATTATTTAAGTTAATAACGGTCGTTTTAACGATCATTGGTACTTGAGTCAAAAATAAGACCTTTATAATTACAAGTTGTTCTTGTATCCATTATATCCAGGATTATAATCATGATGTATATATCATATATATCATATATATTCAATATATACGTGAATTTATAATATTACATAATCATTTAGAGGTAAGAAATGAAATGCACCGTTCATGGAGACGGTAAGCCGTACGTACGCATGAACGCTACTTTCATTTCTATTTCGTATTTATAGAATGGAATCATAATGATATAAAGGTATATTATAATTCCAGTATAATATCATATATAATATCATAGTTCCATCCTTTATACATCCCACATATGGTATTTAACGAATCAAATCACTTTGAGGGGGCGGTAGTCCGCACTTCCTTAAATGAAGATATCGCGTTTACCCATAATGGAAACCATAAAGGTATGACCAAAAATAAAAATACAGAAGCTTAAGGAAAACATAAACATATTATATATCATATATAAATATAGTGACATCTTAATGGCCACCTTTGAAGGTGTTAAAAGAATGTTGAACAATCATCGTTTCGGGAGGCATAAATTCACCATCCATGGAAACAGTATGTTCATTAACCATTAGATGTAGGTGTGTGTAAGTTTAGCTTGAATCCTTATTATAAAAACATCCTAGTATATTGAGGATACTGTATTTGTTACAAAATAAAAGAATAAAAAGAGTTTAGCGGGTTGTAGAAGCAAAATAAAACTAAAGGACTCAAAAGAAGACATTATCTTAAAATCGGGTAACTCCCTTTGGTTTGAGCTCAAAGGCTTCCTTGGGAAGACTTCCCCCCAAATTGAGGCTTCAAGGAGTAATATAGGGAAGTGGAGAGACAAAATGGGCAGGGGTTGGCCGAGCCAAAGGCTTTGGGAGTGTGGGTAAGGAGGTAGAGGTGGGGGAATTTTATAAGAGGAGAGGAGGGGTACTCTTGGAAAGTAAAGATATATTACTTTATTTGAAAATGAGTTTCGGATTTAAATGGTCCCAAATTGATATAATCAGAGTATAATTTGATAAGGGTTAAAAATCCACCCATCCAATAGGTTTTGAACATGTGTAGGTCTTAGATTTTACATTATCATTCCATTTTATTTAAATCGTTAAATAATGAGGTCATCGCTGCATCATCATGATGTCATAACTAATTTAATTTATTTAAAGTCTAAAAATTATAAAATAAAATACTATGATGTAGGAAATATTTTTAGATTTCCAATGACTATTTATAATAAAAACTCTGATCTTTATAACCCCATGTAAAAATTGTTTTCGTAAAACATATTATGTTTGTGTCATTTTTACTTTTACATTAAATAAAAAGTTATTTATGTCATTTCCCAACCAAAGTGGATCCATGGGGTCCCCAAGTTGACTCATGTCTTTTCTGGGTCGGCCATGACACATCCAATAAGGTTAGGACATGTGTCCAGGTCATTTCATATTTTTAAAGCATTATTTTTACCTTAAACTACACTAATTACCACTAATCGCGATTAAAAACTTAATAAGTTACTATTCACCAAAAAATTATTTTAATCTCATTGAACCACATTTTACTTCTTAATGACAACCATGTATGTTGGATTTTTGAAATTCAAAACACAAAGGTGGCAAAATTTCATTTAAACGAAAAATCAGTTTCTTTAACTACCACTTAGTGATTTCACTATTCATAAAAAATTGAAGTTTTTCAGAAAAATACCAAAACTTTACCCTAAGATATATTTGATCTTATGAATTCAAAAATGAAGTCTATTTTACAAAATTCAAAACATATAAGTCACATTAATTAATTTAATAATTAATTCCCGCTATCAGAGCAAATAACGTGTTTTTATGAAACAATAAGTATCAAAAGATTGACACCAGTTTAAGTTAAATTTCAAAGTGAAATTGATTCCAATGAACACCATTGGATTAAATGGTAAAAATATATTCTAATTTCACTTCAAAACCAATTCAAAACATAATCTAATCATATAAATAAATTAGATTAAAAAGCAGTTTTGATGTAAAATGCAGTATTTTTCACTATTCATTAAAAAATGAACATTGTCAGAAAAATACCAAAAATTCACACAAAGTAAATTTTGATGTCCCAATAATAAATAATAAGTTTATTTTGAAAAACATAGCTTATAAAATTGTCAAAAGATAGATTTAAAAATGGTTTTCCATCAAAAGGCAGTAAAACAATCTTTTAAAAATATTAGTGTATTCCATGCTTAAGATTGGATTTATTTTCATTTTAAGCCTCTAAAACACTATCTAATTCATTAATAGGCATAGATAAAAATATCTATTATTCATTACTTACTTGGGATGTTACATCCTCCCCCCCTTTAGAAAATTGCTTCCCCAAAATTTATTTACTTATCGAATAAATGAGGGTACTTATCCCTCATTGCATTTTCAGATTACCATGTTGCCTCTTCCATCATGTGGTTTTTCCACAACACCTTTACCTAATTAATCACCTTATTCCGTAACACTTACTCCCTGTGGTCAAGAATCTGGACCGGTTGTTCCTCATAAGATAGGTTCTCTTCCAACTGAACTACCTCTAGACTCAAAACATGAGATGGATCTGGAATGTACTTTCTCAACATCGAAACATGAAAAACCTTGTGTACCTGAGATAAAATCAGAGGTAAAGCCACTCGGTAAGCAACTGATCCAACTCTCTCCAGAATTTCATATGGTCCAATGAATCTTGGACTCAGCTTTCCTTTCTTACCAAATCGCATCACACTTTTCTATGGTGATACTTTGAGAAAAACATGATCACCTACCTCAAAAGATAGATCCTTCCTCCTGTTGTCTACATAACTCTTCTGCCTACTCTGAACTATTCTCATGTGTTTCTGAATCAGCTGAACTTTTTCTGCCAACTCTTCTACCAATTCTGGTCCCCTCAACTTCCTTTCACCCACTTCATCCCAGAAAGCTGGAGTTCGACACCGCTTCCCATATAATGCCTGAAATGGTGTCATCTGTATACTGGAATGAAAACTGTTATTATATGAAAATTCAACCAAAGAAAGATGTTGGTCCTAACTTCCCTGATAATCCATAGAGCAAGAACGTATCATATCCTCCAATGTCTAAATTGTTCATTCTGACTACCCATCTGATTGCGGATGAAAAGCTGTACTAAAATTTAATTCAGTACCCAACGACTTCTGAAGGCCTTTGCAAAATTTAGAAGTGAACCTGGGATCACGGTCAGATACAATGGAGAGAGGAACTCCATGTAACCTAACTATCTCTTTAAGATACAAACGGGAAAGTTGATCAAGAAAGAAAGTATCTCGTATAGCAAGGAAATTAGCAGATTTGGTCAAGCGATCAACAATAACCCAGATTGCATTATTACCTCGAGATTTCTTCGGTAATCCCACAACAAAGTCCATGGATATATTCTCCCATTTCCACTCTGGCACTGGTAAAGGATGAAGCATCCCTTTCGGTAACTGCCGCTCTGCTTTAACCTGTTGACATGTCAAACACTTCACAGTAAAATCAGCAATATCTCTTTTCATTCCATCCCACCAGTAATACTCCCGCAGATCTCTATACATCTTAGTACTGCCTGGATGAACTGAAAACGGAGAACTATGAGCTTCACATAACAACTCCCTCTTCAACTGTGAATCATAAGGCACACACAATCTCTTCCCAAATCTCAAAACGCAATCATTATCAATGTTGAATTCAGGCAACTTACCTTTCTGAACCAGCTCTACCTTTTTCTGCAACTCACTGTCTTGCTTCTATGCTTGCATGATTCTATCTGATAGAGATGATCTCACTGATACCTGAAACAAAACAGAATAACCTCCTACACCAACACCTTCTATTCCAAATTTCATAAAATCCTTAACCAAATAATCACGTTCCAAACACAACATTGCTAATGAAGCATTACTTTTTCGACTCAAAGCATCAGCCACTTTATTTGATTTTCCCAGATGGTAATGAATTTTACAATCATAATCCTTGATTAATTCCATCCATCTCCTCTGTCTCACGTTTAACTCTTTCTGAGTGAATATATACTTTAAACTTTTGTGATCAGTATATATTTCACACTTTACTCCATACAAATGATGCCTCCAAATTTTTAAAGCGAAAACAACAGCAGCTAATTCCAAATCATGTGTAGGGTAATTTACCTCATGAGTTTTCAACTGTCGTAAAGCATAAGCAATTACCTAATCATTCTGCATTAGGACACAACCAAGTCCTTTCAATGAATCATCATTGTAGATAACAAACTCCCCATTCCTGGAAGGTAGTGCCAAAACTGGATCATTCACCAATCTTCTTTTCAATTCCTGAAAACAATCATCACATTCTTTTGTCTAGATAAACTTAACACCCTTCTGAGTTAGCTTAGTCGTTGGACTAGATAACCGTGAAAAATTTCTAACAAACCTTCGGTAATAGCCTGTCAAAACAAGGAAGCTACGAATCTCAGTTACATTTGTGGGTCTTGGCCAGTCTTCCGCAACTTTTGTTTTTGCAGGATCAACAGTTATCCCATCTTTAGAAACAATGTGACCAAGGAAAGAAATTTGTTGCAACCAAAACTCACACTTGCTGAATTTCCCATAAAATTTATTTTCTTTTAAGGTTTGAAAAATAACCCATAAATGTCTTTCATGATCCTCTTTACTTTTATAAAACACCAAAATATCATCAATAAAAACAACCAACATTTTTCACCTGAGTCAACTGAGCCATCACTGCAACAAACTGTTTAGTTCTGATTCTGACCATCACAGGATAATGATTTGAATGGTCATTTCCCTCTGTATGCCTTCCCAGAAAAGCTGCTCTATTTCCTCTATGGAAAACCATTCTGAACAAACATGTCTTAGATGAAGCAACATGGTAATCTTCAAATTCTATATCATTTCAAAAAAAAATATTTTTGGATAATCATTTAATAGAATTCTAACTCCTAAAGTTATCTAAACCAACCTATGATACCAACTATAAGTCCCCGACCTTAAACCTTACTTAATCTTGAGTTATTACAAGATTACACATTGAGGATCTTTTCGGGTTTAGAGTTTTAGATAATTAGATCATAAAACTTGCATTACATTCCACATATAAACAAAGTGGTTACATAAAGATAGTATTCTTCATTCCCATCAATGGAAACATATTTAAAATAAACATGGATTCTTTCTTGACACTTCCTTGACACTATCATCATATCATGTACCTTTCCCTTGACCTGTGAAAAACATTTCAAAAAAACTTGGGATGAGCATAAAAAGCTCAGTAAGGGATATAAAAATATGGAAAGGAAACATGGGTACATATATACATAAGGATGAGATCATACTTTACACATAAAACAAAATCACTTTAACATACCTCATCAAATCATGAATAAATCATAGAAATCATAAGACATAAAGGTAACTTGAGGCATTCATAACATTCTTACGTAGGGAATAACCCTCTTGGTTACGTTTGGAATACCCATCACAATATATTCCCTAAATCTCTTCGGAGAAACCTTAACGTTTCACTCCTTCTCGTTACCCAATGCATTGGAGAGCTATATCAAGCTCACCCGCCCTTAGTTTATCACGGAACCACCCGTCTTCATAATAATTCCCAAGAACCTCAACATAATCGTATCACATAAAACATGCATAAAGAAAACATAACATTTCCACCTTTCAATCACAAGATATCAATACAACACATTGATATAAAATCATTATGAAAACCATTTTCAATACCAAAATAAAAGAAAAGTAAAACATGGTATTTATTTTTCTTTTAAAAAGAAGGTATGGCTTGTAGAGGAAGCCGAAACTCAAATAATGGCCATGGCGGCGGAGAAGTCGTTGTCGCCGCATACGTACAGAAAAAACATTCCTTTTTGTCATTTTTTAAAACGCTTCATATAAAAAAAGATTCCTTTTGGATAAATGTAAAAGTCAAAGGGGTTTATACACCGTATAAAATAAGGTTGTGTATAAAACAAAATATGCCTCAATGAAAGGAGATTGAGACGAAGTCCCATACCTCGGGTCCGACTTGACTCAATCGTTCTTTAATGTCCTGAATAATAAACATGAGTTAATTTCTACTTGTTTAAGAACCTTTTTCAAGTTCATTATTCCTTTTATATTACTTATTTCCATGTCATGAACACTATGTAATTATTTAAGTTAATAACGGTCGTTTTAACGATCATTGGTACTTGAGTCAAAAATAAGCCCTTTATAATTACAAGTTGTTCTTGTATCCATTATATACAGGATTATAATCATGATGTATATATCATATATATCTTATATATTCAGTATATACGTGCATTTATAATATTACATAATCATTTAGAGGTAAGAAATGAAATGCACCGTTCATGGAGATGGTAAGCCGTACGTACACATGAACGCTACTTTCATTTCTATTTCGTATTTATAGAATGGAATCATAATGATATAAAGGTATATTATAATTCCAGTATAATATCATATATAATATCATAGTTCCATCCTTTATATGTCCCACATATGGTATTTAACGAATCAAATCACTTTGAGGGGGCGGTAGTCTGCACTTCCTTAAATGAAGATATCGCGTTTACCCATAATTGAAACCATAAAGGTATGACCAAAAAGAAAAATACAGAATCTTAAAGAAAACATAAACATATTATATATCATATATAAATATAGTGACATCTTAATGTCCACCTTTGAAGGTGTTAAAATAATGTTGAACAATCATTGTTTCGGGAGGCATAAATTCAACATCCACGGAAACAGTATGTTCATTAACCATTAGATGTAGGTGTGTGTAAGTGTAGCTTGAATACTTATTATAACAACATCCTAGTATATTGAGAATACTGTAGTTTTTACAAAAGAAAATAATAAAAAGATTTTAGGGGGTTGGAGAAGAAAAATAAAACAAAATGACTCAAAAGAAGACATTACCTTAAAATCGGGTAACTCCCTTTGGTTTGAGCTCAAAGGATTCCTTGGGAAGACTTCTGCCCAAATTGAGGCTACAAGGAGTAATATAGAGAAGTGGAGAGACAAAATGGGCAGGTTTTGGCCGATCCAAAGGCTTTGGGAGTGTGGGTAAGGAGGTAGAGGTGGGGGCCTTTTATAAGAGGAGATGAGGGGCACTCTTGGAAAGTAAAGAAATATTACTTTATTTGAAAATGAGTTTCGGATTTAAATAGTCCCACATTGATATAATTCGAGTATAAGGTGATAAGGGTTCTAAATCCACACATTCAATAGGTTTTTAACATGTGTAGGTCTTAGATTTTACATTATCATTCCATTTTATTTAAATCGTTAAATAATGAGGTCATCACTGCATCATCATGATGTCATAAATAATTTAATTTATTTAAAGTCTAAAAATTATAAAACAAAATACTATGATGTAGGAAATCTTTTTATATTTCCAATGACTATTTATAATCAGAAATCAGATCTTTATAACCCCGTGTAAAAATTGTTTTCGTAAAACATATTATGTTTGTGTCATTTTTACTTTTACATTAAATAAAAAGTTATTTATGTCATTTCCCAACCAAAGTGGCTCCATGGGGTCCCCAAGTTTACCCATGGCTTTTCTTGGTCGGCCATGACACATCCAATAAGGTTAGGACATGTTTCTAGGTCATTTCATATTATTAAAGCATTATTTTTACCT
This sequence comes from Viscum album, assembly GCA_963277665.1. Classification (NCBI taxonomy): domain Eukaryota; kingdom Viridiplantae; phylum Streptophyta; class Magnoliopsida; order Santalales; family Viscaceae; genus Viscum; species Viscum album. Next base: position 1,460,546,878 of record OY728153.1, on the reverse strand, counting down.
TAAACTACACTAATTACCACTAATCGCGATTAAAAACTTAATAAGTTACTATTCACCAAAAAAAATATTTTAATCTCATTGAACCACATTTTACTTATTAATGAAAACCATGTATGTCGGATTTTTGAAATTCAAAACATAAAGGTGGCAAAATTTCATTTAAACAAAAAATCAGTTTCTTTAACTACCACTTAGTGATTTCACTATTCATCAAAAATTGAAGTTTTTCAGAAAAATACCAAAACTTCACCCTAAGCTATATTTGATATTATGAATTCAAAAATGAAGTCTATTTTACAAAATTCAAAACATATATGTCGCATTAATTAATTTAATAATTAATTCCCGCTGTCAGAGAAAATAGCGTGTTTTTATGAAATAATAAGTATCAAAAGATTGACACCAGTTTAAGTCCAATTTCAAAGTGAAATTGACTCCAATGACCACCATTGGATTAAATGGTAAAAATATATTCTAATTTCACTTCAAAACCAATTCAAAACATAATCTAATCATATAAATAAATTAGATTAAAAAGCAGTTTTGATGTAAAATGCAGTATTTTTCACTATTCATTAAAAAATGAACATTGTCAGAAAAATACCAAAAAATCACACAAAGTAAATTTTGATGTCCCAATCATAAAGAATAAGTTTATTTTTACAAAAATAGCTTATAAAATTGTCAAAATATAGATTTAAAAATGGTTTGCCATCAAAAGGCAGTAAAACAATCTTTTAAAAATATTAGTGTCTTCCATGCTTAAGATAGGATTTATTTTCATTTTAAGCCTCTAAAACACTCTCTAATTCCTTAATAGGCATAGATAAAAATATCTATTATTCATTACTTACTTGGGATGTTAAAAATCCTGTGAAAGAACATATTATAATGAAGAAAAACCTTTAGGAATATGTAAAGGTAATGTTAGAATATAATTTTTCTATTTTACTAAAAAATTATATAATGAAACATTGATTTAATTTTAATTATTCCTTATAAAGTTTGTTTATTTTAAAATATTATTTTCCATGTTTCATTAATTTCTATACAAAAAATTCCATAAAATTATTCTCTCTCAAAACCTTTTAACCTCTACAGGGTTGGCATTTATCACTTTCCTTCAAGTTCCCTCCACTACCCTTACAGGAAGAGAAATAGTGATACCCCTGCTCAATCATAGAGGTAATATTGATATTTGTGTAGTGAAATAATTGTGCATAAAATTAATATATTTTCCATATTTATATTTTATTTATTTATTTTTAGTATAACTCACATAATGATTATTTTCTTATACATGTGGATTCATTTGTTTGAGATGGTATGGCTATTAAAAGTAGCTCATGCTTGTGAGAGATTGGACTTTGAGAATGCAAATAAGATAATGAAAACAAGGAAGTTGGTCAAGAATTTATACAACCATCATGAAAAGTTTAATTCCTACTACTTATTTAATTAATTTTTTCATCATTTTATCTACTATTTATTAGTTAATTTCCTTATCATTTGTATCTAATACTTATTTAGTTATTTTCATAGATCTTTCGGGAAGTCATATTTTTCATTCAACTATATGTAGAAATCAAGAAATGATATAACATACTCATTTGATCCAGTGTTACTATGATTTCCCTTTCATTTCATTGTTGAACTAGCAACACTGCATATTAAGTCGATGTTCTTGGTTGAAAAACATTTTTCTGCTTAGAATATTGAATCAATATGTAGTGTTGGAAGTTCAAAAAATAAAGGAAATGGAAAGAATTGTATCATTGTAATTTTTATTGTTTTGATACTTTGTTATGTGTAGGAATCTACCTCACCTCAATCTGAAACATGGTGTGACTGATATGAATCAAAGTGAATACTTTTATTTAAAATTAAAATTAATTTTAGAAAAAAAGACACCTGATATACTCAAAACTGAGTAAACACATTTATTTATTTTTATACTTTAGGAAGATGATCCCTAAATCATTTATGACATGTAAGAATCAGCCTCACCTCAATCCAATACATAATGTTCTCAGTTTGACTCAAAGTGTCTGTTATTAGTTTAAAATTGACATTTTAGTTCAAAAAGTGTCACTCACTGAGAACTAAGAAAATACACTTGAATTGTCTTGGTAATTTTAAAAAACGAATCATAAGTAATCTTTGACATGAATGAATCAGTCTCACATCAAACTGACAAAATATGTGACTGGTATGACTCAATGTGCATGTTTACAGTTTAAAATGACATTTTAGTAAAAAAGATAGGTGACATACTCAAAACCAAGAAAATGAATTCATATTATTTATATAATTTATGAAAATGATTAATAAGTCATTTGGGATGTGTAGGAATTAGATACACCTCAATATGGTGCATGATCTGACTAGTATGACTAAAAGTGTGTCTTTTTATTTAAAATTGACATTAATTTTAGTAAAGAAGACAACTAACATACTGAAAACCAGGAAAACACATTCCTGTTGTTTTGATAATTTAATAAAATAATCCATAATTAATTTTTTTCATGTAGGAATTAAACGAACCTCAATTCGATATATGATGTACCTAGTATGACTCAAAGTGATCATTATTAGTTTAAAATTAGAATTTTAGTTCAAAAGGTTTCACTCACTAAAAACTGATAAAACCCACTCATATTATCTCAAAAATTTAGGAAAAAGATTCATATGTCATTTTTGACATGTATAAATAAGCCTCACATAAAAGAAACACATTATGTGACCGGTATGACTCAAAGTGCTTGTTTCCAATTTAAAATGACATTTTAGTAAAAAAGACAAGTGACATACATAAAACTGAGAAAACACATTCAGATTGTTTTGATACTTTGGTAATACAATTAATAATTCATTTGAGAAAATCAGTAATTATTCATACCTCAATAAGATTCATAGTATGACTGAAATGACTCCATGTACGTCCTATTTATTTAAAATTGGCATTAATTTTAGTAAAAAAGACAACTAACATACTCAAAATCGATCAAACGAATTAAAATTATTTTTATACATTAGTAAAATGATCCATAATTAATTTTTTGTTTCTATGAATTATCCTCACCTCAATCTGGTACACTATGTGCCTGGTATGACTCAAAGTGTTGGTTATTAGTTAAAAATGACATTTTAGTTCAAAAAGTGTCACTCACATAAATATGATAAAAAATGCTCAGATTGTCTTGATAATTTAATAAAATGACTTATAAGTCATCTGTGATGTGTAGGATTTAGTATCATTTCAAACTAACACATCATTTGATTGGTATGGCTCAAAGTGCATGTTTCTAGATTAAAATGACATTTTAGTAAAAAAGACAAGTTGTGTACTCAAAACTGGAAAAATAAATTCAGATTATTTTGATACATTAGGAAAAATGATATATAAGTCATTTTGGACTTGTAGGAATGAAAATCACCTAAATTAAACACACAGTGTGATCATTATGACTCCAAGTGCGTCTTTTTATTTAATAAGTGTCATTTTAGTTTGAAATGCCCATCATTTCGCCAAAACTGAAAAAATGATCCTAGATTGTTTTCTTATCATTATATATGATATTAATTAATTAATTTCCTCATAATTTTTATTTTATACTTATTTTGTTTAATTTTCATAGATTTAATGCTTGAAGATGAAAAAGAAATGGTGTGACATGTAAGAATCAACCACAACTCAATCCAATACATAGTGTTCCTAGTACCACTCAAAGGTTTGATTAAAATTAACACTTTTTATTTAATTTGTTTATTTATATTAATACAAAGATAAGAATTATTTTCTTATATAATTTTTTTATTTTTCTTGAATATGTGTCATTTTTTTGGAAATAGCATGAGTTGGGGTCTGGGGAAAAAGAACAAGGAACATTGATGTTTTTAAATGCATGTAATAATGTGTACTTACTCATGTAATTATATAACCCAATGTTTGAAAAGTCTATAATATAGAATTTTTTTCTTCTATTTGTATTATCAATTTTGTTTCATCTAAATTATATATTAGTACTTGATTTTGATGCTTTCTAATGTTCTTTTTGGTGTTGTAGTGTGCTGTTACAACACACTACTGTATGCCCATTTGTCAGCGCTAAATAAAAGCACTGATAAATGGGGTCCTTTATCAGTTCTTTTCTACACCTGATAAAGTTCTAGAGATTTTAATTATGCTACGGTAGTCAGTGCCTCTATATTACTGATAAATGATATTTTTAGCACAGTGAAAGGCTTCTTTTGTAATATCGGACTTAGCCCATATACCCTGACCATTCCTTTATACCTGAGCATACTCGAAAAATTTCCAGGTTGATTCACATGATGTATGACATGGTTCACATGATGTGTGACATGTTTGACATGATGTGTGACAATTTATTCTCTTTGGAAACCCTAGCGTCGTAGCTAGGGCCCCACACGACATGTATCTTCGAACTATGTGCCATGTAATGGAAGATTTTCCAGAACATGTGGGTCTCCAGGTGTTTTTCGATTCTTCTACTACCGCACATGATTCCCACAAATAATTTGATCATTAGGCATGGATCTATGATCATTGAGCCCTACCATTGTGGATGGATGGATTCTACCCATTTTATATACTTAAGAAACCATTTTGTAGCACATCACAATCTCCGCAACACCCAACCATGTACAAATGTCTCTGATCCAGTCTGATCCATCATCATCGTTGTCATATATTATTTTCATCATGGAATCTTGAACTTGATATGTGGTATCATTTTTTTATGATGAATAATGGGTGTGCAAGGATTTATTACCAAGTATTCATCGAACAACCAACCAAAATAAATACCAATGATAAATAAATGAAGAACGTGGTGAGAAAAATGTATAAAACACAAGATGTGGAACATATCTCGATTGTTGTTCAGGTTATCCTTGATCATTTAACATTATAATGATTAAAGATGGTCAAAAATAAACAAATAAACAATTTCTCCCAAATCTCAGAAATAAACTATCACCCATAACATGATCATTCCACAAATCAATCTGTTGGTTGATTTGATTTGTGTTAGTCATGGGATAATAAACAAGGAAGAAATCAATAAAAATAACATCCCACCTCATGTTTTTATCATTAATTTATGAAGAATGGGTTTGTTCCATTGTTGTTGGTGAGATCCACAAACTCTATTGAGGTAGCGATTACCAAAGCAAGATTTGTTTTCATTGGTCCATGAGAGCTCCTCCACTAGTTCCCCTCTAAAATTTCAAAATTATAAAGTCAACCCTAAAATTTGGTTATAATCAGGTTTTCATATAAGTTCACTATGTTATATTTTTTAAAATAAATAATTAAATAAATATTTAATTTATTTAATATATCACCCATGGTGGTGCCCAAGATGAAAACCCGATTCACATAATAATTATGTTGTGCCTAGGGTAAAACCTGCATTACAGAATCAACGACAGTCTATGATTTCCTATCTGAGTCCCCATTTTGGATTTATTCCACCTTTTTAGGAAATATGTGCATGCATGATAATAATATTTTAATATTTTTAAAATATCAATTCTGGGCTCATCGGGCCTCATAATATCACGCGCTCTCGGCATTAGGATCTGAAAATATTACTAGATATATTTAAAATCATTAAATGAAAAAAAAGATGTTACATTTTCCCCACCTTATGGATTGCTATCTTGAAAAGAGAAAAAAGAATACTTAAAAAGGTGTTGGTATTGAGATTACATCTGGGTCTTTTTCTCCCAAGTTCTCTCTTAAATATTCTTATTCTACCACAATACATGCACTAAGGGAATCTGTAACACCCCAATATTTCATAGTAAGTTATTTCCTTTAAATTAATTCAATAGTTTGCGCTACATGCAACACCGAGTTCAAGCGCACCACGATATACCAAACGAGCTGTTCAAAAAGTGTTTATGAATAGTATTAACTGAATTTTTAATTTTATATAATCCATATAATTTTAAAATCTATATAACGTGTTTCTTATACATAATATAAGAACAAATTCAATTTTTCAGATAAAAGAAGTATTTTTAAAAAAAATACAATTTTACCGCCTTTTAATAGCGATCCCTTTTTAATTCCAATATTTAACACTTTTATATATTAAATTTGACAAAATAAACTTCTTATTTAGAAGAGAGACATAAAAATTTAGTTTGAATAAATTTTTGGTGCTTTTGTGATAACTTTCATATTTTGATGAATAGTGAAAAATTCTAAATTTTAATTGAAAATAACTTTTTTAATCAAATAAATTTATAGTGTAAAATTATATATTTTATTGGTTTTTAAGTATAATTATATTATATTTTTATCATTTAATCCAATTTTGGTCATTATAAGTAATTTTACATTTAAATTGGACATAAAAACATATCAATCTTTTGATAGTTTTTACCTCTCAAAAACCCGCTTTCTGGTTTGACAATGGGAGTTATTTTAAAATTAAATAATACAACTTCTATGTTTTGAATTTGTTAAAATAGACATTATTTTTTAATTTGTAATATCAAAATTATATTTGGGTGAATTTTTGGTATTTTTCTAAAAACATTCAATTTTTGATGAATAATGAAAAACACTACATTATTATTTAAAGCTGACTTTTTATTTAAATAATTATTTTTAATTTAAATTTATTTTAAAGTCAAAATATAAAAATAATACCTATATTAGTTTAATTTAATTAATTTAATTCATTTTACAATTAGATTAGATATATAAAATTTTATTGAACTATTTAACTCCTTTTACCCACCTTCTAGGAAAATTTATAAATTTGTATAAAACATAATTTTACCACTTCTATGAATTTAATTTCAAAAATCTGAGAGTAATGGTTTACATCATTAAGTAAAATGTGGTTCAACAGGATGAAAATAATTTTTGGTGAACAGTAACTTTTGGATTTTATTTACCACGGTTAAAAGTAAATAGGGTAATTAAAGGTAAAAATGATATTATAATTACCCTAAAATATTTCCTAATTCTATTAGATAGGTTTTTTAGACCAAAATAAACCTTATTAATAAAATATGATCCTCTTTGATCTACTTGGATTAGATTAGGACATTTATTATATTTTATTTAAAGAAGAGTTAAAAGTGTTAAATTCTACATTTCATAACTAAAAAATTTTTAATATAAGGTTATACATAAGATAAATTAGACTATATATATTCATTAGAAATATAAAAAAAATTCCTACATCATGGTATTTTATTTATAATTTTTAAAAATTAAATAATTAAATTTATTTATGACACAATGATGATGTAGTAATTACCAAATTAATGAAAGATTAAAATAATTGATGTTGTAAATATTAAAATAAATTTTAGTTGATACTTTTGATGCATTCCAAGGATTTTATAGGTAAATATGAAATGTTATGGTTGATTAAAAATATTTTTTTTGATGAATTCAGATTTTTAGGACTTTCAAAAAAACCAAATACAAAAGTGTCAAAATTGAAAAAAATGATTTTTTAAAACAAATACTATTTTATTAAATTATATAACAGTCCTAAAAATCTAATGTTCAGCCAAACGAATTATATAATGATATAAATATCATTAATTAACCACTTTTGTTTTGATTTTAATTTTATAGTACATTTAGTAACCATGTAATATAAAAATACAAGATGATATTGTAAAAGTTAAACTATTTGACTAAGAATTAAATCTAAAAGATAAGGTTAATATTGTGACATAAACTTGTCTAAAACCTATTGGTTGAGAGTATTTCGACCCATACCCACATTATCCTCAAAATAAATCCATTTTTACCTTTTAGAAACCTAAAATGGATTTATAATAAAATAATATTTTAAAATTTTCCTAAAGTGACCCTCACCTCTCTTATAAAAGGGTACTTCCACTTCTCTCAAAATCACACCTCCGAATCCATTTGTATCAGCCAAATCCTACTCAAATATCCTCCCAACTACCCTCAATTATATCTATAGGAATTACATTGGTCATAAATCCAACCTAAGGATCCCTTTTGATCAAATCAAAAGGAAGCACTCGAAGTAGAGGTAATAATTTCATCACCTCTTTCAAAGTTCTTTTCTTCTTCCACTTCCTCTTTATTTGATGTTTCAATACCAAAATAATAACTACATTACCTTATACATAATATTATTTTATTATAAATATGGTACAATCGTATTCATTATTCTATCCATCCTATGAATGACAAAGTCACCATATGTGCGTACGTACGGCTTACCGTCTCCACGCTGTGGTGTAGTTTGTTATTCAACACTTCATTATTTGGATAGATATAATAATGAGTATAATTGATGTAAATAATAAATATAACATATTAAATATTATTTATATGTAATATATCATCAATTTACATACAATTTCACCATCAATAGAATGATACTATCTCAAGTGCGTAAGTACGGAGTACCATCTCCACGAACGTGATGAGATTCACTCCACATCGTAACCATTCAAGAATAATTTTCATTTTATGAATAAAAATAATTTTTAAGAACTTAATATCATTATATATATGAATCAAATATATCCTATCCAAAAAAACATGACTTATGTAACAAAACATATAAATGAAAACGAATCAGTTAACACCTGAAACAATGATACTACTGAAATATTATTGACAAAGAAATATTAGAAGATCATATATGATATCATATTTATGTATATGGTTCCATTATAATTTAATAAAAATTATTTAACCATTATAAAAGAGGTTAAACTTACCCTCTACTAAAGGAAAGTATGAGGTAAGGGGTTTTCATCTCACTTTTTATTCCCACGAGATTCGTGCTATATTGCCACTACTTCCTTTTGTGTGGTGTATGTACTACCCATGATTTTATTCTTTTTGTAATGTACTTTAATTTATGGGTATTTACATATTCATTGTATGATACTTATTTCACGGGGTGTATGTTTTTTAAGTTACCAAATCGGTAAGGGAATTTCTAATTTTGATTTCCACTCATTGGGTTTTACGCAAACTTCATTAATTATTTTACTCCAATATTATGTGTAAAATCACTATATATTTATTTATATAGTAATTTATACTCCCCTTTATGTGGGTATACTATTTATACACATAATCACTCCATTGATAAATTCTCAAGTCATCGATATGAATTTTATAAGAGTAATCTTAACTCAATTTCCATTCATTGAGTTAAACATCCAAGTCATCAGTGTTGTTTTTACAGGAATATGTTTGAATGTACTCTGATTGATTTACACTGAATATCCAATCATATTGAGTGTATTTATATTTTTCACACATAATTATGTCATTGATTTATTCTTAACCTAAGGATATTGTCTTTATAATGGATTTCATCTCAATTTACATTCCATTGAGACTTCTTTGTTGTTATGCGCCAATTCACTTTTATATGGTGTACATACTGTACATTGATATAGTATATCATGAATCCATTTATTCTCATGATATTATAAACATTTATTACCTCAATTATTTTTATTCAAGTGTCTCTCATTTGGTTAGGAACTCTAACTAAAATATCATTTTAAATGTTCTAAAGATTTATTCTTCTGATTCTTTCTCATTAATGTCCATGTTTTAAAAATGGTGTTAAGGATTTATTTGTATGGACATTAATGTTTTAAAAATTAAAATTCCTTTTAAAATTTTCAAAGTTTTATGGGACACTTTGATTCAAAAATCTATTTTTAATAGCTTCTTGATAAATAGTTAGGCTTTTAAATGTTTTCAAGAAAAAGGGGATATTTATCTCAACTATTTTTACTGATTATACTCATCTATGTCAATATCCTTCATTGTATTTTATTCTTGATTGAGGTTGATTTATTATAATAAAATCTTATATACTATATTTAATGAGTTATGTTTGAATGTGGATGTGCTATTTTAATACCATTCATGGTTTGTGGTTATAGTATTGACATTTCGTATGCTAGTTTTAATATGAATTTTTAGATTATATTTCACCCTTTTCTTATAAGGAATTCATTGGACATAGTAAATGATTGGTGTAACCCTCTATATCTCCTCGATGCATCATTAGGTCTCATGAGACAAAATAGCTTCTTGGCATAAGGCCTTGGAAAAATATTTTTTGTAGTCTTGGAATGAGGCCTTGACTATGTTATTAAGATGTCTGAAATTATTCATTCCATCATTATGAAATTAGATATTGATATTACATGTGACTATTCGACTAGTGGAATATCCATGTGAATAAGAAAATAGAATTATTTGATTTATATTTTCCATATTATGCTGAAGTTTAAGTTTAAAAGACTTGTGTTTTAGTCTTATACATTTCATTAAATGTTTTTGCTTATTCATGATAGTTTCCTCTATATTATTATCCTTACTAAGCATATGAGATCACCCCTTTATTATGTTTTATTTTCCCCAGGATGTGAAGAAGTATATTATTATTAACCTGCAGGGATATGCCAAAGGATATGAGTGTTTTCAAAGTTGACACAATGTTTTTTATTTATTTCATGATGTAATGTAAAACTTATGTATATATCTAGTACTTCCAATGATGCTAATATAATCGTTATTTTGAGACTTGATCTATTGTGATCATTCCAATATTATGTAATAATGCACCGACTCTAGGTAACTAGGGTCAGGGCATTACAACTGGTATCATATAAAGTTTAATACAAACCATGGAAAATATATTTAGAAAAAATCTAATTAGAGAACATTACCCTAAGATATACTTTGGGGATTAGTATATATGAACTTCCTAGAATTTTGGTAATGTAGAGATTTTCTAAATTTTCCAAGAAATACATCCCTGTATGGATATGAGAAGGTAGAGGTGGCTCTGGAACATATGTATCTCGAGGTAAAACCTGAAAACACCACTTTGAGCTTGAATCGAACCTTAAATGGTGCAAGACAACAGGTCTTGTTGTACTCTTGGTTACGACACTCCCAAGGGATATTCTTAGGATAATTAACATTTTCTTTACAAACCAATTTGAATGATTTTAATATAAGAGGAAAATAAATAACCTTGGTTAATTTTAAGGTGTTTTAGATTGAAAATAAGATGTCATAATATTCTCTAAATGATTTTATGACTATTGTTAGTCACACTATGCTTTCTAGTTTTATTCAATGGATAGATTCCAAGGAATTCATAGTAACATTGAACATGATGTACAAGTTGGGAACTATGGTAGAAATGAGAAACTAAATGGAATGTTGATAGGCGTAAAAGATATAATGTTCATTTCGAATAAGGTTTTCAAAAATATGATCAATAATATATAAATTAACCAACTCCAAAACTCAACAAAGAAGTGAAAGGTGTAGAATGATAATACCTCAAACAGTGGAGACTCTGGGGAAAAGAAAGCTCAATTCCCATAATGTAGGAAATGTATAAGGAGGCACCCAGGAAAATGTCTCAATAGAAAAAATAAATGCTTTATGTATGGGAAATAAGGACATAAAGTAAATAATTGCAGAGGAAAAAATGAAGAGTACCATGGAAGAAAATAAAAATGATCCAAAAATCCATTTACAGTCATTTTCTGTAAATATAGGGGATCTGGTCATTACCTGAGTCAATGACTTATTCTATAGAATAACCACTCGGTCAAGGAAGAACCTATGTGGAAATAAATGGATGGTGAAATGTTTAAAAGTATTAATTCTCTTTGTTGATGGGATTAATTTGGAAGACTTTTCTCTTGTATGTGTAACCCTATAGTTTGTTATGTGAAAATGCTATTTGAGGAAGAATTGTCTTTTCTTTTATGGATATAGTTATAAATAACCATTTGGGTTTATATGATCCTTGAATTTGAAGAAATTAAAGGTTATTAATTTTTGGGATGAAAATGTGAGTTATGAGATAACATTTGTTGTTAAATTATGTTATGGTTATATTTTGGGAATGTTATAAAAAAAATTCGAAAAAAAACACTCAAAATGTGTGATAACCCATCGCATCAGACAACGCTTTGGGAATCGTACCCACAACCAAAGTGGAACTGGGATTTATCACCTACCACTGGACTATGTGAATTCCTTGGTCAGTGTGACTAATTATTTTATGTTAAATGATTTTATTGATCGATAATCATTTGATTTGGGATCTTATGTTTTATCAAATGGATATCCTTAGTATAAGAAAATGATTTGGTGATTAAGTGATAAATGTTATTTTGGAAGATGTTCACTCCTTTGGTAACACAATATGCCTAAGGAAAAAAAATACTATGGGATTTAATTTGAGGAGTAATGGTGGATTTATATTTTGGAAGAATCTATGTTTTTATTGTGGACTTATAGAGATCTAGGCTATTAATGGAAATTATTTAACAATCATAGAGAATATGTGATTGGGTTAATTACACTTCAGTATGAGACTTTAAGAGTAGTTAATTTTATTTGGAGATAAATTTTATGATTTAAAATGAAAGACTATGTGATTAAGTTCTTCTAAGTTTTGGGTTTCAATATTATTTTGGATTATATTGAAGGATTTTAAGAACATCTATTAATTGAATGGTCTTTATTGAACATTAGGTATTTTTTGTTTCAATTTGGAAATTAAGATTAGTATTTCTTTCTATAAGGGATTATCCATATTGGGGATCATATGATATTGTACTAACTATTTTGGTTTTTGTTAATCTCTAAATACAATGGAAATATATAGTTCATCCTTTGTGGATTATGTGATTCTCTAGAAGTTGATTCTAGCGCTTTAAGTGTGACTAAGTCATCTTGAATACTCATCATTTGGAGAAAAGATGAGTTAGTGGTAGAAATTTATTAAAGTATGAAACTCTACTTGAAAATAAAGTATATCTCTTTATGTTCTTATTCAATATCATATATAAATTCCTCAACTTTATGAAATGAAACTTAAAACAAAAAAAAACGTTGTCTGTTTACTTGTCCTACTGGGAAACTAATAACTGTTTAACCAATCACAAGTTTGTGGTTTTCTTATTTTTAACTTTCTCATGATCATGTTTTTTATCACTCTCCACTAGAACATGACACTTAGTTTATCTTTCATATCCATTTTTTCCTACATGGAATCCTAGTATCGGTTATCTTGGGTGACCTTTGTACTTCTCTTTCTTTCTTTTAAAGTGATAGTTATATTGACTCTTTTTTCGATGTGGGACTTTCAATGAAGTTTACAAGAAGAATTTTAAAATTGTGAGGATGAAATTTACAAAAGGGGGGAAAATTTAACACCCCAAGATTTCATAGTAAGTTATTTTTTTTAAAGTAATTCAATAGCTTGTGATACACACAACACCGAGTTCGAGTGCACCATGTCTTACCAAACTTGCCATTCAAAAAGCAGTTATGAATAGTATTAACTGAATTTTGAATTTTATATACTCAATATAATTTTATAATCCATATTATGTGTTTATTAGACATAATATAAGAACAAACTCAATTTTTCGTATAAAAGAAGTATTTTTCAAAAAATGTGATTTTACCACCTTTTAATGGAGAACCTTTTTTAAATATAATATTTGAAACTTTTATATATTCAATTTGAAAAAAATAAACTTCTTATTTATAATTGGTACATAAAAATTTAGTTTGGAAAAATTTTTAGTGCTTTATTATAACATTCATATTTTGATTAATAGTGAAAAATACTAAATTTTAATTGAAAACAACTTTTTTAATAAAAATAATTTAAATTTTTAAATTATAAATTTGAATTGTTTTTAAGAATAATTAGATTATATTTTTATCATTTAATCTAATTTTTTTCATTGTAGGTAACATTACATTTATATTGGACATAAACACATATCAATCTTTTGATAGTTTTTACTTCTAAAAAACCCACTTTCTGGTTTTGACAACGGGAATAATTTTTATATTTATTAATACAAATTCTATGTTTTTAATTTGGTAAAATAGACATCATTTTTTAATTTTGAATATAAAAATTATATTTGGGTGAATTTTTGGTATTTTTCTAAAAACTTTCAATTTTTGATGAATAGTGAAAACACTGTGTTATTGTTTAAAGCTGACTTTTTATTTAAATAATTATTTTTAATTTAAATTTATTTTAAAGTCAAAATAGTTACATAATACCTATGTTTTTATTATTTAATTCATTTAAGTCATTTTATAATAATATTAGATATATAAAATTTTATTGAACTATTTAACGATTTTTACCCACCTTCTAGGCACATTTGCAAATTTGCATAAAACGTAATTTTACCTCTTCTATTAATTGAATTTAAAAAATCCAAGAGACACGGTTGACATCATTATATAAACTTTTGTTCAATAAAATGAAAATAATTTTTTGTGAATTGGAACTTTTGAATTTTATTTATCACAGTTAAAAGTAAATAGGGTAATTCAAGGTAAAAATGATATTATAATTACCCTAACACATGTCCTAATTCTATTATATAAGTGTTTTTCGACCAAAATAAACCTTAGTAATAAAATATGATCCTATTTTATCCACTTTGATTATATTAGCACATTTATTATATTATATTTAAAAAAGAGTTAAAAGTGTTAAATTCAAAATTTAATAACTAAAACATTTTTAATATAGGGTTATAAATAAGATAAATTAGACTATAAATATTAATTATAAATCTAAAAAGATATCCTATAATGGTATTTTATTTATAATTTTTAGACATTAAATTTCTAAATTAATTTATTACACAATGATGATGTAGTAATTACCTTATTAAGGAAAGATTAAAATAATTGACGTTATAAATATTAAAATAAATGTATGTTGAGACTTTTGATGCATTACATGAATTTTATATGTAAATATAAAATGTTAAGGATGGTTAAATGTATTTTTTAGAATAAATCAAATTTTTATGACTTTCAAAAAAAAACAAATACAAAATAGAGTCAAAATTGACATAAATGAGTTTATAAAACAAATATTATTTCATTAAATTATATAATAGTCTTAAAAATATAAGGTTTGTAAAAAGGATTTATATAATGATATATATATATATATCATTAATTAAACACTTTTAGTTCTCTTGGCATTTTATAGTAAGTTTATTAACCATTTAATGTAAGAATACAAAAAGACATTGTAAAAGTTAAACTATTTAACTAAGAGTTAAATCTAAAATATATGGTGAATATGGTGACCAAAACTTTTCTAAAACCTATTTTTTGAGAGTAATTTTACCCATAACCACATTATCCTATAAATAAATTCATTTGGATCCATTATAAACTGAAAAATATTTTACAATAAAATAATATTTCAAGCTTTTCCTAAAGTGACCCTCACCTCTCTTATAAAAGGGTACTTCCCCTTCTCTCAAAATCAAACCTAAAAAGCCATTTGTCTTTACCAACCCCTGATAAAATAACCTCAAAACTACCCCTACTTAAATCTATAGGTCTTAATTTGATCAGAAAGTCAAACTAAGGATCCCTTTTGATCAAATCAAAAGGAATCACCTGAAGAAGAGGTAATAATTTCATCACCTATTTCAAAGTTATTTTCTTATTCCACTTCATATTTCTTTATTGTTTCAATACCAAAATAATAAATCCCGTACCTTATACATATTTTGATGTTTTTAAAAATATGGTACAATCATATTCGTTATTCTATCCATCCTATGAATGAAAAAGTCACCATACGTGCGTACGTACGACTTACCGTCTCCACGTCGTGGTGTAGTTTGTTATTCAAAACATCATTATTTGGATAGGTATAATAATTAGTATAATTGGTATAAATAATAAATATAACATATTAATTATTCTTTATATGTAATATACCATCCATTTACATACTCTTTCACCATCAATAGAATGATATTGTCGCTCGTGCGTACGTACAAATTACCATCTTTATGAACACGATGAGATTCATTCTCCATCGTAACCATTCAAGAATAATTTTCATTTTATGATTAAAAATAATGTTTAAGAACTTAATATAATTATATATATGAATCAAATACATCCTATCCATAACAATCATGACTTACATAACAAAACATATAAAGGAAAACAAATCAGTTCACCTAAAACAATGATACTACTGAAATATTATTGACAAAGAAATATTAGAAGATTATATATGATATCATATTTATGTATTTTTTTCTTTTATAATTTAATAAAAATTATTTAACCATTATACAGGAGGTTAAACTTACCCTAGACTAAAGGAAAGTATAATGTAAGGGGTTTTCATCTCACTTCTTATTCACGTGAGATTCGTGCTATATTGCCACTATTTCCTTTTGTGTGGTGTATGTACTACCCATGATTGTATTCTTTGTGTAATGTAATTTAATTTATGGGTATTTACATCTTAATTTTATGATTCTTCTTTAATGGGGTGTATGTTTCATATGATACCAAATCACTAAGGGAATTTCTAATTTCAATTTCCACTCATTGGGTTTTACGTAAACATCATTGATTATTTTACTACAAGTTTATGTGTGAAATAAATAAATATTTATTTATATAGTAATTTACACTCCCCTTTGTGTGGATATACTTTTGATACACATAATCACTCCATTGATAAATTCTCAAGTCATCAATATAAACCTGATAAGAGTAATCTTAACTCAATTTCCATTCATTGAGTTAAACATCCAAGTTACTAGTGTTGTTTTTACAAGAATATGTGTGAATGTCCCCTGATTCATTTGAATTGAATATCCAATCATATTGAGTGTATTTATATTTTTCACACATAATTATGTCATTGATTTATCCTTAACCTAAGTATACGGTCTTTATAAGATATTTCATCACAATTTACATTCCATTGAGACTTCATTGTTGTTATGCGCCAATTCACTTTTATATGGTGTAAATAATGTACTTTTACATAGTATATCATGAATCTATTTATTTTCATGATATTATAATGTTTTTATGACCCCAATTATTTTTATTCAAGCGTCTCTCATTTTTTTATGAACTCTTACTAAAATATCATTTTAAATGTTTTAAATATTTATTCCTCTAAATCTTTCTCATTAATGTCCATGTTTTAAAAATGGTGTTAAGGATTTGTTTATATGGACATTAATGTTTTAAAAATTAAAATTCCTTTTAAAAGTTTCAAATTGGTATGGGAAACTTTGATTCAAAAAACTATTTTTAACAGCTTCTTGATAAATAGTGAGACATTTAAATTTTTTCAATAAAAAGGGGATATTTCTCTCAAATTGTTTTATTATTATAATCATCTATGTAAATATCATTCATTGAATTTTATTCTTGATTGATGTTGATTTATTATAATACCATCTTTCATATTGTATGGAATGAGTTATTTTTGAATGTGGATGTTCTATTTTTATACCATTCATGGTGTGTGGTTAAAGTATTGATATTTCGTATGCTAGTTTTAATATGAATGTTTAGATTATATTTAACCCTTTTCATATGAGGAATTCATTGGACTTAGTAAGTGATGGGTGGAACCAGCTATAGCTCCTCGATGCATCAGTAGGTCTCATGAGACAAACTAGTGTCTTGGCATAAGGCCTTGGAAAAATCTTTTTTATAGTCTTGGAATGAGGCCTTGAATATGTGGTTATTATGTTCAAAATTATTCATTCCATAATTATAAAATTGGCTATTGATATTACTTGTGATTATTCAACTAGTAGAATATCCATGTGAATAAGTAAATGGAATTACTTGATTTTTATTTTCCATATCATGCTAAAGTTTAAGTTTAAAAGGCTTGTGTTTTAGTCTTATGCATTGACTTAAATATTTATGATTATTTATGATAGTTTCCACTATATTGTTATCTTTACTTAGAAAATGATCTCACCCCTTTCTTAGGTTTTCTTTTTCCTAGGATGTGAAGAAGTATATTATGATTAACTTTCAAGGATGGGACAGAGGATATGAGTGTGTTCAAAGGGGACACAATGTTGTTTTTTTATTTCATGATGTAATGTAAAACTTAGGTATGTATCTAGTACTTCTGAGGATACTAAACTAATTGGTCTTTCAAGACTTAATATCTTGTGATCATTACAATGTTATGTAATAATGCACTGACTCTGGGTAACTAGGGTTGGGGCGTTATAGAATCACTCACCCACAAAGGATATTCTCCTTATGATCTTCACTCACCACTATGTAATCTATAAATTTAGTTCTATCATATATTTAAAACTCTCTCCAATAGATTACATGTGATGGTTCATTCACATACGTACTAAAATACAACACATGGAAGACATCATGTACAAGATCTAACTATAGTGGTAGAGCTAAGAAGTGTGCAACCTCACTAACTCTACATAGTATTTGGAATGGTCCAATGAATCTTGGAGGTAGATTTATACCCCAACCAAATCTCTACAATCCACATTGAGGTGAGAACTTTTGGAAAACATGGTATCCCTTCAATAATTACAAGGGCCCCCATCATTTATCCACATAATTCATCTGACATATCAGTATAGTCTTTATCCACTCCTAGATGATCTGCTCGTTCTTTTTCATGGATTGTACCAACTCTGGACCTATGAGTGCTAACTCTTCTAGATTAGTCAAACATAGTGGTGACCTTTAGTGTTTCCCATACAAGGCCTTGAATAGTGCCATATCGATGGAGTAATAGTTGTAATTTTTGTACAAAAACTCTACTAAGGGTAGACGATCCTACCAGCTATAGACAAATTGTAACATGAAAGCTCACAACATGTACTCATGGACCTAAATGGTGTGCTCATCCTATCCAATAGTCTCAGGGTGAAACACTTTGATAAACCATAACTGAGTCCCGAAGGCCTCCTAGAATCCTCTCCATAATTGCGATGTAAAGCGAGCATCATTATTTGAAAGGATTGTTGATGGAACTCTGTGGAGTCGGAATATCATCTTCATGTAAATGTTTCCAAATAATTATAATGAATTTTTCTCTCAAATAGTTATGATTTGGCCCTACATAGTGAGTTTATTTTCATTCAAATGGATGGAATCATGTCCTCTAGATGTCTATGGAATCCTCATCACAAATTCCATAGATATACCATCCTACTTCCACTATGGAATCTCTAGAGGTTGAGCTAAACCCATTGGTACTTGGTGATTATCCTTTACTTACTAACTAGTGAGGAATGGAGATATGAAATTTTCTACACCCTTTTTATGACTGGACAACATAATTGATGATGGATGTCTTTATACATATTTTCCACACCTAGATTTACTGCCAAAAGGGATGTCTGAAATTATCTCATCACCTCCTCCTGAAACATCACTAGTACCATAGTCAATCCAATGAAAAGGATGATGTACTCCCCACCTTCAAAAAATCCATCAGGATCAGGTGTAGTGGATATATGATCATATAAGGTCTCACAGTTGATATATCATTGCTGATTTTACTTAACATGCTATGAAAATAGTGGGGTAACAATCATCAACTGTAGAAAAGTTTCACCATCCTCATCTATAAGAGACAATTGAAATGAGGATAACAACTCCAAATCCTTGGTCAATAACTGAGTGAAATATCTATTGTTGATAGAATCTTAAACCATGTTCCCCTTCCCAGGGGTATAAACTACCTAAAATTAATAATATTAGATGAACTCTAGACATCACCTCTGTCTCAAGTTCCGATTATACTATGAGAAGTTGTAATTGAGACTTTTATGGTCAAGGTAAATAATAAATCTCTCACCCATTAGTTAATTTCTCCATATCTTTAGGGTGAATAATAATACTACCATCTTAAGATAATCGGTCATGTAGTTATACTCATGCGGTCTCAACTTCCAAAACTCATAGGTGATCACAACCTCCCTATGCACTAAAAAACAACCAAGTTCATTCCCTGAGGTATTTCATAATAGTATGTAGTTGACGCATTCCACTAGAAATATAAATATGGGGCCGATCATCAATATCTTTTTCAACTCTTGAAATTCATCCTAAAACCTCTCTATCAATAGTAATGGTTCCCCTTTTCGGTTCAAAGTATTCAAAGGTGCCGATATCCTAGAGAAATCAAACACAAATATCCTATGGTAGCCTACCAACCTAAGGAATATCCAAAATTCCATCACACTCTTGGGTAGGTCCCAAGATAAAATTGGCTCTACATTCACTTGTTCCACTACTTCTCCATCCATTGAGATGATATATCTCAAAAATCCCTTGCAAATCTATAACTAAAACTTTGATAGCTTCCCATAAAGATGGTGCTGTTAGAGTTTGTCCAGAACCATCCTCAAGTGTCTCGTATAATCCTACTTAGATGCCAAGTATACTAAGATTTCATTGACAAAGACTACTACAAATAGATCTATGAAAGTTTAGAAGTTCAAATTCATGAGTCCCATAAACAATTATTGGGAATTATTCACACTAAATTGAATCAACAAGTACTCATAGTAGCTGTATCGACATTAGAATTTCATCTTCTTTATATCCTCATCCGATACTCACAGTTAATGATAGCTTGATCTGTGGTCAATAATCAAGAACCATATCACACCTATCATATGGTTGAATAATTCATTGATCATCATTAATGGATATTTACTCTTCATGTTCACCAAGTTTAGGAACCGATAATCCTTACACAACCTCAAGCCCCCATCCTCTTTCTTAGAGAAAAATATTGGTGTTACCCAGGGGAGACATTGGGTCTCACAAATACCTTACTTTACAAGTCATCCAAAAGAACCCTCAGAACGTAAATACCTATGAGATCCATCCAATATGTTTTCATAGATTTTAGAGTCATTTCAGGGTGAAAGACATTGTAGAAGTCTATCACTCGGTGGGGAGGTAAGCCTGGAGCGTCTTTAAGAAATATGTCCTCAGACTCTTCCACTATTTCCAGAAACTGTATCCCCTAGCATCTAATACTCCAAGATTCATGCTAGAAAAATATTTTGTAATCAATTCCACCCTCCTACGTATGATCTCGTCCTACTCTGCTTGGTTTTCCTTCTCACCCGTGAAGGAAAACCTATCCCATTATCACAGATACACCACATCCTCTTCCTGAAATAGTTAATATGGGCATGAAATGTGGATAACTAGTTCACACCTAAGATTACATCGTAAGGCCTCACCATTGCTATAAATAGTTACTATATGATGGTATATCCTCCAAGAGTTATGTCACACTATCAGCAGAAGTGTTTGATCCTTGATTCCCCTCTGATTGGAGTCTCCAAGCATAAAGGTAGAGTTAAGGGATCAACAAGAATCTTTGGGTCTCGAACCTAGGATATAGAAAGAAATGATTGGATCACACCCATATCTATCAGTACTATAGGTAAAATAGAAAATACATAGATTTTACTTCTAATTATCCTTGGAGCCTCTGGGTTGTAGGCCTCTACTTCCTATAGCTATCCTCACCCATGTCCACCAGCTCCCTAAGCCTGGAAGAGACAACTTGAGTGTGGTGATGGAAACAAGTCAAACCATCGTCCACCACCAACTTATCTCCCTATTCCTCTGCCATGTTTTCCACCCTAAGAACTTCTCTATTTCTTTCATTTCCTCTACCTAAGTATCTTATTTATTGTCTTTATAATGACCCATAATTTCATCAATAGAATTTCATTCTTATAATAATTTCATAAAACACATATATCACATAAGAAACCCAATAAAAAATTATTCTCATAAATTAATAATGATACATTAGTCAAAAATAAACTAATAGTAATTCAAAATATTACATTAGGGAAATAAATAAAAAATAATATAATTAGAATAGGAATATTTGGAACTTCTTGGCCTACTAGAATGACCACACTCATGAATAAAGATATAGAAATAAAACATAATTTCAATAATATATTATTCATTTTAAAGATGAAATTATATATAAACTTTATAGAAAATTGAATTGAATGGATAATGAATGAAATAAGTGGTATTTATAGAAACTAAAGAACCTATACCATTGAAAAAGTAACCTGACCATTGGAATAATAATCTAAACGTTAAGAATAGTACTTGAGAGATTATAATAGTAACATCACATATAATATTATACATAAATTTAGGTATCTTATAAATGAAAATATGATATAATTATATCATGGTATAATTAAATAAATGTTTTAAAAATAATAAATTATGATTTGGTATTTTTGAAAAATATAAATATTTATTTACAATTTTATAATTAATATAATGATTTAAAAAAAAATCATAAAACGGATTCATAAATTAATATTATTCTGTATTATAACTATAATATAATTTTATGAGACCATGATAAATTTTTTAAAGGGTCATAAAATAGATTATATTATTAAAACCAATATTTTTTTTTGAATAAATGATAATTTTATTTAAAAATTAAATTTCTCATATTTATAATTTATTTTCATAAAATGGATTACATTTTTCAAATCTATACATCAAAAAATGGTTAGGTTGATTTTTTGGGATTTTTCTAAAATAGTTTATTTTTTGGTGAATAGTGAAATTCAGTAATTTATAGTATAACCTAAATACATGAATTGTTGAGTCATTGATGATGCTGGAATGACATAAGAACCCATTTTTTCAAACTCTTTTGAATCATTTACTGTATTTATTCACATTAATCAACACTATTTATAGTATTGAGTCAAAATAATAAACTAATGAATATAATAATAAAAAACACCCATATGCTCCCCCTATAAGTACCACCTCTTCTCCCCACACCTTCTAATCCTTGTATATTATCAATAATCTACCCAATTATCTTCGAAATCCTATTCCCCACATCCAATATCTACTGGTCTCAACAAAATACCAATTTCAAGCACCTTAAGGAGGTTTTCAAGGAGACGACATTCAAGAGGTAAATCCTCAATCCTTCTCTTTTAATTTCATTTATTTTTATATCCTATACTAAACTAACCTATCAAAAATAGAATTAAAACTCCAGTAATATATATATATATATACTGTAATTTTTTTTGTTAATTGAATATCCATCATCAAATCTTTTCTCTTCTCATTTTATTCTAAAAATTAAAACATCGTCTGTAATATGTCGGTTCACCGACTTCGTGGATAATGAGTTTTTGTTTTCCATTACCACCATCAAAGATGGTCATAGAACAGTTTTTATAGATAAAACATATTTTAATATGTATATCATAACTTTTTCTCATTCTAGAACTAATATATATAAATAATACCAAATAAAACGAAATTTGTTCATGATGATTGAAAAACCGCCAAAAAAACAATTATCATTAATGTTTTATGAAATGAATCATCATCATACTAGTAAAAATTATATATGGGACCATTCAAAGATATTTAATTTAATTAATACCATATAATTTTACTTCTTGATAATTATTTCCATTTTCAAAAAAACTTCCATAATTATATATAAGTAAACCTACCATGAAACCATGAAAACAAACGCTCCCAGAACAACAAAATTAAACATTATAACTCATATAGATGGCCATAAATGAACTTAATAAAATTATAATAAATCAAAAAATATATATAATAGGTTATGAATTAAGTAATTAATGAATCTAATTTTATTATCCATGACAGTAAGTGCAAGTGTATAACGCTTTGGGAAATAAGGTAAGGGATCTCTCTGAACCTCTAAATTACCTTTAGGTTATGATTTATCTCTCTTTTTCCCAATGTATTTCTTCATTACTCTTATATACTTCTCCTAAATTTTGTTTTTATGTACCAAAAATATGTATGTATCTCAATTAAGCTTTCTTTTATGGGTAATTACATGTTTTAAAAGGTTGCTTTCTCAATTCCTCTTGATAAGAAAAATCTATTAAAGGGAACTTATTTGTTTCTTACCCATTCTCATGTATACTCCACAAACTATTTTAAGCCACTAATATTTTCTAAAATATATCAATTTTTCCTAAAAAAATATTTTAGTTCATTTTTTGTTTTATACAAATAATTATTCCTTTTTCCTCTTTAAATACTCTTTTATATTTTCCATTAAACCGCACTAAAGTGGCTTATTTCTAAAGTTTCTTAAACACTCATTCTGATGTATTCATTTCAGTTGGACATAATTATTCATGATCTATTATTATTTTTAATTAATTATTACTTATAAACTATTTAATCCCTTCCTTCATGGTTACCATTAGGATACACCCTTTGGTTATTCCTTTTGAGATGATTATGATACCCATTTATTTCCTTGGGCAACCCTTATGTTTATTCCTTACGTTTGATTATTTATGAAGAACGCATATGCATGAACATGGTATGATAGGTGCACCTAGATTGATATGCAACGAATTTGGTAATTTTTAGTCTCATGATACATCATGTATGAGATTATAGAGTAAACCTAATCCATTATAAGACTTTTCCCTCTATGAGATATCGTTATGGAAGTTAGACTTGACTCATGTTTATGTCATGTTATATGATTCTTCCACACTCCTATATTTCCATATTCATATGATTCCATTTTCTATATGATATTCACTTATATTTTATCCATGTTCTATGCCTTTTAAGTTATTGTGTTATTCCTTCTAACTCGTGTGCTTTAATTCTTTTCCATGATTATTCTCTTACTGGGATTTTTAGCTCATCTATTTTATCTATGTATTCTATAGGTTATCATATGAAGTTGTGGGAACTAAAAGGGAGTTAGGAGCTCATTATGAAGATTAATAAATGATTTTTTTTATTTTAGTTTATGTTTTCTAATTATGAACCTATTCTTCCAAATACATTTTACTTTTGATCTCTGGTTTATATTTCATGGTTAATTATGCTTCAAACCATGTAATATTATGTGTAAAAGGATAGGGTTATATAGTTGGTATTAGATAATGGTCTAGTTATTTTCGGCATTTAGACTAGAAAATTTTATTATGAA
This sequence comes from Viscum album, assembly GCA_963277665.1. Taxonomy (NCBI): domain Eukaryota; kingdom Viridiplantae; phylum Streptophyta; class Magnoliopsida; order Santalales; family Viscaceae; genus Viscum; species Viscum album. The sequence goes on along the minus strand of OY728153.1, from coordinate 1,460,521,964 downwards.
CCCTAGGTAAAATTTTATCACCATGGATAAGCTATATTGAAAAATAGGGAATCAAAAGTTAGGATATACATTCCATTTATAAATTTATTCTTCTATATTCATAGTTTCTTTTTTATATGATCATTAGATAATTATTCAATCCCCCTAATTTTATTTTAATTTTCTAGTTAATGGATAGAAATAGAAGAAGTACCATCACCTGTTTTCACCTTTTTATGTAAAAAATAAATTTCGAGGGTGAAATTTTATGGGGGGAGAATGTAATGACCCATAATTTCATCATTGAAATTTCCTTCTTATAATTATTTCATAAAACACATACATCACATAGATAAACCAATAAAAAATTATTCACATAAACTAATAATGATACATTATTCTATAAAATAAACCATTAAGAATTCCAAATATTACAACAGGGTAATAAATATAAAATAAGATAACAAGAATATGAAAATTTGGATCTGCTCGATCCACTAGAATGACCGCACTCATGAACAAAGCTATAGAAATAAAACATAATTTTAATAAAATAATATTAATTTTAAATATTAAATTATATATAACCATGAGAGGAAAATTGGATTAAATGGATAATGAATTAAATAAGTGGTATTTATAGAAATTACAGAACCTATACAGTTGGAATAGTAACTATTGGAATAGTAATCTTACCGTTAGGAGTAGTAATCTAGACATTAGAATAGTAACCTCACCTATTAAAGTATAATTAGATTTAGGTATACTATAAATGTAAATATGATATAATTATATCATGGTATAGGTAAATAAATGTTTTGAAAATGATAAATTATGTGCTGGTATATTTGTAAAACATAAATATTTATTTACAATTTTATAATTAATATAATGATTTAAAAGGAAATTTATTTTCATTAAATAGATTAATAAATTAATAATATGTTGTATTATAATTATAATATTATTTTATAAGGCCTTAATTAATTTTTCAAAGGGTCATAAAATCGATTATAATATTAAAATCAATGTTTTTTCAAATAAATGAAGATTTTATTTAAAAAATAAGTTTCTAATATTTATAAATTTTATTTTTATAAAATGGATTCCATTTTTTAAATCTAAACGTCGAAAAATTTTTAGGGTGAATGTTTAGGATGGTCTAAAATAGTTGAATTTTTGATGAATAGTGAAATATGGCAATTTACGGTATAAGCTAAATACATGAACTTTTGAGTCATGGATGATGTAGTAATGATGTAATAAAAAATTGGTTCAAACTATCCTGAACCATTTAGTATATTTATTCATATTAATCAACACTATTGATAGTCTTGATCTAAAATAATAAACTAATTATTATAATAATCAAAACACCCCTCTCCATCTATAAATACCACCCCTCACCACCTCTTATGATCACACATTAAAAGACTTTTATATTGTCAATATTACACCAAATTACCTTTAAAATACTCTTCCACACATTTAAGAGTCGTTGGTATCAACAGAATACCAATTCCATGTGCCTTACGGAGGTTCTCAAGGATAAGACATTCAAGAGGTAAAATCCTCAATCATTCTATTTAAATTTATTTTATTTCCTTATCCTCTCTTCTACTACCTTATCCAAATAAGTATGATAACTCTATTATCATATATATATATACTAGAATTTTATTTTTTTTAATGGAATATACATTATCAAATATAATCCCTTCTCTTTTATGCTAAAAATGAAAACATCATCTGTAATATGTCGGTTCACCGTCTTTGTGAATGATGCCTCTTTATTTTCCATTAACTCCTTCAAGAATGTTCATAGAAGATTTATTATGGTTAAAATAGAGTTTAATATGTATATTATAAATTTTTTAATGTTCTGGAACTAATACATAGACACAATATTAAATAAAACGATATGATTTTGTGATGACCAAAAAATAAACTGAACAATTATCATTAACGTTTTATCAAATGAATCAAACTCATATAAAAAATGATATATGATACCATTTAAAATTTTTTAAGTTCATTAATACCATATAATTTCAATTCTGGAGAATTATTCCCATTTGAAAACAACTTCTATAATTAAATACAGGTAAACCAACCATGAAACCATGAAAATGAATGCTCCCAAAATGACAAAATTAAACATTAAAACTCATCAAAATGATCATAAATGAACTTAATAAAATTATAATAAATTAAATACATATATAATATGTTGTTATTTAAGTAATTAATGAATCTAATTTGATTATCCAAGACATTAAGTCCAAGTGTAGAATTCTTTTGGATATAAGGTAAGGGATCTCTATGGACCCCCAAATTACCTTTGGGTTACTCTTTATCGCTCTTTCCCCAATGTATTTATTAATTATTATTTTATAATACACCTATATTATATTTTTATGTAAACAAAATATGTATTTATCTCAATTAATCTTTATTTTATGGATAATTGTATGTTTTAAAAGGTTCCTTTCTCAATTCCTCCTGATAAGTTAGCCCTATTAAAGGGAACTTCTTGGTTTCTTACCCATTATCAATTACACTCCATAAACTATTTTTAGCCACCCATTTTTTCTAAAATCTCTTATTTTATCATTAAAATTTATTTTAGTTCATTTTTTGTTTTATAAAAACAATTACGACTTTTTCCTCTTTAATGAATCTTTTATGTTTTCCTCAAAACGCACTAAAGTGGCTCATTTCAAAAGTTTATTAAACACTATTATTCATTAATTCACTTTAATTGGACATAATTATTCATGATATATTTTTATTTTTAATTCATGTTTGTTGGAAAATTATTTAATCCCTTATATCATGGATACCAGTATGATTCACCCTTTTGTTATTCCTTAGGACATGATTACAATTCCCATTTCTTTCCATGGGTAACCCTTATGTTTATTCCTTATGTTTTATTATTTATGTAGAACACATATACAAGAACATTTTATTATGGGTTAACCCAGATATCTCTAAAATTAATTGGGTAATTTTTAGTCTCCTGATAAATCATGTATGAGATTAGGGTGTAAACCTAATTCATTATGGAACTTTGTCTGTCATGTGATATAGTCTTGGAATTTTGTCTTGAATCATGTTTATGTCATGTTATATGTCACCACCACACTCCTATATTTTCATGTTCATATGATTCCTTGTTTTGTATGATATGCCACAACATTTTATCCATGTTCCATGCCTTTCAGTCTATTATGTTATTCCTTATGATTCATGTGATTTAATTCTTTTCCATGATTATTCCCTTACTGGGATTTTGAGCTCATCACTTTTGTCTCTATATTCCCCGGGTTAGAATATAAATTTTTAGGAGCTCATTATGAATATTAATAAAAATTGTTTTATTTTAGTTTCCTGTTTTCTAATTATGTACCTAGTCTTACAAATACACTAGACTTTTGATCCATGATTTGTATTTCATGCTTAATTATGCTTAAAATCATGTAATACTTTGTGTGAAAGGATATGGTCACTATAGTATCCCTATAATTTGTATATAAGTTCATAAATTCTTGTGTAGGATGTCCCCATTCATCACAATAAATAGCAACATATCTCCCTAGGCTGACCAGAACTATCCTGAGTGCCATGACCCACATAACCTATGTCCTGAGATCACCTCCTAAGATGCATTTCACATCTAGATACCTGCATATACCATTGAATTCCTACTTCCAAAGTCTCTACTCCCTTGTTCCCACCACTAGTAACCAATTTTGTTGTTTTATTATCTACAAAAATTTCTACTACCAATATACACTCCATAACCCCATCATACGTATTAATTCATAGTGATTTCACACTAGACTAAATGTTTATATGTAGGACTCTAATAATTGAATGGAATAAAGGCCTTCTATTTTTTATTCATTTTTCATCATCTCCCTTTTAATGTTTGAAGGGGAACACGTAAACAGTCGATAGGCTTCATGACATTACATGACCAGCAGGTCTTAGAGGAATTCATCTTTACTATGATTGTCATGAACCAGGCCGGGTCGCCATCCGATCCGGCGCCCGACCCGGTCCGTGACATGGCCTGAAGGGCGTTCCTGATCCCTATAGTCTGGAACAAGTTCCCAGGTATCAAAATAGTACAAGGTAACGATTTACCTAAAATAAGAGACAGAAAAACAACTAACAAGATAAATAAACTGAAATTGGAAACAGACAATCAAACACGCCTTTCAACTATAAAAAACTTTAAAGCCTACAATTCAACAAAAAACCCAAAGTGAACAACAACAAAGATAAAGAACTAAATATCCAATACCAACCTATAAGAAACACGAGAAGCCACATCCCCAAGCTACCAACACTAACATGCATGTGAAGACCATCAGTAACCAGAACCACCATCACTGAGCATGATGTCTCAACCTGGAATACACAAAGAAAAAGGTCTACATACACCCAAAGGTGTGTGAAGGGCGTGAGCTAAGAGCCCAATAGGATTCCACCAAATAAAATAGTCAATACCACAGTATTGAAAAGATAATTTAACATGTTTATTCAAATGCATGCTTTTAAAATACTTTTAAGGAAAACATTTTCCAACTAAAAGTAAAAAATGAAAAGAACACTTGAAGAAGAACAACTTCAAAAATACTACTTTAAAGAGGAAGGTAAAAATTCTTAATAACACACACACACCCAAATGGTCCTCCATATACCGACGGAAGGCACCACATCATGAATAGTAGAGCACCATGGGTAAATCCCCTAAGGTTTATCTAGATTGAGTGGGACCCTAGAACCTCACACCTCAGGGAACAGTAACCATAAAAAATATGTGTTCCTATGCACATGATCCACTAGTAGGAGAATCATCCATAACCTAGTGGTCTCCAACATCATCATCATTATTGATTATTTAGTGTTGTAAGCATCAAACTGGCTAAGTGAAACAGGGACGATACCACTTTGGATCACTAGCGCACTAGTTCTAGTCCACCCACCTAGATACCCAGGGTTTCCCTTATGATCAATCAAGTTCCACATTGACACAATATATCATTTTCAAATATCATAAACCAAACACGACATTACATCACAAGCCATCACTTGCTCAACCAAACTCCTTTTTAAAGATCAAATGCACACCAAGACCATTTCAAATATTATTTTCATCACTTTCACAATTTAATATATATCATTTGAAAACATAATAAAACAATTCCATAAGACTTCACAAGGATTTACACCAAAAACACGCTAAAAATCCACTTTTTAAACAAAGCTCACACCAAAACCTTTTCAAATTACAATTAGTATAACACTCAAAGATTAATAAATCATCTAAATAATTGATAATAAATTTCTAAAATTCACAACAAGGTTTTACCCAAGAAATATAATCAATTTCAAAAAAAATCATTTCAAATCACTTACTTAACACATTCACCATAAAAATATTTTTGTACCTAATAACAAATATATAAAACATGTTTATAAAACGAGACATCAATTTTCCTGACACACAACCATTTATTTTGGAGGAAAATTCATTTCTAATAAAAATGTGCATTTACTTACCACCAAAACATATATTTCACACCAAAAATAATTAATTGAACATTTGAAAGAATTCTCACACCAAGACCCACAAGAAAAACATATTGTTTCTAAAAGGAGACCCAATTCCATCATACACACATGTAAAAATATTTTTAAAACACAATCTGCACTAACCAATTTAACTATAAGACATATAAAAATTAATTAGATAAAAAAATTAAATCATCTAAGAGTGTTAGGGCATGGAACCACCTATCGTTGTGTAGAAATTTCACGAAAAAACCCACAGACTTCCACCGCACGGCACACGCACCGCAAGAAAATGGAATAGGACCTTAAAACAAGAATTCAAACAAAATAGGGATTCAAAAACAACCCTTAACATACCTCATACCTGCTAAAAAAAAGAAAACAAAAATTCAAATAAGATAAAAGAGGGACTTATCTGTAGGGGGGTTTTGCACATGCGGAAGAAGGGAAAGACGCAGGTGGGGGAGTCGAAGTAGTGCCGGTCAGCAAGAGTGGCTGTAACGTCCCATATCCAGGTTCCACTCAACGGGTGCCCTGAACCCAGTTGGTCACATGACCTCAAGCACATTTCCCCAAATGCCAGAGGCTTCCGACTAGTAGTGAGGGCCTAGGTCTGATAGTGGGGAAACTATGCCTTCATTTGTCAAAGTGTAGCATAGTGGAAGTAGATATAAACATACAAAAGCAGAAGTAGTAAAAAATACCAATGCTGAAATGGAAACAGTACTGAAGTAAGGAAAAGAACAACAGTCATATATAATGATGCAATATGTCCCTAAGTCTAAGAAAGTCTCCATAGTAGGATACACTGAAATCTGAAACAATACAATACAAGGGATAAAGAAAGAAAAGAAAATAAAACAGCACAGCAGGAACTCAGCATCATTTCCCTTCCAAGGGTGGTGAAGATAAGCTCAGAACAACTCTGGCCACTAAGCACGTATGTCGGTCTCCCGCTCCCAGGTTTCGTCTTGCACTTGTCCATGCTATCATAGCACTCATACGAGAAAAACTAACCGGCCTCGGATAACCTTCGTGCTCCTATCAACAATATGAATCGGATGCTCCTCAAAGTACACATCGAACTGAAGCTCAACCTCCTCGGGCTGAAATACGTGAGATGAGTTTGAGTGATAACAGCGCAGATGAGATGCTTGGAAGGCGTCGTGCAGGGCCTGGTACCTCTGTGGTAACTGCAACCTATAGGCAACTAGCCCGACTCTCTCCAGAATCTCAAACAACCCCACATACCTTGGTGAAAGTTTACCCTGTCTTCCGATCCGCCTGTGTCCCAACCTAAGTGAAACACATAAGAACACCTGATCCCCGACCATGAACTCCAAGGGTTGTCTGTGGCGATCAACATAAGATTTCTGACGAGACTGGGTGGTAGCCATCCGCTTCTGTATCAAATTGACCTGCTCTAAAGTCTCCTACAAGAGATATGGTCCCAGTAAGTCTGCCTCATCTACCTCCAACCAGCACAAAGGTGATCGGCATGACCTACCATATAAAGCCTCGTAATGTATCATCTCAATAGTTTCCTGAAAACTATTATTATAGGAAAACTTGACCAGGGGTATGTGCTTCTCCCAAGAGCCCCCAAAGTTCAGAACGCATGCGCGCAGCATGTCCTCAAGCACTTATATCGTACACTCTGACTGGCCATCAGTCTGAGGGTGGTAAGCTGTGCTCAGAAGCACCTTTGTACCTAGTGACCTCTGAAAGCTCTGCCAGAAACGAGATGTAAAATGGGTGTCCCTATCTGAAATTATAGAATGAGGGACCCCATGAAGACGTACTACCTCTCGGATATATAACTACCTTAGCTCGTCAACACCGAAGGTCTCCTTAATCGGATAAAAGTGAGCTACCTTCGTAAGTCTGTCCACAAAAACCCAGATGGCATCACTAACTCAAGGTTACCTCAGCAATCCTGTCATTAAGTCCATCATGACATCATCCCATTCCCACTCCAAAATGGGTAATTGTTGTAACAGTCCAGTTGGCCTCTGATGCTCCACCTTCACCTGCTGACAGGTAGAACATCTCACAACAAAACCAGCTACCTCTCGCTTTATACCTGGCCACCAATACTGACGTCTCAATTCATGGTACATTTTGGTAACTCTGGGATTCACTGCCCAAGATGAAGCATGAAACTCCTGCATCAGCTCCTCGCATATATCCCCTAGAACCCACACTTGTCCATAGACACGCATTACCTCGTCAACACCTATCGTCCAACAGGGAGGAGGGTCCCCACTTGCCACTGACTTCTATAGAACTAAGCCTTCAAAATCCGATAGTTGTCTCATCCTCACTCTATCCAGGAGGGTAGAAGTCATAGATCAGGAAGAAAGATAGGCTCGCCCCTAACTATCGTGCACCTCCAAATGCATCTCAGAGAACAAAGTCATAAGATGAAACTCACCACTGGCCTCCACCACTGCCTGTATCTGGGTGCTCCTACTCAGTGCATCAGCAACTGTGTTACCTTTTACTAGGTGTATAGGCAATCTCAAAGTCGAAGGACTGAAGGTATTCAACCCACCTTCACTGTCTCAAATTCAGGTCACGCTGGGTAAAGATATGTTTGAGAATTTTTTGGTTCGTAAACACCACAAAATGTTGTCCCAATAGATAATGTCTCCAACAGCGTAACGCATGAACGACTGCAGCAAACTTGAGATCATGCATCGGGTAATTCTTCTCATGTGGCCTCAACTGTCGAGACTCGTACACAACTACTCGATCGCCCTACATCAACACTGCTCCCAGCCCAATACTTGATGCATCATAGTAAACTGTATAGATCTTCCCTTACTCTGGAAGTATCAGAATGGGTGTTGATGTCAACCTTCCCTTCAGCTCCTGAAAGGTTGTCTCGCAAGCTTCCGACCAAACAAACTTCACACCCTTCTTAGTCAAACCCGTCAACGGTGCTGCTAAGAGGGAGAAGTCCTATATAAAGCGCCTGTAGTAACCAGCCAGCCCCAAGAAACTCTGTATCTCAAACACGTTCTTAGGATGCTCCTAGGAAACTACTACTCTCACCTTCTCTAGGTCCACTGCAACTCCTGCCTCTGAGATAATATGACCCAGGAAGTGTATCTAGTCCATCCAAAAGTGGATCTTTGAGAGCTTAGCATATAGTTGATTCTATCTTAGTGTACTCAATACGATCTCAAGATGTGTGGCATGGTCATGTCGAGTGTGAGAGTACACCAAGATATCGTCCACGAAGACTACCACAAAAGAATCCAGATATCGATGAAACACATGGTTCATCAGTTCCATGAAAATTGTTGGCGCGTTCATGAGTCTGAACGGCATGACCAAGTCATCTTATAGACCATATCTTCTCTGAAAAGTTGTAAGCGGTATATCTAATGGTCTAACGCGTGACTGATGATATCTAGATCTCAATTAAATCATCGAGAACACTTTTGCTCCTCGAAGTTGATCAAAAAGATCATCAATCCTTGGCAAGGGATATCGGTTCTTGACCTTCTACTGGTTCATCTTCCGATAATCCATGCAAATTATGAGGGTACCGTTCGCCTTCTTCATAAACAGAACAAGATAACCCCAAGGACAAGTGTTGGGTCAGATGAAACCCTTTTCCTACAACTCCTCCAACTGCCTCTTGAGCTCCTGAAACTCAAGTGTAGCCATCCTATAAGGAGGAATGGACACCAGTGCTGCTCCTAGAACTAGCTTAATAGAGAAATCCACCTCCCACTCTAGAGGTAGACCTGAAAAGTCATTGGGTAAGACATCCCTCAAACGATCAACTATTTGAGGGAAATATTGCTGACAAGTTCCCTGGTCATCTAGATATAAACTCGCAATATGGTTTGTCACTCCACCTCGCCCACGATGCTCGGGTCCATCTCTGCTCGCTTGGACATCCCATTCTCCCTTGCATAGAAACTCTCCACCCTCTGGTGACGTGAAACTCACCCTACGACAATAGCAATCTACAAAGGCTTGAAAGGGTACCAATGAGTCCATCCCGAGAATGAAAACATAGCTCATCATCTCTAAGACATAGAGGTCTCAAAGGAAGTGACACCCGCCAACCTCTAGGGGGAACTCCTTGCACTAATGCACACCTGCCATTCTAATCCCCAATGGAGTGTCTAGCATCATAATATCAGAAGAAGAAGAAGAAACATAGATCCCAAGGCTCTCCACACCGGGCACATATATAAAGCTATGTGTAGCATCTGTATCAAAAAGTATTGAAGATAAAACAGAATCAACTGGAATATTACCTCTGATAGTGGAAGGTCTGGGATCCTGCTCTTGTTGGGTCTGTTGCACTACATACACATGCCCAGTGTCGCGGCCCCGCGACACAGCCTGGCTACCCTAAGCCGACCCGCCCTGTTGTCTCTGAGATCCTGGTGTCTGGCTACCACGGCCATGACCACCACCTCGTCCTGAACGTCCCGACGTATCCCAATTCCCTAACTGGTAAGAAGTTGTTGGCCCTGATCCCGCACATGGAGTCTACACAGAACCCCTCTCACTATCCCCTAGTGGAAATGCCCTGCAGAAATGTTGCATATGACCCATCATGCCGTAAGCTCGGAACTCCACTGGGTCATGTGGACACTGAGGTCTCTTGTTCCCATCTCTACCACACTGGTAGCACATGACCTGGCCACTAGAGGAAATCATCTGGCTAGTACTTCCACCATGAGAGAAATCCATTTGTCTCTTCCTCTTACCGGTAGAAATAGTACCAGAAACTGGTGTCGAACTACCCTAGCCTGCACCACTAGATTCCCACAGGTTCTGCTTAGTAATCAGTGTCTGGTTCATAATAGCATGCACTGTATGCAACCTGAAAACATTCACCAGTGCTCGGATGTCATATCGTAGACCATCCTCAAAGTGTCTAGCCCTCAGCATGTATGTAACGAGCTTGACCCTCTGCCCTGGAGGCGTCTCCAGATGCTCGAAGATAGTCTGCATAAAACCCAACCAAGACTTCGCAGCCTGTGGTCTTCCATCCTTTGAAAATGTAGGTGGATTCTACTGCTAGAATATACGTTCCAGATCTTCCATAGATGTGGCAGCTGGCAGTGCTCCCTGGAAGGTCTGCATGAACCGCATGAAGCCTTCATGGAACTGCGCATCAGTGCCTACGTTTGGTATAACGGCTAGTGCCCATCTGGCTCTACTGGAGGATCCACTGGTAGCCCATGGCCTACCATCTCGAGAGTATAATTGTTTCTGCCCTCCTGGTGAACAACTCGTGGTCTTCTCAGCGGCATGACTCTACAAGGTCAACACACGCCTTAGATTAAGATCATCAAGGACCAAGAACTGGAAACGTAAGAAGGGAACAGGAGAAATAAAACATTCAAGTTTGACAAAACAATACTACAAGGAGTGTATAATAACAACACAGCGTGTTCCTATAAGCCTTTCACATGGGTGTGTACCTCTGCCAAAACTGGTCGTGTAAAACCCCAAACACGGCGTTTTGTCCACACACACGGCGTGTACTTGAATTCTCTTCCCCTGTCAGAGTCCTTCTACATGACTTAGCCACACGGATCTCCTTTAAACAAGACTACACGACATGTACAACATCTACATAATGTGTACTGGATGAGCTTCACCGACCTGTGTTGTCCGTTATATGGTCGGGTACATAGCTCAGACTACACAGCGTGCTCCAAATAGACACGGTGTGTATTTCTTAATTCCAACTGCCTGTGTTGTTAGTGACATGGCCGGCTACTCGGCTGACACTACACGGCATGTTACACCCACACACGGTGTGTACACCACCCTGTTTCCCCAACCACATGGCTGAGTCCACATGGTCTTTCATCGTTCCATACTACACGGTGTGCCCCACAGGCACACGACGTGTACAAGGTAGGGTAACACTGACCTTTGTTGTTAGTTACCCGGTCGGATCCCCAGGTTAAACTACATGGCATGTACGTCATTGACACGGCGTTTATCAGCTCATATTTCTCCACTTGTGTTTTTAGTCACACGGAAGACACAGGGTTAACACAACATGGTGTGTATAAGATCTACACAGCGTGTGCCCTCAAAGTTTCACTATCCAATGTTTCTGCCTACATGGCCTATGACATGGGTAGAAACTACAGGGTGTGTACATATAATACATGGCATGTACTTAAAATTTTTTGTTTCTTCCCAAACAGAAGAGTACATGGAGTGTAGTCAAAAACTACACGGTGTGTATTCTGGGTTTTTCCAGACAGTAAGCCTCAGAAACTACTCTAGAGCCCAGAAAAACACTGAAACCAACACCTAAGTTCCAAATTCCGATCTATGAGGGCCCATACTCCGCACAAATCAAAGATTGGCATCTTATACATGTTATAAAAAAGTAAACAGATCAATGATCCACCAAATTCCTGTTAATGAGGGCCCACACTCCTCAAGAACCAATGTTTGGCGTTCATTCTACAATAACTCACAGAAAAATACCCCATCAAATAGTAGGTATTTTATCAAGGAATCTATCACAACAGCATACTTTTACTAGCATAACATCTATCACAACAACAATCAATGTCTAATGCACCTACATGGCATGGAAAATATGCATGGCATGTGATTCTAGCATGTGCCTAAATGATGCATGTGATGGAATACCCTCATCTCATCAGGTTGCAACTAAATAGAACCCATGTATAAAAATATAAACATCACACCACAAGTGCGTCACCCAACGGTGAAAATCAAATCAACCATAAAATTGCAAAATTAGAAAAATTGCAACATGAGGTAAATTGGATTTTCCCTATACACGGGTTAGCTACTCTCAGGCACAGCTTATTACCAAGTACCTATTCCATCTTATCCCTAGCTATAAGCTCTAAAAAATAATTCAAGAAGAAAAGAAATCTCCCTTTGATACCACTTTGTAATTTCCTGGATCCGAGTGCCACACAATGGGTGCCCCAAACCCGGTTGGTCACATGACCTCAAGCGCATTTCCCCAAATGCCAGAGGCTGTCGACTAGTAGCAAGGGCCTAGGTCTGATAGTGGGGAAACTATTCCCTCATATGTCAAAGTGTAGCGCAGCGGAAGTAGACATAAATATACAAAATCAGAAGTAGTAAACAATACCAATGCTGAAATAGACACAGTACTGAAGTAAAGAAAAGACCAACAGTCATATATAATGATGAAATATGTCCCTAAGTCTAAGAAAGCATCCACTATAGGATATACTGCAATCTGAAACAATATAATACCAGGGACAAATACAGCAAAGCAAAATAGAGCAGCATAGCAGGAACTCAGCAGCATCGCAAGCCTAGGCTTGGTCCCATGCTCTCCTACTCCTCTGCAACAATCAAGTACCTATATAGGGACTCTTTCCCTTATACACACCTGCAAAAATAAAATATGTTTGGCCCCAGGACATGGACCAAATAGGGTGTGAGAAATAAATCCCAGTAGGAAACCACCAAAGGCTCGTTCCCAACTATTAGTGAAAATGTGCAACAACAGTGTGCAGTAATAAAATGCAGTAAACTAAGCAGTACTCAAAAGTAACTATCACTACCAGTTTTATTTCCATTTTAATATCCATTTAACAATTCAATATAATTGAATCATAAGTTTTTGAGACTCAGTCTCAGCTGACAATCTCATATACAGTGATGCAACAAAAACCAGAACCAAGCTATCTAACAAGTACAAGGTAAAACAATACCAAGCATGTGCTTTATCTTGGCAGGTATAACATGTAAAATCACCATAGTGAATATATGAAGTAAAAAAGAGTCCTCAGACATGCAAAACCTTACCCTCAGGTAATCAGAATCGAAACCCGCAGGTGACTGCCCACAGGCATAACTAATATTGTCCGCAGGCGTACGAGGTGTCTCCCACAGGCACAGAAGCTACTGCCCACAGGGATGAGAAAAGTTTCCCGCAGGCTAAAAAAACACTTACCTAATGCTAAGAAAGTAACCAGGCTGAGCCCAACATATAAGCACACAATTTATATAAAATTCATGTCAAGGCAATTTAAAGCATGCTAAATTCACGGTATACCCTCGGGTAACATGGCCAAACGGCTAAACAGGGGAACGCACCCACAGGGTGGCCCTGGATCCAAGCAATGATCCCAAATAGCAATTGTACATATTCATTAAATTACCTACACAATTCTAGGTATTTAATTAATCAAGGCCTCATCCATACGACACCGCAGTCATGGGCGCGTAGCACAGTGGTACACAAAAACACTCAGTAGTTGGAATTAAACACCAGACCACCTACCTCGATCTCCACTGATCGATATACGAAAAAGACACCTCACGAAATGTCTAAGAATGATGTAGATCTGGGATAAGAATTCACCCATTCAACCTCAGATAACTTCCCCTCAGGAAATAATTGGATGGAAACACACAAGAAGAGTGAAGAACTCACCGGCGCGGTTCAATCGAGATCGTCAGTGAAGGAAAATGAGTTCTGGCCGATGATCAAGAGCTCCTCCAAGATCCGGTCATCTCTCCCATGTTCTTTCTATGCGTACACTTCCTCTGCTGAATGAGGAGGCTACTGCCTGTTTTAAGTGAAACAAAACAAACTACACGGTGTTTATTGTCGCTCTGCTGGCGGCTACTTTCACCGTCTTACTGTTCACCTGTCGACTGATTACACGGCGTGTAAATACTAAGTACACGGCGTGTAGTCGGTTTTTACACCCTTCATCACCGACAGGCCTACACTCCCTATGTACTCATCCCACACAACCAAAGTACACAGTTTATGGAAAATTACACGGCATGTACCCACAATATTTGAGATGTCTTCTCTTTTTCCTTATTTTCTCAAAAACAGTTAAGGAAAAAGGAAAAGAAGAAACCCATACCTCAAGAACAAGAATTGGGTTCTTACAGAGGTCGCGTCGGACCAGGCTGCGGCCAAAAAGGCAGTCGCTGACGGACCAGCTGGGGAGTTGTGGCGGAAGGCCGAGGGGACTAGGGGGCGCGACTCAAGGGTTCAAGTGGAGGCCACGAGCGGGGTAGGAGGGGCTGGATGAGGGTAGGGGGTGCAGGTGATTCCAGTAGGCCGACTAGGTGGTGCAATGAAGGATAAAAAGGGGAGTTAGGGAACCGGTGCAAGGCTGGAGAGGCTAGCCAAGGAGAGGGAGACACTGTGACGATGGATAGGTAGGTGGGAGGTCGGGTGGTCAGGCAGATGGGCTTATCCAGATGGGAGGAGAGAGAACATGGTGCATCTTTTTCTTACGTGACGTAGAAGGAGGCCCGAGGAAGGGGATGTGATGGCTCGGTGAAAGTCGGATGACAGCTTGGATCGGTGGGAGGGGGATTCAGAGCCAGACAGTAGGGGGCGAGCTAGGTGGGTGGTTAGACATAGGACGGGGCATGAAAATGGTTTGTTGAGGGGAGCAATGGGAGTTCGTCGGTGAGGTCACCAGCTATGGGGGAGATGGCGGCAGTGTGAAGAGGAGAGGCAGGGTTTGGGGGGGTAGGGTAACACGATGGGCCAGCAGGAGAAAGAGAAAGTGAGGGAGAGAAGGAATAAAAAAGAAAAGGAAATTGAAAATATAAAAAAAATGAAATAAATGAAAAATAAAAATGGATAAAAACCATAAAGAACATAAACTATCCAAGAATAATCATAATGTTAATAAAAATAACCTGCTTAAAATAAAATGATAATTTAAAAATTGGTACTAACAATATAAATTATAATAACAATTAACATATTAATAATAATAATAATAATAATAATTGGAATAGCAATAATAACTTAAATAAATTATCATCCTTAGAACTAACAATAATAATTATAATAATATCCTTAAATATTAAAACAATCTATTAAATTAGTATCACACTTCTTATTTTATTTTCATTTTATCCCTCTTTTAAATTTTATTTATTTATTAATAATTCCTTTTATTTAATTAGTTGAAAATAGGGTAGGCGTGCGGGGAACCGAGTGAGGCCGCGTGGTGACCCAGGTGAGGCCATGCAGCTTCGACAGTGGCACGCTTAATGCTATCAAGGACAAAGTGTGCGTTTTTAAATAAAAACTCAAAATTTTAAGTCAGGTTTCAACTAGGACTACCCGATGCAAAGAAAAATTAATAAAATAAATAATTTTAAAATGACAGGGGTGACAATTCTCCCCACCATAAAGCTTTCTACCCCCGGAAATCCATAACTAATATTAAAACCAAAGTATAAAGAGACACCCCCTTAAGGATCAAAGAGGATACCCACAAATGACAAGAGAGAAGAGGAAAACAAACCATGGTTAGAGAAAGTGACTTAAGTGGCAACCTCAATAAACCCGTTGAAAGACTTTCCACTAAGTGCTACCCACCCCAAGGAGCTAGAACACCTCCAGTTGATTGATTTAGGAAAGGAACTCTTGTAACCATGGAAACCCACTTCACGAGCAGAAACACCTCAAGCACCATTGCATGAAAACCACATAATTTGAGTAGAACAAACAAACAAGACCAACCACGTCCAAGGAATACTCTTCTCACCTACCACCAAGCAATCTCTAAGAACAGAACTAAAAGGACAAAAGGGGAAAGATCGAAGGGGCTCCCCACCATAAGATATTTATCAATTCCTGATATGAAACTGGAAAACTAACACGGGGAGGCCTGAACGAAATCCCCACGATAAGAATAGGGTAATATCAGTTTATTTCTGGGGAGTTTCGGTGAGGCCCCCAATGGGTCTCACAACCGTTGGCACCATTGAAAACACAAGAACTCAGAAGCTTCCCAACACTGACCCACCACCCCACCAAAAAGGGTGGGGAGGGTGAGGCCCAACCATCATGCATTAAAACCATAGCCGAAGACAAACCAACATCTCAACATCATTAGATGAGCACCATTCAACTTTGATATCAATTCACCCAAACAGAACCCATAAGGACCACTTAAAGCGATTACATCTGGTGGGACGCAACCCCCAGGACATTAAGGTAATGAGACAACCATGCCTCCTCATAGACACGTGAAACCTCACATACCCAGATGGGTCATTCAGAATGGAACAACTATAGTAAATTATTTAAACTGCTTTGACTTTCAACATCGATGATAGAAATAAAGTCGGGGTCCCCTACACTTCCTGGGTTCCTGACCACGCGCCAGCTTCACTCTGAGGCCCATGGCTGGAGCCCTGATGTTTGAAGCATCTCCTGCCTTGCATTCAGGTATTGAAGACTCCCGAATGGAGCTTCTCCCCTTGGTTCCATGCACAACCATATTGAAACTGAAACAACACCAAAAAACACAACACACCATGACATCCAACTACTCCCACACGAAACATATACCAACACAGGGGTTTAGATGATGCACATGCCTCACCTCTTCCCCTTAACAAATAAACTTAAGAAAGAAAGATGCACGAAAACACTCTCATTTGAATAGAAAAGTCAAAAGTCCCTAAGATGAGGACACACTCCTTTGAAAACAGGGATTCCTGAAGGATTCTATGAAATTCAGACTTGCTCTTCAAAGAGGGCTCACGCTGCAAGATGTCACCATAAATGACTCATGTAGATGATGAGAACACTATAATCCTTTCGATCCATCAGTCAGCACTGATAATTCTGAACCACCTTTGTCCTTCCCTACTAGAATTCCTTCCACTATTTCTAGGGGGACCTTTAGATGTAACGATGTCAAACCTCATACCCAATGACTCAGAATGACCAAAACTCCCTTCAACTCCCCTCGTGTATGTCATATTACTGTGATAGGATCCTCTTAACTTAAAAGGAGAAAATGATACACTTAACATTGTCACCCAAAAAGGGAGAGCCTTTGCTTTAATCAACTGGAGGGTCAGCCAACGACGAATTGCTCGTGGCCGCACTTCAATCGCATGTTAATGCTTTTGGGGGGTGTACACCAGTCAAGAAAGAAAACCATGGACCCAATAAAATTGGTCCAATGGTTAATACATACTGCAAGCGAACACTAAATGTTTAGGGGGGACCACTGCAAGAGCTTCCCGAAGCACTTTTTAAAAGAAACCACTATCCACATGCATTCACACTAACTTACAAATAATAATTCAAACTCAAGACACAAATCATTCAAAAAAAGATTCTCAGCTCAAAACACCTCACATCTAACATTTCCAAATTACAAGGACATGCCACACAACCACCAATTATTAAAACACCAAAACATTTTTACTGAAAAACCAGATTTCCACGAATTCAAAACAAAGATACGAGGAACGATTCAAGAGGAGGCTAGTGTTAGAAGGTGACTAGGACATATTGTTAGTGGCCATATGCCAATCACACCACTACCACAAAGAATATTCTAGGATAGCATCCCTAGCTCCACATGGCTTTTTAGTCCTAGCAAGCTCACTGGACCCACTAACCCTACTCCCTTTTCATTTCCTCTAAACAAGATTAACCATAATGACCAAAGACTTAGACAAACCTCAACTTACTCTAGTAACTCGAGTCCTACCACGTAGTGTGCTGGCCAAGCACCTTTATCATAGCTATAACGTCGAGTTTCGACACCCTCAACTTTGGTCTACCTCGATTCTTCCAAAAACAAACGCAACCCAAGAGAGTAAACAAACCTCTGATACCATTTTTTTACGAACCAGGCCGAGTCGGCACCCGACCCTATGCCTAACCCAGTCCACGGCATGGCTTGAAGGGGGTTCCTGATCCCCACGGGCTGGAACAAGTGCTCGAGTATCAAAATAGTATAAGTGAACAATTTACCCAAAATAAGTGACAGAAAAACAACTAACAAGATAAATAAACTGAAACTGGAAAAAGAAAACCAAACATGCCTTTCAACTATAAACAGGTTTAATGTATACAATTCAACTAAAAACCCAAAGTGAACAACAACAAATATAAATAACTAAAACTCCAATACCAACCTCTAAGTGACACGAGAAGCCACATCCACAAGCCACAAACACCAACATGAATATGAAGACCATTAGTAACTAGAACCACCATCGCTGAGCATGATGCCTCAACCTGGAATATAGAAATAACAAGGTCTACATACACCCAAAGGTGTATGTAGGGTGTGAGCCAAGATCCCAGTAGGATACCACCCAATAAAAGATTCCATTCCACAACATCGAAAAGGTAATTTAACATGCTTATTCCAATGCATGATTTTAAAATACTTTTAAGGAAAACATTTTCAAGATGAAAGTAAAAAAAGGAAAAGAACTCTTAAAGAAGAACAATTCCACAAATACTACTTTAAAGAGGAAGAGAAAAATTCACAAGGACACACACACACACCAAAATGGTCCTCTGTATGCCGACGGAAGGCACCAAGTCACGAATAGTAGAGAACCATGGGTAAATCCCCTATGGTTTATCTATCTTGAGTGAGACCCTAGAACCTCTCACCTCGGTGAAAAGTAACCATAAAAAATATTTGTTCTTGTGTACACGAGCCACTAGTAGGAGAATCATCCCTAACCTATTGGTATCCAACATCATCATCATCATAGTTTAGTTAGTGTAGTAAGTGTCAAACTGGCTAAGTGAAACATGGACGATGCCACTTCGGATCACTAGCGCACTAGTTCTAGTCTACCCTCCTAGATACCTAGGGTTTCCCTTGTGCTCAATCAAGTTCCACATTGACACAATATATCATTTTCACTTATCACAAACCAAACATGACATTACATCATAAGCCATCACTTGCACAACCAAACTCCTCTTTAAAGATCAAATTCACTCCAAGACCTTTTCAAATATAATTTTCATCACTTTCACAATTTAATATATATCATATGAAACCTTAATAAAACAATTCCATAAGACGTTACAAGGATTTACACCAAAAACAGGCAAAATATCCACTTTTTAAACCAAACACACACCAAAACCTTTTCAAAGTACAATTTTCATAACACTCACAAAATTAATAAATCATCTAAATAATTGATATTACATTTCTAAAATTCAAAACAAGGTTTTACTCTATAAACATACTCAATTTCAAAAAAAAACCATTTCAAATCACTTTCTTAACACATTAACCTTAAAAATAGTTTCGCACCTAACAACCAATATATAAAACATGTTTATAAAATGACACATCAATTTGACCAACACACAACCATTTATTTTGGAGAAAAATTCATTTCTAACAAAAACATGCATTTAATTACCACCAAAACATACCTTTCACGCCAAAAATGAAGTGAACATTTGTAAGAATTCTAACATCAAGACCCACAAGAAAAACATATTGTTTCTAAAACGAGACTCAATTCCATTATACACGCACGTAAAAATATTTTTAAAACACAATATGCACTACCCAATTTAACTATAAGACATGTAAAAATTAATTAGATAAACAAATTAAATCATGTAAGAGTGTTAGGGAATGGAACAACCTACCTGTAACACCCGAGACTTTTATGTTATATAAACCATCAAAGGAATCTTTTTCTACACAACACTTGCTTGGCTTGCTTTACATGCAATCGCGACCTTCCTCGATAGCTTGCGTCGTACGCAATACCGAGTTTCACTAAACAACAATATGATATTAAAACTAGCCGTTATGAATAGTAATAACCACTTTTTGAAATTTTATAAATTTTATTTTTCAAAATGGACTTCATTTTTGGACTCAGAATATCGAAATTAGCCTAGGGTGAAATTTTGGTATTTTTCTGAAAACTTTCAATTTTTGATGAATAGTGAAACCACTAAGTGGTAGGTTAAAAACTGAATTTTGCATAAAACTTAATTTTACCGCTTCTGTGAATGGAATTTCGAAAATCCAACAGACACGGTTGATATCAGTAAGTAAAATGTGGTTCAATGAGATAAAAATAATTTTTTGGTGAATAGTAACTTTTTACTATTTTTACCGCGGTTAATAGTAAATAGGGTAACTAAGGGTAAATATGATATCAATATTACCCTAACACATGTCCTAATTCTATTTGACAAGTGTAATTCGACCAAAAAAAAACTTAGGAATAAAATATGACCATTTATGCCCACTTGGATTAGATTAGGACATTTATTATTAATTTATTTAAAGAAGGGTTAAAATAGTTAAAATCAAAGTTTAATAAGTAAATCATTTTTAATATGGGGTTATACATAAGATAAATTCGACTATAAATATTAATTAGAAATCTAAAAAGATTTCCTACATAAGGGTATTTTATTTGTAATTTTTAGACATTAAATAGGTTAATTTATTTATGACACAATGATGATGCAGTAATTATCTTATTAATGAAATATTGACATAATTGATGTTATAAACACCAAAATAAATGTAATTTGAGACTTTTTATGAATTACACTAATTTTCTAGGTTACTATGATATATTAATGTTGATTTAATCAACTTGGTTTGAACATATAATTCTGTTATGACTTTCACAAAAATCATATATCAAATAGTGTCAAAATTGACACAAAATAGTTTTTAAATCAAATATTATATTATTAATTGTTATTTTATTCTTAAAAATCTAAGGTTCGGCCAAATGACTTAGATAAGGATATATATATATTAATAATAAACAATTTGGGGTTCGTTTGGCATGTTATAGTAAGTGTATTAACCATATAGTGAAAGAAAACAAAAAGACACGGTAAAAGTTAAATTAATTAACTTAGAGTTAAATCTAATTGATAAGGTTAAAATAATACCCTAAACTTGTCTAAATCCTATTGGTTGATAGGATTTCGACCCATCCCCACTTTAGCTTCGAAATAAGACCCTTTGGAACCATTATAAACCGATTTTGACTTTAATATAAAGTAATATTTTGAGATATTCCTAAGGTGCCCCTCTCCTCCCTTATAAAAGGGAACCTCCTCCCCCTCCTTCTCACACCAATTTGAGCACTCAAGCTCGGCCAACCCCTGCCATTTTCTCCTCTCCACTTCCCTAGAATAATCTTAGAGGTCCTGGTCTTCTCCAAAGACCAATCTTAGTTCCTTAAGTGGAGGATTCAAAGAGGCGTTCCAAAGAAGAGGTAATATCCATTACCGATCTTTTCAATTTCTTTCTTCTTCAACTTCTTCTTCTTTAGTTGTTTCATGATAAAGTAATAACATCAGTATTACTTACATACTGATATGTTATTATAAATATGAAACAACCCTAATTCACCTTCTATCCATCCTACGGAAAAATGAAATCACCGCGCGTGCGTACGTACGGAATACCGTCTCCATGCCGTGGTGTAATCTATTTTCCACCATCACCTTACAAGGATGGGTATAATGGTGTAATGAGTAACTATATATGATTATTATTAAGTAATATTGATACTGAAATAATATATATATATACTCCAATACAATTCCACGATCATAGGAACGATATCATCACTCGTGCGTACGTACGGAATACCGTCTCCACGATGTGATGCGACTCGTTCTACATGATCTTCATTTCATAATGATTATATAAATGAATTGAATGAATGAATATGGTATATACTACACTAATACCATTCTGGAAATGAATTATCTATAACCTAAAGATAAGAATAATAATTTATTCAATAAAACACGCATAAGAACAAAAAGTTATAAAGACCCGAGTAACAAGTAACAATGAAATATTACTAACAAGAAGCTAATAATATGACCATATATGATATCATATCAATATGTATGATTATGGAATAAGTAAATAACATTATTTAAACCATTATACAGGAGCTTCGGACACGAACAAAGCAAATCGGACCTAAGGTAAGGGAAAATATCACAATCTCACTTTTATCCGAGATTGTTTTTACTTTGGTAATTACTGGGGTGTATTTTATCATCCACATCCATGTTCCCTCAATATGTAATATTATTTCCATCCTTCTACAATAGTTTATATCCAATTTTACCCTTCATTGAGTTTTTAGTAAAAGATATGAAAGGAATCTTTTGTCGTTTTTTTTCGTACGAGGTACTTTTTGACTTTTCCGACAAAAGTACGAAGAATGTTTTTTTTAACTTATACGGCATGAATGGATTTTTAAAACATTATTTCCAAGAAGCTTCCTTTACAAGTTTTCAAGTTTATTTTTAATCAACTTCTTTTAGTTTATAATTGTATGACATGTTAAGAAAAGAAAAATGTTTTTGAAAAAGAAAGGATATTTTCCTCAAGAATGGAGTTCAAGTGTTTTATCAAACTTATTTTCCATCTAAGATAATAAAGGGTTCTGTTTTTATCCCTTTAATTACATTGATTTGATTATGTTGTGAGGGAATTATTTTTATGAAGTCATTTGCCTTATATGATTTGTTTTATGATGTCATGATGTTTCAAGAATCCCATTTTTTGTTACATGTGTTATGCGATGATGTATGATTTATGATTATGTGGCACACATAAGAAAGGATTCATTATAATATGGATGGGACCTATATCTCCCTCCAATGCATTGGGTAATGATTTTATATCTCATGAGATAGACATGGCTGGAACGGAAGGTTATTTCGGTTCAGTGATACGGGACTGAAACGAGGAGTGAACTCGGTTCAGAAAGGGACTTTGTCCACTAAGATAGTCTTGGAAATGAGTCATGACTAACAAGAAATGATTTTCCATGATTATGTGTGCATGCCACAAAGTTTCAAGTTTTATGTTATGATTATGGGGATCTCATTTTCACTTCTATGATTTATTCCATGTTAAGATATTATGATCTCTTTTGCAGGTTTTGATTTTCATAAAGATATGATATGATTTTTATTTCCCTTATTTGCCCTTGCTGAGCATTTGAGCTCACCCTTTTATGTTTTCTTTTCCCCAGGTCAGGAAGATGGATATTAAGTAGAATATGCTAAAAGGGACCCTAGATATGATGAAATAAATGGGAGACACTCTAGAAGATTTATGAACCAGTTGTTTATGTTTCCCAGTTTCTAAAGACACTATACATATACGGTCCTTTGTGGTTTTGTCATATGTTGTAATAAGTGTGCTTCAATTTCGAAGTATTAAAAATGTATGTAAAGTATGGGTCGTTATAGTTGGTATCAGAGGAAAGGTATAGTCAACCTTTGGAAACTAGGATGTGAAACCCTTAGTAAGAACCCTAAGGATAAGTCTAAGCATATAACACAATCTTAGAAATGGCCATGAATAACCTAGGATAAGACCATAAGCATGAAAATTTTTTTTTTCTTGAATTATGTGGTTTCCTATTATAATTAGTGTTGCTCACACTATTCTTCTTGGTTTTAGTCAATGGCTGGAACCCGAAGGAACCGTGTTAATGTGGAATGCGATGGGCAATGCAATGATTGTCCCCCTGAGCAACCAAACGATATGGGAGCTGGAATGAAAAATCTTGTAGCCATGCTCACACAACTTTCTCAAGCTATGAATCATGCAGGATTTCCAAACGAACAAAGGAGGGAGCAACATTCTGTTGAATCCTTCATGAGGCAGCGTCCACCTTCTTTCAGCGGGTCTACTGATCCATTAGTTGCTGAACAATGGATTAGTACTACTGAAAAGATATTTTCAGTTCTTCAATGTTCTGAGCATGATAAAGTCATCCTAGCAGTGTATCGTTTGGAAGGAGATGCGGATCAATGGTGGAATCTTGTTAAGAATACGAGGCAAAGGGATGAAATTGAGTCTATGGAATGGGACGAGTTCAAGAACTTATTTTTCAATAAGTACTTCCCTCGTATTCTCCGAACAAAGATGGAGAAAGAGTTCCTTGAACTGAAGCAAAGGGATGATGAATCTGTTAGTACCTATGAAGAAAATTTTACAAGACTTGCAAGGTACGCTTCTGGTATTATTATCCAACCTGAGAGTAAGATCGATCGATTCTTTAGTGGCTTAAAACCAAGTCTTCGAAGGGCGTTAGCCATAAGGGACTTCAATAGCTACGAGGAAATCGTTCGATGTGCTCTCAAAGTCGAGATGGAGATTGGAGTAACCCATCAGTCACATGGGTTTGATAAGAAGAGGAAGATGGAATTCAAAGGAAACTCTAAAGAGCACACTGAAAAGAAGATGAACTTTCCATTATGCTCAAAGTGTGGAAAGAAACATGGAGGGAGTTGTCTTAAAGGGACAAGTAAATGTTTTAAATGTGGAAAAGAAGGTCATCGGGCATTTGAATGCCGTGATAATGGGAAGAAGATGTCTAATGACGCAAACAAAGGAAGGGATACACAGAATGAACCTACTACACTTCAATGTTTCAAGTGCAAGGAGATGGGGCATTATGCCAATCAATGCCCAAATCCAAGGGTTGATGATGATGGTCGACGTCAACAAAATCTTAAGGCTAAAGACAAAGGAAAGTCACATGCAATTTCTATCAGCGATGTGGAGTACGATAACAATGTGGTGAAAGGTACACTTACCATCCACTCTAAAGTAGCAAATGTTTTATTTGATTCTGGATCCACCCACTCTTTTATTTCTGAAGACTTTTCTAAGGGTATCACCGTATTACCTCAACAATTAGATGTTGAGTTAGCTGTGACAACACCTAATGGCACATCAATCGCATCAAAAGTTTATAATTCTTCTCCGATCAAAGTTTGTGGGAAAGTGCTTCCTGCAAATCTTGTGATCCTTCCTTTAGTGGAATTTGATGTGATTCTTGGCATGGATTTGCTTTCTCTACATGGAGCTCATATCGATTGCCAAAGAAGGGAAGTCACATTTCATATTCCAGATCAATCTACGATCGTCTATCAATGCAAGGATGAACATAACCTTCCAGTGGAAATTTCTTCCATCTTATGGGTATTGATTCCACTAAATGAAGGTTATTTATCTCAAATGGTTGGTGAGAAACTCACGATTAAGAATATGCCCATTGTACGGGAGTTTGATGATGTCTTTCCGGAGGAATTACCGGGTCTTCCACCAAATCGTGAAGTTGAGTTTTCAATAGAACTCGTACCGGGTGCTTTTCCTATTTCAAAGACACCTTATAGAATGGCCCCAATTGAGTTGCAGGAATTGAAGAAGCAACTCCAAGAGAATCTTGATAAGGGATTCATACGCCCTAGTGTGTCACCTTGGGGAGCACCTGTTCTATTTGTTAAGAAGAAAGATGGATCAATGAGACTTTGCATTGATTATCGAGAACTTAACAAGATCACTATCAAGAAAAAATATCCTCTCCCACACATTGATGACTTATTTGACCAACTACGCGGAGCTCAATACTTTTCCAAGATTGATCTTCATTCAGGGTATCATCAATTAATGGTCAAAAGGGAGGATATACCAAAGACGGCTTTCCGTACAAGGTATGGACACTATGAATTTATAGTGATGCCATTTGGTCTTACTAATGCCCCTGCTATCTTCATGGATCTAATGAATAGAGTCTTTAGAGACTATCTTGATCAATTTGTGGTAGTCTTTATAGATGATATTCTTGTCTATTCAAAGAGCAAGGAAGAGCATGAAGATCACTTGATAATTATATTGAAGACCCTGAGAAAGGAGAAGCTTTATGCCAAATTTACCAAGTGTGAATTTTGGCTTCAAAAAGTTGCATTTTTGGGTCATATAATCTCAAAAGAGGGGATATCTGTAGATCCAGCAAAAACAGAGGTTATCGAAAGATGGTCAAGACCAACAACAGTAACTGAGATCTGAAGTTTTCTTGGTTTGGCTGGATATTATCGACGTTTTGTAAAAGATTTTTCACGATTATCTAATCCAATCACCAAGTTGACTCGGAAGGGAGTTAAGTTTGTCTGGACAGAGGAATGTGAATAGAATTTCAAGGAGTTGAAAAGAAGGTTATCCAGTGCACCTGTGCTCACACTGCCTTGTAGTGGAGAAAGGTTTGTGATCTACAGTGATGCATCCAAGAAGGGATTGGGGTGTGTTCTTATGCAAAATGATATGGTGATAGCTTATGCCTCACGACAGTTGAAAATCCATGAGCAAAATTACCCAACACATGATTTGGAGTTGGCTGCGGTAATCTTTGCATTAAAGATTTGGAGGCATTACCTTTATGGTGAAAGGTGTGATATTTATACTGATCATAAAAGTTTAAAGTATATTTTCACACAAAAGGAGTTGAATATGCGTCAAAGAAGATGGTTGGAGCTGATTAAGGATTATGACTGCTCAATCCATTACCACCCTGGGAAAGCAAACAAGGTGGCAGATGCATTAAGTCGACAAGACCATGCTAGTTTATCCATGATGAGGATCACAAAAGATCCAATATTTATGGATTTACAAAGGATGGATCTTGGAATTATAATGGAAGGGGAAAAATCTTATCTTTCTCAAATTAATGTTCAACCCTCTATACATGTGAAGATTAAAGAGGCACAGAAAGAAGATGCTGAGTTACAAAAGAAGGTGAGAAATGTTCCTGAATTCAACCTTGATTGTGATGGGATAATAAAGTTCAGGAATCGGGTTTGTGTTCCTCCCATCCCCGAATTAAAGAAAGAGCTGCTGGATGAGGATCATAGTTCTTCATTCTCTATTCATCCTGGAAGCACGAAGATGTATAGGGACCTGAAAGAGTACTTCTGGTGGGATGGCATGAAAAGAGATGTTGCTGAATATGTCTCTCGATGCTTGGTTTGTCAACAAGTTAAAGCTGAGAGACAGAAGTCTAAGGGGATGTTACAACCATTACCCATACTCGAATGGAAATGGGAAAACATCACTATGGACTTTGTCACAGGACTTCCTAAAACGTCCAAAGGCAATAATACTATCTGGGTCATAGTTGATCGTCTTACAAAGTCTGCACACTTCATTGTTATTAGAGAGGATTTCTCTCTAGATCAGCTTGCCAGGATATATGTAAAGGAAGTGGTAAGATTGCATGGAGTACCACTTTCTATTATATCTGATCGAGATCCGAGATTTACCTCGAAGTTCTGGCGAAGTCTTCAGCATACTCTGGATACAGAGTTGAGTTTCAGCACTGCTTATCATCCCCAGACAGACGGTCAGTCTGAGAGAACAATTCAAACCCTAGAAGATATGTTGAGAGCTTGCTCTATGGATTTCAAAGGAGGTTGGTATCAACACCTACCTTTGGTGGAATTTTCTTATAATAATAGCTTTCACTCCAGTATTCAGATGGCTCCTTATGAAGCTCTCTATGGAAAGAAATGCAGGACTCCAACTTGCTGTGATGAAGTTGGGGAAAGAAAGCTATTAGGACCTGATATCGTTGGTGAAATGGCAGAAAAGGTTAGATCTATTCAACAACACATAAGAGCAGCTCAGAGTCGACAGAAAAGTTATGCCGACAACCGAAGAAAAGACCTAGAGTTTGAAGTGGGCGATAAAGTGTTCTTACGAATATCTCCCTGGAAGAGGGTTATGAGATTTGGAAAGAAGGGGAAGTTGAGCCCTAGATATATCGGCCCTTTTGAAATACTGGATCGTGTTGGGAAGGTAGCTTACCGATTGGCGCTTCCACTGAATCTCTCTCAAGTTCACGATGTGTTCCATGTATCTCTCCTGAGAAAGTACATACCAGATCCTTCACGTGTACTCAGCTCAGAATTTGTACCGCTGGAGCAAGATCTTTCTTATGAAGAACAGCCGATAGAGATTCTGGATCGTAGCGAAAAAGTCCTACGAAACAAGACCACTCGCTTAGTGAAGGTTTTATGGAGGAACCACCAACTTGAAGAATCTACATGGGAGCTTGATGATATGATGAGGGAGAATTATCCTCATTTGTTTGTTACAAAGTGACGAATTTCGAGGGCGAAATTCTTTTTAAGGGGGGTAGAATGTAACACCCGAGACTTTTATGTTATATAAACCATCAAAGGAATCTTTTTCTACACAACACTTGCTTGGCTTGCTTTACACGCAATCGTGACCTTCCTCGATAGCTTGCGTCGTACGCAATACCGAGTTTCACTAAACAACAATATGCTATTAAAACTAGCCGTTATGAATAGTAATAACCACTTTTTGAAATTTTATAAATTTTATTTTTCAAAATGGACTTCATTTTTGGACTCAGAATATCGAAATTAGCCTAGGGTGAAATTTTGGTATTTTTCTGAAAACTTTCAATTTTTGATGAATAGTGAAACCACTAAGTGGTAGGTTAAAAACTGAATTTTGCATAAAACTTAATTTTACCGCTTCTGTGAATGGAATTTTGAAAATCCGACAGACACGGTTGATATCAGTAAGTAAAATGTGGTTCAATGAGATAGAAATAATTTTTTGGTGAATAGTAACTTTTTACTATTTTTACCGCGGTTAATAGTAAATAGGGTAACTAAGGGTAAATATGATATAAATATTACCCTAACACATGTCCTAATTCTATTGGACAAGTTTAATTCGACCAAAAACAAACTTAGGAATAAAATATGACCATTTAGGCCCACTTGGATTAGATTAGGACATTTATTATAAATTTATTTAAAGAAGGGTTAAAATAGTTAAAATCAAAGTTTAATAAGTAAATCATTTTTAATATGGGGTTATACATAATATAAATTCGACTATAAATATTCATTAGAAAGATAAAAAGATTTCCTACATAAGGGTATTTTATTTGTAATTTTTAGACATTAAATAATTTAATTTATTTATGACACAATGATGATGCAGTAATTATCTTATTAATGAAATATTGACATAATTGATGTTATAAACACCAAAATAAATGTACTTTGAGACTTTTTATGAATTAAACTAATTTTCTAGGTTACTATGATATATTAATGTTGATTTAATCAACTTGGTTTGAACATATAATTCTGTTATGACTTTCACAAAAATCATATATCAAATAGTGTCAAAATTGACACAAAATAGTTTTTAAATCAAATATTATATTATTAATTGTTATTTTATTCTTAAAAATCTAAGGTTCGGCCAAATGACTTATATAAGGATATATATATTAATAATAAACAATTTGGGGTTCTTTTGGCATGTTATAGTAAGTGTATTAACCATATAGTGAAAGAAAACAAAAAGACACGGTAAAAGTTAAATTAATTAACTTAGAGTTAAATCTAATTGATAAGGTTAAAATAATACCCTAAACTTGTCTAAATCCTATTGGTTGATAGGATTTCGACCCATCCCCACTTTAGCTTCGAAATAAGACCCTTTGGAACCATTATAAACCGATTTTGACTTTAATATAAAATAATATTTTGAGATATTCCTAAGGTTCCCCTCTCCTCCCTTATAAAAGGGAACCTCCTCCCCCTCCTTCTCACACCAATTTGAGCACTCAAGCTCGGCCAACCCCTGACATTTTCTCCTCTCCACTTCCCTAGAATAATCCTAGAGGTCCTGGTCTTCTCCAAAGACCAATCTTAGTTCCTTAAGTGGAGGATTCAAAGAGGCGTTCCAAAGAAGAGGTAATATCCTATACCGATCTTTTCAATTTCTTTCTTCTTCAACTTCTTCTTCTTTAGTTGTTTCATGATAAAGTAATAAAATCAGTATTAATTAAATACTGATATGTTATTATAAATATGAAACAACCCTAATTCACCTTCTATCCATCCTACGGAAAAATGAAATCACCGCGCGTGCGTACGTACGGAATACCGTCTCCACGCCGTGGTGTAATCTATTTTCCACCATCACCTTACATGGATGGGTATAATGGTGTAATGAGTAACTATATATGATTATTATTAAGTAATATTGATACTGAAATAATATATATATATACTCCAATACAATTCCACGATCATAGGAACGATATCATCACTCGTGCGTACGTACGGAATACCGTCTCCACGATGTGATGCGACTCGTTCTACATGATCTTCATTTCATAATGATTATATAAATGAATTGAATGAATGAATATGGTATATACTACACTAATACCATTCTGGAAATGAATTATCTATAACCTAAAGATAAGAATAAGAATTTATTCAACAAAACACGCATAAGAACAAAAAGTTATAAAGACCCGAGTAACAAGTAACAATGAAATATTACTAACAAGAAGCTAATAATATGACCATATATGATATCATATCAATATGTATGATTATGGAATAAGTAAATAACATTATTTAAACCATTATACAGGAGCTTCGGACACGAACAAAGCAAATCGGACCTAAGGTAAGGGAAAATATCACAATCTCACTTTTATCCGAGATTGTTTTTACTTTGGTAATTACTGGGGTGTATTTTATCATCCACATCCATGTTCCCTCAATATGTAATATTATTTCCATCCTTCTACAATAGTTTATATCCAATTTTACCCTTCATTGAGTTTTTAGTAAAATATATGAAAGGAATCTTTTGTCATTTTTTTTCGTACGAGGTACTTTTTGACTTTTCCGACAAAAGTACGAAGAATGTTTTTTTTAACTTATACGGCATGAATGGATTTTTAAAACATTATTTCCAAGAAGCTTCCTTTACAAGTTTTCAAGTTTATTTTTAATCAACTTCTTTTAGTTTATAATTGTATGACATGTTAAGAAAAGAAAAATGTTTTTGAAAAAGAAAGGATATTTTCCTCAAGAATGGAGTTCAAGTGTTTTATCAAAATTATTTTCCATCTAAGATAATAAAGGGTTCTGTTTTTATCCCTTTAATTAAATTGATTTGATTATGTTGTGAGGGAATTATTTTTATGAAGTCATTTTCCTTATATGATTTGTTTTATGATGTCATGATGTTTCAAGAATCCCATTTTTTGTTACATGTGTTATGCGATGATGTATGATTTATGATTATGTGGCATACATAAGAAAGGATTCATTATAAGATGGGTGGGACCTATATCTCCCTCCAATGCATTGGGTAATGATTTTATATCTCATGAGATAGACATGGCTGGAACGGAAGGTTATTTCGGTTCAGTGATACAGGACTGAAACGAGGAGTGAACTCGGTTCAGAAAGGGACTTTGTCCACTAAGATAGTCTTGGAAATGAGTCATGACTAACAAGAAATGATTTTCCATGATTATGTGTGCATGCCACAAAGTTTCAAGTTTTATGTTATGATTATGGGGATCTCATTTTCACTTCTATGATTTATTCCATGTTAAGATATTATGATCTCTTTTGCAGGTTTTGATTTTCATAAAGATATGATATGATTTTTATTTCCATTATTTGCCCTTGCTGAGCATTTGAGCTCACCCTTTTATGTTTTCTTTTCCCCAGGTCAGGAAGATGGATATTAAGTAGAATATGCTAAAAGGGACCCTAGATATGATGAAATAAATGGGAGACACTGTAGAAGATTTATGAACCAGTTGTTTATGTTTCCCAGTTTCTAAAGACACTATACCTATACGGTCCTTTGTGGTTTTGTCATATGTTGTAATAAGTGTGCTTCAATTTCTAAGTATTAACAATGTATGTAAAGTATGGGTCGTTATACTACTGGTGTTTAGCAATTTCATGAAACAACCCACAGACTTCCACCACATGCCACATGCACCACAAGAAAATGGAATTGGACCTTAAAACTAGAATTCAAAAAAAAAGATTAAAAAACATCCCTTAACAAACCTCATACCTGCTAAAAAAAGAAAACAAAAACTCAAAGAAGATAAAACAGGGACTTATCCGGAGGGGGGTTTTGGGCACGCGGAAGGAGGACGAGACACCGATGGAGGAGCCAGAGCAGCACCGGCCAGCGAGCGAGGTCATGCTGAACCAGCCCATGGCCAAAAAGTGAGTCACCGGCAGACTAGTTGGGGAGTCGTAGCAAAAGGCCGAGGTGAGCAGGGGGCGTGACGTGAGGGTTCAATTGGAGGCGGCGAACTGGTTAGGAGGGGCTGGCCGAGGGGGTGCAGGTGATGCCAGTAGGCCGACCGGGTGGCGCAGCAAAGGAGAAAAGTAGGGGAGTCGGGGAACCGACAAAAGGCTGGAGAGGCTAGTCAAGAAGATGGAGACATTGTTATGAGGACTGCGTATACGGGAGGTCGGGCAGTCAAGCAGATGGCCTTAGTCGGACGGGAGGAGAGGGAGCACAGCGCGGCCATTTGCTACGCGACACGGAAGGAGGCCTGAGGAAGGGGCAATGACGGCTCGGTGCAAGGTGGACGACAACATGGATCGGTGGGAGGGGGAGTCAGATCCAGCCAGCAGGGGGCGAGTTAGGTGGGTGGCACGACATGGGTTCGGGCGTGCCGACGGTTCGCTGAGGGGAGCAAGGGGAGTTCATCCACGAGGTCACCAGCCATGGAGGGGAGTTTTTTTACATTTTTTCAAAAAAAAATTAAAAATACGAACAGGTTTAAAATATTTTTTTTTACATCCCAAAGTCGGCACACCATGTGCCGCCTTCGGTTCAGTTTCTGCCGGGCCAAAGGCGGTTCTCCAGAAACCGCCTTGCGCCATTGGGGAAACGAAAGGCGGCACACCAGTGCCCGCCTTTCGATTTTTTTCTGCGAAAGGCGGCTTTGGAAGAGCCGCCTTTCCTGTTTTAAATATCCGAAGGTGGCTTCCCAGATGCCGCCTTCGCCAAAAATATCCCTATAAAAGGGAGCCGCCCCACCCATCCTTCCTCACTCACAAATCCCTCTTCTCTCTAAAATTTTGAGAGCTCCTCTCTCTAAGTTGAGTTTTTCTTCGTGGTGATTCCGGAGACGCAAGGAGTACAAGATTTTTGTGTCAAGCTTCATTTAGATGTAATTTTTTTATTTTAAAGTTATTTATTTATTTAATTGTAATTAGTTAATTTTAAATATTTAAGTATGTAGTAGTAGTTATTTAAAGAAAAGAAATAAATAGTTATATTATTAATGTTTTAATTAGTTAATATTTAATGTTAGATTAAGGTATATGTAATTTAATATTATTAATGAATGATTAAGGGGTGATTAACTAATGATTAAGGGGTAATTAAGGAATGATTAAGTGATGATTAAGGGGTAATTAAGGAGTGATTAAGGGGTGATTAAGGGGTAATTAAGGAATGTTTTAGGGGAGATTAAGTAACAATTAAGGGTGATTCACTAACGATTATGGGGTGATTAAGTTGTCATTAACTAATGATTAAGAAATGATTAGGGGATGGTTAAGGGGTAATTAAGGAATGTTTAAGGGGTGATTAACTAATTATTAAGGGGGTGATTAAGGGGTCATTAACTCATTAAGGGGTAATTAAGGAATGAAGGGGTAATTAAGGAGTGATTAAGGGGTTAAGGGGATGATTAAGGGGTAATTAAGGAATGATTAAGTGATGATTAAGGGGTAATTAAGGAATGTTTAAGGGGTGATTAACTAACGATTAAGGGGGTGATTAAGGGGTAATTAAGGAATGTTTAAGGGGTGATTAAGGGGTAATTAAGGAATGTTTAAGGGGTGATTAACTAATGATTAAGGGGTGATTAAGGGGTCATTAACTAATTAAGGGGTAATTAAGGAATGAAGGGGTAATTAAGGAGTGATTAAGGGGTTAAGGGGATGATTAAGGGGTAATTAAGGAATGATTAATTGATGATTAAGGGGTAATTAAGGAATGTTTAAGGGGTGATTAACGAACGATTAAGGGGTGATTAACTAACGATTAAGGGGTGATTAAGGGGTCATTAACTAATGATTATGGAATGATTAGGGGATGGTTAAGGGGTAATTAAGGAATGTTTATGTGATGATTAAGGGGTAATTAAGGAATGTTTAAGGGGTGATTAACTAACGATTAAGGAATGATTAGGGGATGATTATGGGATAATTAATGAATGTTTAAGGGGTGATTAACTAACGATTAATGGGTGATTAAGGGGTGATTAACTAACGATTAATGGGTGATTAAGGGGTGATTAACTAGGGATGATTAGGGGATGATTAAGGGTTCATTAACTAACAATTAAGGGGTCATTAACTAATGATTAAGGGATGATTAAGGGGTCATTAAGTAAAGATTAAGGGATGATTAAGTGGTGAATGACCAACTCCTAACTGATTAACCAGCACTTAAGTAGTGATTAACCAGCACTTAAGTAGTGATTAACCAGCACTTAAGTAGTGATTAACTATCACTTAAGTAGTGACCGACACTTAAGTAGTGATTAACCAGCACTGTAATGAATCTTATTTTGTAGAGATCATTGAAAATATCTTTAGGAAAGTTAAAAATTGTTCTAAAAAACATTAGTGGCTTAATTTAGGAAGGTTTTAAAATTTTGGTGTCATGAAAGTGTATGTCGTTATCTAAGTAATTAAATCCATGTCTGGATACTACAAGTGGATGTGGCTCTGGCACAGCTGTACCTAGGGGTGAAAGCCCCGACAAGGAGTTTCGGGCCTAACCCAGGGTATCCTAGTACACGACAACGGGCCTTGCTGCACTCCTGGTTTGACACTCCCGGGGGATATGCTTTAGATGATTGATATTTACTTCATGAAGTACTAAAATACCTTTAAGAAGATAAAAAATGTTATTTAACACGTAACCAAACATTATTGACATATTCAGTGATCAGTAAACATTTTTCATGTAGAGAGACATGTTTTCTTGTGTTTACTGCTATGGAAAGGTTATTCAAACTGAGCAAGGAGCTTCTTATAGTATACATCCAACATATATGGTTAAAACATCTGATTGTGTTACCATAACGATCTTCAAGATAGAATTCGTGGTTGCTTAAATCTCGGTCCTCATCAAGAGATAAAGTCTATTTGTTATAGACATTTGCAATTCCCTGCCACGTTATGGAATCTTGCTTGTCCATTGGCTGCTGATGAGCACTGGGTCCAAGCGGGAACTTTATTTTCCCAACGGTCTGATGGTGCAATGATGGAGTTATATGTTGAAGTTTCTAATGTACAACAACATCAAAATGTTCGAAGTCGTAGACATTCACAAATAGTTGTTGAAGAAGCTTCATCCCAATAAATTGAGGATGTTCGCCCTGTTGTGGAGGAGGACAACTTAGATGATCTGCCAAATTTACATATAAATCATTCTTCAGATGAGGAATTTAATAATTATGGAACGGACAGAGAAGACAATGATGATGGGGAGGGAGCTGGAGATGGGGAAGGAGCTGGAGAAGATAAGGTAGTAGTTTCTTGAAATAGAGTAGTTCAAGAACATTCTCGACCAACATTAAATCATCCACCACCCTTTGAATCTTGGTCTGAAGCAATGGAACGTGTACCTGAATTCGACAACAATGTTCTGACACCTGCAATAGAGTTTCCTGGAGTTATAGTGGACAGGTTTAGTGAGTTGGACAAAACATTATATAATGGAAGGGATTTTCCAAGTAAGGATTCGTTGAAGAGATTCTTAAAAAGATTTCATATTGAGAGGCATTGTAGATATGTAGTTGAGGCATCATGTCGAAAAAAATATGTCATACGGTGTGATAAATTTGATGAAGACTGTAGATTCCGGTTGAGGGCGATTACAGACATTGCATTTGGTGGATGGAGAATTTCAAAGATTGAGGCAGCTCATTCTTGTGTTCAGCCAAACTTGACACAAGATCACACTGCTTTGGATGCCAAATTTGTGTCAACTGTTATCGTTGAGATGATTAGGACCTGTCAAGATGTTCCTATATCCCTTGTGCATGAGTGGATACTTCAAACTTTCGGTTATAAGATTTCTTATAACAAGGAATGGATAGCGAAACAAAAGGCAATTGTGAAGGTCTACGGTGATTGGGATGACTTGTATCGGGTGTTGCCGCAATTATTAGCCATGCTGAGCCACAACAACCAAGTTGTCTACCATATAAATATGAAGGAACATGTGTTTGAAGATAATTGATTGGATCAATCTCATGTTCAATTTCATCGGTTATTCTGGGCATTCCTCCCATGTATTTCCGCATTTCGTTTCAGTAAATAGTTCATAAAAATTGATGGAACATTTCTATATGGAAAGTATAAGGGCGTATTGTTGATTGCGGCAACCCAAGATGGGAACCATTCACCACTTTCGCTTGCATTTGCAATAGTGGAGAAGGAAAACTATGAATCTTGGAGCTGGTTTTTGGCATGCATCAGCAACCATTTCACATGCATTCAAGGTGTCTGTTTGATATCTGATCGACATAGGGCAATCAATGAGGCAATCAATGTGGATCCTGATTCATGGAGGCCCCCAAATGCACATCATCGATACTGCATCAGACACATTTCTAGTAACGTGCGCAAAACCTTCCATAATGAGGCTATGAAGAATGCAATCACGAGGCTTGGTAAGCAATGTTGTCATTAATGTTTACTATTTTAATGTAAATAATAATATAATTTCTATGACCTGTGATCATATTTATGTAGCATATGATCCAAATCAACGAAGGTTTGAGGCGCATTACTAAGAAATCCGCAAGGCTAACCAAGAAGTGTATGATTATATGATGAAGATTCCAAAAGAGAAATAGACATTGGCCTATGATGGGGGGAAGAGGTATGGACACATGACCACAAACATTGTGGAGTGTATAAATGACGTCTTCAAGGGGCTTCGCAAGCTACCAATTACTGCCCTAGTTCAAGAGACATTTTATCGTTGTGTCAAGTACTTCGTTGATAGACAAAAACTAGCCTCAGATGGGATTCAATAGGGGCTAAGATTTGGAAAAAACTTTCAACGAGATATTGACAAGAACATTGAAGAAGCTTCCAGTTATCGAGTGTGTCTATTCCGTCGGGAAGACTCGGCATTTGAATTTCAAGAGTATTGTAACCCCATTACAGGTAACAACGGTGAAAATTAGTGGTACTTATAGAAGAAAAACAATGTCAGTGTGGAAAGTTTCAGGCATTAAGGTTTCCATGCGCACATGACATCGCAGTATGTGCCTCTGTGAACGTATCATGCGAAGATTATGTTGATCCAGTATACCGATTGGAGGCCATTGCTAACTGTTATGCTGCGCCATGGACGCCTGTTGGGGAGTTTCGATATTTCCCAATGCCTGAAGACCAACCCATACTGATTCCTGACATCAGTAAATTACAACCACGTGGAAGACCGAAGACCAACAGGATACGAAATGAGATGGATTTTCCTCAAGAATAAGGGAAAAGGTTGAGATGTCATCTATGTCATCAAGAAGGGAATAACTGGAAACGATGTCCTAACATTGCTGGATCGAGTTCACACACTCAGCCATAATGATGTGTTGTATCCAACATGATCTTTTCATGTAGTCAGTTATATGTTGTTAATATTAGAGATGAACTTTTTAAGAATTGTTTCACATTTCCAATAAGTAACTTCTTTCCTTCCAATAACGAACCTCTGTATTCGAAAATTTTAAATCCATTAATCTGAACGTAATCTTAGAGAACAAAAACATTATTAAAAAAGGTTATTTTTCATTGAAGACAAAAAATTATTAAAACATTTATCATAAAGTATCTTCATAAATCATACATAACTGGGATAAAATGTTTATATATATAAATGTATGACACCATATCTTAATAAACATAATTTTCATGGTAAAAACATATATAAAGACACGATAGATAAATGTTCTCCAAAATATGACGACATTCCCTTAACTTTTTCTAAAAAAAACATCACATATCGTTCATTATACCAATCATTACATTCTATTAAATTTAACATTATATTTATATTTTATAGTGAAGACTAATTTCCTTTTCTGGATTCCAGATGGATGATATTCCACTCCTCACCAAGCAGCATAGGCATGTTTCTCGTGATGTGATAGAGGGTCGGGATGTTCGAAGGATTAGGGTGCGGAGAGCACACCATTTTCGACACATGGTGCCTCAAGCTACTATTATACCATACTTACGTCATGATGGCTTCTACGGTATTGTCGTTTCTGATTTCACTTACACTGATCATCCCCTTCTTGATGCCTTGGTCGAGAGATGGAGACCAGAGACTCACACATTCCACTTGCTAGAGGGAGAGATGACTATCACCTTAGAGGATGTGGCAGTGCTACTCGGTCTTCCTATTCTGGGAGATGCAGTTATTGGACCCACCAGTGGGGATTGGGCTGAGCTGGCACAGAGATTATTAGGTGTCGATATTTTGGCTGATCATACTGCTACAGATGGTGGGTCCATATCTATGCCTTGGCTTGCCTTGCAGTTTTCACATTTACCTGCTGATGCTGATGAGCAGACCATCATGTGTTATGCTCGGGCATATATCTTACGACTTATTGGACGTACATTGTGTTCAGATCACTCGGGTGCATGTGCACATGATGTATCTTAGTTTACTGGAGGACTTTGATCGGATCGGGAGATATAGTTGGGGATCTGCATGTTTGGTCTACACTTATAGAGCATTATGTATGACATGCCGCTCAGATCACACAGATCTCGGAGGATGTGTTATCCTTATACATTTGTGGTAATGGGAGCGAATCCCTGTCCTCGCCCCTGTTACTGTTGGTCAGAGGCTTCCTATAGATGTGCTACAGGACGCCCAATGTGGACAATGGTATGATCTATCATATTTATTTGTTTCTGATTTTATTATGATTTATTATATTTAATTTCTGATTATTTATCACTTTCAATGTTGTATTTGATAGGTGGAGTCAGACACATCGTTTCGTCGATGCTCCGACCCATAATTTGGCTGCATATCGTCTCATGTTGGACAATTTACTACCTGACAGCGTAAGTGTATATCATCATTTTTGTTTTTTGTTAACAAATTTCTCTGATGAAATGTCACATGTCATTATAGATTCATTGGATTCCATACTGGAGTCTGGTTCAGGACTTACCTACATACTGTACTGTTGGACTTCATGAGGTTATGGTTGTAGTGCCACTCATTCACTTTCATATTATTGAGTGGCACCAGCCCGATAGAGTTATGCGTCAGTTTTGCCGAGTTCAGCTGATTCCACCTACACCACGATAGTTACCAGCGCTTCATGGCTTGAAGCTCATGGGGAGACAGCATGTCAATTGGCGACGACGACATGCCCAATATGTCTCCATCTGGGACAATCGAGAAGAGCATCGTATCACAGGTGTACGTACGATGTGATTCTACCTATCAGATCGGGTAGAGTATGAGCCATGGTATATAATGAAGTCTATATTGTATCTGACTCAGCACGGGAGAGGGATTCAGGATCTGGTAAGTCAATAAATTTCACATAATATATTTATTACGCTATTTTATAATTCATTTTGAATCTCTGTACAGCATACCAGACTACGACGACTATGTCACATGACTGATCCAGAGGAGGAAAAGGTTGCTAGTTTATCTGTGATCCATGCTGCTTTGGAGGAGACGATGCCGATTTTTCGATCTATTCATGATAGTATCATCCATCCTAGACCCCAGAGACATGATGTTCCTGCTCAAGAACATGATGCTCTTATCCCAGGAGATGAGGGTCCTACTCAGGAACCTACAGAAGCAGCTGGTGTTGTTCCCCAGCGATGACAATAGCGATGGAGACCGCGTCCTCCTGCACGTGAGCCCTCACCTATTCTATAGGCACAGGTCGGTGCTCTATCAGTCCAGCCTGACCCGTCTAGGTTTGTGCGGCAGGATGCAGCATGGGATCCATCTTTTTTGACCGGATATCCACAGTATTCGCCAGATATTTATTTTCCAGGGATTTATCAGGGGTCATCTCCTATGCCGCCATCTTTCATACCGGATCCTTCACAGCCTATATGTTTTCCCGAGGGTATGATGATAGCCCCTTCTACTTACGTAGTGGGAGAAGGATCTCATGCACATGATGACATCCCTCCGACACATCCTTCCATGCAGACTATGACATAGGATCCCGTGATTGATGTTCCAGTGCCTGAAGATCATCCCTCTCCAGGTCATCATACTCCATCCCAACATGGAACACGTCGCTCTCGATATGGACGTACCATTCGCACACCACCTTGTGGGACAGAGCCTCACCATAGACACTGACATTACTTCTTCATGTAAATGTTTTCTATTTATTAAAAAGAGTACATTACTTTTACTCTAAAAGAATTTCTTAAAAATTATCGATGACACGTAATTTACAAGCTTCCAAAAACACCTTTGTTAAACTTCATAATGGTTCAAGTACGTGAATTTGAAATCTTATAAAATATAAACTATAAGACCGATATGAATGAAAATTAAAATATGAATTAAACATATAGGAGATAGTTTAAAACAAAATGAATTTTTAAGAAATGTTGATGATAAATTATTTAAAAGGTTTCAAAACAACCTTCCTGAAACTCAAAAATGTTTCAATTAAGTGATTTTGAATGTGAAATGCTATGACAAACCTTTAGATAAAATGTGTCAGTTCCCCACTATATGTGCATGTTCCTCCAACATTTTCAGGCTGGAGATAATCCACCTTAAGTTCCACATAGCCTTATGCCTTCCATGGATTAATGTCAAACACTTCATCCCATTTGTTTAATTTATGGGGAAGTAAAACCTCATTCCATTGAATATGCACATTACCATGAACATATAAAATCAGCATTTTGCAAGAAAAACTACTAATCTCATGTTCACTGAAATGCCCCTTAACATAAGAATGATACAAATAGTGTAAGTACCCAATATCAAGCTTCCAATCCATTTTGACTGGGCTATGTGGAATCATTAGTGTTTTGATTTGAATAATAATTTAAAAGGTTTCAAACCCACCTTTCTGAAACTCAAAAATGTTTCAAGTAAGTGACTTTGAATGCCTATAAAATATAAAACATAAGATCTATTGAAATGAAACTTAAAAGATTGATTAAACATATAATAAGTAATTGAAAACAAAAACCATTTCTTAAATTTTTTTGATCAAATACAATTGTAAGCTTTCAATAACACTTCTTACAACTCAAAAATATTTCAGATATGAGACTTTGAAAGCCTATAAAATATAAACTTAAAGACTCATATAAATGAAACTTAGAACATAGATTAAACATATAAGAAGGGGCTGTCATCATACCCTCGGGAAACCATATAGGCTGTGAAGGATCCGGTATGAAAGATGGCGGCATAGGAGATGACACCTGATAAATCCCTGGAAAATAAATATCTGGAGAATACTGTGGATATCCGGTCAAAAAAGATGGATCCCATGCTGCATCATGCTGCACAAACCCAGACGGGTTAGGCTGGACTGATAGAGCACCGACTTGTGCCTCTGGAACAGGTGAGGGCTCACGTGCAGGAGGACGCGGTCTCCGTCACCGTTGTCGTCGCCGGGGAACTGCACCAGCTGCTGCTGCAGGTTCCTGAGTAGGACCCTCATCTCCTGGGATAGGAGAATCATGTTCTTGAGAAGGAACATCATGTCTTTGGGGTCTAGGATGGATGATACTATCATGAATAGATCGACAAATTGGCATCGTCTCCTCCAAAGCAGCATGGATCACAGATAAACTAGCAACCTCCTCCTCCTCTGGATCAGTCATGCGACATAGTCGTCGTAGTCTGGTATGTTGTACAGAGATTCAAAATGAATTATAAAATAGTGTAATAAATATATTACGTGAAATTTATTGACTTACCAGATCCTTAATCCCTCTCCCGTGCTCAGTCAGATACAATATAGACTTCATTCTATACCATGGCTCATACTCTACCTGATCTGATAGCTAGAATCGCATTGTACGTACACCTGTGATATGATGCTCTACTCGATTGTCCCAGATGGAGAAATATTGGGCATGTCGTCGTCGCCAATTGACATGTTGTCTCCCCGTGAGCTTCAAGCCATGAAGCGCTGGTAACTGTCGTGGTGCAGGTGGAATCAGCTGAACACATCAAAACTGATGCATAACTCTATCGGGCTGGTGCCACTCAATAATATGAAAGTGAATGAGTGGCACTATAGCCATAACCTCATGAAGTCCAGTAGTACAGTATGTAGGTAAGTCCTGAACTAGACTCCAGTATGGCATCCAATGAATCTGTAATGACATGTGACATTTCATCAGAGAAATTTGTTAAAGAAAACAAAAATGATGATATACACTTATGCTGTCAGGTAGTAAATTGTCCAACATGAGATGATATGCAGCCAAATTATGGGTCGGAGCATCAACGAAATGATGTGCCTGACTCCACCTATCAAATACAACATTGAAAGTGATAAATAATCGGAAATTAAATATAATAAATCATAATACAATCAGAAACAAATAAATATGAAGGATCATACCATCATCCACGTGGAGCATCCTGTAGAACATCTATAGGAAGCCTCTGACCAACAGTAACAGGGGCGAGGATAGGGATGTGCTCCCATGCCCACAACTGTATAAGGACGACACATCCTCTGAGATCTGTGTGATCTGAGCGGCATGTCATACATAATGCTCTATAAGTGTAGGCTAAACATGCAGATCCCCAACTGTATCTCCCTATCTGATCAAAGTCCTCCAGTAAACTAAGACACATCATGTGCACATGCACACCCGAGTG
Organism: Viscum album; assembly: GCA_963277665.1. NCBI lineage: Eukaryota > Viridiplantae > Streptophyta > Magnoliopsida > Santalales > Viscaceae > Viscum > Viscum album. Next base: position 1,460,479,002 of record OY728153.1, on the reverse strand, counting down.
ATCTGAACATAATGTACCTCCAATAAGTCGTAAGATATATGCCTGAGCATAACACATGATGGTCTGCTCATCAGCATCAGCAGGTAAATTTGAAAACTGCAAAGCAAGCCAAGGCATAGATATGGACCCACCATCTATAGTAGTATGATCAGCCAAAATATCGACACCTAATAATCTCTATGCCAGCTCAGCCCAATCCCCACTGGTGGGTCCAATAACTGCATCTCCCTGAATAGGAAGACCGAGTAGCACTGCCACATCCTCTAAGGTGATAGTCATCTCTCTGTCTGGCAAGTGGAATGTGTGAGTCTCTGGTCTCCATCTCTTGACCAAGGCAGCAAGAAGGAGATGATCAGTGTAAGTGAAATTAGAAACAGCAATGCCGTAGAAGCCAGCACGATGTAAGTATGGTATAATAGCAGCTGGAGGCGCCATGTGTCGAAAATGGTGTGCTCGCCGCACCCTAATCCGTCGAACATCCCGACCCTCTATCACATCACGAGAAACATGCCTATGCTGCTCGGTGAGGAGTGGAATATCATCCATCTGGAAGCCATAAAAGGAAATTAGTCTTCACTATAAAATATAAATATAATGTTAAATTTAATAGAATGTTATAATTGGTATAATGAACGATATGTGATGTTTTTTTAGAAAAAGTTAAGGGAATGTCGTCATATTTTGGAGAAAATTTATCTATCGTGTCTTTATATATGTTTTTACCATGAAAATTATGTTTATTAAGATATGGTGTCATACATTTATATATATAAACATTTTATCCTGGTTATGTATGATTTATGAAGATCCTTTATGATAAATGTTTTAATAATTTTTTGTCTTCGATGACAAATAACCTTTTTTTAATAATGTTTTTGTTCTCTAAGATTACGTTCAGATTAATGGATTTAAACTTTTTGAATACAGAGGTTCGGTATTGGATGGAGAGAAGTTGCTTATTGGAAATGTGAAACAATTCTTAAAAAGTTCATCTCTGATATTAACAACATATAACTGACTACATGAAAAGATCATGTTGGATACAACACATCATTGTGGATGAGTGTGTGAACTCGATCGAGCAATGTTAGGACATCGTTTCCGGTTATGCCCTTCTTGATGACATAGACGAAATCTCAACATTTTCCCTTGTTCTTGAGGCCAATCCATCTCATTTCGTATCATGTTGGTCTTCGGTCTTCCCCGTGGTCGTAATCTACTGATGTCAGGAATCAGTATGGGCTGGTCTTCAGGCATTGGGAAATATCGAAACTCCCCAACAGGCGTCCATGGCGCAGCATAACAGTTAGCAATGGCCTCCAATCGGTATATTGGATCAACATAAGCTTCCCATGATACGTTCACAGAAGCACATGCTGCGATGGGATGTGCGCATGGAAACCATAATGCCTGAAACTTTCCACACTGACATTGTTTTGCTTCTAGAAGTACCACTAATTTTTTACCGTTGTTACCTGTAATGGGGTTACAATACTCTTTAACTTCAAATGCCGAGTCTTCCTGACGGAATAGACACACTCGATAACTGGAAGCTTCTTTCAATGTTCTTGTCAATATCTCGTTGAAAGTTTTTTCCAAATCTTAGCCCCTGTTGAATCCCATCTGAGGCCAGTTTTTGTCTATCAACGAAGTACTTGACACAACGATAAAATGTCTCTTGAACTAGGGCAGTAATTGATAGCTTGCGAAGCCCCTTAATGATGCCATTTATACACTCCACAATGTTTGTGGTAATGTGTCCGTACCTCTTCCCCCTGTCATAGGCCAGTGTCCATTTCTCTTTTAGAATCTTCATCATATAATCATACACCTCTTGGTTAGCCTTGCGGATTTCTTCGTAACACGCCTCAAACCTTCATTGATCTGGCTCATATGCTACATAAATATGATCACAGGTCATAGAAATTATATTTTTATTTACATTAAAATATTAAACATAAATGACAACATTGCTTACAAAGCCTTGTGATTGCATTCTTCATAGCCTCATTATGGAAGGTTTTGCGCACGTTACTAGCAATGTGTCTGATGCAGTATCGATGATGTGCATTTGGGGGCCTCCATGAATCAGGATCTGCATTGATTGCCTCATTGATTTCCCTATGTCGATCAGATATCAAACAGACACCTCGAATGCGTGTGAAATGGTTGCTGATGCATGCCAAAAACCAGCTCCAAGATTCATAGTTTTCCTTCTCCACTATTGCAAATGAAAGCAGAAGTGGTGAACGGTTCCCATCTTGGGTTGACGTAATCAACAATATGCCCTTATACTTTCCAGATAGAAATGTTCCATCAATTTGTATGAACTATTTACTGAAACGAAATGCGGAAATACATGGGAGGAATGCCCAGAATAACAGATGAAATTGAACACGAGATTTATCCAATCGATTATCTTCAAACACATATTCCTTCATATTTATATGGTATAAAACTTGGTTGTTGTGACTCAGCATGGCTAATAATTGCGGCAACACCCGATACGAGTCATCCCAATCACCGTAGACCTTCAAAATTGCCTTTTGTTTTGCTATCCATGCCTTGTTATAATAAATCTTATAACCGAAAGTTTAAATTATCCTCTCTTGCACAAGGGCTATAGGAACATCTTGACAGGTCCTAATCATCTCGATGATAACAGTTGACACAAATTCGGCATCCAAAGCAGTGTGATCTTGTGTCAAGTTTGGCTGAACACAAGAATGAGCTGCCTCAATCTTTGAAATTCTCCATCCACCAAATGCAATGTCTGGAATCTCCCTCAACCGGAATCTACAGTCTTCATAAAATTTATCACACCGTATGACGTATTTTTTTCTACATGATGCCTCAACTACATATCTACAATGCCTCTCAATATGAAATCTTTTTAAGAATCTCTTCAACACATCCTTACTTGGAAAATCCCTTCCATTATATAATGTTTTGTCCAACTCACTAAACCTGTCCACTATAACTCCAGGAAACTCTGTGGCAGGTGTCAGAACATTGTTGTCGAATTCAGGTACACGTTCCATTGCTTCGGACCAAGATTCAAAGGGTGGTGGATGATTTAATGTTGGTCTATAATGTTCTTGAACTACTCTATTTAGAGAAACTACTACCTTATCTTCTCCAACTCCCTCCCCATCTCCAGCTCCCTCCCCATCATCATTGTCTTCTCTATCCGTTCCATCATTATTAAATTCCTCTTCTGAAGAATGATTTATATTTAAATCTGGCAGATCGTCTAAGTTGTCCTCCTCCACAACAGGGCTAACATCCTCAATTTATTGGGATGAAGCTTCTTCAACAACTATTTGTGCATGTCTACGACTTCGAACATTTTGATGTTGTTGTACATTAGAAACTTCAACATATAACTCCATCATGCACTATTAGACCGTTGGGAAAATAAAGTTCCCGCTTGGACCCAGTGCTCATCAGCAGCCAATGGACAAGCAAGATGCCATAACGTGGCAGGGAATTTCAAATGTCTATAACTAATAGACTTTATCTCTTGATGAGGACCGAGATTTAAGCAACCACGAATTCTATCTTGAAGATCAGTTATGGTAACACAATCAGATGTGTTAACCATAGATGTTGGTTGTATACTATAAGAAGCTCCTTGCTCAGTTTGAATAACCTTTCCATAGCAGTAAACACAAGCAAACATGTCTCTCTACATGAAATTTTTTTACTGATCACTGAATATGTCAATAATGTTTTGTTACGTGTTAAATAACATTTTTTATCTTCTTAAAGGTATTTTAGTACTTCATGAAGTAAATATCAATCATCTAAAGCATATCCCCTAGGAGTGTCAAACCAGGAGTGCAGCAAGGCCCGTTGTCATGTACCAGGATACCCCGGGTCAGGCCGAAAACTCCTTGTCGGGGCTTTCACCCCTAGGTACAGCTGTGCCAGAGCCACATCCACTTGTAGTATCCATACAGGGATTTAATTTCTTAGATAACGACATAAACTTTCATGACACCAAAATTTTTGAACCTTCCTAAATTAAGCCACTAATGTTTTGTAGAACAATTTCTAACTTTCCTAAAGATATGTTCAATGATCTCTACAAAATAAGATTCATTACAGTGCTGGTTAATCACTACTTAAGTGTCGGTCACTACTTAAGTGCTGGTTAACCACTACTTAATTGCTGGTTAATCACTACTTAAGTGCTGGTTAATCACTACTTAAGTGCTAGTTAATCAGTTAGGAGTTGGTCATTCACCACTTAATCATCCCTTAATCTTTACTTAATGACCCCTTAATCATCCCTTAATCGTTAGTTAATGACCCCTTAATCGTTAGTTAATGAACCCTTAATCATCCCCTAATCATCCCTAGTTAATCACCCCTTAATCACCCATTAATAGTTAGTTAATCACCCCTTAATCACCCATTAATCGTTAGTTAATCACCCCTTAAACATTCTTTAATTACCCCATAATCATCCCCTAATCATTCCTTAATCGTTAGTTAATCACCCCTTAAACATTCCTTAATTACCCCTTAATCATCACATAAACATTCCTTAATTACCCCTTAACCATCCCCTAATCATTCCTTAATCATTAGTTAATGACCCCTTAATCACCCCTTAATCGTTAGTTAATCACCCCTTAATCATTCGTTAATCACCCCTTAAACATTCCTTAATTACCCCTTAATCATCACTTAATCATTCCTTAATTACCCCTTAATCATCCCCTTAACCCCTTAATCACTCCTTAATTACCCCTTCATTCCTTAATTACCCCTTAATTAGTTAATGACCCCTTAATCACCCCCTTAATCGTTAGTTAATCACCCCTTAAACATTCCTTAATTACCCCTTAATCACCCCTTAAACATTCCTTAATTACCCCTTAATCACCCCATTAATCGTTAGTTAATCACCCCTTAAACATTCTTTAATTACCCCTTAATCATCACTTAATCATTCCTTAATTACCCTTTAATCATCCCCTTAACTCCTTAATCACTCCTTAATTACCCCTTCATTCCTTAATTACCCCTTAATGAGTTAATGACCCCTTAATCACCCCCTTAATCGTTAGTTAATCACCCCTTAAACATTCCTTAATTACCCCTTAATCACCCCTTAAACATTCCTTAATTACCCCTTAATCACCCCCTTAATCGTTAGTTAATCACCCCTTAAACATTCCTTAATTACCCCTTAATCACCCCTTAAACATTCCTTAATTACCCCTTAACCATCCCCTAATCATTCCTTAATCATTAGTTAATGACAGCTTAATCACCCCATGATCGTTAGTTAATCACCCTTAATCGTTACTTAATCGCCCCTAAAACATTCCTTAATTACCCCTTAATCACCCCTTAATCACTCCTTAATTACCCCTTAATCATCACTTAATCATTCCTTAATTACCCCTTAATCATTAGTTAATCACCCCTTAATCATTCATTAATAATATTAAATTACATATACCTTAATCTAACATTAAATATTAACTAATTAAAACATTAAAAATATAACTATTTATTTCTTTTCTTTAAATAACTACTACTACATACTTAAATATTTAAAATTAACTAATTACAATTAAATAAATAAATAACTTTAAAATAAAAAAAATACCTCTAAATGAAGCTTGACACAAAAATCTTGTACTCCTTACGTCTCTGGAAGCACCACGAAGGAAAACTCAACTTAGAGAGCGGAGCTCTCAAAATTTTAGAGAGAAGAGGGATTTGTGAGTGGGGAAGGATGGGTGGGGCGTCTCCCTTTTATAGGGATATTTTTGGCAAAGGCGGCATCTGGGACGCCGCCTTCGGCTATTTAAAACACGAAAGGCGGCTCTTCCAAAGTCGCCTTTCGCAGAAAAAAATCGAAAGGCGGGAACTGGTGTGCCGCCTTTCGTTTCTCCAATGGCGCAAGGCGGTTTCTGGAGAACCACCTTTGGCCTGGCGGAAACAGAACCGAAGGCGGCACATGGTGTGCCGCCTTTGGGATGTAAAAAAAATATTTTAAACCTGGTCGTATTTTTTATTTTATTTTTGAAAAAATGTAAAAAAAACTCCCATGGGGGAGATTGTGGTTGCGTGAAGAGGAGAGGTAGGTTTTGAGGGGTAGGTTAACGTTATGGGCCAGCGGGAGGGAGAGAAAGTGAGGGAGAGGAGGAATAAAAAAAAGAAAAGTAAATGGAAAAAGAGGGAGAAAATAAAAGAAATAAATGGAAAATAAAAATGGATAAAAACCTTAAAAAACTTAAGCTAACATAGAATAATCATAATGTTAATAAAAATAACCTACTTAAAAGAAAATGATAATTTAAAAATTCGTACTAACAAAATAAATAATAAAAATAAAAATTAACATAATAATAATAATAATTGGAAGAGTAATAATAACTTAAATATATTATCATCCTTAGAACTAATAATAATGATGATGATGATATACTTAAATATTAAAACAATCCATTAAATTTTTATCATACTTCTAATTTTGTTTTATTTTCATTTTATCTCTATTTTAAATTTTATTTCTTTATTAATAATTCCTTTTATTTAATTAGTTGAACATTAGGCAGGTGTACGAGGAACTGAGTGAGGCCGTGCGGTGACCCAGGCGAGGCTGTGCGGCTTCGACAACGGTACGCTGAACAATGTCAAGGCCAAAGTGTGCTTTTTTAAATAAAAACTCAAACTTTTAAGTCAGGTTTCAGCCCGGACTACCCGATGCAAAGAAAAAAATAAAAAAAATTATTTAAGGATGGAGGGTGTGACAATAACTACTTGTAACTACTCCTCCATAGATTCTAAATCATTATGTGAGCTCTCCACCTTCACATGGATGTTTGTCTAGGCTTTCCATGCTTGCACAGGCTGGTCTCGATGGAAATTTCATACCCACTCTTTCTTCCAAAATTTTTAGCTTCGACTTTGGTGAATGTTTCTACTCGGAATCCTCATTTGGATTCTCCTCCTTGTAGAGTATTCTTGGTCCATTAAGCACAAATTCATTTGGCCCAAAATCCGTGAGGTGGAATGAAGGCCTTAAGTATCCCGAAGGCCACGAGGTTTACTAAAAGCCTTATTATCCTGAAGGCCATAGGTGAACTGATGGCCTTGAAGGACCTGAGGATGAAAACGGTGGCTGGAAAGCCCAAATGAATGAATAGTTCTGACTACTACAGTACCGAACATTACCTGCTGTAGTGTTTTCTACAGTGCATGATACAGTAGCAAAAAATATGTCTCCACCCAGATTTGATCTCGGGTCTCTTGGATGCACTTTCAAAGTCCTCACTAATCGGGTTATGGCTCTTGTGCCTCTATGTAGGCCTCACTCAAAGGTATGATCCTAGAAGAACTGATCACGAACCATATCCATCATGTATTATGAGAGGTTGGTAAACCTCGATGAATACTCAGCCACTTTTTTACCTCCCTGATGAAGCTGTAGATTCTCATAGATGTGCACAACTTTCAATATAGATGGAGAAAACTCATCTTTGAAAAGGAAATCAAAACCTTTCCATGAATGAGTCACATCATCAAATGATATAACCACTAGGCTCTACCATTTCCCTATAGATCCATAAAGGAGTCTCACCACCAGGACCACCATTTGGTCTATTGATTTCCTGACAAGGCGAAATACTCAAGTAACCAACTCAAGCCAATCCTTAGATGCTTGGAAGTATGGCTGACCTTAGTACCTATCAGGTTTCTGATGCTAAAACTCGTGAAGCATGCTCATATTATTCTCCTCATATGTTAGTACAAATGGTACCATATGCTGCTCAATAGGTGGAGGTATGGCTAAAAAACTACCCAGAGGTACAAACTACCAAACAGGTCCCTATATCAAAGCCTCATAAATAAGGGGATCATCCATGAAATCCTGTTCATGAGTCCTATATATAAATAATCACAGAGGCATCCTAAAACATAAATTATGTACCATGGTTAAGGATTATATCTAGGGACCTAACTTAATAAAGACATGGAAACAACAACTCATTCTTATATGATGTACGAAAAAAATCTCTAAAATTGGTGCCTATATGTACTGAGTCAGTAAAAAGGTAGTCAAAGTCCCGATGAATAGATTTTTCAACTACCACACCAACACTGGAATCCCTATCTTGAAATCCAAACTTGAAACACTTAACATGATTTCCCTAAAACCCAATCCAATATTACAACTAGAAAAAAACTATAAACTCCAGTCCTATGATGGAATCCGCTCTAATACAACTATGTCATGACCCGAACCATTGGGTCCCACCTGGCTAGCAATTAGCCGAGTGTGACAACCCCAAGCCAGCCTCTAATAGGCTAGGGGATAGAGACCAGCATCGAGTAGGCATATCACACACATGGGAGTCATTATGCTAATGTACCTATATGCACACAAACATCTCCAATTCCATACAATGATAAAATGTAAAACAACACAACTATTACCAACACATGCATAATATCTACCCAAAAATCATAATATAAAAAAGTATTGAAATCAATAAAGGTTTCGAATAAAAGACCAACCAAAACTATAATCCAACCAAGTAAAATGTGGGGACTATAGTCAAATGTGACTCATGGTATCAACCATGGTCTGTATAGCCTAATCTATGATCTTTCTACTCTTGGTCTTCCAAGAACCCCATCAAATGGCATGTCTTTTGTATAAGATAAAAATATGCCGGAAAAGCCTGTAAAAGGGTGAGTATAACAATACCCAGTTTGAAACCACCAAATAACCAAACATAAATCATCAAGATAATATTTATCTCATTATGGGATATTTTAATCATAATATGATACATATAAAAACATACATATATAGTCATAATATACATTATGTCTCAAGGCAAGGCCATAACTGCATTTCCATCCTAAGATCCTGATTGAGAGTTCATAGTAACACTCGCGTAGGAGAACTCACTCTGTGAGTTTGATAACACTGATGTTGGCCATCTGAGATGTCGTTCTAGTTGGGTCTCACCATGAGGAGGTAATTTTTGGATATATGAAGAGATTGATACATATATGGGGAATCCCACCCAAGGCCATGGGGTATGTTGACAACCAAAGATGGATTAACCTGTTAAGTATGGGATTGATGCATAATTATATTGGTCATGATAATTCTTAAAACCCCACTTAGAGTGGAAGATGATATAGGATCCCACCCCAGGCCTTAGGGAGGGATTCCGGTAACTCTATCCAAGAATAATCCCTTACAGAGGATCAAAATCCTATTCTTAGGATGTAATGCAACACTGTACCCATATAGGGATGGATATAGGGAATACTCCCTAAGATAATTGGTCCATGATGAAGAGTAAAAGGGTCTCAAGACACCCTTGAGAAAGTATATGAGATGTACAAGGGTATACATGGCATGTATTGCCTCCTAGGGGGCTTCCCATGTCTCATCATCCCACATGACGTGTTCCTAAAAATAATATGTGTATCCCCTGGGGTACACAGCAAGAAGAGGCATGATATCTTGTTCTCTTGTACACCTATCCATACTTGTGTACTTCATGCTATGCTCATGTACACCATGACATGTCTGAGTACATGGCTCATCCCATGTACCCCGGTTATGTCCAAGTACATGGCTTAGCCCGTGTATTCTGGTCGTGCCTGTATACCTGAGGGTACATAGAAAATCACTTGGTCGAGTCACATTGAATGCGACACATGTCACATGGTGTTTGATACATTATTCTCTATATAAACCCTAGTTTTTTAGCCAAGGCTCCACACAAAATATATCTCTAGAATACACACAATGTAATGTGAGATTTTCCAAAACCCACAGGTATCCACACATTTTCCAATTCTACTACTGTTTCTTATGATTCTCACCACTAATATCACTAATAATTGGGGATCTAAAATTTTCAAGCCCTTATATAACCATTGTATGGATTATGACCATCTAATATATCTGAGAAATAGTCTCGTTGTGACTCACCATCGCCATAATACCTGACCACACATGAACATCTCTGATTCTATCTGATCCATCATCATCACTATCGTTGCTCAATTTCATCACCTAATCTTAAAGCTAATACTGGTATTAATCTATTTTACTTGTTTATTTTTTTGTTATAATAATGAACGAAATCTCAAAAAAACAAATAAATAATTTCTCCCAAATCACATAAATAAATTCTCTACCACCACACGATCGATCTGAAAATAAATATTTTGGTTGATTTGATATGAATTAATCATGGGATAATAAATGGGGAATAAATCCACATAAAATAAGATACTAACTTGAGTTTGTATTAGTCATTGATAAATAAAATTTTTGTTCCAACATCATTGGTGAGATCCACATACAATTTTGGTGTTCCAATTTTCAAATCAAGATCTGACGTCATTCATCCATGAGAGCTCCTCAGAGTAGCTCCCCTCTCTAAATCCATGATTATGCAGCCAAAACTAAAATTTGGTTATAACCTAGTTTTTATATAGGTTCATTAGGTTATTATTTTTAAATTAAATAATTTATTTATTTAATTATCTCTCCCACAGTGGAACCAAAGCTGAAAACCTGATGAGCCCAAAGTTTATATCATGAATAGGGTAAAACCCATATTACAGACTCAATGATGGTCTCACATTCCTATATGAGTCCCCATTTGCGGTTTATTTCATTTTTTTAGAAAAACTATGCATGAATGATAATAATATATTTAGAATATTTAAAATATCAATTTTGAGCTCATCAGGCCACATAATCTCACATTATCTTAGTGTATGGCTTTGAAAATATTACTAGATTTATTATAAAGATTTACATGGAAAAAATAGAGATGTTACATTATTTAGTGCTTATTCTTGGATATTGTGATTCGATCTCTCTTTATTTTAACCATTTTTAGTTGTTGTTAGATGAGGAAATCCTTTATGATTGATTGTATATTTTTCTATTTTATATATTTTATACATTATCATGCTTCACATTGATGTATTTCCCAGAGGTTTTAACATTCATTGATTACACTCTAGATGTTTCAGATATTATATATCTTTGTATTGTTTTATAGAGTTGGGTGTGCACATGTGTACATGTACAGGAGGATAGGGCCTACCATTTTAGTGATATGTCTACTCGGTGCTTGTATCTAGTTCCTACCCTATTAGAGGTGGGATTGGGGAGTAACTCATGGCTTACTTCTAGCCCAGGTGGGATCCTGATGGGTCGGGTCATGAAATAGGGGTATCAAAGGTGGTTTGTCCTAGGTTCGGTGTTCAAAGATAGGCTTGTCATGAGGATTGGTTAAGGAACTTAGGGAAATGATGTCAGAGTGTCTCAAGTCTAGCTCTCATTCCATGGAACCTAGTGATGGTGTAGAGACCAATGTTTCCATACACCAAAACTGCAATAATTGTTTTTCAACTTGGTATGTTGAGGCATTAGTTGTAGGGAAACCAATGGTACATGTATCATATAGTATTGAGTTTTATTTGTATTTTATGTCCTTTTAAGTCATCTCCTCAGATATTTTCATCTAACTGTGATACGTCTTCTTAAATTTCTGGATCCTCTATTAAGAAAACCTTCAAGGATTCCAATATAGGGTTGTGATGATGACCAGTTGAGAAATGACGCCCTAAAATGATTTATTCATGATGTCTTCCCTCCAATAATCATAGAGCAGTGCTTCCACATAATGAGAAATGTGTGGGTCCACCTCTAGTGATCTAGGAAGATGATTGACTATATGTTGGGAAGTCGATAGCTCCAACAATCCAAGATTATGATGCTCGTAGGTTTATTAAATTACATTAGTTCCAACAGTATATATCACTCAGGTTTTGTGTTGAGATTGACCCTCAGGTGGTGAAGGATTGTATAGAGAGTTGTTTGAGTCTTTTGGGTTGTACATAACCTATCTGATCATGTGGTTATACTTGTAACCAGTATTATTCACAGAGTAGTGGGGTTCTAGTGGGGTTTGATCATGTGGATCCATGATGAGTTAATTCTATCATGGATAAACATTCTATAGTTTTTCTTTGACAAGTATTATCCTCCAATATTGCACTCTATGTGGATACAAGAGATTCATGAGTTGCGGTAGGGAAATATCTCAGTTGATGAGTACTAATCAAGGATTACTAACCTCGTGCTTTACTTACTCAATATTATGTAATATAGATACCTCTAGGTGGGTTGTTTTGAGTAGGATCTTCATAGATACATCTAAGATAGCATAGTCTCCATATGATTTACCACTTATACTAGAGTTATAGAGTTATCCTTAGTGATAGAGAACATTCTTGCTAAGGAACTTTGGGCAGTTGGAGCTGATCATGAGAATCGTGGGCCTGATTTATCTATAACATCTTATAGGAATCTTCCTTTGGGGTCTCGACACAGTAAGCATACTCATGCTCAGAATCAAACATGTGGATTTACAGTATAAGGTTAGCATAAAGGATCTAGTCAACAAAGAGAGAGGAGATGTTATACTTGTGATGGGTGTGGTCACATAACTCATGATTTATTGAGCCGATGTGCTGCGGATGGTGGAAAGAAATTGGATGGAACTCTATAAAAGAATAAACATCATGATCAGTGATATCTCAATAATGGTAAGGTCGGATACCAAGGAGGAAATGCTAATAGAGGAGTAGGAGAATCTCCAAAGGGAGGATCTATAGGTAGAGGATGATTCCATGACCAACTCTCCCCACCACCACCCCTATTTATCCCACACTAGGCTCAGAAGGATGTCAGTTGGGGGCATGGATAGTTTCTGGATATATAGGTATACGATCTGGGTGCTCATGAGATTATTTGGGGTACAATATGTTTCTTCTCTTCTTTAGACCCATCACTTATTTAAATAGACATGAGTCCTTTATTCATCTCTATATCCCTAGTGAGATAGTTAAATCTTTTGATAATGTATTTGGACCATTAATTGTGTGTAGAGGTTCATATATGGAGTTATTCTTCTATATCACACATATTCTAGTAGTGAATGTTATTGCTCAGTGGAGAGAGTTTATCATGGGACCTCAAGGTCATTAACATGAAACATTATGATGCCATTCATGGTATAGACTGGTTTTCTTCAGTGCATTCCCATATAAACTATCATCAATGGAGAGTTATATTCCTACATGTATATTATATGAGATTATCCTTCATGGGTGAGAAGGATATTATGACTATGAAAGTGGGGATCCTGAGCATGGATTTTTAACCTATCACCCATCAGTTGGAAATTTTTTCCCATTGTTTAGTGAGATATTCAGTCATCTAGTTTCCAACAATAGTGTAGGATTATTGAATGTCATTATTAAAGATGTTTTAGGGATACCTCATAGTCTGGAGATTAAATTAAACATCAAATTTCACCCTAAGACCACATCAATATCTTCCATGGCATATCATAAATCCCCTACAGAGCTCCAAGAGAGGAGGTTGTAGTTGAAATACCTTTAAGAGAAAGGTTTTATTATACCTATTATATCCCCCAAGGAGTTTGTATTATTATTCAAGAAAAAGGCAGATGAAACTTGAGGCTTTTCATTGATTACCATCGTCTGAATCAAGCAATGATCAAGAATAGATACCCCTTTCCAAGGATTGAAGACTATTTCAACCAGTTGAAAGGTGAAAGTGGGTTTTCAAAGATTGATCTTAGGTTTGACTACAATCAGTTAAGGGTTCATGAGGACGATATTCTAAATGTGGCATTCTGATGTCGTTGTGGGAATTATGAATTCCTAGTGATGCCTTTCAGTGTGACTAATGCCCCCACTATGTTCATGGAACTCATGAAATAGATCTTCTGGCCATAATTGAACCAATTCATGGTTGTCTTTATCGATGAAATTTTCATATATTATACATACAAGGAAGAAAATAAATAGTATTTAAGGATGTTTCTAGACTTAATTTGGTAGAAAAAATTATACAATAATCTCTTGAAGTGTTAGTTTCATATTCAATAGGTTTAATTTATGGGCAATATCATATTTGACCATGTTGTAGCTATAGATCTAGTGAACATTGATGTAGTGCTCACTTGGGGATCACCTAAGATCATGTTGGAAGTGTAGAATTTTCTTGGTTTGTAAGGGTACTATTGAAGGTTCATGACAAACTTTTCCATGATTATAACCCCTTTGAATGAATTTACATGGAAATGGAAAACATTTTCCTGGATTGAGTAGTGTCAAAGATCCTTGGGGGACCTTAGGTAGAGGTTGGCCATTGCCCTTGTTTTGAGACTAGTAGATGAGGGCATCAATTATATGGTGTTTTTTTATTCCTCTAGATGTGGGATGAAATAAATTTTGTCATAGAATAAGTTAGTGATTGCATATGGGTTGAGGTAGTTGAGACTCTATGAGAAGAATTATATTACCTATGGATTGGAGTTAGAAGTGGTATTTTTCACCTAGAATATCTGGAGGCATTATCTTTTGGGAGAGTGTATCATTGTTTACTTGGACCACCAAAGTCTCTGGAACATATTTACCCAGAGAGATATCAACCTAATATAGAGGCATTGGTTGGAATTCTTAGAAGAGTATAAATTAGAGATAGTATACAATTTAGGAAAGGGAAAGGTGGTGGAAGATTCCCTTAGTAGGAAATCCCATTATCTCTTGGTGATAGAGGCATCTGAGTAGTTGGCATCATTGAAGTAGACCCTGGTAGAGGAGATGAGCACAACATTGATAGAGTCGATGTTGGTGAATAAAACAATTCATAAACGTGTGAGAGAGTATCAGTTTGAAGATTTCAATTATGTGGTTCTACTCCACTAGATATCCTCAAGAGATGCACCTTATGAATTTTTTGATGGTGGAGATCACATCATCCTTTTTTAGGGATGAATTTTTTTTTTGATCACATTGTGTGAGGAGGTGTTGAAGGTGTTTCATACATACCCCTTGGATATATATCTAGGTGTTTGAAGGATGTTAAAATACCTTTAATGGTAATTTTTGTGGGATAGCATGTGGAATATCATTATTGAGTTTGTTTAAAAATGTCTCATATGACAGTAGGTAAAGGTTAAACATATATTTCCACATGGTTTGACTCAACCTATTGAGATACATGAATGGAAATTTATGGATTTTTTTATAGGGATTCCATGGATAATAAGAGGAAATAGATCTATCTATGTTACTATTTACCAACTTACCAAGTCGGCACACTTTCTTGTCACCAAAGAGCAGAGTTCGGTTGGGAGTTTGGGGGAATTTTTATGTGTCTGAGATCATTCCTCTTCATGGGGTTACCCATGATGATCATCTATGACTGTGATGCTCGGTTCATATCATGGTCATGTAGAGGCTTACACGAGGCCTTTGGAATAGAATTAGGGATGATCGTGAAGTTTCACCCCAAGATAAATGACCAGACCAAGCAGACCATCTAGGTTTTGAAGGATATGTTGAGATCCAGTGTGTTGGTAATTGGTAAAAGCTAGAAGAATGAATTTCTATTGGTGGAGTTTGAATACAATAACAATCATAACTCCACTATTGATAGGTAACCTTTTAATGGATTTCATGGTATACCCTATAGGTCACCCTTGTGTTGGATTGATATTAGAGAGACATATCTTTTTAGGGTAGAAATAGTGTAGGAAATGTCAGAGAAGGTTTAGGTGATATGTAAGAATATGAGGGAAACCCATAGTTGACAATAATATTACATAGAATAACTTAGTATACCTTTAGTGTTTGAGTAGGGAGACCATGTTTTATTGAGAGTCTCACCATGATGATAATTTTGGATAATTTTCAATGGGAGAAATCTATTTAAAAGGTTCATTAGTCCATTCCAGATCCCATGGAGGGTTGAAAATATTTCTTACCACTTTTCATTACCCCTACAATTGGACCAAGAGAATGAAATATTTGATGTTTCATAGTTGAAGAGATACACACATGATCTGAAACACTTCATTTATATGGGAGAGCTAGACATTAAGGATTAATCAAGATTCTTAGAGTACCTGATGGTGATTGAGTATCAGTTAGAGAAGACACTACATAGATAGAGAATTCCTCTAGTTCAGGTGCTTTAGTAGTATGGGAGCATGTAAGATATCTTCTTAGATTTTGAGAGTCTGATGTAGGCTAAATATACACAACTTTTATATATCTTTTGATTTTTGGGGTGTAAAGTCTTGAAGGATGGGAGAATGTAACAACTTCTGTTTACATAGTTTGATCCTTTGAATATTTATATATATATATCATTGGATTTTTTCCCAAAGTTAGTGTTATATATTGGGTGTCATAGGACCACATAATTGATATATAAAAAATATTAATATCTTTTAAATAATTCACACACATATTTTCAGAATAAATGGTTTTTCCATTGATCAGTACCTCAGGTGGGAAATTCTAGAATATAGTAGTTTTTGAAATGCTGATTTTACCCTAGGCCTAACATAAGGGTGGTTGGCATTGGATTTTATGTGGGGGTTGGATGTTGGAGGGAACATTAAATAAATTAAATGATTAATTTTTTTGTTTTATTTAATGACCAAAATATAATTTACTATATACAAGAAATTATATAAAATTTATATGGTGAGACCAATAACCTTGGGATATTAGAGACGAGGAAGGTATCACTTCATTGGAATTAAAAAAATAGGAACATTGAATGATGAAAAATGATCAAGGGAATCATAGGAAGAATGATTAATACTATGATATCTTCACCTTCATCACTAGAAAATGTGTTCTTCACCATTGATCAATCCATTATTAAGTTAGGGATCATTATTTCATAGGTTTATACCCTTTTAATTTGATTTATGACCATAGAATACACATATTGTTTATTTCTTGATTTTTTTTCGTCGCATTAGCAAATAAATTAATAGGTGTTCTTGAATAAAACAACCTCTGTTTGTTGCACCCATAATCCACCCCTCCAATTTTCATAATTTGTGATCATTGTCTAGGATCACAATGGAAAATAATAATCTTACCTCATTCTTGGGACATTTTCCCACCACTGTTCTTCGCATCCTTTATCATCGTCCCATGTGGTCAGCAATTCAATATTAATAGGAAAGTGTGAGTGCGATTAAACCCCTAGAATCATGATGGATTGATGATCTACCTTGGTATCAATGGTTTTTAGATGGATAAAAGAATATTTAAGGAACTAGGTTGTTAGCATAATGGTTTGGGACCACATGTGGTGACTGGAGGCATGGAGGGTTTTTTCCTGAGAGATCAGATTTTTGAATTATGGCCACCAGAGGTTGGGAATCAATGATGATAGTCCTTTACCTATGTAACAACCCAGAATAATAAAGGGTTAAATGACTGAATGATATGAATCATGGAAATAAGTTGAACCTTTTTTGGAGCCTACATGATTAGAACTCCACAATTAAGCAAGCCTGTCTTGGAGTAGTGATAAGGATGGGTGAACTTATGGGAAGTTTCCTAGGGTGTGTGCGAGTGAGGAAAAAGTGCATTGGACAGAACGTGAGTTGACCTGTGGGGATAGTAATTATTCAGATGACTCATTTAAGCATGTGGGTGGGCCCTAGGTAGGGGACCATGTTTCTGTAGGTAAACTGGTGGTACCCGGTGGGTTAGGACCTGACGACCTTGTTAAGGCGGGGTGTCTGTGCTGTCAGCAGGGCCTAGTTGTTACATATGGCATCAGAGTTGGAACCCAAATTTAAGTGTGGTGTAACAGTGTGGGTTGAGATGTAGGATCCACAATGAAGACGTTGTGATCTGGGGGGTGAATTTAACACCCCAAAATGATAATGGGTCAAATGACTAAATTATATGACTAATGTCGTTGAGGTGAACCTTTCTTTTTAGGATCCTACATGATTAGAACATTACATTTATGAATTCTTGGCATTGATTAGTGATCAGGATGAGTGACCTACTATGAAGTTTCCTAGGGTGTGTGCGAGTGATGAAAAATCCCACTAGAAAGAACATTTGTTGGCCAATGGGGATATTCATTAGTCAGATGACCTGTTAGGCCATGTGGTTGGGCCCCAGGTAGGGGACCTTATATCTATGGGGAAACTGGTGGTACTTGGAGGGCCAGGAACTGACGACCATGTTAAAGCAGGGTGTCTAGGCTTGGAACATCTCCCCAAATACCAAAGGATGCCGACTAGTAGTGAGATCCTAGGGTGTGTCTATGGGGAGACTATTCCCACATAGATTATATTTGCATAGTAGTATATAGATATAAAAATCATAAAATAGTGGAAGTAGTAATAATAAATCAAAGACAGATAGAAGTGGATGAATAACTATATCAATTTAATATAAGTTGAAAAACCAATTTATACAAATCATAAATACATGTCCTGATGATTATACATAAGTTAAAGCAGTAAACATATAATATGATTTCTAATATAGAACAATACATGACTCAAGTAACTAAAATGACTAAAAATACCAAAGGGGATCTCCACGATAATTCTGAGCTCTATCTTAGTCACGTGCTGTTAACTCCTCGTGTACAAGAATACAAAAACAAGAAAAGTTCATGGTCCTATAAATAAGATGGTCTACTCATGTACCCCAGTGTAATGGCAGCCCAAGTAGGGTGTGAGATATAAATATCAGTAGGCCGGTACCCACGATGTCTAACCCAACCCATTTTTTGTGATATAAATTATGTAGTGTACTACATATAATAAATTCTGATAAATAAAAAAATTAAATAATAAAAACTTGATTCAGGTTCCCAAATATACACCTGTCCCATATCACCTGCTTTGGTGTAATATGGAAGTCTGAATAATGTACATGTTCAAGGCCTAATATGTATACAAAAGCTAAAAAATATAGACATCTAAGAAGGAAAACCCCCAAGATTGTTCTCTAGCTTAGGGTCTCATTAACATGTCATCACATAGGCAATCACAAATTCGGAATAAAAAATGTCACATACACATAGTCATAATAACAATAAATGATGCACCCTCTAAGAGAAACCATCAATCAATCCATTGTGGAGTTTGATCCCATCCTTGATGATCTAAAAGAATACCAGGTATCGATATGGTACAACTGATATAACCCAATACCACCAAGTATATCCAAGGATATCCTTTCAGAATCCCAAGTATCACTTGAGGCATGGTGGCTCTGAGTCCGTCATAGGTATCTCACTAGAGGACTGAGTATCACCCCAGGCATGGCGTAGCCATCTTGCTAATGGGTCTATCCATGGTTTCTCTCATAGGGAACCAATATCACTCACTAGTATAATAAACTTTATGGGAATCCATCACCTATCAATCCAAAGAATCACCCATGATGTGTCGTAGTATAACCATACCATAACTAGAGTCCATCAATGAGTCCATAATACAGAACCCATGTTATCACTCGACATGCATCAAGTGAACCAAGTCACCAAGCACATCACATGGAAGGCATATATCACAAGGAAACACACACACACACACACACATAATATTATTCCATTAAGAAAACATATCATTCAAAAATCTAACAAGATATTCATAACACCAAGGGTAATAATAATGAACCACAAGTGAAACCATACAATGTGGTATCAAATATATGTTTTTTTTCATATTTATTAATATTTTGGGCTGGTATACAAGAGACATGGAATGTTTCGGTGCTCTGTAAATAGTCGTGCCTGGGACTAATCACACCATGTATGGAGAAATAACCAAGTGACCTAGGCTGGGATTGTTGTTCATGCTCTTTGTTATTATAGTTGATATGATTTCACCCTAAGTAAATGGTGTATTTTACCCTTATGATGATTTATGGATTTTTATGGAATTTTTTCCCTTGGACCGTCATGTAAAGGATTAAGTATTTTATGAATCATTATAGGCACATATAAATTTACATTCCATGCATATGCCATGCCATGTAGTTGTATTATAGGTTGCTTGTTTATTTAAATTTCGTGACTTGAGTGTTACATCATGCCTAGGGTGGTACCACGTCCTCTAGTGAGATACCTATGATGGACTCAAAGTCACTATGCCTTAAGTGATACATGGGATTCCAAAAGGATCGACTTGGATAGACTCATTGTTATTTGGTTATATTGGATGTATCATAAGAATATCTGGGATTTTTCTTATATTGCTAGGGATGGGCTCAGAATACACCATAAGATTCGATGAAAATATTGTATGGATTCACATGTGGATCATTATTATTTCCCTTGTTGTTATGAATAGCTTTTTATCTTTGATAATGATTTTTTTATTGAATGGAATACAATTATATATATATATATGCATTGCCTCGTGATATATGACTTTCTTGTGATTTTCTTAGTGACTTGGTTCATTTGATAGGGGTAGGTGAGAGCATGGATTCTTTATTAAGTACACATGTATGGAATCCCATGCTCAGGTGGTTATACCATGACATTCTAGGGGAAATTCTTTGACTTTCTAGGAGATCTATTATTGGGCAGTTTATTATACCCCTGAGTGATATCTGTTCCCTAGGGGAGAAATTGTGGACGGAACCATTGGAATGATAGATACACTATGCCTTGGGTTATACTCGGTCCCATAGTGAGATAATAGGGACATAATAAGAGTCACCATGCCTTTAGTGAACATGGGATTCCAAAAGGATCACCTTGGATGGACTTAGTGGTATTGAGTTATATCAGATGTACTGTAGCGATACCTGGGATTCTTTTAAATTTATAGGGACGAGCTCAGACTCCACCAATGTAATTAATGGATTGATTGATGGCTTATCTTATGAGGTTCATCTTTTATTTTTATTATGAGTATGTGTATGTGACATTTCTTATTCCTAATTTTAGATTTCATATGTGAAGAAATTTTAATGAGACCCCAAGATACAGAACAATCTTGAGGGTTTTCCTTCTTATATGACTATCTTATTTAGTCTTTTTATACATATTATACCCTGAATGAGTACTTTACTTAGACTTCCTACTTAGGCAAAAGTATGTGATATGGTATAGGTTTCTATTTGGGAACTTTGACCAAGTTGTTATTATTTAATTTGTTTATTTCTCAACATTTATTATATACGGTACACTCTTAAATTTATATTACATGAAATGGATTGGTCTAGACACTATTGGTGCCATCCTACTAAGAATTATATATCATACCCTAATCGAGCCTCCATTTAACTGGGGTACCTAAGTAGACCTTCTTGTTCATAGGAACTTGAACATTACTTGTTGTTGTATTCTTGTACTTGATGAGTTAGGAGCACATGATTGAGTTTGAGCTCTGGATGCTCATGGAGATAGCCTTTGGGATTTTTTCATTTTCTTTACTTGAGTTCGGTATTTTTTTTGTATTTTAAAGCATGTTGTATGTTTACTTATTTATCTTATGTATAATCATTAGTACATTCATGCATTCTTTATATAAATTATTGTTTCCACTTATATTCAATTGATATTTTTATTCTTCAACTACTATATATCATTCATTTATTATTACTACTGGTACTATTTTATATTGTTTATATTTTTATACCACTATGAAACTCAGATCTAAGAGTGAATAGTTTCCCAATGGATACACCCTAGTCCCTTACTTATAGTCATCATCCTCTCACATTCGGGAAGATGTGCTTGAGGTCATGTGACCCACCGGTCCATCTACCAGATTTGATGGTAAGTCAGTTCGGAATGTTACACCCTATGATTTTGGCATTTAAGGTGATTAAAATGATGAAAAAGGTGATGGAACTTGAGTATATGGATATATTTTGAATAATAGATATTATATGTGCCAAAAACATGAGTACACATCATATACATCATCAGAACATACTCGGTGTTCCACAAAATCTCATTGAGGATAGGGTTTCAGCCAGAGCTATGTATCACATGTTGTGTGTCTAGGACCATATGCTATGTGGATGGCCCCACACATTGTGTGACACTACCAGGGTGGCCAAGTTGTGTGTTGAGTGCACATGCCCACAAACCTATGTGAACGAACACACCATGCAGAGTTTCATGGATAGTCAAGCCATGTCTAGGATAGGACACACCTAGACCATTAGTTGAATTCACATTCGTTGTGACCATATATACCTATTGTTCTATTTTTCAAGAAAATCCTACCTTTTATATAACCATATTTGGGACTTGGATTTTAGCCCATGAGTAGCCTATCCTAGGTATTTTTCTATGTATGACATAATGGTAGAATTTTTCATTCCATCAGAGATTTGATAAAAAGTTTTATGAATAAGACACTTCTTATTGAGATGCTTGGATGATAAAAATGACCGTGTTACATCATTAGAGAGACACCAGGGTTGGTACCCATTATAAATCAAGGGTTCAGGTCCCCATACTCTTTATACAGGAATAGTTGGTACTCCCCCACACCATAGAGGGTCTGTGTCCTCTACATATAGAATGGTACTCCCCTATCATCAAGATCTTGTGGGGAGTGGGTCCTCAAATTAAGATAGTGCTCCCTTGATTGTGGAGTGTAGTATTAAGGAGTGATCCCTCCACCCTGATTCTTTGGAGTTTCTAAGTGGTAATTGTAATTAGAGATGAGACCTTTATAGTTGTAAGAAGATTCATCATTTTCCTTATCTAGTTGTGGATATTGATACTTGTATCCATTTTTTACTGGGGTTTCAGTATGACCATATCTAATGACTAGTTTTATTTTTCCTATTTATCTATGGGTAGAGATAACTATTCTATTATATTGATTCCCTAATGATTTTCAGGGAATCCTATTTAGTATTTATATACTCATCCCCTATATGTGATATGCCCCATGGGTAATGTCTTATGTAGATGAAAATATTACCAGAGGTGACTTTGGTGGACCATGTATTATAGGAGCATAATGGTACATGGATAGACTAGCCATGTTCTATGGGCAGTCTCAAATATTATGATCTAGGCTCTCTTCATTTCCCCCCTTTTTTAGTTGTTATCAGGTGGAAAACTCCTCTCTTTTTGGGCTTATATTTTTTCCATTTATATCATTTATGTATTACTATACTTCAATTTGATGTATTTTGTAGAGGTTATCATTTTCATTGATTACACTCAATATGTTTCAGTTATTATATATCTATAAACTATTTTATAGGTCTTTTTGTGCTCATATATATAGGTACATTCGAACAAGGCCTCCCATTTTAGTGATATTCCTACTCAGTTCTTATTTCCAGCTCTTAGACTATTGGAGGTGGGATTTGGGTGTCACTCTTAACTTACTACAAGATCAAGTAGGGCCCAGGTGGGTCAGGTTGTGATAGAGTGTTAGAAAAGATAGAATTTTCCTAGGATTATAGTTTGGAGATGGACTTTTCATGAGGATTGTATTGGGAACTTAGTAAAATCTTGTCGAGTGTCTCAATACTGGATCTTAGGATATGGAACTTAGTGATAGTGAAACGACTGACGTATCCATACACCAAGGCCCTAAATCCTGTATTTTGACTCAGCATGTTGAGGCATTAATTACTAGGAAACTAATCATAAATGCATCATATAGGATTTTATCATTTGTATTTCTTGTTCTTGTTGATTTAGATCCCTATATATGTTCATTTAACCCTAGTACATCTTGTTAAATTTTAGGATGCCTCCACAATGATAGCGAGATAAGAATCGGATACATGTTCATGATAATGACTAGTTGATCAATGAGAACTCAATTCAAAGACCTATTTATGAGTTTTTCCCTCTAGGAGACCATAGATAAGTGATTCTTTATGGGAAACACATGTATCCCCCTCCAGTAGTCCAGGAAGATGTACAACTACAGATTGGGAAACCAATCGCTCCAGTAGGTAAGAATGATGATGTGAATAATATTATAACATTATGTGAGTTACATTGATAGTTAACATTCAGGTTTCATTGAATGACAAAACCTTAGGTGGAAGAGGATTTGATCTAGGTAGTGTTTTGAGTCTTTTATCTTTTACGAATGCTTGATGATTAAATGGTTACACTTAGAACTTGTCTTCATCAAGGAAAATCATGGCGCTCTTATGGTATAATCACAAAAAACCATGATGATATGACATTCTCATGGATATACTTTCAAACATTATTTCACAATAAGTATTATTATTTTATCTTGTTCTTTTTTCAGATCCATGAGCTTCTTGAGTTCCAATGGGGTGATATGTTAGTTTATGAGTACACATTAATGTTTGATTACTTCATGAATTATTCTCTTGATATGGTGTAGGATGAATAATTATAGGTGTGGATGTTTGATAAGGTACTTTATAGATACACCCAACCTAGTGTGGTCTTCTTATGCATTCCAACTTATGTTGGAGTGATGGAGGAGACCTTGGTGACAAAGAACCTTCTATATGAGGGGTATCAGACTGCTAGATCCAACATTGGAAATCATAGGGATAATTATTCTATAATAGATTTCAGGAACCAGTCATCAGGGTAACTGAATATGAGGTATCCACATTCCAAGACTCATACATGTCAATTTTCAGTGTAGGGTTCATACAAAGGATATGATCATCCTAGAGAGTGGCGATGGTTTGCTTGTGATAGGTGAAGTCAAATTACTCATGATTTCCTGACCTAATGTGCTGAAGATGGTGGATGGAAAGTGGATGGAACTCTATGTTAGAGGTAGTTTCATGATAACTTATCTCCTAGGAATGGTTAGGGTTTCACCAAGGTAGGCGGTGCAGATAGAGTATTAGAAAGAGCCCAAGGGGGAGGAGATGCAGGTGGAGGAAGATGCTACGACCTACTCCCACCAACACCACCACCAGGTGGACCATTCCAAGATCAGTGGGATAGTGGTTGGGAGGATGGAAAGTTGTAGGATATAGAGGTATATTATCAGGATTTTAATGAGTTGATTCACTACACCAAATTCATTGTTTCTCATCAGTTTAATAAACCACCGCTAAAAAAATTGCGATAATTATGTGATTGTTTTTCAAAAACCGCTTCTAAATGTTATCTATTTATTAAAATAATACACTTTCACCTGATCCCACTCTCCCCTACGGACCCCCACTCTCTCCTTAGAACCCCTACCCTAATCCCTCATCATCATGTAATTTACCCCCTTTTCGATTCTCTAGTCGTTTCCTCCCTCGTCAGTGCTCCAGTTTCCCCTAATCCCCATCGATCCATCGCTGGTGCTATGGTCTCCCTGGACCCCCCCCAATCCAAATCCATAATTGGAACTTAATTTTCCCCTAATCCCCCAAACCATCCCCCTCTCCCTCGATAATGATCTGGTTTCTCTTGAGACCCACATACCCTCTCCCTCACTGGCTATATGGTGTCCCCTGAGCCCTCTGATCCCTCAACCTCATCATCCCCACCTGTAGCATCTTCTCCCATGAGCTATTCCCACTAGGAGGTCATCAGGTAACACCTATTATGGGTACCCCCATGAATTATAAGGAACATTATTTCATTATTTACTTCATTTTGTCTCTTGCTTAATCCAAGGTGATATAATCTTCTAATCACTTAGATTCCTTCATAGATAGAAGCTATAGAGGATTTACTTAGGTGAATATAAGTTAAGAAATTATTTTTTCTTCCTAGATTTGTTCTCTTCATGAGCCAGTAGTGTTTACCTAATTTCAATCCCTTAATAGGTGGTTGATATTATCTCTCAGGTGAACCCTTCATGGTTAAATGATTTGGTATTCTAACTCATGCATAGGTTTTATCTAATTAGCATGCCATGTTAATTAAATTAAAAGTCTTTATTTCTACCATATACATGATCAGCATGTTTACTCCTTTGTTATGCATAGTGAAGTATTTAATGATAGATATTCATTATTTTTTATATTTTTCATCATTTACTATAGTGATCTCATAGTTTTATTCCATTCTATAATTGCTATGTTTATCATGAAACATGCCATTTGACATATTGTTCATGTTGAACAAGTTGAATACATATAAGTTGTTGTTTATGAAACTATAACATCTTTTATACATATTCTTTATATCATATCTTAGACAATGTTTTTGATACTATGATTATGTATTTTTAATGGCCTCTACCATATCTCATTCTTTTTTGGGTTTCCAACAAGTATGAATTGGTTTTTTCTTCATCAATATCTTATGATTCGTTTGTAATTATACTAGTATTAACTAGACATTTCCTATGATATCTCTTGTCCTTTGTTTAGTTTTCTACTAGTATATTAATTTTTATAATTTTCTATATCTTATATCCTTTTTGTCATACTACTTGCTTGAATTAGTTTCTTCATGTTCCATCTCTTATAATTTGTTAAGTTTATTATTAATGTGAATCAGTTGTCCCCTGTTTCACCTCATGTTTTTATTGGATTACTATTAGTAAGACCTGAATTTTGGTTATTAAATTCCATGTGAATTTTTTATATTTAAATTAGTATGCCTTAGTGGTCAGTTATATTATTCTTTGGGAAATGTTTATATTTCTCATAGTGTTACATTATTTTTAGTTATTCCATACCTTATACTTATCATGAAACTAAGAAAATACATCAATTTCCATTTCGATCTTTAAATGGTTTCAAATGGTTTAATGACTTGTCATAGAACATGGTCACATGCTAAGTAGTTGTTAAAATTCTCAATGACTTTTATAATAGTAATTAACTATTTAAAGGTGTGATCGACGCTAGTTTTTTCTTTAAAATGTGTGTGTGTTATTTTAGAGGCATGTTTTAGGAATTGAATGTCATTAAATTTAATATTTTTTAAATGGTTTTAAGACTATAAGTATCTTGGTGGATTGAAATATTTTAATAAGATGAATGTTTGGTCTTAAAAAATGGGTGTTTGAAACTACTTGAATTCCTTTAAAGAGGGGTGTCTTTCCTTAAAATGTGATTTTATAGAAATAGTTAGATTTCAAAATTGATTTTCAATGTATGGTTTGATAAAATAATTTGAATAAAAAATTGAAATGTTGTTTTCTTAATGATTGTATGATTTTTATCTTCTTATATTTTACATAATACCATTGAGGTTTGATTTCCTTTTTCTACATTGAATTTTTTAGTATTTATATAAATCTTATTATAACAACTTGTTTTATAACAACCCAACTCTTTATTACATATTTAAAAATGATTTATTACATAAAAATTCACATAAAACAACTATGAGGATCCAAAGGTATAATGTCTTGGGAAATTAGGAACATTACACAACAATATAAAACATAAAGTATGAAATCTTTATTTAAAACTTCTTTTACATGACAAGAACTTTCCTTTATACTTAACATTTCATGGGATATCCTGAGGACATACATAAGAAAATGGTGAGCTATAAAGCCCGGTAAGGGAGTAAAAGAAGGCATAACATAAAGAATACAGTACATGTTGGAAAATAGGAATATCAATGGAGTACAAGAGAAACATGAACATAAAATCATGATATATCATGATTATCATAACATGTAAATGTGGCAATAACATTTAACATGATATTATCATGAGCCAAGCCTCATAGAACATGGAGGATGAGTAAACCCTCATTAAACATTAATTGTCATGAGTAAAATCTAATTTCACATGAATTACCATGAGTCCACAATCATTTTACATGACATATCATGATACTATTATTTACTCAATGCATTGGAGTGCTATCAGGCCGCAACCTTCTTAATCATTTCATTTCATGCATAAGTGTGCCACATAGATAAAACAACATGGATTCATTAAACATCATAATTTATTCCACAAATAAAATATGTGGAAAACATAAATGTAATTACTTAATCAAAAATTACATGTATATAAAGTTGAATACCCTTAATAGATAAATGAGTATGGTATTCACTTACACAATGATTTTGGCATGAGAAATTTTGGTGTAACTTCGACAGCATAAGGACATCAAATAGAAATCGTAAAATGGGTTGATGAGAGAGAAAGGGGTATCTAATCATTTATACATAAAATTTATATTAATGGGGTCACGGAACATAGTATCCCAACATGTGTAATGGAATTTAGATGCATAATATAAAATAATTTCTTGAATGTAAATGAGGAGAGCGAAATATCTTACGGAATTTCATCAGGGTAACGGGTGTACATGGGGGAAATTAATGAGAGATAAAGGGCTATATAATCATTCAAAAATAATGAGGTAAGTATAGGGGAGGTTATAAATCATACCTCAACATTTTTAATTGAAAATAAAAGGTTATAATAATATAATAAACTTGGACATAAATAAGGAAGGAACGAAAGTGAGGATCCCCTACTTGGAAGTGTGATCTCAAAGGCTTGGGAAAGGATTATTGGGAGATTGATGGATCCTTTGGAAGACTATAAGGAGTATGGGGCCGAGTTTGGTCAATCTCCAGATGGTTTTAGTGAATATTAATAGGAGGTTGGGTGGGTTTATATAAGAAATGAGAGGGAATTATTTATTATTTAGGTTTTGGACACTACACATTAAACTAATAAAAACCAAAGATCATCCCATGGTTTTTTCCCATGGTTTTTTTCCCATGGTTTTAATAAAGGTGGAGTGTTATAAAATATTTTATAAGTTAAATGGCCTAAAATATTAAAATATTAGGACTGATTATGTGGAGGTGAGTCACACTCTCAACGAAATCATTTTAAAATGTTAAAATATTTTATAAGTCTTTGAGGGTCCACTAAGGCATTATAAAATTAATAAATCAAATATAAAATCAAAATATTTTAAAGTTAAAAAAATATTAGAAAAATATCAATTTTATATTATTTTATTACATCCCTATTGGTTCATTATGATGTCATAAAACACATTATATATTTATTCAGAATTTATTTTTTACCCAAAAATTTGACAGTCTCAAAAAATTATGAAAAATTAACCATTGGATAATTTTGACATCCTGATTCCAAAAATAATATTTATTTTATCTAAATAATTGTATAAATATTAGAATTTTAACTTTTAAAATAAAAACCAATATTTACTAAAAATTGATGGTTTTTGAAAAAAACAGTTTTTTAACCATAATAAAAATTACATTTGACTTCATAAAAATTATATACTCATTTATTATTCATAAAATTAATTTTATAATAATATTTTATTAATATTTTAATTATTTAAAAAATTAATTAATTCATAAAAATAATTTTTTTTATTAAAAATAAAATTTCTGTTTTATCGTATAAAAATATAATTCTTATCAAACTGAATACTTAATAATTTATAGAGTAAAAACAATAAGGAATAAATATAATAATAATTTATAATTAAAATGAGTGTTCTTATACCACTATTATAATAAAATTATTAATAAAAACATAGTCTAATAAAATAAATTGTATATTTCTGAAAAGTACCATTTTACCCGAAAAGTCAAATTATCTAATTCACTAAATTTTTACAAAAAACTGTTCTCATTAAGGAATTTATGGAATATTAATTTTATTTATAAAAGGTATTACATAAAAATTAACCAATACCTTGTTACATAACCCATTATAACACCCACATAAGACTTAAGGGTAAGGTGTGCGATGGTGACATACTCTTGGGGCAGCTCAGATGACATCGCTCGAGTAGTAATCTCTATTAACTTTTACTTATCCCATAGTAAATTACATTCAAGCTTAACATGTTGAATATCAACTTGGGCTTGGTCAAGAGAAAAGCCCAGTGACACTACCTCCTTTCTATGTTCCAAAAAATGAGCTTTGTATGGAACAATTCTACTGGTAGAGGACATCAACTCTTCTTTCTGAATTATTTTCTCTATTTTCATTTCTCTTTATAAAAAATAATTATAAAATTAAATTTATTATTATTTCCAATGGTCATATTGAACATCAGTCATAATTGACCAATGATTACATAATGGTTGAAAACTAATTGTTACATTTCAATTTATACTTGTATAGTTTTAATGAATGTGACATAGTAAAAAATTCATTTTCAAGAATCAAAATATTATTCAAAATTTTGGTTCATTAAGTTATTACCCCCTTAAAAAATTTAATCCCAAAAATTTCATTTTACATACTAAGGTGAAAATAGTTGAGGGTACTTCTGCTTCATCTTTTCAATGAGGTCTTCAGTCTTTCCTATTAGGCAATGGTACCTCATGATTTTTTCAAAATCATATAATTAATTTGCCAAAAAAATCCTCATAAATCTTAAATTATATCAATATAATCATTAATATGTCATAAAAAGGTATTTACTATATATAATTTTGAAACATCCTCTTGAACATGTTTTTTATAAAAAAAGTCTTACTGATTCATCTTCAAATATTTCAAAATATGATTTTGGTAAATCAGTTTTCATATATACCAAAAGATATAAATCTATTATTTTATTCATATAGGTTGTTTGGAGGTCTCCCTCTTTTTCAGCATCATAATTTTAAAATAAAGTGAATAATTTGAAAAGACACTAATGGTACTTACCACACTTAGCATGGTAAGAAAGTTGTGAGCGCAAGATTCTCCAATATAAGATACTTTATCCTTGATAGAATTATGAAATTCTAGAGGTATTGGATGCCTCATAAAGTTTTTTTCATGTAACTTGGATATTTGAAAAAAATTCAAAGTCGTCTGTGCATGACTTCTAAATAATCATTGTAGGTAGTTCTTCAGGTTGAGAGAGAAGAGTTGTTCGTGATCTTCCTCCTTCCATATTTTAACTAAGAAAAATAAATATAATTCATGGGTTTGAATAATTTTCTAATAATATTTTAAAAAAACATGGGACATAGAAGGATAAACTTTTAAAGGAATAGTACATCCTAACATTGGATACCTTAAGTTTCAATCTAAGTTATCTGTGATCTATTTCCAATATATATTCTTAGGGGCATTTTTTTATTCCCTTAATAATGGTTCATACTAATCTTATGAATATACCGAAGCATATCCCCCAGGATTGTCGAACTAAGAGTGCGTCAAGGCCCATTTTCATGCACCGGTTCCCATTTGAGTCTAGCTCAAAGCAGTGTTTTCGGGTTTTATCCCTAGGTACATTTGTTTCAGAGCCACGTCTACTTGTTTGTTTCCAGACAGGGATGTATTTTCTTGATAAACAACTTAATCTATACTCACAAAAAAAAATTGATGTTTTTTTATACTTAGTATTATCCCTAAGGCTTTCACTATGGTTTTCTAATCCTAATCCTAAAAATAACTAAACCAATACTCTAATACCAACTATAACAACCCTGCTCTTTATTACATATTTAAAACATGATTTATTAGGAAACATTTCACATATGAAAACTCTAAGGATTGAGGTTCTAGTGTCTTTGGAAATTAGGAACATTACATAACAACCTAAAACATAAAGTATGACATCTTTATTGAAAACTTATTTTACATGACCACAACATTCCTTCTTACTTAGCATTTCATGGGACAAACAGAGGATATACATAAGAAAATTGTGAGCTATAAAGCCCATTAATGGAGTAAAAAAGTCATAACACAAAGAATACAATACATTTTTGGAAATACGCATATTAATGGAGCAAAAGAGAAACACGAAAATAAATTCATGATAAAGAATGATTATCATAACATGGAAATGTAGCAACAACATTTAACATGATATTAGCATGAGACAATGCTCACTACACATTGAGCATGATTAAACCCTAACTGAACTTGAATTATCATGATTAACCCCTCATTTCATATGAATTAGCATGATTCAACACTCATTTCACATGACATATCATGATACTATTCTTTACCCAATGCATTTGAGAGCTATCAGGGTGCACCATTCTTAATCATTTTATTTCATGCATTAGTGTGCCACATAGATCATAAAACATGAATTCATTAAACATCATAATTTATTCCACGAATAAGAGATATGGAATACATAAATGTAAGACCCCAATAAAAATGTACATGTTCATAAATGTGAATACCCTTGATAGAGAAATGGGTATGGTATTCACTTACATGATGATTTTTTCATGGGAAAGTTTGATGTAACTTCTGCAGCATAACGACGTCTAATAGAAATTGTAAAATGGGTTAATGAGAGGGAAAAGGGTATATCATAATTTATAATAAAATTTATAGTAATGGTTTCATTTAACATAATATCCGAACATGTTTAATGGAATTTATATGCATAATATAAAAGAATTTCTTGAATGTAAATGAGTAGAGAGAAATCACTAATGAAATTTCAACAACGGGTGTACATGAGAAGAATTTTTGAAAGGGAAAGGGGTATATCATCATTCATACATAAGGAGGGAAGTATGGGGGAGGTTAAAAATCATACCCCAGAAATTTTAATTGAAAATAAAATGGAATAACAATATAAGGAAACTTGAACATAAATAAGGAAGGAAGGAAAGTGAGGATCCCTTACTTGGAAGTGTCATCCCAAAGGCTTGGAAAGTGATTCTTCGGAGCTCTAGGGAACCTTTGGAGGACTATAGGGTGTATGGGGTAAATTTTTGTAGAGATAAATTTTTTTTAGTGATGAGGACTCTGAGGTTGGGTGGGTTTATATAGGAAATGAGAGGGAATTCTTTATTATTTAGGTTTTGGACACTACACATTAAACTAATCAAAACCACAAACCATCCCATGGTTTTTTCCATGGTTTCTACCAAAGGGTAGTGGTATAAATTATTTTATAAGGCCAACAACCAAAAATATTAAATTATTAGTCTTGCTTATGTGGAGGTGAGTCGCACTCTCAAGGAAATCATTTTAAAATGTGAAAATATTTTATAAGTTTTGGAGGGTCCACTAAGGCATTATAAAATTAATCAAACAAATCTAAAATATAAATATTTTAAAGGTAAGACATATAATTTCTGAATAAATTTTTTATAGTATTTTATTACATCACTATTGGTTCATTATGATGTCATAAAACACATTATATATTTATTCGATATTTAATTTTTATCGTAAAATTCGACTGTCTCAGAAAATTATGAAAAAATCACCATTGGATAATTTCGATGTCCTGATTCCAAAAATAATATTTCTTTTATTTAAATAATTTTACAAATATGTGAATTTTCACTTTTAAAATAAAAACTGGTATTTACTGAAAATTGACGAGTTTTGAAAAAATTAGTTTTTAACATTAATAAAAATTACATTTTGATTCATAAAAATTGTATACTCATTTATTATTTATAAAAGTAATTTGATAATAATATTTTTTTTAAATATTAATTATTTCAAAAATTCATTAATTCATCAAAATAAATTTTTTTAATTAAAATACAATTTCTGTTTTACTGTATAAAAATATAATTTTTATCAAACTGAATACTTAATCATTTATAGAGTTAAAAAATAATGAATAAATATAATCATCATTTATAATTAAAATATGTGTTCTTATTACACTATTATAATAAAATTATTAATAAAAATTAGTTTAATATAATAATTAATATATTTCTAAAATGTACTATTTTACCCCAAAAGTCAATTCATCTAATTCACTATATTTTTAAGAACAACTATTCTAATTAAGGAATTGTTGGAAAAGAAATTTTATTTATAAAAAGTATTACACAAAAAGTAACCAATACCTTGTTACATAACCCCTTATAACACCTAAATAAGACATAAGGGTTTAGTGTGATATCACTACTACAAAAATAGCCTATATCAGCGCTAAAAAAGGGCTTTAACAGCGCTAAAAAGGCTTTGTAAATCTCGGCGCTAATATAGTGCGGTCCCATTTATCAGTGATTTTTTAGCACTGATAAAAGGGACCTTTATCAGCGCTTTTAAAAAGCATTTCTAAAGGTCAAAAAAATGAAAAAAAAACTAAAAAAATTTAAAAAATTAAAAATAATACAGGGGAGTGCTTTTATCAGCGCTTCACACTCCCTTTATCAGCGCTAGGAGGTCTCCCGCGCGCTGCCCTTCCTGCGCATCCTCATACGCACGCACCCCCTTCGCTTCTACCCAAACTCGAACCCGGGACCTCCCCCCTTTCGCGACTGCACCTTTACCACTATGCCATTTTGTTTTGTTCTCTATTTAATGATATATCTATATACATAGTAATATTTATTCATATATTGATATAGATTAATATTAATATAAATATATTTATTAATATATTAGTATATATATATATTAATTCATATATTAATATATTTATATATATATATATAGTTATAATTTTTTATACATATATTTATTTGTATATTAATATATACTTATAAGATTAGTTTTAAATACATTTATGAAAAAATATGTTTTTTATGTGTGTTTATAAATAAATACATACATACATACATATATACATATATATATATAGATATATACAACACACAGACACACACAGAGAGACACACACACCCAAACACATATATATTTACGAATAAATACATATATATGTGTATTTGAAAAGCTATAGAATGTACTTATAAAGATTAGTTTTAAATATATTTATGAAAAAATATGTTTTTGATGTGTGTTTATAATTAAATAAATAAATATATACATATATACATATATACAACACACAGACACACACATAGACACCCACACACACACAGACACATGTATATTTATGGATAAATACATATATATGTGTATTTGAAAATCCATAAAATGTTAAAACGACCATAACATATAATCTAGAATTCTGTTTCAATGCAACAACCAGTAAAATCAATGAAAATGAAACAATATTCAATATGATATGTGGTACAGGCCTAACGGACATCCGGATCAGAAGTTATACATGTTTGAATGTTAAAAAATCGGGGTATCCCGACTAAAAACTCAGTTTTTGAGGACTTATGGGCCTTTTTTGGGATTGAAAAATGTGAAAGAGGCTTTTCCTCGGTCACCAGCGCATAGAGCTCGTCGCAGGCTTCGATTTGATATGCTTTAGAGCTCAAACGGACACCTGGATCAAAAGTTATGGCCGTTTGAAGTTTGAGTTCCATTTTCAACGTATTTTAGATCTTTTATTAATTTTTTTGATTTTTGTGTCCTCAAATTGTTATTAAATGATTTTTAATCGATAATAATTAGAAAATTTTTAATTAATAATATTTTTTAAAAATATTTTGAAGCCATTTTCACTAAATTTCTTATATATTAAATGTAATAGTCTATTTATACCAATCTATAACATATTTAAAAAATATATATTGTATTTATATCAATATAAATATACTTATGTAACAAAATATTATTTTTCATGATTTTTTTTTGAAACATAACATTTATCAGCGACAGGTAAAAGCGCTGATAAATCCCCCCTTTATTAACGCTACTTAAAGAAGCACTGATAAAGGGGATCCCTTTATCAGCGCTAAAAAAAGCGCTGATATATGGGGGCCTTTATCAGCGCTAAAAAAAGCATTGATAAAGGGGTCCTTTATCAGTGCTTTTTTTAGCGCTGATAAAAGCGACCCTTTATTAGCGCTTTTTTTAGCGCTGATAAAGGCCCCCTATATCAGCGCTTTTTTTTAGCACTGATAAAAGTGAAGCGCATCCCTTACCCATTTTTGTAGTAGTGGATGGTGACTGACTATTGGGGCGACTTGGATAACATTGCTCAGGTGGGATTCTCTATTAACTTGTACTTCTCCCATAGAAAATTACGTTCAAGCTTAACATGTTAAAGATCAGACAGGTATTGGTCAATAGATAATCCCAGTGATGCTACCTCCTTTATGAGCTCCGATAAATGGGCTTCATATAGAACAATTCTACTTGTAGAGGCCATAAACTCTTCTTTCTAAATTAATTTCCCTATTATAATTTCTCTTTATAAACAATAATTATAACATTAAATTTATTATTTTTTCCAATGGTCATATTGATCACTGGTCATAATTGACCAATTGTCACATAATGGTTGAAAACTGATAGTTACATTTCAATTTATACTTTTATAGTTTTAATGAATATGACATAGTAAAAATTTCATTTTCAAGTAACAAAATATTATTCAAAAGTTTAGGTCATTACACGGGTTGTGTTTTTTTCAATTCAATTTATCTCTTTTCTTACTTATAAATAATTCTGTGTTTTAATTTTTTTTAATTAATTATAGGCACATTGTGATATATATGGATAAAAGCTGGATCCCATTACCGAGGAACACATCTCAGTATGCTAAGGGTTTGGAGGATTTTTTATATTTTTCAAATTGCAATTATTTGGTTGATGGGAAAATAATATTTCCATGTACTAAATGTAAATTTAAAAGATGTTTGAATAGACATGAATCTTATGAACACTTTATATTGAAGCAATTCCAAGATCAATATTTGCGTTGGATTTGGTACGGAGAATCGAATGTTACAGAAAGTTTGAGAACTGATGTCAATAAAAAATGAGTTCTGAAATTCATTGACAATGGAAAATGAAATGAAAAAAATTATAAACAATTACCTTAGCATTTCAAGACAACAACATCAATATAAAAACATATTAGAACAACCATTTGAAGGTGCTATAAATATTAACTAGACAAATGATGTTTTTGGGACTATAGGAAAGCCATATCAAGATTTCAATTGATCATTGAATACTTCTCTTGATTATGTGGAGACTAATATAGAATAGAACTTCATTGAGTATAAAAATTAATTTCATGATTTAGTTGATGATGGAAATCAAGAGTTTTGTGTTTGATATTTTAAATATTCAAAACATTATTTTCTCCTGAAGTTGTATCATATCAAATGCCTATATAGACATAAAATAATGTGATGTACATGTTATTGGAATTTTTTGGTGATTCCTTCTATAATGATAATATCCATGAGTATTTTTATGATATGAAATTTTTTTTAACAATCCTAGTCTGAATTATACAAAAAAAATATGCTTGTCCTAATGATTTCATGCTTTCTTGGGGAGAGAATTCAATCAGAAAAGACTGAAAAAGATGTTCTTATTCTATATGGAAGTCATTGGGTGATGTTGGAATTCTGAATCAACATACAAATATGATGAAGAATAAAAATAACACACCCGAAATAGTTTTTCTTTACTTACCTTTAAAGCCTCGATTGAAAAATTATTCATGTCATCAAAAACTATCAATCACATTAGATGGGATTCTATAGAAAATAAAAATAATGGGTTAATGAAACATCCAATAGATTTAGAATCATGGATGGAATTTTATTCATTTAATCCATATTTTTAAATTGATCCTAGGATGTGCAATTGGTATTGGTTTCCAATGGATTCAACCCATTTGGGACTTTGATCATTAGTTATAGCATTTGGACAATTGTTTTGATCCCTTATAATCTACCTACTTGGATTTGTATGCATCAAAAATATTTTATCAATTTTTTGATTATTCATAGAAAAAAAATGTATGGAAATGATATTTATGTATACTTGAATCCTCTAATTAAATAATTATAGGATTTATAAAGCAATGGTGATTATACATATGATTCATCTTCTCGAATAATGTTTAAAATGCACACTGATCTAATGTGGACCACTAGTGACTTCCCTAACTTGGGAACCTATTTGGTTGGAACACTTATATGGGTTTGGATAAATCTATTTGTAACTTTTATTTTTATCTCTAATGACTACATTATAGTAAAATAAAATTCTTCTTATTTCATTTAATATTTCTCGATGCATCTCATAAATTTCAGTTGAACAAGTCAAAACTCAATGGTTCGATTAATCATAGAACACTTACAAAGTTGTCGATAGGTTCTAAAATATTATCCCAGCTTGGAAATGTTGAAACAATATTTGGGATTTTTAATCGTTCTAATGATAGTGGGAAATGATTTCTAAGTGCATCGTCAAGTGAAATTGGAATGAAACAATGGAAGGAAAAAAATTATATTCTTAAAAAATTCATGTTGGGAATTTAATTTATTGTATAATAATCTTGATGATATTAATATTGAGAAGAATGTTTGTGATAATTTTATCTTCAAATTTCTTAATGAGAATACAAAATCAATGGACCGTCTCAATGTGTGGAAGGACTTACAAATAATAAACATAAATCATCGTCTCTAGATAGATGAGAATGGAAAGTGTGCCTCAAAACTTTTTGCAATGAAAAATTGGGATAAAGATATATTCCTTAAAATTTTAAAACATGTGAATTAATTTTATGGGTATTCAAGCAACATATCAAGGTGTTCCAACTTAAAACATTTTAGGTTATACCTATTGAAAATCCATGATTTACATATTTTTTTACAACAATTTCTACCATTATCATTGCATAAGTTATTACCTAAAAAGGTTACTTCAGTTTTAATCTAATATTGCACATTGTTTAGAAAACTATGTGAAAAAACTCAACAATAATATGATCTTGATAACCTTAAGAAGTTATATTTATTGACACTTTGTGCAATGAATATGATCTTTCCTTCATCGTTTTTATTGTCATGATGCATTTAACTATGCATTTGGCTGCAGAAACTAAATTAAGAGGCCCCATACATTATCGATGGACATATAAAATTTATAGGTAGTTTATTTATATGTTTTTCATATTAATTAAACAATTATTGGGACTTCATTAGATACATAATTATGTTTTATTTATTTTATTTCACAAATATCTTGGTCATTTGAAATCATACGTGAAAAAAAATCAACCTAAAGGCTTTATTTCTGAAGACTATTTAGAAGAGGAGTGTCTTACCTTTTATTCTAGAAACCTGGATAATATTAAGACAAGAATCAATTCAGTTGAATGTGTTGACAACACATTGACCGAATCTCAACAACATGGGAAATAAAAAATATTTCCTACTATTGGCCGATCAGTTGGGAGGATCTCAAATGTTACACAGATATAAATGGAATTATTACATGCACAGAGATATGTGATATTGAATAGTGAAGTTTTATATCCATTTATTGAAGATCTCATGATACAAACAAATATACAGATGAGAAGCTGAGCATGAAATGAAAAAGTTAAAACAAAATCTGTTAAATAAAGAGTTAATAGAATGGTTTTCACATCATGTAAGTTCATAAATATTAAAATAAATATGGATATTGTATAGACACATATTTTGTAAATCTAATAATGTATATTTCTTTTTTTATATCATGAATAATTATACTCAGGTTGGGTCTTTATAATATTTGAAGTTTCTAACTAGAGGTCCTCTAAAAAAGTCTAGAAAATGAGATCCTTATAATGTCAATGGATTTAAATTTCATATAGTTGATCAGGAAGAGGATTTGAAAACATAGAATATTTTTATATTTATAGCTTTCTAAATGGATACTATGGAAAATTGACTGATATTATCGATTTAAACTACCAAATCCTTTTCTCAGTTGTTTTATTCAAATGCAAGTGGGAAAATATTACCATGGGTATTATAATTGATTCCTTATAATTTTATTAAGTGAACTTATCTCACATGATATATGTTAGTCACTATGAATTACATGATCTGTATATCTTCTCATCACAAGATAGAATAGTATATTATGTGGAAGATTTCATGGATGAAGGGTGGAGTGTAGTTTTTCACATAAAACAAAAAGACTTCAATGATATAGGTGATAAAGTGGAAATTTTTTCATCTGACATTGAATCCCATCAAATTAAATAAACAAACTTATTTTTATATCATGATATTGAAAATATCAGTCTTGTAAGGGTGGATGAAGTAGATAATGTAATGATGGAGTAGTAAAATGACATTATTGAAGGACAAAATGATTGTATGTCTAGTCATAGATTAATTTATCATCCACTTATATTATATGTGAAATCATTAATTATCATAGATATGTTTATTTTTTTATCAATACAGTGCATCTTTTATCATTTCTAATCTTTTTTCATGATTTTTTTGAAAATATATGTTTTAAAGTTAATTTTATTTGATCAAATGATATAAATTCTAAGGAATAAACATTTCTCTAATCCCAGTCGACTCCCAATTGATGTTCCCTAAACAACACTGATATATGATGATATATTGGTCTCCCTCCCTAAATCATTCAAGACACCCTCTATATCCCCCCTTCAAAGTCTCTCACACCCTCCATTCCATCAGCATCTGGTACACCCTCTTTTTCTATTACATCATCATTTTATATATTGCCTCTCCATTTAGTAGGTTCAATAGTGAGGGTAGAGGTCATAGATCTTCATTCTTGATGAGGTTATTGGAGGGTGAAAGTTATAGGTAAAAAATTTAATATGAATAAAGTAATTGCATTCTTTTTATTCTACTAAAACTTTTTCCATAAAATATGAGAACATTGTTACTATAGAGAGAAATATGAATAGTTCAGATGTTTGGGATCTGAGTGGATTGATGATAGTTTTCCTATTTAACTATTATAGGGTCCCCATGGATGATGATGCATGATTATTTTTCGATACTCTAGTCTAGGTGGTGACAGAGATGATTACCCTTCCGATTACCAATATTGATTAGATGAATGTGCTTCAATAATGGAAGAATGAATTCTTTTTTTCCTAGATAAAGATAATTTTAATACATTATGGTGTAATTGAATTCCATTAAGTTATTAAATTCTAATATTTTAAAAATGGGTCTCTCTTTATAGATGTTATTCCAATTTTCCTTTGTAAATCTTATCACGTGAAAGTGGAAATTGAAATTTTTTGGTTTGAAATGGAAATATTTTCAATGTAGATTATGGAATGAATTCAATGATACTTCATTGAACACTCGGTAGCAGTATAATAAGGTACTCAAAGGGGTATCTAGAGAGCAATGTAATGTTTTTTTTATATACATCATCATGAGAAACACGTTGCATTATAGTATATATTATTATATTAATATCATATTACATATATTCATGCGTATGAAAAGGATAAAACATCACATATATTACTATTAAATTACATGTTACTTTTTTCAGGATGTTTCAAGAAAAAAGGTATCAATTCAAGCTAAACAAATATACCCTACATTAATGGGCTAATGAGTTTTTCCAAAACTTGATTAACTCTAGTAATATTTTCATTATTTTAAATATTTATAAGATAACATTATATATTTAATATATAAAATTATTGATTTATCTTTGTTTAATATATTAAAATAATTTAGGGAATCAAGTATACCGAACAGAATTTTGGTTGCATTTTCATAAAAAAATTTATGGGAGTTACATTAATGAGCTTGCAAAAAAAGTTACGGGTATGAATTCCTTTTTCATTATAATAACTTATTTTTATTTGTCACTATTTTAACATGTAGTGCATAAAATATTATTGGTATTGGATTTATAGGTACAAATAAAATAACTATGGGATGTCAATCCCACTCAGTCCTTCTTGGTCTCCCAGGATGATCTAATTGGTAAAGTCCTTGGGAAAGAGCATCATTGTCGAGTGTGCGAGATGAGTTTGGGACCATTACCATCTGAGGTCTTTGTAAGGACATCAGGGATTAAAAAATCATTTAATCATGGTTTTAGTTATTCCCCACCTCAATATTATTAGAGGGAGTTTTTTTAATGCAAAGAACAATTCATGAACATGGGTTTCATATAATGATGCAAGATACAAAGGTCATTACACTACAGAAAGTGTTGATTGAATTATATTAGAAGAAAAATTGATCTGTCCCCGATGATATTGCATTAATGGATGTCAGTGACCAGGTAAATCACAAAAATTTAAAATCATTTAGTACAAAAAAATTTATTGGATTTATGTTTAAATTTAAATATACAAGACTGTTTAATTTTCAACATAATTTTCATACAGGAACTGGTAGTAGGGAGTGGAGAAAAAGATAGAGAGGGTTCCGATCAAAGTTTATCAAGTAGTGATTAGGGATAACTTTGGATTCAAAGATGATATGTAACTAAACATATGATATACTAACACTAATATGGTGATTTAGAAACCATGTTGTGGTTTCTGGTAGGGATCTCTGTACTTCCCTTACATTGCATGAAAATCTATATTATTGGTTAATTTTATATGTTTTATTATAATGTTTACCTTTTGATTTGTTTTCTTTTAATATTATGTATATGATGAATCATGAAACCCCCATGGAACTGTTATATTAAATATGATATAATTACTCATATTTTAAATTTTTATGAGTTTTGGAATTTAGCTTTTATTTTTCATAGGAATTTTTCTAATGAAAGGTTTCTGTATGGCTATGTGTAGTTGTGCATAAAACATTATGTTTGGGGGAAAAATGTATATGAATCTTACATATGGGATTTACCTATGGAATAAGGTTAGTGCATGACCATGTGGGTTTGAGTAGTAACCATGGAAAAATGCATATATATAAGGATTTTAGTTTGATTTTATAGTTCATGGATTATTTAAAATTATATATAAATTCATACTTTTAGGGTGAACTGTGTAGCTGATTCTTAGACATGGGGTGTTCTCCAGTGGAGTGCACATGATTTTCACATGGTTTGAAGCACTGTGTGAGTAAACCATGAGAGGGGTGAATCTTGATTACTCTAAAGGATATATAGTTTGTTCATAGTTTGGTATACTATTTGAGAAAACCATTGGATTTTCACAAAATTGTATATTTTTTATTTCCTTATATACCCTTTCTCATTTTTATATCATTTGTGTTACCTCTCAAAAATCACCCCTTCAACCATCCCTTGGAGATCTCAATAGAGATTATTCCTTATTCCTCCAAGCTTCCAAATCTATTTCATCTCAAATCTATATTAGATTTGGAAGGTAATATGCTCTTTTCATATTCTTTATCCTTGCTCATTCCCCTTCATCATGTTTTTTGTTCCCTTATAAACACTAACAGTAGTGATGGCTGAATTTAGGGTATGGGGGGTCTTAATTTAGGTATTTGGTTGATAAGTCTTGTAAATGTTTTTTCCTTAATTGGTTTTTCTTCCACCATTGAGGGTGAGTGGTTTCTGGTTGATTGAGGTATGTGTTTTTGAAAAAATATTTCTTTTATTTTTCATGAAATTAATAAGCTTTTAAAAATTATTTTCTATTTAAGATATACCTATGTATGTAACCCATGATGGGGTTTTAAAATGTTTTCAATGCATTTAATACTTTCTATAGGGTGTTTTAAATGAATTTCAAGTGTTTATTTTATGCCAAATATTTGTGGGGAATGCAAGGAGTCAATTTTCAATGAATTTGAAGATTAAAAGATAGGGTTTTCCCTTTTTTATTTCCAAAAGATTTAACCCATTTTAAGGGATTTTTTTTATTTATAGATATGTTTTGGTTTTAAATTTACTCATAATGGTGGAATACATTATTTTAAAAGTGTTGATTCATAATTGGTTTCCATGAATGATTATACAACATGGAATTAAAGGTTTATTTCAATGGTATAGAAGGAATTATATAAAAATAATTTTCTTAATGATTTTATCACCATTTTTGAGATCCCATAATGTGAGGTTTTATATAGACCCTTTCCAATTTATGGGATTTGAGTTGAATTATTATTTAATTATTTTATGAAGTGAAATAGTCCATTTATTAATAGGGTGTTGTTGGTGAGATGAGGTTATTTTTTATATTTTTATTGATTGATATGATGATCAATTTCTTGTTTGATTGCTCAAATAAAAATTTTCTATATCATGGGAATTCTAAATAACTAAGGGACATATCTAGTTTATGATATACTAGCTTCAATTAAGAACTAGTTATTTCCCCCTAGTTCAAGTTGTTATATTTCTAGAGGAGTTCCCCTAATGATATTGATTTAGGTGTTGATATAATTAAGTAATTAAACATAGCAAGGAAGTTCATTCCTTGTGTATATGTTTGATATTGTCTAATATTAGGTTTTAATGGGTTTCTAATGATGCTATTCGTTTTTTATGATATTATCTTTGGGATTCCCATTGTATACTATGATTGTATCACCTTATACTCATAATATATTTGTGGAAGAACTTATATATTGTTGTTTATTTGTATTATGATTTATTTACATGATTGTTATTATTTTCTTATTTACATTATTTATTTTATATATTGGTGTATATTTTAATTTTTTTGAAAATTGAATTTGGGAATTATTTTGAAAGATAAAAAATGGTTTGATTTTTTTCATAAACTTGAATATCCTCCTTTTAATTTTTTTAAAGTGTAATTTTATAATGTGGTGGGTCCACCCCTAGGTTTATAAACAAGTTA
This sequence comes from Viscum album, assembly GCA_963277665.1. NCBI lineage: Eukaryota > Viridiplantae > Streptophyta > Magnoliopsida > Santalales > Viscaceae > Viscum > Viscum album. Next base: position 1,460,434,844 of record OY728153.1, on the reverse strand, counting down.
TTTTTAGTTAATGGTTTCAATGGAAGGATTGATTTATTCAACTGGGATTGAAATATTGGGTTTCAAGAGGAATAATGATTTTTTTCTAACAAAAATATATTGCCTTGGGGATATTAAAAATAAAAATGCATGATACTTGTTTCTTTAAAAAAATTCATTTGAAATACATTATTTTTAAATGATGTTAGAAGTAGATTTTATGAAATTTTTTATGAATGAAATTTCCTAGACTCTTTAGTGAAATATTACCAGTCCTATTAAGAAGACACTAAAAATAAACACTTGTATGTTTATATTTATCTGTTATGTTTTATACTGGTTACCATGTTGTGAATATAGATTGGATATCAATTGGATAGTCCATGTAAGGACTCATGATACAATATATTTGTAGAAGTTAAAGGAATTATGGACTTTGTAAAAAGGGATTACACCATAACCCTAGGGATTGTATGGTGGCATGGTTTGTGGTCATTGAGAATTGTTTCACATGGGAAGGTTAACTCCACATCCTAAAGGGCTATTCAATGGTGGTTCATGTGGGGAAGGCACCACACCACAATAGGACATTATGCTTGGGAGGGATCCTATATGTGGATGTGTTATGACAAAACACTGATGAGATACTAAGGATTTGGGACCTATCCATCAAAATAATTTGAACAGGAACATCAAATAACATTAATCATGTTAATTAACTGCTGGTTATTATCGTTGTTATATTAATAATTTGATATATTGTGGTTTTGTATAAATTGAACTTGAAATGTTTTTATTATGTTCTTATTATACTATAATAGTTTTTTTATTTTTTGTATCTTGTCATATCTACTTTTTTTTTGTTGTTCTGGGGTTATAATTTTTAAAATAGAATTTATTTGAAAATTGATATATAGCGGTGGTTTAAACCACCATTATATATGAAAAATTATTGTTTATAGGTGGTTTAAATCTCTATTATATAAGTTCAAAATTTATTTTGAGGAAGTCCCCCCCCCAATGGAAATGGGATAGTGGTATTTTATACTACCGTTATTCTATCATCATTTTTTGGGAGGTAAAATCACCGTTAAAACCATGAAAATCCTCTCTAAACAAACATTCCATGATAGTTTCCTAAAACCACCACTAAATGGACAAAACCTACATGAGTTGGATGTAGATTCCAACTTTATTAGTGGCTTTTGGAGGACCATATGGAGGTGGATCAAACCACAGTAAAATTAAAAAAACACCACTATTAGTTGAATTTTTTGTAGTGATTAAAGGTATGATATGTGTCTTCTCTAATTTAACTCAAATAGTTATAGACATAGGTGTAGGTTATTCTTTCATCATTGTGTCACTTTTTTATGATCTAGAGCTTCTGGTAGAGTATTCTGTTGTGTATAGAGGTTCCTATAGGGATTAATTCTTATATATCGCACATCTGTCATTAGTGAGAGTTTTCAATCAGTGGAGAGAGTTTCTCATGGGACCTCTTGGTCATTACAATGAAACCATATGATATCATTATGGGTATGAAATAGATTTATGTTGTTCATTAATCGATATAATTTCATTAATTCAGATTTAGATGCCTATATGTAGATGATATGAAATTATCCTTCATGGTCAATAAAGATCTTATGGATGATTGAGTGGGTCTTGTGAGTAGGGAGATGAAAATTATCACCCATCAGTTGGATAGATTGTCCCTTGGTGCAGCAGGCTCTTCATACATCTAGCTTCTAGCTATAGTGGGGGATTATATGGAAGTATTTATCAAAGATTTTTTGCGGATACCTCTTTGGTGGAAGATTGAACTCTATATTTACATTCACCTTAGGACCACACTGATATCTTTTGTGGCATATTAGATTCCCTCTACTGAACTTTGATCATTGATGGTGTAGTTATAAAATCTTTGAAATAAACGTTTTATCATACCTAGTGTGTCCCCCTAGGAAGCTCTATTATAGTTCATGAAAAAAGAATATGGTATCTTGAGGATTTTCATTGATTACTATCACCTATTTTGGGAGAAAATCAAGAAAACGTACCCCTTTACGGGGATTAAAGACCTTTTCAACCGATTCAATGGTGTGATTTGGTTTTCAATGATTGATCTCTGGTCAAGCTACCATTATTTGAGGGTTCATGAGTATGATATTTTAAAGATTTCATTCTGATGTTACTATATGAATTATGATTTTTTGGTGATTCTTTTTTGGGTGACTAACTCCCCTATTGTGTTCATGACATTTATGAACTAGATCATCCACCTATACTTGGACTGATTAATGGTTTTATTTATCGATGAAATTCTCATATACTATGCATCCGATGGGAAGAATATAGAGAATTTGAGGATAGTCCTAGACTTACTTAAGTAGTTCCAATCATATTGTTAGCTCTTAAGGATTTAGTTTTGGATTCAATAAGTTCACTTTCTGAGGTATTTCATCTATGAACATGGTGTAGTTTTGGATCTAGTAATGATTAATGCAGCGGTTGCTTGAGAACCACTCAAGAGAATATCATAAGTATGGAGTTTCCGTAGTTTATAAGGGTACTATTAGGGGTTAATGGAATAATTTTCCATGGGTTTATCCTATTTAATTACCTTGAAATAGAAAGGGATGTTGTTTTTTGGGATTGAGCATCGCTATAAATCCTTCGAAGAGATAAGGAATAGGTTGAATAGTTCTCATGTGCTAAGACTACTAGAGGGGCAGAATCAAGTACATGGTGTTTTTTGATGCCTCTAGAGCTGGGATTAGATGTGTTTTGATGAAGAGGTTGGTAGTGATTTATTACGAGTCAATGTAGTTGAGACACTATGAGTATAACTATGCGACCCAAAATTTAGAGCTCAAATTAGTAGTCTTTACCTTAAATATGTGGAGGCCTTATATTTTGGGTGAGCCTTTTGTTGTTTACTCAGACCACCCAATTCTCAGGTACATATTCACCTAGATAGATCTCAACCTAAGATAATGTAACTTATTGGAATTCTTATCTAACTATGATTTTGAGACAGTCTATAATCTAGGGAAGGGAAAATGGTGGTAGATTCCCTTAGCAGGGAATCCCATTCCCACATGGTAGAGGAGGCATCTTATCAATTGGACTCATTGAAGATAAATTTGGTGGCAGAGAGGGGTATCGATTACCTTCTTTAGATGGTGGTGAATCCACTCCATATTTAGTGTGTGAGATACTAAAATTTTGGATACATTTAATGTAAGGTTGTATATGACTAGATATCATTAAGATACACACTATATGGATTTTCTAAAGGTGGTAAGCACATCCTATTTTTTAGGGATAGATGGTAGTTTTGATCACATTTCAGGAGGATGTGTTGAGGGAGTTTCATACCCCCATTGGATATACATCTAGTTGTGGAAAATATTTCAAAATTAACTTCAAATAAAGTTTTTCTGGGATACCATGTGGTGGAGTGTTGTTGATATTGTTTCTCGATGCCTCACATGTTGCGGGTAAAGGCTGAATATCAAGTTCAAGTAGATTGGACTCGACATCTTGAGAACCCTGAATGGAAGTGATATTTCATATCAATGGATTTTGTGGTGGGGATTCTATAGATAGAGAGAGTCCAAAACACCATCTGGTTGATTTTTGATTGACTTACTAATTTATCAAGATTTCTTACCATTTTGGAGTAGAGTTTGGTTGAGAGTTTAGGGAATTTGTATGTACATGAGATCATTTGACTTTATGGGGGTACCAAATATGATCATCTTTGAATGTGATTCGCATTTCATGTCATAATTTTGGATAGACATGGCGGAGGAATTTGAGACTCAATTATGGATGAGAATGATGTGACACCCCCATAATAATGACAAGATTATGTGGACCATCCATGTTTTTGAGGATATTATAATAGGCTTTGTGTTGGACTTTAGTCAGAACTGGGAAGATTACTTGAGATTTGTTGAGTTTTCCTATAATAACATTTATCACTCCACTATCGATATAGAACCTTTTGGGAGAATTTTATGGTAGAACCTTCTAGTCACTCTTTTTATTTTTTGAGATTGGAGAGACATCTCTAGTTGGTCCAAAATTGGTGTAGATAATGCCAGAGAAGGTTTAGGTGATCCGTGAGCATATGAGGACAACCCGGAGCTGATAGAAATAATATGTGGACCAATATCATAAACCTTTAGAGTTTGAGTATGGAGAAAATTGTTTCCTGAGAGTTACCCCATGGATTGGATTGTAGATATTTGTATGGGGAAGAAACTTATACTTGAGGTTTATTAGTCCATTCTAGATCCTATAGTGGGTCGGTGAGGTTACTTACTGCTTGAAGTTTCCCCAATAGTTAGATTGAGTGCATAATGTGTTCCATGTGTTGTATCTAAGGAGATATGTGTATGAACCGATGCACATTATTGACAGGGGTTAGTTTGACATCGTGGATGGAGCCACCTTCTCGAAGTACCTAGTGGCGATCGAGGATTTCTTGGACAATATCCTGTATGGATGGACCATTCCTCTAGTTTGAGTGTGTAAACAACATGTGAGTGTTTATGAGAACTACTAGGAGCATGAGATATGTGTTCTCAGTACCCCCAATTTTTTTAGATTATGCTTTTTGAGGTGAAAATCCTTGAAGGAGGGGAGAATGTAATAGCTTTGGTTTCCATTGTTTTATCCTTTGAATATTTCTATGTATCTCTGGATTTTCCTTTGATTTTGCACTGCGTTCTAGGTATTTTAGGACCCCAAAATTAATATATTTGAAATATAAATATATTTTAAATAAAATCCATGAATATTTTTAGAATAAATGGGTTTTCTGTTGGTTAGGAAAACATATGATAAATTTGAGACCATGATTATTTTTAAAATATAGGGTTTACCCTAGGTGCGACATAAGGTTGGTCAGTATCAGATGTTCCATGGGAGGTGGATGTTGGAAGGTGCATTTAATTAATTAAATGATTTATTTATTTATTTTATTTAATGACCAAATACTAATCTTAACTCTAAAAATATGTTGTTATGGAAAATTTATAGGGTGAGATTCATAATCCTAGGAGAATAGAGAGGAGGAAGGGAGAGATCTATTGGCATTGACAACTTGGGAATATGGATTGATGATGAAAAAATGGAATCTTGAAATTAATGGAGAACCTAATAGGATATTCCCCTTCATCTCTATAGAATTTTTTCTTCACCAATGATTGATTTATTCTTAATATATGGCTTTTTATTTTATGTATTTCTACCCTTTCGATTCAACTGATGAGAATAAATTTAACATATTCTTTATCTCTTGATTTCCATTCTTCGCATGCGCCAAGGAATAAATTGATTTTATTGAAACTAATTATCTCAATTTTTTTACCGATAATCCACCCATATGATTTACATAATTTTTTATCATTGGCCCATATCACATTGAAAAACAATAATCTTACTTCATTTTTGTGCCTTTTCCCACCACTGTTATTTACATTCTTCATCATTGGCCCATGAGGTCAGTGATTCGACATTTACAAGATGGTAAGAGTGCAATTGAACCCCTGAAATCATAATTGATGAAAATTGATCAAGGGGTTGATTTTTTTGGGATGGATCAAGGAAAATTGAAGAATATGGGTGTTGTATTCAAGGATTAGGATCCTAAGAAAATACTAGAGGTGGGGAGTTTTTTTTGGGAAATTTTTGTTCTGATATTCTTCCACTAGACGCAAGAAATCAATTATCATAAAACTTACCCAATAATTTATGAATATTTTAGAAATTCAAATAGAGAGATAGGGGTTTGAACAAGTGGATCTGATTATTGTGTGAATACCATAGATTCTATGTTCGACAAAAAGAATTATGCACTATGTAATATGGAGGAACATGCATCGGGTTCCTTGGAATCTCATAAAGGCAAGGGTTTTAGACTGAGTTATGTATCACATTGTTGGTTCATAAGTGGATTGGTACCAAGATAATTATTCAATTTCAAAAAAAGAATCATGATAATCGTTAATGTAGAGGAATCAAAAAAACCAAATAGAATAAAATAAATTGGAACACATATTTTAACAAGGAAAACCCCTCTAGTGTGGAGGATTAAAAAACCATAGGGTAAATATGATAAAATACACTAATAATTAGAGAGTACATAGAATCTCATTAAATCATAAAACTTGGATTTAAATATAAATTTTAGGAAACCTGTGTGGAAATCAATACCTTGATATGCCTTTGACCTTTCTCAGATAATTTCTTGTGATAAGACTTCACCCCTCAATGATCAAAATTGGACATGCAGTGTCATTGCAACACCTCATTCCACAACCTAATTTTACAATAATAAATGTTGACCATGCTAAACCCCCCCCCCCCATTGATATATAATCATGAGTCTATCTTCTATATAATGTTGCACACCATTGACTTTTCAACCTTGAAAGAGCACTATCGTGGGTGCCCTCAAATGATTAATGTGATTTTGAGGTACTTAGGTGCAGCAGAGTGGCTAACCAAGGTCGTCTCTCAAAGGAGGAAGTGAATTTAACAACTTATTAAAGGTATGCTAAAAATAAAATAAAAGAGAATAAAATAAAAACACTACTTTAAAGGATTGGGTTTTTTTTATAGTTTATGAATCTATAAGAAGTTTGCTGGAAGAAGATTGTATATGTTTTTTGTTTTTTGTTTTGAAATGAATTTCGATTAAAATGACGCAACAAGAAGATGTTTTTTTATAAATCTATTTTAAAAGGCGTAATCGATCTAACTCTACCACTTCATTCACTCATTAATAATTATAATTTAAATAAATATCCACTTAATTATGATCCCTTAATTTGTTATCCATCGAACCCTACGAGATTTAACTTAACCACAAAGATGAAATTACTTAAACCCAAGGCTAGCTTCGGAACATGCAATCGCAACACCCTGCTTTGATTATTGTTCTAAGGATAGCTTATGGTCAGTGGTTAATTAGAGAACATATCCATTCTGGAAATGAGGATGAATTGTGTTTAGGGATTATATTTTAACTCTACAAATTTATCCCGTGTGGTCTTGTATTACCGATTAAGATTACGCTCTCACAATTTACACAAAATCCCGACCTCGCGTGTTTTTGTGTTAATTATTAAATTGCTTGTTTAGATTCTTGTAATTTAAAAACACAATTCATGGATCATATTATATGAATTACAGGAGCTCATTGATTCAAAATAATTAAATGAAGAGGGTAGAAGATAGATCGATTACTAAAAGACTACTCTTCCATGAGTGGCGTAATCATCGTAGAAGTGTTTTGCTTGTGCAAAGGTTTATAATGGGTATAACCCAATAACGCTTCTACTAAATAATTACAGTCCAAAGAGGAAGATTAAGAGAAGAATAAATTAAAACAAAATAGAAGAAAAGAGAAGAAATAAAATAAGAACAAAGAAGTTTATTACACAAACAAAATCATTACAACATGAAGGAGAAGAAGAAGGCTTCGTCGAAGGGATCCTTACTTCAAGAGCTACCCTTATTGAAATGGTTGGAGAATTGCAGTGGATCCACTTCTCCTCTACCCTCAACTTCCGAAAGTACGTCCACAAACCCACCAAATGAGAAAAACACCAATTTATAGAGTGGTGGGGAGGCTAGGTTCAAAGTGGTTTCAAGTGTGAATGGGGAATCTCGGCCAAATATTTTATTCCAACTTACACCGCCCATTTGACCACCAAAACGCGTGAATTGTCCAGCCTTCCGTCATGATAAAATGTGTGGATATGGGTCCTCTATCTCCTATCCAAATTTGGGCTTAATACAGGCTGATATGAAGGAGTTATGGACGAAATATAGAAGCTTCTCCATTCTGGCGAGTCCAGCCCAACTTTGACTTCATGGCCCATTTTCAAAAACCAAATGTACTCTTTATCTCTAGTTTCATGAATAAAGGTTGTAGATAAATAAGTTAGGAACACTGTTACAAACTTTCAAATTCAAATAATAAATATACAAATATGTATCTTCCAAATACTACAGTGACCTATAAAGGGTAAAACTGGAAATTTCATCAAATATTCAAATGAATGATCTAATCCCAAATACTTTCTAATTAAACATATTTAACACAATGTGAGGAAATTATATCATTTATTATCAAGAAAATATTCAATAAAATAGTGTTTTATCAACTCCCCTACACTTACCCTTTTGCACTCCTGAGCAAAACCTCATATAAAATAAACATCAATATCAAATCAAAACCAATTTTAAAACACATATCCTTGAGATCAAACAATTACACACAAAGAAACAAAAGATATCATGCCTCATAAAAAACCATTATTTCAAGTTCTTCATTTATATCATTCAATATATTTCCACTTTATTTATCCTCCCATGCACAAAACACTTACCTCACTTGAATTTTCTCTTATCACACAAATATCAAAAAAAAAATGCAATGTCTTTCTCATTCAAACTCATAAAAGGGTCACCATAGGTTTGATAGATTCCTACATCGCTACCCTATGTGAGTCAAGGACATATGTTTATCATGAGGACTTTTTAGGGTTGTTCTGTGGCTTTTGGTTGGTAGGATTTAGATGTGAAAAATTCTGAGGCTGAATAAAGAGCGCTTGACTCTTTTTGAAACAAAATTGCATTAATCTAATTTTCACTTAAATATGGTCTTCTCCTCAATCCCCATAGTGTCAATTCAGATCCATCATCATGAAAAAGTCATGAAAGGTTTACACCATTCATCATTTCAGCATCAAAAATTTCAATATTCTCAAACATGATTTTCTTGAAAGCTCCAGATGGGCACAACTTTCCACCATAATTAGAAGCTCCAGAAAAGGCACAACTTCACTTGTCATGAAAGCTCCAGGAAAGGCACAACTTTCTATATAATGACTTTCTTCAGTAGAAAAAACATCTCTTCAGAATTTAATTTTCCACCCAAAGTATCACAGAATGTGGTGGAACAACACAAGATAGATCCCCCCACACTTAAGCTCAACTAGATTATGCAATTTCACTTCAAGAGTTGGTTGGATAGGGAAAATTGGCTTGTAATGTGGCTAACCTAATAGTTTGTGCATGGATTCTAAGGGATAAAAGGATTAAATATTCAAGGTAGGCCATTATAAAAAAGGATTCTTTGAAATAGGGGCTTTAATACCAAACAAATGCCTCAATCATTTAAACATAAGTACCTCAAACCCTCAAGTTTTGATAGGAATAGATCAAATTCTGGTTAAATCAAGCATGGTTTGGTTCTCTCAAGAATTGAGGTGAATGTAAAGAATATGAAAATAATGGTTTAGAAGCCTCACAGGAAAGTGATTTCAAATATAAAGACAGTGATATGTGGCATGGGGTTCAAAATTCAGTATACTTTTCATGAAATTACTAAATATTTGAACTTGAAACAAAGTCATTTTCAGCATTCATTTAAGCTCAGTTTATTGGGGTAAATTGTTTCATTTATTGATATGGATTTAAAAATGGTGATGAGAATCATTTCAGATCAAAAGTTTAAAAAACACAAAAATTGTAAAATAAATACACAAAATTTGAAAAACACACAATTTTTTTTGGTTTGTTTATATTAAAACAGGAAAACAATTGAAATTACTAAACTAAAAGGTTCCCTCCCCCACACTTAAAATATTGCATTGTCCTCAATGTGAACCCATGAGATGATATATGAACATGAAATGTAGAATTTTTAAATAGGACAAATAATATAAAAGTGAAAGGGTTAGGAACATCCTGATGTGATCAAGTGATGATGGAGTCATGCAGTGTGATAAAATCCACTGCATTAGTAGGAAGTCCCTCAATGTATCTCTTAAAACGTTTCCCATTGACTATAAAGCTTCTTCCAGTGTCCTCTTGTGTGATCTCCACTACACCATAAGGAAAAACATTGGATACAATATAAGGACCTAACAATATGGAACGCAACTTACCAGGCATCAACTTCAGTCGTGAACTGTAGAGAAGGACTTTCTCTCCAACATGAAAATCCCTTTGTCGGATCATTTTGTCATGAGATGATTTTGATATTTCCTTGTAGAGCCTTGAGTTCTCATATGATGACAATCTAATCTCCTCAAGCTCTTGAATTTTCAACTTCCTTTGGATTCCAGCTTGGGCCAAATCCATGTTGCATTTCTTTATATCCTAATATGCCTCATGCTCGACTTCCACTGGGAGATGACATGCTTTCCCAAAAACAATCCTAAATGGGGACATACCAATGGGTGTCTTGTATACTGTCCTATAAGCCCACAATGCATCATCCAAGAGCTTGCTCCAATCCTTCCAATTTGGTTGCACGGTTTTCTCCAATATTTGTTTCAACTCACGATTTGAAACCTCAGCCTGGCCATTTGTTTGGGGGTGGTATGGTGTTGATGTTTTGTGTGTCACCCCATACTTTTGAAGGAGGGAAGAAAAATTCCTATTGCAAAAGTGTGTCCCTTGGTCACTGATGATGGCCTTTGGTACTCCAAACCTGCAAAAAATCTGTGCTTTGACAAAGTCCACAACAACATGAGAATCGTCAGTCCTGGTGGCCTTGGCCTCCACCCATTTATTCACATAATCAACAGCAACCAAAATATACAAGAAACCATATGAACTTGGAAAAGGATCCATAAAATAAATTCCCCACACATTAAAAATCTCACAGAATAGTATGGGTTGTTGGGGCATCTCATGTCTCCTAGAAATATTCCCAGTGTGTTGGCAATGAGAGCATGACTTACAAAACACATGGGCATCATGGAATAAACTAGGCCAATATAATCCAGAGTCCAAAACTTTCCTAGCTGTCTGTTGGGGTCCAATGTGTCCACCACATGCAAGTGTATGATAGAATTGCAAAACAGATTCAAACTCATGATCAGGAATACACCTCCTAATAACTTGGTCACTACACATGCACCAGAGATAAGGATCATCCCACACATAAAACCTAGACTCACTTTTTAATTTTTGGACTTGATACTTCTTCAAATTTGTTGGGATTTCAGAGGAAACAATGTAATTAACTAAATCAGCATACCAAGGATGCGCACCTGAGATGGTATAGAGATGCTCATCGAGGAAAGTGCCCCGAAGTGGTACCTGGTCCAAGGTGTCATCCTCTAGTGTGTGAGTAAGCCTACTCATGTGGTATGCCACTAAATTCTCTAATCCCTTCTTGTCATTTATCTCAATATCAAATTCCTAAAGAAGGAGCATCCAACGGATAAGTAGTGGATTTGTATCTGGCTTCTTTAGGAGGTACCTCAAAGCTACATGGTCAGAAAAAACAACTACTTTAGAGCCCAATAAATATGAACGAAATTTATCTAAAGCAAATATGATAGAAAGAAACTCATTTTCCGTGGTTGTGTAGTTTGATTGGGCTGAATCCAGTATCCTTGATGCATAGGCGATCACACGTGAACGTCCTTCCACCCTTTGAGATAAGACATATCCAACTGCAAAGTTGGAGGCGTCACACATAAGCTCAAATGGAAGGTCCCATCGCGGGGCCTGTATGATTGGTGGAGTAGTCAGACACTTCTTCGGCTCATCAAATGATACCCTGCATGAATCATCAAAATTGAAGTCAATATCTTTTTGAAGCAATCGAGATAAGGGTAGAGCAATCTTACTAAAATCTATGATGAAGCGTCGATAAAATCCAGCATGTCCAAGGAATGATCGAACATCACGTACACATATAGGATATGGGAGGGATGAAATAATGTCTACCTTAGATTTATCAACTTCAATGCCATGTTGTGAGACTATATGACCTAAGACAATTCCCTTTTCAACCATGAAATGACATTTTTCAAAATTTAAGACCAGATTATTCTCAATACAACGATGCAACACATCACCCAAACTAGAGATACATTCATCAAATGAGGACCCATAAACTATAAAATCATCCATAAATACCTCCATGCAGGTCTCAATGAAATCTGAGAAAATACTCACCATGCATCTCTGGAAGGTACCTAGGGCATTGAAAAGTCCAAATGGCATCCTTCGGTAAGCAAAGGTACCGAATGGGCAGGTGAATGTAGTCTTCTACTGATCCTCTACTGCAATGGGAACCTGAAAATAGCCAGAAAACCCATCCAAGAAACAATAGTGTGTCTTCCCAACTAGTCTCTCAAGCATCTGATCAATAAACGGGAGGGGGAAATGGTCCTTGCGAGTGGAATGAATTAGTTTCCTATAATCAATACACACACGCCAACTGTTTTTCACCCTCATTGGAACTAATTCATCTTTCTAATTTTTAACAACAGTAACACCACTCTTCTTAGGCACAACCTGAATTGGACTTACCCACTGAGAATCTGAAATGGGAAAGATTATACCTGCCTCGAGCAATTTCTTAACTTCTTTTTTAACAACTTCTAGGAGGGTGGGATTGAGTCTCCTTTGTGGCTGTCTCACCGGTTTATCCCCATCCTCCAAGAGAATCCTATGCATGCAAATGGAGGGGCTAATACCTGATATGTAAACCAAGGTCCAACCAATTTCCCTAATGTTATCTCTCAATAGATTCAAAAGTTTTTCTTCATGTTCAAAAGAGAGATTTTTAGCAATGATAATAGGTAATCTATCACCGCTCAGCAAGTATGCATATTTAAGATTTGGGGGCAATGGGTTGAGTTCCAATATAGGGGGGTGATGTATGGATGGAGAAATTGATGCAACAGACATATCTAAACAATGAACATCAGTATCAGAGTAGAAATCATCATAATCAGAGAATAAAGCACCAAATCCATCAGTATACTCAATAGCCATGTCATAATCAGAGTCCACATGATCAAGATCAGAATATGATTCTATTTCAAAATCAAATCTTAGAGAGTCTTGTTCCTTAAAAATGGGTGTAGAAGTACTCTTAGACATCAAACTAGAACCAATACTCATAATCTCCATAAGCATAGGACAATCCAATTCCATGGTGTTTTTACTTGGTGGTTCAAAATGGGAGATAACAAAAGCAGAATGGTCCTCTGAGGGGTACTTCATGGAATCCATAACATTAAATATCACAACTTCATCTCCAAATTCCATGGAAAGTGTACCCTCATTGACATTTATGATAGTTTTTGAAGTTTTGAGGAAGGGCCTACCTAAGATAATGGGGGCATGAGAACATACCTGATCATCCTCCATGTTAAGCACATAGAAGTCTGCTGGAAAGATCATGTCTCTTACCCGGACAAGTAGATCCTCAAGAACTTCCTCTGGATATGTCGTATCTCTATTCGCCAATTGCACCACTACTCTTGTTGGATTCAACTCACCAACCTGCAAGGAAGAGAATATAGAGTGAGGCATCACATTTATGGAAGCACCTAAATCACAAAGTGCATCAGAAAAGTGCAACTCCCCTATGGTGCATGGGATGGTGAATTTCCCTGGATCCTTGCACTTTTTTGGCATTGCTAGAGTTGGTGAAATGAGTACTGAGACATTCCTTCCAAGGTTGATCCTTTCATTTCCCTTGAGCGCTCTTCGATTGGTGCAGATTTATTTTAAGAATTTGGCATACCTTGGGATTTTCTTAATGGCTTCAAGTATAGGAATGTTGATCTCCACACGCTTGAATGTGTCCAAAACATCTTTTTTCATTGCTTCTTCAGCCATCTTCTTGGTTTGAACAACTCTGTTGGGAAAAGGAAGGGGTTTAGGAGGAACATCATCAATCTTTTTCTTACCTTTATCTTTCTCCTTGGATTGCTCATCAGTTGGTATGGAATGTGGCTTCTTTGGAGTTGAGGTGAATCCCGGTGGAATGGTAGGTACAGATGTATCGTTAATTTGCTTCCCACTTCTCAATGTGATGGCATTGACATTCCCTTTTGGATTTGGAGTGGGTTGGGAAGGTAGATTTCCAGAATTCTTACTCACAAGTTCATGGAGGGTGGTGGCAATCTGGCTCATTTGAGTCTTCAACTCCCTCAGCTCTGAACTTTGACTCTTCAGCTCATTCTATTGATTAAGAACAATTTGCTTCAAAAGATCATCAGTATTAGAATCTGCCTTTGGTGGAGGATTCCCTTGTTGCTGACTTGTTGATGTTTGAGCTTCAAATCTCCTTTGGGGTTGTTGGAAACCCTGTTGGTAAGGTGGAGGCTGCTGGAAGTTTGGATGAAAAGGGGGCCTTTTTTGTTTTCCAGAGCCATACCCCATGTTAGGTTGATCTTTCCACCCTTGGTTATATGTTGGAGCAAATGAATCAAACTTATTCTAGGGATATGGTTGTTGTTTCTCCTGAAATGGTCTCCCTGGGAATACTTCTGCGCAATCCTCTATCTCTTGTAGTTGTGGGAAACAATCAGTTGGGTGGCTTGTCTCAGTGCAAATACCACAAGGCCTTGAAGGAGGGGGTAGAGATGTCTTTTGTGCCAAAGCAATTTTCCTCACCATAGTGGTCAATTCTTCAAACTTAGTATCAATCAAATTACTTTCAAGAGAATAAGGACTTACCTGATGTACTCCCCTGACATGTGGTGTACCTCTATCACCAAATTGTTGGGAGTTTTGGGTCATCTTGTCGATCAACGCACGTGCCGCTACTGGTGTCTTCTCCACCAATTCTCCTCCATCTGTAGTATCAACCATGCTCCTCTCCATGGGTGTGAGTCCTTCGTAGAAGTATTGGATGAGGAGTTTCTCACTGATTTGGTGATGCAGACAGCTTGTGCACAACTTCTTGAATCTCTCCCAATACTCATACATTGACTCCCCTTATGCTTGATTGATCCCTGAGATCTCCTTATGAATGGATGTTGTCCCTGATTCTAGAAAAAATCTCTGCAAGAAAAGAAGTTTCAAATTGTTCCAACAAGTTACATCTTCGGGCTGTAAATAATACATCCAATCTTTCGCAGCTTCATCAAGTGAGAATGGGAATTCTCTTAATTTAATTTGATCTTCTGAAAAATTTCTTGGTTTCAAGGTTGAGAAAACCACATTAAATTCCTTAAGGTGTTTGTTGGGATCCTCACCATATAAGACATGAAACTTTGGAAGAAGGTGAATTAATCCAGATTTCAATTCAAAGTCTGATTCGAGATTTGGGTATGCAATACAATTTGGTTGATAGTTAATATCAGGTGCAACCAATTCTCAAATGGTTCTATTAAGTTCATTTCCATTATTTCCAGCCATTGGTTCTTCTTTTATGTTTTAATTTTAATAACTTCCAATTCCAATGTTTCCAGAAGAGAGGAATTCACCAACTGTTTGAATATTGAAACTTCCTGTAGACTGAGAGTGTCTGATTCGTGCCCTAAGGCTGCGTTCAATCTCAGGGTCAAGATCTAAGAGATCTTTGGGATTAGTTAGTGTCATAAATCAAATAAAAATAAAAATAAAGAAAGTGGACCATAGTAAAATAAAAATGATAAGTTTGATTTGATGGTCCAAAAACAAGTAGAAGGAAATAAAAGAAGAAGAAGAAAAATCAGAATGGGTAAAGAAGGAAAAAATAAGAGAGGAAGAGAATAAAATGTAAAATAAAATAAATACCTCTAATTGGTTGAAATAATTACTTGCCTCCCCGGCAACGATTCCAATTAGAAAGAGCGCTGTCATGGGTGCCCTCAAATAATTAATGTGATTTTGGGGTACTTAGGTGCAGCAGAGTGGCTAACCAAGGTCGTCTCTCAAAGGAGGAAGTGAATTTAACAACTTATTAAAGGTATTCTAAAAATAAAATAGAAGAGAATAAAATAAAAACACTAATTTAAAGGATTGGGCTTTTTATAGTTTATAAATCTAGAAGAAGTTTTCTGGAAGAAGATTGTATATTTTTTTGTTTTTAGTTTTGAAATAAATTTCGATTAAAATGACACAACAAGAAGATGTTTTTTTAGAAATCTATTTTAAAAGGCGTAATAGATCTAACTCTACCTCTTAATTAACTTATTAATCATTATCATTTAAATAAATATCCACTTAATTATGATCCCCTAATTTTTTATCCCTCGAACCCTACGAGAGTTAACTTAACCACAAAGATGAAATTACTTAAACCCTAGGCTAGCTTCAGAACATGCAATCGCAGCACCCTGCTTTGATTGTTGTTCTAAGGATAGATTATGGTTAGTGGTTAATTAGAGAACATGTCCATTCTAGAAATGAGGATGAATTGTGTTTAGGTATTATATTTTAACTCTACAAATTTATCCCGTGTGGTCTTGTATTACCGATTAAGATTACGCTCTCACAATTTACATAAATCCCGACCTCGCGTGTTTTGTGTTAATTGTTCAATTGCATGCTTAGTTTCTTGTAATTTAAAAACACAATTAATGGATCATATTATGTGAATTAAAGTATCTCATTGATTCAAAATAATTAAATGAAGAGGGTAGAAGATAGATCAATTACTAAAATACTACTCTTCCATGGGTGGTGTAATCATCGTAGAAGCGTTTTGCTTGTGCAAAGGTTTATAATGGGTATAACCCAATAACACTTCTACTCAATAATTCCTGCCCAAAGAGGAAGATTAATAGAATAAGAAATTTAAACAAAACATAAGAAAATAGAATAAATAAAAGAAGAACAAAGATGTTTATTACACAAACAAAATCATTACAAGATGAAGGAGAAGAAGAAGGCTTCGTTGAAGGGATCCTTGCTTCAAGAGCTACCCTTATTGAAATGGTTAGAGAATTGGAGTGGATCCACTTCTCCTCTTCCCTAAACTTCCGAAATCACATACCCAAACCCACAAAATGAGAAAAACACCAATTTATAGAGTGGTGGGGAGGCTAGGTTCAAAGTGGTTTCAAGTGTGAATGGGGAATCTCGGCAAAATATTTTATGCCAACTTTCACTGCCCATTTGACCACAAAAACGAGTGAATTGTACAGCCTTCCAGAAGGATAAAATGGGAGGAAATGGTTCCTCTATCTCCTCTCCAAAGTGGGGCTTAATTAAGTCCTCTTTGAAGGATTTATGGCCGAAATACAGAAGATTTTCCATTCTGGCGAGTCCAGCCCAACTTTGACTTCATGGCCCATTTTCAACAACCAAATGCACTCTTTAGCTCTAGTGTTCTAAATAAAGGTTGTAGATAATTAATTTAGGAACACTTTTACAAACTTTAAAATTCAAATAATAAATATACAAATATGTATCTTTGAAATACTACAGTGAACTATAAAGGGTAAAACTGGAATTTTCATCAAATATTCAAATGAATGATCTAATCCCAAATACTTTCTAATTAAACATATTTAACACAATGTGAGGAAATTATATCATTTATTATCAATAAAATATTCAATAAATAGTGTTTTATCAAACCTCAATTATAATTGTTGCACATCCCAGTATGTTCTCTTTTCATTCCATTATATAGAGAAATAAACCTATACATATATAGAAAATATTTCTATATATCATTCATGTAGATAGTTTTTGGAAAAGGAATAACATTTTAATTTAAAAATATTTATCTTATTTTCCCCCAAGAATAGTGTGGGATGAACCCCATCAACTCCCCTTTAGCTTGAAAAATAAGGAAATTAGATCCAATAAACTTTTTTGGAAATCGAACTCATTGGTATCACACCTATCGTCATCCTCTACATAAAATATGAAATCCATTTTTGCATCTCTATTGTAAAAAAGAAATATCCCCATAAAAAATAAATCCAAAAGTATAATTATTCACAATACTTGTGTATGCAAAGTTTAACTAAACAAGAATACAACTAACAACACATTTCTCCCCCATAATTGTGATCGCCACATAATCAGGAGCACCTGTAGGAACTAATTTCTCCATGTGCTCAAAATCCTCCGAACAATTTGAAAATCTCAACACATATCTTTGATCTTAATTATTTATTCACTAGTAGAACTATCTGATGAAAAATAATTAGGTGTAAGACTTGAAACACCTGACTTGACATGATTTGGCTTACAAAACTTCTTTATCTTGGTTGATGATCTTAGACTCATGAATGATGATTTATTGTGCTATAAATCTGATGAATCCCTCTTCAAAACTAGATTATTCACATCACAACATGACTTTACATCCATCCAATAAAGAGTTTCATCCATTCTAAATCACACATATACCATTGACCCTTTTGATAAGGTCTATATTCTTATATAAAATAAACCCTTAAACCCATCTGTATCAAGAGTACAAGCATATAAAAAATTATGGCGTATACCTAGAACATGTCGCACATCCCTCAATGTCAGTGTAAAACTTTCATTCATAGTGATACAACTATCACCAAAACTAAATAAATTAATAGAATCTCCATTTCCCAAACTCAATATACATAATTCATATTCTTCGTATGAAGAAAAAAATTATATCTTTGGTGTAATATGGAACGATGCTAATGAATAAACAACCCATTTGATGTACATATCCGAATTGAAAAAAATCAATTCCAACTGAATGTAAATCACCCTCACTATGTATAATACAAACAATGGTATCCTAAAAATTTTTGTTGTGCACCTTCTTTTCATCCTTAAGTTTTTTCAAAGAATAGCAGTTTCTCAACACATGACCCTCCTTGTCACAAAAGAAGCACTTCAACTTTATTATTGTCTTTGACTGACCTATCTAATTACTCAATCCATCTACCACATCTAGAATACTACTATTACAGGAATATTCACCATCATTGGTCTTTTTACGAATTTCTTTCATCACCAAAGATGAAATCACATCATCCAACTTCAATGTGTCTTTCCCGAATAACAATGTGGTGATGAGATTATCATATGAATCTGGAAATGAACCCAAAAGAAGAAAAGATCTTTCTTATTCTTAAATTTAAACAGGTTTCATGTTACCTTTATCATTGATCTTGACTTCCGTGAAAGACAACTCTATTAAAAGGTTGGTGAGATCATCTATATGGTTTTTTAAATCTACATTCTCTGGAACTAGAAAATGATACAATTGTTTTTTAAGATATAAAAGACTTGTGATGGTTTTTTATTTATACTGGCTATCAATATTTACCTAGATATCCCCTATATATATCAGATTCATCACTTCCCATAGTGTATTATCAACAAAATACATCATAATCATACATTTCACCAACTCTATTATATACTACCAATCACCAATGCTTATCATCTCCGTTTTATCGGATTTTCTTTTCAATTCCTTCACAATCTTCTCACATACCAAAATATTTTTTACTTGTTTCTTCCATAGAGTAAAATCATTTTTCTCATTAAATAGTTTGATGTGGGTAGAAATCCCATGGCCTGAATCACCCATATCCAATCAACAAGAAAAAAAATAAGATCCTTTGATACTAGCTGTTGGGTTAGAAGTGGACCGGTCCTTAGATAATTATTCAATTATAACAAAAGAGTGTGATGATTTTCAATGTATATAAAAAATAAAACAAAATATCATAAAATAAATGGGGATATATATTTTAATGTGAAAAAACCCTCCAATGTGGAGGATTAAAAAACCATAGGGACACTCTATGAAAATACTCTAATAATAATAGAGTACATAGAAACCAAGTAAATCATGAAACATGAATTTCAAAATATAGTGTAGAAAACCTATGTGAAATCCAAACCCCGATACAACTCCTCCCTCTCTTTTATAATTTCCTGTGATAAGGTGTCACCCTTTGAAGATCAAACCTAAACACATGGAATCATTGTATCACCTTGTTGCACAACTTGATTTTACACTAATCAAAACTTCCAATGCTCAAAAACTATAACCCACATATCTATTTCACACCACCATATTTTCCATGTCTATGTGAATCACACCAACTAATCCCTTTTATAAAAAAAAGAAACCCTAAAATTCATGTGGCCAAGCCCATATGCCACCTGAAACTATCTGGGTAACTGAGTTATGTGCCGAGAGAACACACCTAGGACATTGGGTGAACATACATATCATGTCCCCATGGGGACATACCATATGAACCTATATTTATAGTTGAGCCTTGTCTAGGGAAAGACACACCTAGGCTTTCCTAATAAGTCACATGCCATTTAATTTTTCCCATAAGCTTATACCTTACATGTCTTCTTCTTCAAGACTCAAATTTGAGCCTGTGAGTAGCCTATCTTGAGTAGTTTTTCACATGGTACATGATGGTAGAATTTATTTTGGAATAAAATATATGACATGAGGTTTTATTAGTGAGACACTTCTTTAAGAAACTCTTAGCTAATGACATATATCGGGTTTCATCATTAGAGATGTCGGGGTCGACACTCCCTTCTCACACTAGGGTACAGGTTCCCCAAACTCTTTATATAGTTATAGTTAGTACTACCACACACTAAAGAGGTAATGAGTACTATATATAAGAAGTTTTACTCCCCCATAATCTAGAGTTGGGGGGAAAGTTTCTCCACTAGAGATAGTGCTCCCTCGTCTTTTGAGCATAATAGCGGGGATCAGGCCCACCATCTCAATTGTTGTGTGGTTACCTATGGTTTTTTTGCATCAAATACGAGACCTTTATATCTATAGGAATAATAAATATCATCCTTATATGGTCATGGATATTAATAATTCTCTTCTTTTTTTGAAAAGGGTTTCGGTATGATCATATATGATGATTAGGTTTCTTTTCCCTCTTTGTCAAAAGTTTGATCTAACTATTTAATTCTATTACTTCTCTCTTGGTATTATGGGCATCCTAATGAATGTGTTTATACTCACCCCTATATGGGATATTCTTGAATGTGTATTTTCCTATGAATATGATAGAAATATTGGTAGTGACTTTGGTGGACCTGGTATTAGAGGATAATTACAATACTTGGATGTGCTGGTTATGTTCAGTGGTGAGTCTTAGAGATTTTGAGTTGGGCTCTTGTTGTTCTCCTCTTTTTCAGTTGTTTTCATGTGGGACCTATTTTCTAGTTGTTAATGTATTTTACTTCTTTATATCTTTTATGTATTACCATGAGGTACATTTTTGTTTTTCCCAGAGGTTTTCACATGCATTGATTACACTCTATATGTTTTAGTTATTATTTATCTCTACATTGTTGCATGGATTTGGGTGTGCACATGTGTACAGGTACATTAGGCTCTGGCCTCCCATTTTTATGATATGCACACTCGAAACTCATATTCATCCCCTATAATATTGTATGTGGACCTAGGGTGTCACTCTCGGCTTACTATAGGCCCAGACGAGGCCTTGGTAGTTCATTTTGTGATAGGGACACTCATTTAGAATTCATAAAGAAGACAACATCCCCCATATTTAACTCCTTGGATACCTTATAAAAATACATCCACCACAAGAGCTACCACTTAAGATAATAATGTGGAAAAATTCTTGATTTTATATTTAAGTTAAATCCATAATGCTAATATCAACTCATTGATTATATATTTTTATATCCCCTTAAACACACACTTCATTTTAATTATATTCATATCCCATGGAATTATAATTCCTCAAACCATTTTCAACCATATTTTTTGAACTATTATAGAAATCTCATGAATTCAATAAAAGTACATTTAAAAGATCCATATGACATATTATAAAAAAATATCACCACAAAATGTATATGAAATATTACCAACATATCTTAATAATATATATATTAAAAAATTCAGACTAAGGATATATTGGTTAAAGCCCAATATTCCCAACAATGTTAAACCAACTATTAAAAAGGAAAGTCAAAATTTTATTTTATTTAACACATAACATTTTGGTTAATTAATCTATCTATTAATGTACAATATATTCAAATAGAAATCTAAAATTCAGAACAAAACAAGTAAAAACATAAAAAAAATTATAATATCCGAGTTCAAAATTAGTTTAACAAATGAAATTAAATATATATTTTTATCTAGAAGACCAATTTTAAACCTATTTATTAACTTCATTAATTAATGAAAAATCCAATTTATCCATTGTGGAACCACTATAAAACATAAATTTCATGAACTGGCCAAATACAACTGAGGATAAATACTTTAAAAATTATTTCCACTTAATTCCATGGGGTTAATAAATATTTGTAACTTTTAAATGGTTCAAATATAAAAATTGACATAAATACAAAATTATATAACATTAAAACATAATAAACATAATAAATTATTCAAGGTATAATCCAAAATTAATTGAAGGGGATATGAGATAAATTAGGGGAATAAGTAAAAAAACATTCCTTTTTAATTTCCTTTAAAATCACCCAAAAATAGAGAAGTTGGGTTGTACGCATAGAGGAAATGAAAAATGAATAATATAGGAGAATATTCTCATCCATAATTGATATGAAATTATTTTTTGGGGGTATCACAATCTGAACCATCAGGGTCCACCTGGACGGTGATAAGCCGAGTGTGACAACTCCAAGCCCACCTCCAATAGGTCAGGGGATGGAGACTAGCACCGAGTAGGAATATACCACACATAGGAGGAATTTTTCTAAGTTACTTGTATACATTCACACATCTTCAATCCTATATAATTATGTAATATAAAACAACAAAACTTATATTGATTTATGCATACATATAAAATCCCACATCAGAGTGAGACAAGATAACTGAAAGCATTAAAAGGCTAAATACAAGCCCACCAAAACTGGAAATAAGTCCAACCTACTCAGAAGTAGGGTGCTACTATCAAATGTATCACTGATAATAAATTTTGTCTATATATCATGATACTAAGCTCTTCCTACTCCCGGCCCTCCCATGACTCCATCAAATGGCATGTTGTCTTTATAAAAATGACATGTGTGGGTAGATCCCATGCATGGGTGGGTATAAAATACCTAGTATGAAACCTCAAAATAATGAAATATAAAGAATCAAGAGTTGATAAATCATTAATTAACATGTATGTTAATAAAGATATAATACATAACCCTAAATATAATAATAAACCCAAATATACTCATAAGAGACAATCGATCTAAAAAGGTCTCAACCATCACTTCGAACCATAGGGTTTTACTCAAGGATTAAAGGTAATGATCATCTGGTATGGATCACTCCCCGATCCATACTGTCATTGAAGACACTCATCCAAGAGCTCATGCTAGTATAGCCTCGCTAAGATGTACATGCAGGATCTTAGAATATAACAGTGTCCAGATAGGGGATCATACCCAGGATTGTTGGGGGACACGACCAACCCTACTGGATAAATCCTTTAGATAGAGGATCAATGCTTTATGAATAGTGGTCATGATGATACCATAACCCCTACCTAGGAATGATATTATATAGGACCCCACCCCAAGCCTCACATCATGTATAAAGGGTACATGACATGTACCTCTAATCCCAGACCTACTTGTGTCTATACCTGTGTACACCTAGTCATGCCCATGTACTATGGTCATACTTGAGTACATGGATATGTCTGAGTACTGGGTTGTCCCTGTGTACTCTACCTATTCCTGTGTTCCTGGAAATTTTCATGCCCATGTACTCCTAAAGTATACACCGATACTCTAGAATAGGGTCACATGATTTGTGATATTCTTCTATGTGTGTAAACCCTAGAATCGAAAAAGAGGGA
The DNA here is from genome assembly GCA_963277665.1 of Viscum album. NCBI lineage: Eukaryota > Viridiplantae > Streptophyta > Magnoliopsida > Santalales > Viscaceae > Viscum > Viscum album. The sequence goes on along the minus strand of OY728153.1, from coordinate 1,460,411,274 downwards.
ATACCCAGAGTGTGTTATTGAGGTACATGTAGTTCAGCCAAAAATTTTCTAGATATTCCAACTATTCACATGTCATCAATCCACAACACCACTGCTGATTCTACACCAATCACACCCCGGGAAGGTGGAATATGTGTGACCAAGCCTCATTATCACCGCTCGGTAAATTTTGTCCAATGATCCACTTAGAAGAACAACTCCCATTGATTCGTACCATCAACTCACACCAAAACCCTCAATGGGTATCCCAAAATATCAATTGAATGATCTTACATCATCATGAATAATAATCTTGTTGCCAATCTCTATCCCGAACCTGTAGTGATTATTTGTTGTTCCAATGATCAGTTGCGCAACGATTTCTCACTGAGTATTTATCAAAGATACATCCAAACAAAATTCCAAAAATGGTCACATGTATAATGGGGAGAGAAAAGAAAAAACAATAAAAGAGGTACAAAAATCAGTTGTGTTACGGTTGGCCTTGATTTGTTGTCATTAGTATGATGAATGAAGAGAACAATAATCAACAACAAATAAATCCAAAATTCCCAGGAAAATAAATCCACACATGCAATAAGATTTAAATAAAAATCAATATATTAGTTGATATGAATCACATTCATCATGGGATAGTCAATGTAGAATAAATGCACATAAAATTAAATCCTACCTGAGGTTGTATTTATCACTAGTGAAGAACGACCTCACATCTATGTCGTTGGTGAGATCCATGTAATGTCCTAAGCTAATGTCCTTCAAGCCAGGGCCCCAAGCCAGTGGTTCACATGGCCTCATGTACAGTTCCCTATATGACAGAGGCTTTTGACAAATATTGAGGGTCTCAGGTGGTATAGTGGGGAGACTATACCCTCATATCAAATTGGTACAACAAATGTAATAAATTATAATACAATAGTAGAAGTAAATATAAATAGACAACATTGAAGAAATGAAACAATAATAATAAACTATGGAAGCATAAATAATCAAGTAACTATAAAAATATCAAAATCCAACAAGATGATTTATATATAATTATGTAATGGTATATTGATATACAAAAAGGGAAAATATAGTACAATAATATACAACATGTTGTAAAAAAAATAAAAAATTACAATAGAATGCTCTACTAGAATCATGAGAATATTCTCATTCATATTCTACCATGATCCATACAATATGTAAAATGAATCAAACATCAATAATAGGGTGCTTTACCTTACCAATACCAGCATACATGTAATCTACTGGGGTACCAAAGCCTGCCTGAGTATGATGTGACAAAAAATACCAATAGGACACCACCAATGGTGTATAGAAACAATCCATACTATGTACATAACTAAGTAGTGTTAAAGTATAAAAAAATAACCAAATTTGAATAAATAAATAACAGTCGGCGCAAGTTCTATCAGGACACATGGCTGGCTCTACCTTTTTCAACATAGGCTGGTGTGGGAGTCTGATTAGTAACCATATATATATTAATAATTTATATATATTATATTTATCTACTAAATCTTCCTATATTCACTAAATACATAAGTATGTAAGTAGGAATATACCTAGATACTAGGTTCTAACTGGACCTAGTTCTTAACTCAAGCGCCCATAACTAGTCTAATAAGTTATAGGATCCAGTAGATGGTACATGACCTGAATCTCAAGAAAAATATGAAGGATGTAATGTATATTGATCTTTCATAAATCATATATAAATCTAAAAAATTATATATAAAATATTTCATAATATTTTATCTCTAATAATAGTCTTCGTTAACAATGACACTAAAATCTTAATTATGGGAATCAATTTAATCTGATGATTTTTTATATTATGTAATAGAAGCGGTAATATTTTATTACTTTTTTTGGAAATATGTATATGGGGAATTTATATTATAATTAAATTAGAGTTGTTTTACTTTGGGGAATTGGAATGTAAATCATTACAAGGAACTTTATGTTCTTGGGATCTTATATAAGTAAACATATTATACATGTTTATGAGTAACATAAATATTTAACTCTATTTGTGATGAGTTTTATTTTATAAGATAATTGACTAAAACTAATAAATTTTTGATGAATTTATATTATATATGGAGAAAGGGGACAAAAAATATGAAGAAAAACTAACTTGGAGACAAAAAAATGAAATGATTATACTAATGTGGAATAAAATATCCTGGGTATTGGGGTGGAAAATATCATTGAAATATTAACTTATGTAAAACAATTTATGGAAAATAAATTTATCGTAATGGACTATTCTAATTCAACATATCATAAAAGATTGAAAAATGAGAAATTCACAAGAAAAATAAATCTATCATTTATTAGGATCATGAATACACATGTAGATGAAAGTGTTAATAATCTCTTTATATAATACATTCATCATAGTGGAATTCTAAGATAAATAAAATGTTGTGTTGGAATTTTTCACCTGGAGAGTGAACTAGACTAATGTTTGTTGTAAATAAAAAATATAAATGGTGTAGAGTGTATACCATCTATTCTATTAGGCTGTGGGGTTAAAGAAGATGTTTATTTCAATACATTTTACTAACAAGGCATAGATCAACATAAGGTAATAAATCATAGATATAATGAATAAATGAAAAAATCATTTAAATTATATGCAACCATTGTACATGGTTACAAAGAAATTCCTAGGAATATTTTACTTTCATTATGAGATTTTATATATCATAACAATTTTTTTGAAGTACTAGAAATTTAGAGACAATGTTTTCAAATATTTAATGGTTTTATGGGTTATTTAATTAGAATAGAAATCAATAATTCCATATTGATTTCTTATTCGATAAGAAGCATGATAAGAAGAGGGTTAAATATCCAAATTTATAAAAATATAATAGGTAAAACATTCATATTTTATAACAATTATATGAGATATTTTTCAAAAATGGTAATAGTAGTAATTTATCCCAGCGTGTTTATAATGAGTGAATTAGGGACACCCATGTTGAGGGTAATGAATGAATGTTCAATAAAAATTCTCAATTGATCATTTAATGATTAAATTTAAATTAATTTTAGCCTAATAATAATTATTTATCTAAGAATCAGGTACAAGGTGGTAATGAAAATTTGAATGACTTGATCATTTTGTACAATAACATTCCTTTTCCACTAAGATAATTGAATTAAATCAAACGTATAATGTTATTTTAGGTACTTTTTCATTTTCATAAGAATTATATATATTTATATTTATTATTAAATTTTGGATGTATCTATCATTTTATATTGTTAAAATATGTGGTTAAAATTAATTTACCATCTCAAAATTTTTAGGTTGAGTTATCATGTAAAACACCTAATAGAGTAATAATTTATGTCTTAATATAAAATGTGTTGGACTCCTCATGTGTTAATCATGTTTTAGTGATAACAAATCCTATAATTTATGTAACACTTGTTAATCCTATGTAATATGTCTAAAATCATGTGTACTGATGATTAGTTTCTTTATGACTTAAATAAATCATATACAATGTCTTAATCATGTTTTAATAATCACAAATCCTATACATTGTGTTGTAATGGATTTCCTTGATAAATGATTAAGTCTAATCCATTCTATGAATATCACTGTTTATGTCTATGTACATATATTTTTCTAAGTCTGAGAAACCATGAGTGTGCCACCGGTTATGTTTTTCTGGAAAAGGACCCAAACACCGTGACCAGACACCATGACCAGACACCGTGACCAAACACCGTGACCCAAACACCGTGACCCAAACACCGTGACCCAGACACCGTGACTAGAAACCGTGACCCAAATGACATGACCAGACATTGTGACTAGACCCCAAAACCAACTTCAGATCTATTGAAGTCTGTGACACCGGTTCTGTGCTAAGACACCGTTTGAAGTTTGGAAAAGTACCAGACACCGTGATCAGACACCACATCTATGCCACTGGTTCCTGATCTCTATACAAGTATGTCATCGTGACTGTCTCATCAATCAAAGGCAAAGAAGAAGACCTAGTTTCAAGGAGATGCCATTTCAAGGAGACACCATTTCAAGGAGACACCATTTCAAGGAGACACCATTTCATGGAGACACTATTTCTATATAGACTGTGACACCGTTTCTTAATCTATTTTGTCATTTTTCAATTTAATCTCAAATAGTCATATTTGAATCTTTTAAATGAACTAACATAATTAATGTTTCTTTGTAGACATGTCACCTGAAATTACGTGGTATGATGTGTAGAGTATATACATCATGTCTTCTCCAACACATAAACTACAAGATTAAAAAGAATAGTGTGGCCAAAAACGCATTAAAAATAAGAAAAGAAGAGAAAAAAGTGTGCACAATAACGACGAATCACGAGAATTCTTGAGAAAAACCAACACATAAACTTAACAAAGAACACATGAAGAATTCACTATGATATCTTTGATTAGAGTCAAGAACATCTTTGCAATACAGACTCCACGAAGAACACGAGCCAGATCTGAACCAGAGCACTTGACTTATGATACTCTGTTAATCACAAAAGGACTCGATTATTACATCTGCTTCATCTTAAGATTCTAGAGTTGCATAGACTAACACCCATAATACTTCTAACTTTATCTCATCATTTTTTCTTTGTTGTGTATTACTTTTAGCTTTCGAGCAATGTGTTTTTGTCTGTATAAAAACACACATTGTCTTCCATATTAAACTGAAGGATATAAGATATCCTCCCTCTCACATCTCTTTTCACCTTTTTACTCCCACAGATAAGTACGGAAGAGGTCCCTATGTGACTTCTTAGTTCATACCCACGAAGAACTGTGGAAGAGGTCATGTGACCTGGATAGTCCTGTGTACTATTTTTTACCCTGATCCATGGTGTGGATCAAGTTTATTAATATAAACTTCTTGGTGGTAGGTGATCACCAAGTGGATTGGATTAGGTCTCGACTTGAGACTGAACCACTTGTTTTATATCCATTGTGTCGTTTAATTTAGTTTTCTCTATTTTACTATATAATTTAGATGACAGTAAACATATTTTGATAGTTAATCTTGGAAAGAAGTTATAATTTCTTTCCCTTATTAGAATAGCATCAAAAGTAATATTAATAAATGATATTAAGATTACTGAGAATTAATCAATCTTATGAGAAGTTATTTAAATAGTCAAAATTTCATAACTATATTACTTTGATTAAATACGATGTATTTATTTAGGGAACTTTTTAAGAATGTTTTTCAAACAAAATTTTTTTATGGATACTCAATTAACCCCCCACTCTGGAGTACTCTACTCTAACAAACATTTGGTTTCGTAGGCTGTTTTTTATTCCTATTAAGACTCTGTTTTTTACCCTATTTAACTATGATTTTAGTTGTACTTTAAAGATCTGTAAATTTATGTTAATTATAAATTTCTAACTCTTTCAAAGTATTTATTTATTATGGATAATAGATTGGATGGTGACACAATAAATAGACCACCATTCTTTAATGGAACCAATTATGCTCAATGGAAAATTAAAATGAAAATGCATTTATAAATTTGGGTTTTGAAATTTGGTCTTCAATTATATATGATTATAAGATTCATGCTATAGAAATAATCACTTGGGATGGCCCAACCAAGACTGCATACAATTACAATTTCAAATCCATGAATGCTTTATATTTCTCCTTAGGCGATGAGGAATTTAACATAATTTCTGTATGTAAAACTGCCCATGAAATTTGGGATACTTTATCTGTTTCACATGGAGGAACTTCTAGTGTTAAATAAATGATACTTAATACTTATACTATTAAATATGATAACTTTAAAATGAAACCTAATGTGCCTATTTCTGACATGTATTTCAGGTTCAATGAAATTTTCAACACAATGATTTCTCTTGGAAGAGAAGTTACTACTAAAGAACAAATTGTGAGGATTATAAGATGCCTACCTAACAGATGGAGAGGAACCTCTGTCTCAATTAGAGAGTCTTGTGACATCAGTAAGTTACCTATAAAAGAAATCATAGGTAAATTGATGATGTATGTAGAGGATCTGAATGTCAACAAGGAAGAGGAGGATGAACACAAAAGAAAATATGTTTCATTTAAGACCACTACTTCTAAACACAAAGAGAAAGGGAAATCGGAAGCCTCTATAGAAAGTTACAGCAATGAAAAATCATCACCTAACAATGATGTGGATATGGATCAATTAGCCATAAGGTTTAATATAATCTAAAAGAAGAAGAAAAATTCCAGAAAGCCTAACTTTAAGGAAATATATGATTAAAAAGGAAGATAGAAGAAAGATTGGAAAAGAAGTGACAAGTCTGATGAGATAGTCTACTATGAATGTAAGGGAAAGGTACATATAATGACTAACTATCCCAAGCTTAAGTACAAAAATAAATATGAGAACAAAGATAGAAATTATAAAAAAGAAATGAAAGCAACATGGAGTGACTCTAAGGATAGTTCAAGTAACTCAAAATCTTCACATGATGAACCAGCTAACAAAGCCAATATGTGTTTTATGAAAAACACAACTGATGTAACATTGGAATCTCTTGTACACAATTACTATTATTCCGAAGATTAAAGTGAATCTGAAAATATATCTAATGAATAAATGTTTGATTATTGTAACATGCTTGAAGAGACATGTAATGAACCAAAATATAAATACAAATCTTTAAAGAAACAACATGATCTTACCTCAACTATTAAGTCTGGAATTACTGTAGAAAATTAGAAAATGCACAATTACTCAAAGAAAACAATGAACTGAATCTATCTAATGAGAAATTGAAAAATGATCTAGGAAGGTTTACTAATGGTAAAGATACATTGGTACAAATTCTAGGTAAATAGATTGCTCCTAAATATACCATTGGCATTAGCTTTCAACCTGGTAAAATAAATTTTAGAAGAACTAATTTTGTCTCTAATTCTAGGATATTCAACTTTACTTCTAGTTCTAGAAAACATTCTTCTAGTTCAATTTATGATACACTCTCTACTGTTTCAAGCTTTTCTGGACCAAATAGAGTTTATTTTTATATCACTTTACATAATGATGATAGGAAACCTATGAGGTAGTTGTGGGTTCCTAAAGCACTAGTCACTAATATTACTGGACCCAAACAAATATGGGTACCAAAATTTGTTTTTATCTAACAATTTTGTACGAAATATGCTTAAAGATATCCTGTAAAAGCTTATGGTATTTGGATAGTGGGTGTTCAAGACACATGATAGGATACTATTCATTCTTCAAGAACATAATAAAAATTGACGGTGTACATGTCACATTTTGTGACAATTCTAAAGGAAATATCATTGGCCTTGGCCAAATCATTAACTCTAACTCAGTTTTAATTTTCAAAGTGATTTTTGTTGATGGATTGAAATATAATCTAATTAGTATTTCACAACTGTATGATGATGGATTTCATGTTAAATTTGAAAATTATGCTTGTAATGTTTTCAATTCTAAAAATGAATTGGTATTTTCTGCATTAATAAATGAAAATTTATACTCTGTTAACATAGATTCTTTAGTCTTTCAAAATGATTCATGTTTAAGTGTATTTCAAAATGAATCTTGGATTTGGCATAGGAGACTAGGACACTATAATATTCACTCCCTTTGAAAGTTAAATAGAAAAGTTTTGTCAAAGACCTACCCAAACTTGAGTTTCCAAATGATAAAGTGTGTAATCCTTATCAAAAGGGAAAGAAACACAAAATTTCCTTCAAACCAAAGAAATAAGTATCAACTTCTCAACCTCTCGAACTAGTTCACATGGATTTTTTTGGACCATATAGAGTTTCTAGTTTAAATGGGAAGCACTATGTTTATGTTCTTGTAGATGAATTTTCTAGATATACTTGGACTTTCTTTTTGGCTCACAAAAGTGAAGCCTTATCTCATTTTATCAAATACTCTAAATCTGTAGAAAATATTAGTGGACTTAGAATTAAATCCTTAAAAATTGATCATGTTCGTGAGTTTGAAAATCAAGAGTTTGAATCCTTTTACTCAAAAAATGGCTATAGTCATAATTTCTCTACCCCTAGAACACCTCAATAGAATGGAGTTGTAGAAAGAAGAAATATAACCTTGAAAGAGATTTCTAGAACTATGATCAGTGAATATGACTTACCAATTTATTTTTGGTATGAAGCTATAAATACAGCATGCTATATTATCAATAGAGTATTGATGAGACCTATTCTTAAAATAACTCCATATGAGTTGTGGAACAATAGAAAACCCAAAGTAAGCTACTTCAAAGTTTTTGGTTGCAAATTCTATATCCTTAATACTAGGGACAATCTTGAAAATTTTGCATCCAAGAGTGATGAAGGAATCATTTTAGTATATTAAATCTCTAGTAAATCATATAGCATGTTTAACAATAGAAATAAATGTGTAGAAGAATCTGTCTATGTCAAATTTGATGAAACAGATCCATGTGAGCCTATGACCACTCTAGAAAACCTAGAGGATGATGTATCAAATCTGGACAATAATTTAAAATCCTCTAACCATTCTGTGAAGGAATCTATGAAGGCTTCTAGTTCTGGAAACTCTTTAGATTCAAGTCACAATGAACCCAAACCTGTTGAAGAACCTAAAATCACTAGTCCTTATTTTTCTAGAGCTGTTATAACTCTTAAGAACCATCCTTTAGATGTTGTTATATGATACTTAGATAAAGAAACTCAAACTAGAGATTCTCTTAGGAATCAGGTTGAACATCAAGTCTTCTTGTCACAACATGAACCTAAAAACATTAATGATGCTATCAATGATGAATTTTGGGTGATGTCAATGCAAGAGAAACTTAATCAGTTCGAAAGGAACAAAGTTTGGAAACTTGTTGATAGACCCAAAGACACATCCACCATAGGCACTAAATGGGTGTTTAGGAATAAGGTAGAAAAAGTTGGTAATATAGTTAGAAACAAGGCTATATTGTTTGCACAAGGCTATAGTAAAGAAAATGGAATTGACTATGAAGATACCTTTTCACCAGTGGCTAGACTTGAATCCATAAGAATTCTGCTTTCTTATGCTGCACATATGAATTTCAAACTATATCAAATGGATATTAAAAGTGAATTTCTAAATGGGTATATAGCCGAGGATTTCTTTGTTGAGAAACCCCCAGCTTTAACAAATCCTCATTTTCCAAATCATATTTTTAAATTATCAAAAGCTTTATATGGTTTAAAATAAGCTCTAAGAGCTTGGTATGATAGACTAAGTACTTTTCTTATTTCCAAAGGTTTTAAAAAATGAATAGCTGATCCTACCCTTTTTATAAAACGAATTTCCAATGATGTTTTAGAAGTTAAAATTTATGTATATGACATTATCTTTGGATATTCAAAAAATTATTTATGTATTGAATTTTCTAAAATTATGAAAAACGAATTTGAAATGAGTTTAATGGGTGAACTAAAATTCTTTCTTGGATTTCAAATCTTTCAAAATAAAGATGATATTATTTTAAATCAAAGAAAATATACTAGGGATATTTTAAAACGTTTTGGTTTGGATAGCATAAAAAGTAGTGACACTACAATGAGTACTACATGTAAGTTGAATCTTGATGAAGATGGAAAATCTGTTGATCAAACCAATTACAGAGGAATGATTGGAAACCTACTCTACTTAAGTGCTAGCTGACCTGAAATTATTTTTAGTGTGTATATGTGTGTTCGTTTTCAAGAAAATCCTAAGGAATATCATTTCAATGCAGTTAAGAGAATTTTTAAATACCTCAAGCATACACCCAATCTAGGGCTATTTTTCCCAGATGAAAATAATTTGAGTTAGTTAGTTATTCTGATGCTGAATTCAGTGGTTATAAGTTAGATAGAAAAATCACATCTGGAACATGTCACTTTTTAGGAAAGTCACTAGTATCATGGTGTAGTAAGAAACAAAAATCAATTACATTATCTAGTGCAGAAGTTGAATACATAGTTGCTGGTAGTTATTGTGCACAGATTTTGTTGATGAAACACACATTATGAGATTATGTATATCAATTCAGACATGTACCTATAAATTGTGACAATACAAGTGCTATTAACATCTCAAAAAATATTGTTTCGCTCTCTAGAACAAAACATATTGATGTAAGATATCACTTTTTGAGAGATCATTATCAAAAAGATGATATCACTTTTTAATTTAGTGGAACTGAATATAAGCTCGCAGATGTATTCACCAAACCATTAAATTATGAAAGAATAGATTATATCATACCTAAATTGGGAAAGATAAATCATAAGTAGCAAGTATACGGTTTCACAGCTTACTATTTCATGTTTACAGTCTCACCATAAAGATGCTTTATTGTTTTATATACATATTATAATCTGTATCATGGTAATTAATTATTTTGTTCTTTTACTTTCCTATGATTTTTTTTGCGATGCTTGGTATCTATAAATGATAACAACTAAATACATTTCACTCTTTTTTCACCCTAGCTCTCTTCTCTCAAACCGTAACACCTATTTCAACATTTCTCTCTCCCGTTCCTTCATTGAATTCCTATAATGAAATTCATGTCGTTATAAAATCCTGAGAAGCGGAGTTTAAAGAAGAAGATGAAAATAGTGCCAAATTTAGCGCCTGAAGGTCCATTGAATCCAAACCTGGTGAAAAAATAAATCATTCCTAATAAGGAAATTTTCCCCAAGTGGATTCTATCAAGAAAGTCTTTATTATTGGAAGTACTAAAAGAGAAAGGGTGGATTAATTGGTTCACAAAGGAAGATATGTCGATTTACCTGAAGCTAGTTGCACAGTTTTATCAGTATGTTCAATTCTCTTTTGATACAGAAGATGGAGATGTTGTGAGAAGCTTGATCAATGGTCAGAGATGTACCTTTTCTTCAAGGTTATGGGATGCATGCCTTAGGATACCTCATGAGGGTATTTGTGCAGACTACCAGAGAGGTCCTCCTCCTCCAATTGAGTTCTTTGTTTTGGAATAAGAATTGGGAATCTTAACTAGAAATGAAACAAAGTGAAGATCCATAGCTGATGATCTAGATGGTGAAACCAGACTTCTGTTTAATTTTTTTAAGAATCAAATTATCCCCCAAAAGGTGATTTTTCTACACTCAAGTATTAGGATGTAATTTTGATACACCTAATGAAGAATGGAAATAAGATCAACCTATTAAAACATGTTATACTTCACATATGTGAGTGGATCAAGACAACCTCCAAGTCAAACTCCCTGTTCTACTCAAGATTAATCTCACCTATACTTCATGCAAAAGGATTGGTTGGACCAGATGAATTAGTATTTAAGGAATATTAATTTTCTCTTTCAAAATTTACAGTAAGGAGAATGAAAATCATTTGGAATCCATGGAGAAAAGTATGGGTAGAAGATAATGAAAAGGTTTATGAAAATTTAAATCTGGTGTAACACTCTTCGGGGCCTAAAGATATTTCTGATCCTGGTTTAAAACCAGATGAAATTTTTGAGTATTCTAATAAGGAAGAATAAGAAGAGGTTGTTGTACCTACAGGGGAAACTATTCTGGATGAGAAAGATAGTGAACCTGTTCTCCAAGACTTAACATAGAAGGAAATGTCTATTCCTGAAATTATCCTATCTGTTGAAGAGAGAATGGAGCAAGAGTTTTAGTTTTCTAGAAAGGAAGTGGGTGAGGTTATTGGGGATTAAATCTTGGAAATAGATCAAGGATCTAAATATCTCAGTCCTAAGAAAGATACACCCATTGAGGGGGATAATTCCTTCAGTCTGGAAAGTGTTGAAGTGCCAAATCCGGTTGATTCAGGCTCTGTGGATACATGATATAAATTTCCTAGCTATTTTGATGTGAATGACTCCTAGGAAGCCTCAGTGAAAGGTATATATCTATCTACTATGTTTCAATTGAAACCAGTATCTAATCTTGATGTTATAACTGCAAAGGAACCTGATCCTATCTCAGCTCTTATTTCCAAGCCTTCACAAAAACCTTAAAAGTTGGTTAGTAAAGATTATTTTAAATCATTTGAATCTACCCTATTGGTTGGGGTTAAAAATCTCATGAATACTCACCATGCTCCTATAAAAAGTTTGAATGAAATAGATGTTTCCCTGTTATTGGAAAAAGATCATATGGAAGATTAAACCCAAGATGCTTCATGAGATTCAAGAAGTCAGAGTTGAGAACAAACAGTTAAGTGATAAAGTAAATTCTCTTAGATGTATGGTTGAAGAAATGAAAAGAGTGATGAACTCAAGACCAGAACCTATTTCTCATACTGCTGAGGATATTGGTAGTTAGATTCCACATGAAGTAGCCTCCCTAATACAACCTAATATAAACTCCTTGGTTGACAAGGTAGCTGAAAGAAACAAGAAAATCGTTCAAGAGATGCGTGATCTTGTTATTGGTCTTAAAAAGTTGACTGATGAGTATAAAGGTTGCTCCAAAAAGTTCTGAATCAATTGATGTCCCTTACTTCAGCTATTACTGCTTCTAGTGCCTCTGGACAATCATCTCATCCTTCCATGGATAGTGATCTGCTCAAAACAATTGTCAAAGAAGAACTCCAATCTATGTTCAGTGGATTTGAAAAAGAATCCTTATTTGTGGTTGTCAAGAACAGTTACAGAGTTCATGATTTAGTGATAACTCATTCAAAAATAGCAAATGATTCTCAGGAAGAGATTACTAAGAATGTGGACTTATACTTAAATAGGATCTTCTTGAATCATGACGTGACCAACCATTTCAAATACCTTGTCGAGAATCTGAGAATCCCTCATGTCACTCAAGCATTCAAAACTCAAGTCCAAATGATCAAAGATTTCACTCCTCTATTGGATAAGTTTATGGAGAACAAGGTTGACTTTGAGAAATCCATGCAGTATGCTGGTGAGATCATTGATGACTTCATCAAACTTTTGAGACCTTATCTTCATGTACAGAGCACTGTTATTGTGGCTCCTGCAACTGCACCCTTGAGACCTAGTTTTCCTACCTTTTCATCCTCTTCCCTTTCCACTTCATCTATGTCTATCTCTCAGGCTCTGAGTTATATTAGACCTGTTATACTCAACCAATAGTTGCCTCAGTCTTCCACTACACCTACCTCGGCCCCTTATGTTTTTGAAGGACTCCCTTTACCTTCTTTGTAGTTGGTTCACTTCCCTCTTCCACTTCTACTTTTTCTCCTATGGCTTCTTCTAATGATGTTGCTGCCAAGGGAAAAGAGAAGATAACTGGTGCTAAAGAAAAGTGACTACTATCTTTTGATAGGGATGATTTCTGTATTTTTTTCATTTATTAATATTTATAATGACACTTTTTATCCATCTAATACATTGTACAATCTTCTTATCTACTATTTTATTTAATTTTGTATTCTTTTTTATAATCACAGAAGGGGAAGAGATATGCACACTGAGAGATATGCACACTAAGGAAGAGACACATTAACTAAGAATAGATCTCTCACTCACATGATTTTTTGATCATCGAAAAGGGGAATATTGTTGAACTCCTCATGTGTTAATCATGTTTTAATGATCACAAATACTATACTTTATGTAAAACTTGTTAATTCTGTGTCATCTGTCTCAAATCATGTGTACAAATGATTAGTTTCTTTATGCCTTAAACAAATACTATACAATGTGTTAATCATGTTTTAATGATCACAAATCTTATACATTGTGTTATAATGGATTTCCTTGATAAATGATTAAGTCTAATCCATTCTATTAATATCACTATTTAAGTCTATGTACAGATATTTGGCTAAGTCTAAGAAACGGTTAGTCTTCCACCAGTTATGTTTTTCTGGAAAAGGACCCTGACACCGTGACCAGACACCATAACCCATACATCATGACCAGACATGATGAATAGACACCGTAACCTAGACACCGTGACCCAGGCACCGTGACTAGACATCATGACCTAGAAACCCTGACCAGACACTGTGACTAGACATCGAAACCAACTTCAGATCTGTTAAAGTCTGTGACACCGGTTCCATGATGAGACACCATTTAAAGTTTGGCAATGGAATAGATACTATGATCAGACACCGCATCTATGCCACCAGTTCCTGATCTCTATAAAACTATTCCATCATGACTGTCTCATCACTCAAAGGAAATGAAGGAGACACCATTTCAAGGAGACACCATTTCAAGGAGACATCATTTCAAGGATACATTTTTTCATAGAGACGTCGTTTCTAGACAGATTGTGGCACCGTTTCTTAATCTATTTTTTCATTTTTCGATTTAATCTCTAACGGTCATATTTGAAGATTTTAAATGCACTCACATAATTAATGTTTATTTGTAGACATGTCACCTAAAAGTACGAGGTACGAGGTTCAGAGTACATGTATCCCGTCATCTCCAACATATACAATCCATGATTAAAAATAACAGTGTGTCCAGAAACAAAAAAAAAGGATAAAACTAGATAAACAAGTGTGCGCGATAACGAAGAAGCACGGGCATTCTTGAGAAAAACCGACACATGAAACTTCACAAGGAACACATTAAGAATTCACTATGATATCATCGATCAAATTAGAGAACATCTTCACAATACAAACTCCACAAAGAACACGAGCCAGATCTGAACCAGAGCACTAGACTTGTGATACTCTATTTCTCACAAAAGGACCTGATTCTTACATCTGCTTTATCCTAGAAGTCTATATCTGCATAGACTAACACCCAGAGAACTTTTAACCTTATCTTGTCATTTTTTATCTGTTGTGAAATGTTTTTAGCTTTCAAGAAATGTTTGTGTGTCTTTATAAAAACACACATAGTATCCTACATTAAATTGAAGGATACAAGATATCCTACCTCTCACATCTGTTTACACCTTTTTACTACCAAAGATAAGTGTGGAAGGGGTCCATGTGTGACCTATTAGTTTATACCCATGAAGAACTATAGAAAAGGTCGGGTGACCTGGACAGTACTGTATACTGTTTATTACCCCGATCCAAGGTGTGGATCAAGTTTATTAATATAAACTACTTTTTGACAGGTGATCACCAAGTGGAGTGGATTAGGTCTCGGCTTGAGAGAGAACCACTTGTTTTATATCTGTTATGTTGTCTAATTTAGTTTTCTCTGTTTTACTATATAATTTAGATATCACTAAACATGCTTTGATAGTTAATCTTGGAAATAATTTATAATTTATTTTCCTTATTAGAATAGCTTCAAAGGTAATATTAATAACTGGTATTAGGATTACTGATAATTAATCAATCTTCTGAGAAGTTATTTAAATAGTAAAACTTTTATAACCATATTACTTTGATTAACTGGGCTATACTTATTTGGGGAACTTTTTAAGAATACTTTTCCAATAGAAATTTTTATAGATACTCAATTCACCCCCCCCCCCTCTTGAGTACACTAATCCGACCAACAAAATGATTTCCCCATATTTATTTATAGGACAACATAATCTATAAATTTAGTGGTTATTTATTAAGTATAAAATCTAATTTTTATATTTATGTATTAACTCTATTATTATAGGGACAATATGAATTGTTAGGATAAAATAATTTCCATTAATTTATTAAACCAACACAAATTAGTATAAAAATTTAAGGATGAAAATTAAATTGTTGCTTTAACATCTCATTATGATATGGAATGATTATTTAAAATGTATAGGCATTAATAACTCACCTAAATAATAGAGAAAATGTAGGGTTTAAATATAAGAATGTACCTATGGTATAAAATTATATTGATGTATTTCTAGTGACAGTTCTTGTACCTCCCTCTGCACAAGATATTGAGTTATTCATTGAAATTATTCTTAGATCCCAACCAATTTTGAAGGAATAAAATAGAATTGAACTGGTTTTATTTGAGGATCTATATATGTAACTACAAGATCTTTAGGATAATTAATTCATATTTCCTATAATATCTCTATAGTGTTCTTCTAATATTTTCATGAATAAAAGAAAATATTTAATGTGTAAAAATAATGATTACAAAGATCTAAATAATAATATAATTAAGAATAAATATAATTTTTCAATAACTAAATAAATACTTGATTAGCTATAAGTTGATCAATAATTTTCAATGATTTATCTTAGATTTAGAAATCTTAAACTAATTTTTGAATTAAATACTATAAAGAGAATAGTTTGAAAATGTAATTTTCATTACGAATTTTTTAAAACACCATTTGTTTAGAAAAAATATATATAATGTTTATATATTTTACAAATAAATAATCAATTGTTTATATAGATAAGTTTATTATAGTAATTATATATTATATTCCTATATATATCCATTAATAGTAGGATCATGAATACACCTTGAGGAATACTCTATAAACATTATAGAGAATGATGTTATATAAAAAGTTTAACAAGCATGATGTTTCGATGAATCAATTAGAATTTTTAGTTTATATATTTATCAATGATAAGGTTTTAGTTTACCCCACATAAACTAAATTAATCAAATAATTCTTTATAAAAATAGTAAAAAAAAGGTTCCATACTTTTCATAACTTATTTGAATATTATTTACAATTTTTTAAAATAATTTCATGACTGTCCATCCCACTAAACAAGTTAAATACATCCAGGTTAGATATTTTGGAACAATAGGAGCGAGGAAGTCATCTTGAAGACAATATAAGGTTGGTCAGTGCACTTATACTAAACTTATCTTTTATAGTTGAAATGTTCATTATTTATATCGATTCTTGGAATAAGTGATTCATATTTTTTATAATAAATATTGATCAGATAATTTCTTATCAATTTTAAAAATTAATAGTTTATGATAAGAATTATTGTACTCGGGATTTGGAGTTGATGAAAATATTTTTTTTTCTTTAAATAGTTAATATATTTATCTTTATAGATAAACATTATATATATATATATATCATAAAATTTTGAAATATATATTTACTTAGAGTGAAATAAATATGTATTAGAGAACATGTTTGGAGCTACTTAATGATTTTTACTAAGCCACAAATTATTATCCAAAGAAGGAAAATAAGGTAGAAAATATCTCAAGTAGGAAGGATTATATTATCATATATAAAATGATGATAAAATACAATCCAATGATTAGTGGACTAGTCTTGTTGGGCTTGGAATCATAAATCCCTTACAAATGGTTGATTTACCCTCATTACTAGAATATATCATAAGGAAGAAATAAAAATTTTATTGGTAAAAATAAAGCATAGATATAGTTCAAAATGGTATGATTCATGATATTAATTTTGATAAGAAGGAAATTTTATGTTTTAAGAAAATATTATTTATTATATCAATACCTAAGATAGTGAATGGACTGCATAATGAATCATGTAAATGAAATTTACCTATATATTGGAGATCACTAACGTATGCATGGGTATTTAGGAGAACTAATTCTGAATAAATTATATTCCCATTCATATCATAAATGATTTATATTCTTATATCATAGTGTTGGATTTATTTTTAATATTTAAAGCAGAACCAATTATCAAAACATGACACACTCAAAATACTTTGTACGGATCAATGTTCTTAGAGATATTGATGTGCATATAAATGTCCTGAATAATATATATCTTGATATATATTTTAACCATGGAGGATGATTGATGTTCTAATATTAAGCTAATATGCTCCTTATATGAAGGATGAAGCTTAAAGGAGGTCATCATGAAGATGATATAAAACAATTATAGTTTAGGTAGAAAGAAGTTAATTATATATTCTAACACAATATGTTGGATGAGTAGTGAATTATCTATAAATAAGGAGACCAAATTTATTATATAACTTGGTTGGATTTTAAAAGTTATATATGATGTTGTTTTGGAATAAAGTTGTTAGAGAACATATGCCTTAACAAGTTCATAAAGAACTATTAGAATAGTATCTTTTTGGTAATCTTTAATAGATCATGTAACATCGTTATGGTGGTTAGTGGGAAATCTGGATTCTTACAGAAGTAAGGAAAAGTATAGATTCATATTTAAGTTATAATTGAATAAATAATGAGGATAATGATTTGATGATGAGTTTGAGTTGGTTCAAAGGAATCATAATGATTTTTAGAATATGTTATCGATATTAGAGAATATTATAGAAGTTTATAAGTCTTTAACGAGAAGGAATTTAGTGAAATATCATAGTGGATGAAATCAAGGTGCAACATCTCTATGTTATTCAATTATTTGGTTCTAAAGTAGTTTATAGAAAATGATCACTAAAGAACCACGCCAAAAAGAGGTGAACCTTACATTGTAATGGAGTGAAGGTGAAGAAGAACATACTCTTATGTAAAAATTAGGTGGAAACCCCTAATATAGTTCCATAAAAAGTTACTTATAAGGAATAACAAGGTCCATCCTTAGGGAATTTTAACTATTATAAGTAGTCATGGGTTTTTAGTGATGGTTTTTCCAAGGGGAGTTGAAGACTGTATTCTAAAAGATGAATTCTAGGCCATGATAATGGGGTTCACAACACAAAATAGCCGACCTTGTAAAATTCATTTGTAGTTTCCTCTAAGGACAAGATTCCATATGTAGAAATGTTTTTTTGTAATATAAAAACATTTATTACATATATATGATGTGATATAAAGACCACGTTATAACTATATAGTGGATTTTATGGATATATAAAGAGATATAATTCAATATTTATGGATCTGATTTTAACTAAATCCTATGTTGTAAAGGTGTTGTTCCAATATGTAAACTTAATTAAGAGGCATTAATTATATCTTTAAAATTTAAAAAAAAATTCCTACTCTAGGTATTATGTTGTTTGAAAGTTATGTATTCTAAAATATTACAGTAATAATAGATATTAAATATAGTAGAACATAGATGTGTTAGAAGTTATGACCGTTATGAATTAAAAGACTTAAATGGAATAAGAAGTACAACAAAATAAAAAAAATAACGGGCTTGCAGATAAAAATATAAACACATATAAACAATATTATTAATGGATATCATAGTTTCTACTACTAAAGTTATTCGATTTTCATCCAAAGTCATAATAAGGTCAATACCCAGATCTTAGGGACAAATGTTTGGAATCCCTCAAAATTCATTATTCTAAATGATCAGAAAATCAAGTCATATCCATTAAATTCTTCGTCAATGGTCAGTTGTAGCAAGATCTTACATCGTAATTCCTATTCAATCAAATAATCATAATGAACCATGTAATTATCCCTTGGACTTCTTCAAACATAGAAGTTTGGAAATATTAGTTTCTATCATCGCAACTCTATGTTCATATGACAATTTAATCCAAATGACTATAATTAAAAACATATAGATTTTATAAAGAAACCTAATAAAAAGTAATTCTAGAGATAATGCTTAAAAACATAAAAAAAAATTATCTTAAGGATCAAGTGTTGGAACTTGATAGGGTTGGTGAATAAGTTATGCCTAACTTTTCTCAAATTTTAAAAACCTATAATATTTTATACTTTTAATATCCTAACCCATGTTTCATATTAGATTTTGAATGAATCGGGTTATATCCTTTACTCAATATGAAATAAAAACATAAAATGCAGAATATAAAGTAAAGATAACAATTTAATATTTTTAAAAGGCTCAACACCTTCATAATAAACCTATCCTTGTTGTGATTGGTTATTCACCCTAATAATAAATTTTAATCTCTAATCAATCTCATATTAGAATTTATTTGATGTATCCAATACATATGAAACAACTCACTATGTTTACAATTTCCAACTTCCCATTGGACATCAAAAAACCAGATTCTCACTTTTGTTATAGAGTTATAAGGTGATTTACTTGCATACCCAGTGTCTCACTAGTTACAATGCTCTAAACTTTGTATACAATTTTTATTTTACTTCTATGCCTTATGAATATAACACATATTAGGACAAGATTATTTAGCCGAAAGTTATAATTTATAATTTTCCTTTCTTTAGTTTTGAAATCCAAAAATACTTTAATGCTTCCTTAAATAAATTTTTTCTAACCTTATATATCCTAAGTGTTTTAAAATGTTGTTTTAGAAAACACACTTTTCCACTGAATGAAGAAATGATTCTAATATGAAATGAATATAACCAATTTTTTATTCAATCTGATTCATCAGAATCAAGGTGCATCTTATACGTCAGACCGAATACTATTTTGACTAGTGGTTATAATAGTGTACTATCTATCATATTGACCGAAGTCATAACCCTTAGACTAAAAATAGTTCTGATACATCAGAGTAACCTTTGTTCAGTTCATCGTATTGAAAAATAGTTTCATAGTTCATCAGACTATCTAAAGATTATAGTTAGAGTAATTTGAGTTATTTTTATTGGATAGAATTATTCATAGAATTATAATGGAACTACCAAAAAATGATATTGGATAATGAAGTACAATTCATGATTGGATTTCAAGATAAAGATCCAGATCATTATGAGCTATTAGGTGAAAGCTATCCAAGGTTGTTGCATCCAAATAAAAAATATTACCGTTGAAGATTTTTCAATAAATAGGTGGTTATTTGAGGAGCTAAGAGATGAGGCATTTCTAACACAACATGTTTGAGATTTTTCTGTACCTAAACATCTCATTATAACACTTTTAAATTTTTTGAGAGTTATAGTTCTAAGAAATATATATGAATATTGTAAATTCCATATAATATTTTCTATTTTCTATTTAGTGTTTCCAATCAAGGTAAGATTGAGGGATTCCAGGGATAGGAAGATAGGTGAATTTGATCTATCAGATCAAGGGATTCTAGGGATAGGAAGACAGAGATATACTAATCATCATATCGAAGGCTTCCAGGTTTTTGGAAGAAAAATCCATTTCGATCATCGTATCAAGGAATTTGTTGGTGATTAAAGACAAACTATTAAAATTAGGTATAAAATTGTGGATATCTTATGTCAGGATTTCTTTCTTCCTTAACTCTTATGGATAAATATTATAATTCTTTTATAAATCTTGTAATTCATTCTTAATTTATTAAGATTTTTTTACTTGTTTCTACAATTTTACATTCCACTATGAATTTATATTATAAATTAGTTTTTTACATATCTTTGTAATAATAGTTTTATCAAACTATTTTTGATACTGATTAACTAAATTAATTTACCTTATGATTTCTGGATCTAAAACATACACTTTTATCATCAGATGAATTTTGGGTCCGATATTTTTTTCTAAATAGATTTTTTATTTTGTCATAGTTTATATATTTAAACTATAATTAACAACCTCTTGTATCCATTGTTTACTCTGAAATCCAAAAATTCATATTAAAGCAGGTTATACTGCTATAATTTCTGATTACTTCTTGTTTATTTTGATTTTATAAGCTACTTTTTTATAAAATGTTGTTATAGTAACAAGTTTTCTAGAAAAGAGTTTTTAAATTTGATAAGATGGTAGGTTTCAATTTTGGAACATTAGAAAATATGAATCCTAGTCGACCAACTATTTTTTATGGGAATGAATATGAATACTGGAGAGATATAATGAATATTTTTATCATCAATACTGGTGTGGATAACGTTTTCATGATAACTATAAATTATGTGTTTTAGATAAGGAAGTTACTAATTATATAAATCAGGAAATGTTTTAATATTAATTTAATTATATATTAAGTAATACTATTTTTATGTTATAGGACCAAAAATATTTATATTTAGATATATTCATGTGAAACTATTAATAGTATATAGAAGAAATTAGATATAACTCACTATGGAACTTCAAAATTCATTGATATTAGAAGATCTATGAAAATATCCGACTACAAGTCTTTTTATTCTCTACCTGGAGAATCAGTTTCCAATATACACCAAATATTTTTTACCATTGTTAATAGCTTACAGTCTCTTACTGAAAAATATATAACACATGGAATCTTAGTAGAAAACATTATTGAGATTATGTATAGTGAATGGGAATCTAAGAGAACATCTTTAGATGACACAATAAGGATAAAAATTATTACCCTTGATGATCTCATTAGAACCCTTATTCAATATGAAGGTATATTTAAAAGGGATGCATAAAAGATGAAAAATAAAAATGGAGGTGTTTTGATAACAACTCTATCTTGTGTTCCTAGTAAGGTTTAATTAGATGAAAAAAATTGTTAAATCCTCTAATGATAAGAAAGTTAATATTGAATCAGTTAATAGTTCATCATAATAGCCTGGGAATGAACTAGATAATCTTTTTATGAGTATGATTAGGATTTTAGGAAAGAAATATTCTCGGTAATTATATAGTAATATTTATATGGAAAAAGTGATAAGAAAGATTCTATAGAATTTATTTGTTATGAGTGTAAAAATGTAAGCCATATCAGACTAGATTTTCTAAAGCTTAAAAGGAAGGATAAGAAAGAAAGTAATTCTGACAGGAATGATAAGAAGTATTATAAGTACAAGAGCAAGAAAAGTTTAAAATATTAAAAAACATAGAGTAAAAGTGGAGGAGATAACTCTTTTGATAATTCTATATAAAATTAATGTTATGGATAGAGAAATATTTTTTTATTTGAAGAAATTATAAAGGTGATTAAATTTGTAATGGATAATGTAACTACTACTAAATATCTTACAAACCTTAACCTAAATGCTATCTACCATGATATAAATGACGATAATAATTCTAGATCATCGGATGAATAATATTCCTCATCTGAAAAGGATAATATTTTACTATGTTTTGAATAATTATTTGAGTTTTCTAATTTATTTGAGAATTAAAATTGTAAATTTTAAAAAACACTTGATGTTGGTCAAGGTAAACATGTAAAAAAATCAAGAATTAATAATTTAAATACAAAAGTATCATATCTTTCTAAATAAATTTCTAAGAATAATTTTGAAAAATATATTCTTTCTAAAGATCTTGATAAGTCTATTTTTGATAAAACTAGTTTACAAACCAATTTTATAAAACTTAGTTCGGATATAGGTTCTAATGGAGATAATATCTTATTTTTAAAACTAAAATATGAGAGTTCTAGTTTGAATAAACTTTTACCTAATTTTACCTTTGGAAAGTAAAATTTTTATAAAAAGTATAGTCAAATAAAACCTCGTAAAGTTATTTTTAGAATGGGTTTTATAAATATAAAACATGTTTTTAGTATTAATTAATTTGTTCTAAAGAGTGATCCAATTTCCACAAAATATAAAAGTGGTGGAAACTAGAAGAAAAAATGTTTTAAAACAATGTGTTGTCTTTGGGATTTCACTATGATTATTTTTCAAAAGAATTTAAATTTTCTTGAAATAATAAGGTCAGGCAAATATGGATTCAACAAATATTACTTTTTGATAATGTCAAACCCAAGAAGATTTGGGTTATGAAACACTAATGATTTTTATTTTCATGAAGATAATGAAATTACCAACAGTAAGAATAATTACTACATGGATAGTTGTTACTCTAGAAAAATGATAGGAAAAAATATTTCTTTAAGAAGATCATAAATATTAAAGGTAGAAAACTCACTTTCAAAGATAATGCTCAATGAGAAATTATTGTTATAGGTAAAATTATTCTTCTTGGTAAATTTTTAATTTCAAATGTTTTATTTGTTGCATGAATTAATCACAAACTTATTGAAATAATTCATTTATGTGATGAAGGTTATATTGTGAACTTCATTAATGATAAATGTACCATTCATAGTTCTAAATATGAGTTTATTCTTTCTGACAATCGATATGAAAATTTTTACACTTTAAACATAGCAGACTTTAGGAGCCAATATCTACCTTGTATTAATTCAATACAAGATCAATCTTAGTTATGATAGAGAATATTAAATTATTGTAATCTTATAACTTTAGCTAATTTTTCTATGAAATTACTAGTTAAGGATATATCATATCTTATGTTTGATAATTAAAAAGTATATGATCCTTGTCAATTTTGTAAGAAACATTATTCAAGTTTTAATTCTATTAGTTAAATATCAAACTTTGATGCTTTATAGTTAATGCACATAGACTTGTTTGGTTATACCCAAATAGTATGTACCAGTGGAAAATACTACTCATATGTTTTAGTTGATGATTACACTAGATATACTTGGGTCAATTTTCTTGAAAGAATATCTGAGGCCCTTAGTTGTTTTAAAAATACTATAGTCAGAGTTTAAAATGATAAAAACATATCCTTGATAACTATTCATAGTAATCATAGTATATAATATTTAAATTCTAATTTTTAAACATTTTTTAGTAAAAATGGTATTAAACATAACTTTTCAGCACTTAGAACTCTATAAAAAATGTTGTAGTTTAAAGAAGAAATAGAATTATTTAGGAGATTACTAAAACCATGTTGATTGAATACTCAGTAGATAAATTGTTTTGGGATAAAGAAGTTAGTACTACCTGCTATACTATAAATTGTGTTTTAATAATACCTTTTATTAAAAAACACCTTATGAGTTGTGGAAGAGAAGAAAACAAAAACTTTCATACTTCAATGTATTTGATGAAAAGTATTCATTCTTAATACAAAACATAATTGACATAAATTTGAACCAAAATCTGATGAAATAATATTTTTACATTATTATACAACTAGTAAGGCATATAGAGTTTTTAATAAAAAAATACAAGTACCTTTGAGGAAATAATACATGTTAAGTTTAATGAAAAAGATCCTTTTATATTTAAATAACCTAAACCTACATCTTTGTATGTTATTTCTAAAAATGATTATCAACTTATGTTGAAAATTTATTCTCATGAGATAATAACAGAATAATATATTTATGAAGTTGTACCTTAAGAATATTTTCAACCTATTATTGTAGAATAGAGTTTTAAAAATATAAGAAGACAGTTTTTTATTAAGAATCATCCTAGTGATAATATCATTAATGATGTAGATCAACTAGTTATGACTATAACTTATTTGAGAAATGAAATTAAACATCTAGAATTTTTATATCAATTCCAACTTAATAATTTTTATGAGGCTTTAGTTGATGAGTATTGGATAAAATCTATGTAAGTTTAACTCAATTAGTTTAAAAGAAAACATTTTTGGACTTTGTTTGAATGACCTAAAGATACTTCTGAAATTTGATTAAAATGGGGTTTTTAGAAAAAAATTGATGAAAATGGTATAATAGTTAAAAATAAAGCTAGACTTGTTGTTATGGTTTATAATCAACAAAAGGGTATAGATTATGAAGAAACTTTTTCTCCCATATATATAATTGAATCTATTTGTATTCTTCTAGAATATGTAGCATTCTTAAATTTCATACTATTTAAAATTGATGTGTTGTGTGAATTCCTTGATGGATATATTCCAGAGGTTGTTTATGTAGAAAAAACACCTATTTTTAAAAAAAACATCCAAAACATGTTTCTAAACTTACTAAGGAACTATATGGACTTAAATAATCCCCTAAATCCTAGTATGATAGGTTAAATAGATTTTTGTTACAAAATGATTTTGTTAGGGGATCTGTTGATTGAACTCTTTTTATTAAATAAGTTAATAAAAATATTATTATTATAAAAATCAATGTTGATGACATTATATTTGGATCAAATCAAAAATATTTAACAGGTTCCTTTATAGTTCTTATGAAATCCGAGTTTAAATTGAGTATGATGAGTGAGTTAACATTATTTCTAGGTTTTAAAATTAAAAAAAACATAATAAACTTTTATATATCAACATAATTATATAAAATATATTCTTAACAAATTAGGGTATGACAATATTAAAATTATTAATACTCTTATAAGAACATTAAATACTTTAGATATTGATGAATCTGAGAAAAACGTTAATCAAAATATCTTTAGAGGAATGATTGGAAGTCTACTTTACTTAATATACAGTCATATGTATTTAATGTTTTATTTATTCTTATTTTCTAGATATTAAGAAAATCCAAAATACTCTCATCTTAAATCTTTAAAAAAAATTCCTTACCTTAATGGAACTATGGATTTAGGTTTATTTTACTATTCTAGAAATGATTTCAAATTTTTTTTTGAGAATGAATTTGGTGGATATAGAATGGATAAAAAATGTACTTCAAGAACATGTCATTTATTAGGAGAATATTTTGTTTCTTGGTTTTATAGGAAACAACACTTGAGTAGAACTTTCTAATTCTAAGGCTGAATATGCGGAGGCTGGAAGTTATTGTGCTCATGTATTGGTGATGATACACACACTCACTAACTATAGAATGAGTTTTAATAAAAATGAAATTTTGTGTTATAAAAAAAGTTCCATTACCTTATGTAAAAACCTAGAGCATCACTGATGAGAAAAGAATATAGATATAAGACACTGTTTTCTTTACGATCACATAAAATAATGAGATAGAATTTTTCAATTCATCGGAATGGAATAACAACTTGCTGATATTTTTAATAAACCCATTAGTTCCAATATATTTGAATTTATTAAATATAAGATATTAATGATTAATATAAAATGATCATTCATATCTACCTCATGTTTATCAATATAATTACATTAATGAACTCTTTCTTAAAGGGGGAGTATATATGTTTCGGTTTTTTAAAACCTTTTGTTTTCTAAAACCTTTTACTTTCTAAATTTTTGTTTATTTAAATATTTTAATTTTATAAAACATTTCACTTTTCTATTTTTCTGGAATCAAAATATTTTTAATTTTTTTAGAGTCAAAATTTTTACTTTTTTAGACTCAAAAATAGTTATACAATTATTCACGATAATATATTTGTTAAAAACTAATTAGGATTAAACTTATATTGAAAAAACAAGAAGAATAGGTTATTGATAATGAGAAAACAATTTCTACTTTTAAAGGTATTCTTCTAAGACATTAGTTTTTTATTTATCTATTACTTTAGTTTAACCTTGTTATTTTACATATTATTTATATTTTATAATCCTTTAATTTTAAAAAAAATTAATGAATATATAGTCAGATAAAATAAAAGTCCTAAGATTTGTTTTCATAAACAAATTATAATAGTTCAGAATTTATTTTAAATAATTCATGGATTAAATATCAATCATTGAATCAGAAAAGGCTTTTTGAATATGAGATACTGGATTTTCTAGAATATGAATTGTCACTTGTGTGCCTATATTATGGTGGTTCATCCCGTGTCCTGCATTGGTTTTTCAATATTTCCTCTCAAACCCTCGAAACCCCATATAGTTTTCAGTCCGATTATTTTTTGATTCATCTAATTAGATTCTTCAATATGATCTTCAACACCATTTTGAGTTAGACGACCTCTTTAGAAGACAATGTGAAGCATGAAGTTGTATATGAATGATTGATTGAAATGGATTGTTATAAAAAGTAAGGATCTCCTATGAAAAAGGTTATTACTTTTCATGGTTGGGAGAAAATTTATGAAGAAAACATGGATTTGGAATTGAACTATATATAGATAGTTAGGAAATTTTATTCATCAATTGAATTTAATACAGAAGATGTTTTAGAATGATTAGAATGAAAAATTGGAATCACTAAAGTTGTTGATAGAATCTATGATCCAAAATGTGGTCAAAATAAAAACATTCAAAGGTAAATCAAAGGAGCGCAAGATAAGATTTAATAAAATGGTAAAATGGTCTAGGAAAGTCTATGATGATCTAAAGGATCATGAAGATAATATTATAGAAGTAAAAAAAAAGTTTCTCTTGAAATTTATGACTCATTTGACAAGTTTTCTACTGATGTATTAGATAGAGTGAAGTTTTTTGAACTGTTTATATATATGAAATAAAATATCAATGAATAAGTAAAATAGTTTAAATAAGATATTATAAATACAATAGGAGAATGTTGGGTACTGATATTTTGAAGATGAGTTTCTTAGTTTAAATGAAAAAAATAAGAAAATATCTGAAAAGGATGAAAGTTTAGAGGAATACAATCATAGGATTTCTGTTATAGAGGAAAGGACAACAAATATGGGGTCTACCACAACTAAATCTAAGAAATATTAGGAATACTTTAAGAATTTCAAGGCCATTATAAATAATTTATATAAAAATAATTAAATTTTTATATTTGAACTCTTGATGTATTCAAAAATTTCAAAAAAATATTATTTTGAATGATTTTTATCCAAATATATTTTGTCTGAATGTTTTCCAGTTCTTTTTTGATTAATTTTATTTTTTTTACATCTTAGTTAAATAATTATTTGAAATAAAATTCTTTCATGTTATTTTTTGTCTCCAACATTTCAAGACATTATACTACCTTCACAATTTATTTTAAAAAATCAAAAATGTTGAGAAATTATCCAAAGGGATAAAAATAGTTTCAGAGGGATAAAAATATTTCAAATCATTTTATTAAGGGACAAAATAAGGGGATAAATAGAATAAAGTATTACTTTCTATCGGATCATAAAGAATTCATAAAATCAGGGGTATTTAAGATATGATAATAGAAGATATTACTTATAGAGATTTGTTTGAATTTCATAAAATAACAGAAGGTTGTAAGTTTTAACAAGTTAATAGTATTTTATTTTTAAGTATTTTATTTTACGCTTTACAAAAATGGGTAGATTTTTCAGCCAAAATTTATACTTTCTACTTTTCCATTCCTTAGTTTTAAAAATTACAAACACTTTCCTAAAATACTACTTTATTAACCTTATATATACCACATGTTGTAGAATTATTTTTTATAAACCATAATTTTCCACTAAATGAAGAAATGATTCTAATATAAAATGAATTCAAACTATTTGTTATTCATTTTGATTCATCATAATAATGGTGTATCCTATATATCAGATTGACTAGTGTTATAACTAGTGGTTATACTAGTTTACTATTTATCAAAATGATCGAATTCATAACACTTGGAATCACAATAGTTCAGATATATTATATTAACCATTATTCATTTAACCAGATTGATAAATAATTTTATAGTAAATCGGACAATAAAAAGTTTATAATAAATGTAATTGGAATTATTTCTATTATAAAGAATTATTTATAACATTGTGATGGTGCCTCCAAAAAAGGACATTAGAAAATTAAGTGCAGTTGATGCTTAGTTGTCAAGACAAAGATCCAGATCTTTATGAGAGTTCAGGTAAAATATGTCCAAGGTTTTTGTAACCAACTTAGAAATAATACCATTTAATATTTTCATATAAATTAGAAGTCATTCAAGGATCTAAGAGCTGATTCATTTTCAACTCAACATGTCTGAGATTTTTCTAATCTTGAACATCTCATTCAAACAATTTGTAATTTCTTGGAGGGTTATAGTTTTAAGGAATCCATGTGAGGATTGTAATTCATTAGAATGTTTTTTCTTTTTTATTTGGTGTGTATGATCATGGATAGATTGAGGGATTCTAGGTATGGGAATATAGGCCAATACAATCCATCAGATCAAGGGCTTTGGGGCAAAGAAGACAAAGCTATGTTGATCATCGAATTGAGGGTTTCCTGGGTTTTAGAAGACAAATCCATTCCGATTATCATATTGAAAGACTTATGGGTATGGAAAGATAGACCTTTATAGTTAGGTATAAATTTGTGGATATCTTAAGTAAACATTTCTAATTTCATTATATCTTAATCTTAAAGAGTACAATTTTTTAATAAAACATGTATATCATTCTTACTTTATTAAGATTTTTTTACATGTTTCTATATGTTTACATTCCACTTTTCATTTATATTTGAAGTTATTTTTTGACTTTTATTTCTAAAAAAAGTTTTATCGTACTATCTATGAGATAGATTAACTAAAATATTTAATTAGATGATTTCTAGATCTGATATAAAAATTCTGAACATCAAATTTTTTTGAGTCTGATCTTTTTAACTAAATAGGTTTTCTATTTTATTTTATTTTTCATTTTTAAACTACAATTCAACCCCCTCTTGTAGCCATTATTAACTCTATGATCCCACAAGGATGTCACTACATATATAAGATCTTGTCTTCTTCCTCACTATAGAGTCTCTGAATTCTTGAAAGTATTCAAGAATAATGTAGAAACTCAATGTCTATATTTAGTGCCTCAAATAAACTTCATGATCACATTATCTTCACAAATTCACCAAATTTTTAATCTATAAAAGGGTCAACACACATATTTGAATCATACACAATAGTTTCAATCTATCATCATATTATTCTTTTTTCTTTTTCTGAGGATTCTACAAAAATGAGTATTTTAGGGAATTCACCTTCCTTATATTTGATTCTAATATAGTGAATCTTCTTTAACATAGTTTTAACATCATCTACTTGTTCTATTCTTCAAGATTTCTTATGCTCTTCTATCATAATATGAACTCTTGATTATTTATTACCCTTAAATAACTTTATTTATTTATGATTTCCTTCTATAACATGTATTTCTAAAGATATCATACTTTTCCTTTTTCTCACTTTTTGTACATGGTTATCTCCCATGATCTCATAATTCCATTTTTCATCCAAAGTTTTTCTTTTGTTAATTTAATTGAGTGAAATTTATCATTTAATTTTACATTTTCTCCCTCAAATTAAAATGTCTTCAACTAATATTAGAGTATTCTTGATAAATCTTCTTCTCATTAAACTAGGTCATCTACAACTCACTATCTCTTAAACCAAGTTATGACTTGGATCATTTTCATTTTCAACATGAGAATCTTCGAAATAAAAAATTACATTCAGATTGAATCTTCAAACAGTCAATATTCAACTCAGATTGATCATTTCCTTCTCAAATAACTTAGCAATAATCATAAATCTATTTTGATATATTGAACTATTAAATCACAGCATCATCATATTCATGCTCAATTTTTATATTTAATAAATATTAAATTTCAATGTTATGATTAATTTAATTCTCAAAAATTCCTTCTACCTTGATATTCACTTTTTTAGGAAACCATATTGAATCACACACCCTTTGAGATCATGAGACATTTAATACCATGGAGAATAGATTCAAAATCATCACAAATGATTAGTTATTTAAAATTTCAATTTTTTTAAAAACATTATAATTTCATATTGTATTTAAGAATATATTATCATATTGTGGAGAGAAAATTTACATGTATTTTAGATGGTTTGAGTCCTCTTATAGTGTTTTCATTACCCTTATATCAATCTTCACTGGATACTCTTATTCATTGATATATATGTGTGCCTTTACATTGATCTGCATAAAAGGTTTCGATCCCCTTACATTGATGGATCTGCTAATAATTTCCTTATATGTTTCTCCATTCACAAATCTCCTTATGTAAGCACTCTTACATGGATATTGATTACTCAGATTTTTCATCTTCAACATTCTTTATTTTTAATCAAAGTGTTAGTTAGTATACAATATAAGGATTATGCTTATGTAGATGAAGTGATGCTTATATATATAGAGAATTCACTCCTATACTACCATCCCTTTTCCAATTTTCATTATAGATATACTAATGTTTCTTACACAAATCATAAATGATGATTACATAGAGAAATATGATCATTACATAGTAAATAATTATCCTCATGATTTTATAGTTCATGCTTATGAACTTATAGATGATCTTAACAAATAAAAATGGATGATCCATATTGAAGTGCACAGTGTTGCATTTGTTGTCAATGAGGCATGAAGTTGTCTTGGAATGAATGGAAGTCAGGGAATGTCAAGATGTGAATGACAAAGGTTGTGATGGTGTCGGTGGTGAAGGAGAATGGCCAAGGTACTAAGATGCATGTCACTTAGGAGATTCACTAAGTGGTATTGGAAATTGTGGTTGAAACATTCTCCATGTAAATCAGACGATTGTTGAGCTGTTCTTAAAGTTCCAAGAACTTGTATCAAGATGATACAATGTCACAACAATGTTTGAAGACCATGCATTGTATTGAAAATGCATGAGGAGATGAAGAAGATCCATCCACAAGTTCAAAGTGGATGAAGTGAGCGGATGGAAGAGTCCATGCACTATCACTTAGTGCATGTGAACATGAAGTTGATCCAACTTGATCTCTGATTGGATCAATGAAGAACATTGGAGATTTTATGTGATTCAAGAGCTCGGTTGATGAAGAACCTTCAGAATTCCCTCCTAAGTTGTGAAATGTTGAAAAGTTATTAAGAACATGAGGAGGAGATGGGAAATTCCTAAGAAGAAGAAGAATTATGAAGAAGATGGCTTGAAGTGGCATTTGGAATATGGGGATACTTTGTTTTTATACAAAGTCTTTATTCCTATACTTAGCAAAAATTAGACCAGCCAAGGCCAGCCCACGGGTTCAACCCCAAGGCACTTGTGGGCCTAAGGCGCCACGCCCATGGGGGATCCCATGGTGCAAGCACAAGGCGGCAGGGGGCCGTGTATAAGCCCCCGAGGGCACGCGGTGGTGAAGCCCGCGCACCCGAGTGTGCATAGTGGGCGCTAGGAGCGCGCCCGCAGAGGCGAGAGTGGGCGCAGAGCGCGCCCGCAGGAGAACACGGTGCGGGGCGGCACCGTGGAGGGAGGAAGTTCAATTGCTGAGCTGATGGAAGCGCTTGGGTAATAAACCGCGGAAATTCCGCGAGGCGTTTCGATGTGGGACGAAAAATTTCGCCGCGGATCAGATCTGAGCCGTCCGTCTCATCGCGCGCTCGATCTCCGCCGCTCATCGCATCGCGCCGCTCCTGTTCTGATCGCGGCCGTCCGATGTGTTTCATTCGCCCGATCCAACGGCTCCCGGTCCATCTCCTACCTCGAGATCGCTCGAAGCCACCCGCGAGCCTCCGACGAACCAGGCGCCATCCGAGGGATGATTTCGATATTACGGCCACCTCCGGTCAAAGTAATGTGTCCATGGTGATCGTCTGGCCAAGACGAACCGATCCATGCTTTAAAATACACGTGCATGCAACAAATGAGGGAATTCGATGAAGGCCGAAGGCAAACGAAGTTCTGAGGCCTCGGTGTGTTTGTGATTTGCATGGATTGGAAGAAAAGAGGTCGTGCATGCGTTCTAAGTCGCATGCACGTGAAGAAGACCAAAGAAAAATAAAAATGGAACCCGTGTTTTACAGAAAGATGAAAATCAAGATTTTGAAGATTTTAAAATCCCGAAAAACTCGGGGATTCAAGATATCTCACGCGGAAGATCTGAGGCATTCCTTTGCCTATAAAAAGAGAGGCTGAGCCCTCGAGGATGCTTGCTGATCCGCTGAAAAACTTGGAAGTCCCGTGAGAGCACCTTTGCCTCGCGAAGAAGAGTCTGTGCGCACACTTGCGCGGCAGTATAGCCCAGAGCTTCTCTAGCTCTGTTTGGTTCCTTTTGTGCACTCCTTGCGCAAAAGAAGAAAGGGAGTCCCCTGCGCGCTAATCCTTTGCGCAGCAGGAAGACCTCGTGGCCGCAACACCTTGCGCGCCCGAGGCTTGTTCCCTCTCTGCCCGCAACCTTGCACGGCAAGAGGAAGACCCCGCGGGTGTTTCACTTGCGCGCCCCACGGCAGGAGGAGCTTGCGCGCCCGCGACTGCCCTGCACCCGAGGCTTGCGCGGTTGTTGAAGTGAAGGAAGGTCGATCCCCTTTCATCCTTCAGTGTGTGCTAAGTGCAAAGAATACCCGAGGCACTATGTGTGCAAGGAGAACCCAAGACTTGGCAGTGTGTGTGCATAAGGAGGAAGACCACACTATTTGTGTGTGTGCAAAGTGGACAAGAACACCTACGGGCCAAGTGTGTGCCAAGTGGAGAAGAGGACCCGAGGCATAGCCTTGTGTGTGCACCAAGTGAAGACCACACCTTTTGTGTGTGCAAAACAAGAAGAGGACCTACGGGTTAAGTGTGTGCAAGAAAAAGAGTGAAGGCCAAATATACACTCATTGTGTGTGTGCAAATCAAAGAACAAGTTGTGTGTGCAAAACAACAAAGTGTCCGAACCTTAGTGTGTGTGCAAAATAAAGTGTACTCACTAAGAAGAAAGAGTAGAGTACTCTCACACTAATGTATAACACACTTTTAAGTGTGTAAGCAAATTGAATAAAGTGTGTGAAGAAGTGAGAAGCTGGTGTGTGCTTAAAGTGTTACACCCTTTGTGGGTCTACTGCACCAAGAAAAGGAAAGGGGAAGTGCATGCTTGCATGTATGCACGTGCACACGTGAACAAAGCTAAATCAGGCTGTGTGCATCTGAGTTGTCCAAGACCAGGAGGTTCTTGAAGAAATTGAGAAGGCCATGCAGTCAGTGCATGAGGAAGAAGAGTTTTCATGCACTCAGTGCATGAAGATGATTTGAAGTGAGACTGGACCAGACTGAGGTTAAAGACATCAGTTGTCTGAGTATTCAGTAGTTGGAGAGAAGCCAGGTCATCTTGAGAAGAAGGAGATAAATCCTGAGCAATACGAGAAGACCTGTTCATCACAAGTGAGCAGAGGTACAGAGCAAGGCCAGCAGCCTTTATCCCAGGCTGCTGAAGTTACTTGAAGAGCTGAACAGAGGAGAAGAGCTACTCGTGTGACTCGAGGAGCCAAGAGAAGACCTTGTGGGACTCAGGGTGGAGGAAGTCTCCAGTGGGATTCTGGAGCAGGCCAGTGGGACTCTGGTAACACTGTGGGACGCAGTATAAAGACCCTCCTATGGGACTCAGGAGAGATACAGTGGGACTCTGTATCGACCATTGTAATACTAACCTATTATAATGGAGAAACCATGTTGGGGCGTATAACCAACATGGCAAGGACGTAGGCCTTTGGTGCCGAACCTTGTAAATCCTTGTGTCCAGTGCCTTTACATTTACTGCATCATTCGAGGAAAGGCTGAGAGATACAAGAAGAGTGGATCGAGGCTTTAACCAGTCATAGAGTTTTAATTGATAAAGAATCAATTAGTAAAAAGTTTTAAGGGATCACTGATTCACCCCCTCCCCCACTCAGTGATTCACACTGATCTGGGCACTTCAATTGGTATCAGAGGTAAGGTTACCTCTAAAAGATCCAAGGGAGTCTTTATGAAGTGCAGATTTGAGGAAACGAGCGACCAGCCTCAAATGGAGATATCTGCCAAGACTCAGAAAAATAGAAAGAAGAAACAGGCCAAGAAGATGAAGAAAGCATGTCCTAGCTGTGATGAAGTTGAAACAATGAATGATCTTCAGAGTGCACTCAAATATCTTCAGAAGACAGTTCCCATGGAAGTGGCAAAGTGTATAGCTACAGGCATCCATGATCTTCATGAAGAAAAATCACAGTTAGAAAAAGAATCCAATGCAATAGAAGATCAATTGGCAAAAAGGGTTGGCATAACCAACACTCTCAGAAAGCTGGTGAAGGCTAAAGATGAAACCGTTTCTCTTTGCAATGAAAGATATGAAGACACTGCTGAAGAATTGCAAAGAAGCCTTTCTGAGAAATATTTCTTTAAAATAATGGTCAGAGATGTTTTCCATGCACTGGAAAAGAGGCACAAAGTGTCAATGAATGTCAGAGATGCTCAACTCGAAGAAAAAGTCAAATTGGTGAAGGAGCTGGACAATTCATTGCAAGAATTAAAGAAGGTGCATGAAGACCAGATGAAACAACTGGTGGAGAATTGGGAAGGAAAGCTAAGAACTGTTGAGGATGAGAAGAACTCTCTCAACATGAAATACTTAGAACTAGAGGTGATATTGAAAAATCTGCAATCACCCAAAGCTGAATCCTCCCAGTCAGCTAAAAGAAGAAATGTTGCCACTCAAGTGAGCTTTGAGAAGGATGATTCTAAAATAAATACATCCTCTAATAAAAGGGCAACATCTTCTAGAAAGAAGGTACCATCCATACCATCTTGTACTGATGCTTCTAATTGTGTTTCCACAAAAAGTGCAGGATGGAAGAATAATTCCAAACAAATATGGATGAAGACAGTAAAGAAGCAGAGCTCTCCTGAAACAGCACAACAGGTCAAGAAAAGTACCCTACAATCAGAAGGACTGAAGAGGTCAAGATTCGTGGTACAATGCTGGTGTTGTAACAAGTATGGGCATTGTGTAAAGGATTATTGGTACAATCCACTGAATGCCAAAGCACAGAGGAAGCCCATGCCAAGGGGGAGCAATCCAGAAGAAAAGAAGCAGCATCCACAGGTCCAGAGACATCTGTTTACTGCAAATAGATTTGGATTACTTGACAACATCTGGGATGATTGCAAAAGTGGTCAAAAAGATACATGTCAATCTCCAAATGTATCCAGAGCTAAAAAGAAGAGAAGATCACTGAACCTAGCTAAAAGAGATTCCTTGGGAAGCACGTAGAAGAAAGTGGAAGATGCTCCTAAGAAGAGTTTGAAGAATGAAGAGAAGTCCTTGGAATTCAAATCCAAGAAGGGTGATGCATCCAGAAGGACCACCAAGAAATGCTTCTACTGTGGGAAGAAAGGACATATCATGGATCTTTGTAAAGAAGCCATGAAATTAAATAGAAGCAGACTGGAATCAAAAAGACAATCAATCCAGAAGAAGAAGAAGGGATTGATTGAAAACAAGTTGCCTAAGAAAGGTAGCTTGACAGCATCTAAGGAACCATGTGGAACTTCCAGAACTGGGGCCACTCTTCCAAATGATTTACTTGTCATATGGCCACATCAGTTGCAACTTGCCAGAGAACTACAAAGATTTGAAGATGAAGCTCTGGCAATTGCTAAAGCAAAAGGGAAGAAGAAAGTTTCACATGAAGATGTTTTGAGAACCACACCAGCACAATCATCAATGAAGATTAAATGTGCAAGTGTGAAGAATGGTGAAAATGGGACATCTCGGTTGAGAGAATCTTCTCAACCGTGTTGTTCACATTGATGAACCAAGGAGGTTCCATCTTATTCCCTTATACTTCTGGTATTTACATGTGATAACATTGCAGGGAATTGAAGATGATGATCATTCTCATCTGGAGGATGGTTTGGAAGGAATGGAGTGCACCCCTTAAGGGGGATCCAATCTATAGAAGATGGGATTCTAAGATTTAATACCATCTTGAGAAAAGTGAAGGTATTCCAATCATACTTTCATCCCCTGTTTCTTAATTGTATTCATCATGACAATTAAGGGGGAGTATTGATTGAAGACAAATGGTTGAAAGGGGGAGCTTTATCTTTGCACCTGAACTTTCTAATGAGTTTTGTGAAGTATGTGCAGGATTTAGCAAATTCATTGTTATATCTGAAAAATTTCAAACCTCTAAGCATGATCTCACATGTGTAGAGAATTATGGACAGCTTTGAATTCCTTGGTCATATCACTCTTGTTTTCTACACCGAGTTAGCCCAAGTAGACTTAGAGTTGATTTACTAAAGGTTCTTTGCTAAAAAAGAACATGTGGCATCATCCCTCTCTTAGTGATTTTCAAGAAGATGCTATTCAAAGGGAGGAAGATATTTTTGAAAGTGAACCACACCACACCTTTGCATTTGATTGCCAATAAGGGGGAGAAATATTGGCACACATATTGACCCATTCATATGTGCTGAAGAAGTGTATTGACAACAAATACAAAGGGGGAGATTGAAGTGCACAGTGTTGCATTTGTTGTCAATGAGGCATGAAGTTGTCTTGGAATAAATGGAAGTCAGGGAATGTCAAGATGTGAATGACAAAGGTTGTGATGGTGTTGGTGGTGAAGGAGAATGGCCATGGTACTAAGATGCATGTCACTTAGGAGATTCACTAAGTGGTATTGGAAATTGTGGTTGAAACATTCTCCATGTAAATCAGACGATTGTTGAGCTGTTCTTAAAGTTCCAAGAACTTGTATCAAGAGGATACAATGTCACAACAATGTTTGAAGACCATGCATTGTATTGACAATGCATGAGGAGATGAAGAAGATCCATCCACAAGTTCAAAGTGGATGAAGTGAGTGGATGGAAGAGTCCATGCACTATCACTTAGTGCATGTGAACATGAAGTTGATCCAACTTGATCTCTGATTGGATCAATGAAGAACATTGGAGATTTTATGTGATTTAAGAGCTCGGTTGATGAAGAACCTTCGGAATTCCCTCCTAAGTTGTGAAATGTTGAAAAGTTATTAAGAACATGAGGAGGAGATGGGAAATTCCTAAGAAGAAGAACAATTATGAAGAAGATGGCTTGAAGTGGAATTTGGCATATGGGGATACTTTGTTTTTATACAAAGTCTTTATTCCTATACTTAGCAAAAATTAGGCCAGCCAAGGCCAGCCCATGGGTTCAACCCCAAGGCACTTGTGGGCCTAAGGCGCCACGCCCATGGGGGATCCCATGGTGCAAGCACAAGGCGGCAGGGGGCCGTGTATAAGCCCCCGAGGGCACGCGGTGGTGAAGCCCGCGCACCCGAGTGTGCATAGTGGGCGCTAGGAGCGCGCCCGTAGAGGCGAGAGTGGGCGCAGAGTGCGCCCACAGGAGAACACGGTGCAGGGCGGCACCGTGGAGGGAGGAAGTTCAATTGCTGAGCTGATGGAA
The DNA here is from genome assembly GCA_963277665.1 of Viscum album. Classification (NCBI taxonomy): domain Eukaryota; kingdom Viridiplantae; phylum Streptophyta; class Magnoliopsida; order Santalales; family Viscaceae; genus Viscum; species Viscum album. The sequence goes on along the minus strand of OY728153.1, from coordinate 1,460,372,737 downwards.
GCGCTTGGGTAATAAACCGCGGAAATTCCGCGAGGCGTTTCGATGTGGGACGAAAAATTTCGCCGCGGATCAGATCTGAGCTGTCCGTCTCATCGCGCACTCGATCTCCGCCGCTCATCGCATCGCGCCGCTCCTGTTCTGATCGCGGCCGTCCGATGTGTTTCATTCGCCCGATCCAACGGCTCCCGGTCCATCTCCTACCTCGAGCTCGCTCGAAGCCACCCACGAGCCTCCGACGAACCAGGCGCCATCCGAGGGATGATTTCGAGATTCCGGCCACCTCCGGTCGAAGTAATGCGTCCATGGTGATCGTCTGGCCAAGACGAACCGATCCATGCTTTAAAATACACGTGCATGCAACAAATGAGGGAATTCGATGAAGGCCGAAGGCAAACGAAGTGCCGAGGCCTCAGTGTGTTCGTGATTTTCATGGATTGGAAGAAAAGAGGCCGTGCATGCGTTCTAAGTCGCATGCATGTGAAGAAGACCGAAGAAAAATAAAAATGGAACCCGTGTTTTACAGAAAGATGAAAATCAAGATTTTGAAGATTTTAAAAGCCCGAAAAACTCGGGGATTCAAGATATCTCACGCAGAAGATCTGAGGCATTCCTTTGCCTATAAAAAGAGAGGTCGAGCCCTCGAGGATGCTTGTTGATCCGCTGAAAAACTTGGAAGTCCCGTGAGAGCACCTTTGCCTCGCGAAGAAGAGTCTGCGCGCACACTTGCGCGGCAGTACATCCTAGAGCTTCCCTAGCTCTGTTTGGTTCCTTTTGTGCACTCCTTGTGCAAAAGAAGAAAGGGAGTCCCCTGCGCGCTAATCCTTTGCGCAGCAGGAAGACCTCGTGGCCGCAACACCTTGCGCGCCCGAGGCTTGTTCCCTCTCTGCCAGCACCCTTGCGCGGCAAGAGGAAGACCCCGCGGGTGTTGCACTTGCGCGCCCCGCGGCAGGAGGAGCTTGCGCGCCCGCGACTGCCCTGCACCCGAGGCTTGCGCGGTTGTTGAAGTGAAGGAAGGTCGAGCCCCTTTCATCCTTCGGTGTGTGCTAAGTGCAAAGAATACCCGAGGCACTGTGTGTGCAAGGAGAACCCAAGACTTGGCAGTGTGTGTGCATAAGGAGGAAGACCACACTATTTGTGTGTGTGCAAAGTGGACAAGAACACCTACGGGCCAAGTGTGTGCCAAGTGGAGAAGAGGACCCGAGGCAGAGCCTTGTGTGTGCACCAAGTGAAGACCACACCTTTTGTGTGTGCAAAAAAAGAAGAGGACCTACGGGTTAAGTGTGTGCAAGAAAAAGAGTGAAGGCCAAATATACACTCATTGTGTGTGTGCAAATCAAAGAACAAGTTGTGTGTGCAAAACAACAAAGTGGCCGAACCTTAGTGTGTGTGCAAAATAAAGTGTACTCACTAAGAAGAAAGAGTAGAGGACTCTCACACTAATGTATAACACACTTTTAAGTGTGTAAGAAAATTGAATAAAGTGTGTGAAGAAGTGAGAAGATGGTGTGTGCTTAAAGTGTTACACCCTTTGTGGGTCTACTGCACCAAGAAAAGGAAAGGGGAAGTGCATGCTTGCATGTATGCACGTGAACACGTGAACAAAGCTAAATCAGGCTGTGTGCATCTGAGTTGTCCAAGACCAGGAGGTTCTTGAAGAAATTGAGAAGGCCATGCAGTCAGTGCATGAGGAAGCAGAGTTTCCATGCACTCAGTGCATGAAGATGATTTGAAGTGAGACTGGACCAGACTGAGGTTAAAGACATCAGTTGTCTGAGTATTCAGTAGTTGGAGAGAAGCCAGGCCATCCTGAGAAGAAGGAGATAAATCCTGAGCAATACGAGAAGACCTGTTCATCACAAGTGAGCAGAGGTACAGAGCAAGGCCAGCAGCCTTTATCCCAGGCTGCTGAAGTTACTTGAAGAGCTTAACAGAGGAGAAGAGCTACTCGTGTGACTCGAGGAGCCAAGAGAAGACCCTGTGGGACTCAGGGTGGAGGAAGTCTCCAGTGGGATTCTGGAGCAGGCTAGTGGGACTCTGGTAACACTGTGGGACGCAGTATAAAGACCCTCCTGTGGGACTCAGGAGAGATACAGTGGGACTCTGTATCGACCATTGTAATACTAACCGATTATAATGGAGAAACCATGTTGGGGCGTATAACCAACATGGCAAGGACGTAGGCCTTTGGTGCCGAACCTTGTAAATCCTTGTGTCCAGTGCCTTTACATTTACTGCATCATTCGAGGAAAGGCTGAGAGATACAAGAAGAGTGGATCGAGGCTTTAACCAGCCATAGAGGTTTAATTGATAAAGAATCAATTAGTAAAAAGTTTTAAGGGATCACTGATTCACCCCCTCCCCCTCTCAGTGATTCACACTGATCTGGGCACTTCACATATGATCTTAGGATTTTTTCACTTTCTCAACCAACTTCACTGAATAATCAATACACATATCTGAAATTATGTTTACTAGGTGGAAAAATATTATTATGTAGGAAAAAATCATCATTACATTACACATGGTTCAACCATAAAATTTTATACCCTTTCAAATTCTCCAAGACAAGTAAATTCTTAAATTATTCAAATCAATTCCAAGACACTTTAAACACTTCCAATATCTTCATCTAAGTGATTTCTTTACTAAATTTTGTAGTAAATAACTATAGTACACCAAGATGGAGTATTCCAAATGTAAGCTATAATCTCACTCTCTTCACATAGATATTTAATCTATCTATTCAAATACAATCTCAAACTCTTCCAAACTATTGTATATAGTACTGTAAGTATTACCTCATCACTTTGTATTGGATAATATAATGAATAACTTCACAATCATCTGATGTTTAGACTACTCACCAAGAATCCATTTTTTTAATATTCCTTTTATAAAATAAGACTTTTTCTCCTTTTCATGTTTAATTGATGAAAATATTACTTACATTAACATTCCATTACATTTATAGTGAAAACAAAGTTTATAATAAATACAATAAGTTCTCCTGAATCCATTTGGGTACTTCAATATTTTTCTTTGTATTTGTTTTAGTACTAATAAAACTTCTAAAGTAAATGTTTCTTTCTACCTCTTACTAAAAATAAATATAATAGAAGATAGTTTTTCTCCCCCTTATTAACACTACAAGGGATATTGGAAATCCATTCTCCCCCATATTGTTAAGAAAAAATCTTAGGGAAGGTATTCCAAGGGAAAATTTCTCTCCCCCTTACTCTTCAAGATATTAGTATTCATCTTCTCCCATTTTGTTTTATGTAGGTTTTCAGTGAATTTAATGAGATAAGGGTGGTCCCATGCGTTTCATAGAAATGATAATGAAGTAAGTCAAATCTAAGTATAAAAAGTATCTCCTAGTGCATAAAATAAGAGTTATTTTACCAAATCATTAAATTTATCAATATATATTTTTAAATGTGTTTCCAAATTTGAATTTCTCTTCTTTAGGAATACCCAATAATATTTTTTAGAAATGTTATAAACATGTAATCTACCTCACAAAACACATAAAAATGTTATAGTGAAAGTTTTCTGTCCAAAATCTTATTAGATAGTCACTCCCCTTTGATATTCATATCTAATATGTGAAAAAAAATTGGTTGATTAAAAATCATACCTCAAAATTTGTTTTTATTGGGGCTATGAAAATTTCCATATTTAGAAAATAAATCTCTACTAAATTCACTTCTGTGATAGCTCCCCCTCAAGATATTCTATACACACTCTATTATTTTTTATAATAATTATGATTTTATAAAGAGAATTAAATTTTAACTTCTCCATGATAGATAAATTTTCTATATGTATAACGATAACAACCTTCAACATCTTCTTTTCATTATTCACCTTCAATTCACTATCACAAAGTACAACCACTAAAAAATGAGAATAAGGGGGGTCTTCATAGAATCTTTAGTTGTAGCAGCAGTGTTGATATTTATTCCTCATCCTAGAAAATCCTATCATTGAGTCTCTAATTTATCTATATCCCTTCATTCTTAGTTCCTTATTTATTTTCTAAATCCAATACTACTTGGAAAGTATGGGTTTCTTCTTTTCTTCAACTTTATTCTTAGTTGGAATGATATTTCTTACTTTATCAAACAATAAAATTTTATTATTTTCAACATGTACCATTTTCCCATAATCTTTTGAATGGTATAGACATATGTCCAATCATTATTTTGGAACATGATTTATTTTCTTCTTTTATGTAGACTATATCTTCACAAAAACCTTTTTAGAAATTGGATTCATTAGTTCCTTTTTCTTTATCACGTATTAGTTTCTGATTAATAGGAATCCAATCCATAAACTTGGTAGCTATGTGGCTTATATTATTTCACCTTTCACATAAACCATCATTAACTTTATATTTTTCCTTATTTGGGAACCTCATTACTTATTCAGTAGTTCCAACCACCAATCTTACTCAACTATTTAATTCATAAATTATCTCCTTATTTTATTTTAGCACGATCCCTTATTTCTTAAAACTAATGGAAATATTGAAATTTCCCCTCCTATTTCCTCTCTTACCATAATATAAGAATCTCGTACCTATTAATGTTTCATCTATCTCTGGTTTCTTTATTATCTTTTAGAAAGTGGTTTATTCAAAAACCTTCTTCACTGGTTTCATTCCCAAGGAATACTTTCTATGTTTTATTTATTTATTTTACATTTTTGACCATCTACTTTCATAAGAATAATAATTTTTTAGTTTGTACATAGATACACTCTACATAATACTACCCATTCCTATTATAGTAGTCAAATAAATTTTCTAGAGTTTCATATATGTTATTCAATGAAAATTTATAATTTCTCATTGAAAACCATGTATAACCAGTATATTTTCTTTTTGTATCTAAAATTATCCCCCATATTTCAATCCTTCTATAATATTTATAGGTTGAAATATTATTACATAATTTAGTGTCCCTATTTCCAAACATACAACAACACGAGTATCAATAAACTAATCATCTTATTTTTTTCTTTAACAATACCCAATCATGATTTTCCTAGTTTTCAACCTTGATGTTCTTGGGTGGAAACCAAAACCTTGTAGTCTTAATTTGGGGGTCTTACCCTCTTGTAATTAGTTAACCCCACCCTTGATACATTTTTAGTTTTCTCAGTATTTTTATCCCTCTGTATTTTTATTGTTTTGGACTTTTATCCTACACTATTTTTTAAAATAGAATTAATCTATATAGATTTTATAGGATAACAGGATACCTTCTCGAATAAGTGTAAGTTGTATGCTTCTCTATATTATATGGAGATTTATATTCCACCAATATGTGTCCATTTTGATGGAAAAACTTTTAAAAACATATGTTTAAGCACTTATTTTTTAATATATTTGAGAAGGTCTAATTCTTTAAAACAAATCTAATTATATCACCATCAGATCTTTCAATTTGACTTGAAATTCAAGGAGCCTTAGACTGAGAATTTTATTATTAAATAAAACTTAATCTTTTTATCTTTATGTTCTCTCTTCATCTTTTGAACATGAACTTCATGCATTCTACTTACATCAAATAGTGAACTTTCATGTTATTTAGTTCTTTTTTTCTTTAACAACTGGTTTTGAATCTTTCACATTCACTATGAATTTATATATCTCTTATAATATATTTATTACATCAAAAAAACTAATTTAAACACATACCTCTTTCAAAATATTCTTTTAAACTATCCATCTATCATTGAAAGTATTTTATTTCAGAGTAAAACCATTTCATCCTTTCTCTTAGTAGTTTTTTAGGGCGTTGTATATGGTTTTTTTAGCTAATGCATCTTTTATGGAATGAAATTACTATTTTATTTTTTATTTTTCATGAATAAATCCATTTATGAATGTTAATATATTCACAATAACATTATCAGAAACATACATCATATATTCCTATATTTCAATATAAAATTTAACTTGTGATTTATCATGTATATACTCTATATATTCTACACAGATTGAATGTGATTAATTTGAGTAGCAATGATATATATATTTATCAAGGTAATATTCATTCTAAATACCTTATGTTAAGGGTGTATCCTTTTTCACTTTTGAAACTTTTTAATTTTTCCTTTCCTCTTTATTCTCCTTATTTTGGAAGGCATGGGCCTAAAACTTTATTCCAGTTCTAACAGGTATGTAATTTGATTTTTCCTTATGATGATCTCCTTCAAAGATAATAAATATATACTTTATATATTTATAATAAAATAACATGGGAAATAATTAGGATATCCAATAAGAGGGGACCTTTTCTCTAATAACAATTGAAATTCCCCTAATGTTGAAGTGCAAACACTGCAGGGGGGGGGAATTAGGTACCCATGAATTTTATCAAATTTTACCATCTTATAATATCTTAACCTTTTAATAGATGAACCTCAGTTACTGATTAGTGTATGAATGGATTTTTTTTACTTTATTGAACATAAAATAATGAAATGTAATGAAGAACATAATTTAAAGAGTAACATAAGGTATTTTATATATTTTTATTCAATTTAAAGGAAAACTAGGTGTTTTCATGATTGGTTATTCATCTCAATCATATATTCTGCACTATAATCAATATTATATTACAATGGGTTCGGTGAATCCAATACCTACACTACATGTCACCATGTTAGAAATTGCTAGAATCTCACTGGACTTCACACAATAAGCTTCTCACTGATATCATAGAGTCACACAATTCTTTCCTTGTATACGTAGAGTCTCACTAGTTTCATAGGTTCACATGGAGTATATAGAAGTGTTTATTTTCATCCCTTTGGAATTAGATCCCCTATTAGAATAGGATGTCACTACATCCACAAGATCTGATCTCTTTCTTCTATGTAGTTACTTTGACTACATACATGTCTGCATGAAAAATGAAACAACTAGGTCATTGCTTTCAGTACCTCAACTTAACCTCGATATCCTTTGATCTTTAAAATTCTAACAACATCTCAATCTATGAATGTATTGACATATAGATAAAATTCATGCATAGTAGTGTCAGTTCAAAATCATCTTATAGTTTCTTATTCTACTCCAGATTCTATAATAATGAGTGTCATAAGGTATTCTTATTCCTTAGATCTAATACCCAGATGGTGAATCATCCTCCATATAGTCTCGATATCATATGTTTCTTCTCTTATTTGAGAGTTATTTAATTATTGGTTTTTGGTTCCAACACTTGGTTCATCCTCACACTTAAAAAACATTCTCTCTCTAATTTTATTTTTATATATAATTTACAAAAAAATATATTTTCTATATATTTTATATATATAATTATAACACATTCATTACCCATGATATCATCTTTTTTTCATTACATTTTCGTACATCGGAATCACCCATGATCTCAAAAAACCATTTTCCTCCAATGTTTGTCCCCTAAATAATTACAGGAGTGTCCTTTATAATTTATTTTATCATTTTCTCTCTTAGATGAATAATTATTTACTTTATTATATAGTAGCCAAGATAAATATTCTTCTCATTCCACTTGATCAACTACATCTCATAATATCTTCAACATTCTTGCAACTTGTCTCATTTTCATTTGCAGTGTCAAAGTATTTAAAATAACAACACAACATCAGCTTGGATTTTAAAACAACTAGTATATGACTCAACTCAACCACTTCCTTATCAAATAATTCATTAATAATCACAAACCTATTGTGATGTTTATAACTATTAAATCAATGATTCAATATATTCATATTGAATTTAAATATTTAATAAATTTATATTATTATCTTTAGGTATAATTTATTTCTCACATATTCCTATATTGGGTCATAAAAACTTTTCATATTAGGAGAAAAGGATACCATAAATTTGGTAAAGGGAAAAAATAAAAAAAAAATATTTTGAAGAAATTGTTCAAAGGGGGTGAAGACATGAAGAAAGGTTTGATCCTGTGTAGTAAAAATCACTATGTGGGCCACCAATCCGTATGGAATTCCATCGCTTCATGAAACACCATGTGAAAAAAATCACTTGTAGGATGAGATGGTAATGCCAGAACCCTCAAAAGAAACCAAGTCATTTATGTGGACATATGGTGATTCACATCCTCCATGAATGAATATCCTTGGAAATGAAAAAAAACATTTAAGAGTTATGACGGTATTTTTTATCCCCAACGAATGAAATTATTCATGATACAGGGAATCTTTATTTGGATCTTGGAAACGAATCCCTACAACCCACCATCAATGAGAGTCCATCCTAGTTTTTGGTTCTTCCGCTCTTCTATAAAATATCCCTGAGGGTAATTGAAAAATGAAGAGGAAGAAACACGCAAGATCCAAGACACAGAGGATAAATGGGAGAGAGCTATCAATTCGCAGCAGGTAAACCCAACACATAACATTAAGGAAGAAAATAAATCCATCCAGACATTCTCAAACCCAAGAATCCTACATAGAAACATTTTCAAAAAGTATATGTGTATGTTTCATTTAAGGACCACCACCCCTCATATCAAAAATCTACAAAGAGGGATCCATACCTTGGGTAAAAATGCTATGCAGGAGGAACTCAAGCCCATGTAAAAAAATGCTACATGGGTGAAACCTAGCCCTGTGTAGTAGAACACTATGTGGGAGGAACCTAGGTCCATGTAGAATAATGCTACATGGATAGTACCCTCAACCACATAGAAATATGCTACATATATGGAACCCCATCCTGCATAAGAACATGCTATGTGGAATGGGGCATCCTAGGTTATTCTACTCTCCATATCCCATTACTTCCTTCCATCAAACCATCAGGCCCCACATTGACCCCTCTATGAACTGATCTAACGACATCAATTCAAGGCCTCTTCCAAAACCACCTAACTTGTATGATTATATTTTTGGGTACATCAGCATTTCCACTCGAGTCTATGTATCCATGGTAAGTGGAGTCCCATTGGTAACCTCCTTAACAAGGCATACCCTTAAAATGTTTTCAAGTATATATTCCAATGGTAATGAGGGTCCTAACCTTGGAATTGATCACATGGAACTCTCCTTTCTAGGTAGGGAGAGAGGGGATCAAATTTGTCTTTCCTTTTATAGTGTAGTGGCTTATCCCCCTTTCTTACCCAAGAACCAGAATGGCATCCCTCATGGTGTAAGCCCCAAGTATTTCTTGTAGGAGGGGGATATTTTTTCCACTTCGCCTATGTGGGAAATGTCTAGATAGATAATCAGATATAACTATCCTAGTTACCAAAATAAAATAAGAGACAGTAACATTAAAAGCTATCTCTCTCTCCCTTGGTCCTATAGCTTCCATCCACCAATGGAAAAAGTGGACTGTGTGATCTTAGTGGTGATCATGACATCCACACAATCCTAAACCATCAATGGTCCTCTTATAAGGTATAAAACCTTATCATATCCACTCAAATGGACCTTTTTGATAGATGTAAGACCCAAACCTCCATTCAACTGATCCTCTAATATGGTATAAGCACTGATCATATCCACTGAAATGGGCATTCTTTATATATGTAAGTCCAAAACCACCATTCAAGTGGGCCTCTTATATGGTGTAAACCCCAACCATATCCACCCTATAGGCCTCCTCTTTATATGTATGCCCCGCCTTTCAAAAATACATGGGATTTTTTTCCCAACTGATTGGGATATGTAGAAATCCCCCTTAAGGTACAAACCTAACACCCAAATTCACCCTAATTTTCTGTAAGCCACATTCCCGGTAGGGTCATATCTAACCCAGAGGGAAACATTTCTTCCAGGTCCCTTTCATCACCATCCTTATTAGGTCACATCCCCAGTAATATCATGCCACCACCTAGGAGACCATATCTCTTCACGGTCCCTCAATATTCCTCAATATAAGTCTTGCACCATCCTTGTCTAGACACCTTCCACCTGGATGTCCTTATTGCAGGACATTAAACTGGATGGTTGGGTCCTCATCACATAACCATAAAAGGTGATGTGTCCTCTTAAATATAACTGAACTATGTGGGTACTGATTTCTTTCACAAGGATATGTAGGAATCCCGTATTATGGGTCCAATAATGACATCAAAACAACTTACTTCCCCATGGATGACAGTAAACTCTAGAGAGACTCACTACATGTCTTAAAACTGGGATCATTTTAATGAACATCAATAGAATCTATAATCCACGCCAAAAAGGGTATCATTGATGGAGAACCTTAGATAAATATAGATATTCCCATCAATGAAGAACCTCAAATACATACAGAATATTTTGAACACATGCATAACTATTATTGATCATTAATTCAGGGTGATCCATGTCATACTTGGGAATGAACAAAGGATTTAAGAACATATATTAAATCTATAAGAGAGTCATTGAATGAGAAATAATTAACCAAAAAGGGTGTGATGAGCCTAAATTCTCATCCTCTTGACCAATGTGAGTTCTTAAGTGTCATTGGTCATGCTACCCAATGAGTGTATGTATTTGGAATATTGGTCCATGAGTCATCATGTATATGTGAATTGTTAGGTGTTTCCAGTTCCATGAGAAAACCCTATTGAAAATAGACCCATAAAAACTGGGCATGATATAAGAATGGTGAACCAAATATGAATGATTGTGCAATTATCAAACTCCCCAAAATCAATCATACTATAGATGGATGCCACAATTCATTCATCAAAGTTATCACCATATGGGAACACACCATGATTCCCTCTCATAAGAAACAAAATGGTGAACCAAATATAAATCCTTAACCAAGGTGGTGATGTTACCCCATGTCATGCCCCATTAAATCTCAAAAATAAAAGTGGTCCCAACAAAATGATTGATGGCGCATGTGTTCTTTTATAGAGATACTACTTTTTTGGGGTATTCTTCTGTGTGTTTGTCAAATATGTTGTAGGCAATTTTAACCAGAACTCTCTTCAATACAATGGGGTCTCACAATTTCTCACAGACATGCGCATAAACCACTACACAGGGTGGGTCCTTAGCCAAATAGGGTATTCCATCACCCTCCCAACATCTTCAATGTTGGGTTTTGAATGAATTGGTTTGGGAGTACCACCATAATGGTACTCTCCTAACCCTGGTGGTATCTCAAAAGGCCCTCTAGATTATGAATCTCCGATAGTCATCCATTTAGTGATAATTGGTGATCCAAAACCAGATGACCCCAGTATTTGTCTCCAATAGTTTCAGGAGACTGTCCCCAAAATTCATTAACAAGTACCTCCCTTACCTTAGGGAGACTGATGAAGTTCTCTCCAAAAACTTCATCATAGTAGAAAAGGGGTCCTTCCGAAGTGCCCCTACCAGTAATCATCACTTCCAATGTCATGTGTATTAGTACCCTCACCTAGAAGAGGGTGTCATTTCTTAGGTCCCATCAAAATTCATACGGACCTGAGTCCCAAGTGAGTCCCATAGGGGGAGAAGATCAAAAAAAATAGAACAAGACATTATCCTTGTTCCAACTAAAGAAGCCCTCCAGTAAAATATAGTAGAAAATTATGTGTAGACACAAATCCCTACTCATTCATATCAAGCCCATCAGTCAAATAAGTCAATAAAATACAAGCATATGAAAATTCTAACAGATACACATCAAGACCGCCATGAAAATATGGAGGTAATCAACAAGAAGATGAAAATACCTAATCCTATACACCAATTACATCAGTAAAACATGGTTACAGTTAATAAGTAGATAAAAATACCCACTCTGACACATCATTCTTATTATGAAAATATGACAACAATTGGAGAACAAAATCTATGTACCTATACTAAAAATTATGGGAAGAATTACGTCCCAAACTCAAGACCAAAATGAGATTATATTCCCATTCCTTGTAAGGATGTTACCCAGAAAATCCTTGAAAAGATGGAAGGTCAGACATCAATTTCTGGCCATATCCTACAAACCTGCCAAGACGTGATCGTGTCAGTGCCAATTGTAAGGAGTCAAGCCCATGACCCCATCTCCTCAAGTGGGGTGACTGATGCACATAGTGTAATGGTCACTTAAGATCATAAATTCATCCCTACTCCTATCCAGGTGGTTCATGAACTATATTACATGATAAATGTACAAAAATATTAGACACAAATACTCATTCCAATCGGGGGATACCAGTTCACTTTAGTGCCTGCTCCATAGAAAGAATATCTCCTGACTATAATTATGGAAGCTTACAAGCATATCCCTATAGAACCATGTGATACACTCAAATAGGAACCTATATATGAAGGTTTTCACTTACAAAAAGTTTCCCTAGACACCCACAAGAGAGTTCCAAAAAATAAATTTCACTAAAGGAAACTGGAAAATAATGAGCAGAATCATAACCTTGCTATGTTGGAAGCTAGAGTTCTTGAGGCCATAAAACATATATTAGTGGTGGTTTAGGATCCAGATGATCTGTTACCAAATTATGAAAGTGGAAGTAGTAGTTGTAAAGTTCCTCCCTATAGTATTGTTACCAACATCTTTGAATTTCCTCCCCAGAGCATCTACCATGAATTCTTCCTTCATGGAAAAAACTGATCAATCATGAGATACTATCTTATAATGAGCATATTGATAGCCCTCATCATGGATAGATTATCAAACAACAAGAAGGTCCTCCCTTTGTTGTTTTACAGCCTAAAGGTCCTCCCCACATTATACACTCCATAAATTCTCCTACAGTTGGACATTGAGCTATGATTTTATTACTCACCATGATGGTATTCACTAAGAAGGTCATTCCTATAGTAAAATATCATTTTATAAAGAAGGACCTCACACTGTTTTTCCACCATGAAGGTCCTACATAGGATATATACTACAATAATTATCCCTGTAGTTGGACATTGAATTATAATGGTAGTCCTCACCATGATGGCATTCGTTGCGAAGGTCCTCCCCATAGTGAAATTTCGTTTCATGAAGAAGGTCCCCCCCTTTCTTTCTTCCACCCTGAAGTTCCTTACCATGGTATAAATTAGAGAAATTCTACCTACATTCGGAAATAAATCTATGATGTTAGTCCTCACCAAGATGAAATTCACTGTGAATGTCCTCCCCATAGTGACATTTCATTTCAGAACAAAGGTCATCCCCTAGCTGTCATCTTCTCTAAAGGTCCTCCTCAGGATATACACTATATAAATTCTACTTGCATTCGAATATCAAGATATAATTGAAGTCCTATCCATGATGTAATTTTCTATGAAGTTTCTCCATGTAGTGACATTTCATTTTAGTATGAAGGTCCTCCCCTTTCCAAATCAAATAAGAGAAAGCCCTCATAATCTGAGGCACTTGGAAAATGGGTCTAGACATGATAGATGCCCTATAAATGAAAAGAAACACTCTTTCTAAACTATAAGATTCCCCATGGAAACAATCATCTTTCAATCCACCTACAGACGATTCTCATGCTAATGAGACCCCCACTATACCCACTACTAGAGGTGAAATAGACAAGAAGTGCTCATGTTGGGTTGATCAAGTATAAGAGTCTATGGTAGAAGAATAAAAGGATATGTTTTTCATGAGAATAAAATTGTTTAGGGATGATATACCCATTATGTTTTATACCTTATCCACTTATGAGTTCAACATTCCATAAGAATTTTCAGAAGAATTCATACATAATATTCTTCTAAATATATATCTCTCTTCCACCTGAAAGAAAAATTCTTTCCTTACAATGGGTATGTAGACTATGTAAAAACATTGGGAGAGCTTCATCATCAAATTGACTTGGAGGTGCTTCTATCTATGTAGTTACAACTAGAATAGAATCGGTGGGATGATCTTAAAATTGTGGGCCTCTATACATTGAATGAGTTTCTTCATATAATTATTGATGCCTATCCTGGTGTTCAAATTCAGGGATGGGGGGAACATGGAGATTTTCATTTCACCCCATGGCCCGCTTAGAAGAAACGAGTGGAAATAACATAATATAATTAAATTACTCTAAATAGGATATTAAAAAAAACCTTTTTAGGAAATATGATACACTCAAAAATAATCACCCTTGAATAAGCCTCAAAAGCATCAGGACCGATGACAACAAGCCATCAAAAAACACTTAAACCAGGAAACCAAGAACATTAAACATGCAGATTTCTTAAGGTAATCCAATCATCAGGAACTTCAAATATCCTCAGAATAAATAATTTCACATGAAGACCCAACATTTTACCCAACTCACACTCATATAAGGATGCGCGAGATCAAGAGAGAGACGATAGTAAAAACAATCACCACCATATGGGACCAGCCCCAACCCATAGGGATGGAAGAATTTTAACCCAAAATGCCCCACTAAGGCTGAAAAATAATCCTAAGGAATGAAACTAAAGGACCAGAAGCAACCCTAGCTCCTAATGCTGGGGGAATTTTTACCTTAACCCCCCCTTTGATGATAATCATTTTTCCCATATAGGGAGGGAAATAAGAATTAAGGTCTCCCAGATCATTTCATATCATGACCCATCCCCCCTAGAAGGGAAGTATATGAACAGATTTCATGGAGGTTTCCTCCATGTCATTATTCATAAAAACAACTTATGGAATACCATGTAAAGGAAGGGAGATATCCAACAAAGGGAACAAACAACCCTCCCATCCTTCAACATCCAGTATGATTCCTATAATGCATTATGAATCCGTAAACATCATGGAAATAAATCATGTAGACAAAATTTAAAATTATGAAAATGTAGAGGAGTAAGGAGAGGATGGTTCCATCTAGAACATTGTCCCTATATAGAAAAATAAAGTTATGTTTACATGGAGCCATATAATCACCCTAAATTTGGGTGCTCCCTCGACCAATCCCTTACTACCTCCTCGGTGAATCTCTACCAAAGAAAAGAATAAAGGTAAGGGTTCATAAAACCTAACTCCTCTTCTAGATGAAGATGATATCCCTATGCTCAAAGAAATATTCGCTTGGTAAGAGGAATAAATGAAAGATCTGAGGATACTCAACATTGAATTCCTCTGAGGTATCATTCCTACCAAATATGCTCTATATGTAGAGGTTCAACGTATACTAAAATAGGAGTACCTCAATAATAATGGTTCATCTCTATGACTGAAGTAGGTCCAGGACATCCACCCAATTCGGTGCCCAGACCATCATTTTACCTGGACCCTATCATGGACAGATATCAAGATTTTCCTCAATTATAGAGACAATTAGAATTGATTCAGGAAAATCCTCAACAGATGTCACCGACCGGATATCATCGATAATTAAAGGAAAAAATGGGGTGTCAGATCATATATATTACTTCAACTATCCAAGATCCTACTCAATCAAGAATTAATCATGGGATTATCGAAACCATCAATTCATTTTCATCTTGATTGGAAGTTGTAGAGGAGCGGTATGCACCAATACAAACATAATGTAAACCTTTTCCTGAATGGGTGACCAACAGCCCACCCTCACCATATTTTGTGTGTCCTACATTATTGATATTCAATGAATAATTTGATCCAAAAAAAATATAATACACTTTTCATCCCATTATGATCCCATGACGGGAACTCCAGAGCAACAAGAAGAAGTGAAACTCATATTCTTCATGTGAACCTTGTAAGGGGAAACCTTTGTATGGTACACCAATTTTCCAGCTCAGTCAATCACAGGATAGGAAGAAATCCATTGGTATTTCTTCTTTTATTTCATCTCAATGATGTAAAAGGAAAAAACCATTGACCTCTCAAATTAAAAACTTATTGAAAAAAGAGATCCTTGGATTTCATTTCTAGATGAAAAGGGTTGAAATATTCCCTAAATATAAAACTTCCCTAAGAATAATTTCTCTCTATTTTTATAGATAATATTTGTGATGAACTATGAATACGACTCATCCCAATGAAATATACTAGTGGATTTCAGGATTTCAAAAATAAATTCCAAGTAATAGAAGATTCTATGCAGTAGACTAAGCTCTAATTATGGAGAACTCCGCTAGTCCCAGGTAAAAGAGCACGAAATGGGGAGGTGGAATCCTTCACACTAAAGCAAGCCTCTACACTGACCCCAACTCTAAAACCCACACCCTATCACCTCCCTCTAGGCGTCAAAAATAACCCCTGCCTCACCAAGATGAGTAAAGGTGACCCATGAGGAATCAAGTTGAGGAGTGAAGGAACAATTTTTACTCATTTTGAGTTGATCAAATAGGAGGCTACTTCATAGATTCTATGGACAATTATCTACTTCACCTTCCAAAGTCCAATAGGCCTAACTAGTTTGGTCTTAATGACCAACCATATTATTTATCCTTCTATAGGACTTTGGGGAACACCATTCTGGAATGCTTCATATTCAATGACACCCTTCAAAAAAATAGTAGATTCTGGGAAAGAAAAATTGGGAAACCAAAAAGTGCAAGTAGGGTATGTTTATGCTAGTACCCTTGAGGAAGGATATGAGTGGTAGTAATTTTTTTGCAAAATGGAACAAAATATTGATATTTGGATGACTCGAAATCCAATAAACTAAACTCATGGTGTTCTCTTGGAACACTTGAAATAACCAACTATGCCCCTAGCTGTTTCTGCTGTAACATAGCCAACATCATCGGCCTTACAAATATCCAGAATCCATATTTTCAAAAAGTGTCATGGATGAAAAGGTGTGGAGAAAGCGTAGAAGTATAAACCTACATTACGGGAAAAGTTGTCTTTGACTCCCTCAGACTTTATGCCCTTAAATTTGAAACAATAGGCACCACCCAGCCAAACAATATAGCCAAAAAATGGTGTTCCAGAAAAAGTCATCATAAGATGGGGAGTTAATATTTGGTTCCATTAATGTAATTCATTTAATGGATCCCTTATCTGACGATAGTATGGATATAAAACTATGTTCCCTGCACCTAATAGAGGAACCATAGGAAAAGTACATAGGATAAAAGGATAACAGGAAAGATGCAATCATGACAGAAACTAGAATTCTAGCCACATCCCTACTCAGATTGTCAATGTTGCAAAAACTTGTGGAAGAACCCTTTAGTGAATCCAACATGAGTAGGAAAACCCCCATGAACCTTCCAAAAACAACCCTAACCCAATCACTCTGGAATATTAATCAGAGGGTTTATAGGTGTCTTATCACCCTCGACGTGTCGAAAGACCTGCCCGACCGAACCCACTAGTACAAGAGCACCTCAAACTCCTGTTTGGAGGGCCGATACATCTACATAAAATACTCCACCACCTTAATAGAATGTGAAATAGAATCCCCACACTAGGAAGTGAAGGCCTTTATACAAAAATTATGACATCCTAAAATAGTTAACCTTGGTATTGACCAAGCTATCAATCCTGGATTCCCTGAGTTTTTCAAAAGACCTATGGGAATACATCAAAGATCCCTTACTAAGACCTAAAGATTTTGATGTGGAAGATGAAACTTCTGAGTTTTATTATACAGATATTTATCCTGTGGAATTTTATACTATTATCACATTTATAGGTTAATATAAATAAGCCATTATACAGGGACACATCATACCCTTGTACGTGTCAAATATGATAACTGTTTTTTATGTCTCAAAGCCTTTCATTGAAAATGGATCTAGATTTGATATCATTCCAATATGAACACTTCACTAGCTGGGATACAACAAGAAAAATATAGTACCTTCCACTATAACACTATAGGGTTATGAAAAAAGTGATCAAATGTCATTATGACATATCAATCTTGGGGCACAATTTGGAGACCTCATATCTAACTCATAATTTCTGGTCATTCAAAAGGATACAACCTTTAATGTCATTCTAGGAAGGACCTGGTTTCATCAAAATGAAAAAATTCCCTCATCATACCATCAATGCATCAAATATTTTATTAATGGAAAATAAGGACATTGCACACCAATAAAGCCTCGTACAAATCCTACGAGTCCCATTATATCAATGCTGGATTCTATCAGAGTGAAGGGAAACATCTCATCGTTGATGGTGTTGCTTAGTTTCCCACCCCAAATGGTCTGTAAATGATCATGACCAACCCCTTAAAACAAATTAACAAGTAATACATATAACCCATCAATGAGTTCGAGAATATGAGTCCAAATATAGACACATTTTCAATGGTATTCATGATTTAAGTCACAAATATTAATTATAGCAGTGTTGATAAGTTTTCTGACTCCCTAGACAGTGGTAAAAGATCGGGTGAAAATTCCTTCAATAAATAATCGTAGATCCATGAAGTCCCTACCTCACTATCTAAGGCTGAAGAGGTTATCTCATCACCTAAAGAGTACAATGACACTCCATCTCCATTCTCTCCAAAGATTAAAGGAAATCCCACAATTTCATTTGGGTAAGAGGATGTTTCTTCATATTCTGAATGTCAAGATATTGACTCATCTCCTAACTAAAGAGAGATTACCCCACTATTTTCTCCCATATGTAATAAGAAGAAGATAATAGAAGACAAAGAAGAGGAGGAGGAGGACCATAGGGATACCTCTTCAAAATTAGAGGTGGTAATCTCTACCATCGTTGATGAACTCAAAGAAATAAACTAGGGTACAGAAGAAGACCCATGACCAACTTTGATCAGTGTGGCCATATCTTCTGAAGAGAAAGAGGTATATACCTCCTTACTAAAGAAGAATCAGTATGTGTTTTACAAGAACTACAAAAAAATGAGTTCCTCAATCATGAGGTGGAAACTCATCAACTGGGCTTACCAGAGGACCATCTAGGCTATAAATAGACAACCAGAAGGACATACCCAACTCACACTACAAAAATTGAAGTCGAATTTGACAAGATAACCAGATCCAACATCATTTGATATGTCCAATATACAAAATGGCTAGCTAATATTGTCTCTATTAAAATTAGGAAAGGGAAAATCGGAGTCTACTTCTATTTTAGATATCTCAACTGGCACTTCCCAAAGGATGATTTCTCATTCTCCATCATGAATATACTGATTGATGCAATGATAAAATATCAGGCCCTCTCCTTTATGGATGGATATTCATGATATAATCAAATCTGAATGGACTAAGAAGATGAATAATATTCCATATTCATTCCCCCATGGATTGTTTTTCTATTGGTTAATTCCCTTTGTCTTGAAGAATTTTATCACTATGTACCAACCTACCCTAAATTACATTAATTCAAAACCTTTCTAGGAAAGTTCATCGAATACTGTGTTTACTTTCAAATGGTTAAATCTCAACAACACTTTCACCACCTATAAGATCTTGAAAAAATCTTCGAAAAATTGTTACAACACAATCTGAAAATAAACACCTTGAAATATGCTTTCATTGTTACCCCAGAGAAATTGCTCAACTTCATTATACACCATTGTTTCATCAAAGTTGACCTCGAGAAGACCAACACTATCCTTAGCATGCCACCTCCTTGAAACCTCAAAGAGTTGAGAGTAATTAAAGGAAACTTGGCCTACATTTGGTGCTTTATAAACAACCTTGATAGAAAATTCCTTACATATCAGTGGTTTGATGATTTTTAGGAAGCATTTGACAGTATCATGAAATATATTTTGAGCTTGCTAGTGCTGATGCCGCATGTTGAAGGAAGGATTATTATTTTTCATGTGACATAATTAGAGAGGTCATTGGTGACTTCATCATGAAAAATAATGACACTAAAATAAAAAACAACCTTTACAACCTTAGTCGAACCATGATCGATGATGAGACTCATTATTCAGATATTAAGAAGAGCTCTCTAGTGGTAATATTTGTAGCTAGAAATAGAGGCAGTACCTATAACATCAAAAGGTCTATATGGTCTCTGGTAGTATCTCACTCAAATACATTCTTAGTTGTTCAATGTTTACTAGGCATCTTTCATGGTGGGAAGTCATCCTATAGTAGTTTTACATTATGTTTTGTCCTCAGAAATCGGTCAAAGTCCATGCATTAACATATTTTTAGGCAGAGACACCCTCAAAAAAATGACTTCATTGGTGCTGAATTGCTCGATGAAGAGGTATTATCTATTTAAGAGGCCCCCTATATATGGGGGATGTATTTAGATGGTTTATCTAGATGTTCGATAGGGATGAGGATAAAATACCCCAAGATCAATAATGTGGGGTTGGGTGTCCTGCTCATTTCTCTATCCAAGGTAGTAATACCTTACTTCTTAATCCAATAAGGTTGCACGAACAATGAAGCAGAATATCAGGCTCCCATTATAGGGCTATAGGTGACACTTTGGGTACATGTGAATCACTTGAAGTTAAAATGTGATTCAGAATTGGTCAACAATAAGTTAAAAAGCAATTATTCCATAAAAATTGAAGATCTTATCCCCCTGGTAAACCACATTCTAGGAATAGTGGAGGAATTCCATTTAGAGACAACTTTGACTCACATCCCATGGTTACAAAATACTTAATATGATGCATTAGAAAATGCAGCCACAACTCTATAAGACCCTGACCAGGAAGAAACATCTATCAACATCACACACTCATTGGAGATAACATAGAAGAGATCGATGATATTAGTCCCATCCCTAAACCATACAGTTCTCCCACCAGTTGGATGATACCCATTGTTAACTACCATTAAAATGGAAAACTCCCACTGTACAGAGCCAGAAAAGATAAAATTTTAAGTCATTCAATTAACTTTGTTCTATATAATTGCACGAATCATAAAAATTTCCTCTATAAGAGAAGTCTTGATTGGGTCTTTCTATGGGGCATTGAGAGAGAATAGACAATCAATATCATGAAGAAAATGCACATCAGAGCCAACAACACCAACTAGTTATGATTCAATCTTTCCTATAAAATTTGATGTCTTGGGTACTACTGTTCCACTATAACACAAGACTTACACTAAATTTACTAAAAAGTTTCATTCCTTATAGGTTCATACCGACTTCATTCAAAAACCGCTAGAGTTTCTACACATATCCAAATACCCTTTGCCATTTTTGGTATAGGGAATGGACATTGTTGGACCATATCCTCATACTACAAACAAGTTGTTCAAGTACATTCTCACTACAAAAAACTTCCTCACTAAGTGGGATAAATTCATACCACTCAAAGGATTCAATGAAATGAACATCTTAAATTTTAGGAAAGACAACATCATCACTAGATTTGTTGTCCCTCATACAATACTAATGGGAAATGGCACCAATTTCTATTCTACTGAATTCGAGAATCTATATAAGGAGTATGACATCAAGTCCAACAGTCCATCCCACTACCATGCAGCAACTATCAAATAGATAGAGACCTTAAACTAGACCTTATAGAATATACTCCAAACGATGGTAGATAAGGATAAAAATATAATAGTCAAACAATATCCTTCATTCCAGATGGGATTACCGGATTATGATCCACACTGCCACATAGGTTACTATGTACTCATTATTATATTGGTCAGAGGAAGCCCCTCCCATCTAAGTTCAATTTCCCTCATTCCATGTTTCCACCTATGATCAGTTATACATAGATGAGAAATCCTAGAAATAGTTATATGAATTAGAGAAACTAGATGAGAAAATATTACATACCTTGCATCATTTGGAAGTCCAAAAACTAGATCACATGATCTTTCAAAAAAAGGTTCGCCTCTTATCTTCCCTCAAAGGAGATATGGTGTTGGTCCTTATGAATTCAAGGATACCTAGAAATAAACCTTCAAATTTGGAACTGAAATGGTAGGAACATTACACCATACACAAGGTTAACTCCAATGGATCTTATTCTCTAATTTCAATGGATTAACAACATACCATGGATCCTACCAATGTATGGTTCTAGAAGAATAATTCATCTAATCACAAGAAAAATAATCTCGATCACATGAAATCCAATTATAGGGAGAATCATCTCAGCTACATGATGTTAAATTGTGTGGTCGATCTTTATCACATGACTTTAAAAATCATGACATCTTTTTCCATGTTGCAAGATAATAAACTGCATGACGCCAACATCCTCAATATAAAATGTTAAATTGCACAAAACCATATTATCCTCCCCAAAAAATACATTTTCCTCTGACATCGGTCATCTACCATGACTTATTCATGAACCACATGTGGCTTGATTACTTTCGTCAAAGGATACATAGTAACACCTATACTGCTCGCATTAGGCCCAACCACAAATATATCTCATTTATAAGATGCTTATTACCCACCTTTGGCCTCATGGATTCTTTTGATATCAAAATTTTTTCCTTTATGGTATAAAAAAATAATCTCTCCCATAACTACAAGACATTATCATCCTTACCTCAAAATGTTAAACTGCATGGGAATCATCCTCTCACCAGCGATTCATTATATAGGCACTAGATCTATGCAGAAGAAATAAGAAATTCCCTTGTCTTCGGGTGAGAATCATATCCACAAGGTTAGTTTCATCTTAAATAAATATGTGTGGATTGATTACCTAAAACATATATTACATCATGTTTTCCACACCTCTAATATTAATCCCTTCCACAATACTACTTTCCTTCAATGCCGCATGCCTAGATTTCCTTACCACATGACGTTAAATTGAATGGAAAACATCTTTTCCGCATGATATTAAACTAAATGGCTCCTCATGAACTATGCATAGATTTATTATCATTAAAATGAGTTATGTAGTAATTCCTGGAACCTATGTCCTTATCCCAGCTAAAAAATACAAGAACAACCCCCCCCCCCCCCCCCCTCTACGTATAAATTAGACCTACATAGAGAGTTCTCATCCAGAACTATGTGTGGCTTGATTCCGGACATCACATGATATATAGTGATGCATGAATCTCCAATCCTGGGTCCAGCCACAACATTCCCCCTTTTCACATCAACTCACCTTAGTCCTCACCACATAAAGTCAAACTATACAGTATTTTAGAAATACAAGTGTCTTGATTCCTGTCTACATAGGACACATAGTGATTCCTAAATCTCCAATCTTGGGTCCAACCAAAATAATCAATACAATCAATAAGAAAAATTCCCCCTCAATGTGTATGGGTTAGAACTATATTGGTATCCAATTCTATAACTATGTGTGGATTGATTCATACTCTAATGAGATACATAAAAACACCCTGATCTCACATCCTGGTCTAGCCACCATAAAATCAATATTCTCTCCTCCTTTATTTTATCAGCTCTATATGGTGGAATAAACCATTTTGATCCCTTGTTTCTCAAAACAATCATATCTCACTTAGTCTTAAGAGTTTTTTTAAGGGATTCCACACATGGTCAAGGTTTATTAATTCACATCATGGATACTATGGTTCTTGTTGTAAGAAATTAAAAGTCACACCAGATTTCCTTATCATAAAATGTTAAACATCACAATCAAAACCAGTTTGGGAACTACATATGACTTGATTCCTACCATCAAAGGATATTTAGTGACACATAGATCTTTAATATTAGGTATAGACACAATATTTACTATTCACATCAGGGAACCTATGTTCTTACTGATTGACATTAAATTTAATGGTTGATATCCTTACCACATGGCTATAAAATGAATGGTTCTTCAGGAACTATGTGTGGTTTGATTCTTATCTTGATGAGATATGTAGTGATGCCTAGACCACATATCCTTATACCATCCATGGGGTAAAGAAAAAACTATCTTGATATCATTAATACAAACAAATATCTATGTTAGAGATCCCAAATTTGGGTTCCTTATCCAGGGATCAATCAAGGAAACAAAAACTTCTCCTCCTAAATTTGAGTCAGATCTATATAGGGAACCTCCCACTCCATGGCCAATCATGGTATTAATGATTCTTATATACATGGAAATGTTCATTCCATTCATAATACTCTATATACCAGGTAATTTTGGATCACCATAATCTTTCTTTGACCATCAAGGATGAAGGGTTAGTGTCTGGAGGACACATTTGTTTGATTATAAAAAAACATACCCCAGTAGGCTCTATATAAGTCATTCACACAAACGACCAGTCAATCAATGTAAAATTAATCCTCAGGAGATACCTCTTATATATCCATAACCAGAATTAAATTTCTTCCCTATACCATTGCTCCTGATCTGAGAGCCCATGAAATCATGATTTACATTTTCATTCCCCCTCACATCCAAGGAATTTTAGAACATCCCATCCTGATGATAATTTTATTAATCATAGTTTCCATGAAAAATTTCTTATTCGTATGACCTAAAACTTCAAGGACCCATGTCGTCCTCACCATATAATGTTAAACTACATTGCTGATGTCCTAGTCACATGAGACTAAACTGCACGACATCCTAAACTATTAATGGCTTGATTCCTAACATCGCATGATATGTAGTGTTGCCTAAATCTCTAATCCTGGGTCCAGATACATCAAAATTTAAAAATATCCCCTCCCTGTGCATGGGTCGGACCTTCATGGGGAACATTTTTATAACTATGTATGGACTGATTCTCAATATAATGGGATATTTAGAGAAACCTAGATTTTATATCCTTGTCCATCCATAAAAAAATCCTCATTATTCTATTCATGAGATAGATATGCATAGGATGGTCCAACACACATATCACCCTACTCAGAGCTTGCATTGAAAATAAAAATGCCCCTTACCCACATAAGAGTTCGATCGATGTGTGGGGAAATCTTTCTTAAACTACTTATAACATGATTATAATTTTAATGAGAAATGTAGTGACATCCAAACCATATATACTGGGCCAAACCATAATGGATAAAAATACCTTCATCCTATATATGGGTAAGACCTACGTGAGGAAAACATTCCTACCTATTCTTAAAAAAATTCAATATAAAATAATCCCTTCATATTCAGGTACTTTCCTTCCAAAAATAAAACTATATTTTCGGGGAAGTTTGAATCTCCATAAACCTCCCTTTCCATCAGAAATGAAGAGTTAGTGTCTTGAGGAAACCATTGTTTTACCATGAAAAATATTCCGAAGTTGGATCTATATAGGTTTCCCACAGGCATTTCAACTAAATAAATATTCTTCCTCAAGAGAGACCTCTTCCATCTCCGTATTCCCCAATGATGTTTTCATCCCATGTCACTCCTGGGATTCAAAAACACCCAAATTACTTCTGAAAACCCCCACCCTTTATTCATGAAGATGTTGTAATATTCTTGGAAAGATTACCATGAAAATGGGAAATCTTTTATCCCCTCTTCAAAAGCTAAATGAACTTAAACTCTATCCCTTGAATGTCCCTTCTATAAGATTTTAAACTACACAGTCCAAGTCATAGTTTCCTGAAATTAAATTTCACCATGATCCAACCCTCTACCACACAAGAAAAATTTGTGGAGTGGTTTCTCATTTATGGATAACATCAGTACAGATTTTGTGATTATTTTTAGACATCATTACCTTGTAAAGACAACCACCATGGTGATGATAAATAAAAATTTTCACAAACTAGTTGTCCATAAAAAATGGAGGCTTAGTATCCCAAGTACACCTTTATTTTAATATGAAAAATGTTACATAGTTGGCACTGTATAAGTTTCCAAAAAAGTTATCTCAACAACTTTATCTTTATAAATCACAAAACCAGGGTATTTGATTTAGAAATCACAAAACCATGGTCTAAACATCCCTCATTCACGTATGAAAAATATTGGGACATTCTCGGCTAGTATTTTCTATTGGTTTCATTACCCCATAATTCATGTTCTAAGTTGTTTGATCTAAAATAATATTCACATTAGTCTAACTGTCAAGACTTTAAACTTACCACAAAAAGAGACACAATACTCTCTAGGCTAAAAACCCACAAAGGGTACCCTAGATAAAAGTAGAGTTTCAACTTTCCAAACCTATGTGTTTCATGGTTTAGGAAAAAATTGAGCAATAAAAAAAGAGAAAAACTTGTTAGGTCAGAAACCCGCAAATGGTGGCCTATGAAAAAGTTAGTTTATGCTTATTAAGCCCGCACCAAAGTGGAATTAGGAAAAAATTAGGGCAGTAATAGAAAAACACAAAGTTGTTAGGGTTTTCCATGTAACTAAAGAAATATTAAAAAAATATGATCAATGAGTCTCTTAGCTTAGGTAAAAATTAGAGTATTACATGATCATGTCAATTTGACTATCCTAGGTTATGATGGAAATTAATATCCAGTGGAGATTATCTTTGAAAATAAGACCAGTTATGATTAATTAGCATTTCAAGATAAGATAAATAATAAGTACTAGATGATATACATGTTTTCATTGATCTATTGAATTGGATGAATAGAGGTACATCCACATCCTAGAGTCTCTACCAGATGTTACTAAAAACAAGAAGATAGAATCAATGTCTATAGTGAAATTCCACAAACCCTATTCAGTAGATTGTCTAGTGTTTAAGATGATACATTAAGAGACTCTTTAAGACTGGTTCTTTGCCCCATTTTGGATTCAACTAGTGGGATAATTTGTCTAATGAAGGCCCTTACATCTGGGCCTCTTTTTTAGTGGATTCAAGTTCCTTAGTTGATGATATTTTCACTTTAAACTAGCTATATGAGGCTCACATTCTCAAAGATCCAAAGTTTTGGAAACCATATGAACATAAATATGTGATTCTTCTACAATTAAGTGATGTATCTTAGCATAATTATCCTTTAGATATTCCTAATAATTATTAGAGGCATTAAATTAGAAAAGTTCACATTCATGGGAAACCAATTCTTCTCGAGCAATGAGATCCTAGTGGATAATGATATGTAAGTACCAATAATAAAACCCATCCATGCCTAAGAAATGGAACAGTTGATGGTGGTTGTCCAATTTATCTGAAATCTTCTTCAAGGAGGTCTCCATGATGATAGTGTAGATTTGGTACCGAGCCCATTTCCACATATCCAGATGTTCGATATCGGCATCAGGGTCCTGACTTTGTTCATCTGATGTTATGGGTATATAGTCTGGGATTACATTTACTACATATAGGCTCACTCTAAATTTTGACACCTAGTTGGGAAATGAATCCATATCTGATTCTTATTAAATATTAGGACCTGAACTGACAGGGTTGGCATCTATCGGTGGAATTCCAATACTGACCCACTTGGACCAGCCTCTATAGGATTTCCAATTGTGTCAGCCAAAATTTTGGGGTCTTAAATACTCCCCCAAAAAGAATAAATTGAGGATGATTCTCCCGTAGAATTCCTATAATGACGGAAAAAATATCTTTCTCCTAAGGAAATGGGTAGAGATGGTGTGATGGGCAAAGAACTAGGAGTGGCTAATGGTTTATGTACCTTTCAGACTGACTTCCCTAGAAATCCACTGGGATATTACTCCACCCACATTTGGTCATACTCCCATGAAAAGTTATTTGACGATACCATTGGAGGTAAAATAATTTTATTACTAGAATTATCATGCATCATCATTATCCATAATTGATGAAGAATGACTGGTTATAATTGTTTTTTTATTTTGGTAATGGGTAAAGATGCAACCTATCGTAGGAATCCAAATTTCCAGGAAAACCTATAAGGAATATAGGGTTTGAAAATGGTTACCCCATCCACTAAAGACTTAATTATCATGTATCACAACAAGATGACATAATAAAATTCTTCCAGAGAACCTATTACATCATCCACTATTGCTCCATATGGTGTTGGATAAGGCATGAAAGCAAATTGGGAAAAATAATTTAACACCATGACAGTGCCTTCAATGCTTAGGAATTTCAGGAAAATGGTAGAAATGTTGAATCGTGTAGGTTGAAAGGTGGAACACAAGATTGTTTCCATATGCTAATACTCATAACATTGATAGTGCTCCACCACCCGGTTGTATAATAATTGAAATGTCCATTTAAGGTGATGTAGGGATATTCAATCCTATATTTGAAAAAACAATTCATAAATATTAGCAAAGGTGGGTACAACCACATTGTTAGGATTCCCCTTATCTAGTGTGACCACCATTATCTAGGTGCATACTTGGACACCAGTGTAAACATCCTAAGATAAAAATATCCATCCGCAGAGAAACATGGAAAAAAATCATGCCAGTTCAAAGTTTAGAGATATGTATGGCCAGATTCGGCATCCCCATATATATGTTGCCTTGCCTCTAGAGTGGATCAGTACAAACCCTAAATACCTTGAAAATGTTGATTTGGATGATTCCCAGTACATTGAAATTTTGGATTTCAACCACTAACTTACAGAAAAAAACCTTATCAAATCATTGAATGGAACAACTGAGAGGGTATGGATGGGCAGACTAAGAAAATTCTACACCGTAATCAATAAGTCCCTCACCGATGGAGATACCTGCTCAATTTTTTCCCATGTATTGGTTTTTTGAAGGAACTCATCACACGTGTTACTGAAAATGGGGATTCCCCCTCATTGGTGGATATCCCATAGGCTGATCCTGACTTCACCATGATATAAGTGGAAAGTGTTGGTTCTCGAACACCAATGACTGATTAATTCCAGCAACATCTCAGTTATTGAATGAACCAAATTTTGAGAAACCCATACTACCTGGTATAATCCAATGAACTCTAGTTGTTTAAGGATGTCTAAGAAATTTTTGTGTACCTAGAATTCCCAAGCCAATTTATTTGAGAAAATACCTCTAGACGACATGTCCCACTTCGAGTTCTACCCTCCGATGGGTTCTTCTGAATGGAGGCTGGAAATAGATGTATAATATTAAATTGGGAATTTAAATTATTCATTAGGACTATGTTTTTTTATATGAATCCACATAGAACCATTCATAATTGATACTTTTCTTGGCCAAACTTGAGATTGATTTCACCTATAGTAGAGATGTTCACTTAGGTAGGATCTCGAGGAACCTTAGAACCAAGAATATGTGAAATTTTGATCAGAAGGTGGAAGGGGAGCATCATCTTGAAGTCCAATGTTGTAAAGAGGTGTTCAGTTGGATAATGGGTATGTTAGAAGATCTAGTGAAATGAGGTTATTCAGAATACACTCACGAGGGATGATGTAATGGAAAAGATCATCTTAAATATTCCCATAAATGGTGGTTATTCTTCTACTCATAGTCATCAAAGTTGTATCTAGATCCATTTAAACCATGTTACAAAATCATAAATATTATTTGATATTCACTAAAAAGAGTCCATATCAATGTTTGAAAACTGGATTCTTCTTCTCCTGTGAACCACCACACCTCAAGATGTTTCAACCCATGAAGCGCTCATCCCACAAGGTGCTCAGCCCATGTGGTGCTCGAATCAGGGTCCTTGGAGCGCTCGATATGAAAAAACCATATAGGTGACTGAATATCTATGTGGGTGAGTAGAATTACCATTCATGGATGATGAGTTTGATTTCACGGAATGTTCAGCTATAAAGGAATAATGCTATGCGGAAGCACAAGTAGGGGAGATTTTACAGAGCTCGGTTCGCAAAAAGTGCCTAGTAAATGAAAAATGAGCAGGGTCCCCACTTTTATAAGCATGGTCCCCTTTCATGGGTCCACCTATATACCAAAAATCAGTTCAAAATAGGAACTCCTTCTTTATCAGAACCACCTCCTCTTCATTCCAACCAGAGCTCATTCTGATGAGGGGAATTTTTTGGAACCTGAAGGATCTGTATACAAGGAGAAATGAATTCCATAAATTTGGTAAAGTGAAAAAAACAAATCAAGATAAGATTTTGAAGAAAATTTTCAAAGGGGGAAATGATATAAAGGAAGGGTTGATCCCACAGTGTAAAAATCACTATACAGATTGTCGCTCCATGAAGCGCCCTACGAATGAAATCGTTCACAGGATGTGATGATACCATCAGACCCCTTGAATAAAATTGGTCCTTGGAGAAGATGGTACCATAAGCGCTTATGAACAGGAAAAAAAAGTCATTTGTGGGGATATATAGTGATTTCTATCCTCCATGAAAGACCATCCCTACAAATGAAAAAAATCATTTTTATGTTTTGATGGTCTTTTTTGTCCCCCCATGAATGAAATCATTAGTGATGTGGGGAGTCCTTATTGGACGCCAGAAAAATAATACATGTAGCCAACTATGGATGACTGGCCATCCAAGTATCTGGTTCCTTTGTTTCTCTATAAAATACCTCCAAGGGAACCGAAAAAAGAAGCAGAACACAAGAGCAAGAGTTGAGATATGGAGGAGAATTGGTAGAGAGCTATTGATTCCCATCAGGTAAACCCATTGCATAATGTTATGGAAGAAACTAAATTCATTTAGCCTTCTACAAACCCAAAACTCTTTCATGGACACCATTCTTCATAGAATACGAATATGGATCATTTACAGACCACCACCCCACATATAAAAAAGTTACGTGGAACGATTCATGCCTCGTATAAAAAAAAATCTACGAGGGAGGAACATGAGTTAGTGTAGCAAATCACTAAGCATGGTGACCCATCCCCGCATAGCAGAATGTTATGCGGGAGGAATCCAAGTTTATATAATGCAATGCTACGTAGATAGTACCTTCACCTGCATATCAATATTCTATGTGGAGGGAAACCCATCTAATATAAGAATATTCTATATCAAATGGGGCATCCTAGGGTGATCTACTCTCTATATCCCATCACTTCCTTCCATATTACCATCAGGCCCCACATTGGCCCCTCTATGAACCTATTTAATGTAATTTGACCAAGGTGTAGGATCAAAATATAGATGTTGATGCTCAATTACAAAGGGGGTAAATTTTGTAACAAAGAAAAGTAAACATGTATAAGAAATATTTTAACCCAAAGAGATGGATATCCAACAACCTTGGATAAAGGTCCATTGATTTATAATTTCAAGAAATTCTGTCTTACCCACTCTAGGGTAAGCCCTAGATAAGAGTATCAGAGTTTGTTTTTCTATCCCTTCAAGCCCTCGAACATCAAGGTAGTTAGAACCTCTATATTTCTTTCCCCATAATCCCTCGATTGATCAGCCAATTAGAATCGCACTAGGCTGACTGAACAAGTTCTTCATACCATAACAAGATGTTCATAGATCGCAAAAATCAAGAGATTATCTCTCTAGAAATCACTTCATAGCATCACAACATGAAATCTATAGATGTGTGTTGTGTTTTTTTGCTAATTCAAATGACTGAGTATTTATAGGTGAGAAATCCCAATAGCCATATCCTCCTCCAACAGTAATATTTTTCCTTAAATTTTGGAGGGACCAGTATATGTGTCACTTAGAAAATAGATAGTTAAAAAAATACTGTATAACCTCATTTCATATAAGAAAACTGGGAAAACATTACCATGTGTAAGAACCAATTATATGTAAGGAAAACTTTTTTAGGATTAAGAAACATTAACATGTTTAGGATCTAACAAAATGAAACATTAATTTAAGGAAATAAGTTAACTATAAGAAAATCATTTAATCATATTCATAATAAAGTGAGAATCAGAGTCTATAAATATTGACAATTGGATTTTGAAATAAAATATAATCGGTGTCTGAATTATGATGAATTCAGAATCTGGTTTTTGAATATTTCAGAGTCTAAGAAAATGAGATTTTGGAGTCTGATTCCTATAGAATTTAAAATCTTATTTCCATAGAATTAAGAATATTATTTCCAAAGAATTTAGAACCTAATTTCAAAATAAATTAGATTCTAATTTCTAAAGAAATTGGAGTCTGGTTTTAGAAGAAATCTGAGTATGATTTCAGAAGAAATCAAAGTCTGATTTTAGAAGAAATTAGAGTATGATTTCCTATGAAATCAGAGTCTCAATTATGGGGAAATCAGATTCTTAGGAGTTGTAAGGTTATGACTTAGTAAAGGATCTAATTTTTTTACTTAATAAAAATATGGTTAGACTTGGTGTGAGAAAACATTAAATAATACATTGAAAACTAAGGGTAAGGATAAAACCATTCTTATAGAAAGAAAATTTTCATTAAGAAAATAATTCTTAGAAAATATAATATTCCTTAAGAAATGTGTTTGTGATTTTTAAAACATAAAGGAATGGAAAATTAATAGAGAAACTTATTGACTCAATAATATCCCCCTTTTTGGAAACCAAAAAAACTTTTCATAAAAGAATATAAGGAATATGGTTTTCATTTTTTAAAAATTAAAAGAAATATTTATCTCCCTTTTCTTTATTTATGACCCATAATGAATAAAAATAACTCCCCTTAGGTTTTGAAATTCCTAAGGATCGTATTATTGTATTTGTTAGAGAATTTACTTCTTATTTTATAATAATATCTTCTTTATGTAATCTCCCCTTACTTTGACATATTCTTTCTTAATATTCTTTTTGATCATTCTTTTCTCCCCCTTTGTGATTTTTAAAAAGAAATGGAAGGAAATAAAAAAAAATTACATGAAAGGTTAGGAATATACAAAACAATAATATGGAAAGATAACAAATTTCATTAAGATGGAAAGATTTTTTACAAAGAGAATACAAAAAAAGATTGGAGTTTAAGAAAAAAAATTATTCATCATTTTTCTTCTCTTTCGCATTATCTTTCTCAGGGCAGCCTTCAACTTTTTCAATTCCTTATGATAATCTTCAAACCTATTGATCAACTAATCCTGATCATGATTTTTCTTTTCTATTTTTTGATCATTTCTTCCCAAGACATAAGAATTTCATGTTGAGACATTATCACTTATTCTTTCTCTTTGAAATTTTCTTCCATCTCTTCCCTGAGTTCTCTTTCTCTTTTTAGATTTAAGGTAATAGAATTAAGCTTTCCATTCAGAACTTTATCCTCTTAAATCTAGGAATATTTCTCTCTATTCAAATCCTCTAAAAGACTTGTTCAAAAATTCTTGATCGTATCATCTGACATATCAAATTCATCCATTAATGAATCTTTGAAATCATCCATAATTTTCATATCATCAATCACTAACTTAGACCACTTGGTTATCTCTTTGTAATATATTCTATAAGCATCAAAACCAATTTGAAAAGTCTTAAAATCTACTTGAAGTTTGAAAAAAAATCCCATGAGAATGCTTGTTGAATCTTACTTCTGATTGATTTTTTGGTGGCACCTGGAATCAATGCTTGTAAATAAGAGAATGGTATTCACAAGCTTCGTCATGGACAGAACAAAAAAATCACGTCGTAAGAAATATGAAGATTCTGAAGAAGATTCCTTTGCTGGAGAAGGAACATTATCTTGCTCATTTTCTTTTCCCTTAGATGTTACAACAACAACTTTATTGTATTTTTCAACTTTATCTTTCTTTGGAGAATCAAAAACCACTTTCTTACATTTCACAAATTTAGATATTGCCTTCTCCACTTTAGGAGACTCATGCTCACTATAAGAAACTCAAATTATTCTATCATCAACTTATTTAACAACACATTTTTTTACCAATTTACTTATCATAATTATGATGAATAAAATAATGGTTACTACTTTCTTCATATGATGGTTTATCAACATCATCCCAAGTATCATCATCTTTCTGAACTAATTGAACTTCTGAGATTATCTTGGATGAATCAACTTTGGATGTTCTGATAGATAACTTTTCAGAAGGGATTTTCTTCTCTTGGTATTATTCCACCATTTTAATTATATAATCACATTCCTCTTCTTCATCTTCTTCTTATTGCTTTAAATCTTCTTATTCAATAATGGGTTCCAGAATTGAAATAACTTTCTTTCTCTTATCTATACTTGGATTTTCATTTTACACTAATTCTTGCAAGAATGATTCTAGTTTATGATCTTGTTCAGATACCTTCTCTTTATCTCTAATAAAATCTTGAAAAATATTGGTTTCTAACATATTCTTCTTTAACTTTTTATCTTTTTCTTCCTTCTAAAGATCTTTGGCTTCTTGGATTTTTAAAGCCTTAGCCTTAGTAGGGTCTAATCCAAAAACTGCATCTCCCTCTTTCTTTGTATTCTTCTGCTCTATCCATTTAGCAACCACTTAATTAGAAAATGTATTTTTTTCAGATTAGTTAGAGAATATACTTATTTAGGAGCTTGTACTTTCTCTAGAGGTTCTGGTTCTTATCATTTATTTTCTTTGGGGTTTCCTTGGAACATTCTCCTACATCACCTTTCTTTCTGGAAGCTTGAACATCGCTATCAGGAAAATTAAATAACTTTATTTTCTTAATACTAAAATAAATCATCATTCTTCTTAGAGTATCATCACTCGACATCATTATATTGAAAAATCTGGGTTTTGAACTGCAAGGAATTTTAAATGATTCTAGTAAAAGAACAATAATCATCGACAAGATTGTTGGATACATTATTATCTAAGTCTTTAGGGTTCCATTATTGATATTTCTGATGGAAAATAGAATGTATTTGATGAGTTTTATCTTCCTTACATTCACCAATAAATCCATCATGATGATATCACATTTCTTAAGGAAATCCTTGTCTCCCTTTCTCATAATGAGAAAACCTTGTATCCCGGGAGCTATCAATCTAAAGTTGGTTGAAAGATGATTGATCTTTGGTTACTTAACTCCTTTAAGCCCAAGGAACTCAATTGCCTCAACATTCTAAAAAGTACCTTCCTTGTCTAGAAACTTTTTTGAACAAAAGATAAACTCTCCTTCATAAGGTATATCCAGAATGATTTAAGCCTTATTCAAAGATAAATAATAAGTCTTTCCATAGCTCTTGAATGAAAAAATTTCTCTTCCTCCTTGTTCATAAAAACTGATTGTATCGTAGAATTCTATAAGGAGATTAGGATAAAACAGATCCTAATTATTTGGTTTGGAAACACAAAGGAATTACCATCCATTCTTCTTAATTATTTTTGAAATTAAATAATCATACTAGAGAAAGAAATTTGGGTCCACCAACCATTCTTGGTAAAATAACCAATCCTTGAGTTCCTTGTTGGAGGCCATCGGATTTTGTGATGAAACTTCAAGAGACATTTAAAGATTAAATAAACAGACAAAACTAAATAGTATCTTTGAAGGGCGATAGAGTTTTGGTGAAAAAACACTAAGACAACCGATGTGGGACGCGAATAGGGGTTTCTTAATATAGGCTTCACAGCGAAGGTTTATATTCCTGATTCAATCCAGTGGTTGAAATTATCTTGATCTAATCTAATGGTTGATATCAATGTTGAAGAAGGATTTTTATGTTCTAATATTTTGATGTTTTAATGAAAAATCATATTTAAGGAAAGTGAATCTAATAAATTTTTCTAAAAACAAGATATAAAAACAAATAATTACAAATGTAATTACAAAGATATAAGTATGAAAACATACATTTTGGATTTCTTTGAAATAATTGTCAATATTGATAAGGTTATTCTTGAAGAGCATAGGTTCCAAAAAATTTATTAAGGAAAGAAAATTTTTAGGTTCAGAAAAAAATTTAAGGAAAGAAAATTTTTAGGTTCAATTTTTTTAAGGAAATATAAAAGAGTAAACATATTTACTCCCCCCATGAAATGGAGTATCCTAATGTAAGGAGATAATTTTGAACAAAAAGGTAATATGGATGATTAACTTATTGTTATCATTCCTAACTTTTGTTTAATGTATTCAAATCTATTAGAGGGTAAAGATTTTGTAAATATGTCATCATGTTGATCTTGCATTCTGAAAAATTGAAGAATGATATCTCCTTTTACTGTTTTATCCCTAAAAAAGTGATGCCTAATATCTATATGTTTTGTATGATAGTGATGTGTAGGGTTTTTTCTTATGGAAATGAAACTAGTATTATCACACATTATCTGTGTTTTTGTAAAACATATTCCATAGTCTGTGAGTGTTTGTTTCATCTACAACACTTGATCTCAATAACATCTGGTTGCTATATATTTGGATTCAGTAGTGGAAAGTGTTACAGATTGTTACTTCTTACATGGCCAAGAAAATAATGAATTGCCTAAGAGATTGAAAGTTTCAGATGTCTTTTTTCTATTCATTCTACTTCTCCCAAAATAATTATTTTATTTTTTTAAATAAAATCATTTCCAGAAGAATAGAAAATTCCTAAATTTGTGGTTCCCTTTAAAAAGAAAAAAAATTATTTTCAATACTTTTAAATTAGATTCCTTTGGATTAGATTGATATCATGCACATATTTATACTGAAAACATTAAGTCTATACAACTAGTAGTTAATTATAATAAAATTATTATCATACCTCTAAAAGATGTTTGATCTACTGATTTCCAAGATTCATCAAGATCAAGAAAATTTGAGGTACCGATTGGAATACTTAAACTTTTAGGGTTTTCATATCCATAATTTTTAAGGATATATTTAATATACTTATGTTGAGATATATAAGTTCATTCCGGTTTTTGATGAATTTAAAAACCAAGGAAAAATGTTAACTCACCCATCATACTCATTTGGAACTCAGATTTCATAAGATTCACAAATGAATAATTTAAAGATTATCGGGTTGATTCAAATATAATGTTATCAACATAAATTTGAAAAAACAAATTTTTTTTCTTATCATTATTTATAAAAAGTGTTGGATCAGAAGTTCCCTTAAAATAATTATTTTATAACTAAAATCTTGTAATTCTGTCATACGAGGCTCTATGGGAATGTTTAAGTCCTTATAAAGCTTTGGTAAGTTTATAAACATGTTCAGGATGTTTTTTGTCTTCAAAACCAGATTTTTTTTAAACATAAACTTCCTCTTAGACATATCCATCAAGTAAATCACACTTCACATCCATTTGGAAGAGTTTGAAATTAAATAATGTTGCAAAGGCTAAGATAATTCAAATAGATTCAAGTCTAGAAACCGGAGCGTAGGTTTCTTTATAGACTATTCCTTCTTGTTGATTATATCCTTTAGAAACTAATCATGATTTATTTCATACAATGATTCCATTTTCATCACATTTATTTTTGAAGACCCACTTTACTTCAATTACAGAAGTTTCTTTAGGTCTTTTAACAAAGGTCCAGACTTTATTCCTTTTGAATTCATTTAGTTCATCTTACATAGCTTTAATCCAATCATCATTATCTAAAGCTTCATCAATGATTTTAGGTTCTAATTGGGAAAGTAATACTATATGCTCTACTTCATTTATTAAAGAACATCTAATCCTTACAGGTTGATTTATATCACCAATGGCACTATCACTGGGATGATTCTTTAGAAACAACTAATTTGGGTTTTGTAAAACCTATTCATCAACATAAGGTAAAAAATATTATAGGGTAAATATTTCAGAAACATTTTCTTCTGTATTTTCCTTATTAGAATAATATTCCATAAAATGTTGATAATTAGTTTTTAAAAACACAACCGAAGATGTTTGTTGGGGTTGTTTAAAAACAAAAGGATAAATTTCATCAAATTTAGCAAGTAATATTTCTTTAGCAGTACAAGAATTTATGTTAAAAACTTTATAAGCCTTAGAAGTAGTGGAGTAGCCTAAGAAAATTCCTTTATCGGATTTGGGTGTGAATTAATTTTAGTTATAATTAGTTTTCAATATGAATATTTTGAGATTGACTTATATTGCTTTCCATATTGATAAGGATCGCAAAATTTTGAAGAATCAAATCTAATCTCTGGTAGATCCTTAAAAAGTATTTTATTTGAGAGTTTTCATAGGTTACTAAGGTTACAATGTCCTAGTATTTTATGTCATAACTAAGATTTATCTTCCATTCTACTAAGTAAAGGTAGGTCTTGGATCCTAAGGTCTTCTAAGTTCATTGTTGTTTCCCTCAGAATTTGGGGATGACCTCCTTGATTGAAGGTTCAAACATTCCAATCGGTTTCTAACGGGTTTGTTCGTAGAACCGGAAATATCCAACGATTCCACATCCATTTGGACATACTTTCCAAAGGTAGGAGCTCATTAGTTTGTGGACTGATGAGGCTTAAGAATTTGCATTGGTCGATAGGATGGGAGGTCAGACTCATCACACCTTTTTGAGGTGAATTATTGTCTACTATGGGACTCTCTTTATAGATTTAAGTTATGTTCATGAATCCTTATTACACTACCAAGTATAAAATGAGCTTTCCTTCAGATCTAAAAATCAATGATCAAATATGTAGGAAATTTAGAGAATATTTTATATGTATTAGAGGTTCTTCATCAATAGAGAATCATATATATTTGTTAGAGATTCTTGGTCAATGGTATCCTTCGACACATTTATATATAAGTCTCTTGGTCATTATGATGACCATGCTGGTTTTAAAGCCACTCAGTGGGGCACTTGAAGTTTATTGTCATTCAGAAGGACATGGATTATTTCAGAGTTGGGATCGAACCCACAGATGGGATACCTATGTATCCTTTGTTTAGAAAAAGAATCAGAACCCACGTAGTTCGAGTAAGGGAGTATGATGTTTATGATTGATGGCTCAAAGAAGGATGTCATAATTACTTTTACACTCTAAGCTCACGTGAGTCATGCTCGGTGTGAGAAACAAGAGGTATTGGTAAAAACCAGACAATTGTTCCATGAAAGATGCAATCATAAGAAATAATGTGGGGCTTATGTATGTATGATTTCCCAGATAAATGAAGATTAAGATTTACTTCAGGGAATAAATCCAGGAATAGGGTCCATAAAGGTATATGTGCTTCATGGAGATTTGAATACTCTAACTTGGGGATTACTCCTGAAAAGGAGGCCCAAATTAGGAGAGGAATTATGATTGGGTTTTACTCCTGAGAAGGAATCCGAGATCAAAGGTAAATTAGGACTGGTTAAGAGAAATTAAGACTGGGGATTACTCCTGAGAAGGAGGCCCAGGTTAAGGGACTTGAAAAATTAAGGGACTTGGGGCTTACTCCTGAAGAGGATGCCCATATTGAGACTGGGGCTTACTCCTGAAGAGGATGCCCATATTTGAGACTGGGGATTACTCCTGAAAAGGAGGCCCAATTAAGATAACTTGGACTGGGGCTTACTCCTGAAAATGAGGCCCAAATTAAGAGAATTTTCTCATCTTAAAGTATGAGGTTGAATGAATGAAATCTCAATATTTAGTGATAAAAAGATGTGTAAATCATTAGGTTTTGAGAAATGTTCCACTGATTTCCTTTCAGATAAGGAAGTCAAATCAAGAAATCATTCCATAAATGGATTTGAAGAGTGTCTTGAAGATTGAATCTTGAATAGGAGAGGTGGAACGGCATAAGAGGGGTTAAATGGGAAAGAAAGGCACCCAAAAAGGCAGGGGCACGCAGGTCCTAGTAGGCGTTCAAGTACTGCGTGGGCGCGCAAGTCCTGGTCGCGCAGGTATACCTGCGCAACACATGGGTACTTGAGCATTTGTAAACCAGCATGGTAATACTTGGGCGATCCTTGACCAGTGCCTTTAGAATTATCCTGAGGTACTTCCAAAAGAGAGGCGCGCAAGTTTTGGTGAGGAAGTAGGGAGACGCTCAAGTATGTTCATTTCCCTTAAGGTTAAAACACCTTAAGCACGCAAGTGTTAGTGAATTCTAACACTTAGACCTTACTCCTCTTGTTTAGACCTTCCATTCTAGGTAAAGAATTACCTTATAAGTGTTCAGAAGACCTAAATAAGAGACTTGGGTGTTCAGAGCTCTAAATCTGAATTCTGGAAAAAAAATCCTCCTGAAATGGGGGGCCCACAGGGTCTATTTATAGGCTAGAGAAGACCCCAGGAAGTTATCACTTAGGACACGCAAGTCACTTGCGCGACCATTAGGTATCACGCAAGTGGACTTGCGCGACAGTGATGGAACTTGCGCGGCGCATGTGCATTTGAAGCCTTGTTCATGCCTCTGTCGATTTTTGAGGTTTTCTTCAAAGGATGAATCAATCTATGCTAAGTCATTTCCCTTTCCATTATTTTTAGACAATGTGATGAAAAGGAGCGTCAAAAAAAGTCCCACCTCAAAGTTGGATCCGAAAGAAATGAGGAAGTGACTCTGAGGAAAAGAAGAAAACTCAAGGAAAGGCGGCGCGCAAGTGTTCAGTGCACCACACTTGGCGTGCAGGTTCGACTCGCGCAGGGCTGGAGCACGCCGGCTGTAGGCACGCAGGTGGGTAGCTTGGCCTATAAATATGTGGTCATTTGCCGCGCATAGCATCTGACTTCTGGATTTTCGAGCTCTCACCATGCAGGTCCCCCTTCGCAGCGCAAGTTGCTCATTTTTTGATGTTTCTTCGTTTTTGCGCTGTTGTCAAGGTAATAGGACTTGCACAGTGATACTTGCGCACCAAAAACTTGAGCGGCACATTAACACTTGTGCGACACATCCATACTTGCACGCTAAGTTTAGACTTGCGCGCCTTAATTCCTTAGACACTTTTCTGAATTTCCTTCACAAATTTTATGAAAAATCAACTTACTTAAGAGTTAATTTATTCAACTTTTGTGTATAATCAATGGCTCTTAGAACCGGAATAGCTGATGAACTGGCTAGAAAGCGTATTGATGATATGATGAACATCATTGGCCACGATTATTATACCGTCAAAGATAGAAATCTTCCGGATTTGGCTAAGTATCTGAAGAAATATCATCACGACTTCCCACAAATCACTTATCTGCCTTTGTATGGCTATGGTTATCTGTGAGAAGTTACAATTCCAGAAGCAAAGAACTATCTCCCATTTTCGTGGTTTCAGAATTATACCAACTTTGCTTTAGCAAATATCTCATGTGGAGGAGGATTTATAAATGCTGGAACAGTGGAGAAGGCCCACATGATGCATCATAGCCTTTTTATGCCAGATTTAAAACCTCATACGCCCGAGCTGCAACCACATTGTCATCCTTCAATCTTCCGAAATGCTCAGATGGATGAATCCAAAGGTTAGAAGAAAATTTGGGACTTTCGTCCTAGGGGAGGTGTGAATCCAACTTGGATGTGGGCATACTAGGTGCGGCAAACCTATTCAGAGTTTGTTGAGGATCTGAAAGGAGTGGCGATATATGAAGCTATTTGGGTTGGGAAAACATATGTTTATAGACATGATAACTTCGTGCCGGAGATACTCAGCCACTAGAGCTCAGAAACTAATTATTTCCATCTGACTCATGGAGAAATAGGTATCAGTATGTGGGATGTCCACAAGATCTTAGGGGCTCCAATTTTGGGTGACATGTATGATGAATTCATTCCACCCAAGGTGACCTGGAATGATTCAGAGAAGACTCCTGCTTTAGCTCGAGAATTATTTAAGATCTTCCACAGGCTCAAGAGTTCGGAGACCTCATTAACTCATTATAGAAAGGATATTCATCCGGAGGAGTGGATGAATATATTTCTTATTGAGAAGAAAGGGATGGAGCCAAAGGAGAAGGAGCCGAAAGAAAAAGGATCCAAGAAAAAGAAATCCAAGGATAAGAGGCCCACCCGTCCTACCACCTGCCCAAAACCTGAGAAGAGGGGTGCTCCTGGCACATTCTGGCCAACTCTAAAAGCAGGAGAGTTTGAGAAATGGGTATATGAGGTGAATCAAAGGATTCCGAAGAAGACTCATCTGGTGGGATTCTTGGATTTATGTCTTAGCGTTTATCTTTTTCCAGTCAGGGATTCGAAGGGAGGCGTCAGGCCAGGGACCTTCGTTATTGCGGAAAAATTGGCTGAGTGAAAAATGGTTGGGTTGGCTACCCCCATTTTAGCAAAGATTCACAGGATTTTACTTCATGTCTTCATGGGTAAATCTCCTTTAAGAATAGTGGGACCATTCCAAGTTTTATGGGGATGGATCGCCACTCACTTCAGGACTTATAATATATAGAATGGATTACAAATTCTTGGAAGCTCTTTCAGGCCTTCAGTGAAAGAATTCTATGGAGTTTCTCCATTAGATCTTAATGACTATGACATGAAAGTGAGGCTGATCATGTTTAAGGAATTCAACTTCCTTCCCTATGGAAATCCACCAACCGGGTGGTTTGTTGATGATGGAACAGCCCACTTAGATTTGAGGGCATACATGCTAGCTTGTAGAGATGGTGTGCTAGTTTCCAGGATTGACGGAGAAATTATATGTGAGGCCTATGCTCCATATGTATTTGCACGTCAATTTAAGTGTCTACAACAGATTGTTGTATCTCCCCCAGTACATGTCAGGTTAGAGCAACATCTGATGGTTGCTCGGCAACTGTGGCTGCTGACATCAAGGGAGAAGACTGGGGTAGTATTTGATCTACCAGTTGAAAAAGAGGCACATAATTTGACTACATATTATTCCAAACACTAGATAACATCATACCCCAAAGGGGTGCTGAATCACCCAGTTTATCAGGTGGGGAAAAGGAAGAGGACTGTAGAGAAAGAAACCCTTCCTCATGAAGGTGATGTTTCCCCACCTGAAGCTGATTCCCTAGATTCCTTCTCTAGAACTGATTCACTGGATTCCCATGATGGGGATGATGAGGCACAACCAGTGGCAAAGCGGTTTCATGCCCGATATAATCCTCCAGTCAAAATTAAAAGACCCACTCCATCAACTCCTGGTGATTTACTTCATTGTGGCAATTTGATCACTACTATTTTATAAAGCAATAAGTCTTATTTTCTTATTCTCTATCTGTAGTTGCAGGAGCTGGGAAGAAACTGAAATCAAAGATTGTAGGGCCTTCCTCGTAGCCTTCATATCTAAGACCAGAGGCTGTCCAAACATGGCAGGCTTTATACTGTGGTACTGAGACCGCCTGGCTGGATTTTTGTGAGGGGCTACAACTTCCTGGAATAGGAAATCTTCTGGCTTCTATAGATATCCAATACGAGGATAACCCCAATGAAGTACGGACTTACATTAGAGAGCTGGATATGCTCATATATGCCACTGATGAGTCAGTTCCTGTCACCAGGCGGGTGAAAGAAATGATTGATCATGGCACTACTAAGGGGGCTGGTGGTTCTGGAGATGAGGAGTGGCATGATTATGTGGCTCCTGAAGATGTAAGTTTTCTTTCCTTATTTTCTTTGAAACTTGATTCCAGTCGAAGCTTTGTTACTTAAGGAAGTTATTTTCATCATCTTGCAGCTTGAAAAGAAAGGAACTGAGGTTCCTTCACCATAGTATAGCCCTGGTGGTACTGCCATCGGGGCTGCTGTTGATTCTCCTCGCGAACTGGACGAGATATCTCCAGGCCAAAAGGCCATGAATGAGGAGTTGGCAACAGCTTTTCATTCTCCAATACAGG
Source organism: Viscum album (assembly GCA_963277665.1). Lineage (NCBI taxonomy): Eukaryota > Viridiplantae > Streptophyta > Magnoliopsida > Santalales > Viscaceae > Viscum > Viscum album. Next base: position 1,460,329,566 of record OY728153.1, on the reverse strand, counting down.
TGCCAATAAGGGAGACTATCGATACTCCTAAAAAAACAAATAATCAAAGGCAAAGAAGGAGGAATTCCACATCCAAACGCTTCATTAGCAGTGGTAATTCCTTCGGGTAATCATGAATCTATAACCATGAAAAGGTTACTCAAATTTCTGGGGATTGCTGGGGCTTCTTCAATTTCCCCCCTGAGGGAAAGGACTGATCCTCCTTCAAAGACCACGGAGGGTGCTGTGGAACAATCACAAATTCAAGATGACTTGTTTAATCCTAGAGAAGAGCTAGCATCTGTTCCCAGTATCCCTCCTTCTGCTGTTGCAAGAAGAGAAGAACCTGTTTCTGGTAAGTTAACAATGCTTCATAAAAATGTTGAACGAACCACCGACTGACTTCCATTCTATGATACTTCAGGTTCAACTCCTTCATTAGAGCTTCTGGCAGCTGTTGCAACTAATGCCGTGATTTTATCCGAAGATGTTGTCCAGGGTCAGAGGTTGTAGGATGTAAGTCGTCAAGAAGACACATCAAACGCTCCCACTGGTGAGACTAACCATGATTCTGAAATATCATTGGATGAAATTAGGAATCTTGGCATGTCTTTCAAAGAATTTTATGATCATGCTAAGTTGTCATGTGATTTAGAAGACCTTGGGCATGAGTGTTATCCTTCGCCCAGTAAATTGTATTATAATTTACACTTCTAATCATGACTAAAAATAATATGCAGTTCCATCCATAGAATCTGCTGAACTGTCAATGCCTGAAGAGGGTGTGGACATTGATGTCAACCCTACCATTGCAGAAACATTATCTCAAGTAGAGCTAAACCCAGTAAAGCCTCCTGAGACCCATCTTAAATATCCTGTTGAGACTGGGAAAGATGGGGAGGAGTCTTCTCAGGTTGCTGATCCACCTTCGGGTAAGGGATAACAATATTTTTGATTGTACTTAATTTGCAAGACAATCGATTCTTTTGTTATCCTTTGAATCTAACCAAAGCTTTTAATTAATTATGCAGGGCCATCAACTGTATTGGCTAGATCTGGAGGTGAGGCCTCAGCCTCTGCCCCAACGGGAATTGAAAGTGAAGAAGCACAGGTCAGGGGGGAAAGATAAGAACAGGGCACTTCCTTAAGTGCATTAATCCCAGATTACATGCCCCCCTATGATGATGATGTTGAATTAGACCCAGAGGTGCTTAAAGCATTTAGCTTTTCACGACGCAAGGCATGGAACAACATAGGGAAAATCATATCTGAGGTGCCTTTAGAAGAGATATCATCGAAGATCCCTCGATTTTCATCCCAGTTTTTCATGCTAGGACTTGGCGGTTTTGGATATGAAAAGATCCATGCCGCAGTGAAACAGGTCATCTTCAAGAGGGAGAAGGAGCAAAAGTGTCGTGAAGATCTGACTAGGGTGAAATTGTCAGTTAACATCGGCGAATTTGAGGCTGCGGTATCCCGAGCTGAGGCTGATTATGTTGCCAAGATGAAGGAGCTGAAGCATAAAATCAAAGAAAAAGTCGTCCAGTAGGTGCAGCTCCAGAAAAAGTTAGATGTTATTACTGGGGAACTTCATCAGCTCAAAAATTCATTGGAGGGAGATTAAACGAATGGTATGAAAGCCATTGCAGATGCCAAGAAGGCACTCCATCAAGCTGAGAAGAGTGAAGCTGGTCGAGTGCACGAGCTTAAAGTAGCTTCTGATGAAGCTCGGGATGTTGTACATCAAGTGAAGACTTATGTTGACAGTCTTTTTTAATCTCCTGAAAAAAAAAGAGGCTCCAATCTGTGGATGTCCCTCTAATTCTTGTGCATTAATGGAGAGTACTTTTATCTTCAATCATTTATGCTTGTTTTCTTTCGCTACCTACTTTAAATTTTACCTAATCCAATAGGCCTAGTAAGCATAGTTTGATTTTTACTAGGATTAATATAAATAACCCTACAAACTTTGAAACTGTTAATTGCTCAATATTAACTAAATCATACAAAATGTATGTTTAGTGAGCTGGAACTTGACTTTTATTCAGAGTTCCCATGTCTTTTGTGGGCAGTTTAAAGTCATGCACGTTGGACATAAGGAGGCTAATGTTTAAGGTCAAAATAGCTTTGACCGAAATGGATTAAAATTGACTCAATTCCTTGAAAATTTATCTGAAAACATATTACCATACTCAAGTATGAGGGAAAATATGTAAACTATGACTTAAGAATATTTGGATCTGAGGAATGATATGAAAAAGAGCTAAAAAGGCATTAGAAGAAGTAGTTCCCAAGAATGAAGTTACCATTATTTAACAAACCCGTTAGGGGGTTGAATTATGCAGGGCCACCTAAGGGCATTGGCTGCATAGTCAAATAAATAGTATCTTTTGGCTAACAAGTCTGTTATGTAGACTGTTTATGCAAGGCCGCCTAAGGGCACGTGCTGCATAGTCAGGCAAAAGAACTCTCAGAAATTTAATTTCCTATTGCTAAAAAGCTAGTGAAAGTTTATGGAGATTCAAATTCTCCAAAGTATAGAGTTTTATATATGGAAAGAGGTACTTGAATATGGAGAATATATTTTCCAAACAAGATTATCAAAGAACTGGATGGATATCACTCCTACGAAGGTCTGATCCAAACATAGGGAAGGAGAATATAAACCATAGACTTGAATACTTTCAGATCATGAAAAAGGATATGGGACAAATATGTTAAGGATGGCTATTTTTGTGGATCCCTATATAATGTCATTTAAGACCAATAAGGACAAAAGAGGCTTTATTCCCAAGAATGAAGTTACCATTATTTAACAAACTTGTTAGGGGGTTGAATTATGCAGGTCCACCTAAGGGAATTGGTTGCATAGTCAAATAATAGTATCTTTTGGCTGACAAATATGTTATGGAGACTGTTTATGCAAGGCTGCCTATGGGCACGTACTGCATATTCAGGTAAAAGAAATCTCAAAAATTTGACATTTTTGTGACTAAAAGTCAAGAAAAGGGTTATGAAGATCTGAAAATATTTAAGTTTAGGATTATGACACATAAATATGGGTATTTTCCAATGTATACAGAGATACACAGATCAATTCTAACCATAATCATGTTGTGGATGGGTCCTGAATGGAAATGCTGGACTTCACTACGTATCCCATAAGGATGGGAATCAATCCATACGTAGTTCTTGAACTACAGTTTAATGTCGTATGGGAAAAAGGATTAGAGATCTTAGTTTAAGGTCATAGAGCTTGGACCATTATAAGAAATACGCAGTGTGTGTTTTCATGGGGAATTTTCAGCCAAGGGACTGAAAGTGGAATTTGGGGTTAAGCCCAAAGACTTGGGGCTGGATTCGAGGGACACTCGAACATTCCTACGTATCCCATAAGGATGGGAATCAAGCCCACGTAGTTCTAGAACTACCCTCTGTACAAATTAGGTTCGTACATGTGAAGGGTGAAAGGGGACTTTAGTGCAATGATGGTTTAACCCAAGATAAAAGGTTCAGGTATTTCCATGTATTCACGTAGTCTTTGAAATGAAACATGATTGAAAATCAATGTAAATAATGATTCCCTCTCATGTGAGGGTATCAAAGAATATTTTAGTTTATTGTCATAATGGACAAAAGTGTTGTATAGTTTAATGTCGTATAGCAAGGACAAAAGTGAACCAATGTAAAGGTATTGATTCTAGGGGCGGTTTCATGAATCAACATCATATGAGATGGAGGTGAACCTATGTGAAGAGATTGATTTTGGGATTGAACCTTGGGAGGTTTCCTACGTACCCAGCCTGGAAGGCAAGGATCAAAGTCTGAGTAGTTCAATTAAAGAATGAATTAATGATCAAGTTGTTCTTGGGGCCAATGACCTAAAAATGATATTGTTGGGACTTACACATGGTTAGTAGCCTAGAGAGAGTGTTATGGTTGAAGTTTTCTCTAAGCTCATGTGAGTCATACTCGGTGTGAGAAACAAGAGGTAACAACAACCTTAATGATGCACAGTTTAATGTCATGTAGGACATATAAATGGACTATGCAGTTTAAAGTCTTTCGGTTAGGACTATTGGTGCTGCACAGTTTAGTGTCATGTAGTAGGGACAAAGTACAGTTTAATGTCATGTATGATGTATCAAGGACTTTCTGTACAGTTTAGCGTCATGTAGTTAGGACGACGAGGACAATATATTTTAACATCATGTTGGACGAAAGGGGGACTGTGCAGTTTAATGTCATGAAGTGAGGACAAAAGAGTACACCATTTAACATTATTTTGGATGTATTAGGGACTTTTTCACAGTTTAACGTCATGTTGGATGAAAAAAGGACGATACAGTTTAGCATCATGTTGGACATAAGTGCCAATAGTTTAAGGTCATATGCATGGACCGTGGATGGTGCAATTTAATGTCATGATGGATGTATGGACCGTTGCTGTATAGTTTAACATCATATAGCAAGGACGATGAAGGGGACACAGTTTAACATCATGTTGGACATATGTGCAAATAGTTTAGGGTCATATGCATGGACCGTTGGTTATGCAATTTAACGTCTTGATGGACGTAAGGGACTTGCAAATAGTTTAGGGTCATATGCATGGACCATTGGTTATGCAATTTAACGTCTTGCTGGACGGTGGTGCAGTTTAAGGTCGTATTGGACCAATGATGATATATTTTGTGTTTATACAAAATACTTCTTCAAAAATCTGGCATTGTTTGCAGTATTGATGAGTTCTCCATTCATTGATATTAAAGAATAAGCTTCATTGGAGTAGACCCTATGTATTGAGTAAGGTCCTTACCATTTTGGCTTAGGCTTGGGAGGTTTCTTTCCTGGTATCATTGGAGTTCTGATAACTAATACCAATTCTCCCTGAGTGAATGAACGAAGATGAACTTTTTTGTTAAAAGCTCGTGCTATTCGATTCTGATAGACTTCCAAGTGGTGCAAAGTGCACAATCTTTTCTCATCTAACCGTTCCAATTCATTCAATCGATTTTGAGATTGTTCATCTGTAGATGATTGATCACAAATGGCAACTCTGAGCAAGGGTAGTTGAACTTCAATTGGAAATACTGCTTCCGTTCCATATACCAATGAATATGGAGTTGACCGCATTGCAGTGCGGGTGGTAGTCTGATAAGCCCATAAATCATGGAAGAGTTTATCAGTCCATGATTTCTTATCTTTATCCACCATTTTTTGTAGTATATTTGATAGAGTCTTATTGAAGGCTTCTATCTGGCCATTGGCCGCTGCATGATACCGAGATGAATGGTTAGATTTGATGTTGTATTCTTGATGCAATTTCTTCACCTCGGATGAACAGAAGTTGGTGCCATTGTCTGTCAATATGGTATGAGGGACACCAAATCTGGTAATGATGTTAGACTTGATGAAGCTAACAATGAATTTAGAACTGACTTCCTTAAGAGGTATTGCATCTACCCATTTGGAAAAGAAATCAATAGCAGTAAGAATATACGTAAACTTCTTGGTCGTAGCTGAAGGGTAAGGCCCCACCACATCCATTCCCCATGTGAAAAATAGCCATGAGTATTTAGCTGTATGAAGAAACTCTGGAGGTTGATGAATGAAGTTGGCATGTACTTGGCATGAATGAAACTTCTTTTTGAAATCAACACAATCTTGTATCATTAAAGGCCAAAAGTATCTAAGCCTTCAAATCTGATCAGACAGTATATGTCCAGACTGGTGGGCACCACATATTCTTGCATGCACTTCTTTCATGACAGCCATTGTCTCTTCGCCATCAATGCATCTGAAGAGAAATCCATCAAAACCATGTTTGTAGAGAATTTTCTCTAAATGATCTGGGCTATCATAAAGAGTAAAATTGACCACACATCGCCGGATTTGTTCTTTCTTGGCTCTATCAGGTGGAAGTGTTCCATTTTGAAGGTATTCCCTGATAGGTGACATCCATCCTGTAGTATGACCATACGGTTCAGAAATTGGACTAATTTCATTAATTTCCTCTGTTCTGATTCGAACATAAGGTGAAATTGCACGACGGTAGGAAATACTGATGGTTGTCTCGTCTCGATTTGGATCTGCCAGATTTGTGTCTATATTATCCAGTGCATCACCTTGAGCATTTTGTGATCGCGGGACATAAAAAAATGTCGGTTCTGAAGGGAATTCCTCCATTAACTCTCTGACGTAATCATACAAAGGGATTAATTCTTCTTTTCTGATGGAATAATCTCCATTGACTTGTTTGATTACCAGGTATGAATCACCTTTCACCTTTAAGTGATTCACTTGTGCTTGAAGCGCCAATTCCAAGCCTATGATGAGATCTTGGTATTCTGCTTCATTATTGGTACCACCTTCCCATAATAAGAAGGAATAAGGTAGCAATGCCTTTTTTGGAGAAATGATCACAATTCCTAAACCAACTTTGTTGAATTTAGGATTTTCCATTTTCCTCCTTGTTGGACTTCTGGAAGCACCATCAAAGTACATTTCCCATGTCTGAGGACTATCCTGAATAGAGAGGACTTCCTCATCAGGGAGTTCAATATATGAAGATGTGTCTTCCACTGAAGGGTGTTCAGCCAGGAAATCGGCTAGATCTTGGACCTTTATTGCCTTTTGAGACACATACTGAATGTCGAATTGCTACAAAATAACTGCCCACCTTGCCAGATGTCCTGTAAGAATTGGACGACTAAGGATGAATTTGAGCGGGTTATTGCGAGATACCAATTGGACCTCGTGATGTTGTAAGTAGTGTCTCAATTTCTGAACTGCAAAGATTAATGCCAGGTAGTACTTCTCAATACTTGAATATCGGGTTTCTGCTTCAAGCATAGTCTGACTGAGGTAGTAGAGGTTGTTTTCATTCCCAGCATCATTCTTCTGAGCAAGAAAGGCACCAAATGATCGCTCTAAGGCTGTCACGTAAAGGATAAGTGTCCTTCCTTCAACAGGTGGTATAAGTACCGGTGGACTCAAGAGATACTTCTTTAGAATATCGAATACTTCTTGACATTCTTCAGTCCACTGGTAAGTGACTCCCTTCTTCATCAATTTGGTGAAGGGTAAACTTTTTCCTGCTAAATTGGCGATGAAACGCTGAATATAGGCTAAGTGTCCTTGAAGTCCTCTTAATTATTTCAAATTTCGAGGAGGTGACATACCAAGGATTGACTTTGTCTTCTTAGGATCAACTTCAATACCACTATGGTGTACAACAAAGCCGAGAAATTTTCCTGAGGTTACCCCAAAAGCACATTTTAAGGGGTTCATCTTCAAATTATGTTGTCGAAGCTTGTGGAATATAACTTCCAAATCAGCCAAGTGATTAGAACGCTGTTTGGATTTAACCACCAAATCGTCTACATAGCATTCAACAAACTTCCCTAAGAAGGGTTTAAAGATACGATGCATGGCACACTGATATGTTGCACCTGCATTCTTTAAGCCAAAGAGAATTACCCAGTAGAAAAACACACCCTGAGGGGCTCTGAAGGCTATGTATTCCTCGTCTTCTAGGTCCATTCGGATCTAATTTTATCCGGAATATCCATCCATGAAGGAAAGTGCTTCATAGCTAGCTGTTGCATCAATTAAAAGTTCTGTAATCGGAACTGGGAAATCATCCTTAGGAAAATGCCGATTAAGATATCTGAAATTGATGTAAACTCTAATTTGTCCATTCTTCTTCTTTACAGGGACAATATTAGCCAACCACTTGGGATACTGAACTTCTCTGATTAATCTATCTTTGATAAGCTTATCCACTTCAGCTTTAATTTTGGAAGCATAAGTTGGGTGTTTTCTTCTCGCGGCTTGCTTAAATCCTCGATGTTCTTCTGGTAAACCCAAATGATGAGTAGCAACATCAGGATAAAGCCCGGGCATTTCTGTATAGTTCCAAGCAAATATATCTCTATTTCTCTTTAGAAAGGAAATATACATCTCTTTCTCTTCAAGATTCATGACCGCATTGATTAAAGTAGGGCATGGATCTTCTTTTGTACCCAGATTTATTTCTCTGAGTTCATCCACGGTGGTAGAGATACCCTCTTCAAATGTTGGAGGAGCATCTCTGAGATCTTCCTCTTCTTCTTCATCATGTGTTATTTCTTCCGTTTCTACTTGCATATCAGATGATGAAGCAAAATTTCCATGATTAGAAGAGATGTTAAATTTGAACATCTTGAAGAAGAGGCTTCCATTTCTGACCCAATTTATGATGAAGGGTCTTCCTTGGGAAATAAAAAAGGAGATGATGGATTGAGAATCAACATCACTGTTTACCTCTGATGTCACTATCACTTCTTCTGGACTGGTTGGCTAAGTATAGACTTGCAGGATTTTGGCAGATGAAATGAATATGTCACCATTTGTGCTTTCATCACTTCTTGGTGGGTTTCCAATTTCTCCCATGTTGTCTAGCTTGATTTTCGTAATTGACATTATGGATCTTTCTATAAGAGTATTTTGATTTGGGTCTACCCTACCAATTTGACTGATAGGCAACACATAATCTGTACTCACATGCGCAAATGGATTTATTGGAATCTTTTCCAAACCATATGGAGCATCAACTTTGGTAATCTCCCTGGTTGTGGATTTATCCTTTCCCTTCATGTGATAGAATTCTGCCTCAATGTATTGAGACTCACATGTCTTGAACGGGGCCTTATCACCATACAATGTCCCAACTTGACCATCAAAATAATATTTGATACATTGATGGTATGATGAAGGGATAGCTTCATGTTGATGTAACCAGGGTCTTCCAAGCAAGATGTTGAAAGATTAGTCTTGATCAACAACCATAAAATCTTAATTGGATACAAGATCTCCAAACTGAGTTCTGAGTGTAACTTCGCCTAGTGGTTCTTGTTCATTTTTATCATATCCTTGTAACATCATGGTAGAAGGAGATAAATTAGATTCTATGAGGCCCAATCGATGAAGTGTACGAATGGTCATGAGGTTGACTCCTAAACCATTATCAATGAAAGTTCTTCAGATGCCTACACCATTGACCTTTCCAGATAAGTACAAAGGTCTAATATTTCCATGCATGACATCATCTTCATCTTCATCAGTGAAAGATATCACTACATGGAATTCCGCAGGATTATTCTCTACGTGATAGACTTCAGCTGCGGTAATTTCAGTTTCAAACTCCTGAGGACTTGACAAAGCCTCAATGAGTGCCTCCCGAAGATCCTTTGACAGATTCAAACCATCCAGAATTGATAACTTGGCCGGTACTTGGGCTAGGTGTTTCAATACATCATACATTTGATCCAGAGGTCTGCGTTTCCCAATAGGAACATATGGTATAGCAGGTTCCTTGGAAGCATATGCTTTGGAAGTTGATGCATCTTGTATCGGGATAGGAGTTGGAAATATTTCTGGTTTTGGAAGATTAGACCGATTAGATCCATTTACTTGCTGAGAGGAAGAATATGGAACCTTCAACTGGTCTTCCAGAATAACTGTGCTAGGACTGAATTTACTATTGGTGGAAGAACTTGTTTGTTCTTGTTGAGCTTGCTGAAGGGCTCTACCACGAGTTTCTGCTACGTACATAGTTCTACCAGGGGTAGAATTGGAATAGTGGCTTCTAAAAGATCCACGTCTTCCCCTGTATCTTGATCCTCTGGAACTTCCTCTGATTCCTCTATTTGATACAGGGAATTCAGGCTCATCGAAATCAAAACTGTGACTGGAATATGGATCTGTTAATTGAATCATATTAACAGAACCAAAAATAAATTCTTCATCTGATGAAGACTCTGCCTGACTAGCCAATTTAGGTTGTTCCATTTGATGGGGCGGTGCCCATTCATTTGAAGTAAATGGCATGAAGTCTGCCAAGTTCAAATACAACTTAGGCTTTGAAACGTACTCATCTTCTTCTAATTCTTTTTCTTTCTTTGAATCATGTCATTTCTTCGAGGATTTTCCCTCTGATGAAGAGGGTTTTACTGTGTAATTCATGGTATAAGGCACAATTGGTTTCTTCAATTGCATTCAAAAAATAGGATGAGTTCGGTTGATCATCTTTCTGACCATCCACTCATCATATTTTTGTGCATTTTTGCTTTTGACTTCTTGCCACTCGCCTTCCTCCTCTGGAACTATAGCAGTAACACATGCTACCTAGGCTGAAGAGCCTTTCAGTTTGACTTGTCCCGAGTCAACCATCTTTTGCAGGAGGTCTTTTAAGAAAAAACACTCCTGGATGGGATGCCCCAACAATTGATGAAAGGGGATATAATTGGGACGGTCTTCATCTTCTTTCTTGTTTGGCCTCTTGGGCCTTGGCAGCTGAACCAAATTATTCTCCAGAGCCGAAATGAATTAACCAGGAACTTGTTCATTTCGGAAAGAGTATGTTTTTATCTTCAGATCCTCAAATTGTTTTCGTCTTTGATTTCTTTGATCATCTTGACGAAATGGCCTTTTTTGTTGGCTCTCAGGAGGTGGAGCCCTTCGAGAAGATGAAGGTTTTGAAGTAGAAGCAGGTACAGGTGATTGTTTAAGCATAATTGTAGCAGTCTTTGCTTTACCCATTCTCCTTCCTGGAGATGATGGAATTACATGAGATTTATCCTTAGTCTGTATAAGAGAATATTCAATCTGTTGATCGATTGAAGTAAGGTCTCAAAACCCTCCTGTGTATTTCACAGGTATCAACGGCGTGCGTAATTCGTCACACAGATTTGCCACACATATTGGAAACAGTTCCTCTTGAGGGAGTGCTAAGCTCAGGGAATATGTTAACCCCTTCCAGCGAGCAATGAAATCATAGACTCTTTCATTCTCCCTTTTCTTACAGTTTTTAAGATCGAAAAATATTGTCTTTGGCAAGGTTGAACTGAATTGAAGAAGAAATCATTGATGGAGATCTTCCCATCCGGTAATTGACCGGGATTTCAAGCTTTTATACCAGACAAAAGTTAGTCCTTGCAAGGTTCATACAAAGCATCTGAGATTTACTGCTTTTTGCTGCTCTGGAGTTCCCATCATAGGATCACAACAAGACACGTAATGTGTCAAATGCTGTTCAAGGTCACCTGATCCATTGAAAATAGGGAATAAAGGGTTCCCAAAACTTGATGGGGGAGAGATTGAATCTACCCATTCAATGTAAGCTTTCTTTTCCGATTGAAACTGCACATGTTTCCCTTCCATAGTCTCTAACTAAGCTATTAATGACTTAATGGTAGTTATTAACTTTTGAGAAACATCCAGTTGAACTTGGACTTGGGCAGGTGCAATGACTGGAGCTTGGACAGATGTGGTGGCTGGTACTGTAACCGATGGCAGCACTGCCAATTGTTGTTACACTTAAACCATAGGATTAGACCTCTAAGGGTGTACTGATAAAGGATTATATTCTTGATCCATCTCAGTAGCTGCAACAAACTCCCTTGACTGACTGACTCCAGCATGTTTAGGAAGAAGACTACCCTGAAGTAACTCTGCATTCAACCTCCTCAATTCCTTCATCTCTTCTTCTTGTTGCGCAAATCTTTGCTATAGTGAGAGCGATTGGCCTTCTCTATAGGAAGGATATGTAACCTGATTATTTCCCTTCCCCTTGTTTGATCCCTTTTGGAGAGGGGGAAGTGGGTTATTTGAAGGAACACCCAGATTTTGGGTAAACCCTTGATTTCGTGTACGCACACCTTCTTCATTTGTGTCTGTGCATACAACTTCTTGAGCAGGAATCTCTTCATCTGATCCCTCTGAATGAGCCTCATCTGGTGGATCAGCAACAATGGCATTTATGACATTAATTGATGCATAACGCATTGCATCCCTTCTATCAGCATTTTTGTGATATTGTCTTCTTCCGTGTCTTTGATGAGACATTGCCTTTTGTTGATTCAATCCCTCAGGAACTTCTTCACAAACCATAATTTGGAGGGAATCTTCTGATAATTTGGCTCTTCGTTCCTCTTGAGGATTCTTTCCCAATCGAGAAAAGACCGACTTTCTCTGAGGAGGGGATTGATGATTTGAAAAAGTCCCCAGTCCGGTTGACTTAGGTTGTTCCTGTTGTTCCCACTCAACTCCTTGAATCCTATTTGTTGATTCTAAGGGTTGGTTTAAAAGAGTTTCCAGTATGGCGAGCTGGGGTGGATCTTGACATGCTATGTCTAAGACTTTCTTAAAATCTCTCCTGATCTTGCGAACCTTAGTCTGGAAATTAGCTGGATGCATTAACCTGTATCCACTTTTATCACCTAGTTCAAAAGACCGTTGGATTATTTCTGACACTTCTATCACTTGATGATGTGCTTTCTCCATACAAGAGGCACGTTCAATATTCTCGTTTTCTTGATGTAGGAGTAATTCAACAACTTGTTCTCTGTATTCTTGATTTTGAGAGGAACTTTTTGAAGCCTGTTCTTGGGAAGGCTTTTGATTACAAACAAATCTAGGTATCTGTGGCCGGACATGGGAAATAACATTGCATGATACCATTTTCGGCAGGCTTTGCTGACTGGAGAGTACCGTGAAATGAAGTTCTCCATGAACACCCCATCCTCTAACATGAATACCAGATGGGGCATCGGCAATTAACTGGGTAAACTTTCTTAGTGCGCCAAGGCATGAACGTTTAAGGGCTCTCTGCTGCTTTTCAGCCTTTGGATATCGAGAGACTGATAGAGATGCCAAGTCAATTTGGAATTGTAATCCTTTTATTATCTTAACATGATTTTCATATTCATCGTAAGATAATACTTTCTTTTTCAACTGACAAAGAGTTTTCCATATGTTGAGACGAATATCATGAATTCCATCTTCCGTCAAAATTTATGGAATGTCATACTGAGAGTCGGCTAGAGGCCAAAACATGACTGGAACTTCACCTTTCACCAGTTGTTTTCTCATGTTTAGAATTTCCTCTTTATCATTTGATGAAGATTCTTCTACCTGTTTTGACCAGAGCTGGTGCTTCCTTGTTGCTTAATTGGATTCAACAGGATTGGTAGAGAAATCACTGATTAAACTAGAAGATGCATGACTTAGGGGTGGTTTGGAGAATGACCTACACCCTGGGCTATCTTCCAATTGAGAAAGTATTTCACCTGTCAGCGATGAAACATCATATATGACTGGTTTCGCATTTGCAAGTGCCTCAAGATAAGAGGGCTTTCTCGGCACTACATTGTCCACTGGAGCATTTTCTGGGATATGTGCATCACTACTGCAGAGAGGACTTTCGCAGTGAAATTCATCATCATTGGGAGGACCACCATGGTGGGTTACAGCAAAAGATGAGATCTCTTTCTCCTCGGTCTTCTGACCACACAGAGGGTTCATGTGGCTCGCATCTGAAGATGAAACTTCGAGATTGACCGAATTGTCATGAAGCAAGCCTTCATGAGGAAGTTTCTATTGAAGACCTTCAGAATTAATGTTCGCACTATTGGGAAATGAGGGAGTAGAATCTTTAATTCCAACAGATAACTGTCTGAGGGCTTCAAGAACTCCAGCATCGAGCAAGGCCTTGTTATAGATTGGCTCTTGATCTCTTGACTGTGTTGGGTGGGTCTTTTTCTTAGAAGCCTTCTTACTCGCCTTGGAAACCACTTGATGATAAAAGTATCGGCTCTGAGCAGGTGTATGTGCCTGATCCGGAGAGATGGCTAGGTTAGGATGACGATCTCCACTCAAATCAGGTGTATGTGCCTGACTTGGTTGTCCGTATGATATGGGGGAGTATTCCCCAAAACCCTCTTGGACTGGAACAAATGTGTGTGTCTATTCCAGAGTGAACTGTTGATGTGTCACTCCACTATTAGGGATAGATTTATGTGTCTTTCCGTAAGATGCCGTTGAATCTGTAATAATATCCTAACAGGCATCCAGGATATGAGCAGGAATTTTCTTCTTCTCTTTCACCATTGATAGAATATGCTTGGTGACTTCAGCTGTCGGAACGGGGATATACGTCCATTCCATGCTTGGAGTAGGTGTATGTGTCTGCTCCTGTCCTCCTTTTCCTGTTAGTGAATCCTGATAGTACTCAAGTGTAGGGGCAGAGAGTTTAGTCTGCCTCCTGTTTGTTGCCGGAGATTTCCGACTGACTTCTCTGAATGCTACCAAGCGAGACTGTTGGTAGGCTTGATTAATACTAATAGGTGTATGTGCCTGCTGATTGCACTTCGCCGAACATGGTTGACGAGATCCATCATATGTAGTCAAAAGAGCCTGCTGACTAGCTGGTGATGTATAAACAGGTGTATGTTCCTACTTATAGTACTCCGCCAGAATTGCCTGGCAGGATTGGCGTGATGTTTCCAGACGAGTCTGCTGGATAGAAGAATTAAAACGGGCAGGTGTGTGTGCCTTCTTATTTCTTGCCACCAAGTTAGGTTGGTGGACTTCTCCGGAGATGGAAGAGATGAGAACCTGCTCACTGTTAACAGGACTTCACCTCTGGCGATTCATCTTGCCTGCTCGGGTTCGAGGAACCTGAGCCGAACGCCTGGAGTCGGTACCCTCATCATGTTGAGGGCGCACTTTCGCACGAGTCTGGCGGCGATTGTTGGTGGGAGCCCTCAGGAAGGACTCATGTCTGCTTGAATTAAGGCCCTGAGGGACCTGCTCATTCACCTCCCCAGAATAATGGAGCAAATGGTGATTGTGTTCCGGGGATAACGACCCGAAATGGTTGGAGACGGTGGTTAGTACCACCTGCTTCTTGATCACTGGTCGTCGTTGTCCAGACGACCGGTGTGAGTTGTTCACTTGGAGGGCTTGTCGGGCAGCCTCCAGAGTTGGGATGGTATCGTGTTGATGGTACTCCTTAACAAGCGTATTTGATACCCAGCGTTGAAGACACTGAGTAGGTGATGTCATCCTCAGAGCGGACGACGATCCAGGAGGAGTAGCAGCAGTGGCATTCGCAGCAGCAGTATTCACAGGTGTGAACTTGAGAGCAGCCATTTCTTAGAATACAAAGAATCTTGGGAAAGAGTGCCTGTTTGATATGATAGACGTAATCAAGATAAATTTAGCCACTACAACTTTTGGATGAGCACATATGTCAATGATTGTTTTTGTTGGACCTCTCATTGAGTTTTAAATATGGGCCTAAAAAATAGGTAAAACATCATTTTAACTTGGTTAAGGATTCACGTTGGGTTCACCATTTTTTGTTTCCCTCAGAATTTGGGTATGACCTCCTTGATTGAAGTTTTAAAAATTCCAATCAGTTTCTAATGGGTTTGTTCGTAGAACCAGAAACATCCAATGATTCCACATCCATTTGGACCTACTTTCCAAAGGTAGGCGCTCATTAGTTTTTGGACTGATGAGGCTTAGGAATTTGCATTGGTCGAGAGGATGGGAGGTCGGACTCATCACACCTTTTTTAGGGGAATTATTGTCTACTCCGGGACTCTATTTATAGATTTAAGTTATGTTCGTGAATCCTTATAACATTACCAAGTATAAAATGAGCTTTCCTTCATATCTGACAATCAATGATTAAATATATAGGAAATTTAGAGAATCTTTTATATGTATTCGAGGTTCTTCATCGATAGAGAATCATCTGTATTTGTTAGAAATTCTTGGTCAATGGTATCCTTTGACACATTTATATAGAATTCTCTTGGTCATTATGACGACCATGCTGGTTTTAAAGCCACTCAGTGGGGCACTTGAAGTTTATTGTCATTCAGAAGGACATGGATTATTTCAGATTTGGGATCGAACCCGCAGATGGGCTACCTACGTATCCTTTGTTTAGAAAAGGAATCAGATCCCATGTAGTTCGAGTAAGGGAGTATGATGTTTATGATTTATGGATCAAAGAAGGATGTCATAATTACTTTTACACTCTAAGCTCATGTGAGTCATGATCGGTGTGAGAAACAAGAGTTATTAGTAAAAACTAGACAATTGTGCCATGAAAGATGTAATCATAAGAAATAATGTGGGGCTTATGTATGTATGACTGCCCAGATAAATGAAGATTAGGATTTACTTTAGGGAAGAAATCCAGGAATAGGGTCCATAAAGTTATATGTGCTTCATGGAGATTTGAATACTCTAACTTGGGGCTTACTCCTGAAAAGGAGGCCCAAATTAGGAGAGGACTTGTGATTGGGTTTTACTCCTGAGAAGGAATCCCAGATCAAAGGTAAATTAGGACTGGTTAAGAGAAATTAAGACTGGGGCTTACTCCTGAGAAGGAGGCCCAGGTTAAGGGACTTGAAAAATTAAGGGACTTGGGGATTACTCCTGAAGAGGATGCCCATATTTGAGACTAGGGCTTACTCCAGAAGAGGATGCCCATATTTGAGACTGGGGATTACTCCTGAAAAGGAGGCCCAGGTTAAGAGAATTATGGTTGGGGCTTACTCCTAAGGAGGATGCCCAAATTAGGGGACTTGGGGCTTACTTCTAAGAAGGAGGCCCAATTAAGAGAACTTGGAGTGGGGCTTACTCCTGAAAAGGAGGCCCAAATTAGTATAATTCTCTCACCTTAAAAGATGAGGTTGAATGAATGAAATCTCCATCTCTAGTGACAAAAAGATGTGTAAATCATTAGGTTTTGAGAAATGTTCCACTGAGTTCCTTTCAGATAAGGAAGCCAAATCAAGAAATCATTCCATAAATGGATTTGAAGAGTGTCTTGAAGACTGAATCTTGAATAGGAGAGGTGGAACGGCATAAGAGGGGTTAAATGGGCAATAAAGGCACCTAAAAAGCCAGGGGCGCATAGGTCCTGGCAGGCGCATAAGTACTGCGTGGGAGCGCAAGTCCTGGTCGCGCAGGTATACCTGCTCGACACATGGGTACTTGCGCATTTGTAAACCAGCATGGTAATACTTGGGAGATCCTTGACCAATGCCTTTATAATTATCCTGAGGTACTTCCAGAAGATAGGTGCGCAAGTTTTGTTGAGGAAGTAGGGTGGTGCTCAAGTATTTTCATTTCCCTTAAGGGTAAAACACCTTAGGCACACAAGTGTTAGTGAATTCTAACACTTAGACCTTACTCCTCTTGTTTAGACCTTCCATTCTAGGTAAATAATTACCTTACAAGTGTTAGGAAGACTTGAAGAAGAGACTTGGGCGTTCAGAGCTCTAAATCTGAATTCTGGAAAAAACTTCCTCTCGAAATGGGGGGCCCATAGGGTCTATTAATAGGCTAGAGAAGACCCCGGGCATTTATCACTTAGGGCGCGCAAGTCACTTGCGCGACCATTAGGCATCGCGCAATTGGACTTGCGCGACAGTGATGGAACTTGCGCGGCGCATGTTCATTTGAAGCCTTGTTCATGCCTTTGTCGATTTTTGAGGTTTTCTTCAAAGGATGAATCAATTTGTGCTAAGTCATTTCCCTTTCCATTCTTTTTAGACAATGTGATGAAAAGGAGCATCAACAAGTGTATAAACATTCTCCTACCTATGGTCAGAGTGAATAAACTCTTGCTTGGAATTGTGTACTAGGAATTTATCATTCCTAAAATTCACTCGGTAACCTTCATCACATAATTGTATTATTCTTATAAGATTGTGCTTAAGACCTTTAAAAAATAAAACATTTGAAATTAAATATTTTCCAAGATGAACAATGTTACCTATACCAAAAATCTATCCCTGATCATTATCTCTAAAACTTAATTTTCCTCCTTTAATATTGATAATCATTTCAAAGAAGTTTTGGTTACTATTCACGTGTCGGAAACTTCTACTATCCATGTACCATGTATTGTTGTTGGCACATCCTTTGTTTTTCTGAAAATAAAATAGTTAGACATTCAGAATCCAAACTTTCTTAGATATGAAAATTATAGAATGTAAAATCTTAGGTATCCACAATATCTTATAAAAGTAAGCTTTATAAAAACTTAAGAATTAGGTTTTATTCAAAGAACAATTTTTCTCCCAATGTCCACCAAATTGACACCTTGTGAAAAAAGGATCACTTTGTGGAAAAACATAATTTTGACTAAAAACTAGTTTTGAGTGAGTATAACAAGTCCATAACTATTCCTAAGAGTTTGTTGTTGTGAATAAATTTTATCAAATTCTTTACTTCAAGAAGAAAATTTTGAAAACAGTTTCTTTAAGGAAAAAATTTCAGATTTTAGCCTAATGACTAAATTATTATCCTCATAGTCATTAGTCTTAGGTTTTGAGTTAGACTCTAAAACATTTTTCTTAGAAAAAAAAATTTCAAGATCTTTAGAAAGTTAATCCTTCTCAGAATTAACTTCTTTAAATTTTCTAGAAATATTTTCAAAATCAATAGTTTTTTTATCAAGATATTTTGAAATATCTGATAATTCTTTTGTTTAAAAAAAATCTAGAATTTTCTTTCTCTAAATTCTTTTTTATCTTAAAATTCTCATTCTCATGTAATTTATAAAATCTAGGGACTTCTTCAAATGAAGGTAAGGTATTATATTCTGATGTGGAAGATTCTTCATCCAATGATTCATAAATTTCTTTATCAAGATAATTTAAATTTAAAGAAATATTGGTTAAAGATTCATCATTGTGTACCTTAGCCATAATAAAATGATTTTCAATAGGTATTTTGGATATAAGACCAATATTCTTCTAACTATAAGATTAATATTCTGAGGATTCATCTAAAGAGTCACCACCACTGGCACTCCAGGTTTCATTAGCCTTCAGGACTTTATTAGCCTTAGATTTGTAGTACTTCTTTCTGTTCCTTTCAGAATGCTTACACTTTCTATCTTTTCTCTTGAGCATAGGAAAATTAGGTCTGATATGTCCATACCTTTTCATTCATAACTAGTTACTTTAGAATCTTTCTTGTCCTTTCTATCTTTCTTCTTATACTTGTACAAAAAATATTTATTTTTCAGAATCTTGTTCATCCTTTGAGAAATATTGGCAAGTTCATTCTCAAATTGATCATTGTCACATGATTTAGATATTACAACTAGTTTCTTAGCTTTATATCTAGTTACCCTTTCCTAAGTCTTGGATTTAGATGTAGTAGTTAAAGCAACACTTCCATTACCATTATTCTTCTTTTTTATGTCTTCATATCTCTTCATTCTTGTTTCATGTGGCATAAGAGTTCCAAATAACTCATCAAGAGTAATGTTAGATACTTTCCTATTTTCATCAATAGCTGTCCTTTTAGATTCCCACCCATTGGGAATGATATTAATTATCTTGTCTACAAGAACTTCATCATCAAGTCCTTTATCACCCATAAATTAAATATTATTGACAATAGTCATAAATCTTTGTTGTACTCTGTAAACATGTTCTCCACAAGTAAATACAAATCCATGATATTCATCTCTTGGCATAGATCTTCTTGTTTCAATCTCTTTTTAAGTTCCAAAGTGTGTAACTTTAAGTTTATTACAAATACTATTGGATGCTTCACAAGAGGATATTTGACTATAAATATTCCTAGTATAGAACATAAAATAGTATTGTGTACCTTGTACTTTAGTTGATATTCTTGTTTTTTCTGATTTGTGAATTCTCTGATTTCTTTATTAGGAATATTGTATTCACCAGTGAGCATGAAAAAAGTATCCACTCCAGTGTTTCTAATGAAGTTCTTCATCCCATCTCTTCAGTACTCATAATAATTACCCTAAAAAATTGGTGGTTTGGTTGGATTTAAATTATCTACATAACCAATGTTCATTTCTTCCATTATATAAGAAAATATTTTCCAAAAAAAGGATTAGTAACAAGAGTTTATAAACAAATATTTTATAAAATCATAAGAAAAACTTGATCATGAAAATTTAAGAAAGAAAATTTTAGCAAGAAAACTTATGTGCAAGTATAAGTATTTCAGAGACCTCCTCTGATACCAATTGTTGGATCGAAATATAGATGTAGATGCTCAATTACAAGAGGGGGTGGATTTTAGATTTAAAAACATTTGTTTTTATTCTTAAGAGAATATATATTTAAAAAGGTTAAATAAGATGGATTTACAAACCCTCTTTAGTTCTTAACTAAGAAACTAACTTACTTAGGATATGAAAAACTGGATCTAAAAAAGAAACTTTAGAAAAGATTACTTAGGAAAATATTATACATTAGAACGTATGGAATCTTATTATATATTAGTATATAAGAATAAGAATGTATAATAAAGTTATAATTTCCTTCTTTAACAAAATGCAGTAGAATGAAAACTTGTAACAAAGGAAAGTAAACAAGTATAGGAAATATTTTAACCCAAAGAGAAGGGTATCCAATAACTTTGGATAAATGTTCGATTTACACTTTCAAGAAATTCTATCTTACCCAAAATAAAGTAATCCATTGATAAGTGTATCAGAGTATGTCTTTCTATCCCTGTAAGACCTCGAACATTAAGGTAGTCAGAACCTCTATCTTCTTATACCCAGAAGCCCTTGATTGATTGGCTAATCAGAATCACACTAGGCTAACTGGACATGTTGTTCACGGATGAACAATATGTTCATAGATCGCACAAAGCATGAGAGTCTCTCTCTATAGAAATCACTTCATAGCATCACAACATGTAATCTCTTGATGTGTGTTGTGTTTTTTGGATCGTTCAAATGACTGGGTATTTATAGGTAAGAAATCCCAACAGTCGGCTCCTACTCCAATGGTCATATTCTTCCTTAAATTTCATAGGGACCTATGCACATTTATCTCATCCAATGGTTAGTTAAAAAAAGATAGTATGACATTATTTCATGCATGAAAACTTGGGAAACATTACCAAGTGTAAGAAACAATAATATGTAAGGGAAACATTTTCAGGATTAATAAGCATTAACATGTTTAGGATCCAATAAAATGAAACATTACTTTAAGGGAAAAAGGTAACTTTAATAAAATAATTTAATTGGATTCTTAAGAAAGTGAGAATTAGAATCTAGAAATTTTGAAATTCAGATTATAAAATAAAATAGAATCAGAGTATGAATTATGATGAATTTAGAATATAATTTCTAAATATTTTAGAGTTTGGAAAAATGAGAGTTTGGAGTCTGATTTCCTAAGAATTCGGAATCTGATTTCTAGATAATTCAGAATTTGATTTTAAAAGAAATCGGAGTCTGATTTCAGAAGAAATAGGAGTCTGATTTTAGAAAAAATCGAATTCTGATTTCATAATAAATCAGATTCTGGTTTCATAAGAAATCAGAATATGATTTCAGAAGAAATCAGGCTCTGAATTTAGAAGATATCTAAGTCTTAATTATGGGGAAATCATATTCTTAGGAACTGTAAGGTTCTGAGTTAGGTAAGGATATGATTTTTTTACTTAAGAAAAATATGTCTAGACTTGGTTTTAGAAACCATTTAATAAGACATTGAAAACTAATGGTAAGGATAAAACTTTTCTTAGAGAATGAAAAGTTTTCTTAAGAAAATAATTCTTAGAGGAATATAATTTTCCTTAAGAAATGAGTTTGTGATTTTCAAAGCATAATGGAATGGAAAAGTCATAAGGAAACTTATTAACTCATCACAAGGTCTCTTCTAAATCCACCTGACATGTATGATTGATCTTCAGGAATATCAGGGTGTCCTCTCGAGTCTATATACCCATGGTAAGTGGAGTCCTGGTGGTAACCTCCTTGACAAGAATACCCTCAAAATTCTTTCAAGTCTACATTCCCATAGTAAATAGAGTCTTAATCTTAGAGGTGCTCAAGTGAACCTCCATGTTTTAGGCATGGAGAGAGGGGATCATTCTTGAATTTCCTTTTAATGTGTAGTGTATTATACTCCTTTGTTCTCTGAGAACCAAAAGGTAATACCTCATGGGGTAATCCCCTAGTCTTTCTTGTGGGATGCATCACCTTTTCTCTGCTTCATTTTCCTGAGTCATAGTCGAATAGATTATATAATGTGACTATCCTAGTTACCAAAATAAAAGAGGAGACATGAATACTAAAAGCTCTATCCCTATATCTTTGGGCTCCATCACATGTCCACCAATGAAAAAAAGTGGACCGTGTGATCTTAAGATCTATTGCTTCCTCTTGTTTCACACACAAAGCATGACTCACACAGGCTTAATGGTTAGTGGAAATCATGACATCCACACAATCCCAAACCTTAAGTGGGACTCCTTTATGGTATAAGACATGACCTTATCCACTAAACAATGCCTTATCCATAGATTTAATCCACAAAACTCTATTCAACTAGGCCTCCTATATATTATAATCCCCGATCAGATCCACTGAAATGGGCCTTCTTCATATATGTAATCCCCAAACCTCTATTAATGTGGGCCTCCTATATGGTGTAATTGAAAACCATACTCACCCTATGGACCTCCTCCATTGGTTTAATCCACAAAAACTTCCAAAATATGTGGTGTTTGATTCCCAAATAACTGGGATACATAGGAAGCCCCCCTGAGGTCTAAAACCAACACCCAAATTCACCATAATTTTCTCTAACCCACATTCCTGATAGGTTCATATCCATCCTTGAGGGAAACATTCCTTCCAAGTCCCTTTCATCACTATCCCTATTGGGTAACATTCCCAGTAATATCATTCCCCTACCAGGGAGACCACATATATTCCAGGTCCCTCGGGCCACCTCAATATAAGTCCCACACCATCCTTGGCCAAGTACCTTCCTCCAAGATATACATACAGCATGACGTTAAACTACATGGTTGGGTCCTCATCACATAACCTTAATAGGTGATGTGTTCTATTAAGTGGCACTGAAATACATGGGTTCTGATTCCTTTCACAAGGATATGTAGGGATCCCATATTATGGGTCTAATATTGACATGAAAACAACTTACATCCCTCTGGATGATAGAAAACTCCAAAGAGACTCAATATGGGGATTAAAACCAACATCGTCTTAATGAATAGCCTGAGAATATCTAATCTACTCTTAAAACGGTATCATAAGGGAGAAATACGATATATAAATATATCCACATCAATTAAGAACCTTAGATGCATACAATTGATTATGAACACATGATTAAATATAATTGATCGTTAATTCAGGATGATCCACATCATACTTGGGAATGTAAAAAGGATTCACATACATATCTTAAATCTATAAGAGAGTCCCAAAATAGGAAATAGTTCCCCCACCCAAAAGGGTGTGATTATCTTGACTTCTCATCCCATCAAACGATGTGATTCTTAAGTATCATTTTTCAAGTTACCCAATGAGAACCTGCCTTTGGAAAGTAGGTCCACGAGTCTTCATGGATATGAGAATAGTTGGGTGTTTCCAATTCCACAAACAAACCCTATTGGAAACCCACCCACCACAAGTGGGTGGAGTATTAGAATAATGAACATAATAAGAATTATTTTTCCTTACTCAATCCCCCATAATAAATCATACCATAGAGGGATTCCACAATTCCTTATTCAGAGTTCCCATCGTATGGGCACGCACCATAATTCCCTCTCATCAGAAACATCCTCCAAACATAATATCTTATTTTTCAAACAACAATTTTAAATTAAAAACCTTTTGTGTGTTTTTATATTTAATACCATGAAGAATATCTTCAACATTTTCCCAAATGGTTTTTTCTTCAAAATTTAAATTTCTGTAAAACATCAAATTTTTAGCCTACACATAAGGATATGATTATCCTTACATTGAGAGTAATATTACATGGATTATAAAAAATTTGAAACCCATTAAATCATTTTCCTAAACCTACATCAATATTATATGGATCCACTTATGTTGGTGACTGGAATGTTTCCCTTTTCCTAGATCTACATACGTTGTTTGGATCCCCTTATATTGATGGTTCAACTGAGAATAACCTTATGCGGGTTTTCATTTGTAAATCACCTTATGTGTGAATTATCATGCACATATTTATTACTAATCATTTTTAGCTTTAGTATTCTATAATTTTTCTCCAACTTTTGATCCTTAAAAAACTTAAGGATCATTCTCACATAAATAAAATGATACTTATATAGAAAAAAAATTAAATTTATATTTCCATTCTATTCTCAATTTTCAACACAGAGTCAATAATGAATTATAAAAAAATGGATGATGATTGCATATAGAAAAATTATCTTTATGAACTTATAATCATCCTTATGATGTTATATTACATGCTATTTAACTATGATATTATCTTTACACATCTCAAGGGATGATCCTTATGAATTCCAAAGATTCTCATTTTCTTAACCTGCTATAATGTATGATCCTCACATATCATAAATGATGTTTCCAAAGTGGAAAAATATTCTTATGTATAAATAAAATAATCCTTACATTCTATAAGATTCATCATTATAGTTTTGGACATCATCAAAATATTCAAGGAATGTAAATTATAAATTTCATCAAATCAATTACAAGACACTTAAATTACCTTAAATGTATTCATACAATTGATTTCTTTATTAAATTTAGTACTATATTATAGTAGGACACCATGGTATATTCTTCCATATATCACCTAGTTTTCATTATATTCTAATAGATCATAAATATATCTATTAAAATAGTATTTAAAACTATTCCAAATTATTTTAGATAGCACTAAAAGTATTTAGTTGAAAATTTTCATTGTACATCATGAATAACAATTTCAAAATCATTTTATGTTAAAACTACTCACCAAACAACTAGTTTTTTAAACTTAATTTTCCTATATATGAGTGTTACTATTATACATGTTTAATATAAGTAACTCTATCTAACATTGAAAATCCTTAAAATATCTAATGACAACCAATTGATAAAAAATTCAAATAAAACTCTATAATAAATTTTGATAATTCATAAATGAAAGAAATCATACACTGAGGTAGTGTATAGTTATGGAATAAAATTATCTTAGCATGATCCAACATAAAAAAAAATTAAGATTCATATCCTAAATCTTATATTTATATTCATTGAACATTAAAAACATGAAAAGGTATTCTATATGCATATCTTACATGAGTTTCACTTCTAATGAACATGGAATATATAACATTATCATTCTATTGTATTAGTTTATGAAAATTCATGATGTTCTAGATGTTCAATGTTTGGAACATGATCATCAAGAACAAGCTGACTCAGAATTAAAATCTACACAATAATTCATTAAATAAACTACATGTTATATCAATTAAATTATGATGTTTATTGTTATTTTTAGAATTATGGATTCAGATTAATTCATTTAGGAAAATTATTCAACATTCTCCTCCTTTTTGATAACCATATAATATATAATGAAAGGTATGTTTAACTAAAGTGAAAAAAATACCCTGAGTTTCTAAAGATCTCAATTGGTGTAAATTATTCAGGAATAAAGTGTCTCACATTAGGATAAAAAACTTCCCACCCACATCACTAACATTTCTCCCCCTTTGTTAAAGAAACATAGCACACAAAATTTCCCCCAAATGTGATTTTCAAAAAGAATACAAGAAGAGTTATAGAAAAAAATAATTATTATAGAATATAAAATCATGATTTTAACACCCCGAGTTTTTATTGACCATTTTTTGAATAAATTAAAATTTTCATTTATATCTTGCAATGCACTAAGTCAAAAACTTCTTTCACACTAAACCAACTTGTCGTATGCAACACTGAGTTGGCGTATGATACATACAACAATGAGTATAGATTTTTCTCAACATATAAAAGAACTATATTTGTATTATTTTATATGAAACAACAAAGGAATATTTCACTACACGCAATACTGACTTGGCTTGCGTTACATGAAAGCGCAACCTTCCTCGATAGCTTGCGTTGTACGCAATACCGAGTTTCACAAATCAACGATATATTATTAAAATATTATTATCTAATGGGATATAAATGTTAGGTCGGAAAAAAAGCGAGGAATGATGGCAAGAGGGGGGTGAATTGCCTTTTAAAAAAAAAGGATTGACAAATTAAAATCAAAGTAAAAAATACAGCGGAAATAAAGAGGCAAGACACACAAAATTGATAACGGAGTTCGGCCAAAACCCGGCCTACGTCTCCGCTCCCAACTCAACCGTTGAGAGATTCCTACCGCTTGCTTTTCAATGGTTTTAGCAAGAAACCCACTAGGCTTTGAGGTAGCACTAGGACCTATTACAGCTTGCTTTTATTGGTTAAGCAAGAACCCACTTGCTTTTAATGGTTAAGCAAGAACCCACTAGCCTTTTTAACGGGTGAAGGCTAGCTCACCGACAACTCAAGCCTTTTAAAAGGAAAGGCTTGAAGAAACCTCTTCACACCTTAATGGTGATGTGAAACCCAAAAGAAAGGGAGATGAGAAAAGAGTTTGGGGTTTGTAGGCACAAACCCAAATTTAAAGCTCAAAATAAATATACAAAGAAAAACCGTAATTGAGGAAGTCTTGGGCGCCTTTGATTGATTGGAGATGTTTGAAGGCCGCTTCCAAGCTTCTTGGGTGGAGCTCCTTGGATGTGGAAGTTGTTGGAGCACTTGGGGTTCCCTTGGAGGAAGTCGCCGGAGGTTGGCCAATTGATCCAAAATATGTCCGTTGGCTTTGTATGTGATCCGGTAGGTGTCCAGGGCTTCCTTGGCCTTTATTTATAGGCATGGAACCCTTGGGGAGGCTTCAGAGCCGTTGGAGAAGTCCTCGGAGCCGTTGGAGGCCAAAAGATGGTTGACTGGTCAAACCCAACGGCTAGTTTGACTGGGCCACCGGCTGGCCGGTACAGCTCCACCGGCTGGCCGGTGCCTTGGTAGAGAAGAAGAGTCTTGATCCAGGCTCTACCGGTCGACCGGTGGAGGAGCCACCGGCTGGCCGGTGGCAAGACAGTAGCAAACACTATTTGGGCTGGGTGCCACAGGTCGACCGGTGACAGAGCCACCGGTCGACCGGTGGGGAGGCAGTAGCTTCCCTTTGAGTGCAGGTGCCACCGGTCGACCGGTGACAGAGCCACCGGTCGACCGGTGGAACCTGGCAGTGGGCAATCCCTCTGCCAGTTCCACCGGCTGGCCGGTGCTATCACACCGGTTGGCCGGTGGACTGAATTTCAGTCCATTTGAGATGCTTTCTTGGGCCATTCCTTTGGCAATCTCTTGCCTATCATCCACAACACTTAAAACACAAGGTTAGACAAAGAATAAGGTGATTGTGATCATGAAAATCAAACAACGAGGGGAACGAGATGTACAACAATCTCCCCCTATTTTGATGATCTCAATCACCAAAACAATTAATGTAAAAACATGAATTAAAGGCATGCTTTAATGAATAAAATGAAATGTAAAGAAACGCATGATCAAAAAGGTTTCTCCCCCAATCAATCAAGAAATTTCTCCCCCTTTGTGATTATCAAAATAGAATGGGGCATAAAACTTGATTGAGGGAAACAAGTTTGAAAAACAAGATGGAGATTTTAAACCAATTGAAATTTTTGAAATTTGAATTGAAAGTTTTGAATCAAAGTTTGAATTGAAAGTTTGAAAAGAAAAATTGAATAGAAAATTTTGAATTGAAGAAATTGATTCCAAGTGATGAAATTGGAAGTTTGAATTAAATGAAAACAAAGGCTTAAACAAACCTAACTCCCCCTAAATAAAAACAATAAATCACCGGGGAGAGGGATTTTGAAAAGAGACAATTTTAGGCCTGGAGAGACTCGCTAAGAGGGATTTTTCAATCCACACTTGCCTTGTAGTGGGTCTTCTCCTATAGAATTCATCCGAATAAAAAATCGATTTGGGCCTACCATACCGGGCGTTTTTGCAATTACATTCATATATCATGTGCCCGGGTTTTTTACAATAATTGCAAAATTTAAAACTAGAGCTCCCCCTTACAAAAACAGTGGGTGCATGGGAGGAGGAAGCTTGGTTGGTATATCCTAGCCCTTGGGTGGTTCTAGATATTCGTTGGGAACCTAAGAGTTTGGACAAATTTTGTTCACCTTGGGTGAACTTGGCTAGGGAATCTTTTAAATCTTTGATGGTTGATTCCATAGAATCAACATTTGGAAAATTTTGGATTTTTCGGGAGAGTTCCTCCTTCTCTTTGAGAAGTTGTTCTTTTTCGGAGGAGAGTTTTTTGAAAGATTTTTTCAAAGAAACAAATTTTGAAGAAAGTTCATGAAAACCTTTTTCTAATTGATCTCTAGAATGTGAGAGTTCTTCATATGACAAATGATTTAAAGAATTGGAATTTGAAGAGCAAGAGGAGGAAGAGGAGGAAGAGGAGGAAGATACCTCATGTTTTGCCATTAGGCATTTTTTACCTTGGTCGCTCGAGGAGAAGGAGGACAATGAAGAGGTGGAGCTATCACTCCATGTTGCCTTTGAAGCCTTCTTCTTCTTCTTCTTGGCCCTTTTCTTGTGAGGTGGGCAAACGGGCACGAATTTTGCATCGGGTTCTAGCTTTTTAATGGGTTCTTGCTTTTGAGCGGGTTCTTGCTTTGGAGCCTCGCTAGTACCTTCATAGGTTAGTTCTAAAAGCTTCCAAATATCATGAGAAGATGTGCAAGAAGAAATATGATAAAAAACATAACGATCTAACCCACAATGTAGAGCATTCATGGCTTTGCCATCAAGCTCGAAGTTTGCAATGTCTACGGGGGTCCATTTAGACTCATCGGGAGAGGAGAGGGAAAATCCTTGCATAACAATTTTAAAAATTGGATAACCAATGCTTTTTAAAAAGGTTGACATGCGGGTTTTCCAAAAAGTATAATCAGCTCCATCAAAGAATGGAGCACGATCCAAAGAATGACCTTCGAGGTTTTGAGAAGAAGAAGCGGTAGAAGCCATCAAAAAAATAGGATCTTTAATTTGAAACCGGTTAAGGATTTATTCAAATACTCCCTCTGATACCAATTGTTAGGTCGGAAAAAAAGCGAGGAATGATGGCAAGAGGGGGGTGAATTGCCTTTTAAAAAAAAAAGGATTGACAAATTAAAATCAAAGTAAAAAATACAGCGGAAATAAAGAGGCAAGACACACAAAATTGATAACGGAGTTCGGCCAAAACCCGGCCTACGTCTCCGCTCCCAACTCAACCGTTGAGAGATTCCTACCGCTTGCTTTTCAATGGTTTTAGCAAGAAACCCACTAGGCTTTGAGGTAGCACTAGGACCTATTACAGCTTGCTTTTATTGGTTAAGCAAGAACCCACTTGCTTTTAATGGTTAAGCAAGAACCCACTAGCCTTTTTAACGGGTGAAGGCTAGCTCACCGACAACTCAAGCCTTTTAAAAGGAAAGGCTTGAAGAAACCTCTTCACACCTTAATGGTGATGTGAAACCCAAAAGAAAGGGAGATGAGAAAAGAGTTTGGGGTTTGTAGGCACAAACCCAAATTTAAAGCTCAAAATAAATATACAAAGAAAAACCGTAATTGAGGAAGTCTTGGGCGCCTTTGATTGATTGGAGATGTTTGAATGCCGCTTCCATGCTTCTTGGGTGGAGCTCCTTGGATGTGGAAGTTGTTGGAGCACTTGGGGTTCCCTTGGAGGAAGTCGCCGGAGGTTGGCCAATTGATCCAAAATATGTCCGTTGGCTTTGTATGTGATCCGGTAGGTGTCTAGGGCTTCCTTGGCCTTTATTTATAGGCATGGAACCCTTGGAGAGGCTTCAGAGCCGTTGGAGAAGTCCTCGGAGCCGTTGGAGGCCAAAAGATGGTTGACTGGTCAAACCCAACGGCTAGTTTGACTGGGCCACCGGCTGGCCGGTACAGCTCCACCGGCTGGCCGGTGCCTTGGTAGAGAAGAAGAGTCTTGATCCAGGCTCTACCGG
This sequence comes from Viscum album, assembly GCA_963277665.1. NCBI lineage: Eukaryota > Viridiplantae > Streptophyta > Magnoliopsida > Santalales > Viscaceae > Viscum > Viscum album. Next base: position 1,460,299,842 of record OY728153.1, on the reverse strand, counting down.
TCGACCGGTGGAGGAGCCACCGGCTGGCCGGTGGCAAGACAGTAGCAAACACTATTTGGGCTGGGTGCCACAGGTCGACCGGTGACAGAGCCACCGGTCGACCGGTGACAGAGCCACCGGTCGACCGGTGGAACCTGGCAGTGGGCAATCCCTCTGCCAGTTCCACCGGCTGGCCGGTGCTATCACACCGGTTGGCCGGTGGACTGAATTTCAGTCCATTTGAGATGCTTTCTTGGGCCATTCCTTTGGCAATCTCTTGCCTATCATCCACAACACTTAAAACACAAGGTTAGACAAAGAATAAGGTGATTGTGATCATGAAAATCAAACAACGAGGGGAACGAGATGTACAACAATAAACTTGTAGTTTTGAATAGTATTAATAAAATTTTTAATTTTATAGAACATTAACATTCATCTTATTTATTTTCTAGAAATTACATAAGAACAAATTCAATTTCTCACATAAAATAAGTAATTTTCAAAAAATGCAGTTTTTCCACCTTTTGATGGCACACCCATTTTAAATCTAGTTTTTAATACTTTTATATATTACATATTACAAAATAAACTTTTTATTTGGAATAGGGATATCAAAATTTACATTGGTTGAATTTTTGGAATTTTTTTGATAAAATTCTTATTTTAATGAATAGTGACAAATACTGCATTTTAATTCAAAACTTCCTTTTCATCTAATTTATTTATATAGTTAGATTATAATTTTAATTGGATTTAAAGTGTAATTGAATTATTTATTTATCATTGAATATAATTTTGGTCATTGGAAGTAATTTTACATTGAAATTAGATATGAACACACATAAATCATTTGATGGTTTTTACATTTAAAAACACGTTTTTCTTGTTTTGACACCAGGAATTAATTTTAAATTAATTACTAATACTTATGTCTTTTTAATTTTATAAAAATGGATTCCATATTTGGAATCATTGGGTTCAAATAATTTTAATAGGTTACATTTATTTTTTGGACATTATGAATAGTAACTTTGGTAATTTTTATTTACCAAAGTTAAAGGTAAATCGGGTAAATTACAATAACAAACAATACGATAAGAATAATAAAATTACCCTAAAATATTAAAAAATTATATTGAATGAATTAATTTCGACCAATATCACCTAAGGGTAAGAATTTATTCATTTAATGTACTTTTTTCCATGAAAGTGATGTAATTATAATTAAAACAAAAGAAAGTGACAACATGTCACTCTCTTATCTCTTATAAGTATAATAATTTTAATGTAATGATAAATTTGATAACACTTTGAACATAAATAGTCTCCATAAATATAATTAAATTATCTACATCATATGAATTTATTTAGAATTTTTATAGATTAAATAATTACCATTAATGATGACACAATAGTGATGTAGAAATTATTTTATTAATAGAAATATCAAATAAATGGTTTTAAAAATAATAAAATAAATATAATATGAACTAATTAATGTGATCCATGAATTTTATAGGTTTATATGACATATTAGGAGTGTATTAAATATTTTCGTTCGAATTCATATTATGTGTGTATTTTATTGAATGTCAAATAAATGAATAGTGTCAAAATTGACACTATTGATATTTTATAAAAATAACATATTATTAAATTATTTAAAACCCACAAAAAATTTTAAAAATTAAAAATTGAAAATTATAAGGTCAAAAATTTTATAAATTATCCAATTATGGAAAATTTACAGCACTTAAGTAAATATTATAACCATTAAATATTTAGAATATACTACAACAATTAAAATTAAATATATTACATAAGGATAAATTAAAATGATAAGGTTTACAATAAAATACAAAAATGTATAAATTTTATTGTTTGTGAGTATTTAGACCCATAATCATCTAATATTTTAAATAATCCACTTTGTAGGAATTTGAATTTAAAAATTAATTTATATTAATTTAACAGTTATGGTATTTCCAAAGGTGCCTCTCCCCTCTCTTATAAAAGGGAACCTCTAATTCTCTTTTAATCACATCTCTAAAGCCATTATTTCTCAGCCAAAACCTTCCTATTTTCTCTCCCAACTTCCCTCAATTAATCATAAAGGACACACTTTGGGCATAAATCTATCCTAAGGAGACCTTTTGTGAAAATCAAAAGGAGATACTCAAAAAAAGAGGTAATTGTTTTATCACCTCTTTCAAAATGATTTTCTTATTATACTTCATATTCTTATATTGTTTCCATAATAAAGTAATAAATCTAGTATATTTAACATTATGAGATGTTATTATAGTTATGTAAAAACCATATATCTCATTTTATCCATCCTATGAATAATAATATCACAATGCATGCGTACGTATGGCTTACCGTCTCCTCTCCGTGGTTTAATTTGTTATTCAACAATAATTAATTTTGATGTTTATAATTATGAGTATAATGTATTTAAATAATGAATATAACATGATAATTATTCTTTATAATTAATATACCATCCAATTCAATATCGTTTATCCATTATGCAAATGATATCACCCCTCATGCGTACGTACGACCTACCGTCTCCACGATGCCATGTGATTCATTCTACATGATCTTCATTAAAACATGATTATATACATGAATGGAATGAATAAATATGATATATATAATAATAATATCAATCAATAAATTATTTTACTAGTACAAAAGAATTGTAACATGAACTTATCCAAAAAAAACATGCATAAGAACATAAAGCGGTTAATATGCGAATAACGGGTGACAATGAAATGTTACTAATGAATGGATGATAATATGATCATATAAGATATCATAAAAACTAATATTATTTTTTAATAAGTCAATAACATTATTTAAATCAATATACAGGAGGTTCAGACACATACAAATCATATCAGACCTAAGGTAAGGGATTATTTTCTATCACTATTATTTTTGTGGGACATAAGCCTTACACACCACCTATTTCTTGTGTGTGGTATTTATTCTTAACATGAATGTTTTTATGATTATTATTATTAAGGATATAATATTTAAATATGTATATAATTTTACTTATTTTATGAGGAATATGATTTGACTGATTATAAATTGGTAAGGGATAATTTTGCAATCTCATTTTTATCTAAGATTGTTTATATGTACGTATTTACTGGGGGTATATTTATCATACATGCTCATGTTTTCTAAAAATGTTTTCATAAAATATTGCAATTATTATATTTTTGTTCAAATCCATTTTTACCAATTTTTTAATTTTACTACATGGTATGGAAGGAATATTTCTTTCATTTTCCATACGAGGTACTTTTTTTACTTTTCCAAAAAGATTATGAGAAGAATGTATTTTAACTTATACGACATGAAAGAATTTTTACATATTCTTAATGCCTTATTTCAATGAATCATCCTCTAAAATGTTTAAAGTTTATTTTAAACTAAATTTTTTTCTTTTTATAATTGCACAAAATTCTGAGAAAAGAATTTTTTTTGAAGAAGAAATGATATTTTCCTCAATAATTAAGTTCAAGTGTTTTATCAAAATTATTTTCCATCTAAAATGATGATATTTAAATAGGGTTATGTTTCTATACCTGTTATTAATATGATTTTATTGTGTTAATGATGGAATGAAATTTTATATGGATTATCTTATGATGTAATTATGTTTAAGAAAACCATTTTATTTCTTAGAGTATTTTATGATGAATGCTTTGTTTTTTTTGTTGCACAAGTAAGAATGATTTCATTATAAGATGGGTTGGACCTATATCTCCCTCCAATTAGTTGGGTAAAAAATTAAATCTCATGATATTGAAATTACTGGGATGGAAAGTAAATATGTTTCAATAATACAAGGCTGGAACGACAAGTAAATCTGGTTCAGTAATACATGGGTGGAACAACATGTAAACACAGTTCAGTAATGGACATTGTCCACTATGATGGTATTGGTAGTAATTCCTTGGCTACTATGGAAATCATATTATGTGCTTATTTGTTTTCCATAATTCCATGTTTTATGAAAATAATATTTTCACATGGTTTATGATTCCATTATGATTTATGCCTTATGAACTACCAAGAATTATTTCATGACTCAATATTTTGGTATATAATAAATTTGGTATGTTTTTTTCAAAAGTTATGTTCATTTTTTTTACATTATTATGTTTATTTTTTGTAAGATATTTTCCATGCATACCCTTACTGAGCATTTTAGATCACCCATTTTCATGTTTCATTTCCCCTAGGATTTGAATAAGTGTATTAAGTAAGATGTTTCAAAAATGGGTTCTATTTAAGAAGGATAAAAAAGGATATTTTATAGATATTTTATGAACCAGTTTTTTATGTCTTCTAGTTTTCAGAGGCACTTAACTAATATGATATTTGGGAATTTGTTTGTGGCATGTATTAAGTATTCTACAAAAGTAATATAATGTCTATGTACAACGAGTATGGGTATTTACAGTAGGTATCTGAGCGATGGTTTAGTTAACATTTTGAAACTTAGATGAGAAAACTTTAGTGAGATCCCTAGAGATATTTCTAAGGTTTTTCAAGGGATTTCCCTAAGGGTTAGTGAAACTATAGGTTATAATCCTATAATTATGGTAACAATCATGAACAACCTAGGATTAAACCTAATATATTCAAGATTGAAAGTACTCCCCATTGATTATGTTTCTTTCCTAGTATGATTTTTCTCTCACACTATTCTTTTTGGATTTTAGGCAATGGATGGAACCTGAAGGAACCATGTTAATGATCAATGCACTAGGAAATAAAATGATTGCCCTCCCAAATAGGAAAATGTTATAGGAAATGGAATGAAAAAATATGATTGTTATACTTACACAAGCTATGAATCATTTTGGACTTCTAAATGAGAAGAGAAGGGAACAACATTCTATTGAGTCCTTCATGAGGCAACGCCCACCTTCTTTAAGTGGATCTTTTGATCCAATTTTTATTGAACAATGGATCACTAACATTGAAAAGATACTTTCCATCCTTCATTATTTATAACATAAAAAAATTATTTTGGTTATTTATCATTTAGAAGGCGAAGCAGACCAGTGTGGGACTCTAATCAAGAATACAAGGCAGCAAGATAAAATTGAATCCATGGAATGGGGTGAGTTTAAGAACTTATTTTTCGACATGTAATTTACTTATATTATTCAAACAAAGACAGAAAATTAGTTCCTTGAGCTTAAGAAAAAATATTAAGAATCCATTGGTATATATAAGGAAAATTTTACAAGACTTTCAAGGTATGATTCTCGCTTTATCATTCAAACTAAAAGTAAAGTTGATCAATTATCCAGTGTCTTAAAACCAAGTCTTTGAAGGGAATTAACAATAAGAGACTTTAATAGCTAGGAATATATTGTTTGTTGTGATATTAAGGTAGAAAAGGAAGTTGGTGTTATATATAAATCTCATGTATTTGACAGGAAATGATAGATGGATTTCAAGGGAAAATCTCAAAACAATGGGGAAAAGAAGATGAATGTTTCATAATTCTAAAAGTGTGGAAAGAAGCATGGTGGATATTGTATTAAAGGGACTAGAAAAAAAATTGTGTGGAAAATAAGGTCATAGATTAGTTGAGTGCTGAAGTAATGGGAAGAAGGTTTCTAATGATATGAATAAAGAAAAGACTGCAGAGAATACACCACCCACAATTAAATGCTACAAGTGAAAAGAAATGGGGAATTATGGTAACCAATGCCCAAATACAAGGTTTAATGATGATGATCGGCATCAGAAACCTCATAAGGAAAAATTCAAAGGTAAGTCGCATGCAATCAGTATTGGTGATGTAGAGTACGATAATGAAGTGGTTGAATGATTGAGTATTTATGTAATGAGATTATAGAATAATGTTCTAGAATCACTTCTATGATATTATGGAATAATGAATCATCTATGTATTGGTCCGTAGTAGTTTTTACTTAAGAGAATATACTTAATTCTACTGATAACCATGGAATGTGATTGAGGCAATAAAGTGATGTTTTTTTGAAAATACATTCTTAAGGGGAGGATAACCCTTAATATGCGCATGATGTTGAGATAATGATATTTGGAAAAAGATATGTTAGATTTCAATAAATAAATTGGATGATACTAGTTACATTCGAACTTCTTAAGGATTTTTTGAAAAGTGGTTTAAACTATCATGGATTACTTAAAATATTTTTTGACTTAAGAATAAGGAAACATGCATGTTCCCAATAAGGATGTATAATAAATTAGGATATTACCATGTTTCAATAAGATAAATGATTAAGGTATTGACATATTGGAGTGTGAAAAAAAACTACCCTATGAGATATGGGAGATAAACGATAAGCTGATTAAGTTCACCTATTTACAAAGTTATAGATTTTTGGTTTTTGGAAGGATTGTAAGGATATCCATTTATGGATAGTATAAGTTATACTCTGGTTAAAGTTTGTTGGATTACTGTATTATCTAAATATAGGTAGACTTATTCATATTTGATAACCTATTCAAAACTTTTTTTAGAGATAGATGGAATGACCTATCATTCTATTGCATGATCTGCTAACACTTCAAGAATAAAAAAATTCAACTTCATTTCTTTATATAAGAGATGAAGTGGAAATTGTTCAATGTATTAACAATGTTCAGATTATACCAAAATCAATTATGTATTTATTCTCATGAAAAATTATTTAACTTTATGGAAAGTATCTTGAAAACCAAAAATGTTATCTCAGTACCTGATTATCCAATTAATCAGATGGTCCCTTAAATCATTGCAGATTTGTGGCTTCCAGTTTGTTAACTTTCTATAAACCTTGTTCTATGTAACTATCCATCATAACTTTATGGTTATATTTTTCTTCCATATTTATATTTTAAATTCCCACCTATGTTATCCTATGTGTAAACCTAGTGATTTGTTACTTTGGGTAACCGTTACATTTCTAACTTTACTTTTTAAAATGAAGTTTTAGTATTCCTTTTTACAATGTGGGTTTCTATGAAAGAAAATTCTAAGTAGTAAAACTTTTATAACCCCGATGAATTTCTAGTGAAAATTTAATTTTAAGGGGGGTATAATGAAACACCCTGAGTTTTTATGCACCATTTTTTTGAATAAATTAAAATTTTCATTTATATATTGCAATGCACTATGTCAAACATTTCTTTCACAGAAAAATAACTGGTCGTATGCAACACTGAGTTGGTGTATGATACATGAAACAATGAGAATATATTTTATTAAATGTATAAAATAACTAAGTTTTTATTATGTTATACACAACACCAAAGGAATATTTCACTACCTGTAACACTAACTTCGCTTGTATTACATGAAAGAGCGACCTTCCTTGATAACTTGCATTGTACGCAATACCAAGTTTCACGAAACAACGATATATTAATAAAATATTATTATTTAATGGGATATAAACTAGCTATTATGAATAGTATTAACCAAATTTAGAATTTTCTATAACATTAACATTCATCTTATTTATTTTTGAGACACTATTTAAGAACAACTTCAATTTTTTAGATAAAAGAAGTTTTTTTTTTTAAATGTGGTTTTTCCACCTTTTGATGGAAAACCCATTTTAAATATATTTTTTAACACTTTTATACATTATATTTGAAAAAATAAACTTTTTATTTGGAATCAGGACATCGAAATTTACTTTGGTTGAATTTTTGGATTTTTTTGATAAAATTCATATTTTAATGAATAGTGAAAAATACTGCATTTTAATTCAAAACTAGATTTTAATCTAATTTATTTATATAGATATATTATAATTTTAATTGAATTTATAGTGTAATAAGATTATTATTTTATCATGTAATCAAATTTTGTTAATTAGAAGTAATTTCACATTGAAATTAGATATAAAAGCACATCAATCTTTTGATGGGTTTTATATTTAAAAACCCCATTTTCTTGTTTTGAGAAGGGGAATTGATTTTAAATTAATCAATACAACTTTAGTATTTTGAATTTTGAAAAAATGGATTCCGCATTTGGAATTAGTGGGTCTAAATTTTGTTAATAGGTTACTTTTATTATTTAGACATTATGAATAGTAAATTTGGTAATTTTTATTTACCATAGTTAAAGGTAAATCGGGTAAATTAGGGTAACAGACAATATGATAAGGATAATAAAATTACCCTAACACCTGAAAAAATCCTATTGGATGAATTAATATCGACCAATATCACCTAAGGTTTAGAATTAATTCATTTAATGGAATTTTTTCCTAAAAGTGATGTAATTGTAATTAAAACAAAAGAAAGTAACAACATGTCACTCTCTTATATCTTATAAGTATAATAATTTTAATATAGTGATAAACTCAATAAAACTTTGAATAGAAATAGTGTCTAGAAATCTAATAAAATTATGTACATTATGTGAATATATTTAGAATTTTTAGAGATTAAATAATTACCATTAATGATGACACAATAGTGATGTAGAAATTATTTTATTAATAGAAATACCAAATAAATGGTTTTTAAAATATTAAAATATATATATATAATTAACTAATTAATGTTCTCAATGAATTTTATAGGTGATTATAAAATTTTAGCAGTGTATTAAATATTTTGTTTCAAATTTCGCTTTTGTGTGGATTTTATAGAAAGTCAAATAAATGAATAGTGTCAAAATTGACACTATTAATATTTTATAAAAATAAAATATTATTAAATTATTCAAAATAACAAAAATAATTAAAAATTACAAAGTGAAAATTATAAGGTCTAAAATTTCATAAATTATCTAATTATAGACAATTGAGAACACGTAATTAAATATTTATAACCATTAAATATTTAGATTATATTTCAATAATTAAAATTAAATAGATTAAATAAGTATAAATAAAAATGACAAGGATTAAAATAAAATCAAAACATATCTAAATTTTATTATTTTAGAGGATTTCAACCCACCCTCGTGTAAAATTTTAAATAATCTACTTTTGTGGAATTTGAATTTAAAAATTAATTTATATTAATTTAATAGTTTTGGTATTTCCAAAGGGGCACTCCCCTCTCTTATAAAAGAGAACCTATCCTAATCTTTTAATAAGACCTATAAAGCCCTTTTTCTAGGCTAACCCCTACCAATTTTCTCTCCTAACTTCCCTCAATTCATTCTAGAGTCCACACTTTGGGAAGAAATTCATCCTAAGGAGACCTTTTGTGAAAATCAAAAGAAGAAACTAAAAAAAAGAGGTAATTGTTTTATCACCTCTTTCAAAATAATTTTCTTCTTCTAGTTTCTCTTATTATATTGTTTCCATACTAAAGTAATAAATCTAGTATTTTCAATATTTGGATATGTTATTATAATTATCAGAAAACCATATATCTCCTTTTATCCATCATACAAAACACAATATCACCATACATCTGTACGTATGAATTACCATCTCCACGCCATAGTGTAATTTTTTATTCAACAATAATTAATTTGGATGGGTTTAATGATGATTATAATGGATTTAAATAATGAATATAACAAGATAATTATTATGAGTCATTAATATACCATCCAATTCTATACTATTTAACCATTAAGTGAATGATATCGTCCCTCGTGCGTACGTACGGCCTACTGTCTCCACGATGCGATGTGATTCATTCTACATGATCTTCATTAAAACCTAATTATATACTTGAATGTAATGAATAAATATGATATATATTTTACTAATATAATTATTTAAATGATATTACTATTACAAAAGAAGTGTTACTTGAACTTATCCGACAAAACATGCATAAGAACATAAATCAGTTAATATCCTAATAACAGGTGACAATGAAATGTTACTAACGAATGGATGATAATATAGTCATATATGATATCATAAAAATGTCTATGATTCTGGAATAAGTCAATAACATTATTTAAATAATTTTATATTTGGTTTAAACACATACGAAGCATATCAGACCTAACGTAAGGGATTATTTGGTCTTACTTTTATTTTTATGGGATATATGCCTTACAAACAACCTATTTATTTTGTGTGGTGTTTATGCTTACCAAGAATGTTTTTATGATTACTATTATTAAGTTTATAAAATTTACATATGTATATAATTTTCTTTATTTTATGATGCATACTATTCGGCTGATTATAAATTGGTAATGGATAATTTTACAATCTCATTTTTATCCTAGATTGTTTATACGTAAGTATTTATTGGGGGTATATTTATCATCCATGTCCATGTTTTCTAAAAAATGTTTTCATAAAATATCAATTTTCTTATATGTATGTTTAAAGTTATTTTTACCCATTGTTTACTTTTACTACATGTTATGGAAGGAATCATTCTTTTATTTTCCATATGAGGTACTTTTTGACTTTTCTGAAAAGTATATGAGAAGAATGTTTTAAAAATTATATGGCGTGAACGAATTTTTATGTCTTCTTAATGCCTAATTTCGATGAATCTTCCTCTACATGATTTCATGTTTATTTTTGGATAAATTATTTTCTTTTAAAATTGCACAACATTTTGAGAAAAGAAAACGTTTTTGAAGAAGAAAGGATATTTTCCTCAATAATTAAGTTTAAGTGTTTTATCAAAATTATTTCCATCTAAAATGAAACTCTTCAAATAGGATTATGTTTATATCCATATTATTAATATGATTTGATTATTTTAATTATTTAATTATATTTTATATGGATTATGTTGTGATGAAATGATGTTTAAGAAACCCATTTTATTTCTTAGGCTATGCTATGATGAATGATTTATGTTTTGTGGCACATGTAATAATGATTTTATTATGATATGGGTGGGACCTATATCTCAATCCAATGCATTGGGAAAATATTTATATCTCATGAGATAGACAATAATGGAATGGAAAGTAAATCCAGTTCAGTAATACAGTGCTATAATGGTAAGTAAATCTCGTTCAGTAATATATGGGTGGAATGACAAGTAAACATGGTTCAGTAATAGACATTTTCCATTATGATAGTCTTTTCAGCAATTCCTTGGCTACTATGGAAATAATATTATGTACTTGTTTGTTTTCCACAATTCCATGTTTTATGACAATAATATTTTCTCATTGTTTATGATTCCATTTTTATTTATGCCTAATGAACTACCATGATTTTTTTCATGACTCGAGATTTTGGTATATGTTAAATGTGGTATGATATTTTTCAAAAGTTATGTTCATTTTTTTTAAATTCTTATGTTTATGTTTTGTAAGATATTTTCCATGATTACCCTTACTGAGCATTTTAGATCACCCATTTTCATTTTTATTTTCCCACAAGATTTGTAAAAGGGTATTAAGTAAGATATATCAAAAGGGGGTTCTAGTTATTAAGGATAAAGCATGAGATGATGTAGATGTTTTATGAACCAGTTGTTTATGTTTTCCAGTTTCCAAAGTCACTAAACTAATATGGTCTTTGGGTGTCTGTTTGTTTCGTGTATTAAGTATTCATAAAAATTAATCTAATTTCCATGTACATCCTTCCTAGGTCTTTACAAAGATATTAATTTATATTAAAAAAATTAAAGGTACAATGAAATTTGGAATTTATTCTTTTATTTGATATTTTTTATCAATTTTCCATGTTTCTTCACCCTCCACTATTATTCATTCATTATCTATTTTTTATCATCTGATGTTCACTTGAGATCATTATTTATCTGCTGAAGTATGTAATTTTATACTTAAATTTGTCAAGTGTCATCATCTTTCACCTTAATACACATTTATATTCTCTTTATACTCTTGAAATTTCGTTGGAATTCATCATTGAAATTGAATAGATCAGTCTTAATGTATAATTGATGATATATTATTTTATTTTGTGACTACAAGACTTGAACATCAATAAATTGATCTTAAAAATGTTTAACATGGAATTAATTTTCAGAAGTATCAGAAACAACTTAGAAAAGTTTTCTATAAATTCCACAAAAAGAGACAAATTATCTTCAAAACAATACATCCTTGAAATATATTTATGGTCTAATTATTCTATTAAAGATTTATCTAATTTAGATCTAACATATTTATTTAATATCCAATCTTATTTGTGTTCTTTTTATCTTGAGTTAAATTCTCAATATTAACATGATTATCCTAATTTTCCTTTATTTATTTATCTTAATTAATTTCATTTTTATCTACTAGTGACTTTTATTTCATATATTTTAATGACTCTTATGAAAATGAATTTTCAAAATATTATTCTAATATAGAATTATATGTATTATCTACTTCATCATAAGTTGACTTTATCTATTTGGTTCTTTTATTCAAATGGAATCTGGATGTATAAGGATCTAAAGATGAAATTTTTTTTGATGAAATTGAAATAGACACTTCATGTGGATTTGATTTTATAAATATAAATTCTTATAGAACTAGTTCTTGTTCAATTGATTTCTCACCCTTCTCAGGATATGGTGGCAAGTGGTTGTATATCTACTTTAGTAACATTTATCTACCCTTTTCGATAATAGTTTTTGGAAAAAACAACGTATTCCTTAGTATTCTATCTTCATGTAAATAATCTCATATTTTTACTCGTAGATAACCTAACCCTTAATGATTTAAATTTAATGAAAATTTTCTTCTTAGAAACCTCATTCTGGTTATCTAATTTTACTTTAAAAGATTTTACTTCTACTTTGGTTAGAATAATGATTGGTTTATTTCATTTTTTCTTGAAAATATTTCAATGAACTTAATTATATTTCATTGAAATCTCATCTTCATTCATAGATAATAAACTCCTAGAATTCTCACCAAGAGTTAATATAACTCTCTCTTTCTTCTATACTGGTGAATCAACTAGATGTTCCCTAGTTATATTAATCCTTTTCAAATTTTAAATTTTTTCCAGCATTTAAAATTCTAGTTTTATGATTTATATTCCCTTATCAATTAACTTTTACCTAAATTACTTATCAGGTAAAATTTCTATTTAAAAATCAAAAACCACTTCATGATTTTCATGAGTTATGTTTAAGATATTGTTTAAGATTTTCTATGAAGATTTAACTTCCTGATCACATGTTTTAGTCAGACTGATTCTAAACCATGAACATTATGAACATCATGAAGTCACTTGTACCTTTGAATATAAATAAGATGGTTCTAGATATTCCTTATTTGATGGGATTGTAAACTATTAATAAATTATATGGAGTTTACCAATGGATTTTTGTTACAATCATTTCCTATAAATAAGAGACCAAGGCTTAGAGGCTCAGATATTGTTTCTATTGGATCATGCCGATGTGATAACTTTTGATAGCTATTCACCACCTTATAGACTATAGTGATTTTGATATTATTAGTTTTTAGTGTGATATTTGAGCTTCTGTTTATGTGAGGTTTCATTATGAATGCAGTATGTTTTAGGTTTTATTTATTTACTTCCAATACAGGAAAAACCTCATATAGATGAAATTGTTTTTGGGTTTAGTAGAATTTTTTTTAATGCAACCGTGAAATGGTGTGTCATTTAATATTTAATGATAGTTTTCACTTTTTCAAGATAGTTTCATTATTTACCGATAAAATTTATATTTAGATCTAGTTTTTATATTAGAGGTGGGTTTCCATTGTAAATAATATTGTACTGGTTTTTTTGATTAGATGTTTTTTTTAAATGTTTAGAAATGGTTTAAACAACCACACAATATGAAAATTTACTATATTTTGTGGTATTTTAAACCGCTGATATTTTATTCTCTATAGTTAAAACCACCACAAATTTAATAATGGAGGTAAGAACCACCACTAGTTATGTAGTTTTAGAAATAAAATAATCCATGGCCACTTGATCCACCAAAAACTAATACACTAGAAATCTATTTAAAGAACTGTAAACCAATATAGTAAAAAAACAAAAACTTATCTACTTAAATAAAAATTATATTACTTATGATAAAACATTAAATTACATCACAGTGTATAAAATTTATCTTTTCATAAAAAATTCAACACAAACATGAGTCATGGATACTCTACTAAGATACACACTCCTTTCCCTTTATTACTTTGTCCTACTATTACCTATCCCCACCTTCCCCACCTCCCACCTTCAGTGCTCACTTTTAATGTAGTTTACCACACATCAGTAATGAGAATATTCAATGAATAATAAATGAAGTATAATTCAATGATATATAACTTGATGTAAATTCAGTTTAAGTAATGGTACAATAATGAATAATTGGTAGCTATGATCATACCCATAAAATATGATGAGACACTATATAACGCATGAGACTCACTACTCAATTTAACCCATCACAAGGTTTTAATAGTTGGTCAAGAATTATTTTATCACATACTCAAGATTTAAACACTAAAAAATAACTCAACAATAACTATGACCATACTTACTATGAGATCCTTTCAATTAGTGACTCTCAAATTCAAATGAGAGAAGTTCACCAACCCATGAAGTAATTCCATCATATTAAGAAAATAATGAGCTATATATTTATATAGGAATATATAATGAAATTAAATTTGTATATTTTAATTTTAATTATATTATTTGAATATTATATTGTAAATAATAATTTATTTGACCAAACCTTTTAAAATTTTATTTTTCTTTACAATAAAGTAGTGAATTAATATTCTTTTCCAACATTTACTGAACAAAAAATAAATACTAAAATGAAGAATATTAGAAAAAATTTATGAAATTTAGCACTCATATACCCCATATGGGTTTTTTTATTTCTTTAAAAATATTTATAGTTATCATCTAAGACATAATAGCCAATTAACTCTCCAATGATGATATTTGATCATTATGTGTATTAATAAGTAATTACTAATATTTAATTGTATTCTTCAATGCATCAATTTCCTTTTGTTCATCAGGATTACCAAAATCTATAATCCCCCCTCCCACTAAAATAATTGATGAAAATTTATGTACCATATCAAACACACTCGATGGAGATGGCTCACAACCCATCCCCCCAATATGGTCACAATTCTATTTTCTAAAAACTTGAGCCATGTCACCCTCTGAGGATCTGAAAACTGAAAAAGATGGGTTGGAATCCCACACTTCTTTGTGTTTATGCTTCTAATTCAATTATATCATATCATAAAGTAATTTAGTAAGATAAAATAATAATTAAAATTGTTTACCCCTTTGTTTTTATAGGGGTTTTGACATATTTGTCATATTTGTTTTGAACATCAAACCACAATTATATCCTTCAAATAGAATGACCTTCCTCATTTTAATATTTGGAAAAATTACAAAACTAATATTTGGAAAAATTAAATTACTTGAAGTGTTATAGATATCTACTGTAATAAATTGAATGGAACCTTTCCATATCAGTTCATTGTAAAAATCATTGAGCCAGAAGTTTGAGGAATCAATTGCTTCTCTCGATTGACAGAATTTCTCATAAAAATTAGTTGAAGAAATTATATATCAAAAAACATCAATTGTTATTAAAACATTGTTATTAATATATTTTAATTTAATAAAATAACTTATGATATTCAAAAAAAATCTATTGGTCTCTATGCATGGATTCTGGGACCTTATTATATATCAATGATAATGACAGAGAAGTTTCTTTGAATTCATGCCATAATCACCACTTGAAACCTTTCCATTTTTTCTTAAATTTTTTAAGGTCCATGGATGTAAAATGGCATCAAGCATGTAAAAATGGAACATTATCTATAAATAAGTACGTAAAATGCATTAAATTATTAACACATTAAGTAAAAATGTTTAATTTCATAAAATATACACAATAATTGTAATAAATTTGTTTTAGAATAAAAAAAATCATTTTTATAAGATAATGTAATGTGTCACTAATATAAATAATGAATAGTGATGGACTCTTCTTCACAAGCTAAATTCCCTAGGAACAACCCAAAAAATTCCTACTACATTCTATGTTGTTACCTCATTTTAATCGAAATGAACACTTAACTATATATTAGTGAAATTTGAAAAGTATTACTTATTTATTTTTTCTCCATCTATTATTATTTTCAACCATTTAACATATAAATTAAACAATTAGTATTAATATTTTATAAAGTAATGTTTTCACATTGAATTAGATACCAATGATTGTGACCCACCAATAACCTCTCGATAGTAACTGATTATCAACCAGATTACCATATATATCTATCATAGGTGTCCTATCTCATTTCTAGACATCATTAGTAAAATTCATTCCTATGGATGAAAGTGTATTAGGATAAAATAAAATGGTATAAAAAAGTGTGCAAGTTATGCGATAAAGTGTACCATGTGTTGTAGAGGGATATAGAGAATCACATGACATAGAGTAGGTAATATCAAAAAACTACTTTCAGGTAAGCATAACTGCAAAAAGAAATTCCTTATAATTATTAATATAAAAAAATTCATGTATTTATTAATATAAAAAAATCCTTGCATTTATTAATATAAAAAAATAACTTTTCAATTCTATTCCTATTTGGACATGTTTTTATTAGGTTACATTGTTAACATTATTTCTATTTCCTCTATATATTCTTCTTATTCTTCACTCTCCCTCAAAAGACTGAAATTTTCAATATCTTTACATATAAACAATTCTTTCAATTTTTGTTAATTGGGTTAACTATCACAAATTACTTCACCTAAATCAACTATATCATACATGTCACTCAGTTTCATGTGGAAAACAAAAATACACACATAATACACTATAGTATCTAGATAATATACTATTTTTTCATAAGAAGACATAATATATGGATCATTTTATTCCCTCTCATTTAAATCGATCAACTGAGAGAAATCATAATAAGTAAATTGTAATGAATATTTATTTATAACTCTACTAATATTGACCTAGTTACACTTAAATAATGCAATTTAAATATTCCCTTGATAATTTAACTTGATAATGTCATCCAAATCTACCTTGTTACCCTGATCTACAGCCGTGGATATACAATTTCCTTGTGTTTTAAAACCTTCATTGTGATCAATAGTATTAAACTTGAAACCACCAATATTGTAAGCATCGAATATCATAGCATGATTCAAAGGAACTCAAGCTAAAAACATAAAATATTTAGATAGTTCAGATTGATTATCATCATTCATTTCCTATATAAATTGTAATAAAATAATTGTTATATAGTTTATATAACTATCAATATATTCAAAATATGTATAAAATTAATAACTTACACGATGTCCAAACCATTCAAAAATTACTTTGGTAATGCTTTCGTTATATCTGTCTCATTTTGAGTTTGGATCCTAAGGAATATTTTATTTTTTGTAATTAATTATTAAAAAATGGGATCAATAATATCAGTATTGAGTAGTACATATTTATGTGTTTGTCTTAAATTTATATCTATCAATAAAAATGAATAGACTCTTCCAAAATCCCAAAATAAATTTTAAAAAATTGATGAATCATTATTAGCCCAAAATTGAATTGGATTATCAACAAAATTTCCCACTCAATTGAATATTATCTCTATAGAATCCAAATTCCATTAACAAAATGTTAGAAACTCTGTGGTATGATAAACTTCTAAAATAGAACCTCCAGGATGTGATTTATTTTTCATGTTAGACTTCAATGACCATGATACCTAATTATAAAATATAATACAATAATAAATAATGTTTTAAATTATTAAATCGTAAAATTATAATTTTTTAATGAAAAAATATTAAAATAAAATACCTTTTTGAGATATATCCATCAATAATGCACAAGCACTCCAATTTTAGCATCATCAGAAAAATACATCGTCATATGAATAATCAGAGTAAAAAATTATAGGGGAAAGAACATATTAAATTGACATAGAGTCCACAAAATTATTTCATGATGTTTATCCATTTCATTAGGGGTTTAATTTTTTCTTATAATTTTATTTAATGAATTTGAAAATTTTGATTAGAACAACAATTATTTTTTCATGCAAAAAAATTATACATTGTGAAAGGTATCAACTTCTCTAAAAATACATGTGAATCATGGCTATTAAATCCATGTATCTAAAAACCATTCAAATCAACACATATTTAAATATTATTAGAACATCCATGAGGCACGTTCACATTTTTTAATCTTTTAAGGATAATATATTTATGATGATTTTTTATTGTTAAAATTTCCATGGGATACTTCCCATTCTCATTTGGTAATATATTACATTTTATATTGATTTATTCTAAGTCCTTACGAGTATTTAAATGATCCTTTGATTTTCCATTATCATTAAGAAATATAAACAACACATTATCACACTTATTCTTCTCAATGTGCATAACATTAAGACTATAATGTAACAAATTAAATTACAAATACATGAGTTTAAAAAATATTATCTTTTTCTTCCATTTGTATACTCTAATTGTAACTAATTATATTCTAACTATTCTTTCACTTTCATTTAGTTTCAAATATTTTATGAACTCTATACTAAAATTTGATAATTTTTATTAGATTTGTGATCCCAATAATAATTTTGGTGGAAGCATAAATGTATTTTTTCTATTGAAATGTGACTTGTTAAAATAAAATCTATGATATGTATTAAGAAGTGAGGATTACACATGAAAAAACCACATTATTCTACAAGGTATCTATTGGGACTCAAAATAAAATTTAAAAATTGGGAAATCCAAACTAATGTGTATGTTCAAACCAAAAATATTTCTTATCCCACGTATATCATCAATGGTCTACATAAGGGGAAAGTTAATTTTAATCATTTACACAATAGATATATTGAATGTTTCTACACCATCATTGTATAACTCCTATAATTCATGAATAATAGGTTGAAGGTAGACGTCAATGTATTTTTTAGGACATTTATTTATAGGAATAATTATCAATATAACGAATGAATTTTGTTGCATACACATCCATGGAGGTAGATTATAAGGGAACAAATATCAATCAAGATTTGTAAACTTCTACTTAAATTCACAATAGAATTGAATCCATCCAATTACCATCCCAAGAATTAATTTATAGGATCTGAAGTGAAATCTATATATAACAAATTTAATGTATTATGTTCTTTTTAATCTCTTGGATTTCACATGAACTCGTCATTATTATTATCAAATGCATTCCAATTCAAATGTTTAATGATTTTAGATGACCTAAATAGTATTTACAACCATGGTTTAATAAAAATTAACATAAATTATTCACAACAATTTATTTCTATTTATTTATGGTTGTATGAAGATTAAATATGATATCAATATTTTTTTTGTTTTCCATTAATCAGTATAGAATATTTTTTACTTTTCTCTATTTGAATATTATTTCCAATAAATTATAAAATCATTAAGATAGGAATATATTATCATATAATTTAGACCAAGATTGATAATAATCTTATTCATCTCATAAAATGATTCTTAGATCTCAGATTCTACAAATGAATCAAACAAAAATTCCAATTTCATAGACATTTCTTGATAGAGTTGATTTGAGAAATGTATAATGAGAATGCAACTCACGCATCGCTCGTGGATTCAAATCTCTTTACCATTACCCCTCCTCCCGCTTGCTCTCCACCCGATCCGGAGTGCTCATACTTTTCTCTGGGATGCGCTTCTACCTCTATGGACTCTCCATTCCTGGATAATTCTCTACATCCCCCCTCTGGGTTCGGATCCTACCCTTTGCTCCCGCCTCTCGTTTTGGGCACTCCTCCCCCAGTTCCCAGGTCTACCTCCTTCAAAGCTGCTCTCTATGGGCCGCAACTTGGTCCTCCCTACCCCTGCTTCCTAAATGTCCCGGTGGTGCCCCTATAGGAAATTTGAGAAGGCGAATGCATCTCTCTGGTGTTTTCAGACTCATCATTCACGGAGGAAGAGAAAAGATTGCAGTGGTCATTGGTGGCTCGATTTGGGGCTACCAAGCACCCCTTGGAGGCGTTCCAGCACTTCGTCCTTTCTAGGGGTCTCCAAGCACCAGCGCAGATCTAGGTGGTCCAGAGAAACTCATTCTGTCTTATAATGGATTTAGAAGTCTTCCTTCATACATGGTACAGATCTCCCCAATCTTTCAGCTGATGGATATTCAGTATATCGCGGTGGTCGATGGATGTTCACAGGGGAAAGGAGAGCCCCCTCACAGCTGTTTGGGTTGATAACCCTGGGCTACCACTTCCTTTTCAAAATGGAAGCCTCTGGAAGGTGATTGGTGATGCCCTTGGTGGTTTCCTCTGTTCTGATGAGAGGACTAGAAGTTGTGCTGAAATTTCGGTGGCGCGTTTATGGATGGAGCTTGATCTCTCCCTCCCCTTGTTGGCAGTATCTTATTTCCTGGACGGTGTCGCCCCCTGATTGTCAAAGGGGGCAGCGTGGATGGTAGGTGGTGGGTATCCAAACCCCAACAAATCACCTTGTGGGAGAGAGTTGCAGGGGGTGAGGCTTTCCTATAAAAGGCAAGATCCTCATCCCATTTCAGCATCAGCTTCAGCATCTCATCTATCACTTGTATCCAGTTTCTTGTCACCAGTTATCATCCTATTTGAGCATTTTTTGTGAGGTTTATTTCCCCACTTATTCTAGAGATATTTTTACGAGGGTTTTCTCCTTGTAATAAGTGACGGAGTGTGTACCCACTTTTACCCCATAGTGATCCTTTTATTTGCCCGTGGTTTTTTACCCCTTCCATTTGGGGGTTTTTCCACGTTACATCTGGTGTCATTTATTTTTATGAATTTTCACTTTATTTTTATCTCGTGATTATTGCTGCACCGGTGGGAAAATCATTTTTGGTCCCAAAAAGTGGTATCATAGGAAAGGTTCTGGCCCGGTGTTGTTCATGTTTTCAGATATTAATAATTATTGTAAATTTGAGTATGCTCTGTGATTGTAACTCCGGTTGATTTGTCACATCAGAAAAAATTATTGAGATTATTAAATACACCATTGTTAAATGGAGGATGTTCTGAACTGACAGTATGTCCAGATGGCGGATAAATTTGAGATTGAAAAATTCAATGAGAACAATTTTTCGTTGTGTAAAATGAAGATGCAGGCAGTGCTGTGGAAGGATAATTGCCTACTGGCAATTAACGAAAAGCTGGCAGGTGTGACGAAGGAGAAATGGAACAATATGGATGGGAATGATATTTCCAACATCTATTTGTCTTTGGAATACGGGGTCCTATCGAGCATTGCGTAGAAAAAGACGGCGAAGGAAATATGGGATACTCTGATGAAGCTATATGAGGCCAAGTCACTGCACAACAAAATTTTCCTGAAGAGAAAATTGTACACACTTCAGATGGTGGAGTCATCATCGGTGACCAACCACATCAACAACATTAATACCTTGTTCACTCAACTCATGGTGTTGGGCTATAAAATTGTGGATATTGAACGTGCATAGATTCTACTCCAGAGTTTTCCATATTCATATGACCAACTCATCATCAACCTCACCAAAAATATCCTGACAGATATGCTTCTCTTTAATGATGTTTCTGCTGCAGTTCTTGAAGAATAAAGTCGGTGCAAGAACAAGAAGGACAGACAGACAACTTCGCACCAAGCAGATGCTCTGTTAATGGAGAGAGGAAGGATGATGGAGTGTGGTTCCAGTGGGAGCCAAAATCATGGCAGGTCCAAACCGAGGAGTAAGAAGAAGAATGTCACGTGTTTTAATTGTGGCAAGAAGGGGCACATCAAGAAGTATTGTTGGAATAAGAAGAGTGGTGAAAATAAATCTCAGGGGAATGTGGCGAATACTTCTGGAAAAGGAGATATACTAGTCAGTGAATCGGCAACGACTACTAGAAGCAGGAAGCATCTCGACGATGCATGGATTATCGACTCAGGAGCAACATGGCACATGACATCTCGACAGGAATGGTTTGACCAATATGAAACCATCTCGGAAGGACTTGTGTACATGGGGAATGATCACACTTTGAAGATCGTTGTAGTCGGTACCATCAAACTGAAGATGCATGATGGCATAGTACGGACTGTCCAAGGAGTATGTCATGTGAAGGAACTGAAGAAGAACATATTGTCTTTGGGACAATTTGATGAAATCAGATGCAAGACTCACATCGAGAATGGAGTGATGATAATCATGAAGGGTGCTCTTGTGCTAATGAAGGCATAGAAAATCTCAAAGAACTTGTACGTGCTTATAGGTGAAACGTACAAGGAGGCAAAAATAGTTGTTTCATCAACTACCTCGATGGAATCATTGATGACATTATGGCATCAAAAGCTTGGCCATATGTCAGAACGAGGCCTGAATATTCTTGTAGATCAAAATTTCCTGCCTAGGATGACAAAGTTATCCTTACCATTTTGTGAGTATTGTGTTGAACAAGCAACACAGGTTAAAGTTCCAGATGTCAACAGCAATAAGTCAGGAGATCTTGGAGTTGATCTGTTCTGATGTTTGGAAAGCACCATTTATATCCCTGGGAGGAGCAAGGTACTTTGTATCATTCATTGATGATTATTCCAGGAGATGTTGGGTGTACCCAATCAGGAGGAAGGCAGATGTTTTTGAAGTCTTCAAAACATTCAAAGCATGGAAGGAGCTTGAATCTGGAAAGAAGATCAAGTGTCTGAGGACTGACAATGGTGGAGAATATACAAGTGAGGAGTTTGATACTTTTTGTCAACAGGAAGGAATAAAGAGATAGTTCACAATGGCATACACTCCACAGTAGAATGGAGTGGCAGAGTGGATGAACAAAACCCTATTGGATAGAATAAGGGAAATTTTTAAGAATACAGGTATTTCCAAAACTTTTTGGGTAGAAGCGGTGAATACCGCCTATTATGTGATCAATTGATCTCCTTCAATGGCGATTGAGCTGAAGACACCGATGGAGATGTGGACTGGTAAACCCGCTGACTATTCTCGGTTACATACTTTTGGAAGTCCTGTATATGCATTATTTAATGACCATGAAAGATCGAAGTTGGATTAAAGATCCAGGAAATGTATCCTCTTGGGGTATGCTGATGGTGTGAAGGGGTATTATTTGTGGGATCCCACTGCCCACAAATTTATCATCAGCTGAGATGTCATTTTTTCAGAAGACAATGTGCAAATGACAATTAATCAAGACATGGAGAAGGAGAATACAGAAACTAAAACAGTCAAAGTAGAGGAAAAATCCAAGGAAGAACCAGTTTCTTCTAAGGCATTACCAGAGCATGATGATCAAGTAATGGTTGAGTCTGGACCACAACAGTCAACTCGACAGAAAAGAGCACCAGTATGGCACTCAGACTATGTCACTGAGAGCAATATGGCATACCACTTATTGACAGAGGATGGAGAGCCATCTTCTTTTGTGGAGGCGACCCAGAGTCCAGATGTATCCTCATGGATGGTGGCGATGCAGGAGGAACTTGAAGCCCTACACCAGAACAAGACTTGGGATCTTGTTTCATTACCTCATAGAAGGAAGTCTATCAGAAAAAAATGGGTCTTTAAGGTCAAGCGGGGTGGAAAAGACCAGGTGAAAAGATATCGTGTTAGATTGGTGGTCAAAATATTTTCTCATAAGGAAGGTATTGATTTCAATGAAATATTTTCTCCTGTTGTTAGACTGACTACTGTTCGGTTAGTTCTGGCGATGTATGAAGCATACAGCTTACATCTAGAGTAGCTGGATGTGAAGACTTCTTTTCTCCATGGTGATCTTGATGAAGAGATCTATATGCTCCAACCGGAAGGTTTTTTAGAATAAGGTAAAGAGAACTTGGTTTGAAGGTTGAAAAAATCTCTGTACGGTATCAAACAGGCACCGAGGTGTTGGTGCAAGAGATTTTATTCCTATATCATGAGCCTTGGATATGACAGACTTCATTCAGATCCTTGTACATATTTCAAGGGTTCAGATGGTAATGATTTCATCATTCTTCTGTTGTATGTGGATGACATGTTGGTTGCAGGCCCCAACAATGATCAGATTCAGGAGACAAAGGCACAGTTGGCTAGGGAGTTTGATATGAAAGACTTGGGACCAGCAAACAAGATTATTGGGATGCAGATTTACCGAGACAGAAATAATGGGAATATTTTGATATCATAGAAGAGTTACTTACAGAGAGTCTTGAAATGCTTCAACATGCAATATTGTAATCCAATCTCTACCCCTCTTCTTTTTAATTTCAAGTTATCCTCCACGATGAGTCCTAGCAGTAAAGCAGAGAGGATGGAAATTTCTCGAGTACCATATGCATCAAGAGTGGAAAGTCTGATGTTCTCTATATTTTGTACTAGACCAGACATTGAACATGTAGTGGGAGCAGTTAGTCGGTACATGGAGAATCCAGGATGGGATCATTGGAGAACAGTGAAGAGGATCCTGAGATACATCAAGGAGACCTTAGATGCTACATTATGTTATGGAGGATTAGATTTGACTGTCAGAGGATATGTTGATTCAGATTTTGTAGTTTATTCTGATTGGAGGAAATCCACTACTGGTTATGTGTTTACTCTTGCAGGAGGAGTTGTGAGCTAGATTTCGAAGTTACAGTCAGTTTTGGCTTTATCCATGACGGAGGCAGAGTACATGGTAGCTACACAATCTTGCAAAGAGGAAATTTGGATGAGAAGGTTGTTGGAGGATCTTGGTCACAGACAGGAGAAAATTATATTGTTTTGTGACAGTCAGAGCGCCTTGAACATTTCAAGGAATCCATCTTTTCATTACAGGATGAAACACATTGGGGTACAGTATCACTTTTTCCGAGATGTGATGGAGGAAGGAAGTGTGGACATGCAGAAAATTTATACTAAAGAAAATATGGCAGATTTACTGACGAAGGTGATTAACACTGATAAGTTCAGATGGTGCAGATCCTCGAGCGGCCTCGCAGATGCATGAGCATCATTTTTTGGCAGATAGAAAGGATGTATGGAGATGTGATTGGTTCTCAATCAAATCTTCAAGTGGGAGATGTGTTGGTAGTAGCTTATTTTCTGGATGGTGCCTCCCCCCTGATTTTCAAAAGGGGCAGCGTGGCTGGTAGGTGGTGGGTGGCCAAACCCCACCAAATCACCTTGCGGGAGAGAGTTGTAGGGGGTGAGTCTTGCCTATAAAAGGCAAGATCCTCATCCCATTTCAGCATCATCTTCAGCGTCTCATCTATCACTTGTATCTGGTTTCTCATCATCGGTTGTCATCCTATTTGAGCAGTTTTTGTGAGGTTTATTTCCCCACTTATTCTAGAGAGAGTTTTATGAGGGTTTTCTACTTCTAATAATTGAGGGAGTGTGTACCTACTTTTACCCCATATTGATCCTTCTATTTGACCATGGTTTTTTACCCCTTCCATTTGGGGGTTTTTCCACGTTACATATGGTGTCATTTATTTTTCTGCATTTTTCACTTAATTTTTATCTCGTGATTATCGCTACATCGGTGGGCCAATCATTTATGGTCCCAACACCCCTTGTCGTAGAAGATTTCCCTTAGGGTGTAGGACTCTGTCATCTAGTCTCATGTCATTTTTCATCTGGTCTTCCCCCAGTTTTTCTACCATTACCTTCTACAAGGCCATTCCATCCAAGTATGTTGGGGTTGCCACCAGGGGGACCATCCACTTAGGAGCACAAATCTCAAGTCCCAGCCGCAACCCGCTCCAAATGCCTCTTCTCCTATAGTCCCTACTTCAGATCCTTCACCAGAAGGGGTGTCAAGGGCAGTCTCCCTAGCCCCTCTGGACCAGGTCCTGACAAGGCCTCCTCCTCTCCTTGAAGTCGTCCGACTGGTCAAATGCTTCTCTTCCATTCCCAAGTTATTGCTCGTCCTCTATCTTGGATTGGTTGTTCCCCTCCTTCTTGGCTCCCTGTGGTTGCGAGCCTCCAACTTGGAGGAAAGTAAGTTTCTTCCTCCTCCCTTTTCAGTAGGTGCCCTGGCCCTGCACCCCCCCCCCCAATGTCCCCCCACCATGTATCCCCCTCGTAGGTTATAATCCCGACCAAGGAGGATCCATTATTTCTCTGTGCCCTTCCCTGGGTGGGCACCCCAATCATCCTCTGATCTCTAGGTCATGCACATCCCCCTAATAGGTCGCCCCACCCCAAAGCCTCATTGATCCAGTTCCATAACCAGAGCCATCATCCGGATAAGGGATTCAATCCATATGCTCACCCAAAGTCCCATATACTCCCTCCCCTAGGCAGCCATCCGAAACGGAGGGAGTTTGCACCCGTTCAAGATTACGAAACCAATAGAGCATTTGTCCTCCCACTTTAAGAAGTCCAACTACTCCAGCTGCTCTGGAGCCAGTGCCAAATCCCTTTCTTTCCAATGATACCTATCCTTATATGGAATGCCTGTGGCCTTGGGTCCAGGGTGAAGACGGATTTCCTCGCTAAATAGGTTAGTAAATAGAAGGCTGTGATTGTTGCAATCCTTGAGCACAAGCAAAGAAACTACAAGATCAGCGACTACGCATGGAAAATCAGAATGCAAGGCTCCTTGCATGCTGCCCCCTCCAACTTCCACATATGGATCTTTTGGTATAAGAGCCTTTATGTCATTTTGGTGTAGGTTGGTAACCAACACAACACAACCAAGGTGACCAAGGGGGAACCACTTTATTCATGTTGTTGGTTTATGGAAGCTATGACCATCACAGAAGAGAGGAGCTATGGAGCGATCTCAATGCCTTTGATCCGAGTAACTCACCATGGGTGGTTGGGGGCGACTTCAACGTCATTGCTACCCTGGAGGAAAACAAAGGAAGGGGTCCCTTCCAGAGGAAGGGAAGTCTATATTTTTCTCAATTTGTGGTGGGGAAAGGTCTCATTGATCTAGGATTTATAGGGAAGCATTTTACCTGGTGCAATAACCAAAGGGGTACCCATCATTCATGGAGCCGCCGGGACAGGTGTCTGTCCAATATCCAATCCACCACCCTCTTCTTCAATGCACCAGTTCGCCATCTGGTTCAGAGTTTATCAGATCACTCTCCCCTTCTGGTGAGCCTATCCTCAATCTAGGGAACCTATGAGAGGTTTCAGTTCCTTCATCAGTGGACCACTACTCTAGGATACCAAGTCCTGGTCAGTGATGCCTGGAACGATCCATCCCAGGGGCATACGTGGGTTTCCATTCACAAAAAACTCAGAAGGATCAAGGATCGCTTGCAGGTGTGGTGGAAGGACCATCCCCTCATTGACACAGGCATTGAGTGTGTCATCCAAGAGGTTGAAATACTAGAGGGAAAGCTAGAGGATTACTGGGATGAGATTTTGTTTGAGGATATTTCTAGCAAGAAAACACTCTCGGTAGAATTTCTTCTAAAATAGGAATGCATGGCTAGAGATTCATCGAGGTTCATATGGCTCAAAAAGGGATACAAGAACACTGTGTTCTTCCACCAGTGCATCAAAGAGATAAAGAGTCCAATCAAACCCAACTTTCTTTTAGATGATGGATCATACACGGATGATAGGGATGTAGGGGGTGCTCAAGCCCTTACCTTCTTCCAAGAGATACTTGTCGTCCCTAATCCAATGAGGTCCAATGGTTACCTGGGACTTGACACAGGGTTCTTTGAGGTTATCCCTTCTGTGTTCTCTATCTATGAAAACGAGGGGTTGTGGGCTTTGTCTGATGAAGAGGAAGTCTATGGCACCATGATGGGCCTTAAAATGGATAGCACCCCAAGACCTGATGGCTTTCTAGGAATCTTCTACAGGGACTCGTGGGAGGTTTTGAAGGTGGATGTTGTTAAGTCCATCCAAAGACTTCTTCTGGGGCAGAATCCTTCCATGGATCACATGAGCCACAACCCTTGTCCTCCTTCTGAAGTCTAAGAACCCTACCTCTATTCTTCATTACTGCCCAATGAGCCTGTGAAACTTCCCATACAAAATCCGGGATAGATTCATCAACACAATAATGTCAAAGAACCTCCATCATTGGGTCTTTGAAGAGCATCATGGGTTTGTGAATGGATGCTTGATCCAAGGTGCCATTTCCCTTGCTCAGGAGATGATCAAAGACATCAACCTCAAGACCCATGGTTCCAACGTGGCCATCAAGCTAGACATGAACAATGTGTACAATCGCATGGAGTGGGGCTTCATCAACAAGGTCCTGGTAGGTATGGGTTATGATCCTCAGAATGTTGATGTCCTGTTTAGATGTTATAGCTCCTCTTGGTTGGTGATTGCTTTTATAGGGAAGACTTTCGGCTTCTTCAAGGCTACTCGAGGGATCATGCAAGGTGATCCGCTCTCCCCTTTCCTGTTCATTCTTTCCCAAGATTTCCTCAGACTCTCCATCAACAATAGGTTCAACAATGGTGACATGACCCCCTTTAGATGGAGCATGAGATCCCAACCCATCACCCACCTGATGTTTGCAGATTGTACCCTCGTCTTCATGAACGCTGGAATGAAATCGATCAAAGGACTCATGAAGGTTCTTGAGGATTACTCCCACTGGAGTGGTCAAGTGATCAACAAGGACAAGAGAACTTTCTACATTTCCAACATATGAATTTCTAGTCGAGATACTAATATCCACCAGAACCTCAACATGAACAGAGGAGAGTTTCCCATGGAATATCTCAAGGCTACCATCTCCCCTTGAAGAATTTGGATCAGAGACTGTGATTTCCTCTCCCAGAAGATTACCAAAAGTATCCTAAACTAGAAGAACAAATACCTTTATTTTGGTGGTTGTATTACTCTCATCAATAGTGTTCTTCTCACTACCACGGTTCATGCCCTCTCTGCCATCAAAGTCTACAGGGGTTATTCTCAACATCGAAATGATACTGGAAACCTTCATTTGGGACCCTGCCTTGGAATGGAAACATCATTGGGAATCATGGCGCAGGGTGGTGAGGCCAGTCAGGGAAGGCGGCATCAACGTCTGTGGTCTCGAGGACACCATTGGCTGCATGCATTCAAAACTTTCATGGGAAGTCCTGGAAAATTGAACACTCTGGGGTAAAACCATAAAATCTTCTCCCTCTGACGACCCTTCATCGAGGATGATTTGAGGCTCTACACTCTGGTCCAGTATTTTTCCCATAATCTGAAATCTATAACCTCACTCCCGATAGCTGGTGGAGAATGGAGATATCCTATTCTGGAAGCACAACTGGGTTGGGGAGGCTATCGGGTTTTCGGGATTCCTAGCTCCTACCATCTCCTTCGGGGAAGCCAATAAATACCTAGAGTTTATCCATGCAATGTTGTATGAAGACTAGAAAGCCATCTTTAACCTAATTGAATTGTCCTCAGAGCTCGACCAATGTGTTTTCACCCCCTCATCTACAGGGGCCTTCAACTCTCGAGATTATCGTCGAATTTGAGCACCCAGGATAGTTCCAACAGTTGGAATGAGATTATCTGGACAAATTCACTACCCTCTAAGTTAAATTTACTTTCATGGAACATCATAAACAAGGAAATTACTAGAGATGAAAATATTAAACGATATGGGATTTCACTAGTTTCATGATGTCCATTTTGTAAGAACAGTAAGGAAGAATTCATTTATCACCTTTTATTTAAGGGTGACTAGGCGAGTGTGTTGTGGTGCACTCTCAGCGAGTTTATGTCCCTTGAAGATAGTATCATGGCAGGCCTTCCTTTTGTGAAAAGGTGGTTTCATAGCTCGGGAGACAAGGGTCTGGAGAAGGATGACTATACCATGATTCTCCACACAGGCTTATGGAGCATCTGGAAAGCTAGAAACAAGGCGAGGAACAATGGAGTACTCTCCTCCAACTCTCCCATCATCATCAGGACCAAAAAACTTCTTTTATACCTCACCTAGATCCTTAGAAAATGGAAGGAGGCTCCTTCCCTCAGCCTTACTCGAAGAGCCCCCAATGATGCCCAGAATGATACTGACATTGCCATGGGTCATTGGGTTCATTGGAATCCCCCCTATAGTGGTCTTAAAATCAACACGGATGGTTCATGCATCATGGGGGTCATGAATGGTGGAGGCATAGTTTGAGATACCAAGGGGTTGGTGATTATGGCATTTCGGCCTGCTTGGGCAGTGGCTCATCCCTTCAGGCTGAGGCAAGGGACCTCCTTCAGGGTATTATTCTGTGCAACTAGGAAAGAATTGATATTTCAAAGGATGAAACAGACTCCAAGATTCTTCATAATGTCCTCAATGGCCTATTTCCCTCCCCCTTTTCAGTCATCTATACTATCAGAAAGTGTAGGAGACAAATTAGTAATAGAACCAATGTGGTGCACACGTGGTGGGAGGATAATCAAGTTGCATACCACCTTTCCTCTCTTAAGGTTCTTGGTCCTGATCGTTTTTTCCTTTATAATGTAACGTCCATTAAACCTGAGGGGGTCAACTTGATTAGAGGGGATGCCCTTGGACTTCATTATTTCAGGCCTCTGTGAGGAGGCGTGGTGCTTGTAGTCCCTTTGTGGTGGACTCTTAATAAAAATCTACTTGATGATAGACATTTATTTATTTGTAATTCCACATAGATACATTATGTGGTGCAACATCAGTAGAAAATAAAATTTTAAATATTTGTAACATCCTTAATACAATTCCTAATTTCCATTTCTAACTAATTTAGAAAACCTATTTCTTTTCCTGGTTGAGTTTTCTCATGCATCAGTCTCCTCATTATTACCCATTAATATGTCATCATATTGATCAATCCTTCCTACAAAAATAAAATAATCATTATAATCTGAAACATCAATAAATGAATCAACTAATCTGTTACATTATTGATAGTTTTTCCATAATGTGATAAAAGCCTCATTTATAGGGTTTTTAATTTCATTATCCACCATTAAGGAATTAACTTATTTATTTTGACTATATAAATAACTGCTCAAATTTTCCATAACATTCAATTCTCCATGCCAAATCCAATAATCATAATGAATAGAAAACTATTTCAGTATCAATTACTCAAAAAATTTATCTATCGAACCCAAAATTTTAGGTACATGATCTTTTATTTATGCATTTTGAGATTATATAATGATTGGGTTTAGTTTCAAGTAGTCCTGGGGTATTTTTTAATGTTTTGGAGGTGTTTTTAGAGGGACATAGTTTGAGAATGGTTTGTAAAAATTGTGCACCCCTTATAAGAAATATTAGAACTTCTAGAAGGATGGATAGTATAATTGCATGGTTGGTTCATGGTTTTTTCAAACCATGTTAGTGTATAGGTGAATCTAGGTGAGCCTATTATCTTGATAACACTAGCTTGTACACGGTCGACACATAGTTTTCTCAACCATGCACCCTAACCGTACACCATGCAATTTTAGATAAAAAAAATTGTGGATCTAATCCTAATTAAGTATCGAGAATCCTTTAAGTTTATTAACCTCTTGAAAATATGAATTTATTCTTCTCTATATGCTTAAGATATGAATCCCTTCAATCAGAAAGTTATTCTTAGGATAATCAAAGCACATTGGAGGCCTGGATTTTTTGGTGAGTACCCATTCTTCTTTGTTAATCATAGATCTGTTCATATTCTCCCTCTTAGAACCATAGGTCTAATTTTTATGGAAAAATATATACCATGTTTTTTTAATATTGATGTGATATTTTTGGATATAGTGAAGGGAACATGTTTTTTGACAAGATCTTGGAGTTATGTAGTGCAATTATTCATTTTTACCAACCGTTGAAAGGTAGATGGATTCTCTCTTATCTCCACTTGACTAAGAAATTGAAGGATTAGTTTTTATAAATTATTTTCATGAAATGGTTGTAAAATTATTGTGTGATTATTAATAGAATACCATTATGGTTATGGTTTTGGAATTTGGAAAAAATGGATGGATTTGAGAAAAACCCAATTTTGTTTATAATTTTAGAATGAAGATTTTGAAATTATGATTTGGTTTTGATGTATGTAAAGTGTATAATGAAATGATTTAAAAAATTAAAAGGTTTATATGTAATGTTTTGGAATGTTTATTTGGTATACATGTTTGGCGTGAGTTTATTTCTATTATACATGAGCCACTGGAAGGGGTGTGTCCCCTTGGGGAACTTAGTATTGCCCACCTTATAATGAATTAGTGGATCGATGAGAGACCCCTCATTATTATGGAACTATCACCTGTTCATGCACGATGTGTGTGAGGATACAAGGTAATGGGTATGCTAAAAAATGAGAAAGTTTTTATACATTCAATTTTTTCCCTTGAAATTTTTTTGTTGTTTTTATTTAAATTGTTTAAACTTCTTTTAAAATATTTTATATAAATTATGATAATAAGTTTTGTCCTAGTTCTATGAGTTGGAAAGTCATTGAGGAAATACTACTGTGTTTAGAATCACCCCCTTCTTGGTAACTATTGTGTGTTTTCATACGCTATCTATCTACGAAAAAGTAATAAAGAGACTTGTGTTTCTCATACATGGATATTACATCATTTTTTATGAGTATTCTACATATTATAAAAGTGCATACCCAAGTAATCTAATAGTTTAGTATCTTTTGAAACTTGGAATAAAATATTCTAACTTGGTTAATATGTTCAATTTTTTTAATAAATATCTTTCCATTTAGTAATCATACTTAAAAACTTTCTTTATAACATGGGGGAAGTAAACATAAAAATGGGTGAGCTCAATTTCTCGGTAAGGGTAAATAGAAGAGTTATACAAGAATAACATGAAAAATAGGTTTTGAGAACCTGAGAATAAAATTTTAAGATCATACCCAAAATATCAAAGATAATATACATGAGTTGTGGAATAAAGATTACCATATCATAAGATATGAATCCTAATGGAATCAAGAGCATAGGCCATTAGAGCATAACAAAAGAATAAGACATGGAATTTTGGAAGACACATAAACATATGAAATGATTTACATATTATTTAAGGCTCACTTACAAGGATATATTAGTGTAATGGGTTCACTCTCCAGACTATCTTAGTAGTAATGGTTCACTCCCAAGATCATCTTAGTAGTCAAGGTTTACTCCCAAGACCATTTTAGCAGATAAAAACCATTCTGAACAGGGTTCAGTCCCCATTCCAACCATGTATATCTCATGATATATAAATATTTAAATAATTAATTATAGGGAGATATATGTCCCAATCATCAAATAATGAAAACATATATATGGTTATATAAGATCATAAATATTCATCATATCATAACCCATGAAATAAAATGGGTATCATAAACATTTACTCATATCAGAACCCATTAAATGTAATGGGTATCATAAAAATTTCCTTATGTAATAACCCATTAAATGAAATGGGTATCATAAAAATTTAATCATGTCATTTCATTTGGAGAATATATAGTTTCCATAATCATTTCACAATATAATAACCCATTAAAAGGAGCGGGTTTCATAAGCATTTTATCATGGCATAACCCAGGGATAAGAAATGAATTTAACAAAAAAAGTTTTCATCGTAAATATTAAGCATTAAAAGAAATAATAATAGTTGTTTACTTTGATCATATCCCCAATAAAGCATAAATTATATCAAAGGATGTCATCTTAGATGAATAAGTATTTCAAGAGATCACTAGGAGAATTTCTTAAAAAAATAATATTTCTTTGAAAATTATTTTTTTAATACAAAAAACATTTTAGAAATAATATTCATTGAAAATAA
Source organism: Viscum album (assembly GCA_963277665.1). NCBI lineage: Eukaryota > Viridiplantae > Streptophyta > Magnoliopsida > Santalales > Viscaceae > Viscum > Viscum album. The sequence goes on along the minus strand of OY728153.1, from coordinate 1,460,266,151 downwards.
ATTTAAAAATATATGAATTAATATTTAAAAATTATTTAAAATATTTCATGAGGAAAGTATCCTTTTTTCCTTGATAAATTCGTTTTAAATCATAAAACATTTTGAAAATTTATATCTTTGAAAATAACATTGAAAACTTATAATGGTATATTTGAAAAAAACTTTTAAAAAATTATTTTTAACAATATTTTTCTTGAAAATTATCTTAAAATATCATTTGAATTTATTTTGAATTTTTTTTAGAAAATACGGTTTTTGAATAAAACAAATTTCCAACTGAAGTGAAATAAAGTAAGATTTTCTTAAAAACACTTTTTTAGATATATTAAGTACCAAAAAGTGGAAAATGGTACCATTACTTCAAGATATCATGATTTAATAGAGGAGAATAATATTCATGAGAATCCTTGAGATATGGATTATAATATTTAATCATTGCAGACATTATTATAAACAATCCTAATACACAGTGAAATTGTAACAAAAAACTCTTACCACTTTGGTAACCTTGAATCCTAATCCCCATTAAGGAATAACATAAAATGAAATATAAAATATCATTTTATGAATAAATTTATGATATTACCTATTAAAGGGGTTATATATACACCTCTTTAAATAATTTAGGTGCATAACATAACTTACATCTCAAACAAGGCCAATTGAGACTCAAAAATATCTTACCAATTTGGTAACTTTTGAAGTGTAAACCCCATAAAAGTGATATCCTAAAATGGATGTATAAATACAAAAACTAAGTATAAGAATCATAAATTTCATTCATGGGTAGTATATACACTGCATAGAATAAATAGTTGGTGAGTATAGCATGTGTCTCACAAAAGTAAAAAGTGAGATGTAAATCCATTACTACTTCAGTAACTTTCGAATTATGAGATCTGTGAAAGAATAACATAAATTGAAAATTTTAATAATATTAAATCAATTAAATTAATGATATAACATGTCATGGGGAATTATATAAACCACAAAAAAGGAATTTGTGGTGAATATGGCATAAGGCTTGCAAAAATAAATGTGTGAATGGAAATCCCCTTACCTTAAGTCTTGAATCTCCTTATACTTGTTCAAACACCTTGTATAATAAATATAAGATTATTTTAAAAATATCAAAAAATCATAAAGATATATACAATACCATATGTGATTTAATTATGACTTTATATTACCCGTTTATTAACAATTCCATGTTAAAGTTATGTTTTAGGTAATAACCTCTTTATTTTTCATACATGTTTTGACTTGTGATTCTTGGAAATCTTACTTAGATAAAGACTTAATCATTTACATAATGTAAAAAATTATATAAATATAATATATATTCACTGTATATGTATTTATAATAATCCATAAAAGATAGAAATAGGAAATAAAGTCTACCATTCATGGAGACAGTAGGTCGTACGTATGCATGAACACTATTTCAATTTCATAGTCATATTGAAAGAAAAAAATTAAATGATATATATATTTATATTATCATTATAGTATAATTTTTATTTCATATATATCACAATTTTTTATTAAATCCATCCTTAATACATTCCATGTAATTTTTGAATGAATCACATTGCTTTACGAGGCGGTAGTCCATCGTACCCAGGAACGATGTTATCGTATTCTCACAAAATGGAAAGCGTGAAGGTATATGTTATGTAATAAATATAGAAGAATAAATAAATAATAAATATCATAAATATCATATATAAACATCATGTACATAATTATTCCCAACCATGAGTGGTGGTAATGGAGGATCAAATGACATCAGCTCGCGAGGCGGTAGTCCTCCGTACACACGAACGATGATTGTGTATCCCATTTTATGGACATGTGTAAAGTTGTAGATAATAACATTTACATAATTACATATCATTTTATTTACTATATTTATGTTATAATATAATAATGGTATAAGAATAATTTAAGGGGTTATCGAAGGAAACAAAATAAAAATGCACGTTGATGAATGTTACATCTTCTTCAGGTAACTCCTTTTGGTTTGCACCAAAGGGCTTCCTTGGTAATATTTATGAACAAAGTGAGGATTATAAGATGAAGTTATGAATTTTGTGAGTTTATTTTTCTAGTTTTTGGATGATCCAAATGTATTTAGAGGTGTAAAGAGAGGGGGATGGGTGGTGGCCTTTTATAAGGGAGGTGAGTGGCAAACTTGTAAATATGAAAAATGTAAACACTATTGTGAGGTTTAAATTTCATAATGTTCCAAAAATCAAGAAACTTGTTTGATAAAATATGTTATATGGTCTAAATATGGCCATAAACGGGGTTTTTACATGTTTATAGGTCATTTGGACCCTTAAGATTACAGTTTAGTCCCTTGGTAAACTCATAATTCTCTAAATCGCTGTAATTAGCTTTAACTATTTTCAATCATCATTTTGGTAAAAAAATTAATTTTACATTATTAGACATTATAAATAATTATTATTAAAAATATGGAATCAATTTTTTCATATTATAATAACATAATTTAAAACTTATCCCACAGACAGGATGAATCGACGTGGTTTTAAAGTGAAAATGTTCAAAAGATTTAAATGTTTTTATGTACAATTTCAATGTGAAATTGATGAAAATGAAATAAATTGGAGTTATTTATGTAAAATTGAACTAAATATACTTTTAAACTAATTTAAAATATAATTCAACTATAAAATTATTTAAATGAAAATTATGTTGTAAATTAAAATTCAGTATTTTTCACTATTCATAAAAAAATGAAACTTCTCATAAAACTACCAAAAATTAATAATAAGATGATTTTGATATCATTATTTCAAAAATTAAGTTTATTTTTCCATAAAAAATTATAAACATTTCAAAAATTAGTTTTAAAACAAGTCTTCCATTAAAAGGTGGAAAACCCGCCTTTTAGAAAAAATCAGATTTTATGGTTAAACTTGGATTTGTTCTTATTTTATGCCTATCAATCATTTTGGATGAATGTAAAAAAAAGAATATGTAATATATAAATTTCATTCAGATATCTCACTAATAGTGATTAATTTAATTTAGTATGATAAAACTCCATTATGGGTATCACAAAAATTTTTCATAAAAACACATCCTTTATATTCAATTATTTTTTATTTTCATTTATAATTAATTGATAACAAAATAAATAATTTTATAAACATATATATTCCATATTTTAAAAATTTAGTCAGTATTTTTCAAACCCACCATTCCAAATACTAGGTGATAACTATAATAATATTTTAATAATATTATTAATAGTATATCATAGTTCGGTAAAACTCATTCATGCATATAATGAAAACTATCAAAGAAACTATTAATTGTGTGTAAGATAAGAAAAACATATTGATGTGTTCGCCATGATCTAAACTTAGTCTTGTGTGTAGAGTAAGATTAACTTGGTGTTGCATATAAATCATTCTTAACTTGGTGTAATGTGCAATGCAAGCCATAAAAGAATTTCAATTTATTCAGAAAAAAATAATTCATAAAACTCAGGGTGTTACATTCTACCCCACTTAAAATGAATTTCTCCCTTGAAAACTGTATGGGACATCTATGTTTAAATACATGAAAGTTCCTTTTGTAGGAACCCACATCGCAAAAATGAATAGTAAAATTTCCTTTAAAAAGGGAAAGTTGAAAACATAAAAGTTACCTAAAGTAATTGATAACTAGGTTTTCACATATAACATAGGCGATAAGTGAAGATTTGGACATAGAAGAAAAGTGTTGATAATTCAGAGAGTGATAAATATCACATATCACAAGAATGTGGGTGATTTAGAGAAGGTTAGTGATCAGAACACCATAGACCCAAGAGGTGTGACATGGTTATTAATATCATAAAAAATGAGGATAACAGGACACTATTTTATTTCAAGATCATTTAACTAATGTTAAAGAATTTTCACAAGAAGATATACTTACTTGATTGAATTCCATTTTATTTGCACAATCATACCCTTTGGTTTTTTCCTTATCCAATTTTCTACATTATCTCTTCCTCTAAAAATTAAGGTTAATTTTATATTCCTAAAGCACTAACGGATCATAATATTTATAAAGGATGATAAGTAATTTTATATATATCTAGTTATCATCCTGAAAAAATGGTTTTTATAGGTTATCCAATATGCATAAATACTCATATGGTGATATAATACTTTAATCTCTAAAACCTCATCGGAAGTTTAACTCAAACAATTACATAAATCAATAACCTTGTAACCCTTTTTAAATATGATAAATCCAAAACTAGAGAAATAACGGCACTAAATTTCTCAAAATCAGCTTAACATCGATCCCCCATATACCATAAAGTAACTCTTTGTTGTCACAAACCAAACATGTGAATACCTTCATCATGTATTCTCTTTAAACATTATAATAATATAAATTACCATAAATCATTATAAAAACATGCATACTTCTTTACTCCAAAGATTTTGGATATTCCCCTTAAATCCAAAAATGTCGTAAACTCCATCCATGATAGTATAAACCAATTTTTCAATAAATAATTAATAAGTTAAAAATAATAAATATCATCTAATTAACTTATTTATATCCAACATCACTTTATCCCAAAAATATTTACTCAACATCTGAAACATATTAAGAGTTATCTTCCCTTATTCAAAATGTCACATTACCATTAAATCACTTTTCTTATCCATTGGTACCATTTATCATATTCTTGAAAATTCTTAATGAAAAACTTATAAAAAAAATCCTTATATATATGTTAAAACCATGACCATTTTATGAAGGAAATGGAGGTTGGTTTGTGTTTTTTGTCAATCCTCATTGGATGTTCATAATGTTTTCCAGAAAAGGGATCATACAGTTCATGCAGACAATAGTACTGAAGGTGGAACCGTCTTCTAGTGTTTGCAAAATTTTTGGGCCTGAAAATTGGAAAATAGAGAGATGTGTTCTTGGAAAAGGAATGTTCACAAAAAATAATGGAATGTGCGATAAATTGGTTTTTCATTTTTCATGAAAAAGTTTTTTCGGGATCAGAACACCGAAAAATAGAAAATGCATGAGCTGTGTTAAAAATCTAATGTTTTCATGGAAACCAGTTCTGGTGTGGAAAACATTGCATGAAGAATGAGAGATTTTGCATGACACTGTGGGTTTTGCGCACGAGGGTTAGTGAATCCTATAAATAAGAGTTGACCCCCCTTCTTCAGTATGACGAAAGACATAGAGAAGATCATAGTTCTAATGTGTGTAAAAGTTGCATGAAAATGGAGTTGTGCGGAAAAGTTCAAGTTGCGTAGAAAATTTACGGCTACGCGGAAAAGATGGAGTTTCGCGGAAAATTATTGTTGCCCATAAAATATTTAAGTTTCATGAAACAAATTTATAATTGCACATAAAGGGCATAGTTGTGCAAAATATTTTCTGCGTGAAAAGCAAATCTTTCGCACAAAAGTGAGATCTTGTGCGCAAAGGGTAGGTGTTGCGCGCAATTGTCTGTTTTAACTGATTGCATGTTCAGATTATCTGGTTCAGTGGTTCAGTACTTTCAGGTGCATCAATTCAGGAATTCGATACAAGTATTTTCTCATGATGAACAGGGACGAAGACTTCAATGAAAATCTATTGAATTGACCATCAAGTTGATAAACTGAGTTTGACTTCTCTCAAGGTAGTGAGCTAGGGGGAATCAAGGGAAGTGATCCGAGGGATACAATGAGCTATCCCTTAACCTTTGTAAAGATAGTGTGTCTGGAATAGATTGACTATGACCAAATCTTTTAATCCTAAAACTAGTAAAGATTAGTGGATTTAGGTACGACCGACACACTATCGGTGTATGCTCCTTGGACGTAGCCCTTTGTAGTGAACCGAGTAAAAGTGATGTGTCGTCTCCCTGATTTCATTTGTTTGGTATATTTAATAAGTTCCTGCCAATGTTTGAATAAGATTCATAACTTTAAAAAGAAAAAGTTGACACCCTGATTGACCCCTCCCCTCCCAGGGTGTTCCGAGGTCCTTTAATATATATATATATATATATATTCATATAACATAATTCTAGAATACCAATACATAAAAACTTCAATTATTCCACCTCATTCTTAATCCATAACCTAAGCTTCCAAATTTTATTCCTTAATACCTCTTTCCTTTTACATGTCATCTATAGTCTCTTCATCCTGAGAAAAAAAATACTCATAAAACCATTTTGATTTTGTTCATGAGACTCCCCACTAAGAAATTGAGGTGTATAATTCCCATACTTTCCACACTCAAAACATTAAACTATTAATTATATCTTAGAGAGACCATTATTCTCATCCATTGCATTAAATGAACTTTTCATTTCCCCTTTGAAGTTGCCTACTTTGTGTCCTTGTTTTCCATAATCAAAACATATTCATGTCCATCTAATTCATCAACTTGGGTGTTTCTTCCAACATTCTTGATAGAAAGGAAAGTAAATATTCTTTCCTCTAAGGTCTCCATTTCCTGAATCCTTAGTGTACTCTTTCATTACATTCTTTGGTAATTCTAAGAGTTGGTTATGGTACACATTGTTAATCTTGTTTTATGAAAAATGATTAGTCATAATCATAACATCCATCACTCAAGTTATCATCCCATTTGGATTCTAATCAGTAAATCATTCATCACAGTCAATGTTATTCTAGTTCATTCTAGTTTCTGCCATTAACTAATACTAGAAATCATAGTGTGAGAAAAAATACTCATAATGGGAAACCAAATAATCAAGAAAATAAATTAGTATATCTAAATAATGACACCATATTCTTTAATATATTAACACTTAGTTTTATCCTAAGTTATTATTAGTCATCATTTATTTAAAACCTTCATGATAGTTCATAAAGAGTTTGTGAATTTATAAAGAATATCCCCCAGGAGTGACAAAAATAGGTTCCCAATAAGGTTTGTTTTCATGCACTAGTTCCTGATCTAGTTTATCTCAATATGTTATTTTTAGGGTTGTTTCCCCTATGTATATATGTGCTAGATCCACATCAACTTGTAGTATTCAAACAGGGATGTAATTTCTTGGAAACCAATATCTCAATCCTTTACCAAAATTCCTAGAAAGTTTCCAAAACTTTGACTCATCATTAGACTTATCCTTAGATACATCCCTAAACATATCCTTAAAAATATCCCTAAGGATATCACTAAATTTTTCTCATCATAGTTCACAAAAGTTAACCACTTTGATACCAACTAAAGTGACCTAGGCTTCCCATACATGGATATTTCATCATTTTAGATGAATATTAAGCATATTACAAAATTACATACTTGAGGAGCATAATATATAAGTGTATTTGGAAACATGGAACACAATATTCTAACTTGGTGAAAGGTATTAAATGTTTCCAAAAATATACTTCCATTTAGTACTATTACTTAAAACCTTTATTCATAACCTAGGTAAAGGAAACATAAGAATGTTTGAGCTCAAATGCTTAGTAATGGTAAATAAAGGAGTTACACAAGTATACCATAGATATAAGGGTATGAGAACATGAGCATAATATTTTAAGATCATACTCTGAATATCAAATATCATAGACATGAGTCAAGAAATAAATATTAATAGATCATAAGACATGAATCATAATAGAATCAAGAGCACAATCCATCAGAGAATAACTTAGGAATAAGACATGGAATTTTGGTAGATAGATAAACATATGAAATGATTTTCATAGTACTCATGGATCACTTCCAAGGCTATATTATTAGAATGGATTCTCTCCCCAAACCATATTAGTAGTCAAGGTTCACTCCCAAGACCAGCTTAGTAGTCAAGGTTCACTCTAAAGACCATCTTAGTAGTCAAGGTTCACTCCTAAGACCATCTTAGAAGACAAGGTCCCTTACATAACTAGGTTCACTCCCTATTCCAGCCTTGTATATCTCATGAGATATAAATATTTTCCCAATACATTTGAGGGAGATATAGGTCCCATGCATTACATAATTAAAACATATATATTCATTCCACAATATCATAAACATTCATAATAAAATAACCCATGATATGAAATGGGTATCATAAACATTTTCTCATATCATATCCCTTGAAATGAAATTGGTATCATAATAATTTACTCATATCATTACCCATGAAATGAAATGGGCATCATAAAAATTTAATCAAATCATAGAATTTGGAAAAGAGGAATGTTTAATAATCATTTCATCATATAATAACCTGTGAAAAAGGAGTGAGTTTTATAAGCATTTTATCATGGAATAACCCATGGAAGGGAAATGGGTTTTATAAATAACTTTTCATAATAAACATTGTACATTAAAATAAATAATTATTATTATTTACTTTGATTATATCCCCATTAAAGTATAAATTATATCAAATTATTTCATCTTATATGGATAAGGATTTTCAAAGATCACTAGGGGCATTTCTTAAGGAAAATAAAATTTCTTTGAAAATAATTTTTTAAGACATAGAAATTTTTTTAAATAATTTTCTTTAAAAACCAATTTTAAAACTAATTAAGTAATATATAAAAATCATTTAAAACGTTTATTGAAGAAAATATCCTTTCTACCATGTGAAATGTTTTTTAATTCATAATTTTTTTGAAAACCCTTTCCTTTGAAAATAACCTTGAAAACCTATAAAGGATTATTTGAAAACCCATTTTAAATGAAAAATATTTTTAAAATAATTTTACTTGATCATAAGATTAAAACTTAATTTAAAATCATTTTTGAAAATATTTTTAGGAAATATGATTTTTGAATAAAACAAATTTTGGCTGAAGAGAAAAATAAAGTCAGATTTTCTTAAAAACACTTTCCAAGTTATATTAAGTAAATAAGGGTGGAAAATGGTAAAATTACTTTATGATATCACGAATAACCATAGTAGATGAAAATTAATTTGAATTAATTATATATATATATATCATAATCTTTCAATATTTGAGGCTTGATTATAAATAATCCTAATACACGGTGAGATTGTAATATAAAACTCATACCACTTTGGTAACCTTGAATCCTAAGCCCCTTGATGGAATAATATAAAATGAAACCTAAAATATCATGATGATGAATAAATTCATGATATTACATTTAAAATTGGTAGTATATACACCTTGTGAAATAAGATAGGTGCATAACAGAACTTACATCTCAAAGAATGAAATTTGAGACAAAAAAATATCTTACCAATTTGGTAAATTTTGAACTATAAACCCCATGAAATATAGATCATAAAATGGATGTGTAAATAAAAAAAATTAGTATAAAAATCATAAATTACATTCATGGGTATTATATACACTATATAGAAGAAATAGGTGGTGAATATAGCATGGGTCTCACAAAAGTAAAAAGTGAGACGTAAATCCCTTACTACTTGAGAAACTTTTGAATCCTGATATCCATGAAAGAATAACATCAATTGAAAATATTAATATAATTAAATAAATTGTATTCATGATATAAAATTTCATAGGGTAGTATATACACCAGATAAAAGAAACAAGTGGGAATATGTCATAAGTCTCGTCAAAATAAAAGTGAGACTAGAAATCCCCTTACCATAACTCCTGAATCTCGTCGTAGTTGTTCAAAACTCTTGTATAATAAATATAAGTTTATTAAACATATATCACATAACCATATCCATATATATATAATACAATATATTATTTACTTATGATGTTATATTACCCATCTATTAACAATTCCATATTAATGTTATGTTTCATGTAATAACTGCTTTGTTTTTCATACAAGTTTTGACTTGTTATTATTGAACCTATTAGTTAGATCATGATTTAATCATTTATAGAATGTATAACATGATATAAATATCCTATATATTCGGTATATATTTATTTATAATAATCCATAACATATATAAATAAGAAATGAAATACACTGTTCATGGACACTATTTTTATTTTCTAGTAGATTGAAAGAAATAAATGTAAATGATATATATATATATATATATATGTATATTATAATTCCAGTAGAATTTTTATTTCATATATTTTACATTTTTCTATTAAACTCATCCTTAATACATTCCATGTAAAGCATGAATGAATCACATCACGTCGTGAGGAGGTAGTCCACCGTACACACGAACGACGTTATTGTATTCTCACAAAATGGAAAGCATCTAGGTATGTGTTTTGTAATAATTCTAAAATCATAAATACATCATAAATATCATATACACAATATATAAAAAAATCTATAATTATTCCCAACCTTGATAGGTTGTAATAGAAGAATGGACATCATTGGTTTATGAGGCGGTAATCCTCCCAACACACGAATGATGATTGTGTATCCCATTTGATGGAAGTGTGTGAATTTTTAGGTATTAACTTTAATATAAATTCATCTGAGTATATTTAGGGTACTGTGGTTATTATATAATCATGTTATAATAATAATTTAAGGGGGATGGAGAAAGAAATAAAACAAAAATTAACGTTAATGAATGTTACCTCTTCTTCGGGTAGCTCCTTTTGATTTTCACTAAAGAAATTCCTTGGTTTGATTTATGTAAAAATTAAGGATTATTGGATGAAGGTAAGGAGTTTGGGATGTTATTTTGGTATGGTTTGGATGAGAAAAATGGATTAAGAGGTGTTAATAGATGGGGAGAGGTGGGGGAATTTTATAAGGGACGTGTGTGGAAAACATGTAAATACCAAAATGGTAAACACTATTTGGTGGTCTCCCTTATATAAAGTGATTAATTAAATTAAAAGGTGGAAAAACTACCATTTAGGAAATACATATTTTTACCCTTAAAATTATATTTGTTCATTTTTATGCCTATAAAAAATATTGGATGAATTCAAAAACATATGTGTGAATATGTAATTTATAAGTTTCAATAATATCTCTCACTAATAGTGATTAATTAAATTTATTAAGATAAAACAACTTTGTGGGCCTAAATATATTTTTTCATAAAAACACATCCTTTATATTCAATTGGTTTTAATGTTCATTTATATTTAATTGATAATAAAGGAATTCATTTTATAAACATTTATAAACCATTTTTTCATAATTTAGTTAATCTTTTTCATACCAACCATTCTAATGGCTAGGTGATAACTATAATAATATTATCATAATAATATTAATAATATATTGTAGTTCTGTAAAACTCTGTCTTATGTGTCACATAAGCTATCAAAGGAACTTCAAATTGTTTGTAATAGAATCCAAACATAGTGTTTTGTGCACTGAGATCTAAACATAGTCTTTTATGTAGTGAAATATTGACTTGGTGTTGCATATATAATAATATTTACTTGGTGTAGAGTGTAATGAAATCTATCAAAGAATTTCTATTTATTCAAAAATAATAATTCATAAAAACTTGGGTTGTCGCATGTAAATTTATGATATCTATGTTCTTTAATGATGCCTTTTGATACCTTGGGCATGGAATGTGGAGTTAGATATTGAAGTGGGTTGGGTGTTTCTAGTTGATGTCACTTGGGAGTTTTGAGTTTTGTGGCCTTTTGGTTCTCTTTGAGTATGCCTTTTGATTTCTGCATGTAATCTGATATGTTTTATTAGTATGGTTATGTTTTGAGTTGTATTTTTCACTCATGAATAATATAGAGGTTTCGTTGGTTATTATTTATGTTGTTTGAATGTTTTATCTTTCAAAGGGAAAATCATCCCACAAATGTTCTTGAGGACCTTGGCATTTATTTCTACCATTTGGTGTCCTGTGGATGTTACCTAAGGCCCAGTAGCACTCCTGTCACTTCCCAAGATGATAAGGAGGGGTAGGAAATTACAAATAGTATTAGTTTGTTCAGTACTAGAGTTAGAAATTATAACATCTTTGTTCAGTCATTTAGTTGTAAATGGTATCAGTCCTTCTCAGTTTGCCTATCTTTTTGGAACAAATAGTATAATTCTTGTTCATTCATTGAGTTGGGTTATTAACATGGAAATAGGATCCTTAGAAACTGAAATATATAGTATAAAAATATGTAGCTAACACAACTATAAAACAGACCTTTAACAGTGCTTGAAAAAAGCACTGATAACAGACACCTTTCTCAGTGCTAAAAAAAAGTGTTGATAAAGGGAACCATTTATCATCCTTTTTTTAACACTGATAAAAGGCACCCTTTATCAGTGTTTTTTAGCACTATTAAAGGGTACCCAGTATCAGCGCTTTATTTTCAGCACCCATAAAGGGATCCTTTATTAGATCTTTTTTAGCGCTGATAAAGGTCTGAATAAAATGAAATAATTAAATAAATAAAAAATAAAAATGAGTTTATTAAAACAAATATTACTAATATTATTAGTTAAATAATTATTGATAAAAATGAAGAAATTTATTATTCTATATATAAATTATAAATACTAATAAATAGTATATATTAAATATATATATATAATGAAAATTAAACAAATAAAAATTAAAAATATGTTAATTGAGAAAAATACTATACATTTTATTAATTAAATAATTATTGGTAGTCTTAATAAATAGTATATATTAAATATATAGATATATATAAATGTATATACAAATGATTTATACAATACAAAATATTTATGCTTTACATGAAATAGTAATAATATATTTAGTGAATGGTGGTTTATAATTAAATTTTAATTTGAATTAAAAATACTGACTAATTGCATCGAGTTGGACATAACTGAATGTTATTTGATTTTTCAATTTAACATAGATCTATCATGTGTTATATTGATTTCATATATACATGTAATTAATGCATTTTTACATACAATTCATGCACACACCCAAATATTTGTTTGGGAATTTAATTAATTTCTATTATTTATTTTATATATATTTATATACTATGTTTTAATATTTTCAATATATATTCATCTTTATTTCAATATATATCAATTTTTTAATAATTTATGTTTAATTAATAATTCTTATCCATTTTTTCAATATTGGTAATATGTACTCGTTTTTAATTTTTCAATTTCACTCATTTTTAACATGCATGACCTTAAGATTAAATATTCATTAATAATATAAAAAATATATTTGTAAAAAATATGTATAAATAAATATATTTATAAATGTATATTTACTATTTTTATACATTTATATATTTATAATTATAAATAAATAATTGTAAAATTAAAAAAAATATTTAAATAATGAATATATTTAATATATATATATATTTATATATATTTATATTTATATATATTTATTAAATATATATATATAATTGTTTAAATATATATAATGATACAAAAAAAATTAAAAAGTATTTATATAATTATAAATAAATAATTAAATAATTATAATAAATATATTTAAATCCAGAATATATTTACTATATATATATATTAAATATATATAATTATATAAATATATTTAAAAATTCCTTATTTATAATTATAATTAAAAACCCTTTATCAGCGCTTAATTAATTAGCACTGATAAAATCCATCTTTATCAGCACTTTTTTGATTGTACTGATCAAAGTGTCCCGATCTATTTAAATAATTCTAACCTGTCATGAACTTGTTGCAATACAGAAGCCTTACTTGAAATCTACCCTCTATATCACTCCACCTCAGTGTATCAAAGATTGAATTGATGCTCAAATCCAAGGCTCTAACAATTTCAAAGCTCAAATCCATGGCTCGAATGATTCAAGGGTCGAACAGATCCAAGGCTCGAATGTTTTCTTGGATTCTAATATCTCTACATTCTCTTGGAAGATTAAAATCTTTAATACAAGGTATATTATTTTCTCCCCATCCTCCACACACATTGATTGATTGTTTGGAGAGATCTATTTTTATTTTTTTATCTTCATTATTTCTTTACTGTTGGCATATCTCTATGGTCAACAATTTTTATTGGGGCTGTTTTCTTGAAAGGAGATTGGGTTATCATTCCCAACACTCCCCCACCCTCACTACTTGTCGATTCCATGAATCCTACCCACCCCAACTCTACATAAGGAAATAACTATTTTTTTCAAGTCTAACAATTCTATAAGAATCATGGATCATTAATTATGAGACTTCATTCCACTCTATACCCAAGAAGGCATGCATGGATTACTATGTGTCTCATTTTTTTAGTAATGTCCATTTATTCAATGATAAATATCTTCAAATTATGGGGAAAGACGCTACTTAAGATGGTATTCCATACGAAAGTAACTCGAACTTAAAAATAGTTAGACACATACAAATTTTACAGATGAACATAATTTTTATTGGTCCGTTGGATGAAGTAGGATTTGGATCATGGTTCAAATATATATTATACAAATATATACAATAAAAATATATATTATAAAAATATATTATACAAATATATTATACCAATATATTATGCAAATATAATATATAAATATATTATAAAATTATATTATAAAAATATATATTATACAAATATGTTATACAAATATATAACACAAATTTATGTGTACAATTAAAAAATAAATATTTGTTGTATATTTATTTACATTATATTTATATGTAAATAAATAAATATTAAATATTAAATATTTATATATTATAAAAAAAATTATACAAATATATATTTTATAAAAACAAAAAATATAATATATTACAAAAATATATAAAATAAAAATATATATTATACAAATAGAGATATATATTACACAAATAAAAATAAAAATATATATTTATATTATATAATACACAAATATATATTATAAAAACTATATATTACACAAGTATATTATAAAAATATATTATACAAATATATTTCAATAGAGTTCATTCAATGGTTGAAATTCATTGTCCAATTTTACTTATGAGTATAGAGGTTTTAAAAATTGGGCATGATATTTCTTATGAGCAATAACCGGTGAATATAATAGATATTTGAGATAAAGTAAGATGAAACATAACCACGCAACTTGTCAATTTTTTTTTCCAAAAATCATAAGCATGAGGAAGTGACATGGGAACCAGAAGATGTAATGAAATAAAAGTATTTTCATCTATTGTCATTTGAGTAATGTAATTTTAAGGGTGAATTTTTTAGGAGATTGATAATGTAGAATCCCATATTTTAGTATGAATTTTCCTTCTATATCTTTCATGTTTTTTCTAATTTAATAACTTGTTTCACATGAAATACATATCTAAATAAGCATTGTTTTTTTTTATTATAGTATAATATTACAACATAAAATGAAATAAAATTTATTATAATAATAAATTATAAGAAAAATGTAAAGAACATGATTATTAAAACTATAAAAGGACAAAAAAATACAAGTTAATAAAAAATTTATTCTTTCAATATTATTTTTAATGGTTTCCATTAAAATCATATAATCAATTATATGTATAGAAAGAATAAATGATGTTAGAAATACGATAGGTATTTTATATAAGAAATAAAGAAATGAGATAAATAATTCTGAGAGAATCATTTAAGGAAATATATAGGAATGTAAAAGGATAAAGTGGTTATTTTATATTCATTTGATGTATCTAGTCATTGGGTATACATATAGTCGGTGGGTCCATTAAAATTTTCAAAAATGATATGTAATCCTTATGTATAAGTGAGAAATTTATTTTAAATAATATATTTGACATGTATAAATAAATAAATAGAATAAATTTACAAAGAAATAGCTTTTTTCTCAAACAATTTTTTATCCTATATATTATTTGATTTTATTTAAACCTTAAATCCCAAAAATTTATATTAATAATTTATTAAAATAAATTTAATAATTGGAAATAGGAAATTGAATTTGAGTAAGAGTATAAATATTATTTTTTGTGTTAAAAATTAGTTACTATGATTAATAGAGAAAATACATTAGTAAATATAACAAATATGATATATATAGTAATAATGATTTGTATGTTAATAAAAAATAATAAAATATTACCCTAACATGTCCCTGATGAGACCCCTTGAATCACATATAAGAATTTTTTCCCCCAAATATCACCTTCAATTAGAAACAAGTTAATAACTAATGCCAATGGTGCAATTCTCACAAATGGGAGACAATACCCCTTTTAGAGAACACAATGTATCACAATTTTCATCCTCATCATCTTCATCTCTCAAACAGTTTTTATTGCAGTTTTTGGCTTGAGACTCATTGACCGTCTTTTTTATGTTTCTTTTACTACTATGAGCATTAATCATCCCACTAATGACCACTTCTTAGAGTATTTCAATAAATATAGGTTCATGTCCACAATAGATGGAGGATGTGTGTCAAAAAACAAAATGAAATGATAAATGTTCAGGAGAAGAGCTGATGAGGATGGATATAAAAAATTCTATATACTTCTTCTCCATCAGAACCTTTTCACCTATATAGTGTGGGAATTTATCACATTCCTTCAAGTTCCCTCAACTACTCAATCATAGAGGTAATATTGATGTTTTCATAGCAAAATCATTTGTTATAGAATTAATGCATTGTTTTATATTTATGTTTAATTTATTTCTTTTTATTATTAATCATATAATAATTGTTCTCTTATACAAAAGGATTCTTTTTTCGAGTTGGGTTTATTTTCTGAAGTTGATCATGCTCGCGAGATGTTGGACTTTTAGCCTACAATTGAGATAATTACAACAAAGAAATGCTTTAAGAAGGCATACAACCATCATTAAAAGGTTAATTATTACTAATTTAATTAATTTTTTCATCATTTTATCTATTATTTATAAGTTAATTTCCTTGTCATTTTTATTAATACTTATTTAGTTTTTTTCACAGATCTTTTGGGAAGTCATATTTTTTTCAACTATCTATAACAATCCAAAAAGGAGATAAAATGTTTCTTTTTTCCAATGGTACCATGATTTCCATTTCCATTTATTGTCTTTTCAAATTGACAACACTGCATATTGATTCAATGTTGTTAGTCGAAAAACCATTCTCATTGTTGAAAGTTAGAAGAGTGGAGGGAATATTAGCTTCCACTGCTAAGAACATCAGTTCAATATGCGGTGTTGGAAGTTTGACCATGAAAGGAAATAAAAATAATGGTAATATTTATAGTTAGGAATTTTTTGATACTTATGGGTGTGTATAAATCATTCTAACCTCAATCCTATATAGGGTGTGACCAGTATGATTCAAAGTGCTTCTATTTTTTAAAAAATAAAATTAATTTTAGTAAAAAAGACAGATGACATACTCAAATTAGAGAAAACACATTTCAATTGTTTTGTTACATTAAGATAATGATCTATAATTCATTTTTGATGTGTAATAATCATCCAAACCTCGATCTAATACAATATGTGCCCCGTATGATTCAATGTGTTTGTTATCAGTTTAAAATTGACATTTTAGTTCAAAAAGTTCTACTCATTAAAATATGAGAAAACATGCTTTAATTTTCATGATAATTTATGATATAGATTCATAAATAATTTCTGATGTGTGGGAATCGGTATCACATAAATCTAAAAAATAATGTGACTGTTATGATTTAAAGTGCATGTTTCTAGTTTAAAATAAAATTTTAGTAAAAAAGACAAGTGACGTACTGAAAACTAAGAAAATTAATTTGGATTGATTTTATAATTTAGTAAAACAATCCATAAGTCATTTGGGATGTGTAGGAATCAATAACACCTCAATATGACACACGGTGTGACTAGTATGACTCAAAGTGGTTCTGTTTATTTAAAATTGACATTAATTTTAGTAAAACGTACAACTGAAATGCTCAAAAACCAAACAAAAATATTCCGATTATTTTGATATATTAGGAAAATGATCCATAAGTCATTTGGTATGGGTAGGAATAAACTACACTCTAATTTGACACACAATGTGACCAATATGACTGCAAGTATGTTTTTTTATTTAAAATCACTACTGGAAAATGGGTACATACCCACAGTTTTACCAAAAATCATGGGTATAGACTCACCTATACCCATGGTTCTCTTGAATTGTGGGAATAAGTGACATTTTTTAACTTAGACCCACAGTTATTTCTAAACCGTGGGTATAGGGTACTAGCGTAAGTGCAGGAAGCAAAAAAATGCAAGGGAATGCCGCGAGAAAACCAATACCAACAGTTTACTTTGAACCGTGGGTATAGGTGGCACCTATACCCACAGTTTTCATGAACCATGGGTATATCCTTCAGTATATAATCGTATACCCTCCAATGGCCTGAAGGCCTTCATTTTTTATTGATTTTTGATAATCCACCTTTCAAGTGGTGATTTGGAACCCTTACAAGGCTCGTAGGCGTAAGTATTACATGGATCATAGGCCTTAGAGGAATTCATTGCCCGTGGGCTTAAAACATTACATATAACCCAGACTAACTACTTGGAACTACTACTCCCCAGTATCTTCATCATGAAATTAGCTCTCCACCTTTGCATGATTGTTCGTCTAGGCTTTCACGTGCATGCACAGGCTTGTTCCAATGGTAGGTTCCATACCCTCTCATTCTTTAAATCCATTTATATTATGCTACAGTGAAAGCTCTTTGCTCCTCCTCCTTCTGAAGCTTGGTTGGTGAGTTGTTTTACTTTGTAGTATAGGTCGCGGGATCGAAACCCTCATCGGATTATTTTTATACAGGCAATTAATATTAATATATTTAAGAAGATATGGATAATATTAATATAAGTGATGCAGTTTTGTTGGTGAGATGCTAGATGTTTGAAGATGAGTTCGTGGGATCGAAATACACAGACCTCTTTTTTTCTAATATAGAGAGCTAGATTAATATATTATGCTAAATGTAGATATATATATATAAGTGATGCAATTTGGTTAAAGAGAAGATCGAAGTTTTAAAACTTATTGCCTATGTTTTTGTAAAAATATTTATACCCATGGTTTTAAAATTATGGGCATAATGCTATGACGTGATGGAAAGTGGGTATAAGGCTGTGACATGGTGAAAAAAACTAAACCCGCGGTTTGGACCAAACTGTGGGTATAAGTTGTGGAGATATACTGATTCCTTAGTTTCCTATGGTTCCCAAAACTATGGGTATAGCCTATACCCATAGTTTTGGGGGCTATACTCACAGTTTGAACTATGGGTATATGCCATTTTTTCAAAAGTGAATTGACATCAATTTTAGTAAAAATGAAAATTGGCTTACCCAAAAACCAATAGAATGGATTCTGATTGTTTTGATACTTCACTTAAATAGTCTATATATCATTTTTGATGTGCATGAATTATTCTCACCTCAATACAATACACGATGTTCCTAGTATGACTCAATATGTCCGTTATTAGTTTAAAATTGACATTTTAGTTCAAAAAGTGTAACTCAATGAAAACCAAGAAAAAACACCCATGTTTCCTTGATAATTTATGAAATTGATTCATAAAACATTTGGTACATATAGAAATAAATTTCACATCAAACTGACACATTATGTTACAATTCTGAGTGAAAGTCTGTGTTTCCAGTTTAAAATGACATTTAGTAAAAAAAATAGGTGACATACTCAAAATCGAGAAAACACATTCATATTGTTGTGATACTTTAAAAAAATGATCCATAAGTCATTTGGGACATTTGTTAATTATGAACAACTCAATATTATTCATGGTGTGACCGTTATTACTCTATGTGCTTCTTTTTATTTAATATTGACAGCAATTTTAGTAAAAAAGAAAAAATGATATACTCAAAACTGAAAAAACAAATTATTTTTATTTTTATACATTATAAAAATGATCTGTAAGACATTTTTTAAATTTATTAACAAAACTCGCCTAAATCTGATACACGATTGGCCTGGTATGACTCAATGTGTAAGTTATCAGTTTAAAATTCACATTTTAGTTAAAAAAGTGTCACTCACTGAAAAATGAGAAAACACACTCGAATTGTCTTGATAATTTAGGAAAATGATTCATAAAATATTTTTGATGTTTATGAATAATTATCACATAAAACTTACACAGAATCTAAATAGTATAATTGAAAGTGTGTGTTTCTGGTTTAAAATGACATTTTTTGTAAAAAATACAAGCGATGTAATCAAAACCAAGAAAAAAATTCAGATTGTTTTGATACTTTAGGGAAAAAATCCATATGTAATTTGAGATGTGTAGAAATCAGCCACACCTCAATCTGATTCATGGTTTTATTGGTATAACTCTAAGTACATGTTTTCAGTATATGAGTATCATTTTAGTTTAAAACGCACATCACATCGCTACAACCGAGAAAACGAGACCTGTTCATTTTGTCATCATTCTATCTACTATTAATTAATTAATTCACTTATCATTTTTGTCTTATAATTATTTAGTTAAATTTCATGGAGATAATTCTTGACGACGAACAAGATTGACATGAAAGAATCAACTGCAACTCAATCTGATATATATTGTTCTTGGTATGACTCAATTTTTAGTTTAAAATTAACACTTTAGGTTAATTTATTTATTTAAATTATTACTAAAATTAGAATTTTTTTATTATACACGTAGGGTTTTTTTCTCGAGTAAGGGTTAGGATCAATAGATAAAGGAACACTGATGTTTTTGAGTGCATGTAATAATTTGTACTTATATAATTGTATAAACCAATGTTTGAAATGTCTATAATATACTATTTTTCTTTTATTTTTGTTTTAAATTTTATTTCATTTATTTTCTTTATTGGTGCTTGATTTTTCGGATTTCGTGGTGTTTTTGGTACTGTAGTGTGTTGTTACAGCACATTGCATTGGTGTTGTAGTGTGATCTTACAACACACTACAACATGCCCCTTTGTCAAAACTTTTCTAAGAAATGATAAAGGGGTCCTTTATCAAAACTTTTTATGCTCTGCTAAATTAGTCCTTTATCAGTGATTTTCTAAGTACCGATAAATGGACCCTTTATTAGCACTTTTTTAGTGCTAATAAAAGTCTTGGGATTTTAATCTCTCTTTGGTAGTTATCACTTATCTAGCATTGATAAAGGCCATTTTTAGCACTGTTAAAGGTCTATTTTGTTGTAGTGTAACTTTTTTATGGAGATCTTAAAGTTATCTGGGTGTTTTTCTACATAAGTGTTTGGAGACGCTTCTTAGTGTATAGTAACCTCATCATCATGGGTTTAACTGATGGAATTTGTATGTCATACATTGATAGTAAGACATCCCACTAGGACTAAATTATTTATACTATATTTAATGGTTTATGAAATGGTTAAAAATTGATGATTTTTTAAAATATAAGAAATAATTATTTTGAAAATCATTGTTGTAGAATTTTAAAAAATGATTAAAATGTTGACAATGATTGAATTGTGGAAATATATGTTTATGATATGATTTCATGTTGTAAATTGAAATTGATAAGCCTTAAATTGGTAATGATTGATACTAAAAGGATATTATTTTGATTACAATGAATGGAACCGGGTAGACACTGTAGATATCAATAGGAAGAGACTGATGAAAATGTGGTTGCAACTGAGCCACAAGTGAACCAAAGCACTGTCCAAGATTTTTAGGCTATGGATAGGGGTAATATAAATGATGAACCTTGGAAGGTGTACCATTCATTTAAATTTTAAAAGAAGAATACAACCATCATTCAAGGGAATTTTTAGACAAAAAAGTCATAATTCTTATAGAATTTGATGAACTGAGTCATTGATTTCCTTAGGACACCAGAATAGTTGAATATAAAGTTGGAAACTTATATATTAGTGTACTTTTTACAACAATGGTGGGAATTACTAGTTCACACTAAGTTGGACCAAGGCATGAAATGGGAGGATTTTGAGGAATTGTTTAATAATAAATTCTATTCTCACACCTTTTAGATTTCTAGAAAAATTAACTTATTCAATTTTAAGTAAGATAATATCTCGGTGATAGAGTATGTAGATAAATTTATGAATTTAGTTTTCTTTGCCCCGGATGTGACTTCAAGTGCATCCTTCAAGGCATGCATTTTTTAGTTGGGGTTAATTCTTGATATTCTCTCAAAGATTGTCATTATTTTTATAATGGATTGTATAGAAATGTTCAATACATATATAGTGGAAGAAAGTGATGTCTTGGGGAAAAAGTTGCGGGGAGCATGTTTATTCTTATGGGAACATGTTGGAACTCTAATGCAGGGAATAAGAGGAAGAGGGACACCTACTTTTAGAGTTTTGGTATACCTAAGAATCAGAACATGGGATTGGAAATGAAATTTATATAGCTATCGATGAGGATGAGTTGGTTTTGGATTTCTCTATGCTTGAGATGGGTGTCTATAACTTGATTTTTGGGTATGGATTTGTTGAAATTATTCAATGACCACATAAATTGTCATCCTAAAAAGGTTAGTTTTACATATTTTTATGGAATCAAGAATATTTTTAGTGGAAATTATGATGTGAATGAATGTAGAAATGGAATTTTGGCATCAGTGGTTAGAACCAACTTTTATCAGTTGGCTGTTATTACCTTGGAATCTATGATGAGATTAGGAATATATATTTTCCAATTATTTTTGATAAGTTTCCTAATGTTTTCCCCGATAATTTATCAGGTATTCCACCTAAAATATAATTAGATTTTATGGTTGACCTCCTACCAGGTACTAGTCTTTTCTCACATATGTCTTATAGGATATAAATAATAGAATTTAGGGAATTTAAATTTTAGTTGGAAGAATTGGAAAGAAAATGGTTCATTTGACTAAGCACGTCTTTGTGGGAACCACTAATTCTCTTTGTGAAGAAGGCAGATGGAAATCTTAGAATTTATATTCACCCGATTTGGGCCTTCGGGCCACCGGTTTGGGCCTACGGGTCTCCAGGGCCTTCGGGTCATCAAAGTCCTTTGGGCCACAGGGCCTTCGGGTCACGTAGACCATGGAGTAGCCCAGTTCACACAGAACATGCCCCAGAAGAGGATCAGAGCAACAGGAGCAGCAGCCACCAGATGCAGAGCTAACTGGATTGGAAGAATGAGAGGGTATGGCAGCCGCCATCGGGACCAGGCACCATGCAACTTTGTACAGGGCAATGCTAGCCGGTCAGAAATGCAAGGTGGGGAGATAAGGAGATCAATGATGCAAGACGCTGGGGAGGGGAAGTTCTAGTGGGCAAGGCCTATGGGTCATGTAATGGGCATAGTATGCCTCTAGGCCTTTGGGTCATGTATTGCGGGTCATGTCGGGCCTTGTGTCTTGGGCCTACGGGTCATGTATGGGTTCCCCTTCAACCCTTAAAAGGGGGATTATCTATAATAAAATAAAAAGAACGCATTCGGGCCATTCGAGGTGATGCCTTTTAGTCATACAAATTCACCAAATATCTTTATGGAATTGATAAATTAAATATTTTAGTGGTATCTGGATTCATTTTTTATGGTGTTTTTTTATGATATATTGGTGTATTATAAGAAAAAATTAGATCATGAGAAACACATGTCTATAGAGTTCGTTATCTTGTGGGTGCATAATTTGTATTACAAGTTATAAAAGTGTGATTTATGGATATAAGAGGCACATTTCCTTGGACATGTCATTTCTAAAAGAGGTGTTTTTGTGTATCGTGAAAAGGAAAATGTTGTTATATCTTGGAAACCACTGAAGAATGTATTTTAGGTATATTGTTTCCTTAGATTAGTGGGATATTATAGACATTTCGGATGTAATTTTTCTTGTTTGGAATCAGTGATGACATATTTGACAAGTAAAGACATTAATTTCTAATGGAATGTTGAATTCAATAAATTCTTTAAAGAACATAATTATATACTTACATAAGCACTAATACTCATGTTTCCATAGTAATTATAGGGTTATGTAGTTTATTTTGATGCATTAGGATCTGGGTTGGGATGTGTTCTCATACGAGAAGATCATGTTGTTGCTTATGGATCATGATAATTATAGTTTATGAGAAGGGCTACCCAAAATACGACTTGGAATCATCTATTGTGGTCCATGATTTGAATACCTAGTGTCATTATCTCTTTGGTGATAAATCCATAGTGTTTACTAGTTATAAGAGTTAAAAACATATTTTCTCACAAAGATATTTGAATTTAAGGTGGTGTAGATAGATGAAGTACAAACAGATGTTTGACTTCACTTGATGTATACATTAGGTAAAGTAAAATCTCTAGTGGATTCATTGAGCATGAATTCCAAGGCTAAGTTAGCTAAAGAGGCTTCAGAACAGTGTAATATCATGTTAGTAATAGAGGACATGTATCTGGATTATGTAGAATAAGGTGATGTTGCAATTTTCTTTCTAGATTTTTTTTTCATTATTTGGCTGAGTAGGTTAGATTTTCTCATAAATTCGATCCAAAATTTGTTTCTATGAGGTCAAAACTCAATAGTGGGAAGACCATTGAGTGTTGGAAGCTAGATGCGAGTTCAATACTGTAGTTGAGAGACCGTATGGTTTTACTATTGGATTATTAGGAACATATTATTAGTTCCTACCACCATATGGGATAGAATACTCATCTAGAAATATAGAATATGTATAAATCACTGAAAGCATAGTTTTTGTGGCTTGGAATAAAAAGTGTTGTAGCAGAGTATGTCTCAAGATTCCTCACATGTTAGCAGGTGAAGAACGAGCATCAACTAATAGTGGGAATATTACAGTCTTTATTGATTCTCATGTGGGAATGGGAAAAATAACAATGGATTTTTAATAGTTTTACCAAGAACCATTAGAAAATATGATGTTATATGGGTTATTGTGGATCGTCTCATAAATTTAGCTCACTTCACCCCTATTAATAAAACCAATTTGATATAATAATTTCCAAAAATCTATATTCAATAAATTTTGAAGATGCAAAATGTTCCGGCCTTAATTTTATCTTACCAAAACCCTAGGTTTACATATCATTTTTGGAAATCCTTAGAGTAAGAACTTGGAAAACAATTGAATATGAGTATGTCTTATCAACCTAAAATATATGGAAAATCGGAATGGACAATCTAAACATTAGAGGACATGCTTAGGGCCTATGTACTAGATTTTGGTGGCTCATGTGAAGAGTATTTTCCATTAGTGGGGTTATCATAAAATAATAATTATTTGGACTCAATACATATGGATCATTTTGAAGCCTTATATGGGTTTCTTATCTGTTCTCCACTTTGTTGGGTGGAAACACGTTATACTTAATTATTAGACCCAAACTTGTGAAATAAAAAACAAATAATATTTTAATGATCTGAAAGAGGATTGATATGGCTCAGAGTCATCAAAAATCATATGAGGACCATCATTGATGAACATATTTTTTGAGACGAGTGATCATGTGTTTTTTAGAATCTCTCAAAGGTTTGGGAATCACCATTTTGAAAATGAATGTTTTATCCTCAATACATAGTACCTTTTTAGATACTTGAATGAGTTATTGAGGTGTTATATCAGTAGATTTGTCACCATGGTTTAATTCAATACACAATGTGTTTCATGTATCTTATTTGAAGAAGTACCAACCTGATCCTAAATATTTGATTAGATGGGATCACATTTAAATAGAGCTAGATTCTACATTGATTCATGTGCTATTATAGATTGTGAATAGAAAATATAATATATTGTGTGTGGAAAACATAAATATAGTGAATTTTTAGGGAAACTATCTAGCTTCGGGATGAAATGTGGGAGCATGAGAAGGAAATATTAGAGGAGTGTCTCGAAAACTTCTTGGGAAATGAGGGCTTTCAAATTTATAAGGGTGGAAAGACCAATGTAGGTGAGAATTTAGAACCATAATTTTCTATAACATGGCCCTTTATTTATGTTTTTTGAGATTTTATAATGATCAACTTATGTTTTAAGGATTTCTGGGGGATGTTTTGGCACATTTTGTAAGTGTTTCTGGAGGGGAACAGTTTAAGAAAAAAATTAATAACCATTAACCCATTTTAGTACACCATGTAGCTTATGGATGGAGGGATAGTATCATTGCATGGTTGGTGCATAATTTTTCCAAACTGTATGGGTGATTAGGGGATACCACATGAGCCTACTATCTTGGTAATACTAGCTCATGCACGGTTGGAACACTAGTTTCCAAACTGTGCACCCTAAACAAGTATTGTGCCATCTTTAATCTAAAAAGTGTGGAAATAATACGAATTAAGTCCCAAGACTTCTTTTAGTTACCTAATATATATATAACCCAAATTACCTTTTCTCTATAGTCTTGAGAGACAATCACCTTTAATTAGAAAGTGATTCTTAGGAAGATCATTGTGCGTTGGAGGTCTAAATTCATTAGTAAGTACTCATTATTCATTGCTCTTCCTAGATCCATTTTTCTTCTCCCTCTTGGTATCATAGATCTAATCCTTTGGGGATAAATCTATATTGTGTGATGTTAATATTTATGGGATAATTTTAGATCTAGTGAAGATAACATGGTTTGGGACCAGATCAGAGAGTTTCATAGTGTCGTTCTTCATTTTCAGAAAAAATTGAGAGGTAGGTGGCTAATCTCTTATCTTAACTTAACTTATAAATTTAAGTATTTGTTTTTATTAAATGATTTTGGTTATGACTTTGTAATTTGGGAGAAAATGGATAAATTTCAACCCCCCCCACTTTGTTTATAATTTTAAAACGATGATTTTAAATTATGATTTTGTTTTGATGAATGTAAAGTGTTTTCTAAAATTATTTATATAATTAAAATGTATTTTATGGAAATGTTTGACATCGGTATTCAGAAAACATGGTTGTTGTGAGTTCATTTGTGTTATATGTGATCCTATGGAAGGGGCTTGTGCCATTAAGGCACCTATTATTGGTCACCTTATGAAAACTCAGTCGATCGACTAGAGACCTATCATAGTATGAAACTATCACCTGGTCAAGCATGGTGTGTTTCTGGAGACATGGGTAAGGGTATTCCAAATAAATGAGAAATGTTTTAGGCTTTCAAATGTTTTCCTTGGAAATTATTTATAGGTTTCATAAAAAAAATTGAACTTCTTTTAAACTATTTTATATAAATTTTTATGAAAATATTTTTCATAGTGGTATGAGTTGGGAAGTTTTAACACCAAAATATTTTATGTTATGTCTCTTTTTAAATTCATATTCTCGATATCTTACGTTACACAGAACACCGAGATCAAACAAACTATTAAAATATTATTACTTAATTATCACCAAGGTGTGGGAATTGAGGGAATGAATGAGATTATCTAAATTATAAAAATATAGTTTTCAAAAGTTTATAAAATTAATTCAATGATTATCAATTAATTATAAATTAAAATAAAATCCAATTGAACATAAAAGAAGTGTTTTTTTATAAAAACAATTTTTATGCCCACTAAGAAATTTTATATTAATAAATTAAATTAATCACTATTATTTAGATATATTAAGGATATTTATATGATAAATATTCGGTCAAAAATTTTAAATTCATTAAGTATGTTTTATATTCTCTAGGTAAGAATAAATCCTGTTTTAAGCATAAAAATCTATATTTTTTCAAAAGGCAATTTTTTCACCTTTTCATGGAGGAATTATTTTAAATATAAACATTGACTCTTTTATAAGTTTAATCTGAAAAAATTATTTTCATTTTTTAAATTTTAATATCAAAATTATCTTAGGGTATAATTTTGGTATTTTTTTAGAAGGTTCATTTTTTGATTAATAGTTAACAATACTGAAATTTAATTAAAAACTATTTTTTTCATAAAATTTATTTATATAGATAAATTAGGTTTTAAGTTTGTTTTAAATTATAATTATAAAACTTACACATCAATAAATACAATTTAGTTAATTTTAATCAATTTTACTTTGAAATTGGATATAAAAACACTTCAAACTTTTGAACTTTTCACTAAAAAATGCCTTTCCATTATGTTTACAAGATTAATTTTAATTATCATTTTTTTCATTTATGAAAATTTAATTTGGTATAATGGATTCCATATTTCTGATAATATGTTAAAAATTAGGTTCTAAGGTCAGTTTCATTTTTAGGTATAAAATGTTACCATGGTGAAAAATTATTTACCGCAGTATAGGCAAAATAGTGATAAGGGTTAAAATTAAAAGGTAAAAGCTTAACAAACTTAAAATTAAAAAATTTAGTGGTTGGTTAAGGTATTTATTGACCCTAAATAGACCTTGAAACATTAATTAACAACAAAATTCATTAAAATTAATTCCAACTCAATGTGTTTGGATTTAATTATAAAATAGTCGTTATTTTAATCACTTAAACCCACCTCTTCTCAAGAATAAATACCACCCCTCACCACCACATTTCGACTAAAAAGACTTTAAGATCATAAAATCTCTACCAAAACCTCTCCTACTCACTCTCCCCACATCCTAGTTCTTCTAGTCTCACCAGAATACAAAATACAAGGTCCTCAATGGGCCCTCCAAAGAGGTTATATCGAAGATTTAATTTTCTCAAAACACTTCTCTTAATTTCATATCTTCTTCTACTTTTCCCTCTCCTCCTTCATCCATAATGACATAATAATTAAAGAATAATTTAAATACTATAATTTTATGTTTCTAATGAAATATTATATATCCACGCCTTTTATTATCTCATTTCATTCAAATAATGAAAACTATTGTTCAAGTTATGATAGTTAATCTCTTCTATGAATAATGTTTTTGCTAATTTTCCATTATCACCATCAAGGATGGTAATAAAAATATTATTATAGTTAAATAATATTTTAATAAATATATTATATAATAATAAATGTTTTGGAACAAATATATACTCATAATATTAAATAAAATGAAACTAGTTCTTGATGTTCCGAAAAACCAACAAAATAAATTAAACATTTATCATTAACGTTTTATCAAATGAATCATCATCATGTAAGAAATAAAAATGATAAATGGTACCGTTCATACTTATGGATGTTAATTAATAATATTCCATTCCACTTCTATATTTATAATCCCATTTTACAGGAACATCCATAATTTTAGACAAATGGACCGATCATTAAACCCTAGAACGAACGCACACGAATCCATGAAAATAATGAAATATCATTAATGAATTGATCATATTATGTTATAAAATCATCTTATAAGGTATTATAAATATTAATGTAGTTATTTAATGAGTTGATAACAATACTTAAATTATTATACATGAGGTTAAAGAATGCTACACTAAAGGAAGCTTGAGGTAAGGGTTTTCTCGTATCGCTTTTACTCATGTGAGATATATTCCTTATTCAGAACTTATTCCTTGTGTATGGTTTATATACTTCCATTTTTATATATAATATCATTAATTTCATTATCTTCATGGTATTAAATGTTTCTTTTGATAATTATTATTTTATGGGGCATACAATTCAACTGATTACAAGTGGTAAATCATTTATTAACTCAATTTTATATATTAGGTTAAATTTCTATTTTCATTGATTATTTCATGCTAAGGTTACGTGGGAAATGACTTTTTATTATCTCATGTTGCATTTCCACTTTTTTATGTTGATTTACAATGAATACACATAATCTATACATTTTAATAACAAAATGATCTTTGTAAGATACTTCATCTCAATCTCTTTTTATTAAGGAATATTTTGATGTTATACACCCAACTTCTTTTATCAGGTGTATATACATCCACTTGGACAAACAATATCATGAATTTATTTGTTATAATGTTATTCAAAAAAATTTAAATTATATCCCTTTATGAGTATTATTATTAAATTTTTTCAAATTGGTATGAGACACTTTTATTTTATTGATTATTCAATATATAATGAATGCTTTGGACATGAACACATGGGTGGGTCCCAGTTATAGATATCCCCTCAAGGAATCAGTAGTCTCATGAGATGAATTTTTTTAAAATTTAATTGGGTTTTTACCACTAATGAATAAACTATACCATGATAGGTCTTGACGGTATTGATTCATGTTCCATATACATGACGTCGAATAATTAAGCATTTTCTTCATTCAAATTTATGTTATTATTATCCAATAGATTTTCACTATGAAAAAACCTATAGATGAATTTAATTATTAGTTTATTGATCAAATGAAATTTTATTTCAGTTATTTACCTTTCCATATTTATTATTCTCATTGATTCATTGTTGTTTCCACTATACTTAACCATTACTCAGCATTTGATCTCACCCTTATTTTTTTCCTTTCCCCAGGTTATCAAGAAGAGATCTTTGAATGAGTTTTCGATGATGTATTTTATTAGATTTTTATTTTTATTATGTTTTATTGTCTTTTCCCAATGTAAAATGGGTATTATTTATATAATCTAGTTTTCCAAAACTATTAAACTATTAAATCCTTTAAGATGTTATTCCTTGTAATCATGCCAATGTAATAAAGTAAGGCACCGAATTTGGGCCATTGGGGTTGTGGTTGTTACATTTGGTATCACATGAAGTTTAGCGAAAACCTTGGGAACTATATTTAGGAAAACATAGATTAGGGAACATAACTCTATAGTATAATTTTATAATAATAATATAATAATATCCTAAAGATACCATCTTTATGAGTATGAGATTAGATATGCATAAAATTTTCAATTTATGTTATCTATTTCACATGTTTTCAGATTATATATTATGTTTCATAATGATATAAACTAATATAGTGTATAACATTTTTTATTAATTTTTCATGGAAGGAATAATTATATCAATAATCTTGGAAAATGTAGATATTTCCCTGATGAGTGAACCAATATAGCTTGTTTTGGAACAAAACAAATTATGTCTATTTTAGGGTAGCTTAATCAGGTTATGATAAATAACCTTTACCGGAAGAAGAAACTTATTCAACAATGAGAACCCCCTATGATGGATAAATTTATCCAATATAATACCCCATCATTTAGTGTGACTTCTAATCCAATTATAGCTAAGAAATGTATTATGTCTTTGGAGAATATATTTGTATCATTGGGATGTGGTGTAAAGAAAAAGACCACACTTATAGTATATTTCCTCCAAGATGATGCTGAACAATGGTGGTTACTAATCTAAAATACAAGGGAGGAATAATAAATAGAACTCATGGAATGAAATGATTTTAAGGATACATTCATTGAAAAATATTTCCCTCATGAGGAAAAAATTCAAAAAAAAAGAAAGTTTTATAGATTAAAGAAAAAGTTGAAGGAAAGTGTTGCGGAATATGAATCTACCTTTAAAAGGTTATCTAGGTATGACATGTATTACAAAAACAACATATTGTGAATGTTTTAATATTTCTTTTAAGGTCTTAATCCAAGTATTTGAAGGGTTCTAGCATCATAAATATTTTCTTCTTACAATGAAATAGTTTTATATGAAATCAAGATAGAGAAATAATTATCTATGTATTATGACTTTAAGAGGAAGAAATATAAGAAGATAACAGAATACAAAGAGATGAATAAAGTGAATAAGGGAAATAAGGATGTTCCCACATGTGATAATTGTGGAAAGAAACACCCCAGTACTTACCTGAAGGGAATTAGAGTTTGTTACATGTGTGGAGAGAAAGTCCCCAAAACTCAGGATTTAAAGGGAAATAAATAAGTTGTAAATGTTAAATGTTTCATATTTATGGATATGAGGTACTATGCAAAAGAATTCTGAATGTTCCAAGGGTGTATACCTTATAATAAGTTAATGGATCAAGGTCTTTCTTATTCTATTGATATATCTGAAATGGAATGATTATTGTGCCTGTTTTTTTTTATCCAATAAATATGATGAATGACATTATTGTTATAAGAATTATGAAATGTATAAGTATTGTATTGTCGTGCATTTTCTTTATGAATTTTAGAGCACATGTTTAATGACACCAATGACTAGGAAAAATGATTCCGTGGAATTTTTATCTTTTTTAAAACACAAGTTTGATGGGAATATAATCCTTAATATGTGTTTGATGTTGAGATAATAAAGAGATTATTATGGGATATCATTAGTGAGAATCAAATTGGTCAGTGATTTTGATGGTTTATCTTTAATATAATTTATTAAATATTTTGATTTAGGGAATATATTCAACCTCTTAATATTTTATCCATGTTTTCATTAAGTTTTTATAGTTATTATCATGTTTTAGGAGAATATTTTATCAAAGTATTCATATTATTTGAATGTTTCATTATGAAATATTTATGTTATCCATGGATAAATGTTTGATCACATTTTTGGATTTGGAATATGGTAAGTAATATTCAGGAAGAATCTTAAGGTTAATTACTCAAGGAATAGATTAAATTAATTTTTGGGTATTTTTGTCTAATGTTAAAGTATTATTTATTATATTGGATATCATGTGATAACCATTTTAGTTTCATTTAACATTTAATGGCTGAAGGGATGACTTTTAGAACATAAGATTCATTAAAATTTCTTTAGGAATAACAAATTCATCTTGAATATCAATTTCCTATCATAGGATCTGAAGTGGAAATAGATCAACACACAACCAAAGGATAATATTATGCTTTTGAAATGAAATGAAATCAGGTATGTTTATTTTTTCACGTTCTTATCTAGATAGTAAAGAAATTCCTCAACTCTAGGAAATGAATTTTGAATAAAAAATTATATTCATTTAATTTTCTAATTGGGAAATCAATGGCCTCGTTAACCCATCATGGATTTATGGTTTTATGATTATGGACTTTTTGGTGACCATGTTATATATAACTCTCCATCAGAACATGATAGTTTGATTTCTATTCTATGTCCTAGTTTTAAATTTCCACCAAATATATCCTATTCAAAAGCCTATTTTTTTTGTGAACTTCACATTTCCCTTTCCCTCTTTTTAAGGGGATGTTTTATTAACCCTATTTATGATTTGGGTTTCCCACAAAGGAATTTTTAAGTATCAACATTTGATTACCGAAGTGAAATTTTAAATTGAGAGGTTAAAATTTATTGAAAGAGGGGAGAATGTAACACTCCTAGATTTTATGATATGTCTCTTTTTAAATTAAATCTTTTTGATAACTTACACTCTATAGAACATCAATCTTAAAAAACTATTGAAATATTATAATTTAATCATCACCTAGCCTTTGGAATAGAAGGAATGAATGAGATTAACTAAATTATAAAAATATATTTTAAAAATGTTTATAAAATTATTTCATTGATTAACAATTGATTATAATTGAAAATAAAATTCAATTGAACATAAAAGAAGTGTTTTTATAAAAAAAATTATATACCCAAAATGAAATTTTATATTAATAAATTAAATTAATCGCTATTTTTTAGAGATCTTAATGAAATATAAATATTATATATTCATTATTTTTTTAAATTCATTCATTAAGTTTTATTGACTTATGGTAAGAATAAATCTAGTTTTAAGCATAAAAAGATATATTTTTTAAAAGGTAATTTTGGCGCCTTTTGAGGGTGAACCTATTTTAAATCTAAATTTTAAAACATTTATAAGTTTTATTTGAAAAATTAAAGTTAAAATTTTAAATTATAATATCAAAATTTTCTTGGGGTAATTTTTTTATATTTTTATAGAAGTTTTATTTTTTGATGAGTAGTGAAAAATACTTAATTTTAACTAAAAACTTATTTTATGTATAATTTATTTATATAGTAAAATTTTGTTTAAATTTGGTTTAAATTATAATTATTAAAATTTTACATCAATAAATAAAATTTAGGTCATTTGAATAAATTTTACATTGAAATTGGATATAAAAACATTTCAAACATTTGAACTTTTCACTAAAAAACACGATTTTTTCATTGTATTTGCGGGATTAATTTTAAATATAAAATTTTAAATTATGTAAATTGAATTTGATAAAATTAATTAAATATTTCAAATAATAAGGTCCAAATTAGTTCTTAATGTAAATTTTATTTTTTGGAATTAAAAAGTTTCCAAGGTAAAAATTTATTTACCGTAGTATAGGTAAAATAGCAAAAAGGGTTAAAGTTTAAAGGTAAAGGATTAACATACCTTAAAATTAAAAACTTTAATGGTTGTTGGAGGTATTTATAGACCCTAAAAATCCTAAAAACATTAATTAAAAATCTATGTTTTTTAAATTAATTCCACCTCAATGAGGTTAGAATTACTTATAAAATAATAATTATTTTAATCACTTAAACCCACCTCTCCTCAAGTATAAATATCAACCCTGACCAACCCATTTCACCTCACAAACCTTGAATATCCTAAAATCTCTACCAAAACCTCTCCTCACTCTAAACATGTCCAAGTACTTCTAGTATCACCAAAATACCAAATCCAAGGTCCTCAAGGGGTCCTCCTAGAAGGTGATATCAAAGAGGTAATTTTCTCAAAACACCTCTCTTAATTTTCTTATCTTGTTCTACTTTCTCATCACCTTATTCATTCATCATGAAATAATAATTATATATTAATTTATATAATTTAATTTTATGTTTATAATTAAATATCATAAATTCATACCTCTTATTATCTCCTCTTATTCAAGGAAACAAAACTATTGTTCAAATTATGTCGGTTAATCTCCTCCGTCAATAATGTTTTTGTTTATTTTCGATTACCGACTTCATGTATTGTCATAAAAGTATTATTAAAGTTAAATAATATAGTAATAAGTATATTATATCATGTTTCATGTTCTAAAACTAATATATACTCATAATAGTAAATAAAATTAAACTAATTCATGATGTTCAGAAAAACCACCAAAATAAATTAAACATTTATCATTAATGTTTTATCTAATGAATCATCCTCATGTAAGAAATAAAAATAATAAATGGGACTATTAAAAGTTATGAAATTTCATTATTACTATCCCATTCCAATTATTTAGTTTTAATCCCATTTTACTAGAACATCCATAGTTTTACACAAATGAATCGTTCATTAAACCATGGAACAAACCAACCCAAAACCATGAAAATAATGAAATATTATTAATTAATGGATCATAAGATGTTATAAAATAATTCCATATGGTATTAAAAATATTAATATAGTTCTGGAATGAGTTATAACATTCTTTAAACCATTATATAGGAGGTTAAAGAATGATACAGTAAAGGGAATCATGAGGTAAGGGTTTTCTCATTTCACTTTTACTTCTGTGAGATATATTCCCTATTCACCACTTATTCCTTGTGTCTGGTGTACGTACTACCATTTTAATTATCATATCATGAATCTAATTATCTTCATGTTATTAAATGTTTCAAATTATAATTATTTCTTTTATTAGGTATATGATTCGACTGATTACAAGTGGTAAGGGATTTTTTAACTCAATTTTCATTCATTGAGTTAAAATTATATTTTAATTGATTATGTAATGTTATGGTTATGTGGGAATAACTTTTGATTATCTCATGTTTTATTTCCACTTGTCTTATTTGGATTTATAGAAATTACACATAATAAATCCATTCATTTAATGAAATGATATTTGTAAGGGAATTTTTTTCAATATCATTTCATTGAGGCATATTTTGATGTTATACACCCATATTATTTTATGAGGTGTATATATAACCACTTTGAAATATTGTATGATGAATTTATTTATTCTCATATAAATCAATATTTTGTTAAATTCTATTACTTCATGAGTCTTATGATTAAACTTTTTCATAGTGTCATGGGAAACTTTGATTTATTTGATAATTAGATATATAAGGAATGTTTTTTATTTGCAGACACGGGTGGGGATTGGTTATAGATAAAACCTGATTGCAACAATATCCTCATGACATGACAATGTTATCCTAATTAAATGGGTTTTTACCCATAATGATTAAACTATCTTGTGAAAGGTCTTGACGTTAGTGGTTCATGTGCCAGATACATGAAATCTAATAATTAATAATTTCCTTTATTTAGTATTTGTTATTTTTATCCATAATATTTTCAATATGAAAAAATTTGTGGACACATTTCGTTCTTAGTTTATTAAATAAATGGAATTTGATTTTAGTTATTTAACTTTCCATGTTTATTATTATCATTGATAAATTATTTCTTCCACTGTACATAACCCATAATGCACATTTGAGATCACCCTTATTTTGTTTCCTTTCCCTAGGTTATAAAGAAGAGATATTTCAATGAGTTTTAAAGGATTCAATTTATTAGCTTTTGATATGTACTATGTTTTATTGTCTTTTCCCAATGTAAAATGGGTATCATGTATGTAATCTAGTTTTACAGAACTACTAAACTATTTATTACTTCAGGATGTGATTCCTTGTAATCACACCAATGTAATAAATTAAGGTACTAAATTTGATCACCTGAAGTTGGGGTTGTTACAGAAGTCATTAGGGAAATCCTACTTTTTTTAGACTCACCCCCTACTCGGTCACTATTTTGCATTGACTAACGTTATCTATACAGACAACGATAAAGGAAAGGTATGTAAGTTCTTTAGTGATTCTTCTATATATCATGGGAATGGCATGTAGAGTTGGTTTTTAGAGTGGGTTGGGTGTTACTAGTTGATGTATATTGGGAGGTTTTTGTTTTTTGGTATTTTGGTTTTCATTGAGTATGGATTTTGGTTTTTGTCTATAATATTTTATGTTTTATTAGTTTGGTTTAGTTTTGAGTTGTATTTTGTACTCATGCATCATATAGTGTTTTGGTTGGTTATTTTTTACGTAATTTGAGTGTTTATCTATAAATGGGTAAATCATCCCCCCAAATGTTTTTAAGGCCCTTGAAATTTATTTCTAGCCTTTGGGGTTTTGGATATGTCACATAAGGTCTAGTAGCACACTGTCCACTTCCTAAGATTATGAGGAGGGGTGGTACATCACATTATCGCTCTTTAACCATCATTGTAGTCTGCATTTATGTAATGGAAATTTGATTATTCCATTAAAGGATTTATTTTATATTTTAAAATCAAAAAACATGTTCAAACCCGTAACATGCTAAGATGTGTTCCGAGGTACGGTAGTCCAACTTTTATAAATGTGTACTTGAATTATTATACTATAAAATATAAAATAAAGTTATATTATTATATATAAAAATAAAATAAATTTATATAGAAGACATATTTTAGAAATTTTGTAAAATGAAGCATGAAAAAAAACATATAAATCATGATACGTCACCATGTAAAAACAATTTAAAATAATCAATCTATGCCATATTTTCATAAAATCCACTTTAGGAAATCTTTAATAGAATAAAACCATTTTTTAAATTAGATTATAACATGACTAAAAGGTATATTATATATTTGATATCAATATAACCACTTTATAAATTGAATCATTCCAAATGGGGGACATTAAAAAATATAATACTAAATGAAACATAAACCCCAAGGACATCAAAATTGAAAATAATTAACAAATAATACATAGAACCATCTATAAAATAGAAATATGATGTGGTTCTAATAGTGAGAAATAATGGGCATGTGATGTATAAGAGGGTGAATATATAATGATACAAAAAATATATAAATGAAATTGTGACCAAAATAACCAATAGTTATACATCTCAATGTGAACAGTCGCACCTCCCACTAGTCAAATCCTCTAAATCAAAAGAAAAAATATCATGTATTTTCCATCTAAATATATCTCCTTACTATTACATGAATTAATGAAACCAAGTCTACATACACACAGATTTTTTATGATTAATATAAGTGAAGAGAAAAATTAAGTTTAAAAAACATTCCCTATTTAAAAAATAATAAAATAGACCATGATATAAAAAATTAAAATTCATGTATATTGTACCATTCAATAATTATGAAAATCATGTAAAAATTAATAGTAAATTTATACCATTCATTTAATGTTCAAAAATTTATTTAAATTTGAACTTATATATACATCTATAAGTCAAATCATATATAAAAATATATTAATAATTTATTTTATATTAAGGAATCATGGGAGAGTATCTGTCATGCGATGAATTGAATCTCAAGGATCCCAACACCAAAACTTTCAATCAATGATATATAAGCCACTAGTCAAAGTGTGTTTTTAAAGTAACCAACAATCACTAGTTATATTGACATACTAAACTAGTATATAATGAAATACTAAAATGGAACTATCTAAAGAATAATCCTAATCAAGAATATTCTTAATTTTATGAAATTTCAACTTGGTAGAAAATAACGCATGAAATTTTGGAATCATAACCTAGTAGTGTTTTTATCACTAGATTACCATACTTAGTAACTCTAAGTATTATTAGGATATCTATTATCAATATAGTATAGTAAATGCACAAAATAGTCACACAACACACCTAAAAACACTGATTAATAAAATAACCATCCTAAATTGATCTTTCAACCAAACATGAAATAATTTACCATGTATGAATTTCATAATATATCACAGAAATAATATGATATAATTGAACCTAATAGAAAAAATCTAGATAATATTGAAGGGGATAGGATACCAATGGGGGGAGGGAGTCCAATGTTAGCTGATTTCGATATTATTAGAGAGGGGATAGGGTATCAGCATGGGGGATATGGTATTAGGGAGGGGGTTCTAGTGGGGAAATGTTGATAAAATCAATGAGGGGGGTCCAACGAGGCAGTGTTGATAGAATAAAAAAGTAGTATAGGGTATTGGTGAGGTGGATATTGTGTTTGGGTGGGGGTTCTAGCATTGGGTGGCATCAGGTGGTAGGGGGAGAGGGTATTGATGTCGAGGGGGTCCAACATTGAGTATCATTTAGGGGGATAGGGTGGAAACATCAAGGGGTTAGAGTTAGGAAATAAAGGGTTTTAAGGATAGGGGAGGTCGAGGCTAATTGTTTTTTTAAATAGATAGAGGTGATTTAATAATAACCTCATTTAAATATCACTGATAGTGGCGGTTGAATAAAAACCACCACTATATATCACTATTTCTGATTCTTTACACAAGTGTTACTAGAAAAAAACTAAAAATATTATTTTAAGAACTAACAGTGGTTTTGGAAACCACTACAAAACAAACACTGCAATCTAATATATTAACTTTTGTGTTCTAATTTTTTTCTAATCAAATACATATAGAGATATTAATTTATAATTTAGAAATTCTATGTATTTTGGATTTATAAGGATAAATACTTATTTGATATCTATTTTTTGATCTAACAGGTCATCTGGTGTTTGATCTTGATGTTTTATACCACTATTGAAGATGTATGAGGATATGACTTAATGATTTGGATATTTTAGATTGATAAAGTTATGAGGTTTTAAAACTTGTATCCCCAGGATCTGGGTATTGATCAACCTATAACATTTGATTAAAATAGAATATCCTTTAATAATATTATTTAGGGGTAACTAATTATTATCCCAAACCCCTTTTTTATGTTCTTTGTTGAAATTCTTTTATTAATCTTGTGTAATACATAGTCATTAAATTATAAATTATTTATTTTTGTTGTATTTATCTTTTTTTACTCTAACTAGTTTATAACCAATAACTTATAAACTTTAAAATTACTATATCAAAAAAAATTAAGGGCATAAAAAATAAATTCACCACACCTTTTTAATCTAACATACTTGTAAAACATTTGGTATCAAGTAAATTCTTTACATTGATTACTTATACTAACATATAAGTAAATGAAATATTATCTATGGCATGAACCAAACTATTTGAATGTTAATGAAATATGAATTTTTTTCAACCACCAATAAATGATGATATTGATTATGAATATTGTTGAGATAGTATTTATGATTATTTTATTAATACCAGATCTAATAACTCCATGTGATTAAAATTTCCAAGATAAGTTGATTTTGAACATGAATTATGATGATAGATTTGAGTTTAAGTTAAATTATGATGTCCAGAACACAATCTTATATTCTTTACAATGGAATATCTATTGTCAGGGTTCTTCTTGTAAAACTGATAATGGAATTTGGATTAATTGAAAGTTATAAATTTTAGAACATTGAATGTTATGGAAACCAAGAGAGGTATTATATGTTTATAATACCAAGAATTTGATTTTATTTTAAGAGAGTTAGTTTCATAGATTCATTATAGATTTATGAATAATAAATATATCTCAATTACTTAGTGATATAGAGATTAATGATGATTATTTAGCTGAGAAGCTCATTGATATACATTTTAAGGTGTGGGATTCAAAAAGGATAACTATTGATTACATGAAGCATCATGAAAATATGAGTCTTGATTATATTGTTAGAATGTTAATGAAATATGTGATATATTTAAATTAAGATGATGAGAAAGAGAAAAAAAAGTAATAGAGTTTTATTTTCCACTACAGATTCTATAGCTAATACTTCTATACCAAACACTTCAGAAAAAATCTAATAATCATTCAGATAATAGTAATACAATTATAAGTGAAGGTGATTTTTCTCGTTTTGATAATGATATGGGAATAACACTATAAAAGAATTTATAGAATTATAACCAAATGAAAATTAATGTTTGATTTGATAGATCAAGAATAATATAAGATAAGAATGATTCTATAGATGTTTTTTTTCTATAAATGTTTGAATACAAGGAATATAAGACCATATTTTATGAGGATAAAATGGAAATAGAAGGATTTTATAAGGTCATATAACTATAAAAGGAATAATCTTTTAAAGTTCATTGATACCTGAATAGATTCATCTTTCTATATTTTTTATTCAAAAAGTGATGATATCTGGAAGATCACTTCATTCTATGCTAATATTCCTAGGAATAAAACATGTCTTATTTATCATGTAACACTATAATATATAATGAACATGTCTTTAGATTATAAATTTATATATCCATATTCTTTAGATAACTATGAAGAATATTCTCCA
This sequence comes from Viscum album, assembly GCA_963277665.1. NCBI lineage: Eukaryota > Viridiplantae > Streptophyta > Magnoliopsida > Santalales > Viscaceae > Viscum > Viscum album. The sequence continues at coordinate 1,460,225,299 of OY728153.1, read as the reverse complement.
TTTATGGAAGAAGTAGAAGATTATATGACTAAACAAGAGATGAAATTTAAAAAGTTATCGTTAACATATATCATATTAAATCTAATGAGCATATTTAAAAAGTGACTTCTATGTTTTAGGCTAAAACTATTCCAATTTACTTATCAATTTACAATAAGGATGAGTTTGTAAAAACAAAACCTAAATTTGGATTTTTGAAGAATATTCCATGTAATTTTTATTCCAAAATAGATAATTTTGATCAAATCCTTAACTAAAGGAACCGTAAATCTTCAACTGAAGATAGTTATTCTTCTTACAAAAAAGTAAAAATTTCAATCCAAAACTTTTGTTCTAAAAAGTGCACCCATTTGTACCAAATTATAGAGGAGAGGACATGTGAAGAATTTTTTTCCCTTTAATGAGGCTTAATCATTCAAAAAATGTAATATTTATATATCAAAAGAACATGTAGCTATTAAATATTATAGAGTTGGGAGGATTTTGTTCATAATGGTGTTGTTATCTAGCAGTTATGTACCTAATAATGTTTTGTTACTAAACAGTTAATTTAATTTCAGGAAATTTGGATGAGTATCGAAAGCTAAAATAATCGATACATGTCTACTTGTGTTCAACTTTCAAGAACTACATAGGATATAGAAATTCTGGAATAAGGTTAAAATTTTATTTCTTTTTACTATATAAGATTATCCTCATACACTGTTTTACACATTGATAAAGGGGGAAGTATATTTTTTTACTTTTATACAGGACATACATGTTCTGATTATTTTCATATAGAAGATAAGGTATTATTCAATAAAATTGGTGAGATCTTATTCTTTCGAAGAAGATATTTTCTTATGTATTTGAAGATAAATTATATAAGTGAGTTTATCTTTTAATTATCATTGGGAATGATGAAAATCTAGTAGTATATTAATATTTTTTTTGAATTTTTAATGTTGGATGTAACAATATTAGTTTATTTTGAATACATTATTTAATCCTTGGATGAGATTTGAAATCATATTTTTAGAAATAAATAGATATGATCATCAATTGATGTTTAGATAGATGGATGAGGATAAACAAATATATTTATATAATAACCTATAGTCCCAATCATTATATTTTTAATCTTTCTTTTGGAATGTTCAAAAGGTTTACTGATAGTTCTTCTGAATCTCTTTTAAAATTATAATTAGTAATGGAATTTTCCAATGAAATAACATGATGGTAAATTTTTCAAGGAATAATTATTTATATTAGTTGGTATAATAAGAATGAATCATTAAAGAATAGAATAATTTAGTTTTAATATTTGGATTCTATTACATTGAAGAGTATGAAATTTCACTTATTTTATTTATTGATAGTTTTATAGTTTTATACAGAAAAATAATTTGGGAAAATTAGTATAGAGAAGAATGTAATGCTTATGATTCAAGAAAATGAGTTTGATATGTCAATAAAAATTTTTATGGAAGATTTTGGTCTACAATTTTAAGAAGAATCGTTGTTTTCTTCCCATAAGCTTAGAAAAGCTTTTGGAACCATAAATAAAAAGAATTGTTGAAAATTTCTTCTAGGTTAAAGTGAATGTTCTTTTTGAAGCTTCTCCTTGATACAAAATCAATAATTTTATTTCAATATATTTTTGTTTTCTTAATATTGAGTAAGGGATATAAAGATACTATGAATATTAATGATGTTTATGTTCAACATTTTCTATATGTGATAGGAAGTTAGACAATATCACATTTATATGGGGCTATATTAAACCCATTAGTATATATATAGTAAAGTTGAAGATGATTTCATATTCAATTAACTTTAATTATATTTTGATCAAGAATATAGAGAACATAGTTGTGGAAGTTTTCAAAACTCCTAAGATGTTGAAGGATAATCCAATGAATGGTGAATTTATTTCTAGAATAAAGATAGTTAATCGTTATTTTGAGAGGAAGTTCATCGATAAGGGAATGGATGTTGCATATTTGGTAACTAGAATGTCTCATAAAAGTGAAAATTGAATAAATGGTAGATTAATAAGGAACTTCTAGAAATGTATTAAAAAATGAAACAAAGAGTTACAAAAACTATTCCTTAAAAGCCTAATAGGCTATCAACTATACATAGATATGAGGTAGCAATGATAGTTAATTATGTTCAAACACAATTGATGAGTAGAAAAGTTAAGAATATTCCTTTGATCTAACAAAAACAAAAGATAATTCTTAGAGTGTAGAAGAGGAGATCTCATTGAAGATAAAGCAGATGATGTTAGTTTATCCACCTATATCATTAAGTTAAACTGATCATAAAGATGAAATGTTAAGGAAGATTTTTTTTTCCTCTGAAACTCTCATATGGAATTGGAAGGTTAAAGTCATGAAAGATGATATACAACCATATTATCAATATCATTCTCCAAATAAACTTGATAAATTTTATAAATAAGGTATATATGAACCATATTTGGAAGAATTTACATATTTGAAATCAACACTATATAGAGTATATTTTTCACTTTCATTTAAAATATTTTCATCTCTAGAAACACATACATCAGGGAGTTTATAAATAAAATATATGTGGAAGAATAATTTTACTTCTGATTTTAAAAAAAATTCATAGATGTCATATCCAAAATAAGATCTTAAAATTTTTAATTTTTGTCCGGAATCCAAGAAATATAAATCTTCAATAGATGAAGACTAAAATAAGAATAGAGAGAGAAAAGAAAAAATATAAGCACAATTTGAAAATCCTACTGATATTATGAATGTCACTCTAGATAAGAAGGCTCGTCCATAATATATTCTAGAAGATAAATATGGTAGATCATATTTAGATAATGCTTCAAAGGAATAATCAGATCATGAAGCTAGTTTGAGGCTAGATCATTTTGAACATCAGTGGTCTCTACTGATGGAATATATGGATAAAGTATCTAAGACCATGTCCAAGATTATGAAAATTAATGATAGATTATGTGTTTGTCTATATTTTATTATAGATTTCAAAGTCTCATGGTTATAAAAACAAATAAAAGACTAGAAATTGTAGATTAATATTGATATGATAATTTTTAAATAAATATATTAAACATAACAAGTAGTGAAACAAAAAAAACCAAAATGTTTTGGTCCTAGATAAAAATATATATACCGATAAACAATATTATTAAATTATATCTATATTCCAATAATTAGAAATACTAACTTTTAATTAAAAGTGGATGGAAAATTATCACCCAAAATCATAAGATATATGTTTTGAAACTCTTAAACTTGATTAATTTAAAACACCAAAAGAACAATTCATGTCCTCGGATTTCATTAATAATGGTTAATAATAAAAATATCTTACAATATATATATATATATATCCTCTTTGATTAATCAATCAAAATAAACTATGTACATATTTCTAGGATATCATTGAACACAAATGTTCAGAAGTAGCACTTTATCTGAATAAAATGATTACAATTGGAATTATATTGATTTTACAATAAAACCTTATGAAACAGAAGCAGTTAACTCAAACTAGAAATAATAAAAAACTAAATCACTTAGAAAAAATGGTAGTACACAATACTTGAATGGATGCCATCCAGTATGATCCAATAAAAATAATATCTCAACTTTTAAGTATCGATCTCATATTTTTAGCCATCGAGTTTGAAAAACATTGAATGTTAAACTTCATGGAATTTTTTCAGAAATATCTAACAACCTCAAAATATTTAACAATATATTTTGATTTACGTGGTTTAGTTGACTTTATTATTTTCTGGATATTAGGATATTCTATATTGCACTATGGTAATAACCCCAATGTCGTAATGTGGTTATTTCTAGAATATACATATATCATTTTCTCTATTATTTAGGGATGAAACAAGGACTTATATTGGGACACAAAAGTAGTATAATAGAATAATTTGACTCATTATTTAATGTATATTCTATATGGAGGAGGATGATTCTATCAGAGACTCATGGATCGATCAAAATAATTATGGGAGATATAAAGAAAAGTGAAATCACTATAAATGGATCATAATTGTTTCTACGAAAATATTTGTTCATATTATGAGACCAATGTAATAAGATAATCATTATGATATAATTGAGAAGAGGGGACCAAACATTTATATAGTGGTTGTGAAAATAATAGTGCACATGACATCTGTTAACATGGAATAAATTCATGAAGGAGATGTAAGGATTACATGTACTCGAGAGTTTATTTTAATCATTCATTTCCCTTGTATTGTCTTTTATGTTATTTTAGTAGTTTTTTACTATATTCTTACATTATCTGTTGATTCATTCATCCTTGATAATAATACATTGATGTAGATAGCAGGATGATAACCTTTTAACAAAAAGGACATAAACACTCAATGATAAGAGTTTTATAAAACATGTAATCCTTGTTTCATGTGGTTGAATTTATAAATATCTCATGTAACTCATCATGATCATGATAATATGCTTATTTTCATGTTATACCAACACTAACAAAAAACCATGGACAATATGTTTTTAAAATATAGAAAAAGGTTAAATGTTCATGTTGTGTATTTCCCATATATTCACTCAGCGTTGAGTGGTTGGGCATCTCTCTTGAAAGACTAAAAATTTATATTAGAGTCAGTGTACCAATGTGGATCATAGTGAATGATTCTATAATAGTTGAAAAATGGTATTTGAATAAGGTTCATCCATATGGATGAAAAATTATGTTTCCTTTCCATTTATCTGATATCCATAAATTTAAATCAGAGGCAAGATTCAAGGACAAGGTTCCTAGTATTCCTATGCAGATCATGATTTTATAAGGATAGTGATAAAATATTCTATCCTTGGGTGTATATTTATACTATTTAAAATCTTTCCTTAATATATGAAATCACCTAAGGATGTGGAGAACTTTTATTTTTGTGATAGATAATGTTTCTATTAATTTTTTGATTTGATAAATTTTTTATTAGAGATATCTTTTTCTAAACATTTATCTCTCTACTACTAAGGATTTTTTACTTTATCCCTTACATCAGAAAGTGAAATTTTATGAGATTTTCATTATTTTAGAGATTTATTCTAATGTAAATGGGGATAATTTTCACAATAAGTTAGAAATGAATTGAAACAAAATGGAGGCACTAAAATTAATGAAATTTATAGGACCTGTTAAAAAATAAACATATGGATTCTTTAAAAAATACTATAAAACATGAGCAAGAAAACATCAATGTTTAAAGTGAGATTTTAGTTTGTAAATAGATGATTTATTTTAAATAAGGTGACATAGATTTAACTAGTAAATGATTTTCACTAGTGATTAATGGTATGGATTATAACTTATTGAATTCAGAAGATCGTAATTTTTTATGTTTATATTGTATTAAGATATTTTTGATAAATCACATGAGAAGAAAAGAACTTTTTCATTGGTTTCAAATAAAAAGATAATCTAAAAAATAAGGATGGAAATTAATTATAGTGGAGAAATTCAATTGAAAAATTTATGGATTCAAAATGAAAAAATGTTATTGAGTTAATAGTGATTGACTCCAATATGGAAATCCCAATATAGAATAAATCCAAAGTATTTTAATTGAAAGGAATTATATGTCATTAATAAAGACAGATAAATTTCTATTATTATTAGTGAGAAAATAATAGGAAATTTAGGAAATATATGTCACCAAATGGTAATTATAAAGTGTTCATGGTATGGCACACCCATATTGATTAAAGTCTATTAAAATCCTCATTTTGGATTTCGAAAGCTGCTTCCAAGGATAATAAAATGGGATGAAAGAAACTCTTATAGTATAATGGAGACACTTCGTGTCACGACCCGAACCAATGGGGCTCGAGTCGTGACTACCCAAGCCCGCCTCCAATAGGTCAGGGGTTGGCGACTAGCTCCGAGTAGGCTATCACACACATGGGAGGCATTAGCCTAAGGTACCTATACACACGCACCCACATACACCTCCATGCAATAATGTAGAGATATATATAGAAACTGAAAATAAAAGCATGCATACATCTAACCCACAACCAGAGTGAAACAGAAGTACAAAAGGGAAAAACAAGGCCCACCAAAAGGAAACTACAAAAGAGTCCAACCTGCTCGGAAGGAGGGAAATGCTGCCAAAATCACCCGCTGGTAAGATCCTCAGCATAGCTCCGGTAAACACCCTGGTCAGTCTTGCTCACTAAACTCCGCCTGCCCCGGGTCCTCCTCGGACTTCGTCGATAGGCCTGTGGTCTGCACAAGACACAAACATGTGTGGGAAAATCCCGTATAGGGGGGAGTATAAAAATAATTATTAGGCACCCCAAAAACCCAAAAAAAGAGCAATTGAAAGGAAACAGTCGGCTCAACCCAACCAGGGGGAACCCAGACGAGAGAGAAACTTCATCTCGAGACCATCCTCGGCTAACACAACTAGTCATCTCAATTCAGGTGTATGCCCATACATACACCTTGAACATCCACTCAGGTATATGCCCATTCATATATCATGAACATTCACTCAGGTATATTCCCATATATATACCAGGAGCATCCGCACATATATACGTCCACACATATATCATGTACATCCAGATATAATTGATACACACACCAAGCCACAAGAGGTACCGACCTGATTAGCCAATAAAAATACATATTTTAATTACATTTTAATGGTATTAAATGTTCATTTTTTATCTTATGGTCCTGAGTTAGTGGATTTCAATTTTGAACATCCATTCTTATCATTTGTGCACTTCATGCCTAATGTACACCAATTTAGGCCCAATGATTCATCTGATTTTAAGGATTGTAATTATCCATATTTTAATTTGATATTTTTTAAATTGTATCTAAACTTAAATATGAACATTTTTAATTCAAGGATCAATGGAGTATTTATAAAGGATGAGGGAGATATTTGGAGATGAATGGAAGAAATTCAAGAGAAGGTAGATTGGACACCAGCCCACTGATGAGAATGTGGGACCCACATTACAAATTCAATGAAGCCCAAATTTCATTGGATTATAGAAGACATATATAGTAACAAATAACTCTTCAGAATCCAGTGATAATTCGGCCTCCATTATGTTTATTTAGGCGGCCCAATTTGAAGATAAAATTCTGGGCCAGATTCTGCGGCCCAGAAAAATAGACCACTAATATAATAATATCTCGGAATCCACAAATCAAAATGGGACAAAATTTTACAGTAGTTTAGGAGACATGAGGAGATAAATTTTCTTCTTCTATGTCCCACTCCAATTCTTCCATATAGAAGTACTTCCAAAATCGTCTGTTCGGTGGATGAAAGCTGGATGCCACCTCGGGTCAAGGGTGGAAAAATCAACTCTCCCTCAAATTTCCACCCACCTATGGTCTGTCAAAATTAATTGAGGAGACTTGGACTATTGAAGGCTCGACCCAAGGATTAAAAAATTTCTATTTAAGTCAGTGGTGGTATATTATTTGATCATATTTTATGCTTTGTTCAATTGTAATGTTATGCTGCGATTTTGTTGTCTCAAGTTTGTCTTTCACATGTAAGTTGTTCAATTCACTCTAGTTTATAAATAAAATTTCTTCTTATCTTCTCTTATTCTATTTATATTAATATCACTTTTATACCATTAGTTCAAGGTGTGAATTTATTCACACAAAACCTTGTGAAATTATCACACAGCGATGGAGTGATCGTTATTTCATTGTTTTTTTTTACTTCTCCATTTCCTCCCTCATGAGTCTACTTTCCGCTTCCATTGAAACCATAGAATCAATGGAGGTATAAACCACTTATGGGTTGATCCAAGGGAGTAGAAATGGGGATGTATTGGATGTTATTTATCACCCCATTAATTTCAAATCACTTCTTTTAATTGAGATTTTTATTTGATGATTTTTAAACTCCATCGTCCTTGTTGAATTTAAGGCCACACCCTTCAAGTGATAATACAAACCTTTACCTTGAAGTGATAAAAAATTTGATCCTTCAAGTTTATAGGTGATTCGTATTAAGTTATGTAGGCATTAAACTAGTAAGTGATGATTTTGTTATATCTTCTTAAATGAACCCATCTCAAATATAAGAAATTGAAACCATTAAAAAAGAAATTCATCTTATCCACCTCAAGCGATAACCTAGGATCAAATCATTACCTTAATTTGAATTAACTTAAATCTGTTAGTGATCCTTTAAACCCATATTAAATCAACCCAAGTTGGACACTTCATAGAAAAAAACAATCCATAGAATGTACGTGTCTGTAGGTTACTTCTTAGGTCTCTAAGGATTCGATAACCCAAGCTAAACTACAAGGACGGTTCTACCTTCATATCTTGGGTAAATTTGAGCATGAATCAAATTTTGGTACCGTTTATGGGGACCCAAGTAAGTCATCTAAACACCCTTTATATTCTCCCCCATTTCTTCTTTTCTCATCCAAATTCTCTTATCTTTTCCCTTTCTCGTTTTTTTTCTTTTGGCGCATGTCCTCCTACACCCGCGATCAATCAAACCATATAGTTAGGATGGATAGTTATGGGGTTGGGAAGTCAAGTACACCAAGGGAACTCTTTCCATTAGATCATAATCTTCCTAATACTCCAGATTCAAAAATTGAGCCTATTTCAACGGAAGTTCTTCAAAGAAACCAACTCATAAACCCGAGTGGGAACCAAAATGGAAACCCAAATGAGGCAGCCCCAAACTTGGGGAATGCAATTGATCAAACCATGAATGAATACCTCACACCTTCCTGGACCAATGCCCCCTCATGAATTAGACACAATTACTTAGGATATTCCAACTACATATTTAAACCTCATGTCCTAAACCACCTTCCCACATTCCATGGAATGGAGTCCGAGATGCCCTACATTCACATTAAGGAGTTCAATGACATTGTAGAAACCATGTGTCCCCCACATCAACTAGAATCAGCTAAGATGAGGCTATTTCCTTTTTCTTTACAAGATAGAGCTAAAAATTGGCTAAATAATTTGAGACCATCATCCATCAACTCTTAGGACCAACTACAAAGATAATTCTACAAAAAATACTTTCCCCACCACAAAACAATTTCACTTAAAAAGAGCATCCAAAACTTTTTTGAAAAAGAGGGAGAGTCATTCTATGAAACATGGGATAGGTTCAAGGACACTCTAAACATGGTTCCACATCATGGTTTTTCTATTCCAGAACAAGTGATAATTTTCTATGAAGGGTTGGGTCCGGGGAACAAACAATTCATTGACATGATGTGTAATGGAACCTTTAAAAACAAATCCCCAAATGATGCTTATGAGTATCTAGAAAGCCTTTATGAACAAAACCAAACATGGGGAACTTCACCTTATTCTGAAAAGACACAAAGAACTACTGAAATTCATACACTTATAGAAGAGAAAATCATTAGGGCTAAACTCGCAGCACTCTCTAGGAAGGTTGAAGAGATAGACCTTAGGAAAGTCCATGAAATCCAAACTGTAGACCCTGTTTGCACAATTTGTGACAAACATGACCATAAGACAGACAACTGCTCAACCATTCCATCCATCAAGGATGTTCTTTTAGGAGGAACCTCAGTGGAAGTAAATGAATTGAACTTTCGAAATCCTCAATACCAAAAAAAACTTCAACCCAAGGTTTAATGACCACCCAGGCTTCTGCTGAAAAGATAACCAACAACCTAGCCAACCACAGGGACAAAATCCTTACCCCCAACAGAACTACCAAACCCATAACCTATTCCAAACCCAACCTATCTAATACCAACAGCCACCGGTCCATTTTAAACAAATCATCCCACCTCCAAAGTATCCCCCTGGGATAAACCAATCTTCTTAAGCACCAACCCAATATTTTCCACAAAGCCTACTAGAACAACTATGCAAACAAATGGAGAGGATGAACTCAGAATTCTCTTCCCTAAAACAAGAAATTCAAACCATCAAAATTGGAAAGTCACCCATGCCTACTCAGGCGGTTCCATCCTCAACTTCAAGGTGAGAGTCAAGTTGCACTCAAACAACTCATGAACAACTAAAGGTTGTGACTATTTTAAGAAGTGCGAAATCAATTGAGAAATCTGAACAACTAATTCAGAACCCACCTGAAGATTCAAACTTGGATGAAAATTAAAATGAACCAAATGATCAAACTGAAAAACATGATAACATTGTCAAATAAACAACTCTTCAACAAACAACCCCACAACCTGCACCATTTCCTCAACGCAAGAGGGGGAAAACCACGCCTGAATTGATTGAAACATTGAGGAAAATCTTCTCACAAGTCAAGTTGAACATTCCCCTTCTTGATGCAATCCAAATCATACCTGCCTACTCAAAGTACCTTAAGGACTTGTTCACTTTTAAAAGAAAATCTTCACATAAAAACCAAGTCCTTTTGGCTGCTAATGTGAGTACCACCATTCAAGGGACCATTCCTCCTAAGTTGAAAGACCCAGGTTGCCCTTACATCAATGTTGAACTAGGAGAGAGAAAAGTTGTAAAGGCCTTGTGTGACCTAGGTGCTAGTGTCAATCTCATTCCCTATACTGTGTACTGCCAGTTAGGCCTAGAAGAACTCCAACTTACATCTGTCGCACTTCAACTTTTTGATCGTAGAATTAGGGTTACAAAGGGTATTTTAAAGGACATTCTGGTAAAGTTTGAAAACTTCATCTACCCTGCTGACTTCATTGTCCTTGACAACCATCCAAACTTAGGAAATAAGGAACAAACCCCAATTATCCTTGTTCGTCCCTTCCTTGAAACAATCAACTCTGTTATCTGAGTTAAAAATGGGAACATGACCATCACCTTTGGGAACATGAGTCTAGACTTGAACATCTATAATGCAAGCTCACAAATAGGGGATGACGAGGACATTCATGAAGTAAACATGATAGGAAGCATTGATAATGAATCCATAGAACATCAAGGAATATTTTATGGATGTTTAAGTCAGGATGAGATTGATTTCCTTTGTTCACATGAAGAAAGTCTATCTAATTGGATTGAATCATTTTCAAATTACTCTTATGATAAATTCTTAAGTCCAAAAATCAGTGAAACCTTTCAGGAAACCAATTTCATGGAGACCAATCAAACTTCATTCCCTAAATCTGATCAAGCTAATCTAGTAGCTGAAACTTCTACATGTGGGGAATCAATCCTATCTAAAACTCTAGGAAACCAAATTGATATTGATCCAATGTCCCAATATTCTACTAAAATTTTAAACCAACCTAATCTTGAATTGAAGGAACTTCCTGCTGCACTCAAGTATGCCTTCTTAGGGGAAAATCAAACACATCTTATTGTCATTTATTCTTCTATTTAAGCCAATCATGAGAGTATGCTTCTAGATGTCCTTAGGAAACATAAGAAAGCCATTGGTTGGACCCTGTCTGATATTCCTGGGATTAGCCCACTTATCGGGACTCATAGGATTGTTTTGGAATCTGATTCAAAGCCATGTCATCAACCTCAACGACAACTCAATCCTAATATCATAGAGGTAGTAAGAAAAGAACTTCTGAAATTGTTAAAAGTTGGTATCATATATCCCATTGCTGACAGTGAATGGGTGAGCCCAATCCAAGTGGTTCCAAAAAAGGCTGGAATCACAGTGATAACCAATGAGGATAGAGAGGTTCTTCCAACAAGGGTGAGTAGTGGATGGAGAGTCTGCATCGACTATAGGAACTAAACTTGTTTACCAAGAAGTACCATTTCCCCTTACCATTTATTGATCAAGTCCTTGAGAGAGTGGAAGGTCATGCCTTCTAATGTTTCTTAGATGGGTACTTGGGGTATAATCAAATTGAGGTATCCCTAGAGGATCAAGGTAAGACTACATTCACATGTCCATTTGGCACCTTTGCTTTCAAACGAATTCTTTTTGGGTTATGAAATTCCCCTGGAACCTTCCAGCGGTGCATAATGGGAATATTCTCAGACATGGTAGGGGATTTTCTAGAGGTCTCCATGGATGGTTTATCTGTGTTTGGGGATACATTTGAGGGATGTCTGAGGAATGTAGAGAGAGTCTTGTCAAGATGTGAAGAAAATAATCTAGTCCTAAACTGGTAAAAATTCCATTTCATGGTTAAAGAGGGACTAGTTCTAGGCCATCTAGTCTCAGGTAGGGGGATTGAAGTTGATAAAGCCAAGGTTGACATCATTCATCACCTTCCATCACCCAAAAATATCAAGGAAGTGAGAAATTTCTTAGGACATGATGGTTTCTATATAATATTCATCAAGGAATTTAGTTCAATCTCTCATCCCCTTTGTGCTCTGCTAGTAAAGGATGCTCTATTTGTTTGGACAGAAAGTTGTGAGGGTTTATTCTCAACCCTCAAATCCTATCTCACCTCTCCTCCCATTATGAAATATCCAAATTGGAACCTTCCTTTTGAACTTATGTGTGATGTCAGTGACTTTGTTGTAGGATATGTCTTAGGACAACGTTTTGATAAAACTCTTTATGTCACTGCTTATGAAAGAAAATCCTTAAATGATTCCCAAATAAACTACACCACTACTGAAAAGGAGTTACTTGTTATTGTGTTTTCCTTACATAAGTTTAGGTCTTACCTCTTAGGATCCCTCATCACTGTGTTCACTGACCATTCTACACTAAAATACCTCTTCCAAAAACAAGATGCTAAGGCTATACTGATTAGGTGGGTCCTTCTCTTACAAGAATTTTACCTCACAATCAAGGATAAAAAGGGTGTTGAAAATGTTGTAGTTGATCACATCTCTAGGATGGAATTTAAAGACAACTCAAATCACCTTTCTATGTCTGATTCATTCCCTGATGAACACCTATACTCTGTGAGTGACTGCCCTTGGTATGAAGACATAGCCAACTTCTTAGTTACAGGAGTCATCCCAAAATTTTTAGGGACTCAAGCTCAAAGGAAATTCCTTTTTAATGTTAAGAACTATGTGTTTTATGATCCATACCTATATAAGTTCTTCCCTGACCAAGTCATTAGGAGGTGTTTCTCATAATCTGAATAAGAGTCCATCCTTAAATTCTGTCATAGTGAGGCATGTGGAGGTCACTTTTCCTCTAAGAAAACATCTGCTAAGATTCTTCAGTGTGGTCTCTTCTGGCCCACCCTCTCAAGGTACTCCTACACATTTTGTCTAAGTTTTCCTAGGTGTCAACAAGTAGGGTCTATCACAAAAAGGAATCAAATTCCACTCACTCCCATCTTAGTGGTTGAAATCTTTGACTGTTGGGGAATTGATTTCATGGGTCCCTTACCATACTCTAGGGTATATCTTTACATTCTCTTAGTTATTGATTATGTCTCAAAATGGGTTGAGGTCATTCCCACAAAATCCAATGATCATAAAACTATTATTAGATTCTTAAAATAAAACATCTTCTCTAGATTTAGAATTCCTAGGGCTATCATTAGTGATCGTGGAACTCATTTTTGCAATCATCCATTCTCATCACTCATGGACAAGTATGGAATTTCTCACAAAGTGTCCATTGTGTACCATCCACAGACCAATGGTCAAGCTGAGTTAGCCAATCGAGAAATTAAACAAATTCTTGAGAAAACTGTTAAACCATCTAGGAAATATTGGTCAAGCAAACTCTTAGATGCTCTTTGGGCCTATCTAACCGCATATAAAACCATTTTAGGAATTTCCCCATATAGTTTGTTTTATGGTAAAGCATTCCATTTTCCAGTGGAGATTGAACATAAGGATTTTTGGGAAATTAAGAAAATTAATTATGACCACTCATTGGCCGAAACAAAAAGAAAATTAGATCTCAATGAACTTGAGTAACTTAGGATGGAGGCTTATGAAAATTCAAGGATTAATAAAGATAAAGTACAAGCCTACCAATCTTGAAATCTTAAAACCAAACACATTGAACCAGGTAAACCTATTATTTTGTATAGTTCTAAACATCATTTACACCTGGGAAAGTTGAGGTCTATATGGTATGGTCTATACATAGTGCATAAGGTGTACCCCCATGGGGCTGTTGAAATTCAAGATCCCACCAATGGTCAAAAATTTAAAGTTAATGGTCATAGAGTCAAACCATTCATAGAACCATTCCAAAAACATGAAGTTGATGAAGAATTGTGTGAACCTACCTTAGATGACGAAAATAATTAATCAATTAGGGGTCTATGTCAGGCTAACGACGTTAAACAAAGCATTGCACGGGAGGAAACCCGTGGTTTTCATGTTTCCAATCTTTTTTTGAATCATATTTATTTTTTAGGATTAATTAATCATTTTTATATTTAAAAAAAAGATTGTTGACTTGTTCTTATATTATGAGTATGGATGGGTATGAAAGGGGAGCACCATATTCATTCGTGTCACGTGGTGTGATCCTTGAGTAATACCTTACCCAGAAATTTAAAAAGAAGACAATGTATCATCAGTTCTTTTTTTATGTGTTTGTAGGTTAAAATAAAAATAATAATAATAATAATATAATAATAAAAAAATCCACATCATAGGTCGTGGGGAAAACCCCGTCACAACCGGTGAAGCTGCAGGGAATCGAACCCGGGACCGAAGGGAGACAAGGGTGCATGCTTACCACTAACCTACACCTTTTTGTGCTTCCTTATTCTATAATTTTTATATATATACTTATATTTTACTTTATATATTATATATATATATATAGTTTTTTTTGTTTTTTTTTGTTTTTATTTTTTTTCTCTCCACTAGGGAATTCTTAGAGTGACATCGAGATCAAGGGATTAAAAGGGAGCAGTAAGAATTTCAACTTCAACCACCAGGTGACTTCATTCCATGATCCTCATATTTCAATTTCTTTTTTTAACTTCTCTTATTTGTCTCTACTCCTTATAAATTTTTATTTCTTGAAACACTGGGGATAGTGTTGTTTTAAGTTTGGGGGGAGATGAAATAAAAAAAATTGCTTTTGTGAAAAAAAAATGATTTGAAAAAAAAGTGTGTAAATGGAAGGAAAAATTCCTTTAACTTTGAACATGGTAATACACATTGCACACTTTGAAACTGAATATCAAATAATTTAGCATGCCCTGATTCTTATTTTAATCCTTGTATAATTTCATGAGCATAGATTTTGGAAAGTGTGGTTGTCCAATGTGATTTTTCATCATTTGTATTTTCATCCAAATAAAAAAAAGATCACAATGCACGTCCTTTGGATAGTGTGGTATTAGTTTGAGTTCATGGGGTCCCCCAAATAAATAGAATAGGTTTGGTGATAATTTTAGTTTTAATATGAGTATTCAATAAAAAAAATTAAAAAAAAACAATAAATTTGCGTGTAGAGCAATGAAATGACCTAATGCATGGCTTTCGGCACTTGGGGATCGTGACTCCATAGTTTTCTGGCCCATAGTTAGTGATTTTTTCTCTATTTTTCATGATTTGAATTTTTTTTTGACTGAGTTAACTTGAGATGATGCCCGAGTATGTGGGCTTCACTTGGTGCCCTAAGGTCTTTGATCCTAGGAGTCATCGGCAAAGTCTCGCTACAGGGGTTGACTCTTTTGAGTGCACACTAATGGAAATCATGGTTTTCCCAACAGTTGTATACCAATGGTTCTTTTGAACTATTGGTATAGGTGATCTTTACCAATGGTTTGCATTAACCATTGGTAATGATCTATAAAAATTGATTTTTCCCAACGGTTTGATGAAACTGTTGGGAAAGATTGGAAGAAAATTAGTTTTCCCAACAGTTTCATCAAACTGTTGAGAAAGATGGAAAAAAAATCAGTTTTCCCAATGGTTTAATGAAACCGTTGGGAAAACTATATCTTTACCAATGGTTTTTAATAACCTTTGGGAAAGATTTCCCCCAAATACAGACCACCCGAGCCCCCACTCAGCCCGATTGCAGACAGACCCTAATCGAGATCCTCCTCAATTCTTCTCGGCCACGAGACTCCTTCCAGCCAATATCCATCTTCAATCAAACAAAATATTATTTCACACTTCAAATTAGTAAGTGTTACCTTAGTTTTAGTGTTATTCCTTTATTTTTTTGGTGTTTGATGTTTTGATTTAGGCTAAATTTGGGTTTTTGTCTACGGAACCCCTGGATTTGTTTTCTGTTTTTTGTTCTACACTTCAAACATGGTAAATGGTTTGTTTAGTGGGGTGATATGGTACTTTTGGTGGAATTTATTTTAGTTGAAAATTGGATTTTGATTTGGATGAATTTATGTTTCAATTTGAGGTGGGGGAGGGTGTGCAAATGGGGTGGGGGAGGATGTCGAGGACTATCCAAGTGGGGTGGGGGAGGGTCTGTCTAGGTAGGGTGGGGAGGGGGCTGGGTTGTCCAAATGGGGTGGGGGTAGGGCTGTTTGGGGTGGGGGAGGGTGTGCAGGTGGGGTGGGGGAGGGTGTCCAGGTAGGGTTGTCCAAGTGGGGTGGGGAGGGTGTGAAGGTGGGGTGGGGGAGGGCTGTCTAGGTAGGGTGGGGTGGAGGAGGGTGTCCAGGCAGGGTTGTCCAAGTGGGTGGGGAGGGTGTGCAGGTGGGGTGGGGGAGGGGTTGTCTAGGTAGGGTGGGGGAGGGGCTGGGTTGTCCAAATGGGGTGGGGGTAGGGCTGTTTGGGGTGGGGGAGGGTGTGCAGGTGGGGTGGGGGAGGGGATGTATAGGTAGGGTGGGGTGGAGGAGGGTGTCTAGGCAGGGTTGTCCAAGTGGGGTGGGGAGGGTGTGCAGGTGGGGTGGGGGAGGGCTGTCTAGGTAGGGTTGGGTGGAGGAGGGTGTCCAGACAGGGTTGTCCAAGTGGGGTGGGGAGGGTGTGCAGGTGGGGTGGGGGAGGGGCTGTCTAGGTAGGGTGGGGGAGGGGGTTGGGTTGTCCAAATGGGGTGGGGTAGGGTTGTTTGGGGTGGGGGAGGGTGTGTAGGTGGGTTGGGGAGGGTGTCTAGGCAGGGTTCTCCAAGTGGGGTGGGGAGGGTGTGCAGATGGGGTGGGGGAGGGGTTGTCTAGGTAGGGTGGGGTGGGGGAGGGTGTCCAGGCAGGGCTGTCCAAGTGGGGTGGGGAGGGTGTGCAGGTGGGGTGGGGGGCTATCTAGGTAGGGTGGGGGAGGGGGATGGGGATGGGCTGTCCAAATGGGGTGGGGTAGGGCTGTTTGGGGTGGGGGAGGGTGTGTAGGTGGGGTGGGGGAGGGTGTCCAGGCAGGGTTGTCGAGGTGGGGTGGGGAGGGTGTGTAGGTGGGGTGGGGGAGGGGTTATCTAGGTAGGGTGGGGGGATGGGTTGTCCAAGTGGGGTGACGGTAGGGTTGTCTAGGTGGGGTGGGGGTGGCTGGGTTTTCCAAGTGGGTTGTGGGGGTTAGGGGTGTCCAGGTATGGTGGGGGGGATGGGTTTTCCAAGTGGGGTGGGGGTAGGGCTGTCCACGTGGGGTGGGGGGTGTTGTGTTGTCCAAGTGGGGTGGGGGTAGGGCTATCCAAGTGAGGTGGGTGGGGTGGGGGTAGGGTTGTCCAAGTGGGGTGGAAACCCTAAATTCAATGTTTTAATTTGAGATTTGGTTTGTTTTATTAGGGATTAGGTGTATGAGGCATTCACATTCCTATTATGGGTGGTTATAATCAAAATTTATGATGTTGGAACCATTTATGATGTTGTTGCCTCTATTTAATCTCATTTCCCCTAACTTAAATTCTATATCACATTTGGTTTCTATTTTTTTAATTTTCAGTTAAGTTATTTGTGGTCGATGATTGTATCATGTTAATTGTTTTCAATGGTTTGGTGTGGAAATTGGGCATTTAATGTGACTTTTCCAAATGGGGATGCCTTGAGAATACTCCAAATATTTGTTAAAAATTATCAAAGATATTTTATTATTTAAAATGGATTTCGAAAGATATTTCATAAATGATTTAATCTTGAGGAAAGTGTTTTATTAAAATGAGATTTTTTTTTAATAAGGCTTGTGTAATGTATTTTGTTATAGTACACTTTTTATGTGACTATGTTTGTTATTTAGTAACACATGAGATAACTGGTGTTCTAGAATGTGTTGTGAAAGATATTCCATGGTTGGTTCAAGATTATATTTACGTTTTGAGCCTATTAATGAGTTGTTTTAAAGGTATTTTGAGATATTTACCTATTTAATCATTCTGTTTACACAACATATGCAACCTCTACCCTCATTTAATCAGTGAACTCAAGTCATTAATTCAAGACCTCATTCTCACTAGCATGTAATAAATTGAATGATTTAAACCCACCCTCACATGATTTCTTACCTTAGATAGTTTCCAACATATGAAATACGAGCTTTTGAATTCATCAGTTAACCAGGATCATATATTTCATTTCCACTAATATGACTGTACTAATATAACTTTAGGGTCAATTAAATATGGTTCTCATTGTATGATGTATATTATGTGTCCTTCTTGGCCAATACTGACTTTTATGAGGGTGGGGTGCTTTTCACTACCCATTCTGGCATGTGTAGACATCTATAAAAATGTTAGATAAGTCACAAGTTTAATTCAGTAATGTTGTTATCATTGACATACTTTATTATTAATCTCAAATTTAAAAATAAATGTTTTTGTCTATACTTAATGAAATTAAATCTTTTTACAAGCCATGAACAACCTATTAGTGTAGAAGCCTAAAATATATTCACCCATGGGGTGTGCTTGACTTGGGGAAGTAATTGGGTAATTAAAGGTATGGCCATAGAGGTGCCAATAATGAGTTATTAAACATGAGTGAATGATTTGGGATGCCTATAACACATGATGGGACCTGAGGCATGTGCCTCTTATAGACCTAATGAAAATGAATATAAATAAATTTTATTTTAATTTATGAGTACTTTTTCTTTACATTATTTTAATAGTTCACTACATCGACTAGAAACTTCTTCCTTTATCATTTACTTAAATGTATTTTGTATTACAGTTCAATCCTATTGAATTTTTTATGACAAAATGACTTATATAAATTCTTTTTACAGAATGGACAGAAGTTGGATGTATGAAACTGATCGAATCTCAAGCGATTTTCAAAACAATTTGGAGATCTTTATAAATTTTTTATTTCACAATGCTTCAGATAGTGGTCTCATACACTACCCATGTTCCAATTGTGTTGGTAGACCTTGTTTGAGCCTTGAATAATTCATCTAACACATTACCAAAAATGGTTTTCAAGAAAACTACTTTGTGTGGTATCACAATGGGGAGAAAATGAAATCTCAAATTGGTGATGATCGAAATGAAAGGACTGGAATGGAGAATTTGTTAGATGATCGGTTTCCGTTTATTCGTCATCATGAAAAAGAAAGGATTTCAACTCAAGAAGACTTCGATATGAGGACAGCTGATGCTTTTAGTGAAAATGATGATATTGATAGGGTGAAAAAATTGAATGATGCTGCCACGACTCTAGTATATCGACAATGTGATAAAATGAAAAAGCTGGAATTTTTAATCTGATTGTTTCATGGGAAAACTATGTATGGTATTTCTAATACAGCAATCGATTACATTCTTACCCTCTTGAAGGATTTACTTCCAGATGATGTAGATATTCCCTCAAAACACTATATGGCATGGAATTTATTTGAGGAACTTGGATTTTCAAGAAAAAAAATCATTCTTGCCTGAAAGATTGCAGTTTATTCTGGGAGGAAACCGCTGAACGAAATGATTGTATAAAATGTGGCACATCCCACTAGAATTCAAAATCTAATGGAATACCATCCCGCATTCCACATAAAGTAATGTGGAACTTTCCATTGATCCCCAGACTCCATAATATTTTTATTTCTGATGACATATCAATAAAAATGAGATGGCATGATACCGAGAGAAAGAAGACTAATGATGAGTTAGTTCAACCTGCAGATGGATTTTCATGGTAGAGATTTGATGCTCGACATCCTGATTTTGCAGCTGACGTGTGTAATGTGAGACTGGGTCTTTCATGCGACAGTTTTAATCCATTTGGGCAGATGCTTAATTTGCACAGCACATGGCCAGTTTTTATACACATTTATAATCTTCTCCCATGGGTGTGTATGAAAAAACCTTTCACTTTCATGATTATACTCATATCTAGTCCTTATAATCCCATCATTGATATTGATGTATACATGAAACCTTTAATAAAAGAGTTGAAACTTCTTTGGGATGTGGGTGTGCGCACATACGATGCATGTTTGAAAGACATATTTCAGATGCGTGCTACGCTTATGTGGACGATCAATGATTTTCTGCCTTATGCAATGATGTCTGGATGGAGCACGAAGGGAAAACTTTCATGCCCAGTTTTTATGAAGAATACACGATCCAGAATACTGAAACATCATTGTAGTTTCAGTTTTATGGGACATCGACGATTATTTCCAAATGATCATCCATATAGAATGAATCGTCAAAGATTTGATAATACCATAGAGAACGATAATCCACCTTAGTGTATGTCTAGAACTGATGTGCTTAATGAATTTAAAGATTTTATTTTTTCATTCGGGAAGGGTCAAATGAAATCTGGAAAGAGAAAGAATGTTTCCACTGAAACCTGTAACAATTGGAGGAAGAGGAGTATCTTTTTTGATTTGCCTTATTGGTCAACCAATTTGTTACATCATTGCTTAGACGTAATGTATATTAAAAAGAATATATTCAAAATGTTGCTTTCGGTTCTTCTAAATGTTCAGGGGAAGACAAAAGATGATTTATGATCTCGGTGTGACTTGGTGGATTGGGGCATCAGACCAGAATTGCATCCTGTGCATATCAGTGAAAATAAATGGAAAATTCCATGTGCTTCTTATGTGATGACACCTATGGAAAAAAAACAATTTCGGGAAGTATTAGAGACTATTATAGTTCTTGATGGCTATTCAAGAAACATATCTAAACGGGTCAATAGAAGAGAGTTGAAGCTAAAATATTTGAAGACTCATGATTATCACGTTCTACTGCATGAGTTGCTTCCAATAGCAATCTGTCATCTTTTTTCCAATAATGTAAGGGTGGATGTTATTCGGTTGTGCCATTTTTTTAGAGATCTTTGTGCTAAGAAGTTGTCCAAATCTTTCTTACAAAAAATGTTGACAGATGCCCCATTAATTTTGTGTGAGTTGGAGAAAATATTTCCTCCATCATTTTTCACATGCATGCTGCATCTGACTATCCATATTCCCATTGAAATACTTCTTGGAGGACCTTTTTCTTTTCATTAGATGTATCCAACTGAAAGAAATATGTTCACATTAAAGTCTTATGTTCGAAACAGAAATCATCCCAAAGGTTCTATCATGAACGGTTACTTGGATCAATAATGTATGGATTTCTGCTTGATGTATTTGTCTGATTTTACTACATGATTGAACAGACCAATGAGAAATGAAGAATAACAGTATGAGAAAATTGAACCCAGTTTTCTATCACTTCCTCAAATAGGAGGAATTCCTGGATCATATACATTGAATACATTAAGCCATGAAGAGCGGGAGATGACACATCGCACAGTTTTGTTCAACTGTGATTTGTTTGAGGACTATATCAGGTAACTAAATTGATTATGTATATCTTACATATATATCTGTTAAAATATTAATATTTTTTATCTACAGGGAATATAAAACAATGATAAATAGGAAGCATCGTTCTTTATCTTTGAGAAGGAGAGATACTTTGCATAGCAAAGAGTTTTCTGCTTGGTTAAAATTGAAGGTAAAAATATTACTGTTTAAAATAATTATATCAATATTTAATTAAGTTTAATAGTCATTTATATTTCAGGTATTGAGTTTGTCTGTTGAATCTGTCTCTGAGGAAATAAGAGCTTTGGCTTTTGGTACTAATATCATGTTTCGTGACTGTAAATCAATTGTTATCAATGGGTACAAATTTATTGTCACTGAACAAGAAAAGAACATGAGAACACAACATGATGGTGTTATGGTTACTGCCACAACAGATTTTTATGTGAGTGCATTAGATAGTAGACCACGATTTGAAAATGTGGGTTATTATGGAGTTGTTGAGAAAATAATAATATTGGATTATTACTCTCATGGACGAGTCACAATGATGAAATTCCATTTGTTTTATTCGATGACAAGACAGGGCACATTTATTGATGATTGTGGATTTTGAGTAATTAATATGACTTACACTCTTGCTACCGAAGAACCATATGTGTTGGCATCAATGGCTAAACAAGTTTTTTATGTCAAAGACCAACTTCGACCTGAATTTGGTGTCATATTTGAAGTAATTACAAGAAATATTTTTGATGATGGTGATAATGGAATTGACACTGTCCCTAGTTCCATTGGAACCAATCCATTTATTTCTTTTGATGACTCCAATAGCTCAATTGTCAAAGTTAATTATGAACCTGAAGTTGTGGTTGAAAATATATAGAATCATTCATCCATGTTCTCAATTCTTTTGGTTTACCTCGAGTTGGGTTGTTAAGGTTGGTAATATTCAAATTGATTTAGTATTGATCACAAATATGTTTTAGATGACTTGACCATTATGTGAATTTTCAATGTTTATTGGTTTTAGTTTTATTTGAATTTCATTTTCTAATTTGGAATTGAACTGTATTCAAACCTAGTCAAACAATATTTCTAACTTGGTGAACATTACAACTTGTATGATTTATTAAATCCATTCAAGTTCGTCTAAAACAATTGATAGCTAAATTACCAATGAATCCCTCTATTCCCTCATATATTTAGTTTTTTGGGTTACACATTAGTTTCCATTTTCTAATTAATTACATATTTGTTTTCAAAAGCAGGAAATGCAGCCAATTGAAGAGAGATTAAGGAAAAAATGATGGAGAACAATCGTCGAATGGCGGAGTTGGGAATTCCATCATTAGTGCCTGTAGTGAGTAATTTATTTCAAATATATATATTTAAAGAATATATAATGTCATGTGATTAATTTTTTTGTAAACATTTTTGTAGGATCCACCTATATGTCGATAGTTATTCGATGAGGAGCCTAGTACTGGTCCTAGTACTCAGGCTGGTGGTACGAGGAGGGTTCGTACCAGAGGTGGACGAGCAGTTGTGCGTACCCGACTAGACCCTGCCCCTCCCACTGACATGTAATCCTTCCCACATTCTGATCCCGGTGTGTTTTTAGGGAAACACAGGATATTTAGGCCTCCCATGTTTTCACTACCTATTGCATCTTCTGGACCATCATTTTCACATCCCATGATGATTCCCACTCCCCAGTCAGAATCCGGTCAGACAGTTATCTCATCTTCTTTTCCTTCTACTTATGTCACTCCGAGTTTCTATATTCCATTGTCTTCGACTCCTGTTCCACCACAGGGTGTTCCATTAGTTTTTGTGGATCTAGCGGCGCTCAGCGATCAGACCGGTGCAGGTATATTTATAGAACCCTAACAAATTTTTATAGCAATATTTATTTTCATTATAACATGTTTTGATAAAATATTTGTTTTTCTTTAATGACAGATACATATACTGATAGGAAGCATGGGTGGGGGTGTACACGCATGCGTTCGGTGTGGAACCACCGCACATAGGTTATGGTGTATTATAATGAAGACAACCAAATGGTTGAGAAAACAGGGCAGCAATGTTGGAGTTTTTTGGCGATGCTTACCAAATACTCCGACATCATTCCCGTCAGCCTGCTATCATGGAGACATTTTCCACATGATGTCAAGGATAGAGCTTGGGTAGAGATATGGGTAAAAAAAATTCTTCTATTTAATGCCATGAATTATTTTTGTATTTATATGAATTAATATTTTGATGTCAGCTTTGATTTAATTTTTCCGATGGTGAGGGTGCATGACCGGAACGTCTAAAGGATTTAGGTGAGCTTTGGAGAGCCTACAAGCATGAGTTGTATATTGGCTGGGTTGCTAGAGTTGGCACTGAGTTAGAGGCGGTGCCAGTGGTGGATGATTGTCCTATAGAGTAGTATCGTCAGATGATTACTCATTGGACGAGTACCCAGTTTAAGGTATTAATTACATTTGAGGTATTTAAATAATAACTTTTATGTTTTGAATTAATAATATCTGTTGAATTTTTGAATTTTATTTAGGAATAATCTGGAAAAAATAAAAAGAACATTGATGCAAAAAAAATACCTCCAGACACTGGGATGCATTACGCTGCCTGATCATGAGAGGAAGCAGGTATGACAATTGTTTATAAGTTTTCTTTACGACTTACACTTTCTTTTGTTTTCTAAATTATTTAATAGTTTGCTAAAGTTTTAATATAACTTTAGTTTTCAATATCATTGTAGAGGCAAATAAAAAATATTGAAGGACCTGTGCCTCGAGCAAAACTGTTTTGATCAAGTAGATAGAAAAAGGATGGAAGTGTCGTCAATGAAGCGACTCAGCAGAAGATTATAAGTTTTAATCTGTTTATTTTATATTTTAATATCTATTTGGAACTTAATAATATATTTATATTTGTAACAGGCTACTTTATAGGACCTTGATTCCCAAAAACCATACAATTTTGGGTCATCTGATCACTTACATCAGGTTTTGGGAGAGGAGCATCCTGGCAGAGTATGCTGCCGACCTAGGATAGCCCCGACGATGTATTGGCCCTCCTCAGGTACGAGTTGTAATGCCACCGAACTGCAGCAAGTTAGGGCACAGATAGAATAGGCTAACAAAAGGGCCACAGAGACGGCAGAATAGTCTTCTAGGGCAAACAGTGCATTTATGAAATTTATTGAAGTTCTACGTCTGACACTTCCACCAGAGGCCAGCCCAGCTTTTGATGAATATATGTCGTTGATAAGTTCTATATATGGAGCATCAAGTGGAAGTTCTAGTGGTGGTCAAGACGATGTCCAGGCTGACGATGATGATGGCAATGAGTCTGATGTGGAAGAGGAGGGAGAGGAGGAGGGCGAGGCGGATGGCGAGGGTGAGGTGGAGGGCGAGGGTGAGGAGGAGGATGAGGAGGGTGATTACGATGATGGGGATGAGGAATAGGGTGATGATGATGGTGATTATGGTGATGGTGATGTGGGAAAAGTTGATCCATTACATTTTTGACTAATATTACTGAGATTTGATGTTTAATCTATTCTAGTTGTTGGTTTTATCCAGACCTGTAGTATAGTATTGCAGTTGAGTTATTTTTATATATTGTCTGTTTTCATGGATGTTGATGTCTTTTTGTGTGTTTGAGAACTCCCTGGATAGCCCCCCTCCTTCCTGGACCCTGGAAAACCCCCCACCATCCTCCTTAGACCCCAGACATCCCCCCAAACACCCCCTGGACAGCCCCCCGCACAGCCCCCCCACCCTCCTCCTTGGTCCCCGGACAGCCCCCCGTACACCTCCCAGACAGCCTCCCGCACACCCCCCGGACACCCCTCGGACAGCCCCCCACCCTCCTCCATGAACCCCAGACATCCCCCCAGACAACCCCCCCCCCCCCCCCTCCTCCTTGGACCCCAGATATCCCCACGAACACCCCCCGGACAGCCCCCCGCACAGCCCCCCCCCCCCCCCCACCCCCCACCCTCCTCCTTGGTCCCCAGACAGCCCCCCAGACACCTCCCGGACAGCCTCCCGGACACCCCCCGGACAGCCCCCCGGATAGCCCCCCGGACAGCCCCCCCACCCTCCTTGATTTCACATGCATTTTTTTATTTCTCTGATCTTGCAATGTTATTTAGGATTATTCCATTTTTTTATGTCTTGAATTATTTGAATGTCTTGGTAAGCTTATTAGCTCATGCTCATCAAATGCATGTGATGATATGCTTTAATTTGAATACAAAGCCATGTTTTACATTCTCCATGTTATGTGAATTATGCCTTGTTTTATTTGGTTTACATTTCAATTGTTAGGATAAAACATGGGTTACATGTTATGGACTCATGGACATGCTCAGGAAATTTAGACATGAAATTCCAGGATGTATGCTTTAGTTTCTAGGTGAGGGCTACCAGTATGGTTTCTATTACTCATGAGTGATATTGGTTCCTTGAAGATAAACCAAGGACATATGTGACGTGTACGAGTCAACCTCGCCTCAATCTGAGGCACGGTGTGGCCGACACCATTCATAGTGTCTCTCTTTTGTTTAAAATGGACATCATTTTAAGTGAAAACAACAACTGACATACGAACAACTGACCAAACACATTCGAAATGTGTTGATACTTTAGGAAAATGATCCATGGGTCATATGTGACGTGTACGAGTCAACCCAGCCTCAATCTGAGGCACAGTGTGGCCGGCACCACTCTTAAGTGTCTCTCTTTTGTTTCAAAAGGATATCATTTTAAATGAAAACATCAACTGACATACGGAAAACTGACCAAACTCATTCAGATTGTGTTGATACTTTAGTAAAATGATCCATGGGTCATTTGAGACATGTATGAGTCAACCCCATCTAAATCTGAGGCACGGTGTGGCCGGTACCACTCTAACTCTGTCTCTTTTGTTTAAAATGGACAGGATTATAAGTGAAAAGAACAACTGACATACGGAAAACCAACCAAACACCTTCGTATTCTGTTGATAATTTATAAAAACGATCCATGGGTCATATGTGACATGTACAAGTCAACCCGGGCTCAATACGAGTCGCGGTGTGGCCAGGATCACTCTAAGTGTCTCTCTTTTGTTTAAAATGGACAACATTTTAAGTACATACGGAAAATCGACCAAACGCATTCTGTTTTCGTTGAAACTTTAGGATAATGATCCATGGGTCATATGTGATGTGTATGAGTCAACCGCGCCTCAATACGAGGTGTGGTGTGGCCGAAACCACTCAAAGTGTCTCTCTTTTGTTTAAAATGGACTTCATTTTAAGTGAAAACAACAACTAGCATATGGAAAACCGACCAAACAGATTCTGATTGTGTCGATACTTTAGCACAACAATCCATCCGTCATATGTGACGTGTACGAGTCAACCCCACCTTAATCCGAGGTGCGGTGTGGCCGACACCATTCATAGTGTCTCTCTTTTGTTTAAAATGGACATCATTTTAAGTGAAAACAACAAATGACATACGAACAACTGACCAAACGCATTATAAATATGTTGATGCTTTAATAAAATGATCCATGGGTCATATGTGACATGTATGAGTCAACCTCGCCTTAATCTGAGGTGCGGTGTGGCCAGCACCACTCTTAAGTGTCTCTCTTTTGTTTCAAAAGGATGTCATTTTAAGTGAAAACATCAACTGACATATGTAAAACTGACCAAACGCATTCATATTGTGTTGATACTTTAGTAAAATGATCCATGGATCATTTTAGAAGTGTACGAGTCAACATCTTATAAATCCGAGCTGCAGTGTGGTCGGTACCACTCTAACTCTGTCTCTTTTGTTTAAAATGGACAGGATTATAAGTGAAAAGAACAACTGACATACGGAAAACCAACCAAACGCCTTCATATTCTATTGATAATTTATCACAACGATCCATGGGTCATATGTGACGTTTACAAGCCAACTTGGGCTCAATCCGAGTCACGGTGTGGCCGGGATCACTCTAAGTGTCTCTCTTTTGTTTAAAATGGACAACATTTTAAGTATATACGGAAAAC
The DNA here is from genome assembly GCA_963277665.1 of Viscum album. Lineage (NCBI taxonomy): Eukaryota > Viridiplantae > Streptophyta > Magnoliopsida > Santalales > Viscaceae > Viscum > Viscum album. The sequence goes on along the minus strand of OY728153.1, from coordinate 1,460,197,668 downwards.
CGACCAAACGCATTCAGTTTCCGTTGAAACTTTAGTAGAACGATCCATGGGTCATATGTGATGTGTAAGAGTCAACCCCACCTCAATACGAGGCGCGGTGGGGCTGACACCACTCAAAGTTTCTCTCTTTTGTTTAAAATGGACTTCATTTTAAGTGAAAACAACAACTAGCATACGGAAAACCGACCAAACGGATTATGATTGTGTCAATACTTTAGAAAAATTATCCATGGGTCATATGTGATGTGTATGAGTCAACCTCACCTCAATCCAAGGCGCGGTGTGTCTGACACCATTCATAGTGTCTCTCTTTTGTTTAAAATGGGCATCATTCTAAGTGAAAACAACAACTGACATATGAACAACTGACCAAACGCATTCGAAATGTGTTGATGCTTTAGGAAAACAATACATGGGTCATATGTGACGTGTACGAGTCAACCACACCTCAATCCGAGGCGCGGTGTGGCCAGCACCACTCTTAAGTATCTCTCTTTTGTTTCAAAAGGATATCATTTTAAGTGAAAACATCAACTGACATATGGAAAACCAACCAAACACATTTGGATTGTGTTGATACTTTAGGAAAATGATCCATGGGTAATTTTAGATGTGTACAAGTCAACCCCATATAAATCTGAGGCGCGGTGTGGTCGGTACCACTCTAACTCTGTCTCTTTTGTTTTAAATAGACAGGATTATAAGTGAAAAGAACAACTTACATACGGAAAACTGACCAAACGCCTTTTTATTCTGTTTATAATTTATCACAACGATCCATGGGTCATATGTGATGTGTACGAGCCAACCTGGGCTCAATCCGAGTCGCGGTGTGGCCGGGATCACTCTAAGTGTCTCTCTTTTGTTTAAAATGGACAACATTTTTAAGTATGTATGGAAAACAGACCAAACGCATTCGGTTTCCATTGAAACTTTAGAATAATTATCCATGGGTCATATGTGATGTGTACGATTCAACCTCACCTCAATATGAGGTGCGGTGTGTCCAACACCACTCAAAGTGTCTCTCTTTTGTTTAAAATTGACTTCGTTTTAAGTGAAAACAACAAGTAGCATACGGATAACCGACCAAACGGATTCTGATTGTGTCGATACTTTAGAACAATGATCCATGGATCATATGTGATGTTTACGAGTCAAACCCACCTCAATCCAAGGTGCGGTGTGACCAACACTATTCATAGTGTCTCTCTTTTGTTTAAAATGGACATCATTTTAAGTGAAAACAACAACTGACATACGAACAACTGACCAAACACATTCGAAATGTGTTGATGATTTAGGACAATGATCCATGGGTCATATTTGACGTGTATGAGTCAACCCCACCTCAATCTGAGGTGCGGTGTGGCCGGAACCACTCTTAAGTGTCTCTCTTTTGTTTCAAAAGGATATCATTTTAAGTGAAAACATCAACTAACATACGGAAAACTGACCAAATGCATTTGGATTTTGTTGATACTTTAGGAAAATGATCCATGTGTCATTTGAGACGTGTATGAGTCAACCCCGTCTAAATCCGAGGCGCGGTGTGGCCAGTACCACTCTAAATCTGTCTCTTTTGTTTAAAAAGGATAGGATTATAAGTGAAAAAGAACAACTAACATACGGAAAACCAACCAAATGCCTTCAGATTATTTTGATAATTTATCACAATAATCCATGGGTCATATATGACATGTACGAGACAACCCGGGCTCAATCCGAGTCACGGTGTGGCTAGGATCACTCTAAGTGTCTCTCTTTTGTTTAAAATGGACAACATTTTAAGTACATATGGAAAACCAACCAAACGCATTAGGTTTCCGTTGAAACTTTAGTAGAAAGATCCATGGGTCATATGTGATGTGTACGAGTCAACTACATGGTGTGGCTGACACCACTCAAAATTTCTCTCTTTTGTTTAAAATGGACTTCATTTAAAGTGAAAACAATAACTAGCATACGGATAACCGACCAAACAGATTATAATTGTGATGATAATTTAGAAAAACGATCCATGGGTCATATTTTATGTGTATGAGTCAACCCCGCCTCAATCAAAGGCTTGGTGTGTCCAATACCATTCATAGTGTCTCTCTTTTGTTTAAAATGGACATCATTTTAAGTGAAAACAACAACTGACATACGAACAACTGGCCAAATGCATTTTAAATGTGTTGATGCTTTAGGAAAATGATCCATGGGTCATATGTGATGTGTACGAGTCAACCCCACCTCAATCCGAGGTGTGGTGTGTCCAGAACCACTCTTAAGTGTCTCTCTTTTGTTTCAAAAGGATATCATTTTAAGTGAAAACATCAACTGACATATGGAAAACTAACCAAACGCATTTGGATTGTGTTGATACTTTAGTAAAATGATACATGGGTCATTTGAGATGTGTAAGAGTCAACTCCGTCTAAATCCGAGGCGTGGTGTGGCCGGTACCACTCTAAATCTGTCTCTTTTGTTTAAAATGGACAGGATTATAAGTGAAAAGAACAACTGACATACGGAAAACTGACCAAACGCCTTCAGATTCTATTGATAATTTATCACAATGATCCATGGGTCATATGTGATGTGTATGAGCCAACTTGGGATCAGTATGAGTCGCAGTGTGACCAGGATCACTCTAAGTGTCTCTCTTTAGTTTAAAATGGACAACATTTTAAGTACATACGAAAAACCGACCAAACGCATTCGGTTTCCATTGAAACTTTAGGAGAACGATACATGGGTCATATGTGATGTGTACGAGTCAACCGCGCCTCAATCCGAGGCACGGTGTGGCTGACACCACTCAAAGTGTCTCTCTTTTGTTTAAAATGGACTTCATTTTAAGTGAAAACAACAACTAGCATATGGATAACCGACCAAACGGATTCTAATTGTGTCGATACTTTAGCAAAATCATCCATGGGTCATATGTGATGTTTATGAGTCAACCCCGCCTCAATCTGAGGCGTGGTGTGGCCGACACTATTCATAGTGTCTCTCTTTTGTTTAAAATGGACATCATTTTAAGTGAGAACAACAACTAACATACGAACAACTGACCAAACTCATTAGAAATGTGTTGATGCTTTAGGAAAATGATCCATGGGTCATATGTGACGTGTACGAGTCAACCCCGCCTCAATCTGAGGTGCGGTGTGGTTGGCATCACTCTTAAGTGTCTCTCTTTTGTTTCCAAATGATATCATTTTAAGTGAAAACATCAACTGACATACGTAAAACTGACCAAATGCATTCAGATTGTGTTGATACTTTAGGACAATGATCCATGGGTCATTTGAGATGTGTACGAGTCAACCCCGTCTAAATCTGAGGCATGGTGTGGCCGGTACCACTCTAAATCTGTCTCTTTTGTGTAAAATGGACAGGATTATAAGTGAAAACATATGGTATATGAAAAACCGATCAAATTATGAATTGAATTCCAAATTCACATATAATTGTCTCTAAATTTTAAATTGAATTCTAAATGAATTATGTATGTTTATAATTACGTTATGAATTCTGATTTAATTTTGAATGTGTATAGTTCCTAGATTCATTATATATTAAATGTGTATGAATTTTTCTCTATATGTATGTGTTACTTGGTTATTGTAGGTACAATACTTGTATATGTATGTGTTAGTTTATTGAAGGTACAATAATTGGAAATGATTGATAATGAGAGGGAATGCTACTATGAAAATTGGACAAAAAATGAGAGGCTATTGTGCAAATTGCAGCCTTCTGTGCAATTTGCACAGCATAGGCTATGCCAACAGTTTGAAACCATTGGAATAGCCTCTCTGTATTATTTATACCAACAGTTCTATGAACCTTTGGTAAAACTCCTTTCCCAACGGTTTTGAAACCGTTGGGAAAGAAGGCCCTCTACTTGGTTTTCCCAAAGGTTCATCCCAAACCGTTAGGAAAAACTTTCCCAATGGTTTGGCACAACCGTTGGGATAGGTTGATTTTTTCTAACCTATCCCAATGGTTCACTGTAAACCGTTGGTAAAACCTTTCCCAATGGCTTACTTCCCTACGGTTTGCAGAACCGTTGGTAAATATGATACCAACGGTTCTGTAGCCTTTCCCAATAGTTCATAACCGTTGGGAAATCCTACATTTCCAGTAGTGGAAATTTCCATTACCATGGAAAAATTGAAAATACAATAAAAAATAAAATAAAAAATTGAATACTCATCTTAATATTGAAATGTGATTCCACCTAGCGCTTCTGTCATTTCCCCCTTGAATAAAGATGAACCCCCATGTCTATTGTGATACACAACACATCCTCATACTTAATTGATATTGGATGAAATATGGAAATGAATTTGAAAAAAGGAATGGGCTTGGTATTGGGATATTCTTATGAAACTATCTTTTATTAAAATATTTTGATGGGTTTCATGATTGTTTGGTATAAGGTTTTTGGTGATCATTGTGTATTAAAATGTTTTTGGAAAAGGGAATTCGAATTTCATATTGTTGAGATACATTTTGCTCGGGAATATAAAATCTCAAGTTGGGTGGTCTGATTAGCCAATAAAAATACATATTTTAATTAAATTTTAATGGTATTAAATGTTAATTTTTTATCTTATGGTCCTAAGTAAGTGGATTTTAATTTTGAACATCCATTCTTATCATTTGTGCACTTCATGCCTAATGTACACCAATTTAGGCCCAATGATTCATATAATTTTAAGAATTGTAATTATCTATATTTTAATTTTATATTTTTGTAAATGTATCTACACTTAAATATGAACATTTTTTATTCAGGGATCAATGGAGGATTCATAAAGGATGATAGAGATATTTGGAGATGGATAGAAGCAATTCTAGAGAAGGCAGATTGGACACCAGCCCACTGATGAGAATGTGGGACCCACATTTCAAATTCAATGAATCCAAAATTTCATGGGATTATGTAATACATATAGGGGAACCAATAATTATTCAGGAGATAGTGCTAATTCGGCCTCCATTGTGGTTATTTAGGCGGCCCAAGTTGAAGATAAAATTCTGGGCCAGATTCTGTGGCCCAGAAAAACATCCCACTAATATAATCATATCTCGAAATAAAAAACTCCAAATAGGACCAAATTTTACAGGATTTTGGAGACATCTGGAGATCCATTTTCTTATTATATGGACCACTAAAATTCTTCCATCTAGAAGGTCTTATAAGCGCATATTTTTTGGGGATGAAAGCTAGATGCCACCTCGGGTCAAGGGTAGAAAAATCAACTCTCCCTCAACTTTCCACCCACCTATGGCCTACAAAAATTAATTGAGGAGACTTGGACTATTTAAGTATCAACCCAAGTCTTCAAAAATTCATATTTAAGGCAGTGGTGGTATAGGATTTGATCATCTTTGATTCTTTGTTCAATTGTAATGTTATGCTGCGATTTTGTTGTCTCAAGTTTGTCTTTCACATGTAAGTTGTTCAATTCACTCTAGTTTCTTAAAAAAAATCTTCTTCTATTCTCTTATTCTATTAATATTCATATCAATTTGATACCATTGGTTCAAGGTGTGAATTTATTCACACCAAACCTTGTGAAATTATCACACAACGGTGGAGTGATCATTATTTCATTGTTTTTTTTACTTCTTCATTTCCTCCCTCATGAGTCTACTTTCCGCTTCCATTGAAACCATAGAATCAATGGAGGGCTAACCCAATTATGGGTTGATCCAAAGGAGTGTAAAGGGGATGTATTGGATGTTATTTATCACCCCATTAATGTCTAATCACTTCTTTTAATTTAAATTTTTATTTGATGATTTTTAAACTCCATCGTCCTTGTTGAATTTAAGGCCACACCCTTCAAGTGCTAATACGAACCTTTACCTTGAAGTGATAAAAACTTTGATCCTTCAAGTGTATATGTGATTAGTATTGAGGTGTGTAGGAATTAAAATAGTAAGTGATGATTTTTTTTATCTTCTTAAATGAACCCATCTCAAATATAAGAAATTGAAATCATTTAAAAAGGAATTCATCCTATCCACCCCGAGCGATAACCTAGGATCAACTCATTACCTTAATTTGAAATAACTTAAATCTGTTAGTTATCCTTTAAAATCATCTTAAATCAACCCAAGTTGGACACTTCATAGCCAAAAACAATCCATAGAATGTACGTGTCTATAGGTTACTTCTTAGGTATCTGAGGATTCGATAACCCAAGCTAAACTACAAGGATTGTTCTACCTTCATCTCTTGGGTAAATTTGAGCGTAAATCACGACCTCTTCACCAGAAACGGTTCACAACTAGGAGAAAACACTCCATGAGCACTGTCATCCAGATGACAGTCATCTGAGAGATACACTCCATCAGGTCCCACACAAACATCTCAGAGGCTCACCCAAGAGATCACACTCATCGGATATCATCACTGAGAAAGTCATGCTGAAACAGAAAAAACACCAAACTCCATGAATAGGGGACCACTCCTAGGGTCCGCTAGGGGATGAAAGAACCCACACTGGTATTCGAAGATCTCAAAGATAGAGGATCACTCCCAGGATCCGCTGGGGGATACCACAACCCGATCTCGTATTCAAAGATCTCACAGATAGGGGATCACACCCAGGATCTATTGGGGGATACCACAACCCAATCTGGCGCTCCATAGAATCACATCACTCGGATAGAGGATCATCGCCCGTCAAGGAAGTCACGACGATATCGAAACCCCATCTGGTGTAACTCACGTAGTAAGGGATCGAACTGACGATGCACCAACCCTACAGAAACCACACGATGAGTAGGGGATCATATAACCAACGATTTTGCAACCCTACTATAAACCACATGCTGAGTAGGGGATCGTATACCTGATGATTCCAAAACCTTACTGAGCACGGCCCAATGCATAGGGGGTCATATTTTAGAAGATTCCACAAACCCTAATAGGGTTAACCTGCTAGATAGGGGATCTCCGCCCATGGATAAGCGGTCACAGTGATACCAAGAACCCGATCTAGGATAGCGAAGCTAGAGGATCCCGCCCTTGGCCCACCAGAGGGATGCCACAACTCTAATAGATTAGAGATCCTATCGAGGGGATCACAAACCCATACCATGGTTGTGATGCCACATGAACCCTCATAGGAGAAAATCAAGGGAGTAACCTCAACCACTGCTGGTCCAAACGTCGCAAACCCAAGTGACCTACCACATCGCCACACTGCACACCACCTAGGCTGATACCGAGGCCACCATCATGGTCTACACAGAAAAACATGTAGGATAGGCAATTTACTCGCCCAAAACAGACAACCGGTGAACAAGGTACTATTCATTGTAGCCTACCCGTGTAGATCCCACACCACGATCCTGAAACTCATCAAGCGGATCACACCATTGTGATCCCCTCGGAAAAACCCACGAGATCGACTACTCGATCGTCCAAAACAGACACCCGGTGAAAAAGGTACTATTCACCGTAGCTAGCCTAGGTGGGTCCCACACCATGATCTTGAAACTCGTCAAGCGAATCACACCATTGTGATTCCCTCAGAAAATCATACGGTATCGACTACTCGATCGTCCAAAACGGACACCAGGCGTTAACGTCACGTTACTTCGTAAATGTCGGAACCCGATCTCGAGGGGCCCACACACTATTCTCGCTCCCAACACTAGAAAACTATCTCGAAAAGTCCTTCATACCATCAGGGAATCAATTCCACTAACAGCACATCATTTGGACACTCCGTGCAGGAGTTATGGCGGATCGAAGTTGAAAATAATAAAATATTATTATTTTCAACATTTCATGGCCCGGGGCCAAAAAACCTGACTCACAAAATTCTCTAAAGAATCTCATGAGGTCCATCTCGACTCAAGATTTGCGTCGCTACAAACGGCTCTCAAATCGGACTTCTGGTTTCCAAGTTACAGGGGTTTAGAGAACCCTCGGAAAAACCTGGGCGGACCACCGCCTGCCTCGCTGGAAACCACCGCGTCGCCGCCAGAGATCACTGTGCCGCCGCTGCTTCACTGGAATTCGCCATGGCTGTAGCCCTCACTGCCGGAAAACTGGGTTTTCCTCCTGAAAACTTTCGAGAGCCACTGGGAGCACCCCGGTGCTCCAAATTCAGAAAAGCTCGGGACCCAAACTACACAACCCTTACGAAAATTTGAAGGAAAACAACACAAAAATAGGATACTAGATTTTAAAACTTAAACCGCCTACCTTTTGGCGGACCTCCGAAGCTTCGCACACTCTGTTGCTACTGTTGCGCGACCCCGGAGCGTCCGTCGTCAAGATCTGAGACCGACAATGCTTCGTTTTGACGATTTGGCCTCTGATTCATCATTGGAGGAGGAAAGTGGAGGGGAGGAGTTATCCTCCTCATTGGATCATCAAAGAGAGGGGGTGGGTATTGATTAGGTTTAATCAATTAATTAATTAATTAATTAAACCACCATTTAACGCCCCCGACCAAAATGCCCGGCACAGAGAATATTAAGTCACCCCTAGAGTAAACACGGCATTCTGAATGCAACGGAAAACTCATAATTACTATATGAGACTCCTTTTAGAAGTTATTCGAGTCGACGCTCACAAATAAAATTTTCCATTTATTTACGAAAACACCCCTAGTGGCTTTTTCCACAGTAGGCCCGTGGCCGCAAAGTTTACACCCCGCCTAGGGTAAACGGTACGTTCTGGATGCAACCGTGCCCTAAGATTTCTGATCCGAGCTACCGTTTAGGAGAAAACATAACCCCACCACGTGCATAGTATGAAAAAACTTAATATTTTTATAAAAATAATTCCAGGAACATTGGGCCTCAGAATCGCATGTCGTCTTCATGCCTAGATTTGGAATTATTCATAGGAATATTCCAAAGTCTAATAGGGCCAAACCCCGAGTCGCTACATCCTCCCCACCTTAGATTTTTTCATCCTCAAAAATCCATAAGCACAAGGAAAGCAACTGGACCCTCAACTGGGTCTCCCACGCTAGAGAGTTCGCCAACAAGCACCTCTGCCCAAACACATAAGTCAGAGGGACTCATCCACCACACCTAAACACTATCCGCTTTGGGTGGCACTGACTCACCCGCACGATTTTTATCGCGTCACAAAAACGTGTCTCGGTGGGGGAAGGATCCCTCTTCCTCACGCATTCGAAACACGCCGAACAACACCCACATAGGGTCTTACCAACACCCTGAACAAAAATCGAGCAAGCAATGAAAAGGGAGAGTACCGCTAAGCAGTGTCCATAAAACTACTGCAGAAAGTAGAAATGACACAAGGCGTACCTCCACCCATACGCAGAGCCTCTGGGTTAACAGCCTCTAAAGCTTGCAGTTGTCCTCACCCTCGGCCACCAGCTCCTTGAGCCCAGCGTGGACCACCTGGGGGTAGTGGTGGTGGCATCTGATACTGCCGAACACCTCCCACTACTGCACCAGCTTCATCGCCACTTCTGCTGCCCTGCAGACCGCCTTTCTCAAGACATTTTCGCTGCCAATGTGGCCTGTCAACTAGCTCCCTCTCAGCTGCACGGAGGGTAGGACACTCCCTAGCCAGATGTCCCCGGCTATCGAAATCGTAACACCGCCTCTCCTGTGGCTTCCCAAAGCCGGCCTGAGATCCCTAAGCCTCAGATCCTCCATCCTGGGGTCGCATCCTGAAATGTCGCATACGTCCGGGCCCCTGACTCTATCGTCGGCTACCATATGCCGATCCGATTGAAGAAGTCTCAGCTCTTGCATGCCCAGCACTAACAGGTGGGATTTTCTTGGCCAGAAAGCTCTCCACCACTAGGGCCTGATCTAGCACTCCAGCAAAGGAGGGTAGGAACAAGGAAACCACACCTGCTCGGATGTACCTGCGTAGGCCCTGCTCGAAGGTCCGAGCCTAAATAAAGGGTCCCAAACCATATCCATGGAGTAGCGCGACATGTCTGTAAACCTCGTTAAGTACTATGACACGGTCATGCCCTCCTGTCGAAGCTTCAGGAGCTCTTGAATCTGCACTGACCTCAGCGTCACTGGATAGAACTCTTCCCTGAAGAGCCGCTCAAACTCTACCCACATGAGCGTCTCCTCATCATGGGACTGCGTCACTAGGCTCCACCATCGCCCGGTCGAACCATGCAGAAGGCTCGCCGCTAGGACCACCATCTGATCTGGAGGTGTCCTCACCAGATGAAAAACTCAGGTGATGGAATCAAGCCAGTCATCAGCTACCTAGGGGTCTGGATCACCCCGGAACCTCAGAGGTCGCTACCTTTGGAACTCGTGCAGCGCACTCAACTTGCACGCAACCTCATCCTGCGCTACCGTCACAACCAGCTGTTCGACAAGTGGTGGCTCAACTGGTGGACCACCTGGAGGTGCAGGCTCAGAACCTGCACCCTGGTCTACAGCCTCTACACGGGGCGGATCATCACCACAATCCTGCTGTGGAACCCTCACTGGCTGTCGTCATTGAGGCATCCTAAAATACAATCAAGACGCTCCATAGTCAAAGAGTATATATGGACAGCTGACTCAAGAAGAAAAAGGGAAACCCAAAAACCCAGTCCTATATGGTGCATGTACCATTATGTCCCTTAGACTAGTGTCCAAACATCCTGAGTCAAAAGGCAGGTTATCAGAGTCCTAGTGAATGGATACGTGGGCCGTCGCACCAACACTGGAATCCCTGGCCTGAAATCCAAACTCGAAACATCATAACACTGTCGCTATGAAACCCAAACCAAGCTCACAACTTGACCAGCTACGCTCTGAGATCCCAAAGGTGGAACCTCCTCTGATACCACTCTGTCACGACCCGATCCAACGGCGCTCGAGCCGTGACTCCTCAAGCCTGCCTCCAATAGGCCAGGGGCTGGAGACTAGTGCTGAGTAGGATATCACACACATGGGAGGCATTATCCTAAGGTACTTGTACACACGCACCCACATACACCTCCACGCAAAAATGCAGAGATATATATAGAAACTGAAAATAAATGCATGCATACATCTAACCCACAACCAGAGTGAAACAGAAGTAAAAAAGGGAAAAACAGGGCCCACCAAAAGAAAACTACAAAAGCATCCAACCTGCTCAGAAGGAGGGAAATGCTGCCAAAAGAACCCACTGGTAAGATCCTCAGCACATCTCCGGTAAACACCCCGTTCAGTCTCGCTCACTAAGATCCGCCTACTCCGGGTCCCCCTAGGACTTCGTCGATAGGCCTGTGGTCTGCACAAGACTCAAACATGTGTGGGCAAAGCCCGTGTAGGGGTGAGTATAAAAATACTCATTAGGCACCCCAAAAATCCAAAACAAAAGAGAGAAACTGAAAGGCAACAGTCGGATCAACCCAGCCAGAGGGAACCCAGACGAGAGAGAAACTCCATCTCGAGACCATCCTCGGCTAACAAAACTAGTAGGCTCAATTCATGTGTATTCCCATACATACACCTTGAACATATGCTCAGGTATACGCCCATACATATATCATGAACATTTTCTCAGGTATACACCCATACATATACCAGGAGAATCCGCACAGATATACGTCCACACATATACCATGAACATCCAGATATACTCGATACACACACCAAGCCACAAAAGGTACCGACCTCTTCACCAGAAACAGTTCACAACTAGGAGAACACACTCCACGAGCACTGTCATCCAGATGATAGTCATCCGATAGATACACTCTATTAGGTCCCACACAAACATCCCAGATGCTCACCTGGGATATCACGCTCGTCGGATATCATCACTGAGAAAGTCACACTGAAATAGCAAAAACACCACACTCCACAGATAGGGGATCACTCCTAGGGTCCTCTAGGGGATTCCAGAACCCACACCGGTATTAGAAGATCTCGCAGATAGGGGATCACTCCCAAGATCCACTGGGGGATACCACAACCCGATCTGGTATTCGAAGATCTCATAGATAGGGGATCACTCCCAGGATCCGCTGGGGGATACCACAACCTGATCTGGAGCTCCACAAAATCACATCACTCGGATAGAGGATTGTCGCCCGTCAAGGCGGTCATGACGATACCGAAACCCCATCTGGTATAACTCACTTAGTAGGGGATCGAACTGATGATGCCCCAACCCTACCGAAACCACGCGCTGAGTAGGGGATCGTATAATCAACGATGTCGCAACCCTACTATAAACCACATGTTGAGTAGGGGATTGTATACCCGACGATGCCACAACCCTGCTGAGCAGGGCCCAATGCGTAGGGGATCATATTCCTGAAGATGCCACAAACCCTACGATGGTTAACCTGCTAGATAGGGGATCGCTGCCCGTGGATAAGTTGTCACAGCGATACCAAGAACCCAATCTAGGGTAGCGAAGCTAGAGGATCCCGCCCCAGGCCCATCGGAGGGATGCCAAAACTCTAATAGATTAGAGATCCTGTCAAGGGGATCACAAACCCATACCATGGTTGTGATGCCACACGAACCCTCATAGGAGCAAACCAAGGGAGTACTCTCAACCACTGCTGGTCCAAACATCGCAAACCCGATCGACCCGCAACATCGCCACACTGCGCACCTCCTAGGCCGATACCGAGGCCACCATCGTGGTCTATGTAGAAAAACATGCAGGATAGGCTATTTACTCACCCGAAACGGACAACCAGTGAACAAGGTACTATTCACCATATCCTGCCGTGTGGGGCCCACACCACGATCCCGAAACTCATCAAGAGGATCACACCATTGCGATCCCCTTGGAAAAACCCACGAGATCGACTACTCGATCGTCCAAAACGGACACCCGGTGAAAAAAGGTACTATTCATCGTAGCTAGCCTAGGTGGGGCCCACACCATGACCCCGAAACTCGTCAAGCGTATCACACCATTGTGATCCCCTCGGAAAAACACACGGGATCGACTACTCGATCATCCAAAACGGACACCCGGTGGAAAAGTCACGTTACTCCGTAAACGCCGGAACCCGGCCTCATGATGCCCACACCTTGTTCTCACTCCCAACACCCAGAAACTGTCTTGAAAATTCTGTCGTACCATCAGGGCCTCAACTCCACTGATGGCGCGTCATTTGGACATCCAGTGCAGGAGTTATGGGGGATCGAAATTGAAAATAATAAAATATTATTATTATTTTCAACATTTCATGGCCCCGAGCCAAAACACCCGAATCCCAAAATTCCCTAAATAATGTCAAGTATTCTATCTCGACACAAGCTTTGCGTTGCCACAAACGGATCTCAAATCGGATTTCCGATTTTCAAGTTACAGGGGTTTAAAGAACCCCTGCAAAAACCTGGCCGGACCACCGCCTGCCTCGCCGGAAACCGCCGCGCCGCTGCCGGAAACCGCCACGCCGCCGTCGGATTCTACCGCCCCACTGACGGAGATCACTGCACCACTGCCACTTCAACGGAATCCACCATGGCTGCCGTCCTCACCACCGGAAAATCGGGTTTTCCGCCGGAAAACTTCCGGGAGCACCCCGATGCTCCAAATTCAGATCTGAAACATGTTTCAGAAAGCTCGGGACCCGAACTACACAAACCTTACGGAAATTTGAAGAAAAAAACACAAAAACGGGATCCTAGATTTTAAAACTCAAACCGCCTATCTTTTGGCGGACCGCCGAAGCTTCGCACGCTCTGTTGCTGCTGTTGCACGACCCCGGAGCGTCCGCCGTCAAGATTCGAGACCGACAGCGCTTCGTTTCGACGATTTGGCCTCGGATTCGTCATTGGAGGAGGAAAGTGGAGGGGAGGAGTTCTCGTCCTTGTTTTTTCATCAAAGAGAGGGGGTGGGGGATTGATTGGGTTTAATCAATTAATTAATTAATTAATTAAACTACCATTTAACGCCCCCGACCAAAACGCCTGGCGCAGAGAAGATTAAGTCGCCTCTAGAGTAAACACAACATTTTGAATGCAACAGAAAACTCAGAATTACGATCTGAGACTCCGTTCAGGAGTTATTCGAGTCGACGCTCACAAATAAAATTTTCCATTTATTTACGAAAACGCCCCTGGTGGCTTTTTCCACAGCAGGCCCGAGGCCGCAAAGTTTACACCCTGCCTAGGGTAAACGGCACGCTCTGGATGCGACTGTGCACTCAGATTTCTGATATGAGCTACCGTTTAGGAGAAAACACAACCCCACCACGTGCATAGTATAAAAAACTTAATATTTCTATAAAATTAATTCTACGCACATCAGGCCTCATAATCGCACACCGTCTTCACGCTTAACTCTGTAATTATTCATAGGAATATTCCAAAGTCTGACATGGCCAAAACCGGAGTCGCTACATCCTCCCCACCTTAGATCTTTTCATCCTTAAAAATCCATAAGCACAAGGAAAGCAACTGGACTCTCAACTGGGTCTCTCACCCCAGCGAGTTCACCACCAAACACCTCTGCCCGAACACATAAGTCAAAGGGATTCATCCCCCACACCTCAACATTATCCGCTTTGAGTGGCACTGACTCTCCCACACGGTTTTAATCACATCACAAAAATGCATCTCGGTGGGGGAAGGATCCATCTTCCTCATGCATTTGAAGCACGCCGAATAACACTCACACAGGGTCTTACCAACGCCCTGAACAAAAATCGAGCAAGCAACAAAAAGGGAAGAGTATAGCTAAGCAGTGTCTATCAAACTACTATAGAAAGTAGAAAGGACACAAGGTGTACCTCTACTCATAAGCAAAGCATCTGGGTCAACAGCCTCTAAGGCTTGCAACTGTCCTCGCCCTCAGCCACCAGCTCCCTAAGCCCGGCGTGGACCACCTGAGGGTAGTGGTGGTGGCATCTGATACTGTCGACCACCTCCCACTGTTGCACCAGCTTTATAGCCACGTCTGTCGCCCTATGGACCTCCTTGCTAAAGACGTTGCCGCTGCCAAGGCGACATGTCAACTGGATCCCTCTCAACTGCACGGTGGGTCGGACCCTCCCTATCCAGATGTCACCGGCCATCGCAATCATAACACCGCCTCTCCTACGGCTTCCCAAAACCGGCCTGAGAGCCCTGAGTCTCAGATCCTTCATCCCGGGGTCACCTCCTGAAACGTCGCATACATCCGGGGCCCTGAGTCTCTTGTCGGCTACCAGATGCCAATCCGACTGATGAAGTCCCAGCTCTCGCATGCCCAGCACTAATAGGTGGGATCTACTCAGCCAGAAATCTCTTCACCACTAGGGCCTGCTCCAACACTCTAGCATAGGTGGCCAGGCACAAGGAAATCACACCTGCTCAGATGTCCCTACATAGGCCCTGCTCGAAGGTCTGATCCCTAAAGAATGGATCCCGAACCATATCCATGGAGTAGCATGATAGTTCTGTAAACCTCGTTGAGTACTCTGACACGGTCATCCCTCCTGTCGAAGCTACAGGAGCTCCTGAATCCACACTGACCTCAGTTTCACTGGATAGAACTCTTCCCTAAAGAGTCACTAAAACTCTACCCATGTGAGCGTCTCCTCATCGTGGGACTACGTCACTAGGATCCACCATTGCCCGGAAAAACCATGCAGAAGGCTCGCCGCTAGGACCACCATCTGATCTAGAGGTGTACTAACCCAGCAGAAAACTCAGGTGATGGCTTCAAGCCAGTCATCAGCTGCCTGGGGGTCTGGATCACCTCGGAACCTCAGAGGTCGCTGCCTCTAGAACTCATGCAGTGCACTCAGCCTGCACGCAACCTCATCCTATACTACCGGCACAACCAGCTGCTCAACAGGTGGTGGCTCATCTGGTGGACCACCTGGAGGTGCAGCCTCAGAACCTGCGCCCTGGTCTACAACCTCTACATGGGGTGGATCGTCCCCACAATCCCGTTGCGGAACCCTAACTAGCTGTCATTGTGGAGACATCCTGAAATACAATCAAGACACTCCATAATCAAAGAGTATATCTGGAGAGCTGACTCAAGAAGAACAAGGGAAACCCAAGAACCCAGTCTTATATGATGCATGTACCGTTATGTCCCTGCGACTAGTGTCCAAACATCCTGAGTCAAAAGGCAGGTTATTAGAGTCCTAGTGAATGGATACGTCGGCCGCCGCACCAACACTGGAATCCCTAGCCTGAAATCCGAACTCGAAACATCATAACACTGTCTCTATGCAACCTAAACCAAGCTCACAACTAGACCAGCTACGCTCTAAGATCCCAAAGGTGGAACCTCCCCTGAAACCACTCTGTCACAACCCGACGCAATGGGACTCGAGTTGTGACTCCCCAAGCCTGCCTCCAATAGGCCAGGGGCTGGCAACTAGCGCCGAGTAGGATATCACACATATGGGAGGCATTAGCCTAAGGTACCTATACACACACACCCACATACACATCAATGAAACAATGAAAATATATATATAGAAACTGAAAATAAATGCATGCATACATCTAACCCACAACCAGAGTTCAAAAGAAGTACAAAAGGGAAAAACAGGGCCCACCAAAATAAAACTACAAAAGCGTCCAACCTGCTCAGAAGGAGGGAAACGCTGCCAAAAGCACCCACTGGTAAGCTCCTCAGCACAGATCCGGTAACCACCCTGGTCAGTCTCGCTCATTAAGCTATGCCTGCTCCGAGTCCCCCTGGGACTTCGTCGATAGGTCTGCGGTCCGCACAAGACACAAACATGTGCGATAAAAGCCCGTGCATGGGTGAGTATAAAAATAATCAGTAGGCACCCCAAAAACCCAAAACAAAAAGAGAGAAACTGAAAGGAAACTGTCAGCTCAACCCATCTAGAGGGAACCCAGATGAGAGAGAAACTCCATCTCGAGACCATCCTCAGCTAACCCAACTAGTCATCTCAATTCAGGTGTATGCCCATACATACACCTTGAACATCCACTTAGGTATACGCCCATACATATATCATGAACATTCGCTCAGGTATACGCCCATACATATACCAGAAGCATCCGCATAGATATACATCCACACATATACCATTAACATCCAGATATACTCGATACACACTCCAAGCCACAAGAGGTACCGACCTCTTCACCAGAAACAGTTCACAACCAGGAGAACACACTCCACGAGCACTATCATCTAGATGACAGTCGTCTGAGAGATGCACTCCATCGGGTCCCACACAAACATCCTAGATGCTCACCCGAGAGATCACGCTCGTCGGATATCATCACTGAGAAAGTCACGCTGAAACAGAAAAAACACCAAACTCCACGGATAGGGGATCACTCTTAGGGTTCGTTAGGGGATGTCAGAACCCACATCAGTATTCGAAGATCTCACAGATAGGGGATCATACTCAGGATCCACTGGGGGATACCACAATCCGATCTGGTATTCTAAGATCTCACAGATAGGGGATCACTCCCAAGATCTTCTAGGGGATACCACAACCCGATCTGGCACTCCACGGAATCACATCACTCGGATAGAGGATCATTGCCCGTCAAGGCGGTCATGACGATACCGAAACCCCATCTGGTATAACTCCCGTAGTAGGGAATCGAACCGATGATGCACCAACCCTACTGAAATCACGCACTGATTAGGGGATCGTATAACCAATGATGCCACAACCCTGCTATAAACCACAAGCTGGGTAGGGGATCGTATACCTGACGATGCCACAACCCTACTGAGCACGGCCCAATGCATATGGGATCATATTCCCAAAGATGCCACAAACTCTACGAGGGTTAACCTGCTAGATAGGGGATCACTGCCCATGGATAATCAGTCACAACGATACTAAGAACCCGATCTAGGTTAGCGAAGCTAGAGGATCCTGCCCCAGGCCCACCGGAGGGATGACACAACTCCAATAGGTTAGAGATCCTATCGAGGAGATCACAAACCCATACCATGGTTGTGATGCCACACTAACCCTCATAGGAGTGAACCAAGGGAGTACCCTCAAGCACTGCTGGTCTAAACATCGCAAACCTGAGCGACCCGCAACATCGCCACACTGCGCACCTCTTAGGCTGATACCGAGGCCACCATCATGGTCTACGCGGAAAAACACGCAGGATGGTCAATTTACTCGCACGAAACGGACAACCAGTGAACAAGGTACTATTCACCGTAGCCTGCCCGTGTGGGGCCCACACCATGATCTTGAAACTCATCAAGTGGATCACACCATTGTGATCCCCTTGGAAAAACCCACGAGATCGGCTACTTGATCGTCCAAAACGGACACCCGGTGAAAAAGGTAATATTCACCGTAGCTAGCCCGGGTGGGTCCCACACCATGATCCCGAAACTCTTCAAGCAGATCACACCATTGAGATCCCCTCGGAAAAACACACGGGATCGACTACTCGGTCGTCCAAAACAGATACACCGTGGAAAAGTCACGTTACTCTGTCAACGCTGGAACCCGGCCTCATGGTGCCCACACCCTGTTCTAGCTCCCAACACCCGAAAACTATCTTGAAAAGTCCTCTGTACCATTAGGGCCTCAACGCCATTGACGGCACTTCATTTGGACACTCAGGGCAGGAGTTATGGCGGATTGAAGTTGAAAATAATAAAATATTATTATTATTTTCAACGTTTGATGGCCTCGGGCCAAAAAACCCGACTCACAAATTTCCTTAAATAATCTCAAGAGGTTCGTCTCGACGCAATCTTCACATCACCGCAAACTTCTCTCAAATCGGACTTCTGGTTTGCAAGTTACAGGGGTTTAAAGAACCCCCAAAAAAACCAGGCCGGACCACCGCCTACCTCGCCAGAAACTGTCGCGTCGCCGCCGGAAACCGTCGTGTCACCGCCGGATTCCGCCGCACCACCACCGAAGATCACCGCGCCGCCACCACTTCACCGGAATCCACCTTGGCTTCCTTCCTCGCATCCAGAAAACCAGGTTTTCCGCCGGAAAACATCCAGGAGCCACCGGGAGCACCCTGGTGCTCCAAATTCATATCCGAAACATGTTTGGGAAAGCTCGGGACCCAAACTACACAACCCTGACGATAATTTGAAGAAAAAAAACACAAAAATGGGATCTGGGATTTTAAAACTCAAACCGCCTATCTTTCGGCAGACCGTCGAAGCTTCGTACGCTCTGCTGCTCCTATTGCATGACCCCAGAGCGTCCGCCGTCAAGATCCGAGACCGACAGCGCTTCGTTTCGATGATTTGGCCTCTGATTCATTGTTGGAGGAGGAAAGTGGAGGGGATGAGTTCTCCTCATTGGTTCATCAAAGAGGGGGTGGGGGATTCATTAGGTTTAATCAATCAATTAATTAATTAATTAAACCACCATTTAACGCCCCCGACCAAAACACCCGACGCAGAGAAGATTAAGTCGCCCCTAGAGTAAACACGGCAATCTGAACGCAATGGAAAACTCAGAATTACGATTTGAGACTCCGTTCAGGAGTTATTCGAGTCAACGCTCACAAATAAACTTTTCAATTTATTTACGAAAACACCCATGGTGGCTTTTATCACAGCAGGTTCGTGACCGCAAAGTTTAGACCCCACCTAGGGTAAATGACACGCTCTGAATGCAACTGTGCCCTCATATTTCTGATCCGAGATACCGTTTAGGAGAAAACACAACCCCACCATGTGCATAGTATAAAAAAACTTAATATTTTTATAAAATTAAATCCAGGCACATCGGGCCTCAGAATCGCACACCGTCTTCACACCTAGCTTTGGAATTATTCATAAGAATATTCCAAAGTCTGAGAAGGCCAAAACCCGAGTCGCTACATCCTCCCCACCTTAGATATTTTCAACCTCAAAAATCCATAAGCACAAGGAAAGCAGCTGGACTCTCAACTGGTTCTCCCATGCCAACGAGTTCCCTAAAAAACACCTCTGTCCGAAAACATAAGTCAGAGGGACTCATCCACCACACCTCAACACTATCCGCTTTGGGTGGCACTGACTTTCCCGCACGGTTTTAATCACGTCACAAAAATGCGTCTCAGTGGGGGAAGGATCCCTCTTCCTCACACATTCGAAGCACACCGAACAACACCCACACAGGGTCTTACCAACGCCCAGAACAAAAATCGAGAAAGCAACAAAAAGGGAAGAGTACCGCTAAGCAGTTTCTATCAAACTTCTGCAGAAAGTAGAAAGGACACAAGGCGTACCTCCACTCATATGTAGAGCCTCTGGTTCAGTAGCCTCTAAGTCTTGCAGTTGTGCTCACCCTCAGCCACCAGCTCCCTGAGCCCGGCGTGGACCACCTGGGGGTGGTGGTGGTGGAATTTGATACTGCCGACCACCTCCCATTGTTGCACCAGCTTCATCGCCATGTCTGTCACCTTGCGGACCTCTTTGCTCAAGACGTTGCCGCTGCCAAGGTGGCCTGTCAACTGGATCCCTCTCAGCTGCACGGCGGGTCGGACCCTCCCTAGCCAGATGTCCCTGGCCATCGTAATTATAACACCGCCTCTCCTATGGCTTTCCAAAACCGGCCTAAGAGCCCTGAGCCTTAGATCCTTCATCCTGGGGTCGCCTCCTGAAACATCGCATACGTCTGGGCCCCTGATTCTGTTGTCGGCTACCAGATGTCAATTTGACTGATGAAGTCTCAGTACTCACGTGCCCATCACTAACAGGCAGGATCTTCTCGTCTAGAAAGCTCTCCACCACTAGGGTATGCTCCAGCACTCCAGCATAGGTGGTCAGGCACAATGAAACCACACCTACTCGGATGTCCCGGTGTAAGCCCTGCTCGAAGGTCCGAGCCCTAAAGAATTGGTCCCAAACCATATCCATGGAGTAGTACAACAGATCTGTAAACCTCGTCGAGTACTCTGACATGGTCATGTGCTCCTGCCGAAGCTGCAGGAGATCCTGAATCCGCACTGACCTGAGCATCACTGGATAGAACTCTTCTCTGAAGAGCCGCTCAAACTCTACCCATGTGAGCATATCCTCGTCATGGGACTGCATCACTAGGCTCCACCATCGCCTGGCCGAACCATGCAGAAGGCTCGCCGCTAGGACCACCATCTGATCTGGAGGCGTCCTCACCAGGTGGAAAACTCAGGTGATGGCTTCAAGCCAGTCATCAGCTGCCTGGGGGTCTGGATCCACTACGGCAAAAAAGGCATTTAGCGGCGGTTTTTTTTTCATTTCGCGGCGGTTTAAACCGCCGCTAAATCGTGCGTCGGGAAACTATTCGCGGCGGTTTTCAAAACCGTCGCAGAACGTTTCGCAGCGGTTTTTTAGCGGCGGTTTTTTTTATTTTTTATTTTATTTATTTATTTATTTATTTATTTATATATTTATTTATATATTTATTTTTCGTATTTATTTATATATTTATTTCATATTTATTTTATTTATTTATTTTTCGTATTTATTTATTTATTTATTTATTTATTTTATCTATTTATTTTATGTATTTATTTTATTTATTTATTTTTCGTATTTATTTATTTATTTATTTATTTTTCGTATTTATTTATTTTATTTATTTATTTATTTTATTTATTTTATTTATTTTATTTCGCATTTATTTTATTTCGTATTTATTTTATTTCGTATTTATTTTATTTTATTTATTTATTTTATTTATTTAATTTCGTATTTATTTTTTATTTTTTTTATTTCGTATGTATTTTTTATTTATTTTATTTCGTATTTATTTTATTTATTTAATTATTTTATTTTGTATTTATTTTATTTATTTATTTAATTTATTTCATTTTTATTTTATTTATTTATTTATTTATTTCGTATTTATTTTATTTATTTATTTATTTATTTATTTCGTATTATTTTATTTACTTTATTTATTTATTTATTTCGTATTATTTTATTTACTTTATTTATCCATGCATGCACATCCCATGCACATGCATACCCATGCAATATAAAGAAATTCTGTGTTTGGTGAGATTTGTACCCCTAACCTCTTGCATATTTTCCAAAGACTTTACCACTCCAGCAAGCTCACCATGTGGTTAATAAACAGAATTTAATATACATATATATATTAATTGAAAAAACAAATAATACATAAATAATAGATATAAACTCAATAATAATAAATAATAAATAATAAATAATAAATAATAAATAATAAATAATAAATAATAAATAATAAATAAATATAAATAATAAATAATAAATAAATATAAATAACAAATAATAAATAATAAATAAAGATAAATAATTAATAATTAATAATTAATAATTAATAATTAATAATTAATAATTAATAATTAATAAACATAAATAATTAATAAATATAAATAATAAATAATAAATAATAAATAATAAATAAAGATAAATAAATAATAAATAAATATAAAGATAAATAATAAATAATAAATAAACATAAATAATTAATAAATATAAATAATCAATAATCAATAATAAATAATAAATAATAAATAACAAATAATAAATAATAAATAATAAATACAAAATAGATATAAATAATAAATAATAAATAATAAATAAAGATAAATAATAAATAATAAATAATAAATAAACATAAATAATTAATAAATATAAATAATAAATAATAAATAATAAATAATAAATAATAAATAATAAATAATAAATAATATTTAATATTTAATAAATAATAAATAATAAATAATAAATACATAATAGATATAAATAATACATAATAAATAATAAATAATAGATATAAATAATCAATAATCAATAATCAATAATCAATAATCAATAATAAATATTCAATAATGAATAATAAATATTAAATAATAAATAATAAATATTAAATATTAAATATTAAATATTAAATATTAAATAAATAAATATAAATAAAAAATAAAAAATAAAAAATAAAAAATAAATATAAAAAATAAATAATAAATAATAAATAATAAATAATAAATAATAAATAAATATAAATAATAAATAAATATAAATAATAAATAATAACTAATAACTAATAAATAATAACTAATAAATAAATATAAATAATAAATAATAAATAATAAATAATAAATAATAAACAAATATAAATAATAAATAATAAATAAATATAAATAATAAATAATAAATAAATATAAATAATAAATAATAAATAAATATAAATAATAAATAAATATAAATAATAAATAAATATAAATAATAAATAAATATAAATAATAAATAAATAATAAATAATAAATAATAAATAATAAATAATAAATACATAATAGATATAAATAATAAATAATAAATAATAAATAATAGATATAAATAATAAATAATCAATAATCAATAATCAATAATCAATAATCAATAATCAATAATGAATAATAAATATTAAATATTCAATATTCAATATTCAATATTCAATATTAAATAAATAAATATAAATAATAAATAATAAATAATAATTAATAAATAATAAATAAATATAAATAATAAATAAATATAAATAATAAATAATAAATAAATATAAATAATAAATAATAAATAAATATAAATAATAAATAAATAATAAATAATAAATAATAAATAATAAATAATAAATAATAAATAATAAATAATAAATAATAAATAAGAACTAATAAATAAATATAAATAATAAATAATAAATAATAAATAATAAATAATAAATAAATTAAAGTATATTATAAATAATAAATAATAAATAATAAAGGAAACACATGAAAAGGTATGAAAAGACGTGATAAGGGATGAAAAATCATGAAAACACATGAAAAATGATGGAGAAGCATATGAAGAATGAGGCATTAGAAAGAATGAGAACACATGAAAACTCGTGACAACTCTGGAAAACTCCTTAATAATTCAACATAATCATCATAATAACCCATAAAAAAACCATTGATAAAGATAACAAGTCATGGAAACCCAAATAAACAGTAATAAATGGAGCTACCGTTAAAACCCGTCAAAACGATCATAAAGAGACAAAAACATTGGACTCGCATTAACGGAGATAACTTATGATCTGAGAGTCCGTTTTAGATCCGCGACCTGTCAAATCAAAGATCCTGAAATGATCTTTGACCTAAAAGGTGAAAGAGTCTGAATGGACAGACGGATCGGAAGTTATGACCATTTAAAAAAAAACTGACGGGGAACGGGTGCTAGAAACGAGGCATTGAAAAACATAACAAACCTGATACCCACTAAAAAGGCCATAACATATGATCTAGGAGTTCATGTGGGCACCGCAACTAGTCAAACTGAAGCTCATGGAATGAGCTATGATCTGGCAGGTGGAGGAGGCCGAACTGACACGCGGATCAAAATTTAGGTCTGTTTGAAGACAAGTTCGACGGGACACCGGTGACGGAAACGGGGTTTTGGAGGCCTTCGGAGGGTTTTTTGGGGTCAAAAAACACAACAAAAGTTTTCTTTTGTCAAATTGGTGCGTAGCTCTCTTTGCTGGCTTCGGTTTGATATGTGGTAGAGCCCAAACGGACACCCGGAGCGAAAGTTATGGCCGTTTGAAGTTGAAGAACTTTTTTTAACTTTCTTATAACTCTAATATCTTACGCACCTTAGACTGTCTCACGGTTTTGATTATATGTGCCTCTAGATCTCTTCATGAGCTTCGATTTGACTAGTCGTGGTGCTTCAACGGACGCCCGGATCAAAAGTTATGGTCGTTTTAGTGATTTCAGGGTTTCTCGTGTTTTTTTATTTTTTTCATTTCATTTCGCGGCGGTTTTACCGAAACTGCCGCTATTTTGCGGCGGTTTTTTAAAAAACCGCCGCTAATCCTCGAATAAAAATAAAAAAAAATAAAAATAATAATAATTTTTTTTGCCGTTTAGCGGCAGTTTTTTCGCGGCGGTTTTTAAAACCGCCGTGAAATGGCGGCCCAAAACGCGTTTCGCGGCGGTTTTCTTGTAGTGATCACCCCGAAACCTCAGAGGTCGCTACCTCTGGAACTCATGCAGCACACTCAGCCTGCACGCAACCTCATCAAGCACTACCGGCACAACTAGTTGCTCAACAGGTGGTGTCTCAACAGGTGGACCACCTGGAGGTGCAGCCTCAGAACCTGTGCCCTGGTCTACAACCTCTACACGGGGCGGATCGTCACCACAATCCCACTGCGGAACCCTCACTGGCTGTCTTCATGGAGGAATCCTGAAATACAATCAAGACGCTCCATAATCAAAGAGTATATCTGGAGAGCGGACTCAAGAAGAACAAGGGAAACCCAAAAACCCAGTCTTATATGATGCATGTGCTGTTATGTCCTTGTGACTAGTGTCCAAACGTCCCGAGTCAAAAGGCAGGTTATCAGAGTCCTAGTGAATGGGTACGTCGGTCGCCGCACCAACACTGGAATCCCTGATCTAAAAGTCGAACTCGAAACATCATTACACTACCGCTATGCAACCCAAACCAAGCTCACAACTAGACCAGTTATGCTCTGAGATCCCAAAGGTGGAACCTCCTCTGATACCACTCTGTCACGACCCGACCCAACGGGGCTCGAGCTGTGACTCCCCAAACCCGCCTCTAATAGGTCAGGGGCTAGCGACTAGTGCCAAGTAGGCTATCACACACATGGGAGGCATTAGCCTAAGGTACCTGTACACACGGACCCACATACACCTCCATGCAACAATTCAGAGATATATATAGAAACTAAAAAGAAATGCATGCATACATCTAACCCACAACCAGAGTGCAACAGAGGTACAAAATGGAAAAATAGGGCCCACCAAAAGAAAACTACAAGAGCATCCAACCTGCTCAGAAGGAGGGAAACGCTGACAAAAGCACCTGCTAGTAATCTCCTCGGCACAGCTTCGGTAAACACCCCGGTCAGTCTCACTCACTAAGCTCCACCTGCTCCGGGTCCCCCTGGGACTTCATCGATAGGCATGTGGTCTGCACAAGACACAAACATGTGCGGGAAAATCTCGTGCAGGGGTGAGTATAAAAATACTCAGTAGGCACCCCAAAAACCCAAAACAAAAGAGAGCAACTGAAAGGCAACATCCAGCTCAACCCAGCCAGAGGGAACCTAGACGAGAGAGAAACTCCATCTCGAAACCATCCTCGGCTAACACAACTAGTCAGCTCAATTCAGGTGTATGCCCATACATACACCTTGAACATCCGCTCAGGTATACGCTCATACATATATCATGAACATTAGCTGAGGTATACGCCCATACATATACCAGGAGCATCCGCACAGATATATGTCCACACATATACCATGAACATCCAGATATACTAGATACACACACCAAGCCACAAGAGGTATCAACCTCTTCCCCAGAAACGGTTCACAACCAGGAGAACACACTCCATGAGCATTGTCATCCAGATGATAGTCGTCCGAGAGATACACTCCATCAGGTCCCACACAAATATCCAGATGCTCACCTGAGAGATCACGCTCATCGGATATGATCACTGAGAAAGTCACGCTAAAACAGAAAAAACACAAAACTTCACGGATAGGGGATCACTCCTAGGGTCCGCTAGGGGATGCCAGAACCCACACCGGTATTCGAAGATCTCACAGATAGGGGATCACTCCCAGGATCCACTGGGGGATACCACAACCCGATCTGGTATTCGAAGATCTCACAGATAGGGGATCACTCCCAGGATCCACTGGGGGATACCACAACCTGATCTGGCGCTCCACAGAATCACATCACTTAGATAGAGCATCGTCGCCCATCAAGGCGGTCATGACGATACCGAAACCCCATCTGTTATAACTCGCGTAGTATGAGATTGAACCAACGATGCACTAACCCTACCGAAACCATGCGCTGAGTAGGGGATCGTATAACCAACGATGTCGCAACCCTACTATAAACCACATGTTGAGTAGGGGATCGTATACTCGACGATGCCACAACCCTAATGAGCACAGCCCATTGCATAGGGGATCATATTCCCGAAAATGCCACAAACCCTACGAGGGTTAACCTGCTAGATAGGGGATCGCCGCCCGTGGATAAGCGGTCACAGTGATACCAAGAACCCGTTCTATGGTAGCGAAGCTAGAGGATCCCGCCCTGGGCCCACTGGAGGGATGCCACAACTCTAACATATTAGAGATCCTATCGAGGGGATCACAAACCCATACCATGGTTGTGATGCCACACGAACCCTCATAGTAGCAAACCAAGGGAGTACCCTCAACCATTGCTAGTCCAAACGTCGCAAACACGAGCGACCCACAACATCGCCACATTGCACACCTCCTAAGCCGATACTGAGGCCACCATCACAGTCTACACGAAAAAACATGCAGGATAGGCAATTTACTCGCCTAAAACGGAAAACCGGTGAACAAGGTACTATTCACCATTGCCTGCTCGTGTGGGGCCCACACCACAATCCCGAAACTCATCAAGCGGATCACACCATTGTGATCCCCTCAGAAAAACCCATGAGATCAACTACTCGATCGTCCAAAACAGACACCCGGTGAAAAAGGTACTATTCACCGTAGCTAGCCCGGGTGGGCCCACACCATGATCCCGAAACTCATCAAGAGGATCACACCATTGTGATCCCCACGGAAAAACACATGGGATCAACTACTCGATTGTCCAAAATGGACACTCGGTGGAAAGTCACGTTACTCCGTAAACGTCGGAACCCGGCCTCATGGGGCCCACACCCTGTTCTCGCTCCCAACACCCGAAAACTATCTTGAAAATTCTGTCATACCATCAAGGCCTCAATGCCACTGATGACACGTCATTTAGACACTTCGTGCCGGGGTTATGGCGGATCGAAGTTGAAAATAATAAAATATTATTATTATTTTCAACGTTTCATGGACCCGGGCCAAAAAACTCAACTCACAATATTCCCTAAAGAATCTCAAGAGGTCCTTCTTGATGCAAGATTCACATCGCTGCAAACGTCTCTCAAATCGGACTTCTGGTTTGCAAGTTACAAGGGTTTAAAGAACCCCCAAAAACACCTGGTCAGACCACCGCGTGCCTCATTGGAAACCATCGCGCCGCCGCCGAAAACCATCGCGCCGCTGCGGGATTCCACCGCACCGCCGCCGGATTCCGCCGCACCACCACCGGATTCCACCGCACCACCGCTGGATTCTGCCGTACCGCTGCTGGAGATCGTCGCGCCGCCGCCACTTCACCGGAATCCACCATGGTCGCCGCTCTCGCCGCCGGAAAACCGGGTTTTCCGCCAGAAAACTTCCGGGAGCCACCGGGAGCACCCCAGTGCTCAAAATTCAGATCTGAAACATGTTTCGGAAAGCTCGGGACCTGAACTACACAACCCTTACGAAAAATTGAAGAAAAACAACACAAAAACAAGATCCGGGATTTAAAAACTCAAACCACCTACCTTTTGGCGGACCGTCGAAGCTTCGCACGCTCCGCTGCTGCTGTTGCACGACCCAGGAGCATTCGCCGTCAAGATCTGAGACCGATAGCGCTTCGTTTCGACGATTTGGCCTCTGATTCTTTGTTGGAGGAGGAAAGTGGAGGGGATGAGTTCTCCTCCTCGTTGGTTCATCAAAGAGAGGGGTAGGGGATTGATTAGGTTTAATCAATTAATTAATTTATTCATTAAACCGCCATTTAACACCCCTGACCAAAACGTCCGGCACAGAGAAGATTAAGTCGCCCCTAGGGTAAACACGACATTATTAATGCAACAGCGAACTCAAAATTATGATCTGAGACTCCGTTCAGGATTTATTCGAGTCGATGCTCACAAATAAACTTTTCCATTTATTTATGAAAAAGCCCCTGGTTGCTTTTTCCACAGCAGGCATGCGACCGAAAAGTTTACACCCCTCGTAGGGTAAACGGCACACTCTGGACGCAACTGTGCCCTCGGATTTCTGATCCAAGCTACCGTTTAGGAGAAAACACAACCCCACTATGTGCATAGTATAAAAAAACTTAATATATTTATAAAATTAATTTCAGCCACATCGGGCCTTAGAATCGCACGCCGTCTTCGCACCTAGCTCTGGAATTATTCATAAGAATATTCCAATATTTGATAGGGCCAAAATTCGAGTCACTGCACTTCGTTCATGGATGAGTGAAAGGAACAAAAATATTTCTCAAGGAGGCATTTATTAGGCCACAAATTGAGGAACTATTGGTAAAAAATTCCATTTGGTAAGAAGAAAGCACAATGGCCTAAAGAGATATAAAAAGTGATTAAAAACCATCATGAACTTGATGAAACTTATGGAGTCTTTAAAAAATTGGGACACGCCGCTAAGAAGTTTCTATTATGGCTATTTGAGAAACTGAAGTTAATGTTTGACTCTAGTCCTCATAAGTATTATGGTTATAATTATTTTATTGCAAATGTGGTTGAGGAAAGGCAATAGGATCTCATCAAACACTGAGTTAATCACAAGGAGAAGGAGAATATGATATCTCAAAAAGTTAATAAATCATGTTTTATGGTTCAATGTTCCTAATAAATTTAAGTAAAAAGTGTACGGATATTACATATTGACTATAATCTCCTAAAATCTTGTCTGATCATTCTACTATACACATGGAAAGAACAACTAGAACGTCCAAAATTAAAAAGGGATGAAGGGGGAAATTCCAATGGATGGAATGATTATATTAAGATTAAAAATTGTTGTTAATGTGACCAAGGAATCAAAAACAAGTTTTTATTAAAAATTATTGTCAATATGTGGTGAATATGATTAGAGGTAAATCATGAAATCTTATGGATCTATGGTTTTTCCTAGGGGAATAACCCATGCCTCTCAAAAATTGAGGTATAATTTGATAAAAAACCATCCCATGATGAGATATAATAATATGAATGTGTTATATCATGGAAAAAAGATGTTTATTCAACAAATACAATGGTCTATTTCAAAGGAAATTCTTTATATAGGGCCCATGATAGAAAATATAGTTTATTGATCAATTACGTTTGTTTTCTACAATAATATTTCTCTCATAGTCATAGATTGATTAATTGATATTTCAATTATAATGTATTTAATAATTTATAATCTATAATATGTTATTTACTAATATTAGGAGTTGATATTAATGAATTATGGGATTTATATGGATTACCCCTCAAAATTGTGAAAATACTTCTCTCCTTAATTTATGATTTTGAAAATACTCTTATTATATCAAAAGGGAGAAAGATGATGTTGATTTTCTATAATTGAAGGAATAAATATATATGGGGTTATATTTTTTAGATTATTATAAATATAAACATTGAAACCATATTCAAAGGGTGAGGAAATTATTAAATCCATCAAGGGGAGAGACTGAGGTAAAATCATGATCAATTACTCTATATTTTTTCCTTTGAATTGTTTTATCAGGGAAAATAGACACATAAATCCATAATGACATAAATAAAATAGAAAGGTTATTTTTTGATAGAATTATTGATTGAATACTTTGTATCTCCAATATTTTTTAATATTATTTAATAAATTTTCACAAAGCAATAAATGCTTTAATGGAGAGAATAGTGATTGTATTACCAAAAAATCCATTGGGGGTGATTGATTTTCCCATTCATATATAATTTTTTTGAATATCTATTCATGTTGGATTTTTTGTCAGTATTCAAATAATGTTTAATAATAAAAACATTTTAGGCATGGAATAAATTCAAGAGAATGATGTGCATTGGGAGACTGGTGTGCTCATGTATATCATGAAGAATATATGTCATGATGGATTTGTTAATCATTTTGGTAGATTGATTTTCTTTGTAATGTTCATATGATGCCTAAATAAAGGATGAATCATAATTTAGATCATGATGATGATGAAAATAAATACTTAAGAGTGATTTCAGGAAGAAGTTCAATGGTGATTATAGCCAGATCTATTGGATGACCGTGGACCTGTCTATGAATAATGTGTTAGAACTTATCATATGTCTTTGTTAGCTCATTGAAAAGAAAATAAGGGGTTATTATAGAAGAAAGTTTTTCAAGAACATATTCCTTTAATATATCATGAATAAAAACTGTAGTTATGTCTTGTAGGTACACATGAAGAAATCCTATAGCATCATGAAGGATATTAGTAGACATTATGGATGCTTAAAGGATTAAAGAAAAGTGTAGAGTCACACTTAAGTGATAAATGAATGAATAATGGGGCTCATGATTGCTTGATGAGTTTGGGATATTTTTAAGGCATCCTAATGAAGTTTAAAATATATTATGGATTCTGTAAAAGATTGTAGAAGATGAAGAGTCATGGAAAAGATATCTTCAGTAAAATATTGTGTTGGAGGAAATCTGGGAACTACGTATCTATGTCACTCTATGACTCGGATGTAAATAATTTTATCAAAAGTGTTTATTGATGCATAAATCCATAATGAGGTTCTATTTATATTGAAATATAATGAATTATTTGAAGAAAATACGCCTATATAAAAATAAAAATTCAACCCTTGAAATTATTTTATGAAGTGTTAGTTTTATGGAATCATGAGGCCTTTCATTGAGGACTCTATATTGTGACTAGAAGTCGTATTTTTTTAGTGTGAGGCTATCCATGGGGAGATGAACAATACCACACAATAGAAATGGGGTTCATGTTATAAAACACTTAACCATGAAAAATTCATGTGTGGTTGTCTTGAAGGACCGGTTCCCTTCCATCAAATTATTAGTGGTCAAACTTCAATAGGTTTTCCATTGTTGTGGAGATATATATAGACCCTAAAATAATTTTGAGGAAAATTTTATGGAAATATGTAGAGATGTATCCCTTGAATTTTAGATATGGGTTTCAATAAATCCTTTATCATGAAGGAACATATAATGATGTGATATTCCATATTTCGCTTAAGAAGACCTTCACCTCGACCGCAGTAGGTCGAGGGTGGAAGTTAACTTTTCACATATTCATGAAAGAATAAAATAAAATAAAATGGTGTGACATTTTATTTTTATTTTCTTTTGAAACTCTAATGCGGATTTTTCACAGGTGGGGACCACCTGAACTAAAAACCTCTCATGAGAGGTTATGGAGGTGGGGACCACCGAGCCTAACCTCCCATGAAAGGTTATGGTAGTGGGGACCACTCGACGCTTAAACCCCCTTGAACTCCCCTCTTAATGGGGAGAAACCTCTTGAACTCCCCCACTTAATTTGTGCCACCCCCTTAATTAATTATACCAACTCAACGTAAATAATTACGTCAATTTGAAATTAGTGCCAACAATTAAATTAGGGAAACACAACTTAATTGGCTACTCTGCTTTTTGGTGGAATTGGGAGGAAGGAGCCTTAAGAGAAAGCTCTCCAATGAAGAACGCCAATGAAGAACATCGACTTCGACTCTGACTTCTTCCTTAGGACATTCGTTGACGAGTAACGTCTTCAACGTCAACGAACCGACAATCGAGGAAACGCCGACGTCACTGACGTCCGTCTATTCCCAATGACATCGTCTCCTTCCCCCACAAACAATCTTCAACGAATCAAATGAATGAGGTAGGAGTTGTTATTGAATTATTGTAATTTCTCGATTAAATTCCTTGTTCTTGGAAAGCATGACGAACGTGGATCAACCAAAACGAGTTGATCCACGATTCATATGAAATTGTTGAATTTGACGTTCTTCATTCTTGTTCTTGTTGAGCTGCTTGTTACCGCTCTAATGGGGAGGGTGCGGGCCAAACAAACATGGCCTGACCCCTCCGTCGTTCTTCTTGAATGGTGTATCCTTCGCGATTAAAGAAGACAACTTTGGTGACGACGATCGGTGACGGCGACCGGTGCCGACAATTGGCACCGGTGGAACTCAAGAACCACCGCCGAAGGCCCAGCGCCCTGCCGCCCCGCGGCGCTCCGCCGTCCGCGGCCATCGTCGCCCCGCGGCCTCACCGTGCTGCCCCGCGACCATGCCGCACCGACCCGTGGCCTCCATTCTCCCGGCGGAGCCGCGCCGGCCGAGCCGCCCCGCGACCTCCCCCCTCCCGCCCCAGCCCCTCCGGTCGAGTCGCCTCGCGCCCTCCGCCCTTCCGGTCGAGCCACCCCGACCGACCCACCCTGTAGCCTCCGACCTCCAACTGATCCGCCCCGCGGCCTTCTCTCTCCCAGCCGAGCCGCCCTGCGGCCTCGCGCCCTCGTGACACCCCCCCGCGGCCTCGCGCCGCCCGCTGCCGAGCCGCCCCGCACCCTCCGCCCTTCCGATCGAGCCGCCCCACGGCCTCCACCCTCTGGCAGAGCCGCCCCGCGGCCTCCGCTCTCCCGACTGAGCCGCCCCGACTGAGCCACTCTGCGGCCTCACGCCCTCGCGACACCCCCCGCGCCCGAGCCACCCCGCAGCCTTGCGCCGCCCGCAGCCGAGCCGCCCCGTGGCCTTGCCCTGTCCGCGGACGAACCCCTGCGGCCCTCCATGGTCCCTCGCGGCCTGCCGGACCGCCCAGCGGGCCGCGCCGAACCCAATGGGTCGGGTCGGTCCGACCGGGTCGGACCGGACCCAGACCCACTTTGATTCATTTATGCTCTTTTGGCCATAACTTTGGCACCAGACGTTCGTTTGACGAATCGTTAGCAGCGCTGGAAACCTTGGAGTGAGACGGTCCCTTTGGTATACCTCACTGAAGATTTGGATAAAGATGGGGTATGATCGGGTTGGATCGAGCACTAATCCAACCGGGCCCTCGAGACTAAAAGGCTAATAACTCACAGACCGGACGTCTGATTGACGCACCGTCTATTGCGTTGAGACCCCTATGACGTGGCGGTCCTTTGAGATACTTCTTCGTGGGACTTCATGGCATTTTGAGTATCGACCAGTGGCTTGGGGAGAAGACCCTCTGAGAGACGAGCAAACCTAGCGCGGAAACCCAGTAGTTGGCTGTGACGAGAAGAGTGATCCTAGCGAACCTGTGCGGGTCAGCTCCTAGAGAACCTGTGTGGGTCAGCTCCTAGAGAACCTGTGCGGGTCAGCTCCGAGCGATCCTGTGGGGGTCAGCTCCAGCGATCCTGTGTGGGTCAGCTCCCAGCGATCCTGTGTGGGTCAGCTCCCGGCGATCCTGTGTGGGTCAGCTCCCGGCGATCCTGTGTGGGTCAACTCCCGACGATCCTGTGTGGGTCATCTCCCGGAGATCCTGTGTGGGCCAGCTCCAGCGATCCTGTGTGGGTCAGCTCGAGCGATCCTGTGTGGGTCAGCTCGAGCGATCCTGTGTGGGCCAGCTCTTAGCGATCCTATGTAGGTCAGCTCCCAGTGATCCTGTGTGGGTCAGCTCCACCGATCCTGTGTGGGTCAGCACCAACGATCCTGTCTGGGTCAGCTCCAACAATCCTGTGTGGGTCAGCTCCCAGCGATCCTGTGTGGGTCAGCTCCATCGATCCTATGTGGGTCAGCTCCAACGATCCTGTGTGGGTCAGCTCCAACGATCCTATGTGTGTCAGCTCCTAGAGATCCTGTGTGGGTCAGCTCCTAGCGATCCTGTGTGGGTCAGCTCCTAGAGATCCTGTGTGGGTCAGCTCCTAGCGATTCTGTATGGGTCAGCTCCTAGCGATCCTATGTGGGTCAGATCCTAGCGATCCTGTGTGGGTCAGCTCCAACAATCATGTGTGCGTCAGCTCCTAGCGATCCTGTGTGGGTTAGCTCCTAGCGATCCTGTGTGGGTCAGCTCCTAGAGATCCTATGTGGGTCAGCTTCGAGCGATCCTGTGTGGGTCAGCTCCGAGCGATCCTAT
Organism: Viscum album; assembly: GCA_963277665.1. Lineage (NCBI taxonomy): Eukaryota > Viridiplantae > Streptophyta > Magnoliopsida > Santalales > Viscaceae > Viscum > Viscum album. Next base: position 1,460,163,022 of record OY728153.1, on the reverse strand, counting down.
GTGGGTTAGATCCCAACGATCCTGTGTGGTTCAGCTCCCAACGATCATGTGTGGGTCAGCTCCCAGCGATCCTGTGTGGGTCAGCTCCGAGCGATCCTGTGTGGGTCAGCTCCAGCGATCCTGTGTGGGTCAGCGCCTAGCGATCCTATGTGGGTCAGCTCCTAGCGATTCTATTCCGATTAGCAGCAGAGGCTCTTAACAGAGTAAGATGATTTAGTAGTTACATCTAATCATCTCTACTATTGTACCTAAAGATATACCTAATGTGAGATGAGTCAGTACCTCTGTGTTTCTTCATGATTGAGATGGATTACTTGATAACTTAGGTATATGTATGGGCATATACCTAAGTAGGGTTATCTGTTGATTTCATACTTTTTGGTTTATCCTTGGTGTCTTTTGTGAGACCTTAAGGGTCTCGGGGTTTGTACTGAGTATCATTATACTCACCCCTGCACGAGCTATGCCCGCACCTTGTTGTGTTGGATACAGATAACGGACAACGCTGACTGAGGACGAGAGTACCAGGACTGAAGGTAGCTTGGAGGTGGACCTAGACGAGGCGTACCGTAGAGACGACCGATCGAGAGCTTTACCTACCCTTCTGGTAGGATCCTTGGTGGGTGATCACAGGAGCAGTTCCAATTACTTGTACTTTCAGCTGTCTTGTAATTTCTAGTTTTCCTTGTACTTTCCAGTTGGGCTTGTATTCTGGTCCCGTTTTACTTACTATACTCACTCTGTTTACTATTCAATTTACTTGAGTTCATATCTTTCTGTGTTCTTGGTTGTGTGTGTTATAGGTTATAAATACAATTCCTTCCCAGTTTTAGGGAATACGCCTTCGGTGTTAGTCGCCAGTCCCTGGCCTATGGAAGGAGGGCTTAGGGTAGTCACGGCACGGGCCCCAGGGGACGAGTCATGACAAATTGGTATCAGAGGAGTCGATTCTACCGTAGAATATAGGACTCCGATCTTTCTTTTAACGAAAATAGTGTTAAATGTAGTGAGCGCGGTTATCAGTTTATGGAATCCAGTGTTGGTGCGGCGGCCGACGTATCCATACACCAAGACCCTGACTTCTGATTTCGGACTCAGTTCACAAAAACACTGATTGCGTGTGTGTTTCCAAGAGTTTTTCTTTTTGATCTCTTGAGTTCGCTCACCAGGTATAACTTATTGACTGTGGCGTACCTATTTCTTTTCAGGATGCCTCCACGAAGACAACCTGCTAGGGTTCCGAGAGTAGTACGCACTGAAAGCCCACCGAGAGATGAGGCCTCGGTGTAGGGCCCTCTTTAAGTAGAGACACCAGCAGTACCATTACCCGTTGGGCCACTGATGCCACTATCTCCAGCAGCAGAGAGTGCACGCCGCTTGAGCGCGTTGCACGAGTTCCAGTGCTAGAGGCCACCCAGGTTCAGGGGAGAGACGGACCCACAGGCGGCTGAGGATTGAACGAAGGCTATGGTGAGAGTCTTCCAACTGGTAGGGACACCAGCTGATCTCATGGTGATCCTTGTTTCCAGACTTGTACAGGGATAAACAAGTAGATGGTGGAGCTTGATGCTCCAAGTTCACGATGAGGTGACACTTCTCTGGGCAGACTTCGAGAGCCTGTTTCGGGCAGAGTTTGTCCCAGCGACTCTTCGTGCAGTGCACATATAAGAGCTTCTTCATCTGCAGCAGGGCAGCATGATTGTGGCTCAGTACTCAGTGAGGTTCACTGACCTCTCACGCTACTCCACAGATATGGTGTGGGACCCATTATTTAGGGCCCAGACCTTCGACCAAGGACTCAGGCGGGAGATCAGTGCTTCAATGATTTCTCTTAGCATCCCGACGCAGGCGGGGGTGTTAGAGAGAGCCCTCTTAGTGGAGAGTTTTCTTACTGAGCAGTCACCAGCAGCGAGATACACCACCGGACGTCACGTAGTAGATTCTTCTATAGTTGGCAGCAGACAGATGTCGCAAAGGTCCAAGAGGACTAGACCCACAGGTAGACGACCGCTTGATTCCGAGTCGATTGTGCGGGGCACCCGAGGAGGATCCAGTCATGCCGGGAGCAGGTTGTGTTACGCATGCGGTGGGAAGGGTCACATGGCTCGTGACTATCCGACCCACCATACGGATGATCAGTAGACGGTCGAAGGACCGCCCAGGCAGAGACAGAGATTCGACCGAGGAGGTTCGCAGGGAGCAGGCGGATGTGGCAGAGGAGCTGGTCGTGCAACTGGTAGTGGGTGACTATTTGAGATGTTACTGCCACCACCATCAGGAGGTCCACCCCGACCATAGGGAGCAGGTGGACAGGGGAGATCCCAGCTCTAGGCAGCTGAGGCCTATGATCACGGCGCTCTGGAGATGATACAAGGTACGATCTGTGTCTACTCCACCTTAGTCGCAGTACTTATAGACACATGTGTCATTCATTATTTTATTGCCACTACCCTCGTTCGGAGCTTGGATATTCCGACAGAGCCTTTGGCTCGATCCTTACAGCTAGAGACTCCTATGGGAGTGGATTCGCCAATTACACACTGATGCCGGCAGTGCGAGTTTACTCTAGGAGGCGAGAGCTTCGACTGGGATCTCCTAGTAGCAGCGTTGAGGCCTTAAGATGTCATCTTGGGTATGGAATGGTTATCTATAGTCCATGCTTAAATAGACTGTATTAGGTGCAAAGTGCAGTATGTCCGTGCGGATGGGACCAAGTTTACCTTCACCAGTGATAAGGGGGCCTTTGTAGCACAAAATGGACTTACCCAGAGGAGAGTGCAGCTGATCACTCATCAGTTGGCTAGCCTTACCCTCGGAGCAGTTGATGTGGAGAGTCCGAGTTATCCTGTAGTGGTGGACCAGTATGCAGATGTCTTCCATGATGATGTTCTGGGTCTACCTCCTCGCAGAGAGGTGGACTTTTACATTGACTTGTACCCCGGGACGACACCGATATCTACCCCAGCGTATCGGATGGCTCTCGCGGAGCTTCGCGAGCTACGGGTACAGCTAGAGGACTTGCAGGGGAATGGATTCATCTGGCCTAGTGTATCTCTGTGGGTAGCCCCAATTTTTTTCGCCAAGAAGGCAGATGAGAGATTGAGGCTTTGTGTTGATTATTGGTTCCTGAACCAAGTGACCGTGAAGAACAAGTACCCACTCCCGAGGATTGACGACCTCTTTGATCAACTGAAGGGAGCACGATGTTTCTTGAAGATAGACCTCGGATTAGGCTATCACCAGCTCAGAGTGCGAGACGCAGATGTGCAGAAGACGACTTTGAGATGTCGGTACGACCACTAAGAGTTCTTGGTAATGCCATTCAGTGTGACCAACGCTCCAGCAGTGTTCATGGGACTCATGAACAAGATATTTCAGTCATACCTTGATCGTTTTTTAGTAGTCTTCATCGACGACATTCTGATCTACTCGGCTACTGAGGAGGAGCAAGCTTATCATTTGTAGGTAGTACTGAACACACTCCGAGAGCACCAGCTTTATGGTAAGATATCGAAGTACCAGTTTTGGATCTGAGAGGTTCACTTTTTGTGACATGTCATATCGGAGGCTGGAGTTTCAGTGGATCCAGTGAAGATTGAGGCGGTACTTTCTTGGGAGCCACCCAGGAGTGTGACGAAGGTACGAAGTTTCCTAGGTTTGGCCGGTTACTACTGGATATTTGTGCCAAATTTCTCCAGAGTTGCAGCACCACTTTCAGTGTTGACGAAGAAGGGGAAACCCTTCGTGTGGTTGGAGAGATGCGAGTAGAGTTTTCAGGAGCTGAGGTAGAGGCTGAATAGTGCCCCCATCTTAAGGCTTCTAGAGGAGGGCATAGGGTATGTAGTCTACTATGACGCATCAGGGACCGGACTCAGATGTTTCCTGATGCAGGAGCGAGCAGTGATCTCATATGGTTCTTGAAAGCTGAGAAAGCATGAGAAGAACTATGCTACCCATGACCTGGAGTTAGCAGCAGTGGTCTTTTCCTTGAAGATGTGGTGACACTATCTGATGGGTGAACATTTTACAGTGTACTCTGATCACAAGAGTCTCAGGTATATCTTCTCTCAGAAGGACCTGAACCTGAGATAGTGAAGTTGGCTTGAGTTCCTCTAGGAATATGACTTTGAGATAGTCTATACTCCTGGGAAGGGTAACGTTGTTGCAGATGCACTCAGCAAGAGGTCTGTTGGGAAAAAAAATCCCTCAAGGCATCATTGAAGCATTTTTGAGGTGATTGTGTTTGTTGAAAAAGTGGTCCTCCATGTTTTTTTTATTGACAGAGCAAACCATGGTGTATGTGTGTGTTGACAAAGGGGGATTAAATGGTGATTTTTCGGGTTCAAGGGATGATTTCAATAATCCATGATTGATTGAAGAACCTCGACAATGGAATGGACGACCTCGAGGCAGTACAAAAAGAGCAGATACAAGGTGGCGCCATTTTTGAGTGTTTGTCAAATTTTTGGGCCTGAAAATCGAAAAATGGAGAGATTCTTTTTTGGAAAAGGGGGGAGTGCACAAAATTATAGTGGTGCGCAAAAAATCAGCGTGGTGCGCGAAATATCAACGCGGTGCGCGGAAAAATAAAGTGTTGCGTGGAATATTTGCACGGTGTGCGTAAAAAGAAAGTGGTGCACGAAATATTTGTGGGATGTGTGAAATAGAGGGATGAAGTTTTTCATGCAAGAGGTGTTTCATGATTAGAATCTTGAAAATTGGCCAAGGCATGAGGTGTGCGAAATATTGGAGCAGCGCGCGAAAAATAGTGTTGCGCGGAAGATTTGTTTTTTGCGCTCGAGGTGGATTACGCGCTCAAGGAGGGTTTTTCGCGTGGGGTCAATTTTGCCTATAAATATGAAGTGACATCCCTCCATTCGAGGAAGCTAAATCCATAGAGAGTATCCGAGCTCTGGCTCGTGAAATTGGAGTGCCTAAGAGAGTTGCGCGAAAACAACAAGTTTGCACGTAAAAACTGTTGCGCGTAAAATAATTCGTTGCACGTAAAATGGGTGTTGTGTGAAAAGTGGATTTCACGCAAAAGGAAAAAATTACGTGCAAGGTAGTGTATAGGCTGCGCATAAAATTTGGTGGTGGCGCGTAAAAGTGGTGTTGCGTGAAAATTGTATTTCACACAAGGCAAGGGAATTACGCGCAAGGTGTCGTAAGGGCTGCGCGTAAAAATTGGGGTTGCCCGGTACATCCGGTGCAAAGTGAGATTCATCTGCGGGTGAAAGTTGAACATCAAAAGAGCATCTATAAACAGTTAAAGATGTATATTTCATTAGTGATAATAAAGAGACCTACAAGTCTATAAACTGTGAGTGGATCCCTTCTAAGTGAAGTGAGAAAAGGAAGAGGAAGAAGGTTATCCTTTCTACCAAAAGTGAGCTAGAGAGAGATAAATAGAGAGTGACCCTTGGGAAAGCAGTGAGATGATCCTAAACATTGTAAAGGCAGTGAGCCTAGGCATAGAAGTGATCTAGCATGAACATTATTGGCAGTGAGATTTAGTGGATTTAGTACAGCGGCACATCATCATTTTATGCTCCTTGGACGTAGCCCAATGATGGTGAACCAAGTAAAAATATTTGTGTCTGCCTGCTTGCTTCCTAGCATTCCATTTAAAGCATCATCATCAGATAAAGAAGAAAAAAAGTGATCATAATAAACACACAAGTGCAAACAAAGTGACCCTTGTAATAAAGAGGTCAAGATCCAGTGGGACAGGAAGAATTTAGAAAAGAATATCCATACCCTGATTCACCCCCCCTCTCAGGGTATATAGGCCCCTATTGGTCCTAACAAGGTCTGGTATACAGCTGCTAGGTGAGGTGACAGAGCAGCTGGCTGCTTTACAGATATCCTTTGTGGATAGAGATAGATCATCTTTCCTTCAGTCTCTTACAGTCACCCCCCCACTTCTTCAGTGAGTCTGGGAGGCGCAACGTGGGGACGCTGACTACGGGGCTCGACATGCTTAGATATCCATAGGGCAGGCACCTGATGGATTTTCTGAAGGTGGGGAGCACGTCATCCTCTTTAGAGGACGTACCATGGTACCAGTGTCACTTCAGGAGGAAGTGTTGAGGGAGTTCCACACATCACCTCTTGCGGTACATCCAGGAGTAGCGAAGATGTATCAGGATCTCTGACGACAGCACTGGTAGCCAAGAATGAAGAAGGCAGTAGCAGAGTTTGTCTCTCGGTGTCTCACTTATCAGCAAGTGAAGGCGGAGCATTAGGTACCAACAAGCTTGGTTTAACCTTTAGAGGTCCCAGAGTGAAAGTGGGATGGGATATCCATGGAATTCGTGACAGGACTTCCACGTACATCCAGAGGCCATGAATCTATTTGGGTGATCGTCGACCGACTCACCAAGTCGGACCACTTCCTACAAATCAGAGAGCAGGGTTCAGTAGAGAGCTTAGGACACCTCTATGTGCAGAAGATTGTGCGGCTACATGGAGTACCCTCAATGATTGTCTCTGATCGTGATACACGTTTTACTTCCCGGCTATGGAAGGGGTTGCAGTAGGCTTTCAGGATGCAGCTTCGTTTGAGCACCGCCTTCCATCCTCAGACAGATGGACAGACTGAGCACACTATTTAGACTCTCGAGAACATGCTACGTGCATACGTCCTCGACTTCATTGCAGTTGAGAGGATCACTTTCCATTGGTGGAGTTTTCATACAACAATAGCTATCACTCCACAATTGGGATGACACCTTTTGAGGCGTTGTACGAGTGACCTTGCAGATCGCCTTTGTGTTGGACTGACCTAGGGGAGTCATCACTCGTGGGACTAGAGATGGTACGAGCTACCACAGAGAAGGTGCAGATTATCTAGGATCAGATGAAGACTGCACATAGCAGGCAGAAGTCGTATGTCGATAGGAGACAGAGACCTCTGGAGTTCGAGGATGGAAATCATGTCTTTCTACGGGTCTCACCTCAATGAGGTTTGTGGAGATTTGGACGAGGCGACAAGTTATCTCCGAGATTCATCGAACCTTTTTAGGTCCTTAACAGAGTTGACGAGGAGGCTTACCACTTAGATCTTTTACCTAAGTTTCACCGGGTACACGATGTCTTCCACGTATCTCAGCTGAGGAGATACGTGCACGACCCTTCCCACGTCATCGACCACAGAGAGCTGGACGTCGACGATGGGGTGACTTTTACAGAGGTTCCAGTATAGATTGAGGATCCACAAGAGTGAGTCCTTCATGGGCGGTCGATACCTCTGGTGCGCGTTCGTTGGCAGCACAAGAACCTCTATGAGAGAACATGGGAGCGGGAGGCTCAGATTCGTGCTCAGTACCCCCACTTCTTTTCCTAGTTTTGAGTTGTGGCTTACGGGGACGTAAATCCCTAAGGTGGGGAGAATATAAAGACCCATAATTTCCATGTAATTTTTTTAAATATATGGAAATTTTACGAGTCCGCAAAAATTGACGGCGCATGATTCTGAGGCCTGGGGTGCCCGAAATGAATTTCTGAACTTTTATTCAGGTACGTTTAGTAAACGTACGAGTGAGCTTTTCTAACTTTTGAACCGGTTATCGGAATTGAAATCTAAGGGCACCGTTGAACTCGCAGTGCTAATATTCGCTTAAGGAGACATTCACCTCGACCACAGTAGGCTGAGGGTAGAAGTTATCTTTTCACATATTTGTGAAGGAATAAAATAAAATAAAATGGTGTAACATTTTATTTTTATTTTCTTTTGAAACTCCCATGTGGATTTTTCACAGGTGGGGACCACCTGAACAAAAAACCTCTCATGAGAGGTTATGGAGGTGGGGACCACCGAGCCTAACCTCCCATGAGAGGTTATAGTGGTGGGGACCACCCGAGGCTTAAACCCCCTTGAAATCCCCTCTTAATGGGGAAAAACCTCTTGAACTCCCCCACTTAATTTGTGCCACCCCCTAAATTAATTATACCAACTCAATGTAATTAATTAATCCAATTTGAAATTTGTGCCAACAATTAAATTGGGGAAACACAACTTAATTGGATACTTTGCTTTTTGGTGGAATTGGGAGGAAGGAGCCTTGGGAGAAAACTCTCCAACAAAGAACGCCAACGAAGAACGTCGACTTCGACTCCGAATTCTTCCTCGAGACATTCGTTGACGAGGAATGTCTTCAACGTCAATGAACTGATGATCAAGGAAATGTCGACGTCACTGACGTCAGTCTATTCCCAATGGCATCGTCTCCTTCCCCGTTGACAATCTTCAACGAATCAAACGAATGAGGTAGGGGTTTTTATTGAATTATTGTAATTTCTCGATTAAATTCATCGTTCTTGGAAATCATGGCGAATGTGGATCAACCAAAACGAGTTAATCCACGATTCGTATGAAATTGTTGAATTTGAAGTTCTTCATTCTTGTTCTTGTTGAGCCGCTTTCTACCGCTCTAACATGGAGGGTGCGGGCCAAACAAACATGGACCGACCCCTCCATCGTTCTTCTTGAATGGTGTATCCTTCACGATGAAAGAAGACGAATTTGGTGACGACGACCGGTGCCGGCGGTTGGCACCGGTGGAACTCAAGCACCGCCGAAGAAGGCACGACGCCGCGCTTCCCCGCAGCCTCCGCGCCCCACGACGCTCTTCCGTCCACGACCATCGTTGCCCCGCGGTTTCACCACACCGCCCTCCCAGCCGAGCCACTCCGGCCTAGCCGCCCCATGGCCTCCGCCCTCCCAGCCGAGCCCCTCCGGCCGAGCCGCCTCGCAGCCTCCGCCCTTCCGGTCGAGCCGCCCTGGCCGAGCTGCCCCGCGGCCTCCGCGCTTCCGCTCGAGTCTCCCCGGACGAGCCGCCCGGCATCCTCGCGCCCTCGCAGCACCCCCCGCGGCCTCGCGCCGCTCGCGGCCTAGCCGCCCCACGGCCGAACCCCCGCGGCCCTCCGTGGCCCCTCGCGGCCTTCCAGACCACCCAGTGGGCCGGGCCGCCCAGCACGGGCCGGGCCGGACCCAGCAGGCCGGGACGAACCCAACGGGCCGGGTTTGTCCGACCGGGTCGGACCGTACCCAGACCCACTTCGACCCATTTACGCTCTTTTGGCCATAACTTTGGCACAGGACGTCCGTTTGACGAACAATTAGCAGTGCTAGAAACCTTGGAGCAAGAAGGTCCCTTTGATATACCCCACTTGAGATTTTGATAATGATGGGGTACGATCGGGTTGGATCGAGCATGAATCCAACCGGTCCCTCGGGACTAAAAGGCTAATAACTCACAGACCAGGCGTCCGATTGACGCACCGTCTGTTGCGTTGAGACCCCTATGATGTAGCGGTCCTTTGAGATGCTTCTTCGTGGGACTTAGTGGCAGTTGGAGTATCAACCAGTGACTTGGTGAGAGGACTCTCCCAGAGACGAGCAAGCCTAGTGCGGAAACCCAGTAGCTGGCTGTGACGAGAAGAGTGATCCTAGAGAACCTGTGTGGGTCAGCTCCTAGAGAACCTATGTGGTTCAGCTCGAGCGATCCTGTGTGGGTCAGATCCCAGTGATCCTGTGTGGGTCATCTCCTAGCGATCCTATGTGGGTCAGCTCCTAGCGATCCTGTGTGGGTCAGCTCCTAGCGATCCTATGTGAGCCAGATCCTACCAATCCTGTGTGGGTCAGCTCCAGCAATCATGTGTGGGTAATCTCCTAGCAATACGGTGTGGGTAAGCTCCTAGAAATACTGTGTGGGTCAGCTCTAGCGATCCCATGTGGGTTAGATCCTAGCGATCCTCTGTGGGTCAAATCCTAGAGATCCTATGTGGGTCAGCTCCAGCGATCCTGTGTGGGTCAGCTCCTAGCGATCCTATGTGTGTCAGCTCGTAGTGATCCTATATGGGTCAGCTCCTAGTGATCCTGTGTGGGTCAGCTCCAGTGATCCTGTGTGGGTCAGCTCCTAGCGATCCTGTGTGGGTCAGCTCCTAGCCATCCTATGTGGGTCATCTCCAGCGATCCTGTGTAGGTCAGCTCCTAGCGATCCTATGTGGGTCAGCTCCTAGCGATCCTACGTGGGTCATATCCTAGCGATCCTGTGTGGGTTAGCTCCAGTGATCCTGTGTGGGTCAGCTCGTAGCGATTCTATGCATGTTAGCAGCATAGCCTCTTAACGGAGTAAGATGATTTAGTAGTTACATCTAATCATCTTTACTATTGTACCTAAAGATATACCTGGTGTGAGATGAGTCAATACCTCTGTGTTTCCTCATGATTTAGATGGATTACTTGATAACTTAGGTATATGTATGGACATATACCTAAGTAGGGTTATTTGTTGATTTCATACTTTGTGGTTTATCCTTGGTGGATTTTGCGAGACCTTGAGGGTCTCGGGGTCCCTACTGAGTATTGTTATACTCACCCCTGCACAGGCTATGCCCGTACCTTGTTGTGTTGGATGCAGACAACAGACAACGCTGACTGAGGACGAGGGTACTAGGACTGGAGGTAGCTCGGAGGTGGACCTAGACGAGGCGTACCATAGAGATGACTGATCGAGAGCTATACCTACCCTTCGGGTAGGATCCTTGGCGGATGATCATAGGAGTTGTTCCAGTTACTTGTACTTTCATCTGTCTTGTACTTTCCAGTTTTCCTTGCACTTTCCAGTTGGGCTTGTATTCTGTCCCCTTTTTACTTATTGTACTCACTCTATTTACTATTCAGTTTACTTGAGTTCTTATCTTGTTGTGTGCTTGGTTTTGTGTGTTACATGTTATAAAGGCAATGTCTTCCCAGTTTTAGGGAATACGCCTTCGGTGCTAGTCGCCAGCCCTTGGCCTATGGAAGACGGACTTGGGGTAGTCACAGCACGAGCTCTAGGGGATGGTCCATGACAATAGATTAGATCCCCTAAACCTTGAATTATAAAAACATCTTACTACTCTTAGGAAAAATAATAACAATCCTAAAATGGAGAACATGGGTGATAGGGTTCCTGCACCTAATGAATTTCAAAACCATCTAGAACTCTTAAAGGAAAATTAGAGGCCTAGGATGAGGGAGTTCTGACTTCCTCATGTATTAAGAAACCCTTCTTTCATTATAATTAGTCCTATAGACCTAAATTATGAACTAAAACAGTCAAAAAATTCATTGTTGCATGCCTTTAATGGACTTTGTAATGAGGACTCTCTAGCCTTCATTAGAGATTTATACAATACTATACAACAACTACATCTTATAGGACTCACAGAGAATGAACTGAGGATTGGAGTTTTTCCCTTTTTCCTTAAATGAAATGCTAGGAACTGGTTTTTATATTTAGATGAAAACATTTTCAAAAATTGGGATCAAGTGTACAATTATTTTATAATGAAATTTTATCCCCATAGTCTTAAACATGAACTTAGAAAAAATATCACTAGTTTTTACCAAGAGGATGGATAAGCTTTTCATAAAGATTAGGATATACTTTAGGGACCTTCTTAGGCAGTTTCCCCATCATCAACTCCCTTCCCACCTTCTCATGGACACCTTCTATGAAGGGTAGTCCTCCTATGGGCATAATCTAGTTGATCAGGCTACTGGGGGTAACTATAATGACATGACAGATGATGATTTGAGAAATTTTTTAAAACAACCTAGCCCTGAACTCTCAACATAAGAATTCAAGAAGAAAAAGAGTTAACAGAAACCCAAACACTGGTTCAATGAATGAAACTCAATTACAACTGGCTAGAATCACCAACCAACTTCAATATTTAAAGAACCATAATTCCAAACAATCTGCAAAAAAGTGTGTCTGTCAAAATACCAACCAATCTATAAGGGAACAACTTTCACAATGTTGAGTGTTTGGGAACACAGAGAGAAATGTCCAAAAATTGATATGCCATCCCAACAACAATAGAACTCAAATTTTGTTAACTATGGTCCTAGTATGCCTCTCAAAGTAGATCCATTTTCAAATAATTACATCCAAGGCTATAGGAACCATCCAAACTTGTCCTAGAAATATCAAGGCCTAATTAAGAAATCTACTTCCCCTAATTACTCAAACCAACAAAGGAAAAAATTTCAAAAACAATAAAGGGGAGAGTCTTCAAATTCTCAAGGAAATCATGATAATCAAATGTCTTCTAATATTGATTTAATATTGAACAAAATTAACTCTCAGGAGGAAATATACATGGATCATCTAACCAAACACAAAAATCAATATGAGTTAGATAAAATGAAAAATGATGTGAGAATGCATAACATGGAAACACAACTATGCCAACTTGCTAGAGATCTTTCATCTAGGAAAAAAGGTAGACTTCCAAGCACAAATGAACTCAACCCTAGAGAGAATCCCATGGATGTTGTCACTAAGAGTGGGCTCAATACTAAAACTGTTACTAAAAAACCCACTGAAAATGACCAAAATGAAAATATGATTTGTACACAATTTGGAAATTCATAGAAAGGTCTTGAAAATGAAGAGAATATGAATTTTTCACCTGAAAATCATGCTGAAAATTCTTCTAAAAATCAAATGAATAAAGGAAAAGAAAAATTTTTTGAATAGGTGAGGGATATACCTACTGTTCTGAAAATTGTTTCCCCAACCATCCCTTTACCGGAGAAGATGAAACCTCAAAGTAATACCAGGACTGAACTTCTTCAGTTCCTTGGTCTCTTGTCTAAACTACAAGTGAACATTCCATTCATCTAAGCTTTGATACAAATCCCATCTTACTTTAAATATATTAATAAAATTGTTTCAAACTAGAAGACCCTTGAAGAATTTTTTACTTAAAGCCTCACTGAAGAGTGTTGTGCTGTGCTTTAAAAGAAAATCTCACCCCAACTGAAAGACCATGGTAGTTGTGTTATTCCCTGCACCCTAGGAAATTATGATTAGCTCAACTATTTATGTGATTTAGGTTCTAGTATCAACCTGCTTCCATACTCACTATTTTGAAAGTTGAGGCTGGGTGATCTTCATCCCACCACAGTCATACTACAGTTAGCTGAAATATCTTTCACTTATCCTGTGGGGAGGGTAGATGATTTTCTAGTTGGGGTTGGGAAACTGTTTCTACCTACAGACTTTCTAGTTCTAGATATGAAGTGTGATCAATAGGTTCCCATCATTTTGGGTAGGCCCTTCTTGTCCATAAGAGGTACTGTTATTGATGTGTCAAAGGGTCAACTAATTTTCAAAATTGGTGAAAAACAAGAATAATTCAATGTGTTTAAGAACATTAAGGGACCAACATATTATAAAATCTTCTCAAAGATAGAGTTCCATGAAGCTAAAAGTTCATATAAAAATAAACTTGAACACATTAAAGAATCTAAAAATCAATCCTCTATTGAAGAAATAAATTTGGAAGCTGAAAATCCTAATTTTCTAATCCCAAAAATTGAAAATGCTGCTCAAATAGAGAATCTAGAAAATTTTCCAGAACTGGACAACTGTCCAGTTTCTGCTGTAGGAGAGTCCTTTGTTTCTGAACTTAGGATCTTTTTGAGTAAAATTGAGGGTGAATCTATTTTCACCAAAATTGCTGAACACATTGATGATGTAGAGGGAGATATTTTGAGACAACTAGATGATTCTTCTTGGATTAATTTGTTAAATTATAATATGGAAAATCTGGACAGTGAGCTGTCCACTTTGGAAAGCAACACTATAAATTCTAATTCTAAGCATCAAATTGAATATCTTTAATCTTTTAAAACTCCTTACAAGATGTATGTTGAATACCTTGGACCTCCTAGGCCTAAGTGTATTCCTTCGAGTGTATAACCACTCACTATTTAATTTAAACCAATCCCTAATCATTTTAAATATTCATTTTTCAGTGAGAATTCAACTTTGCCTATCATAATTTCTACTAAGCTTAATGAAAATCAAGAAGAAAGATTTATGAGTGTGCTAAAAAGTTTAAATCTTATATAGGATATAAAATAGATGATATAAAAGGTATTTGTCCCTCATTTATTATACACAAAATTCCTATGGACCATACCATAATCCTAGGGTAGAGTTTTAAAGAAGATTAAATCCAAACATGAAAAAGATTGTGAGAGAGGAAGTGATTAAACTGTTAGAAACTGGAATCATATATCCCATCTTTGATAGTACTTGGGTCAGCCTTGTCCAAGTTATCCCTAATAAGGGAGGTTTCACTGTTGTCAAAAATGAAAAGAATGAAGAAATCCAGGTTATGAAAGCCAAAAAATGGAGAGATTGTATAGATTATTAGAATCTGAATGCAACCACTATGAATGACCATTTTCCAATGCCCTTTCTTGATAAAATTCCTGATAGTCTTTCTGGAAATGAATTTTTCTGTTTTCTGGATGGGTATTCTGGTTACAACCAGATACTTTTTGCTCCATAGGATCAGGAGAAGACCACTTTCACATGCCCCTTTGGGACATTTTCCAACAAGAGAATTCCCTTTGGGTTGTGTGGAGCTCCATCCACCTTTCAAAGGTATATGATGGATATTTTTTCAAACATGGTTAAAATAATCCTTGAGGTTTTCATGGATGATTTCTCTATTGTGGGTAGTAATTTTGATACTTGTTTTGGAAATATTGAATTAGTTTTGGAAAGATGAAATGAAACCATCCTTTTTCTAAATTGGCAGAAGTGTCAATTCATGGTTACAGAAGGTATTGTGCTTGGTCATAAAGTGTTAAAGGGGGGTTTATAAGTTGATACTACAAAAGATGAAGTTATTAATAAACTTCCACCTCCATAAAATATAAAAGGTGTTAGATGATTCTTAGGACATGTCAGTTTCTACTGGAGGTTTATAAAAAAAATTCAAAAGTCACTAAGCCCTTGTGTTCTCTGATTTTTAAGGATGCACCTTTCATCTTTGATGAAAAATGTTTGAAATAATTTAATATGTTAAAATAAAAGCTCATTACTTCTCCCATCATCACTACACCTGACTAGAAACTATCTTTTGACCATATGTGTGATGCTAGTGACATGGTTGTATGTGATGTCCTTGAACAGAGGATAGAAAGAAAGTTTCATGTGGTGTATTATGCTAATAGACTTCTAAATGAGGCCCAAAAGAATTATAACACCACTTAAAAAGAATTTTTATATGTTGTTTTTTCTCTAGAGAAGTTTAGAAAGCATTTGTTAGGATCTAAAGTCATCATTTTCACTGATCATTCTACTTTAAAGTTCTTTCTATCTAAGAAAGAAACAAAAACCAGGCAGATTAGATGGATTTTGTTGTTGCAAGAGTTTGATTTAGAGATTAGGGATAAGAAAGGAGTTGAAAATATAGTTTTTGATCACCTATATAGGACTCCTCTTACTCAATATGATGCTCCTAGGGAGATACACTCTTCCTTTACTGATGAAAAATGCTCTCTGTTTCTTGTACACAATCTTATTGTTATGCAGATTTTTCCAACTTCCTAGAAACATGTGTCTTTCCCAAAAATCTATACAAAAACCAAAGAATGAAATTCATTTCTGAGCTTAAATATTATCTATTGGATGACCCCCTGCTATTTAGGAGATGTGCTAATGGTATTCCTAGAAGTTTTATGCCTGAGGAAGAGAGGTTTCCTATCCTTGAGAGCTATCAATCCTCACCTTGGGGAGGTAACCATGGTGGGGAAATAACTGCTTAGAAATTCTTACAATCTGGTTTCTATAGGACCAATCTTTTCAAGGATGCTATGATCTTTGTAGTTAGTTGTGATAGGTGTTAGAGGTTGGGAAATGTGGGTAGGAAAGAAGAGTTACCCCAAAAGGTATTTTAGAAGTAGTGATTTTTGATATATGGGGTTTGGATTTCATGGGTCCATTTCCATCATCTCATGGGAATAAGTATATTATTGTTGCTTTAGATTACGTGTCTAAGTGGGTTGTGGAAGTTTCATTGCACATAAATCAATAAAACGGTGTTATCAAGTTTGTCAAAAAGAACATCTTTTCAAGATTTGCAGTTCCCAAATCCTTTGTTACTGAAAATGGAACACACTTTAAGAATTAAAAATTTAAGGCTTTGATGGAAAAATATTGTTGTGTTCATAAAAATGAAACTCCTTATCATCCACATTCCAGTGGATATGTAGAAATTTCAAATAGAGAACTTAAACAAATACTTGATAAAACAGTGTCAAATTCTAGGAAAGACTGGTCTTTTAAATTGGATGAATCTTTATGGGCATATAGAATTGCCTTCAAGACCCCAATAGGTATGTCTCCTTTTAGGTTGTTGTTTGGAAAATGTTGTCATTTTCCCATGGAGTTGCAACACAAATAATATCGGGATGTTAAGGCATCAAACATTGATTTTAAGAGTGATGGTGAGAGAATATTACTTGAGTAAAGTGAACTTGATGGGATTAAGAGAGAGAGTTATGATAATTCAAGAATATACAAAGAGAGGACTAATATTTTTCATGATTCTATCATTCAAACCAAATAATTCAAACCTAGAAAGAAGGTCCTTATATTTAATTATAGATTAAAACTCTTTCCTGGGAAGCTAAATTCCAAATGGTCTGGACCCTTTACTATTGTGAGAGTGCTTAATAATGGTGTTGTGGAGATTATTAGGGAAGAAAACAAACCTATTTTGGTCAATGGGTAGAGAGTGAAACATTATTTTGAGGGATATCCGAAGGGATTTCTTCCTTCACTATGCTTGAAAATTGATCTTAAATAAAACCTGGCTGAAGGCTTTTAAACATAGTGCTACATGGGAGGCAACCCATGGTTCTTGTTTTGTTTTTTTTGTTGTTTTTTCATTTTTGGAATTTGAATAAAAATGTTGCTTGAGATGTTTTGGAGCAATTCCTGCTTTTTCTTATTCTTGATCCTAGTTTTTGTTTACTATGTTAGGATGCTGCTACTATGTCACTAAGGATTGGAATTCCCATGCTGAAGGATTAATTATAAACTTTGATTTAGGGAAGTACCTTACTCTTAATTTATGCATTCATTTGTCTACTCTTGTCCACTTTAATAAAAAGACAATGCTGATAGTGAGTCAATGAATCAGTGATTCATTGTCAGTGGATCATTGGTGCTACTGATGGTGACTCACTGATAGAATGCTAGTAGTGAATCAATTAATATTTATTTGAAAAAAAAAATGCTTTATTGTGAAAAAAAATTCTTCTTGTATTGGAATGAAAATCTGCTGCATGTCACTATGTTTTTAAAAGAAATAATTCTGAATGTTCTTACTTGCTGAAAAATTGAATTTCATTGTTATTAAAATCATTCCACTGCTTGAACTTAAGTGTTGGGGGGAAAGATGCAGGCTGGTTGTTGTGCTTTTAATTGAAACTGCTTAGTCTGTAGGGTGTTTTAGCATGCATCTTTCTGTTATATTGAACATTCATTTGAATCATACTTTCTCAAACTGCTTACACCCAGTACACTTTGCACTTACAAGTTACATGACACTTTTGAATTATATTGATTTTTTTTCTACTGACTTAATTGTTAATGCATGCTTTTGGATGTGAACCTGTTGTAAATTAATAATTGTGGAAAACAATATTTTTTGAAATTTAATTAGACCCTTTAAAAATGTCATAAATATACTAAATTTAAAATTTCTTTTGAACCTTAATTGTTTAATTGTTCTTCTCTACTTTATAATTTAAATTTGGGGACAAAGTTGGGTTTTAAATGTGGGGGAGGGGATAAATTCTTGACTGAGCTAAACTGTGTTTAATGAGAAGTCCATCAATTCCCACTGCAACTTCAATCTTTTTTAAAAAAATGGGTAATTTTTTTCAAAATTCTTTCATAATTTTAGGCTTTACATTGTTTCTCAAATGGGTATTTCCTTACGATGATGCTTGATTGGTAACTAATAATTGCTTTGAATCTGAAATTAATGTGGGTGGATAATTGGTGTGTGAATATACTTAGTGATTTAATGGAAATTTGGTGTAGGAACTACTTTTGAGAGTGATTTGGGTAACCTAATAATGGAGTTATGGTCATATCCTTTGGAACTGGAAGTTTGATCTTGATCTTATGGGGCTATTTTTTCTTTCAATTATTAAAGTAAATACCTTTGTGAGACAATTTGAATGATTTTTATATAAATCTTTTGAAACTTGAGTTGTTTGGGCATCTGGGATCCCACGATGAATCTTTGAGACCCTAGATGCTGGGTGAGTTTCTGTTAACTATAAGCCCTCTGTACACTTTGAATAAGTGCATGTGTACAGTGCATAACACAATATACATGGATTGGAAAAAATTGAATAAAGTGTCTAGGGTCAAAAACGAGTTCATTAAGGTGAGGGGAATGATGAACACCAAATGAAGAAGGGGAAAATTGGTTTATATGGGAGTCATTTAGGTTGTATCAATAAGGCGATTCAAAAAATAATATATATATATATTTGGAACCTTGGATTGAGTCATTGTACAAAGTTCATACTGTTAAACTCTTAATTCCACACTTTTTTTTAACTTTTTATCACTCTTAAGCTTAGAAATTAGGATTGAGTTGATACGAGTCATTAAATAGATTCACATATGAGGTAGGACACTTTCATTAATAAATGGTTCATTGCTTTCTTGATTACCAATAAGAGATTGTTTAAGGAAATACTTGATTTGAGTTATCTTCTTTTTCAAGCCAATTGACTTGTGATAGTCCTCTGTTTTGAAAGTACTTGACATGTAACATTTTGAGCTGAGTATTATAAACCATTAACTATTTTTCAAAGATAATAAAGCATGCGATTGTTTGAGGACAAACAATGCTTAAGTGTGGGGGAATTTGATGAGACATTATTTTTACATAGTTTTGTCACATCTTCTTATTTAATTTTTAATGATTTAATTATTAATTTTTCACTTTTTGATAAATTCATGTACTTTTATATTTTTATAACAAAATTTGTTAATTAATCAATTTTTTATAGTTAATCATGTTTTTTAATCTTCAAAATAGTAAATCTATGTTTTACTTAATTTTTATTGATTTATAAATTTTTATTTAGTTAGTGGTCTTAGCCTTCATATTTAATAATTTTTACCTTTTTATTAATTAATTAATTAAAATCTTTATTACATTTAAATAACTCAATTTTTAACTTATCATTTCATGTATTAAATATTAATTAATTAAAATAACATAATCTTATTTTTAGATATCTTTTAACAATTCATTAATTATGAATTTAATTTTATAAACTTACTATTTTTAGTAAGTCTCTTTAGTTTAATTTTATAAATTAACTTAATTAGTTAATAAAAAATAATTAACTTCCCTCCATAATTAATTTAATTTGTTAAAGTTATTATTTTAAATAAATTAACTTTGTTATATAATTTATATCCAATTTTTATTTTATTAACTTTTAATAATATTTGCTTCTTAATTTTAAGTTTTAGTTTAGCTCTAATTTATGTTTTATAATTTGAAGATAATAATAATTTAACTTAAGTTTTAATTTCTTTATAAGTTTATTAATGTTTATGAGTACCTAAATTTTCAATTGTTTTAATTAAATTTTAGTTTAAATTAATTATTTTGTTTTGACTTTATTTAAGTTTTAATTTATTTTAATCTTCTGTTTGATTTGCAGTGTTGTGGTGACACCGCTTAGCTCCTTTGTTGTTCCAGAGATGGTCGGGAGAATGTGACCTAGAGTCGCACACTACCTGCAGGAGGATCAGCCGTACCCTACGCTATCATTAGCCGAAGCCACGCCACTCGGTTCTCAATTGAAGCTCAAATCCATCCAGGGATCCGCCATGGGAAGTACCAGTTGCGCCTGGATAGCAGCTCACTGCCGTGATTGAAGGCCCACAGCCGCTGAGCAGGACCGACCAGTGCTACAAGAAGAGGAGTTCAACCAGGGTGTCGTGCCATGTGAAAAAGAACAGATTTCCACCCCTTTAGCAGATCTGGTCTGCAAGCCAGACTGCAAGGTTCTCAGATTCTTCGCTGCCGAAGGAAGAGCAAGGAGAGGATCTCAACTTCATGTCGCTGCTGAATCTTTCCGAAGAAGCCTCCCAAAGCCCCCCCTAGGACGCTGAATTGGGGAGAAGGAAATGAATAAAAAAAGAAAGATAAAAATATAAAATAATTAATTAATAAATTAAACAATCAAATAAATAAATATATATTAATTATAATATATAACTACTATAATATTAATAAATAAATAAGTTATCAAATAAAATATAAGATAAATTTATAAGAATTAATTAATCTAAAATATTAACCATAATCATTTATAAAATTAATTGTTAACTAAAAAAATATATTTAAATTAACACTTTAATTAGTATGTAACTTCTTAAATAGAATAATTATAATAAATAAATTTATATAGTTAATTTAATTTAAAAATATGATTAAGTTATTTCAACGAATTGTTAATAATACTAACATTAATTAAATAATTAAATAAATAATATTAAATTAAAAACTCAATAATTTTATAATAAATTGATAACTAAAATATTAATATTCATCAACATAAATATTTATTAATTAGCATTCAGTAACTTTTTAATAAGTAATATAACATTAAACTTAAAAAATAACTATTATTTAACTTTCTTCATGTTTTTAATTATTGTGTCTTTGCCTCTATTTTGCAGGTTCATACAGGAACTGAAATTCCATCTAGGTTCACATAACAACATTATGAGATGTTAATTACCTGAGAAAAGGTAGAACGACGTGTCATGTATGAAAAATTTCACGCGAGCAGTATGCAGTAAGAAATAAAAACTGAGTCGGTGGAAGGTGACAGTGACGATGCAGTTCATGGAAGAAGATTATAAAGAACAGAGTAGCAGATTAGCTGTGGTACAGACACATTCTTTAGACAACACATCAATCCAGAGTAGAGTAGAAAGAGGGGCAGATCGTGGAGAAATTCTCAGAGAACCACTTCCTAGAGACCCAAGGACCAGGAGCAGCAGCAGTACGAGCTTGAAGAGGGAGATCTCTTCCTATGTTTTCTTCAATTTTCATTCTTTTTAATCAAATGATTTTAGTTTACATAAAAGAGATGATGTTAGGATAAATCTTCTAGTTTGGGGAGAAATTTACGTTCGGATGGTTATCTTTAAATCTTCTTTTTCACTTATTTATTTCAATGTATTAAGAATTGATCAATGTAATAACCCGGATCTTCTTTTCAGGTATGTTCTCCTTTTCTGGGTGTTTTTGAGAAAAAGATGAGAATCTGGAAATTTTGTAAGTACACGCCGTGTACTTTATAAGTACACACCGTGTACTTTTCTTCCGCTCGAGGCCGTGTGCTGGCCGTGTCCGGGCCAGTCACACGGGGTGTAGCGATGAGGTGGAGTCCGATTAATACGGCGTACGGAAAAGGGGACTACACACCGTGTACTCAAGAAGTACACGCTGTGTACTTTGTTTTTTTCATTAGTCGGACCAGGGTCGTGCCTAATCCCTGTTTTTATCTTCTTCTCCGCCTAATTACGTCCAGAGCGACCTAGAGGGCCACTTCTTCTCCGAGCCACCGATTTTTCACCGGTTGTCCGAATCGAACACCGTCGGGTGCAATAGAATCGCAGCAGTGAGTTCTCGGTTCTTCTTTGGCCATGTTTCCCGATTCCGCCTCTTGTGAGAGTTATCTGAGGTTGAACGTTTTAGACGTTTTTGCAAATTTACTCTGTTCTAGGCCGATTCACAGGCTGAGGTTCAAGAATATCAATCTCCTAGGATTGAGGTAGGTGGTTTGTTGCCCTACGTTGAATGTCTTTGAGTTTTTTGTGCAAAAGTGCCGGATACCCATGTATCGGGTATCTCGGGTTAGAGTTTTGATCCTGTTTTGTTGTCTGCCTTAAATTGCTTGTATGCTTGAGGTTATTAGATGATTGATAATTGCTTATTAGCATGTTTGAGGATTACCCCACGGGTGTTTCCCTTGTTTTGGCTGTTGATTGCCGTTTGGCACGGTTTGCCTACGAGGCAACCCTTTTTGCACATTGCTAGTATGTTTGTTGACTTGATCGCATGTATTGCCTGCTGTTTATATGCTTGTGGATGCATTTGTAGCTATTAGCCAAGTAGTTGCTGAACTTACTTAGGCTGCTAACAGTCGATTATGCACGACTAAACTGCTCAGGGCTGAACCTGGTGTGGTAGACTAAAGGGGGGATTGACGATTAGGGCTTCCCTAGAGAGTGTCATAATTAGTATCGATCGCAGGACCTATGGGAATGAGACTTTGTGCTTCCTCAGAGTGTCCTTAGTTACGTAGCGAGACTATAGGGGGAATTAGACGTAAGTGCTTCCTCAGAGAGTCTATATCTTTCGTTGCAATACCACATGGGAATTGACGATGAGAGCTTCCCAGAGTGTCTGTGCCTTTGTACGTTTACTTGACTAGAGGGGTTTGCTTGTAGGAGCCACCCAGAGAGTCAGTGTTTTATTTGTTGGTTGGTTGGTTGTGACGAGTCCACCAAGCCAAAGAACAAGCTTGGGTTTGTACTGCTTGCTATTTAGGTAGACTGTTGAGTTACCTGTTGTGATTCCTTACTTGCCCTGGGAGTATAGAGCTGTTGCTAGGTTCCTTGGTTGATAGCTAAATGATTGTATTGAACTGCTAAATAAATGTGAATGGAGATTTGTAGGATTGTTTGCTTTAGTGTACTTCTGCTTCTCTGCTGCATTTATTTCCTTTACTTTGCTATATTACTCACTGACAGTAGGGCACGGATCTCGTGGTGATTGCCTACTGGGATTAGTCTCACACCCTGTTTGGGTCCTGCTTTTTGGCCCAAATAGGTTATATGGTTGTAGGTGTGGATAGGGATTGTGGCCATTCTACTTCGGGTACGTGATTGCTGGTTGGAGCTGGAGAGCATAGGACCGAGCTTAGGCTTGCGATGCTGCTGGAGTTTCTGTTTACTTTCGTACTTTGTTTTCAATTGTATTTCAGCACGTTGTTGTGTTTTCTTCTTTCCCTTAGATACTTGTACCTACTGTATCATTATCATTATCATTATATGTTCATTGCTTCCGCTGTTTAGTTTCAGTGTTTGTATGATGCTTACTGCTTCTGCTATTGACTATTGTTTTCTTGCCTTGTATACCTTACCAAATGAGGGCATAGTTTCCCCAATAACTTACCAAGACCATCACTGATAGTCGGTAGCCTCTGGCATTTGGGGAAATGCGCTTGAGGTCATGTGGCGAACCGGGTACGGGGCACCAGTGGAAGGGCTCCAGATTCGGGTCGTTACAAAGTGGTATCAGATGAGTTATTTCATTTTCTATTTACTTACTGTTTAGCGACATTAGACAGGGATATGACAGAATAGGTAAATGGTAAATAACTATGCCCGGGCGTTCTAGAACCCGTGTACAGGGAAAAATCCAGATTACCTTGATTGTTGCAAGTTTTGAGTTTTGCGAATGTTACAGTTTAATTGATTTCACCATTCGGTGATGCACTTGTTTTGTGCTGTTACTGTTTATATGATTGCAGTTCTATTTTGTTGCAACCCGATGAGATGAGGGTATGCCATATCATGCATCATATAGGCACATGTTAGAAGATCACATGCCATGCATCTTTCCATGCCATCTAGGTTGCATTAGATATTTCATGCTGTTGTGATATGATTTTTGATAGACAATTCATGCTGTTGTGATAGCTGCTGTGATAGAATACCTACTATGATGATAGGGTATCGTTGGTTGGAGCTTTCTTATCATGGGCGCCAAACTTTGATCTTATAGGTGTTATGGGCCCTCGAGGATCGGAATTTGGTGGGTCGTGAGTTCTCATACTGTTTGCTTGTTATATGCACTATTAGGATGCCAAGCTTTGATTTGCGGGGAGTATGGGCCCCCACGGATCGGAATTTGGCACCTTAACCCTTGTTTTTTTGTGTTTTCTGGGCTCCGGTGCAGTTCTGAGGCTACTGTCTGGAAAAACCCAGAATACACGGCGTGTACTTTATAAATACATGCCGTGTAGTTTTTGGCCGTGTCACTGACCGTGTGGACAGGTACACGGAGCTGTAAATGGTTTTCAGGAACACGCCGTGTACGGTAGGTACACGCCGTGTAGAGGTTAACTAGGAACCCGGCCGTGTAACGAACAACAAAGGCCAGTTAATGCATGTTCAGTACACTCCATGTTCAGTATGCACACGCCGTGTATCTTTTCCCAGGTACCCGGCAGTGTCTTGAAAAACACGGGTCAATGTTATCTTCTCCTATACACGCTGTGTTTGTTCGGAACACGCCGTGTAAGGATCAGCTGAGTACCCGGCCGTGTCATGAACAACACGGGCCGAGGTTTCCCTTTAAGTGCACGCCGTGTCTCTTAGGAACACGCCGTGTAGTGTCGACCGTGTGTCAGGCCGTGTCGCTAACAACACGGGCCAGGTAAGGCATGTCCAGCACACGCCCTGTCTGACTCAAAGCACGCCGTGTAGTCTTCGGCTGGGACAGTCCGTGTGACTTAGTCGTGTAGGAGTAACCGGGCAGGGAGACACGGGCCAGTACACGCCGTGTAGTTTAAGAACACGACGTGTAGTCGGGTTGTTTACATATCCAGGTATGGCCAATGTACACGCCCTGGGTAAAATTTTAAGAAACACGTCGTGTAGTGGTACTACACGCCGTGTAGTCATGTTTTTCCCAGATTTAAAGGTCTTTCCCCCCTGTTCCATTTTACTCTCCTGTTTTGCAACTGTGTTCGTCTTTAATGAAGGCATGTTTTGGTCTTTCAGAGCTATGGCACCGAGACGTCCTCCTGTTGCACGCCAGGAACCAGGCAGCGATCGTACGCCTGATACGACCGATCATGGACTGCCAGTAGTTCCGCCCATCGTTACAGACATGGCACCTGCAGTGATTCCAGACACTGGTGCCGACGCTCAGTTCAGAGAGGGTTTCATGAGATTCATGCAGACCTTCCAGGGAGTTCAGCATCCTGCCCCGACTATGGCAGAGCTGACACGGGTCTTCCAGCAGCAGCATCCTCCCACTTTCACAGGGGATGGAGGACCTCAGGCTGCAGAGTCATGGCTGCAAGCCATGCTGTCCATCTTCGAGCATCTGGAGATGCCTCTAGAGAGGAGGGTGAAGCTCTTGACGTATATGCTGCGAGATTCTACCAAGAGATGGTGGGACGTAGTCTCTCAGATGGGGCGCCAGCAGGCTATGGGTTGGGAGGAGTTTCAGCGTACGTTTACGACTACTTCTACCCAGCGACGCTGAGGGATGACAGAGCCATGGAGTTCATGAGCCTGCAGTAGGGTACTCTCTCAGTTATGGAGTATTCCTCCTGCTTCATTGAGTTACAGCGATTCAATCCCGTTCTGGGGAATGACGAACTATTTCTAGCAAGGAAGTTTGAGGAAGCCCTCAGACCGGAGATCAGATCGCAGGTGAATGTCTTTCAGTTGACTTCTATTACTCTGATAGTCAACCAGGCACTCATCACGAAGAGGAACCCGAGGGAGACTGGAGCTATGGACCAGGGCGGTTCAGCATCCAAGGTTTATTCCCTCCAGACAGACAGCAGGAAGCGCCACCGAGAGTCTACCCGAGGCGACCCGAGGAAGCGAGGTATTCCTTCTGGTAGATGAGATCTCTCTTCTGGCACCCAAGTGGTGTGTTATCAGTGTGGGAGGAACGGGCATAAGAAGCCCTAGTGCCCGAGGGACCCAGTGAAGTGTCGATCCTGCGGCAAGATGGGTCATTTGCAGCGTTTCTGCAAGGTTCCCCTTCCAGCGGCTAGTGAAGGAGGATCAGTTTCGACCTCGCGTACAGGAGCAGGATTACCCGCTCTGCAGCAGACTGGGGGCTGGAGTTCTGTAGGATGTTCAGGTCAGGGTAGAGGCTATGGACGCACTGGTCAGGCTCAGGGAGGAGTAGCTCAGGGTTTTCAGGGTGCTACACAGGGCCGTGGTACATGCCAGAATTTTACTATAGAGCAGATTCATCAGAAGCAGGATCCCAGACCCTCTACAGTTCGAGGTACGATCTTAGTAGCCTCAGTTTTATCTTCATCCCTTTTTGATACCGTTTCTTCACATAGCTTTATTTCTGTTGCTTTCGTGGAAAGTCTTGAGCTCTGTGTCTTTTCGTCTGCTGACATGTTGACTCTCGACACGCCCTTGGGAACGAGGAAATATAGCGTACGTCAGTGCAAGGGGTGCCCTCTCGAGGTTGCAGGGTATCGTTTCTTATGGGACCTCTATGTCCTGGAGATGATGGGCTATTACGTCATTCTCGGTATGGACTGGTTGGTTCCCTTCCAGGCAGTCGTCGATTGCTATCACCATAGGGTGAGTTTCGTATCACCAGAGGGTGAATCTTTCCTTCATAAAGGCAAGTGGGATGTTCAAGTGAGTCGAGTCGGACTCGAGCATCATGGTCTAGGAGGAGTTATGGCCCATATTGCTAGTCTTTATCTGGATGACTAGGGGACTTCTCAGTTAGATTTTCCTCCAGTGGTTGATCACTTTCCAGATGTCTTTCTAGAAGACTTTTCAGGGTTGCCTCCGGAGCGTGCGGTAGACTTCTCGATTGAGATCATGCCAGGAGCAGCACCGATGTCCATTCCTCCTTATAGGATGGCTACACCTGAGTTGCTGGAGCTCAAGAAGCAGTTAGAGGAGTTGCAGGTAAAGGGTTTCATCCGACCCAATACTTCTCCTTGGGGTTCTCCTGTCCTGTTTGTGAGGAAGGCAAATGGTACCCTTAGGTTTTGCATCGATTATCGGAAGTTGAACCAGTTGATGGTCAAGAACCGATATCCCTTACCGAGGATTTATGATCTCTTCGATTATCTTTGAGGAGCTCGGGTGTTCTCGAAGATTGATTTGAGGTCCGGTTATCATCAGCTGCGCGTTAGGCCTTCAGATATACCTCTAACAGCCTTCAGAAGCAGGTATGGCCTCTACGAGTATACGGTTATGCCGTTCGGTCTTACGAATGCGCCATCAGTTTTCATGGCACTAATGAACCGAGTGTTCCATCCTTACTTGGATTTCTTCTTCGTGGTCTTTGTGGACGATATCTTGGTGTACTCTCACACTCGACACAACCATGAAACCCATATTGAGATCATTTTGAGTACACTAAGGGAGCATCGACTTTATGCTAAAATCTCAAAGTGCCACTTTTGGATGGACGAGATTCACTTCCTGGGTCATGTCATCTCAGAGACAGGAGTATCAGTAGACCCAGAAAAGGTGATAGAAGTAGTTACCTAGGAGCATCCGAAGAATGTCTTCAAGGTACGGAGCTTCTTGGGGCTGGCTGGTTACTACAGGCAGTTTATACAGAACTTCTCACGCCTAGCAGCATCGCTAACAGGCTTGACTAAGAAGGGGGTGAAGTTTTTTTGGTCATAAGCCTGTGACTCAGCCTTCCAGGAGCTGAAGGGGAGATTGACTTCAACACCGATCCTAGTTTTTCTAGAGCCGGGCAAGATCTATACAGTTTTCTGTGATGCATCTGGCATCGGACTTAGAGCAGTGCTTATGCATGAGGATCGAGTGGTTGTGTATGGATCTCGACAGTTGAGGCCTCATGAGAGGAACTATCCTATGAACGACCTGGAGTTGGTTGCGATTGTTCATGCTTTACGTTGCTGGAGACATTACCTTCTGGGAGAGCATTTTGTGGTATACACTGACCAAAAAAGTCTCAAGTACATCTTCACGTAGCGTGACCTGAATCTGAGACAGCGGAGGTGGGTTGATTATCTCCAATCCTTCGATTTCGAGCTTTCCTATACGCCTGATAAAGGCAACACAGTGGCTGATGCACTGAGCAAGAGAACTCAGGTACAAGCAGTTCAGGAGGCCAACAGTGAGTGGAAACTGATGGATCTTTTCTTGGAGATGCATTTGGAGGTGCACGACAGGCAGGGGCAGCCTTTCCTATCTTCTATGGCTGTTACCTCTGTACTTATGGACCGAGTTCGAATGAGGCAGCTGGTATATTCAGAAGGGCTATTCCTATGGGAAAGCGTGTCAGGAGAGGACCCTCTTCCCGGGTGGACCGTTGGTGAGGATGAGATCTTACATTTCCAGGGACACGTATGGGTTTCATCAGAAATACGCAAGGAGATGATGTGAGACTTCCATTCCTCAATTTGGGAAGTTCATCCTGGCGTCACCAAGATGTATCGGGATTTTCATCGCCAGTACTGGTGGCCAGGTATGAAGAAGGATGTTGCTGGTTTCGTCATGAGATGCTCTACTTGTCAGCAGGTGAAAGCAGAGCATCAGCGACCAGCGGGGCTTTTGCAGCAGTTACCCATTCCAGAGTGGAAGTGGAACGACGTCGCGATGGACTTCGTGACTATTTTGCCGAGATCGTCGAGAGGAAACGATGCGGTGTGGGTTGTCGTCGACAGGCTTACAAAGGTTTCTCACTTCTTTCCAATCAAGGAGACCTTCAATGTCGATGATCTGGGATGACTTTACATCCGAGAGATCGTTTGTCTGCATGGAGTTCCACACTCCATTGTTTCAGACAGGGATGCGCGCTTTACATCTCGGTTCTGGCAGGGACTCCAGAAGGCCTTGGGTACACAGGTAATTTTGAGTACATCATACCATCCCCAGACTGATGGCCAGTCCGAGCGCACGATACATGTAATGACCTAATCTTTTTGAGTAGTATATTAACTTACTCTTAATGATTTAATAAGATGTTAATGGTTAATGCAGAAAGATGAGTCGATGGCTTCATCCAGTAGACTCGAACCTTATGAAGCCCACTTATCAGAGCTTGGGAAGGAGGTAGCATCTGTGGGCTTCGCTTTGGACCAAGCCCAAGCTGAACTCCAGCGTGTCAAGCTTGAACAGAAATGCCTGCGGGAGAAGTTCAAGTTAGTAGAGATTACTACTAGGGCAATGTTATCTGAGCCTCCCTCAGATTCTCTCACCATAGCACACCTTACACTTAGGTCATATGCCGGTGTTATAAGGGGCTATGTGACGAGACCCTAGCTTCTTTGTGTAATCCCTTGGGATGAATGAATTGAGATTTCTTCCTTTAGTGATGTTTGTGAAATTTCAAATGTTCGGATAATTTTAGGATGTATTTTATTGATGAATTTTGAAAAAAAGATATTTTAAAATATTTATGTAAACCCTAAATAATTAATGATGTGTAATGATTTTCAAAAAATGGTCTTCTACAAAAGTGTTCAGTAAGGAATTTGGAGTCTAATAAGATCAACTTAATTTTTGATGAATAGTAAATTATGAATAGTGATTTTACGCTTAGGATTAGTAATGTGACCAAATGGATTAGTAATTTCACTCAAAGAAAGTTTTAATATAATTTAGACACCTAGATTAAGTAATGTGATTCAATAAAATGGGTAAATAACGGTTTCATAAATTATTAGTCAAGTATTAGTTTTTTTGGGTGAATAGTGTTTTTTAAATTAAAAATTTAATTAAAAATAATTAGAAAAATATTTTTATAAAAAGGACTTTATTTTTGAACTTAGAGCATCGATATTTGGTTAAGGTGAAATTTTGGGATTTTTCTGAGAAAGATGAATTTTTCATTGAATAGTAAAAATGCAGTTTTAGGGTTTCGGTATGTTTAACGACATCATAACTGTTTCATGATGATGTCATGAGATATTTTAAGGTTTGGCCAGACAAAGGTGATGAATTATTGTTTTGGGGGCCCCATGTGGCCTAACTCCATGGTAAATGCCAAGGGAGAGCACATGGTTTTGAGAAAAGCACTTGTGAGGTGTCCCTTGGCCATTAATGCCTTGTCCCCTCACTTTCCCTATAAATACCCACCCTTTCCTCCTTTAGTTTTCACTCCCAACTATCCCCCAACGAAGTTCTGGTCTCCTTACCTCCCAAGGAGTCCTCCCAAGGTGCCCCCAAGCCCTCAAGGTCCAAACCTTTGAGTTTTAAGAGTTACGTTTTAAGGTAAGGGATCCGACCTCTCTCTTTCTTTTCATGTAATCTCTTTTATGTCATTCCCTTTATGATCCATGTTATTATGTGATAGGATGTTCTTTTATATTCCTATTACTTCAATTTTCATGTTTATATGATGAGATATCCCCTCTTACTCTCATCATTTCGTTTTATGAAAGTTTAAGTGACGCCGTTAGGCTGCTGAATTTTTAAGGGATTCTTTCACCCTTCTCATTTTTCAAGTTTGATTTTCATGTCAAGTATTTCAAGTTACTTTTTATTATTTTGGGGTATGATCTCTATATCTATAATAATTATCTCTTATGATCATATTATGATAGACCCTATTTGATCTTGTCAAGTCTTTTTTTTATTGAAGTTTAAGTGACGCCGTTAGACTGCCGAATTTTCATAAGAGAAATATTATTTTTGTCTCACTTCCATGTTTTTCATTTCATATGATATATATTTCAAATTTCATTACCATGTTCTTAAATCCCTTATATTATGTCCCCCTACTGTTTTATGGATCATTTATGAGTGGGTGACCCATGTTCCCTCTCTTTTCAATGTTTTCTAAAACCTTGTAACATAGCCGTTATGCTGCAGAATTTTCGTCTCAAAATGCCTCTCTCTCTTTTCTCAAAATTATTTTATATTATAAAGTGAATACTCAAAGATCTTATTTCTATAAGGGTATTCACATATATATCAAAATGTTCTATTTTAAATTCTTGGATTTACATACATGAAACCCGCTTCCCCTTTCCGTGGGTTTAAAGTGACATAAAGATCATGTCTTTAAAGTAGTTTTTAAAATGTTATGATTATGAAATGAAACCCATTTCTTTTATGATATATGGGTTGTTTATGAAATGATTGATGATGATATATGTGGCTCACATGATAATAAAGACATGTCAAGGGTGCGCCCAGATAGCGCTCCAATGCATTGGGTAAAGACTTAATCTCTAGAGATGACTTTTTAGACTGATACCTTGGTGAATAACCTTGGTAATTTTTAATGACACCTTGGGGATGGACCTTGGTGAAACGAAATGATTGTCAATATTGAATGTTGCAGCCAAATATTCAAGTTATGAAAAATGTTATTTTTATTATGATGTATCTCATGATTTCTTTCTCATGCCTTAAAGTTCTTTTCATGTCCTTAATGAAGTATCTCAAGTTCACATGTAAATGTTTCTCTTGTTTCCCTTACTGGGCCTTCTGCTCACCCTTTCTTTTGATGTATGTCCCCAGGTTATGAGATGCAGTAATGAACCTAGGATGAACTTAAGGAGAATCTTTTCAAGTGTTTAAGAAGAATGTTTTATGTTCTTTTCATGTATTATGTTCCTTGTTTCCAAGACACTAAACCTTAAAGATCCTCAGTTCCGTGTAATGAAATGAAAGTTATGTTATAAAAAGACAGGATGCTATAGTTGGTATCAAAGGATGGTTTAGTTATTTTTGGAAATTAGGATATAAAAACTTTATGAAGAACCCTATAGAAAAGTTTAAATATAGGAAAACTTCCTGGTATTTTGGTAAGTATTGAGTAAGTGGTTTATTAAACAAATACATCCCCGTCTGGATACGAGCAGGTAGAGGCGGCTCTGGCACAGATGTACATAGGGGTAAAACCCGAAAACACCGCTTTGAGATAGACTCGAATGGGAACTGGTGCACGATAACGGTCCTTGCTGCACTCTTGGTTACGACACTCCCGGGGGATATGTTTGGTTAATCACAAACTTTTTATGAATCATTATGAAGGAATTATAGAGAAGTGTAATTTTCTAAGCATGAAGTCTTAGTTACAAGATTCATAAATGAAATAAGTTTCTCACTAATGTTTTATTCTTTTAGAAAATGGAGGGCAATAGGAGGAACCGTGCCGATGGTGACCGCAATGCACCATGTGCTGACGACCCTCCGATGGAAGCTGGAATGGAAACATTCATGCGAATGATGAACCAACTGACTCAAGTTATGAGTAATAACTTGAATCAAGCTGAGAGGCTGACCTCACCACGAAGGGAACAACACTCTGTTGAGTCCTTCATGCATCAATGACCACCATCATTCAGTGGATCTACTGACCCTTTGGTTGCGGAACAATAGATAAGCTCCATTGAAAAGATATTTTCTGTACTCCTTTGTTCGGAACAAGAAAAAGTCACCCTTTCTGTTTATCGCCTAGAGGGAGAAGCTGACGAGTGGTGGTCACTGGTCAAAAACACGAAGCCTAGAGGAGAGATGAAATCTATGGAGTGGGAAGAATTCTGGGGAATATTGTTTAACAAGTATTTCCCTCGTTCCATGAGAACGAGAATGGAGAAAGAGTTTCTCGAGCTGAAGCAGAAGGAGAACGAATCTGTCGGAAGCTATGAGATTAACTTCACCCAACTTTCACGATATACCTCTAGCTTTGTCATGGATCCAAGTGGGAAGGTTGATAGATTTTTCGGTGGACTGAGACCTCATATGTGGAAGAATTTAGCCAACCAGGACTACGACAGCTACGAGGAGATCGTGCGGAGTGCAATGAAGGTCGATCTAGAGTTTGGTGAGACACAATGGTCTCATAAATCAAATGAAAAGAAGAGATCGTTAGAGCCTAGTTTAGGGAATACTTTTGATCAGGGAAGAGGTGGAAATCAAATGCAACTTACCACATGCAATAAATGTGGGAAGAATCATCCGGGGAACTGCTTGGTCGGAAGTGGCAAGTGCTAAAAGTGCGGAGGAGGAGGCCATATTTCTCGGAATTGTCGTAGTGAGGTGAAGCCTCAACTACCCAACACTAACGACATAGGAAAAATGGTTCTGGCCTTACCTGAAGTCCATTGCTTTAAGTGTGGACAGCTTGGGCACTATGCTAATCTCTATCCAAATCCAAGGGCAGTGGAGGGGAATCACCATCAACCTCAGCAAAGGCCAGGGGAGAAAGGTCGTGCTTTTTCTATCACAACAACTGAAGTTGAAGCTCCGAATGACGTGGTAGCAGGTACTCTTGTTGTCCTCTCAAAAATAGAAACTACTTTGTTTGATTCTGGTTCTACGCATTTCTTTATTTCCTCCAAGTTTTCAAAGAATATAGAATCAATCCCAGAATTTCTTGAGGTAGAGTTGTCAGTCAAGACTCCAAGTGGGATTATCCATGCATCAATAGTGTTTAAAGACTCTAGTGTTTACTTTAGTGAGCACAATCTTATCGCAAATCTAGTAGTCATTTCCATGTTGGAATTTGACGTTATACTAGGGATGGACTGGCTCTCAAAGTATAATGCTAAGATCAAATGCATAAGTAAGGAAATCTCAGTAGTCTTGTATAAACAACCTACAGTTATCTTCCAAGGAGAGATATCCCGAACTGATCCCTATCTAGAAGCACCTCCTATAGCTTTCTTTATGGAGTTAATCGGTGATGATAAAGAAGGAAAAGGGAGCATACCAATAGAAGATGTTCCAATTGTTCAGGAATACATGGATGTATTTCCTGAGGAGTTACCTGGACCTCCCCCTGAAAGAGAGGTAGAGTTCTCCATTGAACTCATACCTGGGTCTCAACTGATATCAAAGAATCCATATAGAATGGATTATGTAGAGCTAGAAGAGTTAAAGAAACAACTCCAAGACTTGTTAGAGAAGGGGTTTATTCGTCCGAGTGTGTCTCCTTGGGGAGCACCAGTTCTCTTTGTGAAGAATAAGGATGGATCAATGCGGCTATGCATTGACTATAGAGAACTGAACGAGATCACAGTGAAGAACATATATCCTCTTCCAAGAATTGATGATTTATTTGACCAACTTCGTGGGGCTCAATTCTTCTCTAAGATTGACCTTCGATCTGGTTATCATCAACTGAGGGTGAAGAAGGAAGATATTCCAAAGACTACCTTCTGATCAAGATATGGGCATTATGAGTTTACTGTTATGCCCTTAGGCTTGACTAATGCTCCTGCTATTTTCATGGATTTTATGAATAAAGTCTTTAAGGACTACCTTGATAACTTTGTGGTAGTTTTTATTGATGATATTCTGATATATTCAAAAAGTCATGAGGAGCATGAAGATCATCTAAGGGTTGTTTTGAAAACTCTGCGGAAGGAGAGGCTCTTTGAAAAGTCCAGTAAGTGTGAGTTTTGGTTACAACAAGTGGCTTTCTTGGGGAACATCGTAACCAATGAAGGAATCTCGGTTGACCCTGCCAAGAAAATGGTTGTGGAGGAGTGGCCTCAACCCACAACAGTAATTGAGATTCGTAGTCTCCTTGGTTTAGTGGGATATTATAGGAGGTTTGTGAAAAAATTTTCACGGCTTTCTAATCCACTAGCCAAGTTGACTAGAAAAGGGGTTAAGTTCATCTGGACAAAGGAATGCGAGGAAAGTTTCCAAGAGCTGAAGAAGAGATTGGTTACTGCACCTGTGTTAACACTACCCTCTGTCAGAGCAGGATTCGTTATTTTTAGCGATGCATCTCTGAAAGGGATTGGGTGCGTCCTCATGTAAAATGACAAGGTAATTACTTATGCATCTGGATAGTTGAAGATTAATGAGTAGAATTATCCTACGCATGATCTAGAGCTGGCGGCAGTTGTTTTTTCTCTAAAGATATGGAGGAACTATATTTATGGGGAGAAATGTGATATATACACTGACCACCAAAGTCTAAAGTATATTTTAACACAGAAAGAATTGAACATGAGACAAAGGAGATGGTTGGAGCTTATTAAAGACTATGATTTTTCAATTCATTATCACCCTGGAAGAGCAAAAAAAGTCACAGATGCATTAAGTAGGAAAGTCCCTGTTGTTCTGGCAACAATGAGGATCCTAGGAGATCCCTTGATTAAAGATCTAGTAAAACTGGACATGGGAATTATAAGGAAAGGGACATCATCAACCCTATCCCAAATGATTTCTCAACCTTCATTACTAGAGAAGATCAAGAAGGCTCAAAAAGAAGATCCTTTGCTGTAGGAGAAGTTGGAGGCTGTAAAAGATGGGAAGTTCCCTGATTTCAATATTGATCAAGAAGGTGTATTGAAATTTCGTACAAGACTATGTGTTCCATCTATTCCAGAGATAAAGAAATAACTGATGGATGAAGCTCATAGCTCTACTTTCTCTATACATCCGGGAAGCACTAAGATGTATAGAGACCTTCGTGATCATTATTGGTGGGATAACATGAAGAGGGAGATTGCTGATTACACTACAAGGTGCCTGGTGTGTCAACAAGTAAAGGCAGAGCGACAAATTCCTAAGGGGGTATTACAACCGCTACCCATACCAGTATGGAAGTGGGATAATATCACTATGGACTTTGTAACTGGTCTCCCGAAAACATCCAAAGGAAACAATGCGATATGGGTTATTGTGGACCGTCTCACCAAGACAGCCCATTTTATCTCTATTCGGGAAGATTTCTCTCTAGATCAGCTTTCCAAGATATATGTGAAGGAAGTGGTAAGGCTGCATGGGGTACCACTATCCATCGAGTCTGATCGTGATCCAAGGTTCACATCAAATTCTGGAGAAGTCTTCAACATGCTCTGAATACTAAATTGAATTTTAGTATGACCTATCATCCTCAAACAGATTGCCAATCTGAAAGGACTATTCAAACACTCAAAGACATGCTGAGATTATGCTCAATGGAATTTAAAGGTGGATGGGATCAACAACTCCCATTAGTTGAGTTCTCCTATAACAACAGCTTCCATTCGAGTATTCAGATGGCACCCTATGAAGCTCTGTATGGAAAGCAATGTAGAACTCCTACTTGTTGGGATGAAACTGGTGAGAGAAAGCTTCTTGGGCCTGATCTTGTGCAAGAGATGACAGAACAGGTTCATTCCATCCAATAACACATAAAGACTGCTCAGAGTCGGAAGAAGAGCTATGCTGACAATCGTCGAAGGGACTTGGAGTTTGGTGTTGGTGACAAAGTCTTCCTTCGAATTTCTCCCTGGAAGAGAGTCATGTGGTTTGGGAAGAAAGGGAAGCTCAGCCCTAAGTACATTGGCCCCTATGAAATCCTTGATCACATAGGAGCAGTGGCCTATCGTCTAGCACTTCCACCGAACCTAGCTCAAGTTCATGATGTCTTCCATGTATCTCTCTTGAGGAAGTACATACCCGACCATTCGCATGTACTGAACCCAGAGGTGGTACAACTGGAACATGACCTCTCTTATGAGGAGCGGCCAGTGGAGATCTTAGACCGTAGAGACAAGGTTCTACGAAACAAGACTACCCACCTTGTGAAAGTGTTGTGGAGGAATCATAAATATAAAGAAGAGACTTGGGAGCCTGAGGAAACGATGAATCAAAAGTACCCTCACCTTTTCGACTAGGCCTCAAGTATAAATTTCGGGGATGAAATTTCTTAAGGGGGGAAGAATGTAATGACCTAATCTTTTTGAGTAGTATATTAACTTACTATTAATGATTTAATAAGAAGTTAATGGTTAATGCAGAAAGAGGAGTCGATGGCTTCATCCAGTAGACTCGAACCTTATGAAGCCCACTTATCAGAGCTTGGGAAGGAGGTAGCATCTGTGGGCTACGCTTTGGACCAAGCCCAAGCTGAACTCCAGCGTGTCAAGCTTGAACGGAAACACCTGCGGGAGAAGTTCAAGTTAGTAGAGATTACTACTAGGGCAATTTTATCTGAGCCTCCCTCAGATTCTCTCACCATAGCACACCTTACACTTAGGTCATATGCCGGTGTTATAAGGGGCTATGTGACGAGACCCTAGCTTCTTTGTGTAATCCCTTGGGATGAATGAATTGAGATTTCTTCCTTTAGTGATGTTTGTGAAATTTCAAATGTCCGGATAATTTTAGGATGTATTTTATTGATGAATTTTGAAAAAATGATATTTTAAAATATTTATGCAAACCCTAAATAATTAATGATGTGTAATGATTTTCAAAAAATTGTCTTCTACAAAAGTGTTCATTAAGGAATTTGGAGTCTAATAAGATCAACTTAATTTTTAATGAATAGTAAATTATGAATAGTGATTTTACGCTTAGGATTAGTAATGTGACCAAATGGATTAGTAATTTCACTCAAAGAAAGTTTTAATATAATTTAGACACCTAGATTAAGTAATGTGATTCAATAAAATGGGTAAATAATGGTTTCATAAATTATTAGTCAAGTATTAGTTTTTTTAAGGTGAATAGTGTTTTTTTTAATTAAAAATTTAATTAAAAATAATTAGAAAATTATTTTTATAAAAAGGACTTTATTTTTGAACTTAGATCATCGATATTTGGTTAAGGTGAAATTTTGGGATTTTTCTGAGAAATACGAATTTTTCAGTGAATAGTAAAAATGCAGTTTTAGGGTTTCGGTATGTTTAACGACATCATAACTGTTTCATGATGATTTCATGAGATATTTTAAGGGTTGTCCAGCCAAGGGTGATGAATTATTGTTTTGGGGGCCCCATGTGGCCTAACTCCATGGTAAATGCCAATGGAGAGCACATTGTTTTGAGAAAAGCATTTGTGAGGTGTCCCTTGGCCATTAATGCCTTGTCCCCTCACTTTCCCTATAAATACCCACCCTTTCCCCCTTTAGTTTTCACTCCCAACTCTCCCCCAACGAATTTATGGTCTCCTTACCTACCAAGGAGTCCTCCCAAGGTTCCCCCAATCCCTCAAGGTCCAAACCTTTGAGTTTTAAGAGTTACGTTTTAAGGTAAGGGATCCGACCTCTCTCTTTCTTTTCATGTAATCTCTTTTATGTAATTCCCTTTATGCTCCATGTTCTTATGTGAGAGGATGTTCTTTTATATTCCTCTTACTTCACTTTTCATGTTTATATGATGAGAGATCCCCTCTTACTCTCATCATTTCGTTTTATGAAAGTTTAAGTGACGCCGTTAGGCTGCCGAATTTTTAAGGGATTCTTTCACCCTTCTCATTTTTCAAGTTCGATTTTCATGTCAAGTCTTTCAAGTTCCTTTTTATTATGTTGGGGTATGATCTCTATATCTATCATACTGATCTCTTATGATCATATGATTAGATACCCTATTTGATCTTGTCAAATCTTTTTTTTATTGAAGTTTAAGTGACGCCGTTAGGCTGCCAAATTTTCATAAGAGAAATCTTATTTTTGTCTCACTTCCATGTTTTTAATTTCATATGATATATCTTTCAAATTTCATTACCATGTTCTTAAATACCTTATATTCTTTCCCCCTACTGTTTTATGGATCATTTATGAGTGGGTGACTCATGTTCCCTCTCTTTTCAATGTTTTCTAAAACCTTGTAACATAGCCGTTATACTGCAGAATTTTCGTCTCAAAATGCCTCTCTCTCTTTTCTCAAAATTATTTTATGTTATAAAGTGAATACTCAAAGATCTTATTTCTACAAGGGTATTCACATATATATCAAAATGTTCTATTTTAAATTCTAGGATTTACATACATGAAACCCGCTTCCCCTTTCCGTGGGTTTAAAGTGACATAAAGATCATGTCTTTAAAGAAGTTTTTAAAATGTTATGATTATGAAATGAAACCCATTTCTTTTATGCTATATGAGTTGTTTATGAAATGATTGATGATGATATATGTGTCTCACATGATAATAAAGACATGTTAAGGGTGCACCCAGATAGCGCTCCAATGCATTGGGTAAAGACTTAATCTCTAGAGATGAATTTTTAGACTGATACCTTGGTGAATAACCTTGGTAATTTTTAATGACACCTTGGGGATGAACCTTGGTGAAATGAAATGATTTTCAATATTGAATGTTGCAGCCACATCTTCAAGTTATGAAAAATGTTTTTTTATTATGATTTATCTCATGATTTCTTTCTCATGCCTTAAATTTCTTTTCATGTCCTTAATGAAGTATCTCAAGTTCACGTGTAAATGTTTCTCTTATTTCCCTTACTGGGATTTCTGCTCACCCTTTATTTTGATGTATGTCACCAAGTTATGAGATGCAGTAATGAACCTAGGATGAACTTAAGGATAAGCCTTTCAAGTCTTTAAGAAGAATGTTTTATGTTCTTTTCATGTATTATGTTCCTTGTTTCCAAGACACTAAACATTAAAGATCCTCAGTTACGTGTAATGAAATGAAAGTTATGTTATAAAAAGACGGGATGCTATAATACAGGTGCTTGAGGATATTCTCTGAGCTTGCATCCTAGACTTTGGCGGTTCTTGGGAGAAGCATATTCCTCTGGTGGAGTTTTCCTACAAAAACAGTTTCCAAGCGACCATTCAAATGGCGCCATATGAGGCTTTGTACGGTAGGCCATGTCGATCAACTTTATGCTGGCTGGAGGCAGGAGAGGCAGTTTTGCTGGGACCTCATCTTGTTCAGGAGACCTCAGAGCAGATATAATTGATTCAGAAGAGGATGACTACTGCACAGTCTCGTCAGAAATCTTATGCTGATCAACGGAGGCGACCTCTGCAGTTCGGGGTCGGAGACCAGGTTTTCCTATGTGTTACCCAGAGGTTGAGACATAAGAGAATTAGGAGACAGGTTAAGCTTTCACCAAGATACGTTGGGCCGTTCGAGGTTCTGGAGAGAGTCGGGATGGTTTCTTATAGGTTGCAGTTACCTCAGAGATACCAGGCTATGCACGACGTCTTCCATGTTTCTCAGCTTTGACGCTATTTCTCAGACTTGTCTCATGTTTTTCGACCTGAGGAGGTTGAGCTAGAGTAGGATGCATTGTTCGAGGAGAATCCTATCAGGATTGTTGATCGTAGCGCAAAGGTACTCTGTGTCCTGTCTGTTCTTCTGGTACAGGTGCTATGGCAGCACAGCTGTGTGCAGGACGAGACTTGGGAGAGGGAGGCCGATATGCGATCACAGTGTCCAGAGTTGTTCTAGGTTTATTCTTCTCCACCTTTATAGGGAAATTCGGGGACGAATTTCTTTAAGGAGGGAAGTTTGTAAGAACCCGGACCTTCTTTTTAGGAATGTTCTCCTTTTCCGGATGTTTTTGAGAAAAAGAGGAGAATCTGGAAATTTTGTAAGTACACGCCGTGTACTTTATAAGTACACACCCTGTACTTTTCTTTCGCTCGAGGCCATTTGTTGATCATGTCCGAGACAGTCACACGGGGTGTAGCGATGAGGTGGATTCCGATTAATATGGCGTACGGAAAAGGGGACTACACGCCGTGTACTCAAGAAGTACACACCGTGTACTTTTTTTTTCATTAATCGGACCGGTGTCTGCCTAATTATGTCCAGAGCGACCTAGATGGCCGATTCTTCACCAATCCACCGATTCTTCACCAGTTGTCTGAATCGAACACCGTTGGGTGCAATAGAATCGCAGCGGTGAGTTCTCGGTTCTTCTTTGGCCATGTTTCTTGATATCTCCTCTTGTGAGAGTTATCTGAGGTTGAAAATTTTAGAAGTTTTTGTAGATTTAATCCGTTCTAGGCTGATTCACATGCCGAGGTTCAATAATATCAATCTCCTAGGATTGATGTAGGTGGTTTGTTTCCCTACGTTGAATGTCTTTGAGTTTTTGGTGCAAAAGTGTCGGATACCCATGTATCGGGTATCTCGGGTTAGGGTTTTGATCCCGTTTTGTTGTTTGACTTAGATTGATTGTATTCTTGAGGTTATTAGATGATTAATAATTGCTTGTTATCATGTTTGAGGATCACCACACGGGTGTTTCCCTTGTTTTGGCTGTTGATTGCCGTTTGACACGATTTTCCTACGAGGCAACCCTTTTTGCACATTGCTAGTATGCCTGTTGACTTGATTGCATGTATTGCCTTCTGTTTATATGCTTGTGGATGAATTTGTCGCTATTATCCAAGTAGTTGATGAACTTACTTAGGCTTCTAATAGTCGATTACGCACGACTAAACTGCTCAGGGCTGAGTGAACCTGGTGTGGTAGACTGAAGGGGGAATTGACGATTATGGATTCTCTAGAGAGTCTGTTATAATTAATATCGATCACAGGACCTATGGGAATGAGACTTTGTGCTTCCTCAGAGTGTCCTTAGTTACGTAGTGAGACTATAGGGGGAATTAGACGTAAGTGCTTCCTCAGAGAGTCTATATCTTTCATTGCAAGACCACATGGGAATTGACGGTGAGAGCTTCCCAGAGTGTCTGTGCCTTTGTACGTTTACTTGACTAGAGGGGTTTGATAGTAGGATCCACCTAGAGAGTTATTGTTTTATTTGTTGGTTGGTTGGTTGTGACGAGTCCACCAAGCCAAAGAACAAGCTTGGGTTTGTACTGCTTGCTGTTTAGGTAGACTGCTGAGTTACCTATTGTGATTCCTTTCTTGCCCTGGGAGTATAGAGTTGTTGCTAGGTTCCTTGGTTGATAGCTAAATCATTGTACTGAACTGCTAAATAAATGTGAATGGAGATTTGTAGGATTTTTTTCTTTAGTTTACTTATGATTATCTGCTGCATTTATTTCCTTTACTTTGTTATATTACTCACTAACAGTAGGGCACAAATCTCGTGGTGATTGCCTACTGGGATTAGTCTCACACCCTGTTTGGGTCCTGCTTTTCGGCCCAAACAGGTTATATGGTTGCAAGTGTGGATAGGGATTGTGGCCCTTCTACTTTGGGTACGTGATTGCTGGTTGGAGCTGGAGAGCATAGGACTGAGCTTAGGGTTACGATGCTGCTGGAGTTGCTGTTTACTTTCGTACTTTGTTTTCAGTTTTATTTCAGCACGTTGTTGTGTTTGCTGCTTTCCCTTAGATACTTGTACCTGCTGCATCATTATCATAATCATTATATGTTCATTGCTTCCGCTGTTTAGTTTCAGTGTTTGTATGATGCTTACTGCTTCCACTATTGACTATTGTTTTCTTTCCTTGTATACCTTACCAAATGAGGGCATAGTTTCCCCAATAACTTACCAAAGCACTCGTTGCTAGTAGGTATCCTCTGGCGTTTGGGGAAATGCGCTTGAGGTCATGTGGTGAACTGGGTATGGGGCACCAGTGGAAGGGATCCAGATTCGGGTCTTTACAATCAGAGAGATCAATATTGAATTCATTTAATTACTTTATACCACTAGAACTTATTTTCTAAATCCAAAATCATTCAGTGATAATTTACCATGGATACATCTTTCAAAATATAATAAATTCAAAAAACTTCATAACTTATGGTGAGTTCGTTCTGTCATCATTTTCAAATCAAAATTTTCACATTCAATCTATCTTAGAGTGGAAAACTCCGAGATTGATCAATCTGTCTAACTTAACTCCTAGTGAGGGAAGTTAGTAATTCTCTTTAATAGTGGTATACTGCAATGGCTTTTAAGTGAAAAAGAATTCTTTAATACTAGTAGAATTAAGTTTTTCCCCGAGCATTTTATTTTGAGTGTTTATTTATCAGTATTTCATATCTCCATTACATACTGTCATTATAATTTTTCCTATATTAATATAGTTCATAAAAAAAATGCAAAAATATCCCAGTGTTTCTTTTCTTAATTATAATAACAAAAAAATATAAAAAGTTAAACAAAAGGAAATCTACCCCACTTCTGACAACAGTGGGGTCTTTTTGAAAACTTTTAGAAGAATAGTGGTCTAATCTCCTTCCCTGAGGGTTCGAACCTACTTACCACATATAAAGTAGTTAGTAGGAATAAAAATAATTAAACTTTGAATGGCTTCAACGATAGTTGATTCAATGATAACAGTTAACACCGATGATAAAACCACTCAATAAAAAAAGTGTTGTGATCATTATAATCATTTTATCATGTGATTTATT
Organism: Viscum album; assembly: GCA_963277665.1. Lineage (NCBI taxonomy): Eukaryota > Viridiplantae > Streptophyta > Magnoliopsida > Santalales > Viscaceae > Viscum > Viscum album. Next base: position 1,460,120,347 of record OY728153.1, on the reverse strand, counting down.
TTCTAGATCTATCATACCTCTTATAATTATTATAATTACTTTGTTGATAATCATGAGATCCTTTCACTAATTGGTAATGTGGGGATGGAGAATTGGAAAGGGGGAAAAAGGTGAAAAGTTCATGTTTTAATTTAACCTAATGTTCGATGATGATACCATTCTGTTTTTGAATACTAAGTGTAGATCCCTGTGCAGCTTAAAAAGAGTGTTGGAAGGGCAATGTCAATGGAGTGGTTAGAGTGTTATAAATGGTTAGAGTGGCTTATTTATTTCCAATAGGTGTTCTGTCGAGAAGGTGGTTTCTGTCAGTAGGATTCTGGGTATCCAGAGTGGGGAGTTCCCTATGGTGTACCTCAGTGCACCCATCTCGCCAGGTAGGCTTTGAATCTAGGACAATGATGCTCTTCTCACCACTATTACTGAAATAGTGTTGAACTAGAAAAATATTTTATTGTCTTTCAGCAAAAGGATCACTCTGGTGAATAGTGTTCTGGTGTCCTCCCTAATCCATGGAATCTCCTCTATCAAGGTACCAAAGGGTTTCATCAAATCTATTGATATAATTCTTGCCAACTTCATTTGGGATCCTGCTTTAGAAGGGAAGAAACATTGAGTGGCTTGGAACAAAATGGAAAGGCCAATGGGGGAAGGAGTTATTAATGTGCGCAACCTGAAGGATACCCTCTACTACATGCATTCAAGTCTTACATGGGGCGTGCTGGAACTTCGTATGCTCTGGGGAAACACCATTCATGAGACCACACTATGTCTTTGAGGATCTATGGAGGGATTTATCTCTTCCCTATGGTCTATGATTGGTCCCATTGTCAATGTTCTTCACCCCTTCTCTCGATGGATATTTGGGAAAATGGATTTTTCCTTCTGGCACCAGGATTGGGGCGGTGGTGTGCTGGGGTTTCCCTATTATCTAGCCACCGACATCTCCTTCATGGATTTAAGGCTCTACCCTGAGTTCATCAATGTTGTTTTGGATAGGAATCTGATGGAGTCTTTTCACCATATTGAGATTAATGGAAAAGAGCATAAATTCATTTTCACTACTACCTCCTTGGTTCTATTCTATTCAAAGGAGTTCCAAAGTTTGTTTCATGATTAGGCACAGTTGGCGGGCTGAGATGAGATCATTTGGGTGAAAAATATCCCCACCAAGTACAAATTTCTCACTTGGAGGATGCGAAACAGAGCCCTCCCTATTGATGATAATGTTCCTAGATGCAATATTCCCCTTGCGTTCAGGTGTGTACGCCACAGGTTACATAATGATGAGATCACTACTCATCTATTCTTTGGAAACTAATGGGTGGGAGAGGTGTGGAATGACCTAGGTAAATTCTATGTGGGTCTTCCTCCAAATGACTATATCCCCTCCTTTTTGGAAAAATGGTTCTATGGCTCTGAGGGGAGAGGACCGGAGAGGGTGGCCTGATTGGTGGTCCTGCATGTAGGATGCTGGAGTCTATGGATGTCATGGAACAATTCGAATCATGAGGGTGAGGCAATGAAGGCTCGTGTCATTACCGTCTAGGAAAAAAAAATATTACTTGACCTAAACAAGGTGGTGTGTTTGTTAAAGGAAGATCCATAATTCCACCATTTTTAGGTAGGAACCATGGCGTGGTCTTCTTTTAGCAACAAGATAGGCAACTAGGTCAGATGGAGACCTCCTTCAGGTGGCTTGAAACTCAACACGGATGGCTCTTGGGTCCAAGGGAACATGCATGTAGGAGGTGTGCTTTGGGATACCAATGGTTCTATGTACTTAGCCTATTAGGCAAGGATGGGATATGGATCTTCCCTCCAAGTGAAGGCCATGACCTTTCTCATAGGTCTGAGAGTTTGCAGACAAAAGGGGTTGGAGATCTTTGAAGTGGAAACTGACTCTTTAATTGTTCATGATGCCTTGAAAGATAGTGGTTCTTTTCCCGGGCCGATCTCTTATTCTTTAAGGAAATGAAAAAGCATGATCAACAACAACTTTTGTGTGCTCCATACCTGGAGGGAGGGGAATAAGGTTTTGGACCACCTGGCCTTAGTGGAGTTCCCTAGCATGGTAGAGGTATTCCTACACATGGCTGGTAGGATCAAACCTAATGGGGTAGATTTTATTAAAGGGGATGTGCTAGGTCTTCACTATTTCAGTTTCCCTTAGTTTCTCTCTTGGGGATTTTTCCCCTCTTCTTTTTCTTTCTTTCACCCACTCTCTCTATTAATAAAATTACTTAATGATGATATATAAGTGGATAATAATCTATTACCCAGGACTAAAAAGTTATGGATTTCCAATTCACGCATTCTATTATGTGTTTAATGATATCAGTGTGTGAAAGGATAAGAGTAATTTTAAGGGTAGAATATCAGGGGAATTTCTCTATGAAGTTAAATAATTAAATAAAGCTGTAATGAATTATATTTCACCTTGATGTTTCCCAAGCTAGATGTTTTTTTATGTGTTAGAACTAAATAATGTTGTCATCACTTTACATTATATAATTCTAATTGTTTCATGGGTTCTATAATTATAATTTATTTTATTTAATTGCAACATGATATATTAGGCTAAAAGTATTTGATTTCATATATTATCATTGCAATAGGATAATTAGGCTATCGTTTTAGGCCATGATATTTTTTGATTTTTTCCCCACCATGGTATTTTTCATTGGGTCATAATTATTTTCTATCTAGTGTGAATTTGAATAGAAAATAGATATACATTTTGGGGAAAAAATAAATTTCACCATGAATCTGAGGTCAACCCTTTGACTATATATATTATGTCATAATTAAATATGTTATACTATAATATACTATGATATTATCAAATTTGGTGGTTTCTAAAAATAAGGGGATATAAGAGAGATTATGTTATTATTTTTAAGATTTAAATTTATTTACCTAAAATAAACTATTATGAAATGCATTATGTCATGATTCTTGAATCGATCTATTAATTATACAATTTGGCGGCTTTATAATTTTTAATAGGTTTCTTTTACTTCATGTTATATGTTTTTTACATTGTGGTTTCTGAGATATCCCATAATACATATTATCACATTGATTTATTATATTTATATATATAGAGGTAATACTACTATTTTCTATAGTCTTTAACTTATCCTCTATTATCTCAGGTTTTTATAAAAAGGGTTGATGGGGGATTTATATGAGATAATATATTACATAATAAACGATTATTTTTTGAATTATTATAGACATTGAGTGTCATGATCCACTTTTCTATGTTGATTGGTTATAGCATCAGATAGTGGTATGTGATATGGAAACATACCTCATTTTACTATTATTAATACAAAATTTTCTTCATTTATTTTTCTTTCAGTAGATATTTATGATTAATTAATTGTATAAATTGAAATAAACATAAGATAGAACGAATTCATCATGGTATGTGAGATATTTTTATTCCTTTTTCCTAGATTATTTTTCAGTATAGAACTTTTGAGGACATATAGTGATTCTATGTACATGGTAGTGTGTGTTTTATGGGGTGGGTATGTACTGAGTTGAAGTGAATAAATTTAAAAGGCTAGTTATTCTCTTGAAAAAAATGGATATCGAATACATGAAATATTTTTTCATTAATATGAATGGTAATGAGATGGGGTATGTGTTATCAAATGAGATGAATTAAAATGAATAAAAGATGTATGAAATATAAATTTTTTATATGGTAATTAGTAAATGATGAAATATAAAGGATGTTGTGGTAAATTTTTCACTAACTTATTTGATTGATGTAATATACTATATTTGTGATTTGGGTATTGGTTATAGTTCTGTATGGTGGTGAATGTGTGCCAAAAATGATTATATATTTTACTTGATTAGTTATAAAACCTAGGATGGATTTTTCTTATTATTATATATTATTACATAATTTTTTATTTTTATCTTACCACCATCTGAGTTGGAAAATCTAATTGACACCCATGTAAGGTTTTAGGTATTTGGTGAATCAAAAATATTTAGGATGTAGAGGGATTTAATTACTTACTACTATCTCTCATGTTCTTATTTTATATAATGTTAGTGGTAGTGGTTTTCATATGTGGTTTATTTGACTGTGGTAGGCACTTATGGTATGGGGATATGACACATAGTGGTAGTATGTGACTGTGGAATCAATTTATGGTATATACACATGGGAGTGAATAAGAGTACTAAAACATACATTGTTGGGATGTGAGAGTGATGATATTATTGATTAAGTTGGTATTTGTAACATTATTTTTTCAATTTCAGGATTTAAAATACTTAAATTATATAAGGATTTAGAGAGAAATCCTATAGTGTGGTGGATTTATAAATGACATAGGATGTTTACATGATTTGATTTCATTGTTTACTTAATAAATCATTATTATGCATCTTCAACATTGGAAAAATAATTTGTAGGGATATTTTAATTTGTATACTTTTATGCTCCCACTATTTTATATCCTATTATTTATAATATTAGTATGAATCTTCAACATTGGTTGATTGTGGATTTTCATAGATTAAATGTGTTTAAACTAGGTTATATTGAATAACCACTACCCACTCCCTTAAATTGATTGATGTTTTATAAAATAAAATGATATTTATTATTCATAAAGATTGATTTGTGACCAGGACATCACCAAATAATAGTTTATAATGTTTACAATAATAGGACCACTTTTAGGTCTCTTTATTAGGTTTTTTAGTTTTTATTAATGACCATAAATTTCATGAATGAACCAAAAATGTTAATAAGATTATTGAACATAGAGTACCATGAGCTCTTGGATTGGTTAATGGTTGTATTTATTAATAAAATATAAGTTTTTTTAAGGATGATGGAGAAGCATGTTGATCATTTTAGGGTCATCATAGAGATCTTTTTGATACATATATTATATAGATTGTTTTCCATGTACATGTTATGAATGTTTGATGTTATTTTCCTTGGGAATGGTGTGTTTTCATGGGAACTATTTATTGATATATCAATGATCAAAGTAGTTGTTTCTGGGGAAGTAGCTCATAATCTTATAAATTTGTGTATATTTTTTATTTTAAAAGGTTACTAAAAGTTGTTCATATTAAATATATATATAATTGATGTCCCTTTGATTACTTAAACCAAATAGGATTAGGACATGGTGAGGATAAATTAATGTCAAGAGGCACATAAGTACCTAAAGGAGAAACTATTTAGTACACATATCCTTCAATTTCTATAATAAGTAATAAAATTTGGGGTCCATTATAATAGTTTCCACCTTGAACATAGTTTTTTATTGATATGAGAGATTGTATTGATCCCATATTTTTTGAAGCATTTATTTCATAAAAATATGACTATGAAACCCATGAGCTAAAGATGTTGGTGGTGATGTTTCCCTTAAAACCATAGAGAACTTCTTTAATCAGAAAGACCATAGTGGTATTTATAAAGTATAAGATCCTAAGATATATATTCTATCAATGGGATAAGAATATACATTAATGAATATCGGTAGAGTTAATATAGGATTATATTATTTAGATCTATTACAGTAAGAGTAAAGATAATTTAGTAGCTGATGTGTTGAGAGTAATGATATATGGTGACATTTCTCATAAGGCTAGTTATGAGTAGAGAATAAAAAAGTTTCTTTTGACATTGCATCTGGACAAGGATGAAAATAGTAGTGGAATATACCCATACTTGATGTTATAATAATATAATTTGTTTTATTAGGTGGGTGAATGTCAATTGGGAGATCCTATGGTTGTGGTATCAAGGGATCACATTGTTAAAGTAGATTCTATTGATAGGTACACTGATGATAATGAGCATAAAATATTGTTTAGCTAGATTTGTTTTTTCCCAATGTGATATCAGAAGTGTTCCAATAGGAGTTTAATAGCCCCACATTATTATT